>CM061355.1:16730653-17974153 GCA_030867105.1 Liasis olivaceus | reverse complement strand
CACTTTTCCATCCTCCCTTTTTCTCCCTCACTTTCTTCTCCATGTTCCTTCAATAGATATTTCTTTTTGAATCTTTCAATTTTTTAAAATTCCATTTTGGAAATGTCTGTCCATTTGTTACTGCCGTGCCTCTGACTGTTAAACCCTAGGATGGATGGGAGATGTTTAATTGGTGCAGTATTTGCATTCCTAATTACCCCATATTTAAAACCAGTTAGTCTGCCTTTATACATCTCTCATAGGTGTTGCTATAGCAGTGCAGCTTATCTCCCAGAGCATCCAGGGAAACAGGTCCCAATATATGCAGAGTGGGGATGGGAAGAGAGTGAGTTGATGTTCATATGACAAATGTTGCAGTGGAGGACACTCTTGTTTGGAATGCCAGGTACTTTGTTACACCCTGTGACACTTTCCTACCCTCTGCTAGTAAATAAGCATTCCATGTGTACTGCGCATCCTCGATGGTCATTAATCAATTTGGTTTTCTCTCTCACCTAAAAGTTAGAACAAAAATAAAAACCAAAAACTCTGCAACCTTAGCAGGCATGAATCTCCAGTGGTTGTTTAGGCTATACAAACCATAGCACAAAGAGGACTGAAAATAGATAATATATAGGCACATATGTGTGTTGGGAAAAGAACAGTCTGCAGTGCAAATGACCTGAATGTAATGGAAAGGAGGGGTCTGAATTCCTTTTCCTTGATATGATTACAAGAGATAGGCCTAGCAGTTGGAGGACTTCCCATTCTCTCATCTAGATGCAGCTTCCTTTCCCCCTTCCCCTGCTTGTTAGCTGGGTTTCCTATCCAATGGGGAGAAGACACATGAAATGCCTTCTCATTTTCTCATGAGATAACAAGACCCAGCTGTTCGAGGCAACAGAACTCAGGCAAACAGATAAATAAGCAAACAAAAAACTAAGCGAAATTGTTAAGCATCTCCTTAAAATAAACTCCATGCACACATCCCTAGTGCCATTCACAGATTGTGTGTGACAACATGTCAGTCAGATGTCATGCAGAGAATGCCTAATGCTCCTGGGGATTGGTGTTTTGAAACAAGGTTTCCTGTGTAACAGGAGGTGAGATGGTATTAGAGGTGGCATGGAATATATTTTCCATACCAGTTTCTCACTAGAATGCAAACAAAATTCTGCAAGCATGCACATGTTTGTTAATGAATGCCAAGCTAGTTCTAGCTCTTATCCTTCTGCCAACAGGAGGCCCATAATATCCATTCTAGGTTGTCAGGTGAATTCTGGCCTGTTTATGGTGGCTAATGACTGAAACCTTAAAAATTCTTCCTGAACACTGTGTCCAGTTAAAAAAAAAAAGTTTTCGTTCACCTACTCCCTTTGCCCCACAGAACATTTTCATCCAAATAGAGCAGGTCACAAAGGAAGGCCTGGTTGTTCCAAGGAGTGAGACTTTATTCACTTGGTTTGTGAATTAATTGTGTGTTGCACAATAGGAACTGACTACAAACTGCATGGCAATTTATCACTGGAATAGACAAGGGGCTTAGGTAAAAGCTATTCCAGTAAAAAGATAAATAAGATGGGAATTCCAGGAGACAATCTGATGAAAGCCCAGATGAGACTTTCATCTTCATTCTAAGGCCTTCTCTTAGAAGAAGGTCCATCTGACTGCTGGGAAACATATTCAAGGGTTGCCCCTAAGATAGCAGATTATGACAAATGGCATAAAAATTCTACCGCATTCCCCTCTACCTTAGACAACATATTAATCATATATTGTAAAAAAAACAAAAAAATACCTGTATTGGAATTTTGCAGATATACTCAACCACTGTTCAACATTTTTGTCACTATAGGTTGAAGATATTTACACTAAAGCAACCTGAGCAATTCTGTCATGAAGCCAACTTATTACCTTCTTCTTAGATGGATGTGGTGCAATTCTTGTTGGACTTAATTATTTTAATTAATCTACCTGTATCTGAAAAATTAATATCTCAGGCAAATAGCTAGGGTCCCTTCTTCAACCTGCTGTTTTTCTGGGGACAGGAGATATCAGGGGAAATTTGTCTTTCTGCAGCAGATATACAACATAATTCTTATCATTAAAACATTACCCTTTCAGATTGCTACGCTTGGTAAATAAATACTTAGTGGTAAATAAGTGCAGTACTTGTTAATTTTGTTAAGGTACCCTGTCTTTCCTAATTAGAATAAATGCATCACAACTGAAAAAGAAGTCAGAGATATGCTGTGTAGAGAGAGACATGTATACATGAGATGGATGGATGGATGGATGGTCTTTGAGTTGACTCCTGGCCACTGCCTGGACTGGTGCAGTTTTCTTGTCAAAATTTCAGAAATTGCTTGCCACTGCCTTCTTCCTAAGGCTGAGAGAGTGACTGGCCTGAGGTCATCCAGCTGGCTTTGTGCCTAAGGCAGGACTAGAACTCACAGTCTCCCAGTTTCTAACCTGGTGTCTTAACCACTACACAAACTGGCTCACAGAATTACCTTTCACAATAATGCAGAAGACACTGCTACCAAGAGTGCAGCCAGTGGTCACATCAGTAATAAGGCCATTACAAGAAGAAATATCTGAGCATATTAACAGCAGGACTGGGCAATGCTTTGAATTCAGTTTCAATAAGTGGTTCAGAGCTTATGTGAGTGCAAAACAACTCATTAAAGCAACTGGGTTGTATTCAGGTTCACACCTAGCAAGAGACATGGTGCTTTAATGAGTTTTGAATAGATGCTGCATTCATGCCTCCACGTGTTACTGCAGCTTTTCAGAATTGAATCTGAAGCCTTACACAATCCTAATACACTGTCCTATTTTCTCCCTAGAAGTTCACATTTCAGCTGGCATAATGATATTTATGAGAAAGACGCTGAGATCTTCCCTCTCTCTTTATATCATGCTGCAATATTCATACACAACTGATATAATTAGCCTCTGCAGTCCCCCATTTTTCCAAGCAGCAGCCAACAGTCTGGAGAAAACATGAGGAAAAGACATGCATTCAAAATGATTACACTATATATTTTTTCCACCTTGACTACACATCACTGCATACTAGAGGTAGAGGTAGAGGTAGAAGTAGAGGTAAAGAAACACACACAGTGATGTCATTCTGAACAGATTAAGTGTATTACCAGCTGCAGAACAGAAGGGTATATAGTGACATTCCTTTAGCAACATCATTGCATGCTGTTTTTGGTCTCTGAAACCTCATCATTTGTGGAATAAATATGAACTTTTCTTTGTAAGCTGGCAATGGCTTTTTGGATAAAGATAATTTCCGTACTAAACATTTACAGCAACTTCTAGAATCATTCAACAATTGTTGTGCCAAAGTACAAGAATGACACCAGGCTTTACTGTATATCATTCATCAATGGCTAGGTGATGCTGTGAAGATGCTATAAGTCACTAGTGGGCAAATAACAAAACATATCAGATTGACAATATAGCATTTGCATAGATTTAAGTCCTGTTCTTAGATTTTGACTGAAGCTGACATTTTTAAAAATCTAATTTTCCTGGCCCGTCAGAAGAGAGTCTGACTTCATATTAAATGGATACGCAGTTCCAGACACACAAGCAGGAGTCCTAAAATAATGATTCTGAAGTAATGCTCACTTCAAAACAGGTATTGAACGTAAGGTTTACCACATTCAGCTCTAATGAGACTCTCGTGACACGCAAGTTCAGCAAAAGAAGTTTACTAGAGTGTAACGTAGGTAGGTACAGACAAAGCCAGGGTTGGCTTGGCATAACTTACATGGTGTTTTATATGTTCCCCATTCCTGCGCTTTCCCCCGTTGCCTAGTTACCGATCACCTGCGGTAATCCCCCCTTGCCCAAATGGCAGATTCAGTCCGGTTCTTTTGTCCTCTTGATTGTTGTCTATTGTTTGTGTGGTTGTTGTATTCGTTAGGCTTTCCTGCTGCACGTAAAGCCGGGAGTTCTTAACTGCGCGCTGATCACTGCGCTTCTGAGCCTCTGTGGTTCCGTTTGTCTGAGGCACTTGAGGGAAGCCGGCTGCGATACAAAGTATCCGTTCTCCGCCGGAGTTAACCGCTGCCACCTGTCGGCAATTAACTCGTGGTTTGGCCGACTTCCCCTTTTCCGCTGCCTGCGCCTGGGGTGGTGAAATTGACTAGGTGAAGCTGAGCAGCAGCGTTCGCTGTGCCGTGCTGGCTGAATCTGACATTGAATTGGTTTAATAGTGATTGCACTCATACATTTTGTTCCTGTGCACTGCTGGTCCCATTGTTCCTTTGTTTAACATTTAACAGGTATATAATCTGAGACTTTACAGTTATATAATTAGTTCCTTATGCAGCATCACTGCCACACTGCCTGTGATATAGGACACAGAAATACAGAAACTTGAATTCTTGTCATAAATAGTTGCTGGAAAGATCCTTATAACCTAAAACCATAATTTTTGTTTTTAAAGTGTGAGAGGACCCAGGTGCTGATGAAATAATCAGAAAAGTGCGATGAGCCTCTAACACTAAGGTTATTATTATATTCCACCTTTATTTTGCACAACAAGGCTGCATCCATAAGAGGTGCTCCCACCTCTTTTTTTCCTTATTCCACAACCCTGTAAAGTGGATTGGGCTGAGAGAAAACAATTGGCCCAAAGTCAAAGGACCAGAACTCATGGTCTGCAGCAACCCAGAACAGCAGAAAAAGAAAACAGACCACCTATACAACTTCTTCCAACAAAAGGGATATCCACACAACTTTATCAAAAAGTGCCTGACCACTCAACGTACTACAACACAACCAACACAAACTATGAAAAGGAGAACACTGCCATACATCAGAAATGTCTCAGAAACCACCAACAGACTATTACAACCACATGGCATCTCTGTAGCACACAAACCAACTAAAGCCCCCCAAAACATCTTAAGCAAACCAAAAGACCCAGTAGCTAGCAAAGTGCATCCATGAACACCAACTAGCAGTCAGAAGACACGATGAAAACTCCTTAATCTCACAACACATGGACAGACTTAACCATAGTTTCAACTGGGAAACTGTCAGCATCTTAGACCAAGCTAAATCCAAAAATGTGAGGGAATTCCTGGAAACTTGGTATTCAGACAAGGTAGCCATCAACAGGCACATAAATAAATCTACACACTATTCAAAAGAGACAATAGAAAGGAAAACAAAAGACCAGAACATCTCCTCACCAGCAATCATCATCCAGATAAGCAGAGATTAACACAAAGATTACCACCAGACATACAAGCAGTAAACAATACCCCAATCAAGGAACTACCAGAGGAAAAAAAATAAAACAAAACAAAACCCACACTGACACTGACACTGGCAGGGCATGCCACAGTATATAAACAGAGAGCAAACCCTTCCATTCTAGCACTGAAGAGGTTACCTAGCTGGGTAATGAAATGTTCGCAAGAAAACAACCAAGCTTAGAGAACCCCAAGGACTCCACAGAATACATACATGCTTAACCACTCTCCTTAATATATGTGTGTCCTAGTGTTAAGCCCAGAAATACATGCTAAATTTGGAGAAGTACACACTCTGAAGGATAGCTGTGCTCTGATCTGCTTAGTAATTCAGAAAGTGTCGAATAGCTTGTTTGCTTCAAAATGTTGACCAACAAAAGCTTTCTTTCATCCATAGTGCATATGAAGGTCTGCCACATACACTCTTAGAATGGTGCCAAGCCAAATGATTGGGCCATCTAGTTCTTTAACATCTACAATGACAGAAAATGGCTTTTCAGTTCAGAATTTTTATCTTCTCCTAGCTGAGATGCTGGATCTGGAGCATATGCATGCAAAGTATATGATCTATCACTGAGCTATAACCACTTCCCATGATTTTCTTTGGAAACTAAGATGCCTGCTGAATAAGGTGTAAGTGCATTTTCAGGGCATCTGTAATTCATAAGATAAACTTTGGCACTCTAAAAAAAAAATACACTGCTCTCTCTACCCAACAGCATTAAAGTAAAAGTCATATATCTGTTTTAGCAACTTCCTGCTTTGATGTAAAACAAAACAAAACAGAGAATCTGCTGGTGTTGAGGGTGATAGTTGCTTAAGTGAATTTCCAAGAGTTTGCATGGGGGTATTGGCAGGGATTTAGGATAAAAGTATTTAATCAGATCTGAAGGATTAATGATAGAGTGGTAAAGGATTGCTACAATCCAACCCTTGTCAATAGCGTTTGTTTTTACGCATTGTGATGGTAGAATTTTGACTGGAAAGCTCATTTACATAGAGGATCATAGATGGTTAAGCAGACAGCTCCTCGAACTGGAGGTCAAATGGGCCAGCGGACAAAAGCTCACATGTACTTAATCCTTCTTTCATCAGCTAAGGAGTTCATGCAGTTATTCCCATGTTAGCCATGGTTGCAGTTCAAAAAAAAGATTGAAGCTCTTTTGTAAAGTAAGTCAGGGCTAAATATAACAGAGATTACTAATAATCACAGGGTCTT
This sequence comes from Liasis olivaceus, assembly GCA_030867105.1. Classification (NCBI taxonomy): domain Eukaryota; kingdom Metazoa; phylum Chordata; class Lepidosauria; order Squamata; family Pythonidae; genus Liasis; species Liasis olivaceus. The sequence continues at coordinate 17,967,673 of CM061355.1, read as the reverse complement.
ACAAAAGCAGATTTTTCTGAAGTTCAAGGAATGCTATATAGCAGTTTCACAATTGCAAAGAAAATCAGAAGTTCAAGGCATTCCCCAGGTATTTGCTTTTTGAGGTAAAAGGTAAGATGCTCCCACTCCTACTTCCACTACCAATTGCATCATTGTTGGAGATCTGAAATCAGCAAGAACCCTCCCTTGTTAGAGGATGTGCTACTGAAGACATGCAGAGTGCTAAAAGAATACAGGATAATTAAGTAGCAGCAGGTCTCATTACAAATAAAAATACTCAAAATGCAGTGGTACAGGCTTATCCCAGTTATCAGTGAATGCTAACATACATTCATAATATATAGAGTAAAAAGTAGATTTTTTAAGAAATAGGCCTTTCTAAACTACACCTTGAAGAGACGGAAATCCAAAAGAAGGGAGCAGGGAGGGAAAAAGTTTCATTTTTTTTTTCTGTTAAAAACTCATTTCACTAACAGGCCAGGTGAAAACCTGGCACAGGGACAGCTTGTGAAGACCCTTCTCCTTATCCATCTCTCACCATTTGCCCTAATGGCTCATAAGTGCAAATAGATGATGTCACTTCTCACAATCAGACACACCTGGTCTCTGGCTGCTGCTACTGAATGCCAGGTCAGTCTGTAATAAGGCCTCAATCATTCATGATTTAATCGTTGATGAGAAGGCCGACCTGGCTTGTATTACCGAGACTTGGCTGGGTCTGGAACTAAGGGTAGCCCTTTCTGGGATATGCCTAGTGGGGTTTGGGGTGTGGCATCAGCTGAGGCTCTAGGGCAGGGTTGGGGGGGTGGCGACTGTCACCCAGAAATCCCTTACAGATTTCAGGAGTGCTGCCCCACAGGTCCCCGGATGGGGGACCCTGTTCATTAAGTTGGGCTCTAGGGATCAGTTGGGATTGCTGCTGTTGTACCAGCCTCTCTGCTTCATAGCAACCTCCCTGCCTGAGCTCCTTGACTCCATCTTGGGGTTGTCAGTGGAGTTCCCAAGACTTATGGTTCTGGGGGACTTTAATCTGCCTTCTCTGGGAATGGGGTCTAATGTGGCTCAGGAGTTCATGGCCTCCAGGGCAGCTAAGAGCCTATCCCAGGTCTTCCAGAGCCCAACACAGGACAGTGGTCATATTCCAGAATTGGTGTTCCTGTCGGAGCAGTGGCTATGTGATTTGAAATTGGGGGAGCTGTTGGTGTCTCCCTTGTCATGGTCAGATCATGCCCTGATTTCCATGGGATTCTCTAGTGCCACTATCCACTGCAGAGAGTCTGGACCCATTAGATTGGTCCAACCCCAAGGACTAATGGACCTGGATGGGTTTCAGAGGGAGATGGGGGTTGTTCCTGTTGGTCTGCTACATGGTCCATCCAAAGACTTGGTTGCTGCTTGGAATAAGGGGGCAGCTGAGACCTTGGATCAGATCGCACCCATGCGATCTCTACCCTCATGTGGATCCCGTCACCCCCCATGGTTTACGGAGGAGCTGAGGGAGATGAAATGAGAGTAGAGATGTTGGATAAGGACAAGCTTGACGATCATGGGTTATAGCTGCTATTAAGGCTTACCTCGTTGTGGTAAGGGCAGCAAAGTGACAGTATTTCTCTGCCAAAAAGTGACAGTATTTCTCTGCCCTTATTATGTACACAAATTGCCACCCTGCAGCCCTGTTTTGGGCGATGTAAGCTCTCTTGGGTAAAGGGGGCCCACAGAACATTTTGCAGGGGTGTGCGGAGCATCTGTCATATAAAATCGCTTGAATTCGCTTGCAGTTGGATGCTGGTCTTGTTGCAGGTCCAGAGGAGTTGCCTGGGGTGGAGTCTTGCCCGGTTATCTGGGAACAGTTTGAACCTGTTGGACCTGAGGAAGTGGAAAAGACTTGGACTGTCAGCTCACCACCTGCTCTCTAGATCCAAGTCCCTCCTGGCTTGTGAAAGAAGCCTGGGAGTGTTATCTGAGTGGCCTCTAGCAGTGGTTAATTTTTTGAGGGAGAGGGTTGATCCTTTATCTCTTAAAGAGGCCTTGTGTGCCCCCTTCTCAAGAAACCATCATGGATCCCATCATACTGGATCATTTTCGTCCAGTATCTAACCTTCCTTTTTTGGGAAAGATGGTTGAAAAGATGGTTGCGCAACAGCTTCAGAGGGCCTTGGATGAAGCAGGTTATCTGGATCCTTTTCAGTCAGGATTCAGACCCAGGTATGATACAGAAACAGCATTGGTTGCACTTTTGGATGATCTCTGACATGGGCAGGATGGAGGTTGTGCATCTATTCTTTCCTCTTGACCTCTTGACGGCTTTTGATACCATCGACTACAGTATCCTTCAGGGGACTTGGGGTGGGTGGCATAGTGCTGTGCTGGTTTGCCTCCTTTCTCTGTGGTCAATTCCAGTCAGTGATGATTGGGGAGAAGAGGTCCCCCCTCACCCCCTACTTTGTGGGGTGCTGCAGGGTTTGGTGCTTTCCCTTCTCCTATTTAATAACTACATGAGGCCACTGGATGAGCTCAACCATCGCCACAGGATGGGATATCATCAGTATGCTGATGATACCCAACTACACATTTCTGCCCCTGGCGAATTAAGTGATGCTGTGAATACCTTATCCCGATGTCTGGAGGCTGTGAGGGTGTGGATGGGGAACAACAGACTTTAGCTGAACCCTGGCAAGATTGAATGTCTTTGGGTTTGGGGCCCTGCAGGTTCTCGGACTATATTATTTTTGGTGCTGGATGGGGTGGCACTGCCCCAGACAGACCTGTTGCACAATCTGGGGGTCCTCCTAAACTTGTGACTCCAGCTCAAAGAGCAGGTGGCAGCTGTGGCTAAGAGGGCCTTTGCACAGCATCAATTGCACCCCTTTCTGGATCAGGAGGCTCTGCTCACAGTCACTCATGCCCTAGTCACCTCCAGTATGGACTACTGTAATTCACTTTACATGGGGCTGCCCTTGAAGAGTACCCAGAAGCTTCAACTGGTGCAGAATGTGGTGGCATGGGCAGTTATGTGTACTCCTAGAAAAGCACATATTATACCTCTGCTTTGTGAGCTGCATTGGCTGCCAGTTTGCATCTGGGTCCAATTCAAGGTGTGGGTTTTGATCTTTACAGCTCTTCATGGCATGGGGCCATCTCTCCCCAGTTACATCAGTCCATGCCATTAGATCTACCAGGGAAGATATGCCAGGGACTTGCATTTGGTGGGTCCCAGGATGCGGACCTTCTCTGCTGTGGTTCCTTCCTTGTGGAACATTCTGCCCCCTGAAGTGAGGCTCACCCCTTCCCTGCTGTCATTTAGAAAGTCCCTCAAGACCTGGTTATGTCATCAGGCCTGGGGATCTTTGGAAACTAGAGACATTCTCAGATGGCTCCACTATGACTGATATTCTGCTCTCGCCATGGGGTTTGTATATTTTAAAATTTTTGATAATATTTTTTATTTTAATAATTGCTTTTTATCCCTTTATGATTTTTTTATCTATTTGTCATTTTATTTAATTGTTGTATGCAGCACAGCATCACTTTGTGTGAGATGGGCAGCCATATAAATGTGACTAATAAATAAATAAATAAAAACAATGTCTTCCACATCCAAGGACAACAAACTGGTGGAGAAAGGAGGCCCAGAGAGCATTGCCCTCCATGCCTCACAGTGACTGCTTGTTCCTCTGTCTGGTGCCTGCACTGATTTCTGAAAAGCAGCAATTCAGCAGCAGCAGCTATTATATGAAGCAGCAATTATGAGAGTTGAAGCTGGCAAAGCTCGAAATAAGAAGCCTGGGACCAGGCAGGATTGTAGTGTAAACTCAATACATGTGCCATCAACAGCCCAGGCTAAGAAATGGCTGCAAGAGGTCTGTAATAACAAAAGGACAAGAGAAAGATAGTCTGCACTGAGCATGTGGGACACTAAATATAAAGAGGTAGATTCTAGGATGGTATAGAAACTATTTTCGTTATTACAAGGGCTGCCAATATTTGCAATAAAGGTTTCTTCTCTACGCAAGCCAGAGACTCTGCTCTGCGAGTTCTTGAGTGCAATTTGAGCTCTTATGGACTCAGAATTATGGCAGGATCATGGCTGTAAGCCCCGTAACTCAGGATATGTGCAAAGCTGGTTGAAGGGGATAGTCGGGACTGGTGGCCTCTCCGCCTGCTCACATAGAGACCTTTCCAATGGAGTTATTGCCCAGGCCCACAACTGAAAAACACAATCGCTACCAGGACTCCAGGACACTTAAGGGATTATGGGGGAACGGCCGTCATCTGTTTCTACCAGATGGTCAGCTCTTGTCATCCTCAAATAAGGAAGTAGCAAAAAGGCTGGACAAATGAACAATAACAGTAACAATAATTTCTTGCTCCATACTGATTTCAACTCAGTATTGAACCACAAATGTTATAAGAAAAACTAGAGGAGCAATTTATATTTGGACTTTTCAATATCTTTGTTAGGATACTTCTAAATATTTGTTATTAACACCTCCTTCATTAGAAGTGTCATCTTTTCCCCCTCTGCTTCATCATAGACTACATGTTTGAGGTTGCTGTTCTTGAAAGATTCTGGTGGCAGCAAGAATCAGAGCAGAGAAGCCTCCATGGTGCTTTTAGAAATAGCAGCAATTATCAGGCTTGTCACCTTCTGTCAGAAAAGAGGAATCGGGATAACAAAAAGATGACATTATTTCAATTTCACGGCTTCCTTAGAAAATGTGAATATTAATAATACAGAGACAATTGCATATTGAGGTGAATAGAGGTGAATGCTATGGACTTAGGCAGGCAAGAAATCAGATTCTTCTCTCTTTAATTAGCCTCTTATTCCCAAGGTATCCATGCAAATGTAGCCAGACCAGAGGCCACCACTGACACAAAGAGGGAGTTCAATTTCCTCTTTTTCTCCCTCTCCCTCTTTCTCACACTCACACACACATAGACTCTCATTCTTTTTTTAAGATTAAGGATTTGGGGAAGCTTAATTACTTAAGAAGATGAGCGTGGCTTTCAAATTGGAGGAAGAAACATCAATAACCTGCCCTATGCTGATGACACTACCCTGATAGCCAAAAATGCAAAGGATCTGCAAGCTCTAGTAATAAAAGTCAAGGAGCACAATAAAAAAATGGGACTAAAATTAAATATAAAGTCCAAATGAGTGACAACAGATACAACAACCAGCCTTAGAATTGACAATGAAGATATCAAAGTGGTGGAAAGCTTCTATCTTTTAGGATCAACCATCATCAGTAAAGGAACAAGCAGTCAAGAAATATGCCTTAGACTATCATTTGTTAGAGCAGCCATGAAGGCCTAGGAAAAGATATTCAGATGCCGTGTTGTGTCTATACCTACAAAGATCAGAATAGTGCAAGCAATGATATTCCCTGTGATGCTCTATGGAAGCAAAAGTTGGATTTTGAAGAAGCACTTAGAAAAGTATATTGACACTTTTGAAATCTGCTGTTGGATAAGACTCCTGTGAATACCACAGACAGCAAAGAAAACAAACAAATGGATCATCAAACAAATCAGTCCAGAGTTCTCACTTAGGGCACAAATGGTGGGGCTCAAATTATTTTACTTTGGATATACTATGCAAAGACCTAGCTCTCTGAAGAAGGCTGTAATGCTTGGAAATGTGGAAGGAACAAGAAGAGGAGGACCAGCAGCAAGGTGGATGGACTTGGTTACAGTGGCAATGGGTGCACCATTGGAAGACCTGAAGGCCCAGGTTGTCATGGAGAATATCTATGAGGTTGCTAAGAATCAATAACCACTTGATGGCACATAATCATTCAAGGAACTCCGAAAGCATCATCCATCTATCGTATAGACATTTTTCCATTGTCATTCATCTATTGTACAGACAGTCCTAACCCAGCACGGAAATCCCAGTAACTGTTATTGAGGAACCAAATATCATCTTACCAGAATCAAAATAGGTATCAGAAGTCATGTCAGAAGTCAGTTGGAGTCAGGTGGGCATGAAAATTGAATAAATAAGTAAGTAAGTAAGTAAGTAAATAAATAAATAAATAAATTTGGCCCAAAGTTTATTCAGGTCAGCCATAATCATTGAAAAGCAGTAGTTCCTTTTTGACATAGAGCTTCACAAGATAGTGTCTGATTCACACTAAAGTTGAACATACAAAAGTTCTGAAATCAACGTGTTCTCCTGAACGTGCTTTAAAAAAAGAACAGCAATACCAAATAGTCTTTATTTGTTTGGGTCATTCTCATCTTCATCAAAGGATTCCCTGTTAGTATTTCTCTGAGCTGATGTTCAGAAATAATCAGCTAGAGTGTTGTACAATTATTTTTATAGTTCTCATCCATTGTCTTCCCCGGTGTTCCTTTTCTCCTCTGTGCCTGTGGCTCTCTGTGCAACATCCTTAGAGAAAAGGGAATGAGAAAAGGATAAGGTGCAGTCGTAGCAGCTACTTTTAATATTTAATTTCCCCCGCCTTCTGTTTTTCTATAATCTCTCTGCAAACCTGAAGGGAATGAAGCATTTTAAGGGTGACAGGCAAAGCTGGGAACACAACACATGCTTCATTCAAAAGTGAAAATGATGTTTATTTATTCGCAAATGAGAAATTATGCAAATGTTCCCTGCCTACCTGTATGCTCAAATTGCCCAGGGGCATGTCTAAAATCACATCAGTAGTAAACAGGATCTATCACCACCTCTGCTTCAATAGCATTGCATTGGGTATTTGCAAAGGAAGTTTAGAAGGATGTTTGTTTCATTAAAATGCCATTCAAGTTCTGATCGGGCTCTTTTGTGAGTAACAACAAGTAACAGCGTGGATGGAAGGACAAATACAGGCTGCTTTGTTAATATTTATTGGTATGTGCAAGCTTATTGGAGAGGATGAGGCAGACAGTGGTAGAAATGGAAGCATTTAACAAAAGCCAATGATGAAAGTGTATACGGTCCAAAAGATAACATACGGACCTTTATTCGGCTTGCAGAATTAAACATGCAGAGTTGAGTACACTGTACAAAGCTGTAACTAGGCATTTCAATATTCTCTGCAGAGTTTAAAATCTAGGTCTGCTAGATAAAAGTCAATAAATCTACATGGCTTGGCTACCATGGGAAATCTGCTTGACAGTGTGCAGTGCATAAAAGCGCTGACCATGCTTACAGTACCCAAACCATGGATACTTCTAAACATGACAGACATAATCAAGCATAGATTAGGGATTTATTTCAATAAATAACAGACAGATGCCTCTATACCGTGACTATCTGATTTTGTGGCTTCTGGCAGCAATAAAACAATGCTTTTTAAAATTTGTTGAATTGTTTTACAAATGAAATTAATAGATAGAAATGAAAGCAATATAACAATAACATAATCAGAAAGAATAATGGCAATCAAGTAAAAAAAGGGAAGGAAGGAAGGAAGGAAGGAAGGAAGGAAGGAAGGAAGGAAGGAAGGAAGGAAGGAAGGAAGGAAGGAAGGAAGGAAGGAAGCAAGCCTAATGGTTAGACAAAATGATAAACCTATTTAAGAAATCTGAATGAACATGATTACCACTTTTTTAAGAGAAGGAGCTTTTATGACATGAAACCAATGCATATTACACAATCAGGAAATCAGGGGTGGCCTAAGCAGACCCACTGCCTAAGTGGGATGGCAGTACTGTTGACTCACCTCTGCCACCACTATCCTCTTGGCAATGAATTACTCTGAGAGAGTTCTAAGAGTGAGACCACTACTGGTGGACGCAATAAGGGCAAAGAAATAATGATGTTTTGCTGCCCTTCTGGCCACAAAATAGTCCTGAATACAGGCTCTAAGATTTGTGAGCTACAGCTGAGGAAGTGAGTTGTGGCTCCCAAAAGCTTATGCCTTTTCATAAAATTTGTTCATTGGAAAAGGTCCTACCAGATTCTTTCTGATTTTTGACTACCATAGACACAGCTCTCCTCCTATAATATCTACAAAAATGACCAATGATCACCCACAATCACATTACAAGCCAAAAGCCCATAGATAGAATATAGTCTTCCAGGCCATCAGAATGAAAGAAGAGTCAAGGCTTGTTGTTCTTCTGAGAACAGCGTAGTCCAAAGTGTATGGGTTATTAGAGAGAAGTCCTGATGCCTAAGCTAACCCCTCATACCTCACATGGGAGCAGGACTAGCAATAAGCCCCTAAATCCTTAAGTAAGCAGACCGGATAGACAGAATCATACTTTGTAAGGTAACCTTTGATATAACCCAGTATCATGCTGCATAGTGCTTCATAAATAATGACCAGCACTTTGAATTGGGCCTGGAAGCCTACCAGCAACTCAGTGCAGCAACCTCAAAATAGGGGGTTGCCAAAATAGACAATAGTGGGTTTCTCAAGCTAATACACTAACTGCCAATTTTGTACCAGGTGCAGCTTCTGAGTCATCTTCAAACTGTAGTGCCCATTAATAAATCAGTCACGTGATAATCCAGCAATAAGCCACTGTCATGAGGCTTCCTGGTCCAGACAGGTCTCATATTGGCACAATAGCTGAGGTTGGGCAAACAGCCCCCTGCCTGAGAGTTCTACCAGCTGTTCCAGCAAGAGCTGGGAATCCAGGAAGGTCTCCAGATCACAGACTGGCTCCTTCGGGGGGAGTGCAAACATGTCCAAAGCTACCCTCTGGGCTGACATTTCCGGCTAACCCAACTGCCTATTAATGAACAGCAGCTCAACCTTGGTGAGGTTTTAACTGAGATGCTTTCTCTCCATTCCTTTACAGCATCCAGACACTAGTTTAAGACTTCCACAGCTCCTCCAACTCAGCTCAGAGTGGTAATATATAGTTTTATTTATTTTATTTATTTATTCAACTTGTATAACTTGAATAACAACTGCATGTTGCTCAAATGACAGAACTTCTACTTCAGTGGTTTCATATAGATGTTCAATAACACAGAGGAGAGGCCCAAGGCACTGGAGAGTTTAAGGCTTGACCACTTGTCTCCCACAACTACTGACTGGAAACACTCAGATAGGGATGGAATCACTGTAAAACACTACCCTCTACTTTCAACCCTTGCAGGGAGAATGGAAAGAAAGCACACACCAAGTAGCCTAATAAGAGCAGGAGATGTGCATTCTGCCCTATCCAAGTCCTAATGAATCTCTTCCATGAGAGTGGCCAGTTCTGCTTCCATGCCATGATTAGGCCTAAACCCAGACTGAAAGCTATCCAGATAATCCATTTTCTCTAGAATCCTCTGTAGCTGGTGCCCTACCACATGCTTGACAACTTCCCCAAAAAGGGAAGGCTGGAGACTAGGTGGATGTTGTCAACTATGGGCAGAGAGACTTCTTCAGGATAGGGTGAAACCACTGTTGCTTTCAGAGATGATGGCATAACACTGAACATAACACTGATGGTGGCCTAGCACTGAAGAAGTTACCTAGCCAGGTAATGAAACATCTGCAAGAAAACAACCAAGCTCAGAGAACCCCAAGGACGCCATAACATCTTCCCTCAAAGAAGTATAAGCCATCTCTGCATGTGCCCCTGTAGGAACCAGACATGGATCATGCTTACAAACAAAATGGCTAGATTTGCACAACATCCTAAGCCAAGAAAATAAACAGATCACTTTGTGGTTTAAAGTGATATGTGAACCAAGCTTAATACAGCCTTCTTTTTAAGTAACCACAAGAATGCAGGGATTGTTAGTGAGGAACTACATGCCTTGGGTTGCTAGTAGCATTAATTTTATTTACATTTTGCCCTTCAGTCCAGACAATACTCAAGTTAACTAACACTAAAAAATAAAACATATAATTCAAATCTGATTAAAACTACTATGCAACCCTACAGTGGTGGTGATTATTGGAGATGCAGCTTTAGCACAAAGGAGACAGTTATGTCTTTATGCCATTGTATCTTCACAATTCACAAACCTGGGCCAGGAGTAACTACTGAAAATGATACCATATATTAAGCGAAGCGAAAGGAAAATCAAAAGAAAGAGAAAGATTCTTGTTTATATCAAATTAAAACTGGATTTAATCACCAGATCTTATGTTCAAGTTGATCATTTTTGAAACTCAGCCAGCCAAAAGCCTTGAAACCCTTTGATGTTTTCAACGTTAATCTTTAGAGATTTCTGCAAAGAGAGCCTTAACACTCTTCCTCCCAGAACTTTGACATTACACATTCAAAGAGTCTGTTGTTTGGAAGTGAGATCTTCAGTTCCGCATTTCTTTGAAAGCACCTCACTCTCAGTGCTTCCTTTTCTCAGTTGGCCCTAGCTTAACACACTCAGGTCCGCAAAATTGCCTGCCTGTGCAAGGTTATTAACATACCTGTGATTACGTTGAAAATATATTCTGTAAAGTTGCCAAGTTATGCAGAGATTATTTTTATAACACCAAGAAGCATCAAAACAAGTTTCACTTCATCATCACCATGGAGAACTGATTGAAAGTATCACTTTAGGTGAGAAATCACACGCCTGGCTCATTATCAGCTTGAGATGCATATCAACAGTGTTGTTTCACTTTAAAGAAACCTAGACAAAAGACAACGCATATAGCCTTGCTGTAATTAAATCATACTCCAGGGTAGAGATAATAGCAAATTATAAAATGGCTTGGAAAAGTGACAGTAATTATTCTTTGGGGGGTGGGGGTGGGGTTCTTTTCTACCAGAGTTTATAGACTTTTAGGACTTGGCAGGAAAGTCTCCATTTCAATGAGTAACTGTGAAAGATCAAAGCAAACAAAGGATCTGAGTCGTTAAGCAATTTTTATCTATTTGCCATATATTTCTTTGTCAAAATTGCTAGTCCTAATCCTTTCCTACTGAAACGGAAATTTTTGGTCCCCATAAATCATGACATTATTCATCGCTCTCCCATATGGAAGGAGTCATGTAATATATTCATTTGGATTATATTTTCAGTTCATTAATTTTGTTTGTTAGCTGCAATCCTGAATACTAAAACATAAGTTAAAGAAAGAGCTTAATGCATTGCTTGGGTTGGGTCTATTACTCCGTATAAGCATGGGAAGCTCAGAGATCAATCCAGTTAACCCCATCTTGTCTAAACTGGATGAAAATCATGTTTCTTTTCACTGGAGGTGTCAAGGACCAAACCTGGGGTTTTCTGTATGCAGAGTATGTGCTCTACCACTTCCCCAAACAGCAAGCTCACTGTTGCCCCAATCAAGAAGCTACAAGGCACAGTATGGGTTGTATCAGAAAGGTAGGCAAAAACGGCCCCTCGACCTGAAACCCCAATGACACAATCATTAGACAAAGATACAATCCAGCTTTGGTGCAAGATGAGCCCCCATTCCCCCATAATCAAGTGACGCTGTGACCAGCAACTTGTAATTGTGTGAAATATCAATATTTAATTCAGTTGAAATATCCTTATTGTCTTGATGAATGGGTAATTTCAGTTTCAAGGCAGTTGCTCTCTCTGAAACTAACAACTTCTCTCTCTCTCTCTCTCTCTCTCACACACACACACACACACACATCACCTTTGATAATAGCTGTCTATTGCTAATGAGCTCTGGTCACTTTTATCTCTGATCGTTCTGCATGGACTATTGGATACACAGGAAGAATTGCAAGATAAACCATCAGTCAAAACAGTCCAGACTGCTTTTTATGTTGAAATCAGGAGGGTTGGAAGACACAAATACTGGCCATCTGGAGATTTCCAGAGTATTATCTATCAGTGCCAGCATCTAATATGTTGGTGACCATAGAGTTCTGATATGATCATTGAGCTACGCACTGTGTTACGTCATGATGAAGATGTGCATGTATGCAAACTGAAGTACAAAATAGCTGTAGACTGAATGACTCTCACTGCCAGTTCAAATTGGAAGTCTCAGGGCACTTCTGCTTCCACTCCATTTTCAGCTTCTGATTTCTCCCAAAGCAGTTTGAAGCCAACCTTCAGTCACCTTCTCTTCTGCCAGGTTTGAAATGCTTGAAAATGGCAGAGGACATTGTAAGGCAAGCAGGTTTCCAAAAGATGGAGTGTAAAAACTAGATGCAAACAATGACATCACCCTGACCTGCCACAGTTCCAGGAGTAAGAAAGAAGGTGGGGAAAGCATGCAGGGCATGGCTTCTGGACTTCTCTCCCATTTCTTAATTGCAATCCTCCTCTAGGCAAGGGGGTCAGGAGGGAAAGAGGGGACTTATAATGGAGGGCTTAGAATGGAGGGGTTGGCAGCATTCTAAGACACTGCCCCACTGCCTCTCTGTTAGCCCTTTGAGGTAGTCCAGACAAGAAACACAGCAATGAATACTAGCTCTGTCTTATAAGATTACATTAATAGAATCTTGCAAGTCTGAAAGTATTTCTCCCCTCCTTTCCTTTTACTCTCCAGAAAACTTCTGAAATGCTTCCCATGCCTCCTCTGCTTCTGCAGGCTGAGATACCTTTTGCATGGCAGTTGTCTAGTCTGCAGCTCTTCCTCCTGTCTCCCAAGGTCATTCCCATGTACCATTACACTCTTCCATAGGGATACATGGGGATTTTGTTTTCTTTCCTTAGTAAAGGGGGGGAAATCCAGTTCAATTTTGAGCTTCCTTTTGCCAGCTTTTCCCCCCACACTGAATTTGGTCCCATTCTGTACTATTTTGAGAGCATTATCTACTGATGGATGGACAGAGAAAGTCCTAAGCCCCTTGATGTAATTTCTTTCCAACATTTGATTGAGTTGGAAAGATTAAAAAAAAAAAAACAGCCACAAAATGAATACCCCCAGAGATTCATTTGGCCCAGATCCTGCTGGCATTTCAGGAGTCCTTAAAGACCTGGATGTTCCCTTGGGTCTGGGGTCTGGAATTTGGGTGAGCCTGGGGAGAACTACTTTTAGTCTTGCAAGATTCTCTTAATGTAACCTTACAATAAAGATAGAGCTAGTACTCCTGGTTGTGCTTCTTCTCTGGACTACTTCAAAGAGCTAACATGCTGTCTCTTCCAGTCGCCTCATTCTGCTAAGCCAGACACTGAATGTGCTCCTACCTCTTCCAGAAACCTTCTGAAGGCTGGAGGCCAGGCAGGGAAGGAAGGATGGAGGAATCAGGCAGGGTGTTGCAAGCACTCTGCTCTGGAAGCCAGCCACTGCTGAGGGGCACAGAGGAGATATGCTGACCCGCTGCCTGCCAGGTTGTGTCTCTGCAGGACCCGTTACAGCCCAGGGGGTAGCCAGATATCTGATATTATGCCCAACAGTCTATATTTTTAAAAGATCACCCTTCATCTCCACTCTCTAGCAGAGTCACCTTTTGGTCTGCTCTGCTCCTGTCTTTTTTCTCAATATCTCTTAAGCCGCAATCCAGAAGTCTCAAACTCCTGTAACCACCTAGTGTTTATCCAGAACTGTGCAGCCTAGATCTGGTAGCCCTAGTAAAAAAACACAAAAATCCTCTGTGTAGGGGTGTGTGTATGAATGAGAGGAGCAGAAAAGGATAAAAAACAAACCAATAAAGAGAAAAGTGTGTCTTTATGTGTGTATGGAACAGAAGACCAATGAAGAAAATAATGTATATCAAAGAAAAAAATATGCTGCTTAATTAGGTAGAATGTAAAGGGAGAGCGGTGTTGTAGCATTTCATCCATGAGACAACTTTTGCTTGAAGCAACACTGGTTAGCAGCCTGATAAAAAAAAAAGCACTTCTTTTCATTTATAAAGATCAAAAAGAGCACAAAGGTAAATCAAGAAGTAGAAAGGATGACCAATATGCATTCTTCATCCTGTGTCACTCTAACATGGACATTGGCAGCAAGGGAAATAGCACTCTTCAAAATTTTGCTAGCCAACAGAAAGCTACCAGACAATACCAGAAAAGAAATACCAGCACTTAATCTGTATTAGCTTGGTGCAAGCACAACTAACGTTATTCTTTTTCACTGTTTCTTTTAACTGGAGGTGGATTGTTTTATTGTTGTGTTATTGGTTTTTCTGTTTTTATCTGACTTTAGTTTTTATTGTATTGCTCCTGTTATTATGCATGTTTTCATTTTTACTGGGGGTATTTTTTGATTGTTATAGGCTACTATATTAAATTGCCAGGACTCTGAACAGATTTGGCAGTATGCAAATCCAATAAAACAAACAAACCAGAATTGTTTTAAAAAACAAAAACGCTCCTTATCATTCTCCTCTCCTTTTTCATAATATCCTTTCTAAGGGTATTTCAAAGCACTGTGGATGTCAGCTCTTTGAGGTAGTCCAGACAAGAAGCACAACTATGAGTACTAGCTCTATCTTTATTGTAAAGTTACATTAACAGAATCTTGCAAGTCTGAAAGCATTTCTCCCCTCCTTTCCTTTTATTCTCCAGAAAACTAGGAAGGATCCCTTCTGAAATGCTTCCCACGTCTCCTCTCTTTCTGTGGGCTGAGATATCTTCTGCATGACAGTTGTCTAGTCTGCGGCTGTTCCTCCTGCCTCCCAAGGTCATTCCCACATACCATTACAGTGGATGCCACCAGCTCAGAAATGCCTGACCAGTGTCCAATTGTGCCACCACTATCCCTTCCTCCCACCTGCTAGGATTGAGGAGGGAATCAGAAATCTGTGACCTGCTGTTCTGGGTACCTAAAGTTGAGCTCATCACCCACAAGTTAAACATTTGCCATTTCTAACCTATTTGTTCCTTCCTGTGCCTGGAGAGGGAGGAGGAAGCAGGGATGAAGGATAATTGACAGAAGGAACAGGCATGTTGACAAAAGAGATCCAGCTAACACTGTCAAAAGCTTTTTGAAAGTCTAAGGAATCCTTCACCAAAATCTCTGCCTTTCTGTGGATTATGAGGACAGGCTGTCTCATGGGTAGGTAACTGACTAAAGAACAGGAATTGGATCATTAGAATAAATGTAAAATATAATCTTCCATCTAGAAGTAGGGGGACTCTCATAGCAATGGATTTATTTGTGGTTCTATTTTCCTTCTGTATCTGAAATGGAGGCAATTGTCATAACAGTTTTGAAGTATAGAGGAAAGAAAGAAAAGAAAACAGCATTCCAAAGATAAAAGCAGTTTCTCTCTCTGGCAAGTATACCTGTCTCTAAAAAAGAATTTGAAATTTTTGAAAAATGAAAATACTGTAGCATTTAGCTTTTGTATCCAGTATGTTTCATTCATATTTAATTTTAAATTTTATATTTTAACTTTAATTTTGAGTGCAGGTTCTGTGTTTTAATATTTCACCTGCAGAAATTAATGTAATGTTAATCTAGAGATGTGAAGTGGAGTGGAGTGGAGTGTTTCAAACTTGGAGTTGCACTGGGCCCCCAAATTCCTTAAAATAGTTTGACCTAAAATATATATGGAGGAGTTCTAAAAATTAATTCATACATTGTTTTTATACTGGCTTTTTCAGCAATGTAAATATAATGGGGAAATCAATTGGCTTGAATTGCAAATTAAGAATTTATTTGATTCAGGCCATCCCATATCATCTTTCACCAATGAAATGGATAAAATACATACTTCAGCCTGTAATATATTAAATGTCTTTTGTCATTCTCATATTACTTGCACCTACTGGACACCAGAACAAGGAATATATTTTTCTGTGTAAACAACAGAAGCCCCCTCCCAATATACTTCCTTTTCTTTCAAGATGCAAATAGCTTAATGACAAAAGCATGTATGAAAAAAAATCCATACCAATTGTTCTACAGGACAAGAGGAGACGTGCACAGATCAAAAATGATTTCAACTGCATTCTGATGTGATCCCACTAAACTGTATACTAAGACATGGGGCAGGGATCTTTTCTGCTTAAGCACTGCATCACCAAGGCCAGCTTCTATCTATCTATCTATCTATCTATCTATCTATCTATCTATCTATCTATCCATCCATCCATCCATCCATCCATCCATCCATCCATCCATCTGAATGTATAAGCCACCCAGTTCCAATGGACTCCATGTTCAGCGGAGTTCAACAGGGCATGTAGGCTTCTCTAGAGTAATCTAAAAACCCATACTCTCCAGATTTAATTTTTTCCTGAGTTCTTTCTAGGGGTAAATAAGGAGCAGGGAGATTATGACAGATAACTCATTTGCAGACTGATGCATCAATATAGTTTTATATGGGATTTTGTTACTGTATTTTAAATTAACCTAACTCCCAAACAGATTTTACATGCAACCTGGGTTCTGCCATTTCATTGTAGGAAATTAAGCCCACATAATAACACTTTCATAAAAAAAAAAAAAAAGGAGGAATGAATAAAGCCTTGCAATGAAAGCAAATGGTAGAGAAAGCTGAACTCCAGAGAAAAGAAAAAACTTCCAAGCAATAAACATTCTATCCACACTGCCTTGAAAAATATGAGAAAACAATTCACTGCTTATTCTTTCAAGGCTCTTCTCTGGAGACAAGCTTTTTTGTAAATTACACTGTTCTGATGATATAAAAGTATTTCATGTCGCTATAAACTGGCAGTCATGCAAGAGCTGTCTTATTAATATTGCATGGTGCAAGGATAAATTAAGAAGCAAGTGCACTGTTGTGGGGGGAGTTAACTTTGTGTCATTTGCTGTGCTGGGACAAGTGCTGAAAACAGATGAACAGCAGCCCTCACTTTGATGCTGTGTAAATGTACTATTTGACTAACATATTGAATATATCACAAGAAATACAGGACTATAAGAAATAGAAAATGGAATTTAAACTGCTGGGAGAAAAGTCAAACACAGATATGCTGCTGATAGTACTCTGACAGCTGGAAGCAAGACAGAACTAAGGAATCTCCTGTTGAAGGTTAAGGAAAACAATGCAAAAGTTTCCTTGTCGCTCAATGTTTCTTAAAAAAAAAACAACTAAGATTACATCAGAAGGCAATGCCAACTCATTGCAAATTGATAGATAAGAAGTTGAAGTAGCAACAGTTTATATCTTCCGAGATTAAAAAAAAACACAGATAGTGACTGTAGCCATGAAATAATGAGATGTCTGTTACCTGAAAGAAAGACTATGACCAGTGTAAACAAATGTTAAACTAGAGATATTAGATGGACGTCAAAGATACTGTCAAGGCCATGGTATCATCCACAGACACCTTTGAACTGTAGCATAAGAAAATTGCTGAAAATACTTGGATGATAAGAAGAATAAATAACCCATTACTAAATAAAGTAAAACTACTCAGCTTACTGAAAACTCTAATAATAAAGCTAAATATTTTGGATACATAATGTGAAGGCAAGAATCACTACAGAAGACTCCAATGCTTGGTAAAATGAAAGGCCATCCAAAGAGAGGCCAGCAGAAGACATGGGAGCTAGATACTACCACTGATGACACAGGCATGAATTTACAAGGACTCAAAGAAACAGTTATTGACAAACAATCCTGGCAAAATGATGTCTGTTAGATCCCAAAGAAGCAGAAGCAACTGAACAACTACTTTTCTGAAACATTACAGGATATCAATTAACAGTATTTTAATAAATGTTATGAATGAATCTGCTATATTATTACTTGCGGTTCCATCACTGTGTTCATAAATAAAATCAGCAAGAACAAGAAAAAAAATGAATAATCAGAATTCTTATCCTGAAGGGTTCCTGAAATTGCGTATCTTATATGTTTACAGAGAAATGTTTCGGGCAATTCCATAATCCAAGCTAGATTTCAGAATTCCCTAAGGTTAAGTCCAGATAGCTCACCCCAGAATTTATACAAGATGGAGTCAGCAATGGCCAGTCTTTCTGCTCTTGTGTGTAAAGGCAGATGTATAAAATAAAAATGCATCACCTAAATGTAATATGAGAACAAATTCTTTTTTCTAAAAGAACTGGGCTTCTAAATTTAATACCTAATTTTAGGTCATTATTAGTTATCAGACCTTTTGACACTTGCCTAAACCCAAAGTAATTACTTTCCACGCACAATTCTCCTAAAGTTTCTTTAGCAAGTTTTGCTGAGGAGAAGAAAGACTTCTGGCAACTGAACTCTTTTCCATGTAAAATTCAATATATCCCAAAGAACATTAGGGCACAGACTTCTTTGTATTTCCTAACTGCACTACCACGAACTGGTGCAGTGGTGGGTCTCTTCACTGATAATGCAGAATCTTGCAGCTGGTTCTTTATATAACCAATTCTATCCTTGCATTTTCTACTCAAAAATTCTGCAACTTCTTGTTTTCCAGATGAGCCAGGCACAGCAAAATCTGTAATTTTCCAGAATTCTCAGCACAAATTAAGTTCTACCCCCCCACCCCAATACTTTTGGAAGCTGTTGACTCATAACAGTGTTCCTGAGTCTTAGGCAGAAGCCTTTCCCATCACTTATTCCCCTGTCCCTGTCTGTACACCCCTGCCACAGACTGAAACTCAAACCTCCTTCATAGAATCTAGCACAGACAGGAGGAAGTCTCAGGATGCGAGGTTAATGAAAGTTAAACATATATATATAAAACAGGGATCAGCATCTAACCCTGATGGAGTTTAGCACTACAGCATCCACAATTTTTACCATTGACCTTAGAGGTTGGAGTTAATTAGACCTTGAGCCTAAAACAGTGGTTAACAGTTGTAAGGCTCAGGACTTCTGGGGGAGTAATGGCAGATTGAAGATGGCTCTGTTTTCGCGGAGCTGATGATTGCAGTGGTTAAGAGGAGCCAGCAAAAAGTTTGGCTCTTGGAACCATCTCCAGATAAAGGAAATGACTGGATCACTCACAAGTTCTCCTTACAGAGGCTCTTTGTGAAGAGATCGCAATTTAGCAATTTCCAGCAGGTTGAGCACTCTGGGAGTAGCAGGAAACATTGAGCCAAAGCTGCAGTTCAGAGCCTCCAAAGAGACTCTAGATTTGCTTTCACTTCCTCTTTTAATTACCATTGGAAATTACTTATTGATGATTTATTTGAAAATTAAAAACCTTCTGAAAGGCAAGTTGCTGTACACTGGGAGAATTTCCTTCTATCCTGGAAGAAAGAAGATTTAAGTAAGTTTAAAGATTAAAAAGAAAAATCCTAACTTTTGGAAACAGCAAAGGGAGTTAAAAATGCTGACTGGGGACAGTTAAGGGGCCAGATGGATTTCAAAGACTAGGTTTTTTTATGGACTGTTTTAAATTTTATAAAAATGCAGCAGATGATTTAGGACTTAATTGTCAGAAAACCTATTCTGGGAAAGTTTTGGCTCTGAAAATAAACCAAAGATAAGACTGGGCTTTGAAGGTTAACTAGAGGGAACCAGAGATACTCTCTAACATAATGGAGGAACATTGTCTTACTATAGAAGAATTTAAATCTGTTTGGGAACAATGTGTTCAGGATTTATTTTTAAAATTGAATCTAACAGAGGTTATAGAAGAAGAAAAGATTCTATTGGATAAAACAGAAGCTGAGGATGATTTGAATAAGGAGTTTAAAATGGACTTTAAAGAAATGCCATATTATAACAGAGATGTAGTAGATATGGAAAAAGATGTCGTGGATCTGAAAATGGACTTAAAGATGTTTGATTACAAGAATGACATGGAAAAAGAAGTTGCAATGGATATACACATTTTGCTAGCTGATGTTTCAACAATTAAAGAGGATATCCAGGTTACAAATCAGAAGAGTGAGTTGGAGAACTATTTTACTTTGGATCCACAGAAGAGAAGCATTAAATCTCTGAAGTTACTTCTGAAAACAGACAAGAAAAAAATGATAAGAAATCACTATGTGGGACTTCTTCAAATAAAGCAACTGAAGATCAAGCCTCTTAAAAAGAAGAAAAAGGAGTTCAAAATGGACTTATTTGACCAGGATTAAATTATATAAATTTTGATTTTGGGTTGTTATTACTTATTAGAGAAAGTTAAAAGTCAAAATGTAAAACAGATTTAGTTGTCTAAGCTTAAAACATATAGGTTATTATTACTGGTATGCTTTTGCTGTGTAAGACTGATCTATGAATAATTTAGTTATTGTTTAGTGATAAGAAATGGGAAGAAAAGTTTCTTTTTCTGTAATAGAGAAGGTGTCAAGTTACTGTAAATGCTTTTACTTGTCTGGAGGGGGGGGGGAGTCATTTTTTATATGTCTTTTTCCTTTTCCTTTTCCTTTTCCTTTTCCTTTTCCTTTTCCTTTTCCTTTTCCTCTTTCTTTTTTGTTTGTATATCTTTTCTAATTCTGTATTAGCTTCTAATTATGAAAAACTCTAATAAAAATATATGAAGAAACAATGGGTGAGACTCAGTAGTTGTCTAGGATAACTCAATGAAATTTGAATTCATTCTTTAAAACTTGCTCTAAAGAGTTAATGTAATAATAACATGCCCATAACCATATAAAAGACCTTCTTAAAAAATAGTATTTTTGTTTCCATCCTGGTGGGAACCCAGGTTTGATGAGAGAGTCACTGTTAGGATTTAAAGCATGTAAAACTGATGGCCATTCCACTAAAACACCCCAATATCAATAGCCCTGTTACCATCAGGCTTCACGCCCAGGCTCTGAAGTAAATCCTGGCTCTCTCAATATTTAATTCTTAGTTCAACTTCTCAGCCTGACCTGGCTGCAAATACACAGACATTATCAGTGAGATGAGAATCTTTATTACAGACAAGAATGAAGGCTCCCACACAACAGCTGATTGCCCACTCCAATGCAAAAATGTCAGAGTCTTAATATATGCTCTCAAGGTTTTAAACTCTATGCCTCTTCTTCCTGTCCGTCCAAATTAATAGGTAATTGGCAGGTGGCTTCAGGGTTTTGGGCAGCTGATGACATGACACCATCTCTTGCCTTTTTTTTTTTTTTACATAAAAGTGTTTTAACATAAAAGTGAAAAATATAACAAAAAGAAAAAAATTAATATATCATTATAACAGTGAACAGTTCCAATTCTATCTATGCTTATCTAATGCAAATATTATTCAAGTACATATATATTTCTAATAGAGTTGTATGACTATCCTGTTTTTTTTTTCTTTTAACCCAGTGTATTTTGTATAAATGAGAGTCTCTTATTTCATTATACTTGTCCATACAAAGTCTATGTCTATAGGCAATCTTCACATAAGTGGCAAGTGCAATCAGGTCTTCAATCCATTGACTAAATGGGATCATACATTTATCTTTCCAATGCTGCAATACCAGTCTTACCAGGCCATAGTAAGGGCACGGAAAATCCATTTACGTGGTCCGGTTGTCAAGTTCCATGTGCTAGGTATATAGTTCAAAAGAATATTATCTTCTGAAAATTTTAGCTTTTGTCGCACAATCATATTTATATAGCCAGCACTTTCTCCCAAAACTTAATAAGTATAGGACATTGCAAAAACATATGCTTTAAAGAGGCATTGTCCTTATTACAAAATACTGCTTTTGACAATCCTTTTCTATGCAGTGTAGTGGAGTCCAATAAATTCTAAATATTATTTTTTGTTGTATAAGTCATAGTTTGAGGTCCACTGACACTCTTGCTATAGAAGCTGACACTCTCCCATTGTCTAGGCAATACAGAAACCTCTAATTCTTTATTCCATTCATCCCGTAGCATCTGCATTATCAAATTGATTTATTGATAACAAAACACCATCTCTTGCCTGGAAAAGCTAATTCCCATCTTACCAGCCTCAGCTGCATAGATACAGAGTAACTCCCATTAGCACAAAGAGAAGAACTGGAAGATCATGGGTCCTTGAGAAGTCTGCAAAGTACAACATCTGCTCCTTGCTTACTGACTGCCTTGTTTAGCGACAGTTCAAACTTATGATGGTTGAAAAGAGCAACTTTGCAACCAATCCTCATTTATAGCCATTGCAGCATCCTCTAGTCACGTGATCACCATTTGTGAGCTTCACAACTGGCTTCCACCAAGCAGAATTAATGGAGAACATGGAAGTGAAATCGCAAGTTGCAGTCATGTGATGTCTCACTTAATGGCTACGGTGATTCATTTAACAACCACAGTGGAAGTGAGGTTGTAAGTCTGGCACAGTTACATGATTTTTTGCTTAGTGACCATGGTGGTTAGTGACAGAGTTGCCAGTCCCAATTGTGGTCAGTAAGCAAGGACTATCTGTATAATAACTTAACTCACATACTGGAAAAGATTGTTGCCTTATCTCCTATGGTGAGCTTTCCAAACATATAACTATTCAAAGCAGGATGCCAAACCAGTGGATCCCTGATCTGATCTAGCAGAGCTCCCACAACCATTGATTTAAAATCTACTTCAGTAGAAATAATAATACTTTATTGATTAGCCATTAGGCCATATCTGAATACAAAACATAAAACTAATAAGACCATATCTTAGAAAACAGAGTAAAAGATAAGTAATAAGTAAAAAAAATGCAAATCATATTTCTGTGTTGCCCTTACAATTTACCCCAATCAGATCCACATCTGCAGTTTGTAAGGAATGCCCCGTTCGTCAAGAGAAACTCCCGTGACATGTGTGGTTCACAAAAGAGGTTTACTCAAGCGTAATGCAACAGTTACAAAGCCAGGACTGGCTTGGCATATTTCGTGTTACAATTTATAGCTCTCCCCTTCCCGCGTTTCACCCCGTCGTCAAGTTACATGTTGCGGCTTGTCGGTGCCCCAATAATCCCCCTTAATGGTCCAGATGGCAGGTTCAGCCAGTATCCCGTTGTCCCTTGATTGCCTGTGCCTCCGGCGTAGGCTTGTTTCCTCGGGGTCCTTTCAGCTGTGCGCAAAACCGGGGTCTTCTCGATCACGCGGTGATCGCCTTTCTGCAGCTCACAGCTTTGCCCTTTGTCTCAGTGCACGCCACTCGTCAGAATGGATACAAAACATCCACTCTGAGGTTTCCTTGTTAAGTGGGTGCAGGTGGCCCATTAATCAGCCACGGCTCTCACTTCCTCTTTTTCCCCGGCTTGCGAGCAGGTGGTAGAACTGGCTCAGCGTGGCTGGCCGGGTTTCCTAGCAGTGCCATGCCAGCTGAACCTGACACAGTTCTCAGTTGTGCTGTTTTGTTCATATAAAGGAATCTACTTCAGTAGATTTTCCTTTAAGTGGTACATGAACCCTTTCAATGCTGCCTCTGAAGAACACACCTAAGTTACTACAACAAACTCTGAAGTCACTTCCCCACGTGTATCTTGTGCAGGGAGTGAACCAAAATGTATGTTTTTGAATTGTTCATGATAGGCTTTTATATTTTAAATTGTTATCGTTTTTTCATGATGTGAGCTGCTGAGTCTGCATTTATTTGTGGTGGGATATAAATGTGATTGATCAATCAATAAATAAAATGAATTCTGTAGGCCAGTTAAATTGTTCCTGTATCAGCCTCTTATTCAGCTGATTTCAGATAAGCGAGTATTGCTCGAGGCAAGTGCTGAGCGTGCAGCATTTTACTTTCCAGAAACCCTACAGTTTCTCAAGACCATGAAAACACAATCTTTTTGGGCAGGGCCAGCTAATAGAAAACTTCCATATAATTGCAGAAAGCATCCAAGATAATTAAATCAAAAAGTCAGAAGAGATCTTAGAGGTCATATAGTCCATACCCTGCTCAGTGTGGCTCCCCTACAGTAGTGTTTCTCAAACCTGGCAACTATGTATGGACTTCAACTCCCAGAATTCCCCAGCCAGCTGGCTGCAGAATTCTGGGAGTTGAAGTCCATACATCTTAAAGTTGCCAAGTTTGAGAAACACTGTCTTACAGCATCTTTAATAGATGACCATCCACAGTCCTCTACTGAACGAGAACTCAGCACATCATGTGGCAGTCTGTTCCACTAGCTGACAGGTCACATGTTCAGGACATTCCTCCTTATACCTGCCACCCCTATACAGTAGACTAGACCAAGAAACCAATGCCATATAGGTCTAAAACTACTTTATTGGAGCAAGGGACTTGTCTGAGACTTTTTCTCAAATTTGTTTCTTGGAAAGAACTCAGGCCCCACTTTTCTGATTCTTACCTTGGTAGCAGCTCTTCCTCCTCTCTTTCAAGGCCATTTCCTCTGCCCTGTACAATACCTAACCTAAACCTTCTTCCTTGTAGTTTTGACCCACTGTTTCTGGTCCTACCCTTTGGTACAATAGATAATAAGTCTATTCTCTCTTCTGTTTGACACCCTTAAAGTATTTCAAGACTGCAATTGTATCTCCCCAACATTATCTTTTCTGAAGGCTGAACTTTTCCAGATGTGTTAACTGTTCCTTCTAGACTTGGCTTCCAAAACTTTTACCATCTGCACAACTGTTAGGGCTTCTCAGAAGACTCAGAGGCTGAGGGGCCAGATCCAGCACACTGCTGGCCATAGGAGTCAGTAAGTGACCACCATCTGAGCTGACCCAGCAAGCAATCAGCAGAAACAGGCACAGAAGGAATCCAGTGATGAGGGACCTGATCCTGACAGAGTACCCACCCTGAGGACACGTTGGGAGCTTTGGAGACCGAGCAGAGGCACTCCACTCAGATCCTCAAGAAGCAAAGGCGCATATGCCCATAACAGAGCCATGCATGCCGCATCACCAGTGAACAGTCTCCTTTTGGGAATAACCATGCCAACCTTGGATCTGAGTTCCTGTGTCCTTGCTTCCTCCTTTGCCTCCTGAACCTCAGCTGTTTGACTCAGACCAGCTGACTAACTTTCTTGGCAAATAGACCTGGACTGTTGTAGGCCAGCATTTCTCAACCTCGGCAACTTTAAGATGTGTGGACTTCAACTCCCAGAATGCTGGCTGGGGTATTCTGGGAGTTGAAGTCCACACATTTTAAAGTCGCCAAGTTTGAAAAACATTGGTCTAATATGATTGGCAGCAACCTATCATAGCTAACCTAGTGGCAAGTTTATAACTGTTTGCAGGTGCCAAGTGGTCATTCTCTACCATGCCTGGAAATGAGAACTGAAAGCTACTCTAAGATTCATCTTAGTTGCTTAATTCTTTTTCTTTTTTCTTTTCTATGTCTTTTGCCTGTGACTCGTCCCTTTCTGAATACTCTGCTTGGGATTTTTTCCAAAAATTGCTGGTTGTAACGCACTATACATTTCTTCACCCGAGGGGAAAACAAGTGACTTTGTCCAGCCTTCCAAATCTTGCTCAGACTAGGAAAGACCAAATGGAGACCTCTCTTTAATACGCTGCAATTGCAGTGAGGCAATTTATCAAATGCACAAAAATCCAGATTGTAGATTTCATAGTTATCTGTAATGTCAAAGGCTGCTAATGGACCATAAGATTTTGCAACTTCTCCATAAGCAGTTGGTTAATGAAAAATCAGTTAAATCGTTCACAGATCACTTGCAGCAGTGCCCTTTTGATTTGTTCCTGCATTGCCTGGCAAAGGTTACATTAACAGAACAGAGAGTAGATGAGGTATAATTTTCTTTTTTGTTTGTTTTTTTGCCCTCCGGGCTTTTCTGATTTGCCTTCTTTCCCCCTTGAACTCAGAATGTAATTGGAAGATTCACCAATGTCTGAAATATGTCTGAAACAAGGAATATCTTGCTTACAGGTAGTCCTCGACTTATGACCAGAATTGGGACCAGAATTTCCATCGCTAAGTGATGCAGCCATAAAGCGAGATGTCACGTGACTGTATCGCTTAACAATGGCAATCCTGGCAGTCCCAGTTGCCATTATTAACTAAGAATCACGGGTCATTAGTGAGTACCCATCCCAATCCAAGCCATTCCGGGCTTGGTCCCTCCCAGGCCTGAGCCTCAGTAAGGTAAGGGACTGCCTCCAACTCCCCCCACCCACCTATCCCCCTCCCATCTCTGCCCTTTTGGCTGCCCTGCACTCTGGCTTGCAGGTGGGAAGCAGCCCCAGAACTGTGCAGCTCTGGGGCTGCTTCCCATGCCCTGGGAAGCCACAGCGATCCCAGCCCAGTCCCAGTCACCCTCACCACCCTGCACTCTGAGACTCCTGCTGCCCTGTGCTCCATCACCCCACCTGATGTTCACCATCTTGTTGCTCCCGCTGCTGATGAGGCATGCCCGGCCTGGCTGCTGGGCCAGGCTGGATCTGGGCTTCGTGCTATGGGGAAAAAAAAAGCAGAAAGCAGCCCCTGAGCCATGGTGTACCAAAACACCCCTTTGCCCAGCCCAGGAGTGTGACACAAAGGGGCTTTTTGTCATGCCACAGTTCTAGGGTTGATTTTTCCTTTTTTTTTTCACAACGCAAAGCCAAGCCCCAGCCCAATCCAGCAGCCAGGCCAGGCATACCTTGTCAGCAGCAGGAACAACAAGACGGTGAAGGTCAGCTGGAGTGGCAAAGTGCAGGAAGGCAAAGGGCCAAAAGGGCATAGATGAGGGAGAGATAGGCAGGTGAGGGGAGTTGAAGCGCCCCTGCAGTCAGAAGTGTAAGCAGGCTGCCAAGTGCCCAAATTTTGATCACATGGGCACTGCAATAGCTGTAACTTTGGACACCAACCATAAGTCCCTTTGTTCAGCGCTGCCGTTACTTTGAACAGTTGTTGAACGAATGGTCATAAGTCGTAGATAGTAGCACCTGGCTGATTTTGTCTGGGCTTGAAAGCTAAACATGTCTGGGTCTGGTGAGTACCTAAATGAAAGACCACCAGATAATTATAGGGCTCCTAGACTCAAGAAAACAACCTAGAAGAACACTGCAGCAAACCACATTCATATTACTTCCAAACAAACTGCATGGCTGCATCCATGATGTTGCCAGGTGTTAAGGCTGACTCAGAGCAGGCTTTACTTTTATAAAGAGAACAGCCAGTTTCTGTGTCCTTCCAGATGTGTCCTCTGAGGCTGTTCAAAATCATCTCCAGTTCTGTTTGATCTCTTGCATCAGTTGAACCAAGAGCTGAATCAATTATTGCTGGCAACACTGAGCTGTAGATGAAATGGCAGCAAAGGCTGTCTTTCTGGATATGCTGCAGCACTCTTAGAATTGGAAGTAGTTCACTTCCTTATTCCACCCTGCTTCACTTCCTGGCTTCTTTCTCCATCTCCTGCGCAATGGTGTCCTATGCAATTTAAAGATTTTGGTTTTGGTTTTTGGGGCATTTGAGTCAGCCTTGACAACTGCCTGGACTAGCCCCTGCAGTTTTCTTGGCAAGATTTTTGGAAGTGGTTTTGCACTGCCTCCTTCGTCCCAGGGCTAGACCAAAGTCACCTCCCTGGCTTCATGGCTAAGGTGGGACTACAACTCACCGTTTCCCAGTTTCTAGTCTGATGCCCTTAACCACTACACCAAATTTAAGGTTAGCATCTGACAAAACAATGGCCATTTCCCCAGTATGATATGTACTAACCCATACCAAAATAACAATATATTGAGCTGTTGCTAAACAAAGCTATCACATGCATAACCCTTTCATTTCTTCTGCTACAAAAGTTAAGAACTTCATCAGTTACAGGAAATTATCCCACTTCCAACATAGTTTGGCTCAAATGCATTGAATTGTTTCCTCCTAAAACAGGCTACTTTTTATTTGCCAAGTTTCAAGCAGCGCATAGTATCATTAGGAACACACACAATGCACACAACACACAATATACACACCACACAGAATCACACCCAAATACACACATACCCCATTTTCATCAAAGAATGGCAATCAAGGTGAGTAACACAAATAAGGTAAATACATAAAGTATTTACCCCAATTTTAAAAAATCACCTGAAATCTCAAGAGACTGTCAAATTGCACAAGCTTCAGTTACCTTTGCCTCCAAGATTACACATGTGAGCACTGCAATTTTGCAGGATCCCTGCTTGCTTATACAAGTTATCTCTCATGCAAGAATACCCATGTCTCGTGTGGTTTGGTGAATTCATGAGATTGAGACCATCCTAAAGCATTTTAATTTTAATTTTGAGGGTCTGAAGATGCCTCAGGGTACCTTCAAGTGCCATGTTGCTCATCCCTGCCATAACTTCTTAGCATGCAAAATTTGGAGAAGCAGAGCTGTTAGACTTGACAGCACACTACATTAATCACTATCCACAACAGATTATCATGCTAACTGTTTTCCAAAATGCATTCATGGAAAATATAGCACAAAATTCCTGCCTTCCTCTCCATAACTAATATTAATGTAAATTTTCTACTTTATATTTGTGTCCAGGGTGATACCTCCTATAATATTTTTAAGTCAATAAAGAAAAGCATTCCATTTGTATCTTTGAGACAGGATCCAGGCCACCTCTGTTCCCATACTTAGCTAGAAGTAGGTTATGCTGAATTCAGGGGGTTTACTTCCTCAGCAGGCATGTGTATGTTTGCACTATCAGGAGAGCTAACATCACTGTTACCAGTCCTTGAGGTCTGATTTCCCCCTGCCCCCACAGCTCCCCTCCAAAAGCCTCAATATAAAAGTTACCGCTCTTCTAACCTCTGTCAATAGCAATGTCTACCTTGTTTAGCTGAGCCACAATTCTAATTTTCCTATTTTTTGATAGCTGTGTTAAATGAATGACCTGTGGTAACCTATGCAGATTCACCCTGCTTTAGAAAACTCAAGGTAGAAAGTTATGATCAGATAGGTCATTATGCTAATTACATTATAATTAGTCTGGGGGGGCCAACCAGAATGATGAGACAACAACAGACGGATAAAGGCTTTCTATATAATAACAGTTTTCAAGTATTTTTAGTAAATATGTAAGAGCTAAAGAAAGCAGAAGACATTCTGGACCTACCCCCCTACATCATCAAGGATGCAATAGGTAAGGTTTAAGGACCACACCAGAGACCTTTGGTGACCCCCAGAGACTTCTCAGAATGGGATGGAGCAATCAATGGGAGGTTGCATTGGGGGCATTTCACCTCTTAGACCTCCTAAATCCTTCTACAACAGACCCTGTATCCACCTGTGGCCTTTAACATGCCACATAAACCTTGGCACATTGCTCAAGCCAAGCAAAGCTCATAGAATCAGAGCTGGAAGGGACCTCAGAAGTCATCTAGTCCAGCCCCCGCCCAGTACACCTCCCTGCCCTATCTTCCTCAGTCTTGCTCACCCTCTAAGCTTGCTGACTGTCTTGGGTTCAATTCCTTGAGTTCATTGCAGCTTTTCACATCATCTAATAAATTAGGATCCTAATAAAGCAGGGTTCCCACTGTGCACAGAATTATATTTGCCCTGAGATGAACTCAGGGACACCTCTCTCTTTAACCTGCCTCACAAGGCAAAGGTCACTGCAAACAGGTTGTGGGAATGTAGGATATCCAACCAGCAGCACATACAATACCCTGATACACTTTAGACCTAACGCACATCTGAGGAAGGCCCTTATCTCAGCTTACCCCTGCTTTAAATCTTTCTTTCAAATCTCTAATTTTCTTCCCCAGCTGAATTCAGTTAGACTGGGCCTAGGGGACAGGCCTGCTTTTTCAGGGGTAAATATTTTACCATTAGTGAAATGTTTTATGTTGGAATAGTAAAATGTTTTACTATTATTAGGCATCCCAGAAGAAAGCAATGTTGCCAAGGAAATGTTTCTGCGTTGCCAAGAAAACAACATGGATATCTCCAGGTAGTCACCAAAAATTAAGCTCAGGAGAATTGCCTTGACTAATACTTAACAGACACTTAGATTCACTGAGCTGGAAAGGCCATTTGGGTCATCAATCTTACCCCTTTTTCAGGGTGAAATTGAAGCATTCCCAAGAAATGGCTATTTCTACTATATAAAGCAGTGTTTCTCAACCTTGGCAACTTTAAGATGTGTGGACTTTAACTCCCAGAATTCCCCAGTCAGCCAGTCTCTGCTATAGCTCTGTGCCTTCATTGTCAAAGATCAGATGATCTTATGGCATCCAGCTTTCATGAAGACTTGATCATAAAACTGCTGTTTCCAGTCAGGAACATATTCTTTGAGCAAGAATTGAACTCTCTTTCCTGGTTTATCTCCAAAGCACTACCTTTGGGTTAGGCCTTAAGTTAAAAAAAAATCATTTTCCCTCATGTACAAGATTTGAACTGGAATTTTCTCTTTATGTTTACAGAAAAGCAGAACCGTATTGTGGTTAAAGTGTTGGGCTTGGACCAAGGAGATCTAGACTGAAGTTCTCATTTGATCATGGAGTTCATTGGATCAGTTGCTCTCTCTCAGCCCAACATACTCCATAAACTGCAGAAGATAAAAATGAGAGGAGGCCCTCATGTACAGTATGTCCCCTTGAGTTCTTAAGGGATAGGTCAGCCTGAATGTACAATAATATAAAATAAACATTCTGATTTATTGTAATGCAGCCTCGAGGCTAACATGCTAGAATAAAGGCAAACCAAAATACAGTGCCTGAGAATTCATGGGTCCTGCAATTCTCACTGGCTATAACATAATGGAAGAATAAGGCCAACAGATTTGTACTATCAGTTCGCCAAGGACCTCACAACTTTTGCTGTACTTGTATGGGCAGCAACACAGAGGTTATTTATCACGTAATGAAAGCATTACTTACTTTTAGAGGTGCAGACTATGGCTATTCTCAGCCATGGTAAGAGTATTTTCAGGTGTTTCTCTAATTCACCTTCACTGAGAGTTGACAGGTCCAGATGCTGAGAAAACCTTCTGAACTTCAAGAACTTTATGAAAAGAGTGTTTCTCTCATAGCTATATTGTCCTGTATTCAAGCATCTTTGCAAATCCTGCTAGTCAGAGCTCTCTGTGAAACTCAACAATCCTATTAGGAAAACCAGTAATTATAATTCTTTCCAAAAGCTGGGGTTGATACAGTTCTGCCCTCCCAAGCCTAACAAATTTCCAGCTATTTTTCCTTTGGCTTCATTCCAGCTTTCCCTTGTGAAAGCCTTCCTGTCAGCCAAGATACCTGTATGGTACTTATTATATATCAAAAACAAAAGCTCTCCAAATGCTACAGGCTGGAGACTAACAACAGAGGAATTCCATTGTCTCATTGTCCTGACAAATGTCCTAGATACAGGATAATTTTAATGGTACTGTTGTGATAGCATGCTGAAATCATGGAGGCAAGTGATTGTGTCAAACTAAGACAAATTAAAACTTGAACTGAGACATGGAACACTATACGACAATATATGGAAAGTAAATGAATTAGCTATATGTGACTTGCCTGAAATCACAAAAACAACACAAAAGAGAAGTATCCAGGGATGCCTATTGTAGTTTGTCTTAAGAAAGGGGATTTAAGAAAATCTGAACCAGCTTCTTCTTTGCTTGTTAGCAGCCATGTATAAACCAGGGACAAGTAGAGGATGAAGGATCAGAGGAAAAAATAACTTTTCCTTTGGCATCAGATCTTTTGCCATTTAAATTGGTCTCCATCTACTTTTTCCTTGCAGAGTTCCAGTATCAGATTAAAACTGTATTTGGAATCCCAGAGGAAGCAAAATAATTTGAGAATAAATAGTGGCAGGAACAGTCTTAAAGGCCTCCATTTTATTCTACCATCTGCCAGTACATTGAAGCAAGAAAACAATAGGAACAGTTCTAGCATAAAGTTCTGATAATTTACAGCACCGTTGTAAAACAAGGATAGAGAGAATTCCTTTTTCTGGGATCTTCTTTTCTTTCACTGTATTACTAAGACCATGAGATCCACCAAATGGATCTAGTGATCCAGTTGATATGAGAGAGAGAGAGAGAGAGAGAGAGAGAGAGAGAATATGAATTCTAGTAACTAGTTTTGATACCAAAACCAAGTCAGAGAACCACAGCATTGGAGGGACCATTTTGGTCACTGAGTTCAACTCTCTGCTAGATGCCAAAATCCAAACTGAAGCATGCCTATAACCATCTAATCAGCCTCTCTTGAGTAGATTGAGCAAACCAGAACCCAAAACCTCCCCAGGAATTACTTCCACTTTGAACCACACTTATTTTTACGAGAGTTATTGCCTATATTCTATGGAATTCCATTTTTACCCTGGGGGTGGGGGGAACCCAGAACTTTAAAAGTAGAAACATTGCAACTTAACCATAGTTGTTTTAGGCAAAGGACGACAAATCTATGCATATAGCACCACTTACTGGCAAAGACATGAAAACAAGAATTTTTAAAAAGTCATACATTTTATACCAAGCTAGTGACATCAGAGGACCATATCTACCTATAATTCAGATACAGGTTACCACTTCATTTAAATGTCCTCTGATGCCAATTGTATCAATTGTTGCAAGATACAAAACGTGGATGAGAAACAGAACCAAACTGAAATTAGGGATCCAGTCCCATAACGTTATAAAGATGTGGCATAACAAATTGAAATGGGAGCCAGTGGGTAACACAAAACAGCTGTTTCCTTATTTCTGTCTTCCCTGATTATGTATATTGAGCAGTGTTTCTCAACCTTAGCAACTTTAAGATGTGTGGGACTTCAACTCCCAGAATTCCCCAGAATTCCCCAGCCAGCAAGCTTTGAAATTGAATTTGAATTATAAATTTTAAAAAATTCAAATACCCAGTACTTATCCATGTCACAGGTAATGCTGAATATGTATCTAAGATCAGAAAAAAAGTTAGAAGAAAGTGAAGAAGTACTGAAAAGAATACCATGTTTATTAATACACCTCTTCACAAATGATTTCAGAGTGATTGGTAGCAAAAGTTAGTGTAGTAAACAATGCAAAGTATTTTCACAATTGCCACTTTGCAGCAGCTGCTCTGAAGAAAACAGAAGAGCCAAACTCTCCTACAAGATGTCCAGTGGAAGACCTGCAGTGCTCTATCAAGAACTGGCCTATTCAGATGGCAATTTGTGAACCAAAGCAAGAACAAATAGATTTAACTGTCAGGGCCCAAATTTTCAATATGCCCCATGATCATAATAAAACAACAACAATAATAAAGAGATCTTTTGGAAGATCAGGCAGGATAAAGGCCAAGCTTAAAGAGATACAATAGGGGTCCTCTAAACTCTAGACAGCAAACTAAATGTGCCTCTTAAGCCTGGACATTCTAGAGCATCAGTGCTACCACCGAGAAGGCCATGTGATCTGTAATGCCACATTTATGAAAACATCATGAATTCCAAGACCTTCAGGTTAGAGTTGAATTAAATGTGATATGCACATAGTTTGGATATACAGGTCTTGTTATGCAACTCACAGCCTTGGAAAAGCCTAAAACAGTGTTTTAGGCAACTTTTAGATGTGTGGACTTCAACTCCCAGAATGCTGGCTGGGATATTCTGGGAGTTGAAGTCCACACATCTTAAAGTTGCCAAGTTTGAAAAACAATGGCTTAAACCATCTGGGACTCCAGGTAGAGAACAAGCCACCTATCTTAATGCTGCAACTGATATTTTAAGAGGAGGATGCACTGGTGTCAATGCAAAGAGCAGCTTCAGAGAATTGAGTCCAGCAGGATGTTTTAGAAACTGGAGTCCAACAGAACTGGGGTATTGTAGATCGGGTAAATATGCTTCAAGCACATTTTCCAATTTGATAGCATTATGTATTCTATTACAGTGAAATACAATTAAATAAGTTAAAACATCATCATCGTATGCTTTATGTTGTTGATTCCTGCCCTGTCCTTTCTAGTGTACCTCTCAACACAAATATCAGGTTCCAGTTTTAGTATTTGGTGTCAGATTCAGCCGGCACAGCATGGCTAGGGACTGGCTCAGCCGCACCTAGTCAATTTCACCGCCCGGGCGCTAGCTGAGGAAAAGGGGAAGTGAAACCCCGTGAGCCGATTATGGACAGGTGGTGGTGCTTAACTCAAAACCTGAAGTGGATACTTTGTATCAGCGCGGCTTGCCTCGGGCGCTGCAAACAAAGGAAAGCGCAGAGGCTCGGAAGCAAGGCAATCAACGAACGATCAGAATTCCTGGCTATGCGCGCAACCCGGCAAGCCCAACAAAGGCAACAACAGCACAACCCATAGACTGCAATCAGCAAGACAAAAGCACCGGACTGAATCTGCCATTTGGGCGAGAGGGGATTACTGTGGGTAATCAGTAACCAAGCAACGGGGCAAAACGCAGGAACAGGGAAGCTATAAAATACCATGTAAGCTATGCCAAGCCAATCCTGGCTTTGTCTGTACTTACTTACGTTACGCTTGAGTAAGCTGCTTTGCTGAACACACGTGTCATGAGAGTTTCTCTGAGATGAACGGGGTAAACCTTACATATGTCTGATCAGACACTATATAAGATTTGGGGAGGGGGGGTACAGGATTCTACATGGGAGCAACCTCCAACCCCCACACATTCAAAACAGGAGTTTTCAGACTCTCAGAAAGATGAAATGAAGCTTGGCCTGTAGGGAAACCTCTGGTGGTGTTGTCGAAGACAGATCCTCATGACAGCCATTTGATGGCTACAGTTGAGTGGACTCTGCACTGTTGGGATTTCAGGAGGATATGAAGGCAAATGCAGCACTTTATGAAAAGGAACAGCAATCCTGTGCTTCAAATTTCAGTTCCAAGGCTTTGGCTTGCAAGCATTTCACAAGGTGAACAGTAATTAAATTAGAAGCCCTGCCTCTATTTTTGTTTTCCTTGGACTCCAGCATAACCATGTAGTACTCTGAGCTACAGCACAGAAGAAATTTGCCCCTGTTTTTTCAGCTTCCCTGTCTGATTGGAATGCCCTTGCATTCCCTGGTCATCTCCTATTCAAGTTTTAAGCAGGCCTAGTAGTAAATCTATCATTTTTTTTTTTTTTTTATCCACACTCAGTCATGACTGATTCTGCGGCGACTGCTGGACGAGTCCCTGCAGTTTTCAAGGCAAGGTGTTTCGGAAGTGGTTTGCCATTGCCTCCTTCCTAGAGCAGAGCCCAGCTGGTGAGCGCAGGAGGCGGGGTTTCCGTTGCTTCGCACCTTTTTCAGGCGTGCATGGCTTCTGCGCTACTGGCAACTTGGTCCCATCTCCTCTGCAAGGCGCCGCCAGGATTTTTCCTCCCACTGGGGTGGAAGTACCCATTTATCTACTCACATACATTTTTGAGCTGCTGGGTTGGCAGGAGCTGGGGAGGAAGCAGGAGCTCGCTCTGCTGCATGGAGCTGGGCTCGAACAGCTGAAGTGTCAACCATTTCTGGCCGGCAACTTCCAGCATCATTAAGCCACTGCGCCACCGTGCATATATCATAGATTCATACTAAAAACTGTTGTAGGGGCCCACTCCTGTCTTTTATTTAATCATCTTCTCCCTTTCTGGTGATTTGCTACTCTATCACTGACAGTCTATGTTTCTGTGTTTGCTTATTCCCTAAATCAGCCTTTCTTTAAATGAAACTTCGAGCTACAGTGTCCATGATGGTTGAGAATTCGGGACATTATAATCCAATGCTTCCGAAAGGTCCCAAATTGGATAAAGTTGATTTGTTGTTTATGATTACTGATCATTATCCTATCCACCAGGATTCAGGATAACCACCTTGATAGACTTATATTACCTTACAAAAATATAGCACAGAATAATCTAGAATAATCATAACATCTCAAATCAATCAATAAAATCAAGAAATAAATATCTATCTATGGATTTATCTAGGGCTATCTAAAAAATAATAATAAAATACACTACAGCACAGCTTTTTCAGGGTTAGGGTTTAGTTCTGCACCCTGCATGAGATGGAAGCAGATTTTCCACTAAGTTTTACTTTAAGCTTTACCATTCTTCATTCATGAAATTAATCACAATATTGAATGTACCCACTGCACTGAGAAACACTTTTCAAAATTATTTGGCTTATTTTTGTTTTTAACTTTTAGCAGAGCAAGACATCTGACAATATGATTTAAAAGGCACATTAACTTAGTAACTAAAAATCAATAATGTGCATTAAATAAGTCAAATCAGCATAAAATAACCATCCCAAAGCAACCAACCATTTACCAAATGATAGAGGACATAAATGAAGGAGCATAATGAATCTTCCTTTTGAAAAAAAGAAGATAATAAGATGGTGCCATTATTGAAAAGGCCCCGTAGTATTTTGTATAGCAGAAGGTTCTGAAACAAGAATTATCCAAAACATCAAGGATGGAGAGCTGGAAATAAAAAAAATGATTCCTATGATTACTTCCTTCTGCACATAAAAGGGAATGTGATGCCAGGCCCTACACCTCAAGTTATTGTAAGGCCTACCCCTGACATCTGAATACATGTAGGCCCCTCTTAACCATAATAATACACAGAATCAGCAAGCCCAAAATAGGTAGCCACAATATCACGGGTGCCATTATGGCCTGAGTATATGCTGAACCATTATGAACAGCTGCACTCTCTGTCATGATAATCGGAGTTAAGAAGCAGAGACTTCCAACTCCATCAGGGCAATCTTTTAGCCCCATGGAATGGAAAGAAATCTGGATATCCCTGTGCTTGACTTCTGACCACACATACAGGTTCACAGACTGCACTAAGCTATGGCTTGTTTTAATTTGGATTTATGGAACCAGCTACATAGTATGTGGCATGAACCTAAGCAAAGTCATCAACCAGGATGAACAGACCACAATGCCTGGGTTTACATGGCCTAAACCTGTATCAAAGGAAAGGAAATATTAAGACTTAAATGGTATGTGTGGAACAAGGGATTGAGCGAGACAGCTCTCTGTAATGCAACTAAGGGCTTTCCAAAGACAACAGCTACAAGCGCTGTTCACTTTCCATGAAAACTAGTTATCAATATTCTCACAGCAAGCCATTCAGAGTTCCTTCAGCAGAGCCAGGACACTTGAAAAGGGATAACTTAACAAGCTCTGAAAGCTGTGCTTTTCCTTCATTAACAGCCCAGATAAATACTAATTATTCCAAGGAAAGCTTGTGGATTGGATCACAACCATGGGAGTTTTCTATAGGCTGAACACAACCATAACAAAATATTCCCCAGAAATACATCATTAACATTCTGTCCCAGAAAGACTATTATATAAAACTGTCAGACTGCAGAAAATCACAACTAATGAGTCCTTTGGATATAACAAGTACCAACACCAGACTAAACAGAGGAGAAAAATAGACTGCTAACATCTAGCCAGAGAATCACTAACCGAGGTGTAGATAATTTGGTTGCCCTCCTGATGGTTTGGAGGACTACCATTCTCACAGTGCCTTGCAATTGTCCATGCTAGCTATGGGTACCAGGAATGGAAGTCTCTAACATTTGGAGAGTGGGACCCCTCACTTCATCGCGCTCACCATCTTTTATCTTTATCTTTTATTGATTTGACAGTAATTTGTTTCATTGTTGTGAGCCACCCAGAGTCACTGAGAGTCGGGCAGCATACAAGTTTAATAAATTACTACTACTACTATTACTATTACTACTACTACTACTACTATATTATTATTATTATTATTATTATTATTATTATTATTATTATTATTATTATTCTGCCCAACCTACCACTAATATGGCCACAGCTGCCATGGTAAAAAGAGACAAGGAAAGGGATTCCCAAATGTTTTGGTATCATGCCGCCTTCTTAACTGCTTTAAAACCCTCTGCCTCGTCACCCAAATGTCCATTCAATCCATCCATCATTTTGCACATGTGTAAAAACGCACATCAGGCCTCCACTCGCCATTGTTTTCAGTAATCAGCTACCAATCTTCCCATTAGTCCACCCAGCCCTGCTGTTCCTGCCACCCAGCCACCAAGCTTTGCAATGCCTTCCCTCTCTCACTGTACTTCTCTCCCTCCCATGCACCCACCCCAATCTTCCCAGTCTATTTGAAAATTATTGTGATTACCGATTCTTCTACAAATTTCACTTCCTCACACCCACACCTCCTTTCTTGGAATTTTTTCAGGTCCCCCAGTTTAGGGATCCCTGTGCAAAAGCTGATTGGATTACATCTCACCAGTTGACATTCTGCAGGCAGAACAGTAAAAAGTCTTTTATTATGCTGAGAATCTATGCAGTGTGATGGGAATACTGAGCTGAGCCCAACAAGAGTTAATTTAAGCCTGATTTTATTGGGGGACCTTAGTCAAATGTTATACCTCAGCCTAAGTCTGTAAGGAAGAAAAACAAGAATGCCTACCACCACAAGCTTCCGTAGGAAAAGGGAGGTTAAAATGTCACTTGAAAAAAGGGACTGTGGCAGTTACTCTGAGATGAATGCCACTGTGACAGCTCTGTCACCCATCAGACAAACTGGAGTAGATGCTTGAGGAGCAAAATGCCACATCTTTTCATGTGGGCTTACTTGAAACCAAACACAACTGCTCCAATGTGGAAGAAGTCTGGGGCCAAGGATCATTTCCCTTAACGAAGAGTCACAACATGTAAATTTTATTCCCCTTCTCTATAATGTTCATGGACGTGTTTGGAAGCAATTGTCCCAACAACACAGCCTAATCATAATAGATCCACTTCACAGAGTACATGTGACAGAGTGAATAAAGAAGAGCCATTTTTAGGATGATTGCAGTTACTGTCACTTAATGCAGATCTACTAGCTAGAGAAGCTGTGTTCATAAGGCAGAATACATTGTATGGGTGAAAAACAGCCACCTCAATCTTCCTCCCTTCCTTGGCTATCAGAAGGGTATATACAGTCCACCTTCCTGTAAGTTCTGAGAACAGGCAGATACAGATGTTACATGATGTTATGTCCCCATGACTTGATTATGGCCTCATGTCTTTCTTGTTCCATAGAAATTTTGGCACTGATATGATGTTAGATGCATCTTCTTAGTAATATGCACTTTACCCCCAAAGTAAATACTCCTTCTAGAAAAGGCATTTGCACTGATACCAGCAATAAAAGTTCCTTCTCCACACCTTTGTCGTTCTCATTACTAGCTCTCTCCAAGCTAACACAATCTGCATTTTTTAAAAAGAATAATTGTCTGCACATTAGATAACAAGATGCACTTAATGCAGAGATGTGACCCTCCAGATGCTACAGGGAGATACGTATTTCATTTTGCAGAGGGAGGATAAGGAAACGTAAGCAGGAAGTAGAGGAAACGGCCATAGAGTTTGGCTGTCATTCATTCCACTGTATTTGCAAAATAGAACTCCCCCTCAGGTAAAATTAGCTGCCATCCAAAGAGATAAATCATAAATCACTCCTGATCTTTGATGGTTGCATCTATTAAAAGAGAAAGAGAGATTTTGTTTCCCATCAGAATGAGGAAGGACGGGAAAGTAAGGAGTAGATTGTTTTTATGCCTCATGGGTGTTCAGATACCTCAGTAAATCACAGTAGGAGGGAGGCTAAATATTAGTGAAGAACACACATTTTGAGAAAAGAAGGAGAAGGGAAAAGATCTGCAAGTAAAACGTTATATATTTGGGAAATCAAATAGGCATATATATTGGGTGTTGTAATTGAGATTCATAAAAATCCTTTTTCCCCCAGATGGTGGCCCTGCTAATAATTATACTGTTTTGTTTTGTTTTTTAAGCAACCCTGAGACAGAGACATGAGCAACTAGTGACAAAGTGTTGGAAGACAGAACAGTATATACCATAGGGCTTATGCTACAGGTCCCAAATTGGCCTTTTGTTCTCAGATATTCTGGTGGTCCATCAATTACCATTTTTGAAGCCAAAGCTACTGTCCTTCTAGCTGGCTACAGAACGCAAGGCCCTCTTTGCTTTAGCAGTTTAAAGGCTCACCCAGCCCTCAGTGTAAAAATATAAAATCTGTCTACATTTTGTGTTTATCACCACTGTGACTGATTAGTTATGCTATAAATAGCTAGTGTAGAAATCCTCCTAGTCCTTCTCCTCTGGCAGCTATAATCACTTGACCCCACTGGACAAATCAACATCATCTGAGGTAGAAGGGCTGGATGAGGAGAATTTGATGTTAGACAAAGCATTTTTGCCCAAGACATGACCAGGAATTCAGAGACAGAACTTCTTCAGATCCTGCAACCCACAGACTTGACCTTGAAGTCCCTCCTCAACCCACAAGTCTGTGAGAGTACCGTATCATGTGACAAAGCCATGTACAGCACAGTAAAGAGAGCCAGTCTGATGTGGTGGTTAAGACATCAGGCTAGAAACCGGGAGACCAGAAGTTCTAGTCCCACCTAGGCACAAAGCCAGCTGGGTGACCTTCAGCCAGTCACTCTCTCTCAGCCCTAAGGAGGAGGCAATGGCAAACCACTTCTCAAATCTTGCCAAGAAAGCTGCAGAGACTTGTCCAGGCAAACAGGAGGAGGAGGAGGAGGAGGAGGAGGAGGAGGAGGAGGAGGAGGGGGAAGTCTTCAAGAAAGAATGTCTTGAGAATAAAGGGGTAGTCAGCAGTTAAGACCTTCTCCTTAATAGACCATTCTCCATATGAAATTTAAAAGTAGATGTGTCCAGAGCATCTGGAGAGATATGACATTAAATGTGCCTGCAAAATATTGATGGGATCACATTCTCTCATAGGGTTCAATAAATCTGCTTCAAAGATCTTTCCAAACACATACATGCACAGACGACCTCAAAGAAACTGTGCCAAAGAGTAGCACTTTGCTTGTGGCTACACTGGGCTTCCCTTCAAGTGAACTGCTCAACCATACAAATAAGCCCTGGCTGACTCTGCTTTGGTAGGACATATAAGGTGTGAGCAGAAGGCAGTCAGTTGCTGCAGATGACATATGTTTATAGTTCTCCTTGTATTCCTGGCTCCAGTCGACCAAAGCAGATTCCTAAATCTTGGCCTTTCTTCTCCTCTTCTGGATTTGTGATATACTCTATATTACTCTGATCTTTAGACTGGCCTTGGACTATCCCATTTACAACCTTTCTATCACAGTGTTTTCTGTGTTGCTGATCTTGTACCCTTTGGAATGGACATTACAGACAGGGCTTTATTTATTGCATAGAAAAAGCTTTATGCATAAGCATTTGAAGAATCTGTGCATACATTAAACTGAATGTTTGAAAGCCAGAACTTTCCCATTTCTAAAGACAGACCTGAGTGTGCAGAGAATCAGCTGAATACAGCAAGGTCAGAAAAATGGACAGCATGTTCTTCCTTCCATGTATATAATACATGTTCTGAAAATAACTCAAATGTAGTTCTTCTTGGTGTAGAAAAACACACCTTGGTCTGAGCTCAAGCTTAGAATAATTCTCTTGCATCTGAGCTTCTTCCACTTGAAAATTCTGGGGGTGGGATTCTTGGCTAGAGAGCTCAAGCAGACTCATATTCTCTTGCCTCTTTTCCCTTTGATCTCATAGTGTACTTGAGTTCTCCAGCCAATATTAGATGGCACTGTGCAAGATTT
The DNA here is from genome assembly GCA_030867105.1 of Liasis olivaceus. Lineage (NCBI taxonomy): Eukaryota > Metazoa > Chordata > Lepidosauria > Squamata > Pythonidae > Liasis > Liasis olivaceus. The sequence continues at coordinate 17,926,571 of CM061355.1, read as the reverse complement.
CTGACTTGCAAGCAAAGTAGATGGCTTGACCTGGATCAGACCCAGGTTGATCTATAAGGATAAATCTCAAACACTTCAGTAACCCACAACTGTTTAAGAAAAAAAAAATGTGTGATTCACTAGAACAAAAAGTACAATCCAGGGTTTTCAAATAAATAATAAAGTAACACTTAGTATTGATATAACTCTACTATCCTATTCCCTCACTTTGAGTCAGAAGCAGCTGTCCTCTTCTACAGATCCAAATCAGGTTTTATGAGAGAAATCAACTGACATGGGCTTTGTTCTCCCACTGCCAAGTTGTCCAAGAATTTGCAATCTCTCCAGAACAGAAAGTTAGCATCTTAACATTGAGATTCGTGACAACTAAACCAAAATAGATAATTCAGGCTGCAAAAAAGGAACTGCTTAATCTCAAACTCTCCCATCCCAACCAAATGTATTTTCTACATGTCTAGAAAAGAGATAATTAAATGAGTTAAAGCTCTTCCTCAGGCTCCGTTTCAATGCTGCAGTAATCTGATTCTGGAAATGAATTCCATTAGCAGAGAAATCTAATGTGCCAAGTGTGATATAAAAACAGAACATAAAAAGAGCCCTACAGGATCAGAGTGAAGGGCTATCTTGTCCTGCATGTTGGTATCTATGGGAAGTGCAAAAGGAGGATCTCAGATCTACTCTTGCCTCCCACTGTACAGAAATACCTTCTCTGCATATTCTGTAGGCAAATGTGGTCTTTGTGAGTGGTGCTGATGCTGGATTTAGTTTTCAGAAATTAGTCTAATTCCCAAATGAGTTAACAATAATCATTTCAGTTGGTAGATAGCAATTCTCTCACCATCCAATATTCATTTGATGTTCTATTGCACTCCACCAAGAAACTAGTCCTTATAATTTAATCTGTCAGATTCAGCTGGCACAGCATGGCAAGGTGAACGCCGCTGCTCAGCTTCACCTAGTCAATTTCACCGCCCCAGGCGCTAGCAGGGAAAAAGGGGAAGTCAGCCTAGACCACGAACTGATTGCTGACACGTGGCGGCAATTAACTCCAACCGCAAGCGGATGCATTGTATCGCCACCGGCTTCCCTCAAGCGCTGCAGACAAAGGGAAGCGCAGCAGCTTGGAAGCGTAGCAATCAGCGCATGATTGAGAACTCCTGGCTTTACGCACAACATGAAAACCCAACTAAGACAACAACCACACAATCAATAGATGGCAATCAAGAAGACAAAAGAACCGGACTGAATCTGCCATTTGGGCGAGGGGGGATTACTGCAGGTAATCTGTAACTAAGCAACGGGACAAAACGCAGGAAGAGGAAACTATAAAATACCATGTAAACTATGCCAACCCAACCCTGGCTTTGTCTGTACCTACCTACGTTACGCTTTAGTAAATTTCTTTGCTGAACACACGTGTCACAAGAGTTTCTTGGAGCTGATTGTGGTAAATCTTACATAAAGCCAGGGTTCCCCCATGAGCACTACCCAGGACACACTGAGGAGTGCTCACTTTTTTCCCGTAGCCAGACCGCGAGAGGACCCGATCACTTTGCCAGGAGATGGCCAGCGGCGGTGAGAGCACGAGCTCATGGACCAGCAAGGAGCCCGGACCAGAGGTCACGACAGCAGGGTCAGTCCCGAGTGAGAGGAGAGGACCAGCATCCATGGCCAGTTCGCAGGACGCCAGGTGGTCATTCGGTGTTGGGACGGGGCCCAAAGGGTCAACGAGACATGGAGTCACAGGGAGCTACAGCACGGGGTCCAGGAGCAGAGAGCTGGAAGAGAGGCTAAACCGGATAGAGGGCGACTCCAGCAGCAGCTGACAGCCGTACAGGGAATGCTGCAGGCATGGCTTCGTGGACCCGGAGCCCCAGCTGGGGTGGCCACAGAGGGTGGCGCAGAAGCAGGTGCCAGCGCTGGGCCCACATCCAGGCTGGCGGCAGCAGCCAGCCCTGTGGGAGGTGCAACGGAGGACTGGTGGGAAGCAGAGGCACTCTGGTTCAGGAGCTTGAGGAGCAAGTTCTCAGGGGATCCCAAGCAATTACCCTGCTTCCTCACACAGAACGGGCTCCATCCAGAGATCCCAGAGAGAGGACCCGGCAGGGACAACCTGGAGACTCTAGCGGAGTGGACCTGGCTGATGGGGACAGCGGAAGCTGCCTGGGACCGGGTTAAATGAGGGACCCGAGCCCAGGTACCAACCCCACCCGACCACGATGAGCCGGTCCTGGAAGCAAGGCACAGGAGCCAATGGCGGAGGCTCGATGACGGAGAGGCCTGGCAGATGGCTTGCTGTTGTTGCGGAGGGAAGGGGCACTGGGCGGGGCGCCCCGACACCCTGCCCAGAGGACAGGGCCCAGCAACCTCCGGCTATCAGAACCCCCAACCAACCCCGGAAGGAGGCAGCAGCTCGCGGAGTGGCATGCAGCAGAGCTGGCTGGCTCACTGCGAAGTCCGGCTCTGCGAGAGGGGGAGAGCAAGCCAGCGGAAAATGACAGGCGTCTAAGCTGAAGCGCACCCCGGAGCAGCCAACAGAGCCATAGTATAAGGACCCGCTGGGAAGCAGGGACTGCTCACCCATGCGGGTCAGGGTCCACCTCAAGGGGGTAAGATCAGGAGTGGAGGTGAACATCGAGGCCCTGCTGGACTCGGGATGTACCCGCTGCCTTATCTACCTGGTGCTGGCATCCGCACTGGGGCTCCGAGTGAGGAGACTCAGGGAGCCCATCACATTCAGCCAGCTGGATGGATCGACGGCGGGGGGGGGGGGGACCGGCGCAGTATTGCACTGAGCCAGTCAGCATGACGGTTGGAGCCCACCAAGAGGAGCTACAGTTTGTAGTTACCCCGGTGGCTGACCACACACTGGTGCTGGGCCTGGCATGGCTAAAGCACCAGAACCTGCACATCGACTGGGCGTCCAAGACCCTGCGGTTAGGTGGCACCACCAGGCAGACCGGGTCGGGCCTCAGAGGAGACGTGATGGCAGAGGACCCAGTGGAGCTTGAGGTGCTGGCAACAGGAGGGGCAGCCAAGCTGCAGCAGCGACTGGAGTAGCGGCAGTGGGACCCAGGCAACCAACTGCACGCAAGGCGAGGACAAGCACGGTGCCAAGGGTGACCGGAAAGCGAGAGGGGACGGCAGCAGCGGAGACGGCGGCACTGGGACCCAAGAGCCCAGCAGCAAAGCAGGTGACGGCAGCATTGGTGCTGAGAGCAGTAGCAGTAACGGCGGCAGACTCAACGGCGGTGGGAGCCAAGTGGTCGGCACCAGGCGAGGGGGGAGAAGCTGGCAGTAGACCGGGACCCTACTGTGGCCAGGAGAATCTGGAGGTGTTTAGGACCCTGTGGGAGCTGTCACCTAACTCAACTACCCCTGCAACACAGCTGGTGGTGAAAGGCGTGACCCAAGCCCAGGCAGAGAAGCAGCGGGAGGAAGCAGAGCCGGAGCTGATGTGAGCCTGCGTGACAGCGGGTGAGAAAGACGCCTGGTTGGCGAGCAATAAAGAATCATTGAAGGGACAAGGGGACCTGTGGTGGCACAATGGAAAACTCTATGTGCCGGAGGGTTGCCATACGGAGGTGCTGGAGAGAGCGGGCACACTGGCGGAATTGCAGGACATTGTGGGTTTGTCAGGACCCTCCACCTCCTGCGTGGGCAGTTCTGGTGGCCATCCCTCAGGAATGATATGAGGGAACACATGGCCAGCTGCCCAACATGTGCGACAAGGGGAGAGAAGGAGAAATCTTGGGGATTTCTGACCAGTAATTAACCCGGCCATGGTAAGGCTTGAGCCCCAAAGCCCTAGGAAGGGCCACACAGTCATGGCGGATGGGGGGGCAGTACCTTGGCAGCCCAATTAGAGAGAGGGAGTCTCTCTTCAAGGGGGCGGTATGTCAGATTCAGCCGGCATGGCACAGCATGACGAAGGCACCACTCAGCTTCGCCTAGTCAATTTCACCGCCCAGGCGCTAGCAGAGAAAAAGGGGAAGTGAAACCACGAACCGATTACTGGCAGGTGGCGGCGCTTAACTCAAACTGCAATCGGATACTTTGTATCAGCGCAGCTTCCCTCGAGCACTGTAGACGCGCAGAGACTCTGAAGTGAAGCAATCAATGAACGATCGAGAACTCCTGGCTTTGTGCGCAAGCAGGCAGACCCAACAAAGGCAACAACAGCACAACCCATAGACAGCAATCAGAAAGACAAAAGAACCGGACTGAATCTGCCATTTGGGCAAGGGGGGATTACTGCGGGTAATCTGTAACTAAGCAACAGGGCAAAACACGGGAAGGGGAAACTATAAAATACCATGTAAGCTATGCCAACCCAACCCTGGCTTTGTCTGTACCTACCCACGTTACACTTTAGTAAACTTCTTTGCTGAACCTGCGTGTCACGAGAATTTCTTGGAGCTGAACGGGGTAAACCTTACACAATCTACATACTTCCTTGTGCAATCAGAAGTTTTCTGATGAAGAATCAGTATTATACACAGTATCAAAAATAGAAGGGAAAGCCAATTTCATGTAGTGATTAAGGCATCAGGCTAGAAAGTTGGAGATAGTGAGTTCTGTATAAAAGAGAGATAGAGATAGAGATAGAGATAGAGATAGAGATAGAGATAGAGATAGAGATAGAGATAGAGATAGAGATAGAGATAGAGATAGAGATAGAGATAGATTTTACAAATTCAAACAATTAAAATGGTAGGTCAAAATGATAATACATACATTAAAATATACAAAATAAAACAAACAATGAAACAAAAACAGCGAGTAAAAGCATCAGTAAATGTTAAAAAAAATAAAATTAGCAGAGTTAACAGTTGTTCAGATAGGCTGACAGTTGTGAAAGATTTTAGGCCTTCACTATGTTTTTATTTATAATCAATATTTACATTCATTCATAAGAAACTGTTTCATTCTCAATGAAAGCCAGAGACAATCTCTGTGTTTCTAAATAAATTACTTTTTACATGCAAGAAAGTGAAAATCAGTACGGCTACCAAATCTGGACTGTGAAAATCCATTAAATCTCAGCAAACAGAAGGTTTTGCCATCTAACCATTGCCCAGATGTTTGCAGCTCAGATCTGGTACCCCTAAGGCAGGGAATGTCCAATGAATATTTGCTCCATGAAAAGGTCTCTCATTTGAAATAGAAAGAGACTGAAAAATCCAAAAAGGGTAACAACGTGAAGGTTATTCTAAAGGAAATGCTGTTATAGTGCGCCTCCCAAGCCATGTAAATAAAATTCCTAATTACACACAGAATGCTGCAAACAGTGCAAAAGGACAGCTGTTCCCCCTCACATACTTTCCCTGATGGTTCTGAGGGTCCTGCTCTTGCCATATTCTTTAAAAAGGTACCAGCTGCACTAGAAGGTTGAAGACTTGGCAGGGTGATGGTGGAAGAAGGAAGAAGAGGAGAAAAAGAAAGGAACTAAAGAGCTGGAAAGTAGAAAGCAAGTGCAGTAGTAACCAGGATATAGCGAAAACCCTTGGAGCTCATGAAGAGCGCAGAGGAGGATCAGTGGTGAGAGGCAGGGCTGGGATGTTAAGTCTCAGCCGATAGGAATCCTTATTTGCGGGTACTACTACAGCAGTGTTTCTCAGTCTCAGCAACTTTAAGATGTGTGGACCTCAACTCCCAGAATTCCCCAGCCAGCTGGCTGGAGAATTCTGGAAACTGAGGTCTACACATCTTAAAGTTGCTGAGATTGAGGAACACTGTACTATAGCAGGCAAGCTGAAAAATTAGAGGTTAATATAGACACTAGCTCTTTCTTTGCATTCTTCTCATTGTTTCATGCTCAAGAGATTTTCCACTTGGTCCAAAGTTCTGAGTCACCAATGTACAATCAAAGGAAAGGAAATGTGTTTGCCTTCAGGTAATCTTTGCCCACATCAAAAACAATCACATGAAAGTAGTCTAGACAGCACAGACTTTTATAACATAAGGGATTATATTTTAGGAGAGAAAGTGATGAATTACCATCTCCTCAACCAACTATGGTGCTCAAGTGAGGAATTATCCACCCAAATAAAGTTTGCAAAATAAGTCCATGTCCTGCTCATCATCAACCCAGTTCCACCAGGTAAGACATTTTTTAAAATGCTGAATATATTCAGGAGGAAGTCTCCACCGTCTTTAGTTTATTTGCTATATTCCTACCATGGCTTTCAATCCAATTGAACATTGAAGGTCTTGGTAACAAATGGCTCACAGAAACCACACCACACAGCTTTTCCTTCCTTCCTTCCTTCCTCCCTTCCTCCCTTCCTCCCTTCCTCCCTTCCTCCCTTCCTCCCTTCCTCTAGCCGAATGTTTTTCAAACTTGGCAGCTTTAAGATGTGCAGGCTCAACTCCCCTGCCTGGGGAATTCTGGGAGCTGAAGTTTGAAAAACTGAAGTTTGATTGTACATTGGTGACTCTAGCCTCATCAAGGTTGCTTTATGCACAAAGTTATGGAGATACAGGGAGACTCCCAGTCATCCACTTCTATAGGGAAATGGGCTTCTTTTGCCTCTGGTAGGGGCCTCCCTACAAAGAGCATTTGAGACTATAACATGTTTTGTTTTAGTACCTATACAAGGAAGCAATCCTCGTATAGTCAATCCTTAATTTAATGCTAGTCAATCCTTAAATTCACAAACTCCTCATTTATTATTTTTATTTATTTATTAGATTATCTCCACCCATCTCCCCCTAATGGGAGATGTTTCCTCATGTTACTCTTCAACTAGTTCTCAGGGCTTAATTTCTAGGCCATTTCTCTACCATCACAGTTTTCATAAGTATACACATCTGAGCAGAGCGAAGTCTCTTAATCATACTTGATTAAGGACATATCGCCATGTCAACAAGTTGGCTAAATGAGTCATGGTATTGTAGATGTATATTTCTATAGCCTTCAGGCTACACTACTTAAAACATTACAAAGAAAATAGATGAAAGGCATTAAGCCTAATTGTCATGCAATAAATGGACCATACATTTTCATTAAATGCAAAATAGCACACAAAGTTATCACGTGAGAGCCATAGACACAAAACAAGATCAGAAAGCAATTGTGTTCCAAAGATCTAACCCAAGGTCAAGTTGCTGAAAATGCCAGGACAAAAGGGGCATTGTAAAATTATTTTGTTTGCTGTTGCTGTGTCAGAAGAACAGAACACTAACAAAGAAAGGCAGCTGGACAAAACACCGCCATTGGCTTCCTCAGCCCCATAAGATAATTGTGCTGCTTTTTTCCCAAGTAGCAGGAGCATGGATTTTAAGAATGCCCCTACTCCATCAGGCCTGAAGGCAGAAGATCACTTCAGTCAACGTCCTAATTCAGAACAGATGCGTGAATTCCAGCAAGGGTGAAGGACGATAACTTCCTGCTAGAACAGAATCAAGCATCGCCTTTCTCTCCCTGCACTTGGAGTATCCAACACTTTGCATCCCGCTGCAGCACTTGCTGCATTAGTCAAACATTATTTCCAGCAGTAAAAGTCAGCAAAAAAAAAAAAAGTTGGGGAAAGATAAAGCTGCTAAAATGCACGCCACAATATTGTTGTTAAGAACAACACGCCAGGGGCCTTTCCCTTCCCTATTGGGCTTTCAAAGTCCAGTGAAGGATGTTATCTTCCACAGTTCTTTCACAGATATGCTGAGAACTTTCACCTGCAAATGGGATTACAAGCACAGTCATTAGTCCAGATTCCCCGAGAAGCTTTCACCATCTCACAATTAGATTTCCCATTCTAGCAGCATCTAAATCAATATGATATGATTAGTTACTCTCATGGATTACATGCTGCCGTACAAAACCTTCACGTGCTCAAATCTGAGTAATTCAATCAGGCACTAATGGATTCTGGGAAGGCTTCCACTGTCTAGAAACTTAAAGTGATTCTATCTCTGTAATAACTTGCTATTATGCACCTGAAGCTAAATTGCCTGACAAGCCCATCAGTGGACAGCGGTGATTAAAAGAGGTCACCGCTCATCACTGAAAGTGGATCCTGTTGAATTCACTTTAGAAAACAGAGTCCAATGAGAAGAAAAGCAACCCCGTTAATTGCCTTTCATGGGAATAGCCACCGAATTTGCAGTGTATGAATTAAAAAATTAACTGAACCATATTTCTTTCTGAGAGGGCTCTGTGCTGTTGAAAAGAATATCAGAATGCCTTAGTAAATTATACCTTCTTTCTTTCTCTCTCTCTCTCTCTCTCTCTCTCTCTCTCTCTCTTTCTTTCTTTCTTTCTTTCTTTCTTCCTAAAACAAACTGCTGTCCTCTGAAAGGAGCTGTCGTTATGGCAATGGACCAGGATCTCTCTCTCTCGTTCAGAAGCAAAAGCTACTGCAAACTGCTGGGCTGATTGCGTTATATAACTCATTGGTGGCTGGCACATTTTTCTTCGGATTATTGGCATATGTAGCATATCAAACACTAAGCAGCCAAGAAATGCTAGGTTGTATGTGTAAGATCTTGTCCCGTTCGTTAAGAGAACACTCCTGTGACACGTGTGGTTCACAAAAGAAGTTTACTCAAGCGTAACGCAACAGTTACAAGCAAAGCCAGGACTGGCTTGGTACAATACATTGGTTCCTTTATACCTCCCCCCTTCCCGCAGTTTTGCCCTGCGATCACGTTACAGGCTGTGGATTATCAGCGCCCCAATAATCCCCCTTAACTGTCCAGATGGAGGTTCAGCCTGAGTCCCATTGTTCTTTGATTGTTGCTAGCCCTTGCCGTGGTCATTGCCTTCGTTGGGCTTCTGTCGCGCACACAGCCGGGAGCGTTCCCTCGCACGCTGATTGCTCTTCCTCAATTCCGCAGCTCTTTCCTTTATCCATAGCGCCCCCGGCCCTCTGGCGTTAACACAACGCATCCGCTCCAGATTAGTGAAGAGGCGCCAGGTGGCCCATTCATTAGTTTGCGGTTAGCACTTCCTCTTTCTGCGCTAGCACTCGAGCGGTGAAACTGACTAAAGCACGCCTGGGGAATTTCCTAGCCGTGCAGCGCTGGCTGAACCTGACAGTATGCAAGGGAAGAAGCAAAGCTTTCCCCCATACAACTATTTCTCCTATAACCCTCCACTCATCTAGCCAACCTTGGCTGATCTCCAAAAACTAAGTAGGGTCAGACTAGCTTAACAGTTCCCAGAGCCTGGGAACTCAAATGACAAAAACAATTTCCATCCTACTGTCATGAAAACTACATGGACTTGTCAATATAGTCAGTCTCTAGGAATTAAGTCTGAGTCAAAGGAGTCTTTACCTTTTCTTCTGTACAGGAGACACAGGAGTGAATGGCCCTGAAGAACCCCATGGACGCAAGCAAAAAGAAACATTTCTTCCTATACATGAGTATTTCTCAAGAGCAACTATATGTATTCTAAAATACAAATACTCGCAACTTGCCAATTGCTTTATCAGGTGTATTCACAATCTTGCCCAATACAAAACAAGCTTTTAAGTTCTTCCATGCACTTCCTTAGGCTAACTGGGGTCAAAGCAAAAGGAAAAACAAAACGAAAAAGGAACAATATGTGATAGCTTGGCACAGAAGCCAGGCTCAAGAGGGAGAGGTGGCAGGCTAAGAGAATGAGTTTCTGCTAAGAACTGCAGCTATAAAGGTCCTGAGACAAAAAAGCCATGGAAACAATGGAACAAAGGAAACACAAATTGTTGCCCATCAATGTGTAAAACCTTGGAGCAAAATACACAGGTTCTTAGTAGGCAGAGAAGAAATGTGCAATGTGGCGGTCTTTATACTAGCAAAGTTAATTTCGACTAATATGATAAGTAAAAAAGAAAAGTAAAATAAATTGATATTATCTAGTGATTGGAGTGAATAGAAACAGTTGCAGATGTTTGCTCCATGCAGCCAAATCAGTTGTCCCAAAAGCATATTAATTTAAGGCTTTGCAACTATGGGCAAACGTTTCAGACAAAGACTGAGAAAAATTCTTAAAATATGTCTTGATTCACAAAGAAATTGTTGCCCAAAGATTTGCTGTTAGCCGTTGAACGTAAATGCCCTTTAAACCATTAGACAGACTGATGGGCATTGGTTGAATATTAGTATGTCCCTGAATAGTAGATACTTAGGGGCAAACAACAGGTAGGAAAGACAGAATACAATGTAGACAGACCAGTTCAGCAAGGCAGATGTTAGACCTGAATACAATACTTAGGACCTCAGTATAATATCTGCTGTGATTAATGGAAAGGATGGAACAAAAGTGGAGCATGAGTACCTGGGCAGGGAGTGGAGGAAAGAAAATGGATATATCTGCGTTAGGGAGGTGACACACAGAATCGGAAGCTCTGTGTTGGAGCCTGCTAAACTACATGAATAGAAAACACATGAGATTAAAGCCTCGAAGCCCAAATCTTGGAGAACAGCAAAGAACTAGGACAGGATTTTGGAGAAGAGCAAAGAACTGATTATCCAGCAACTTCCATACAGTTTTCTTGGCAACAGTAAAGATGTCTGCTTCCCTTCCAGATTTTGGAATGCAGTTTTTTTAGGTGGATTGACTTCTCTCCTGCCTGTGTAGCCCACCAGTCTTTATATTCAGTGTGGATTATCTTTAGCTTCTCCCTTTCCCTGTTGACTTTGTCAACAAAAGTGACCCTACCAGGAGTTCTTGCTCGCTTTGAAGGTCACTTGAAGCTAGGGAACCCTCTTACCACATCGGGGTGGCAATTCCTGGAAGGGATACTCATGGCAGTAACTTGCCTCTACTCGTTTACTCAGAAGCAAAGCTCATGAAGTGCAACTGAACTAACCTCCAGCCCCAGAAAGGGGTCTTAAATTGCAATCTTAATATCAACAAGACAATCTCTCAAAAAGAGGAGCAGGATAACAAGTTCAGGATAACAAGTTCTACATTTCTACCCCTGTGTTCCAGTACAGGCACTTTTCACATTGTTCCACTTCTGACCACATTTACGACAAAAATATGATCTCTGTCCCGTCCTGAACTCAGAATGCTCACCTTTTCCATTGCTTAGCACTGCTGGTTCAGAAATCCCACAGTTTCAATATGCATTTTGGTTGTGTGCTATCAAGCAGAAACAGAGCAATACACTTTTCCCTTGGGGGCATGACTGCTTAATGCAGCAGATTCAGAAGATAAAAGAAAAAATAACTTTCCACCAAAACTTTCCGTAGCAATAATCAGTAGTGAACTCTGCCCTCATTATAAAACTCTACACAGCCCGTCAGAGGGAAAACCAGTACCCTGAAATAATAGCATGTTATTTTTCACCTCGATATTCTCTGTAATATTCTGTTTTATTATTCCATTCTGTTATGCTAACTATTTGGAATGTTAATCTTCATACTTTCTATTATTTGTCACAAGACATTAAGCTGCAAAACAGCTCTGGAATATTTTGTGTGCTACAGTGCCACCTAGTGGGGAAATGGAGTTACTGCACCCGGCGAAGAAGCTCAAAAATGAAGAGAAATTTGAGGCAAGGGACAGAGTCCACAATCCTTTCTACTTCAAGTCCCATTGAACTCAGTGGCAAGTGCCTGGCTCCATTCTGTGATGTACTGTGGTCAACAGTTTTAACCACATTTTTGCAAACCACTCAACCAGGAAACAGGAACCTGGAAAAGGGACCACTTTAAATGCAGTAAACATTGGTTGAAGCTAATGAAAATTTCTTCTTTAGCATCAAGGACACCACAGAATTTTTTTTCATTAGCACAGAAAATGCCATGCCAATAAAATTTTAAGGCTGCAGTCTCGTTCAGATCTACTTAGGAGTTAGCGAGCTAGATGCCATTGGGTCAGGCCCAGGGCAAATGGGCAAATGCTCACCATTGATCCAGTAACCAGTTTCTTTCAAGAACGTTCTGGTGATCTCCCTGATCCCATCCATCCACCTTGATGTTGAAAGTCTGCTGGACATCATCATACATGTTCTTGCTGCCTGTGGCATTCATCCTTTGTCTTTCTTTGCATCTCTTCTAAAAGAGAAGAGAGCCAGTTAGGTCTAGCAGTGAAGGCACCAGGCTAGAAAGCAGGAGGTGGTGAGTTCTAGTCCCACCTTAGGCATGTAAGCTGGCTGGGTGACTTGGGCCAGTCCCTCTCTCTCAGCCCAGCTCACCTCATAGGGCTGTGGCTGTGGGGAAAATAAGAGGAGGAAGGAGTATTAGGTATGTTTGCCGCCCTGAGTTATTTATAAAAAAAATAATAAAGGGATTAAAAAATATTTTTAAAAATTGCCACAGAATTCCTTAATGTTTTCCACATGCACCTCTGTGAGAAGTACATACCATTGTTTAGGCTAAAGCTACTTGTCTACGTTCTTTTTAAGTATCAGTGCCAGATGTACTAGTGAAAATTTTACATTATCCCCAGCAACTAGAGGACTGTTTTCTGATTTGGAGGACTGATTATCCAGCAACGTCCATACGGTTTTCTTGGCAACAGTAAAGATGTCTGCTTCCCTTTCAGATTTTGGAATTCAGTTTTTTAGGTGGATTGACTTCTCTCCAGCCTGTGTAGCCCACCAGTCTTTATACTCAGTGTGGATTATCTTTAGCTTCTCCCTTTCTCTGTTGACTTTGTCAACAAAAGTGACCCTACCAGGAGTTCTTGCTCACTTTGAAGGTCACTTGAAGCTAGGGAACCCTCTTACCGCATCGGGGTGGCAATTCCTGGAAGGGATACTCATGGCAGTAACTTGCCTCTACTCGTTTTCTCAGAAGCAAAGCTGATGAAGTGCAACTGAACTAACCTCCAGCCCCAGAAAGGGGTCTTAAATTGCAGTTTTGATATCAGTGGTAAAAGAGATGGAAGGCATAGGTCAGCTACTGGCACAGAATGAAATCAAGGAAGATTTCATCAGGGAGGTCCCTAACCCACTGCCCTCTATATAACACCAGGCAAACATTCCCATGTTTTTCTACAATAACCCAACACTTAATTATGGAGTTTTCTACTCAGAACATTTTCAAGAACTAATCTGTCCTAGTTCTTGAAGTGCAAAGGAAGGAAGGAAGGAAGGAAGGAAGGAAGGAAGGAAGGAAGGAAGGAAGGAAGGCAGGCAGGCAGGCAGGCAGGCAGGCAGGCAGGCAGGCAGGCAAGAAGGAAAAAAGGCAGGCAGGCAGGCAAGAAGGAAAAAAGGCAGGCAGGCAGGCAGGCAAGAAGGAAGGAAGGAAGGCGCTGGTACTTTGCAGGTATGTAACAATTCTGCACTGCGAAACTGAAGGCCACTAACAGAACACCCAGACTTCTGGTGGCTGTTAGCCTTCCTAATGCTTACGCTGTTGTAAGTCTTTCATAAAGAGAAAAGGCTGACATTTAATGTGTAAGGTTCAAAATCAGTCTTGTGCATTACTATTATTAAACAATAAAGCTATTAAAGTAAATTAAGGCTGAACAATGAGCCTGTCACCAAGGATGATGTACAAATCCATATAAATAATACAGACAAGCTGTAATTGAATTCCAGGAATCCCTTAGCATCTTCTAAACATGAGCCCACAGACATCGAAGGAAGCTCAAAATAAAGGTGGAAGGTTGCTGATTGTATCATTTCTTAGGCTTTTAAAAAGAGAGATAATACTTTCATGCAAGAACTCCAATTCATTGCAATTTGCTTAGGGAGTCAAAAATCTACTGTGTTTGTGCAACAAATATATATATGCTAATTGTTCGGACTCTCACTTGACTCACCCAAAGAAACAACCAAAGAAATGTATGCCAGTCTGAACTGGAGAAAAAAGTGGAATATAAATCTAATAAATAATACTTCCAAGATTTGTCCAGAGACACATCATCTGCTTTCATTTGAAGAATCTGCATATATTGCACCAAGGGATACAGGCATTTCCCTTAATTTACCCAAGAACTCAGAGAACAAGGAAAACAAACTTAACCTCCATTATTATTAATTAATTAATATTCCATTATTATTATTGTTGTTGTTGTCATACTATAAGACATTATTAAGAAATATGAATTTGGTATAGGTTAATGAGTGCACTCTTCAGATGGGAGCATTAACCTGGTTTGCCTCTTGCTCTTGAATCTCACATTTTATTTCATGGCATCTATTGGACTGCTCCATGGTCAGATAATTAGAAACCCAAACCCAACCCACACAATAGCAACAGCTCAAAAATGTGCATACTGATAGACAGAGGGAACAAACTACAGTAAATAAGAGCAGAAAGATATCATTAGCACCAGGGTACACACATTCTGACCTCTTTGATAGACCATCAAATTTAAGGAAATAAATCCTACTAGATCTTCTCGAAGACACCCATCCTTAAAGTTCCTTTCTCTCTTGACATGCTTACTCTTGTGAATGACAAACCATCCTTCCCTGGCTAACTTTTCAAGCAGAGACCAAATTCTCAGGAGCTTTTGAACTGCATTTATTAACGCAAGATGGGAAGATACCAGCCACTACTGGAAAAAAAAATACACAAGATATTTGAGTGCAGATGTATTCTAAATTCAGTGCTTGTTTCCCTTACCAGTTCTTACTCCCAAGTTTTCTTAAGAATATCTGAATGGGAGGAGTATTCAACCAGGCTGCTGGCCCTACAAAACTGCCAAGGCTGCTAAGCCCTACAAAATCTAGAAAAACCCTAATGAAAGATACATAGATGCAGAGATGTCTAAATCAAGCACTTACCCCCTGTGGCTATTTAGAATTTTTTTTAAAAACGTGCTGATTCTCTATATCCAAAAAGAGTGTGTATGTCAATTTTTTGAGGACTGGGTTTTGACTGATTAGATTACTGCTCAAGTATTTAACAAGGTAAGATTTGTCTGACCTGTTGGCTCAAGACTATCCATCAAGATGGGCAAAAACAACAACATCAACAATTCCACTGAAGGGATTTTTCAGCAGCTATTCTGTTGTAATCAGAATAACAAACAGTCTTATGGGACTTTAAACAATCACATTTATTGCAATATAAGCTTTTCTGTCCATCACAAGCATGGAATATTAGAAGCGTACATAAATTCATGGTTAAGAGTATTTATACACCATTACTGGGTAGTGAAGCAGGGTGGAATTATAAACAGTGAGTTAAGGATGAAACTAAAAGCAGGTAGTAAACATGCTATTGAGTCCACTCTGTTGAATCTCATACAGTAGGCAGAAACAATGGGAGAACTGAGGTCCTTCAGATAAGCAGGCCCTATGCCATGATGCCCCTTCATGGATCACTGCCTTGTCGTGGCGAAGGGGCTTGTGTAACTCAGTGAAGCCATGAGCTATACCGTGCAGGGCCACCCAAGACGGACAGGTCATGACAGAGAGTTCTGACAAAATGTGGTCCACTGGAGAAGGAAATGGCAACCCACTCCAGTATCCTTGCCAAGAAAACCCCATGGACAATGTTAAAAGGCTAAAAGATATGACGCCGGAAGATGAGCCCCTCAGGTCGGAAGGTGTCCAATATGCTACTGGGGAAGAGCGGAGGCCAATTCCAAGTAGCTCCAGAAAGAGTGAAGCGGCTGGGCCAAAGCCGAAAGGACGTTCAGCTGTGGATGTATCTGGAAGCGAAAAGAAGGTCTGATGCTGTAAAGAACAATATTGTATAGGTACGTGGAATGTAAGATCCATGAACCAAGGCAAGCTGGATGTGGTCAAACATGAGATGACAAGATTGAACATCGACATCTTGGGAATCAGCGAATTGAAATGGACGGGAATGGGTGAATTTAATTCAGGTGACCATTATATCTACTACTGTGGGCAAGAAACCCTTAGAAGAAATGGAGTTGCACTCATAGTCAATAAGAGAGTGGGAAAGGCAGTAATGGGGTACAACCTCAAAAACGACAGAATGATCTCAGTGCGTATCCAAGGAAAACCATTCAACATCACCGTAATCCAAGTCTATGCCCCAACCACTGATGCCGAAGAAGCTGAAGTTGACCGGTTCTATGAAGACCTACAACACCTTCTAGAACTAGCACCAAAAAAAGATGTCCTTTTCATCATAGGGGATTGGAATGCTAAAGTAGGAAGTCAAGGAGTAATCGGAATAACAGGCAAGTTTGGCCTTGGAGTACAAAATGAAGCAGGGCAAAGGCTAATAGAGTTCTGTCAAGAGAACAAGCTAGTCATAGCAAACACTCTTTTCCAACAACACAAGAGACGACTCTACACATGGACATCACCAGATGGTCAATACCGAAACCAGATCAATTACATACTTTGCAGCCAAAGATGGAGAAGCTCTATACAGACGGCAAAAACAAGACCAGGAGCTGACTGTGGCTCAGATCATGAGCTTCTTACTGCAAAATTTAGGCTTAAATTGAAGAATGTAGGGAAAACCACTAGACCACTCAGGTATGACTTAGATCATATTCCATGTGAGTACACAGTGAAGGTGATGAATAGATTTAGAGGATTAGATTTGGTAGACAGAGTGCCTGAAGAACTATGGACGGAGGTCTGTAACATTGTACAAGAGGCAGCATCTAAAACCATCCCAAAGAAAAAGAAATGCAAGAAAGCAAAATGGCTGTCTGATGAGGCTTTACAAATAGCTGTGGAAAGAAGGAATGCGAAAAGCAAGGGTGAAAGGGAAAGATATAAGCAACTGAATGCAGATTTCCAGAGAATAGCAAGGAGAGATAAGAAGGCCTTCTTAAATGAACAATGCAAAGAAATTGAAGAAAACAATAGAATGGGGAAGACTAGAGATCTCTTCAAGAAAATTGGAGATATCAAAGGAACGTTTAGTGCAAAGATGGGCATGATAAAGGACAAAAAAGGCAGGGACCTAACAGAAGCAGAAGAGATTAAGAAGAGATGGCAAGAATACACAGAAGAACTATACAAGAAAGATCTTAATGTCCCTGATGTCCATGCTGGTGTGGTCACTGACCCTGAGCCAGACATCCTAGAGAGTGAAGTCAAGTGGGCCTTAGGAAGCATTGCTAACAACAAAGCTAGTGGAGATGACAGTATTCCAGCTGAGTTATTTAAAATACTAAAAGACGATGCTGTTAAAGTGCTGCACTCAATATGTCAGCAAGTTTGGAAAACGCAACAGTGGCCACGGGATTGGAAAAGGTCAGTTTACGTTCCAATTACAAAGAAGGGAAATGCCAAAGAATGCTCAAACTATCGCACAATTGCACTCATTTCACATGCTAGCAAGGTTATGCTCAAAATCCTACAAGCTAGGCTTCAGCAGTACGTGAACCGAGAACTACCGGATGTACAAGCTGGGTTTCGAAGAGGCAGAGGAACTAGAGATCAAATTGCCAACATTCGCTGGATCATGGAGAAAGCACGAGAGTTCCAGAAAAGCATCTACTTCTGCTTCATTGACTATGCAAAAGCCTTTGATTGTGTGGATCACAACAAATTGTGGCAAATTCTGAAAGAGATGGGGATACCAGACCACCTTACCTGTCTCCTGAGAAATCTGTATGCGGGCCAAGAAGCAACAGTTAGAACCAGTCATGGAACAACCGATTGGTTCAAAATAGGGAAAGGAGTACGACAAGGCTGTATACTGTCACCCTGCTTATTTAACCTATATGCAGAGTACATCATGAGAAATGCCAGGCTGGAAGAATCACAAGCCGGAATTAAGATTGCAGGGAGAAACATCAATAACCTCAGATATGCAGACAATACCACCCTAATGGCAGAAAGTGAAGAAGAACTAAAGAGCCTCTTGATGAGGGTGAAAGAGGAGAGTGCGAAAGCTGGCTTGAAACTCAACATTAAAAAAACTAAGATCATGGCATCTGGACCCATCAATCCCTGGCAAATAGAAGGGGTAGAAATGGAAGCAGTAACAGACTTCATTTATTTGGGCTCCAAGATCACCGCAGACGGAGACTGCAGCCATGAAATTAAAAGACGCTTGCTCCTTGGGAGGAAAGCTATGGCAAACCTAGATAGCATATTAAAAAGCAGAGACGTCACCTTGCCGACAAAGATCCGCATAGTCAAAGCTATGGTTTTTCCAGTAGTAATGTATGGGTGCGAGAGCTGGACCATAAAGAAGGCTGAACGCCGAAGAATTGATGCCTTTGAACTGTGGTGCTGGAGAAGACTCTTAAGAGTCCCCTGGACTGCTAGGAGGTCAAACCAGTCAATCTGAAAGGAAATCAACTCTGATTGCTCATTGGAAGGATTGATAATGAAGCTCAAGCTCAGATACTTTGGTCACCTAATGCGAAGAGAGGACTCTTTGGAAAAGACCCTGATGCTGGGAAAGATGGAAGGCAAAAGGAGAAGAGGACGGCAGAGGATGAGATGGCTAGATAGCATCACTGAAGCAATGAGCGTGAAATTGAGCAAACTCAGGGAGGCTGTGAAAGATAGGAAGGCCTGGCGCAATATGGTTCATGGGGTCACGAAGAGTCGGACACGACTTAACGACTGAACAAAATGCCATGATGACTTTTGTAGGTGACAACCAGCACCTGGAATTGCACCTGGAAGCTGACTGGTAACTATTGCAGTTCACTCAATAGAAGTGTTACATGAGCATTCTAAGGCACACCCATAACTGTTGCATTCTGGACCAGCTGTCATTTCTGAATGGTCTTCAAGGGCAGCCCTATATACAGCTCTTTGCATGCAAAGTCCACATGCAAAGTAACTAAGGCATGAGGGACTATGAGAAAGGACTCCCAATCCAGGAAAGAGCATAATTGATGCACTAGATGAATATGTGCAAAGCCTTTCCTGGCCACAGATGTCACCTGCTCTTCAGGTAGGAGCTGTGAGTCTAGGAGACTAGAAACCTAGTCTAGAAAACAGGAGAAGACCATGCTTCAGTCAGTTTGACTGGACCCGCCCTATCAGAGTCTAACTCAGAGTGGCTCAAGCAACTTTATCCACCAGATGCCTAGAGTATTCCACACACTGACCTGTAGATATTCTTGTGGGGCCCTTCCCTTTTGGGTCACTTTAAACAGGGCTGTTGGTCAGCTATTTACAAATACAATGAGCGGAAAATTGTCACATTTTGCTGTTCTTATTGCCACAATGTAATCCCTAATGTGAACTTTTAGATGTGCTCCATCAGATTCACTTTCCATATTTCTCCAACAGCACTCTAGTCATTTCTTTTGTCATTTCATCTCCTGGAGCCCAAGACTGATGAACAGGGAGAGACCACATAGGAGCAATACAATCCAAGACCTTGTCAACTACTCATTCCAGACAGAAGCTAAGGCCTCAGTTGAACTGTACACCAGATCCCCAGGAAAAACCTCAAGCTCCTTCTGAAACCCAACAGGGTCCACTAGTCCCCTGGGGTGGACCAATCTAATATGTCCAACCTTTCATTGGATGTCCAACCTCCATTTGGATATCTGGAATACATTCAGCAAGATAATATACATGGAAAAACACCTTTGCTGGCAGATAAGGATCTCTGTCAGCCCTTCGAGGTAGGCCAGCTCAGGAAACAGACTCCAAAAGTTTGACTGGAACTATACTTCACTAATAGTTTATAGTAACAGACTCATGAAAGCCTAACTGCATTTTCCCTTCCCTCCCTCTTACAACCCACTGAATTAGGATAGAGCCAGTCTGACCATTTTTCTAATGCTTTCTGTATTTCCCGGACTTAAAGGACGCTTTTGTTTTTGTAACCATTTGTGCACAGCTCTCCAAGGTCATTTCTGTAGTCCTCTGCAATATCAGATATTGCTACCTGTACAAATACTGTTCTAACTAACTAATTAAAAGAGAGAATCAAGGCAGATGTAGAGGGCATAAAGAATGGCCTTGAAGGACAGAAGGAAGAGCCACTACCAGGGCAATGGTCAGATTGGAGATGCTTGAACCTGGGTCAAGAAAGCAACTGGAGAAAACACCTCAGACAGGCCCCTCCATAGTTCACACAAAGATACAGGGAGGGAGGAGGGAGGAAAGCTTCTGTTACTACAGCTGTTACAAAAGTAGTCCTGACCTACGTGGCATTAGTTTCTCAGTCTGGTCTACCTTGTTGGACTGACAGCAGATTTAAGAGATTGATTGATTGATTGATTGATTGGGATCGATAAGGCAGCTAAATACAGTTATCAGATAATGGCACAGAGACTCATAAGAAGAGAGTCTCCCTCCGAACTTTCTGGAAGCTACTAAAGAGAGGACTTCTCTAAAGAGTATTTGGGTGAACAGGCTGTTATCACCATCTTTAATATATTTTACTTTGAATTACTTCCATTAATTGTCAACATTATATTATTTTATATTTATTTATTTATATTTCAAATTTAGATACCGCCCATCTCACAAAGAAGTGAGGTTTGCTTTATTTTTCATTATCACTATTATAATTTATCCTTGTATTGTTGCAATTTCAAATAGTTATTGGTTGTTTTAATTTCTTTATATTTCCTATGGACCTTCTAACCCACATGGATTTTTTTGTCAATGGTTTTGTAAACCTTCACAAGTCTGTACTGATTTGGAGGTATACAAATTGAATAAATAAATCCAACCCCCGTGCTTCCGAATGGTGATCACAATTGAACAGAAGTTTATTTACTTTCATCAGTAAACCCATCTGCTAATCAGAACTACATTATCTCCTCCTCAGGCAGACCAAACACTTAGTAAGAAGGGGGGTTATAAACTGAGAGACTAGCTAGCACAAAAAGGACAATGCAACAATGTAGAGACAATTGTTTTGATGGCATCATGTGAACACAGACACAAACACTCTGAGAATGGGACATAACTATGCCTTCCCTCCAACACCTCCAAAGGTAACATGTTAAATCTTACTAGGGTGAAAGCTCCTCTGTGAAGAAGAGTTTGGATATCAATATCAATATATCAATATAAATATAGATGTATAGATGTATATAGATGTATATAGATCTGTGTATATATAGATGTATATACGTATATAGATCCCCTCTCACCCCTATGGGTGTCTTCCTCAATCTCGGGTCCTCTACCAGAGGCCTGGGAGTTTGAGGATTCTGCACGGTATCTTAGCTGTTCCTAGCAGTGCACTCTTCTGGACAGAGAGCTCGGATATCATTCCTGGGATCTGCAGGAGCCACTCTCCCAGCTTATGAGTAACAGCCCCGAGTGCTCCTACTGTAAGGAATGCCCCGTTCGACAAGAGAAACTCCCGTGACACGTGTGGTTCACAAAAGAGGTTTACTCAAGCGTAATACAACAGTTACAAACAAAGCCAGGACTGGCTTGGCACATTTACATGGTTCAATTTATACCTCTCCCCTTCCCGCGTTTTCACCCCGTGGTCGTATTATAGGCTGCAGATTATCAGTGCCCCAATAATCCCCCTTAATTGTCCAGATGGCAGGTTCAGCCCATGTCCCATTGTTCCTTGATTGACTACCCCTCCAGCGTGGGCTGGTTTCCTTGGGATCCTTTCAGTTGCGTGCAAAGCCGGGGTTGCTGGATTGCGCGGCGATCTTTGTTCCGCGGCTCGCAGCTCCACTCATTGTTAGCTCGCGCCACTTATCAGTGTAAATGCAACGCTTCCACTCTGCGGTTTTCCTGTTAACTAGGCGCAGGTGACCCATTAATCAGCCATGGCTCGCACTTCCTCTTTTCCCCAGCTTGCAAGCGGGTGGCAGAATTAGCTCAGCGCGGCGGGCTGGCTTCCCTAGGAGCGCTGTGCTGGCTGAACACCACTGGGACCACTTTGGCCTTTACTTTTCACAACCTGTCTAGGTCCTCCTTCATGCCCTGGTACTTCTCCAGCTTCTCATAGTCCTTCTTCCTGATATTGCTGTCACTTGGCACTGCTACATCTATCATCACTGCTGTCTTCTGAGCCTTGTCTACTACCATGATGTCTGGTTGATTGGCCAGCACCTGCCTGTCTGTCTGGATCTGGAAGTCCCACAGGATCTTAGCCCTGTAATTCTCCATGACCTTCTGTGGAATCTCCCATCTATACTTGGGAGAGTCTAGCCCTTACACTGGGCAGATGTTCCTGCAGATATGTATAGGTGTGGGGAACAGTCTGTAAGTTAAGACTCTGCTATGATGATTTGAGGTCTTAAGTCTGTCTCTCTGTAAGTTCAGTCCAAAGACTCTTTGTCCCCTAGAAATGCTTTCTTGGGGCCAAGTGCAATCAAAGACTAAGCTGAAGGACTCCAATAGGCTAGATACTAGGCTATCTCCCAAGAGATTGGGAAACCCTTTTTCCCAATCTCTTGACGAGGATGGACCGAACCAAGGGTTTCCCAAGAAGACTAATCTTAGCCAGTTTTTTAAACAGCAAACTGTCACACAAACTTCAAAGGAGGTGAAGCCCAGTTCCCCACAAAGCATGCTGGCATGCAACAAAACACACAGATTAAGGTTCTTAAAAATGTTGACGGACTTCCTTCCAATGTAAGGGGCTATTGAGACAAGCTGCACCCTGAATGGCAGAAGCATCAGCAACCCCCTCTCTCATTCGGCAGTTACTGTGGCTGATCACGATGTGGCATTAGAACTGTATGGATCACTGCTGGTGGTCATTCTGCTTCAATTCCTATCTTAAAGGGTGTCAAGCAAGGATATATTCTTGCCCCATTTCAATCTAATTTCTATATCAATTCCATCACAAAAGCTGTATCTCAAAGGGAGTTTCACCCTCCAATGTTAAATAGCAACCCTATTTCTACCCTACTTTATGCTGATGATGTTGCTATTCTCTCAGAGACTGGCCTTTGGCAATTTAAGAAAAAAAATGGATTCCTAATGTATTCCATGCAGCTATAATTCATATCATAACAGAGGCTAGCAAATTGCAGCTGAAATGCACCAAACTGCATTTCCTAGAGTGATTTCAAATAACCATTTCAGCTTGGGCTGGGATATTGGTGGAATAGCACCCTTCAGCCATGGATCTATCATTGCTCATCATTTTAAACCCTACAAATTATGAAGCAACCAGAGATTTATGAGTTTTCTACTGTGTTGGTTCTCTGTTATGATTGACTAAGCAGGTACAGTAGTCCCCAGGTTAAGAACACCTGGTTTAAGGACAAACCATAGTTAAGAATGGAGCTTATTGTAGTAAAATTCAAGTTAAATACACAATGATTTGACTTAAATACACAATGGTTCAAGTTAATTACACAATACTACTTATATAGTATTATACAATAATACTGTTCTGACTTACATACAGATTCGACTTAAGGACAGACCTTGGGAACTCGTTCTTAAACTGGGTAGTGTAAGAACTTGTCCCGTTCGCATCAGCTCCACATGCTCCGCCAGGGTTTCAGTGTAGATTAGGATGTTGTCCAGATAGACCAGGACGCCCCGGTAGAGTAGGTCATGCAGCACCTCATTTATCAGCTGCATAAATACCCCCAGGGCCCCTTTTAATCTGAACGGCATCACACAAAATTGGTAGCTTCCAAGCGGGGTATTAAACGCCATCTTCCACTCATCTCCTGCGCGGATCCTAACCCTGAAATACGCTTCGCACAAGTCCAATTTTGTGAATACTTTCCCCTTAGATAGATGTGAAAGTAGGTCCTTCATCAAGGGGAGGGGGTAGTTATACTCGGTGCTGTTTGCGTTCAGCCCCCGATAGTCCACACACATCTGGAGCGAGCCGTCCTTCTTCTCCCGGAACAATACCGGGGCCGCCAGTGATGACTTCACGGGCTGGATAAAACCTCGCGCCTCTATGAACTCCCGAAGGGCACCCATCTCCTTCATCGATAGGGAGTACATTTTTGGCTTGGGCAGTTTTGCCCCTGGTTCCAGCTCAATGGCGCAGTCGCTGGGTCTGTGGGGTGGGAGCTGGTTGGATTCTTTCTCCCCGAACGCCGCCACCAAGCTCCAGTACTGATGCGGGATGCCTCCGGCTTCCAGGGCTTCCCCTGGTCCTGACCCGCTCGCCACCATTGCCTGCCCCTGCTTTGGTATCACCGCCGTCCCTCGGGGCTCCGGGACCGTCTCTGGGCGCCTTGGACCTTCCATCATTTCGGCTGTGGCCACTGCCAGTTGCCGACGCCTCCCGCTCTCACACTTCCCCAGCTCGTCTTCGAACCTCAGTGCTTCCGATGCCCAGTCGACCCATGGGTTCTGTCGTCGCAGCCACGCCAATCTGAGTACCACCGCGTAATCGGCAATTGGGACCACCACGAACCTCAGCTCTTCTCGGTGGTTGCCGACCGTCATCTGGACCGGCTCGGTGTAGTACTGAGCCAGCCCCCCCCCCCCTACTGAGCCATCTAGTTGGCTGAATGTGATGGGTTCCCTGAGGCGTCACAGCTGCAACCCGAGCCCGGAGACTATGGCTGGGTGCATCAGGCAGTGCGTGCAGCCCAAGTCCAGCAGCGCCTGCAGCTGCACCTCCCCCCCAGAACTCACCCCCCAGATGTGCACTCTCACCTGCAGGGGAGGGCAGTCCTCATCAGCTATTGGGTCTGCGCGTCTTGGCTCCCCTGCTCGCACTGGGACGCCGTTCAGTGCGAGCGTGCCTCATTTCCCGCTGGCCCCAATTCCTCCCCGGAGTATGCCGTCTCGGGGGTTGACCACCCCATCTGGCCTTGTTCAGTCACCGCCACTGCCGCACTCTTCCATGGTCGATCGCCCACTCGTTTCCCAGTTGGATGCAGTGGCTTGACCTCTGCACGTGGTGGGGTTACTTCCCACTCTGTCGGGCATTGTGCCACCCAGTGGCCTCGTCCTCCACACCTGAAGCATAGGTTCGGGGCCTTGGGTGCCTCTTGCCCCCCCGCGGGCTGTCGCCAGCTGCTCCACCTCTCCTCTGCGGTCCTCTCCCTCGGCTTGTCTCTCGCCTGGTCCCGCCTCCGTGCACTCTGTTGGATCTGCTGCCACGCTGACTCCGCCATCCCGGCCAGCCAGATCCAATCCTTTACGGTGGTTGGGTCATCCCGGCCCAGCGCCCATTCCAGGATCTCCAGGTTGAGACCCCTCTTGAAATACTTTACCCTGAGAGACTCCAGCCAGTCCGTGAGTTTCTCCACCAACCTCCGGAACTCCAATGCGTATTCGGCCACGGACTTGTCCCTCTGCCTGAAATGTAGGAAGTCATCCTCGGCCTGCTTGGCACTCAGGGTGTCCTCAAACCTATCTCGGAGCGCCTGCATGAAGTCCAGGAAACTCTTCAGCTCCGCCGCGTTGGCATCGTATAACCTGATCACCCAGCTGGCCACTTGGCCATCCAGCAGCTCGGCCACGTAGAAGACCCTGTCCTCGTCCCTGGCAAACAGGTGACCCCCCCCCCGCATGAAGCTGCACACATGAGTCAGAAAGTGGGGTAGCCGCTCAGGGTCCCCCAAGAACTTTCCGGTTATGCCCCGGAGTCTCAAAGCATCTGCTGCCTGTTGATTCACCGACAGTGGAATTGGCACTGGTGCCGGCTGGGGTCCCAGGCCACCGGCCCCATCGCTTGCACTGCCACTCGCCGCCGGCGGACCCACTCTCAGCAGTATGGCTGGGGTCCCAGGCCACCGGCCCCGTCGCTTGCACTGCCACTCGCCGCCGGCGGACCCACTCTCAGCAGTATGGCTTGGAGCATCACCTGCATGGAGTCCAGGCGCTGCCCGACCCTTGCCTCCAGCTGGGCGAACTCTTCCTCCCATTTTCAGGTCCGTGACCCTGAGTCTCGGGTTGTCGTAACCCCCGATCGGTCGGGCCTCTGGTTCACTTCAATCGACAACCGTGCCGGTGGGGGGGTCCCCGATCCCGGCCACCATCCCGTTGCTCCAGGGTGGCTCCGCCATCACCTCCACAATCCCAAGCTCCTCACGCTCCAACTGGCCAACAGATTCCTCGTCGCTGGCCATTACCTGTACTCAAAAGGAAATAAGCACTCCTCGGTAGGTACCGGGTAGTGTTAGTGGTGAGTCCTGGCTTTATGTAAGAACTTGTCCCATTCATCAAGAGAAACTCCCGTGACATGTATGGTTCACAAAAGAGGTTTACTCAAGCGTAACACAACAGTTATAAGCAAAGCCAGGATTGGCTTGGTACAATCACATTGGTTACTTTATACCTCTCCCCTTCCCGCGTTTTCGCCCTGCGATCACGTTACAGGCTGCGGATTATCAGCGCCCCAATAATCCCCCTTAATTGTCCAGATGGCAGGTTCAGCCCGAATCCCATTGTCCCTTGATTGACTGCCCCTCTGGCATGGGCTGGTTCCCTTGGGGTCCTTTTTCTTACGTGCAAAGCTGGAGTTTCTGGATGTGCGGCGATCTTTGCTTCGCGGCTCGCAGCTCTGCTCATTGTTCACTGGCGCCACTTATCAGTGTAGATTAATTGTTTCCACTCTGTGGTTTCCCTGCTGGCTAGGCGCAGGTGGCCATTAATCAGCCACGCAGCTCTCACTTCCCCTTTTCCCAGGCTTGCAAGCAGGCAGCGGAATTGGTTCAACCCGGCGGCTACTTCTACAGGAGCGCCATGCCAGCTGAACCTGACAGGTAGTACCTGTAGCCTTAAATTAGCCTGCAGGCAAAAGACATGAAAAAAACTCATCTGAAAATAATAGCCTGCGTTACCCCAAAACAGAATAGAAAAAGACAAAAGATAAATACATGCCACTCAGAAGCCTAATGTTCAATCACATATATCTACTAAATGCACATTGCACTTCACTTGGGTTCCTACAAAGAAACTACTGGATTTCAAAAGAAACAAATGATGTAAGAATTGGGGTGGGCAGGAAAGAAATCTGGCTCCAGAATCTGCACATTGTACAATGCATTTCTTGTGAGATTCACATGGTGGCCACCCTACAAGGGTTCTGCAAGTCTTTAAATACATGGCTTGGGCCTAGGATGCTTTTTTGTAAAGTATTGGGTGATTTTATCCAGGCATGCATTTTCTTTTCTCTTTTGAATCATTTTGGAGTTGGGTAGGTTTCTAAGTCTAAACAAGCAAAGAAACTGAAATATTTTGACAGGAACTAAAATGCAATATCTGGGGAGAAATGAAGACATCCAACAAGTTCAAAACTGTCACAGGAAAAGCAAGTATAATGAAGGGCATAAAGAACAAGAAATTAATGCAGATTTAATTTAGGCAAACTCTTAAAAAGCTGTAGAAAGCTATTTAAGTCTATGAATGAATGAATGAATGAATGATCAAGTCTCCTTTAAGTTGAGTTTGACTTCTTGTAACCTGATAGATAGATCCAGGTTGTTTTCTTGGCCAAAATATGGAAGAGACCAACACATTATTTTTTCTTCTCTATATTGAGCCAATCAAACATGTTGGTTAAATTTGCCACTACTATTTTGTGAGATGCTTATTCTCCTAGTCTCAGCCTCAGTTCTAGAAATCCTGAGTTATTTCCCATCCAAGTTCCAACCAGGCCCAACTCTGCTTTGCCTTCAAGCCCAAACAAGATCAGCCAGATGCTGCCACCTGCTAAGAACTAACTTCATAATAACCATATCAGCAGTTCACTTTGTTTGTAAAATGATTAAATGCAACAGCAGTAAGGTGGAGGTCATATCTTAAGGGGGAGAAGAAATCCAGAAATTCAGTTTCAACTGTGTCTATTTCATTCAATGATTTATGTAACCATGGAATATTTAACCATTTGCTGAACAAGCCACGGAGACTGGGTAACACATTTTCTTCACTTATATCCATGGTTTACAAGCCATACTAAGTTCACACATCAAATCCAAACTCAGAGAAACCATAATATAGTTTATAGTGCAATGGACAAATATAACCAACACGTTTGATTGGCTCAATATGTGAAAGAAAAAATAATGTGATGGTCCTTATAAAACATTTTAGAAACTTGTATCTTTTAAAGCCCATTTGTATTAGTAAATTCATCAAGAATGCTTAAATATAACTCTGTAGCTAACAAAACAGAAAAATAAATTATTTATAAGAGGAAACTTCTCTTTTGGTACTTCCAACCTAATATGCTGGGAGTCGGACTATCATTTCCAGAATTCCTAGCCAGTATTGGTCAGTGGAAGACATTAGGTTGGGTGAGATTGCAATAGACATTATAGGGCTTTTACTATCCTAATCCTACGGTCATCTCACAAGTTTCATACAGTATAGCATATCTACCAGTCTGGGATTAAAAACCAGCAGTGTACCCACAGCAGATAGGAGACTACAAGGATTTATGACAGACAGTCATCTAATCCCAATAATACAAAGCATTTCTAAAAAATTAGATGGAATTAGGGATGGGGTTCACACATTGCATTATGCCATGAAATGGTTAGATTTTGGCTTAGTAAGATATGCAAACTCGTCTAACTGTGGAGTATTTAACACACCATGGTTAATCAAACCAGTAATAGAGCTTTGAAAATATAAGAGAGAAACTGATTTCCATGGCATCAGTTTTTAAATTGGGGGTCAGGACTCCTTGGGAGGTCACAAGCAAGTTAGAAGGAAATCTCTTTAAAGAACAAGATAAAACTGATCATGTTTCAACAGGCAAAGTAGGAGCACTGTCAAAACTCATTATAGGCTTCATTAGTGTTTTGCCTGCAGAAGCTCATGGTGGGCAATTCCGATACAGCAAACCTGAGAACCATTGTGACATACAGATTAAATTTTAATTAAAACGGTACGTTTATTTCTTGGCCAGGCCTAATACCATTAAAACCATTCATTTTATTCTTGGGGAATCAGAGAAATTCATTAATCATTTGGGGGGCTGCAAAGTCTGAAAACCAGTGTTGTGAGGAATAAAAAAAATACTTGCACTAGTATCTAGATAAAATACAATCTGACATGTACGGGCATTTCACTACCATTTAGCAAAAGGTGGGTGTTGTTCTCTATTAAATAGTGCAGGCTACTTAATACTTTGAAAGTGAATATTAGCCAACATTTCCCCTTCAGTTTTGACTTAATCTCTTTTTAAAATCAAAGCACTGAAGCTCCATTTCACAGGAGACAGGTGTCCAATTAAAGCCTGATTATGCTTCACATTTTGGGAACACAATTAATGAAAGAATTAATCAATTAATCACAGCAATTCCTGCTTAGACAGTCGCTGGTCCCTATTTTGACTGATTTCATTTAGCCCTTGCTTCCAAAGAAAGAAATTAATTTGTAATTATTGTTAAGCCAAAAGCAAGCCAGGAGCTGTCACAGACCTCTACCTACTAGAGATTTGATCGCCTCTTCGCAGCTGCACTGGAAGCATCTAATTATCAGCATCCACTGACTGGAATCCAAAATCAATGTGCAATGTCCAAAAATACCACCCATTCTTGTAATGCAAAGCATCCAAAACAATTGAGGAACTAAATTAAGAGAAAACACCCATGCTAACCTACAGTGCTAGAGTTATTCTTTCCCTGCTCCAGACACAACTGAAACTATATTCTGTTTTACTCCTCAAAGGCAAACACACTGCATTCAATGGGGGATATAAATTAAATATAAAGCCTCATAGTTTACAGATGTGGCTAACACATTGATGTCAGCCATTCAAAGGAGACTAGACTAGGAAACTGATGCTGTGAGGATCAAGACTACTTTTATTGTAACAGCTTTAGAAACAGAATCATACAAGTCCGACTGTGCTTACCCTTCCCTCCCTTTATCTTCGCATGAACTAGGGAGGGGCTTGTCTGAAACATTTACATTTACTTTCTTGGCCTGGGTTCTTTTATCTTTTACCTTCCTTCTGTCCTTCAAAGCCATTCCCTCTTCCCTAGATTAGATTCTGCAACTTACCTTTGTAGTGCACCACACAGTCTTCAGCAGATTTACTCAGAAACAACATTGAAATCTATGAAACTCCTACCTGTATGCAATTTTTGTTACAAATATAGGGTTCCAGTCAAAACAGGGTTACCATGCCATGTCAACTACTATAATGGTACGTGGGAATGACCTTGGGAGTCAGGAGGAAGAGCCGCAGCCTAGGCAACAGTCTGATAAACGAAATCTGAGTCTGAAGGAGGGCCAAGAGTAGAAAAAGTGTCTCAGAAGGATCCCCTCCTAGTTTTCAGGAGAGTAAAAGTAAGGGAGGGGACAGGTGCTTTCAGGCTTGCAAGATTCTGTTACTGTGACCTTACTATAAAGGTAGTATTAGTATTCATGGTTTTGGTTTCCTGCCTGGACTACCTCACAGGGCTGACACTACAGATGACCACCCTGTTCTCTATTACCCAGTGCCCATCTATGTTTTGCTGCCCACATATGATAGCCCAAATTAAAAATAAAAGTGAAGCACAACTTTATTTTTGCTAACTTCAATTTCACAAAATCCAGACCTGAAATCCTGGCCAGAATTAGGACAGATGCTACTGCAGCAATCCAAAGTCTCTGCTGTAATCTGTTGTGAGAACGGGGGTGGGTGGGTGGGTGGATGGAATCTGCAGCTAAATTCTTCTAATCAGCACTTTTCAAGTCCTGGAAACACAGACATCTGCAGAAATGTTATTGGCTCTTTGATCTCCTTCCCTGGGTTTGCTTCCATAGCAACAGCCATGGGGAAAAGTGGGTGCATATGGCAAACAAGCAACAAAACTTCATTTGCTAAAGGAAAGAGCCCCCAAAATATGTCACAGCCCTTTAGTTCCTCATCCCAACACCTGCGCGCACACACACACACAATAACTAACGATCTGACCACCTCTCTTGTTTTGCTGTGTCTGCATATTAATTAGGATGTTTAATGATGTATCAGCTTTAAGTACTGCAGTCTTGATGTAACACTTGGGTTGCTGTTAATTGATTAGACCACTGGGATATTTGCATGAGACTCAGGACAGCTCCGTGTATCACTATTAAGACAGAAGCACCAACCATTGCATAATATCTGGGTGTATTACTAAATATCTATGTGCATATCTGAAGTTTTCCACAATTGTTGTCATATATGATACTGCCAAAACAAAAGATTGCCTTTGACACATTAAATACTAGGCAAAAAGATATGTGCATTAAATGCTAGAGACAATTACAAGGATTATAATTTTAACATAGTTGCTGAGAAATGTCATTGTAGGCTGTCAGATCCAGTTTTTTAAAAAATTAAACATGGTTTGAAAAAAAGCTTGCCCCAACCAAGGGACCCTGCCATGGGCAAGGGAAACAAATGACAACACATGAGTGGCCTTATTATGCAAATGCCAGACCTATGTATTTATGAAAGATGCAAGGACATACCCCAGCATTTGTGTGACAACCTGGTATCATCAAACTTTCTTAGTGGAACTATTAACCCCCATCTAGCTATTCCCTTCCTGCTGGAATATTTACAAGAGTAATGGAAAGAAAACAAACTTCATTCAGCTTTCCTGGAAAGCAGCAGACTCAAGTCTCAGAAATGAATGCATCTGCCATGTTGGGCATAAGTCAACCATCACATCTACAAATATACCTTGTTTCTGTCACTTCCATTGAAGAAGAGAGAGAAAGAGAAAGAGAAAGAAAGAGAAAAATGTGGGTATCATAAATAAACGTATCAGCATGATGCCCCCTCCATGGTGACCAACACATGCATTTCCAATCATGAAGATGCTCCATGCTGTGGATTTTTCCCAGCACATTAAACACATGAACTAAAGTCAAGCTCCAGATCCCCAGGAAGATACAGGAAAAGCACAACTCCAAATTAAATTAATAGTGAGCATAAAATCTGCAAGCTTCAACTCATGCTGGTTCTCTGAATGTTTAAAAGATTGCGTCTCTTTTTCCTAGTCAGCATTCTTGTTCTTACCACAGAGGCAGTCTTAATTACCGTATTTTTCTGACAATAAGACACCCCCATGTACAAGATGACCCCCATTTTTCGAACCCCAAATTAAGAAATCAATATTTTAAAGATAGTGCAGAACACATTTTTATTTAGTAATTAGTTAACATTTACCTGATACACTCGGTGGGAGGAGGTCCAAACCATCTCTCTGCAGCTCTATTTCCAGGCTCTTTTGCATAACTGATTACATTCAAGCACGAGTGAAACTGCCAATAGCTTCTCTCTGCAAAAGCCTTCCTCTAATTGGTTTGTTCAGCATCAGCTGACATCAGGCTCGTGATTGGAGGAAGTCTGTTTGGGAGACAAGCTATTTCACTCATGATTGGAGGCTAGCAATAGGAGGAAGCCTGCCTGCAGAGACAGAGTATGGGCAGTTTTGCCTGGGCTGACTTCCTTAAATAAGACGCCCTTCAATTTTTAGGGTAAGGATTTTAGAAAAAAGTATCGTGTTATAGTTGGAAAAATACGGTACATTGGTAAATGGAGGGAAGGGACTTTCAGGCTTTCTTCCCGTAGAGCTGGTGAGTTTGTGCTCTCTGTCTAAGGTGATATAAATGGAATAATGGAAAACAATTCTCAGAATGGTTGAAGAAAAATATTGGTTAATTCAATGTCACATAATATGAGACTCTTCCATTGTTTCCTACTAGTCTAGTGACCATGGGGTATTGTCCAAAGAAATTGTGAATTATGGGCTTTTTAGAAGTAAAGAAGAATTTATGAAAAATCTACACGATCTGTTTTGTGATCTCCTTTCTCTCTGTGCTCTGGATTTCCCTTTTCTTCCATACTCTGGCTTCTTTCCTGCAACTTCATTTTTCACCTACTTGTTCTAAAAATGGTCATCTTCCCCACTCAGTTTCTATTTCTCTTCCTCTAATTCTGCCTTCACTTGCATTGATTTTTCAAAACTTTTGCTCTTTCCCTAACAAGAGTCCAGGAACATCCCTTCTTCTCCCCTCACTTCTTCAGGTATGGCTGGGCTCCACAGAACATGGCTATTTTCCATGTCTTCTGTGTCTCTCTCTTTTTTATCTGGCTACAGTTCTTTCCTCTAGTTTCTTGGATCAGCAGCTTTTCATTTTTTACTCTCTGGAGATTCAGAAGTAAGTTGTCACCCGGCACAGGAAGTGGAGTCTATGCTTGAAGGGGACCTTTAGAAGCAATACTATACAGATGGAGCTCTGTTCACACTTTAGGATTCCCAGAATGTCTTTATTCCCACAACCGGGGCAGCCCCCAAAGCAGCCGCACCAGCCAGGCCAGGAACACAGTCACTTCAACACTGAAGACAGGAACTCCATTCCTACTAGCACATATGATTAAGCACATTTTCAAAGTCTTTGTTCAGCCCTAATCTGCAGTTCAGGAGCTCATGTGTGAAAAGAGGTGAAGGTCATGCCATGTCATTTAATCCCTAAAAAGGGGATTCTAAAAAATAATAGTAATATCTGGCATTTGCTCATGGAACTCTTTGGTGGGAGTAGAAAATGCTACCATATATACTCACGGATAAACCAAGAATTTTAGGTGCCAATATACACCCCAAAATTGGGTTTGGCTTATCTGCAGAAAAGTATATACAGTAATACTTTTTTAAAGTACCTGTATATCCCATATATACTCATGTATAAGACCATCTGCAGCTAAGCAGACCCTCGAATTTTTCACCAAAATACCATGAAAAATGTGGATTGACTTATCTGTGGGTAGCACATTTTTCATGGTATTTTGGTTAAAAATTTGAGAGCTGGCTTATCCGCAGGTGGGCTTATACGTGAGCATATACGGGATATAAAGGGATCAACTGGTCTGCCCTCAGATTCCAGTAGCCCTTACAATTAATCTCCCCAAACAAAGTCTTTTGGCTAGGTGGTACAATCAGGGAGATGTGAAGAGAAAACTTAATGTATTTTGCCAATCACACTTTTGTCCTGTTCTGCTTGATTGTCCATATGCTGGCATTCTCTCTTGTGAATCAATTGTTGTTTTTCACCATCTTCACTCCTATTATTTCTTGATTCTCCTGAGGTTCATTTGTCTATCCAATTTCTACTACTTTCCTTCCCTTCCCCTCGCCTCCTTCCCCTCCCTTCCACAACATATATCAATCTTTTGTTTTGTTTTAAAGACACTATTTTTTCAATCAGAAGTTATTTTAGCTAATCTTCATCTCTCATTCAAAAATAAACAAGTCCCTCCTGCAAATCATTTATTTCTTGTGTTTTCAAGTTTTTAATTATGCAAATAATACTACATAATATTACACTTGATCTTAACCAAAAGGACAAGAAGATCAAGTGTAATATTATGTGGTATTATTTGCATAATTTAAAAACCTGAAAACACAAGAAGTAAGTGATTTGCAGGAGGGACTTAGTTATTTTTGAATGAGAGAGGAAGATTAGCGAAAATAACTTCTTCTGATTCTCCTTAGGACACTGCATGAGAAACTGAAGAGTTGTGGTTTCTTACTTAATGCAATCCGGACAATGGGTTATGAATGCATAGAGGCAGCCGTTAAAAAATGCACCAAGGATTTAAAAGCCTAATCACACTTCTCTTTCATACCTAAAGATGTGTTCCTGGGCAGTCTTTCACAGTTTTTCAAGCCAGCTAGACATCTAAGCTAAATAACGATTCTCAAATTCAGAAGAGCACTAAAACCCTGGCAAGATTTAATGCTTTCCCAACAATTGCTCTTGAGGGGACATTACAGGGCTTCCCATTAGAAGACTTTGCCCTTGTGGTGAAGGAGTTTCTGAAACACCAATCCATATTCTTTTCTATTTCTCCCATTACAAAGATGCCTGGTTGCTGCTAATCACACCCTATCTAGTCAAATGTTCTCACCATCTTCCAAGTCATTTCTACAGAAGATGCAATATGCTGATTGTTTTCAGACAGAGAATGAAGTAATATTTCTCCCAAAGGCCCCTCCTTACTAGGCCAATGCAAATCAGCTTTAATTCAGTTTGAACTGAAGAGTAAAAATCCAAAGAGAACTTGTTTCCGTAACATTTTGCAATTTAAAATTCAAAGGCAAATGGATTTGATTTACACTGCTTTGAGTTTCGAATCAAAAGAAAGGATTCTTCTGTAGGTTATAATGGAGAAGTATCAAAATCAGCTGTAGCCACTTTAGCTTTTGGGGAAAACAAGTTGAAAGTAGAGGAAAAGTCAATTCTTTAAAGGACATTAACTCTGTCTACTTTCATATGTATATCTTCAAGGACTTCCCTGCAACATATTTTTGAAATATTCATCTGAACCACTTTCAAGACAGAGAATAGCAGGGATGAGGAAAGAAGCTTTCCAAAGTCCAACTTGTGGTAGATCAATGCATCAAATGTCCTATCAAAACTTAAAAGAGAACCCTTTAAAAGTTGTTTAAAATGGACAGTAAGCTCTTACTTTTCCTCTTATTTCTGCAATGCGAGGCTTGGCAAGACACTAAAGAACAGCACTGACTTAACTTTTGCCATCAGCCACCTTCCCATTCAGGTGTCTGGCTCATAGACATAGGATGCTCAACAAGCTGATGGGACAATAATTTGAAGTAGTTTCATCTCCTTTTGTATACTAGAACCATGATAGTCTTGTTCCAGTCTGTCAGTAGCTGAGTGGTATCATCTACAGTATATTTATGAACAGATTTGCTAGAACTGGAATCCACCACTCACAGTAGCACTGGCCTTAGTAATTCAGCAGGGTTAGATCAGATCCTGATACTTCACCTTGCTTCAACTACTCAATAAATTTAGTAACCTCAGAATGGGAAACACCAGAGCAAAACTTGCTACAATAAGTCTTCTGGGCAAGAAACTGGTATATATAGAGAGCTGTAGTAGTCACTAATTTGGAAAAAAATATGAAGTTATGACATTTTCAAGAAGTTCCTTTATGTGTTACCATTCTTGGAAAATTGACAATAGTAGCATCAAACAAACCAGGGCATTTAAAATATCTATGAATTCTATTCCAAGCCTTGATGTGCTGGTCCCAACATCTGAGATCTGTAGCCTTGCAAGCTCAACAGATGACAAGCATTTTCCTTTGATTCATTACCCACAATGGTAATAGGCACATCAGGGTTGATATTAAAATTTCTAGAGCTAAGATAGTGAATTAGTCTATACTACTCTGCAGGGTCTGCAAAGAACTCCATGTATCCATGTGGCCCTTAAAGAAGTAATCCAATTAAAATTTTTCCAGGCCCATGAAATGGGCCTAGATATATAGCCAATTCTTTATTGAGACTAGAAGCAGGTTGGACTTTATTAGAGGCCCAAATCTGAAACTGGTATCTGAGATATCGCCCCTCCAATTACTTGGACTTTACTCCCTCACAGCTAATTGAAATAATGTCCAATTTAAGACTCTGTGGATTTTCTATGGAATATCTAGTCTCGGTTTGTCATTAGAAAGCTCTGTCAGAAATAAAACACTCGATTCTTACCTCAGATCTACAAAAGGACTTAAGCTTTACTCTACGGCTTAGGCATGCTAGGGAGACTTTTCACAGCAACCAAACACATTGCTAAAGTTTTGTGCCTAATGCACAGAAGAGCTTTTACATTAGCTAGACTTACTCCAACTCTTTTGGAAGGGAGATTCAACAGTGTACCTGTACAAGACTATTTATTTCCCATCTCCTTTGGAAGAAATTGAATCAATAGCACATGTCCTTCTTCATTGCCCCTTTTACTTAAATTGGCACAAAGACTTAATTACATCTCTTTTAACAACCAGATGGAGAAAAATAGATGCCAATCTTATTCTTCTCCTCTTAGCAGACACATCCAAGATGACTTCCAGCAATGTAACCAAATTCTGCTCAATCACCATTGCTAATAATCAAGCCATAGTTTAGTTTCCTTGTTCAGAATCTTGTGTATTCTCAGGGCAGAATCGTAAAACAGTCATTTTATAATTCTATAATGTTGAAGAACAGTAACAAATTTCTATTTATTATTCATGTTTATCTTCCTATAGCTATCACTTAAGTAGCCTAAAACTGTAGTCATGACTGAATTAAAATTTAAAATGTTACTGCTCTTATTTTTAATATTGTAATTTGTTCAACAATCCTAATAAGTCAGTAAATTAATTCCGTATATATTTTATTTTTATTCTAATTGTCTTAAAATCGTACCCAATTTTGGTCACAGACCATAATAATGAAGTTCATTAAATTAAAATTAATGATCCTTTAAAAGCAAAGTAAAACCTGCTTCATGTAAAATTTCCTGGTGCTATAAATGGTTGGCCTGTGCAGGTTCTCATAATAATCACAATAACTGAAGGAGGAATCACAAATCAAGGTTCTCTCCAAATTGCAGCAAAGCTCAGAAAATTTTAGAAAAGCCATCTTGAATGAAAATGCCTGCTAGAAGAAATGTTTATGATTTATTCTCCCAATGCCCCAGAACAACATCTCTATATCCTTAAGGCCAGCACAGCCTTGGTTTAATTTCAGGGCTCTTGTGTGAGATCAGTTCAGGATTCTGATGAAACCACCTGCCTGTTTTGTGCAGCTGCTGCTTCAGAGAAGAAAGACAAAGGTGTCAAAAAGCAAAAAGAAGGGGATGAGTGTCCCTGTTCACTTTGGATCTAGTCTGACCTGCCACTTGTTTCGTCCTCCAACATCTTAGCCTCCTACCAATTACTTCTGGGGAAATGCTGCCCACAGTGGGAAACAAAGTTCCCCATCCCTAATTTAGAAAAAAAGCCAACTAAAAATGCACTGTATTTTACTAATGCAGGTTCCTGTTTTCCTGCTACAAAGAATGAAGGTGCAGTTGAATGAAGCATTGGGCTCTTTGTGGTCCAACCAAACCCATGTCTGCTAAAGGATTTCTCTTTAAAGCACAAAACCTAATAATACACAGCTCAGATATCCCACCGAGTTCACTAGGAATTTCTTCTTTGTAAATGTAGTTAGAAATTAAGCACAAAGGCTACAATCCCACTTACAGTTCAATAGGACCAACTTCCACTTAAAACCTTGGGATTCACCCTGGTACAACTGTGCAAAATCACAGCCATAACTGCTTAATGTTGATCACTGCCCTGCAGCTACTCTCACTGCAGAGCTCTTAACATTAACCCAAAAGGATAAACACTTTCCCTCTCTTCCTTTTCACTAGTAATACATTGGTTATGGGCAAATTCATGTCCTATTTGTTCAGACAGACTGCTTTTCACAGCCACCAATCGTTGCTCATCCATCGAGATTTTTAAAAGAAATCCAGTCTCAGTCTAAGCTTATCTGATTTAAGGGGAGACATCTTAGGTCTTCTCCCTTAGATACCGATCCGCACTTAGCTTCTGTATTTTCTCAAGCAAGGGATTTGTGGATACGCTGAGCAAAATATCCTAGGCAAAAAAAGAAAGAAAGAAAACAAGCTTTGCCTTTTCCATTTTGCCCTTTTATACAAGGTGCCGTCCCTTGTTCCCAGAGAGATAACTGAACTCCGTTATGTGACGGCTTACAAACCCTTTTGCAATGAGCATCCAGGCATGGAGAGGAAGAGAAGAAAGTTTAACATGAGATATAAAAAGCAAAAGGGATGAAAGGTACCAGGACTAAGGTTGCCACCTAAGAGTCAAAAACCTCACTTCTATCCATTGTCCTTAAGAGGAAAGGAGACTATTTGTTGGGTTCCCAGTAAGAATGTCTTCACACTACAAAAGTAAACATGCTGAATTACAAGCTCTGACACTTTCTCTACTTTTTTAAAATAAATTTTATTAAATTTCAGAAAGATTAAAATACAAAAAAGAAAAAAAGAAACATCAGAAAAGAAAAAACAGAAAAAGAAAAGTAACTTCTGACTTTTTTTGGCATAGGTATAAATGTAAAATACAGTCACCTCTTGCTCTAATATCTAAAGATTTACATAGTAAAAAGTAATCTTATAAAAAATCATAGATTCAATCTATTTCAACAATACATGTGATTTGTACAAGATATTTCTATAGGTATGAAATACATCAGTCATCAAATCCCAAAATCAAAATTGCATTTTTTTGAGAATCAAGCAAAAACTCCAAGAGTGGTTTTCAATTAGCAACAAAGCTAGACAATGTCCTCTCTTTAGGTAAAGTAATCAATTTTGCCATCTCCTCCAATTCCATCAATTTCAATATCCATTCTTTGGCTGTAGGTATTTGTAGAGCCTTCCATTTTTGCGCATATAAAACTCTCACTGCAATTATCATATAAAGAAATAAATTTCCATATTGCCTTTCCATTTGTTTGTCCATCATACCTAAAAGGAAGGTCTCTGGTTTCAGTTGCGAATCCATTTTCAAAATCTTTTGAATCAGAATACATATCATGTCCCAATGCTTCTTGGCTTTTTCACAAGTCCACCATAGATGGTAAAACATACCTTCACATGGATTGCATTTCCAACAAACATTTGAAGTTCCTTCATACATCTTAAACAATTCATCTGGTGTCAGATACCAACCGTGCATCATTTTATAAAAATTTTCTTTTAACATATAATTAAAAGTGAACTTTAAACCTTTATTTCACATATTTTCCCACTAATCCAGCATTATGTTATATCCAAAGTTTCTGACACTTCCTCTGCTGAAGATAAATTGTTTTCCCTTTGACTTCAACACATGTATGCAGTTCCCGGATATACCTGCAGTTCATAGCTTAATGAATTGAGAAGGAAGCCAATTTGCATAATCAGAGGTCCATCATCTCTTTAGCAGCACCCTGCATGAGAAATGCTCCATCCCTTTCTGACATGGTTGACAAGCCCAAGCTGTCCTAGAAGTTGGAAAGAAAGGGACTCAGAAACTGAAAGACATTCCTGGCTTCAAGTTGAAAACAATGGCTCGGGGGGGGGGGGCTTCCAGGGGAGTATGGCGAACTGAAGATGGTTCTGCAAAAGTGGAGCCGATGACCACAGCAAGACCAAGGAACCGGTGAGTAGAGTGGTCCCTTGGAAACTCTCCTGATAAGGAGAGGACAAGAGATTGCCCACATGTGCTCCAGATGGCTGCTCCTCGTGAGGAGGTTGCAGGACAGTGGTTTACTGTGGGTTTGAGCACCAGGAGACAACAGCTATCTTGCTTGCATCCATGGTGGAGCCTTTTAAAGGACACTAAGTTCACAAATCTCACTTTCTAATCACTTTCGGAAATTGTTCATTAACTATTTCTAAGCTATTAGAGACCAAATATTCCAATTTTGCTGTCAGAATCACCTTCAAGAAGAACCGACTAGGTTATTGACTGACTGGCTTATGTGTGGCATCAGAATACAAGGCCAATATCTGGTGTTTGTTTTTGTAATACACATTGGACACATTTAACATGTCCTGTAAATGCAGTACCAGGGCCCAAGTGTCAAACGCTTGTATGATGTTGGTTCATATATTTATTTCTAATATGTATATCTCACCAGAATCCAGAGATTCCCAATTTCTCAGGAGAGGGGCAGTGTGCCAAGACTACAGACAGGCAGCTAAAATTTGTAGATTCCTCCATTGTGCATATTAAGGTTTAGATGTGATGTTAAAGGGAGATTTTTTAAAATATGTATAAGATAGATGAACAGTCTAAGAACATCTGGTAAAGCTACGCCAATTTAACACTTTAAAAATAATAGGCAAACTCTTATAAGAGCAGTGAATAAGAAATATATATACAGTACATTTATACACACATACATACACATGATTCAAAAGGCAGATATTTGTTCATGAAAAATTATTACACTTTAAGTACAACTCAAACCAACCTGGAACATAAAATCTGAATGGAAAAATTACTATACTGACTTCAAAAACACTGTGTGTGTGTGTGTGTGTGTGTGTGTGTGTGTGTGTGTGTGTGTGTCGCTCGGACTTAAAAGGCCCAAATCCTATAAAACCTTTCAGACTTCAGAGATTTTGACAATCTCATCGCTAAAGCCTCACAAAATTGTGTTGCTCTTCCCCAACTAAGATTTTGGGACTCTCTCTCCTGAAATCACACAAGAGCAGAGATCTTAACATATATCTACATGTTCAGGAAACTGAGTCACCCTCTGGGGAAGATGGCCAGCATATAAATTAAATAAATAAATAAACTGTTGGGCTACAGATATGATTTTGATGCTTTTACCCATGGAAAAAGTCATATTATGAGATAAATCCAGTTTAAAAATTGTGGTTAAATACATTTTCT
The DNA here is from genome assembly GCA_030867105.1 of Liasis olivaceus. Classification (NCBI taxonomy): domain Eukaryota; kingdom Metazoa; phylum Chordata; class Lepidosauria; order Squamata; family Pythonidae; genus Liasis; species Liasis olivaceus. Next base: position 17,885,672 of record CM061355.1, on the reverse strand, counting down.
GAGTAAACTGGACCTTCAATAACATTATTACATTAGATCAACTCAGTTATGGTAAATTTAAACCCAATTGTGGTGAATTTAAACTGTAAAACTTTTATAGAATTAAAAATCAAGTTTAATTTATTGCAGTGTTTCATAGCATTTTATTACATTCAACTACTTGTTATTTGAACGAATTGGTCCTAATGGCATGGCTGCTTCTGAAGTTCCACAGTGGTTGAAATCTTGAGAGAATATAAGACAGTGATATTAATGTGCTATCTTGATAACCAGTGCTAGGTTGCTTTAAAGAATGTATAATTCATTTTTTTAAAAAATCTTGGAATTGAACTAATACAAAAAAAAGTTTGGAGTATATTGGAACCTCAGAGAATATTTCATCATAATTGCATTGCTATTGGAGATGCAGTTCAGACTTAGAACACATATCTTCCTGATTTGGCCACATTTGGACTGAAACCAACAGTTATTAATATTTATTTATTTGTTATATTTATATCAACCCTTTCTTCTGGGAGCTCAAAGCAAGTAATCTGAGGGTAAGTCTGAACCTGGGAATCCTACTTCTAAGTGTCTGAGTCTGGTTCTGGACCAATCATTATATGTTAAAGATGGAGAATTATGGATTTGGTGCTGGTCCAAAAATTATTACATACAAATTAAAGGGGAAATCCATCCTTGATCTGCATTAATGGTTTATTGATATGTATTGTTTGTCAATATTTGAAGAGAAATAATAGGTATGGAAGGGAAGGACGTGGCAGTCAGTTTTTGTCCCACTTTGACCAGTGATTCACAAGCATAATCAAAGCTCATTTTACTCCAAACTTGCTCATGCTATTTTTTGCAACCTATGTTCTCTAAAGTAAAGACTACTTTGCAAGCCTACATCCCACCAATTATGCAGTGGACCACACACACATACTCAAGTTATATTATTCTATCATATTTCTCTAGGTTTGTATTTCTCTTTTTCACAAATTAATTTTAGTATTATATTATACTGCACTGCTCTCGTCTGTCAAATAAATGTTTCACACACATACAAAATCTGAATACAAAAGCTATGACAAAAATGGTAACTCTTTGTGTATGTGATTGTTTGAGAGAGGGAAAGCAGGAAATAAAATATTTAAATGGTCAAAATCTTGTAAGATTGCCCAATCTTGTAGGTGTTTGTACTTACAACTCACCACTGAAGTCTCACAAGATTTCAGTGTTCTCACCCCAAATTCTCATGAGATATGGACAACTACATATTAGATATTTCACAATTTTGGGCTATTTATTTATTTTGGGCTTTCATGGGTAATGTGGTGGGTAGAACAGAAACATCGTAATCCTGAATTAAAGGCTAACCAATTTATGATGAGGAAAGGGAACGCACGACTTCATGTTGTGCGGCAGTTACGCCCCTTCCTGGATCAGGAGGACCTCCGCACGGTCACTCATGCCCTGGTCACCTCTGGGTTGGACTACTGTAATGCGCTCTACATGGGGCTACCCTTGAAGAGTATCCGGAAGCTACAGCTGGTGCAGAATGCGGCAGCGCAGACAGTTCTTAATGCCCCTAGGAGGGCACGTATAACACCACTGCTGCGTGAGCTGCATTAGTTACCAGTTTGTTTCTGGGTCCAATTCAAGGTGTTGGTCATTACCTTTAAAGCCCTTCATGGCACGGGACCAGGTTATCTGAGGAACTGCCTCGCCCCGGTCATTTCAGCTCATCCCATTCGGTCCAGCAGAAGGGGCAGGTTGCAGACCCCACCAGTCAAGGAATTTCGATTGGTGGGGTCTAGGCAGAGAGCCTTTTCTGTTGCACCACCCGCCCTATGGAACATCCTGCCTCCTGAGGTGCGGTGTGCCCCCTCCCTCATGGCCTTCAGGAAAGGGCTCAAATCCTGGCTCTGCCAGAAGGCCTGGGGGCCAGAGGGGGGCCCGCACCTGTGGAGATGGCTGGTGGGATGATGGGTTGTCCCCCCCCCCCCCCCCCAGCATCTTACAGGTTTTTTAGGGCTAAAATCAGAGGAGGTTTTTTGGGCATTTTTAATATATATTTTTTTAATTATTTATAGATTTTAGCCATGTTTGGAGAGACTTGTGTTTTTTGTGTTTTTTCTTCTTTTTTATTATTGTGAGCCGCCCAGTCACCCGTTGGGGGAGATGGGCAGCCAGCCAGCCAGCCAGCCAGCCAGCCTGGTTGTGGGAATGCTTTCCAACCTCTTATTGGCAACTCTGCTCTGGGTCATGTGAGAAAAGAGCAGTCAGTGGCATTCCAAACCACTATCTTCCCCATACTGGGGTGCACTGGGGGATTTTTTCTGGATTTTTTCCTCCAGAACCCCCAACCAGCTACAACCCTTCTCCAAAGCTTACTCAGAAAGTAACCCTGCTGACAGAGTCCACAATCCCCTTACAAAACATCTTTCTAACATTCTGTTGAACTGGAAAGAATAAAAAAAAAATACTGATATTAGTTGAATTCCTCCATCAGCTCTGAACAAAAACACTAAAGAAGGCCATCAATTCAGTTCTGCAATTGATAGCATTCAGGGGGAGGTGGGGGGGAAGGATGGAGGGAAGGATTGGGAGGAAGACTTTCATCAGAGGGAGAAAGACCTTTTAGGCCACTTCCCTTCCAGTAAAGGTAGCAGATAGCAATGGGGCTCTCGTGCTCATATGAAGCTGCCATTAGCATTTCTCACAACACCCCAGAGACTGGCACAGAACATTACTCCAGGGAATAATGGAAAATTCAGATAGCAGCTCCAATTCTTATCAGAATGATTAAAAAGGGACTCCAAAGCAAGCTTTAGCACTGGATCTTCCTAGGATGCTGATTTCAACAGCAGTGCTATTTGAACTGACACTGAGTCAGTGTGAGCCTTCCCAGGTAGACCAGACAGGAACCACGATCAGATGAGCTAATTCTACTTTATTGTAAGGCTACATTAACAGAATTTTGCAAGTCTGAAAGTACAAATCTCCTGCCATCTCTTTTACAGCCTGATAAGTTGGGGAGGTTCCTTTCTGAGTTTCTTTCTCTGTCTGTTATGCAACTGCAGGCTATGCCCCCTCTTATCTGACCATTCCGTAGGTAGCATCTCTTCCCCCTGTCTCCCAAGGTCATTCTCACATACCATTACAGTCAGGGAACAAACCATTCAAGTACCAGACCACAATGAGGACATTGCTCTGCTGGCAAAAAACACACAGTGGGTGTTGGCTTTGAAAGGGTATGTGGGAATGACCTTGGGAGACAAGAGGAAGAGCTGCAGTCTAGACAACCATCATACAAAAGGTATCTCAGCCCACAGAAAGAAAAGGGGTGGGGAAGCCTCTCAGGAGGGACCCTCCCTAGTTTTCTGGAAAGTAAAAGTAAAGGAGGGGGAGATGTGCTTTCAGACTTGTAAGATTCTGTTACTGTAACTTTACAATAAAGGTAGTGTTAGTACTCATGGTTTGTGTTCTTGTCTGGAATACCTTGAAGGGCTAACATCTTCTCCCGAAATAGTATAGTAACCCAAAGTATGCTGGCACTTCAAGCAATCTTGAGCCACTTAGCTATTTGTTTAACACTTTGATGCCATTACTGATTAGAATCATGTTGCTTTGGAATTCACTCCAATTAAGTTCACTTGGGGTGTTCTCCCAGAAAGTATGGCTATCATTATAAACTTAAAGAGCTCTAACTACAAATGATAGGTATTGGTTAAAGCAAGTCAGGGAAATTTTCAAGCCAAATGCCTCCTTGATACCTTCCCTTCTTTAAATTAGCTTGGGGGTGGGAGGACCTTTGGGAATTTTAAGTCTTTTTTTTTTTTAATTATTAAAAGTTTTACAAAGCACCTAAAAACTGACACAAACTAATAAAGAGTAGAAATAGTAAAGAAGAAAGGAAGAGAAAAAGCAAAAGTGCAGAAAAAAAGGGGAAAAAAGAAAAAAAATAGAAGCTTCCTATTTCCTTTGCAGCAAATAAATTGCAAAATTATCTCTTACTCTATGATTACAAAAAAACTTCACTTTTTCTATTATCCATTTTTTTTAATCATCAAAACCACAAATCATGTGCATTTCTTTCCGTTTCATGCAAAAAGTCTATAAGAGGTTTCCAGTCAACCACAAATGTAGATATTCTTTTTTCTCTGCTCAAAAAAGTTAATTTAGACATCTCCGCAAGTTTCATCATCTTCAGCAATCAATCCTCCATTGTAGGTAGTATCGAACCTTTCCACTTTTGAGCATATAATAGTCTCACTGCAGTTGTCATATATAGAAAAGTTTCATGACTTTTTTCTAATTGCTTGTCCATTAGTCTCAAAAGAAAAGACTCTGATTTCAGTTGTACTTTAAACTTTAAAATCCTCTGAATTAATGCATGTATTTGTATCCAATTTTTTTTGGCTTTTTTACATGTCTTTCAAACATGATAAAATATCCCATCATGTTGTTCGCATTTCCAGCAAATATTCAAAGTACCTTTATACATTCAATACAATTTCTCTGGTGACAGATACCAATGATACATCATTTTATAAAAATTGTCTTTAAGACTAGAACATAATGTAAATTTCAATCCTTTCAACCACATATTTTTCCATTGGCCCAGCTGAGTATTATAACCAAAATTCTTAGTCCATGTTATCATACATTCTTTCACTTGTTCTTCTTCTGTCTCATATTGCACCAAAAGTTTATACATTTTAGCAGTAACATGTTCATCATTAGTACATAATTCTATTTCAAACTCAGTCTTACTGTGTTCAAAACCATAAAATCCTTTATCCACTTTAAACCTTTCTGTTAGTACATAAGAAAACCATTGACAAGAATATCCTTCTGTTATCAAATCTCTTGATTTCATTTTACAATCCCCTTGAGAAAATTCTAGTACATCTTGGTAAGTTATGTTTACTTATCGTTTCTCATCTATAAAATGCTTCTTGCACTGAAAGCCATAAAGGTGTTTTCGTGCAAAACTTGAGCTTATATTTATTCCATACTTTAAGAATAGCCCATCTAACATAATGATTTTTAAAGTCTACATTCACCTTAGCTTTATCATGCCACCCAAATCTCAAATCATGACCTTCTAAATCCAATAATCTTCTATTTCTTAACAACACCCACTTTCATCCAGCAAAACAGCATGCAGCAAAATATAGTTTCAAATCTGGTAAACCCAATCCTCCTCTTTCCTTTGCATCTTGTAGTACCTTATATTTAACTTGTGTTTTTTCCCCTTGCCATACAAATGTAGGTATAACCTTCTGCCATTCTTTAAATGGTACATCAGTTGTCAAAATAGGTATTGTCTGAAACAAAAATAACCTTCTGGGTAAAACATTCATCTTAATCACAGAAATTCTCCCTAACAATGACAATGACAATTGTACTTTGTCCCATCTTGACATATCCTTTTTAACCTCATTCCATAATTATTTTGAAATGACATACAGTTCATATTTGTCATAATTATACCTAAATATCTTACCTTCTTCTCAATCTTAAAATCTGTTTTATTCAACAGTTCTGTTTAGTCTTGTAATTTCATATTTTTTGTTAACATCTTTGTCTTCTGTTTATTAATCTTAAAGCTTGCTAATGCCCCAAATTCTTTTAATTTACTCATTAAAAGTTCTATTCCCTTTAAAGGGTCTGCCAAAATCAAAACCAGGTCATCGGCGAAAGCTCTTAACTTGTATAACTCTTTTTTAATCTTTACACTCGTAATTCTCACATCTTGCCTTATATCGCTAATATTTCAAGAACTAAAATAAACAAAAGAGGGGATAGTGGGCAACTTTGTCTTGTTCCTTTTTGTGTCTCACATGAGTTAGTTAAATGTCCATTAACTATTATTTGTGCTGCCTGTGAATTATAAATAAAGTTCACCCATTTTATAAAATTCTCCCCAAAATTCATATCTTCCAAAACTTTACAAAAAAAGTCTTGTTCAAATTGTCAAAAGCCTTCTCCGCATTTAAAAAGATCAATGTAGCTTGTTTTTCATTATGTTGTTCCAAATATTCCAAAATATCCAACACAGTTCTCACATTATCTTTCAACTGTCATTTAGGTAAAAACCCACACTGATCCTCATGAATAAATTCTTGCAAAATTATTTTTAGTCTTTCAGCTAAAATCATTGCAAACGACTTATAGTCATTACTCTATAATAATGATGCTGGTCTGTAATTTCTTACTGAAGTCAAATCTTGTCCCTCTTTAGGTATTATTGCTATATTGGCCTCTTTCCAAGTCTCTGATAGCCTTCCTCGCTGTAGAACAGAATTCATCGTGCTTTGTAATGGTTTTAGAAGTTCATCCTCAAAACGCTTATAATACAAACTCGGTACTCCATCTGGTCCCAACATCTTCCCTGGTTTATACTTTTTAATTGCTTCTGAGATTTCCCTTATCATTACAGGTCCATTCATAATTTGTCTTTGTTCATTTGTAATCCTCAATAAATTTTGTTTTCTAAGGTATTCATCTGTTTTCTCTGAGTGGATATCATGTCCTCTATACAGATTAGAATAATATTGATGAAATGTTTTTGTGTAGGCACATTGTCCATTAACACAGTATCTTCCTCTTGTAGGGAATTTTAAGTCTTTTGTAGCCTGCCATACATGGCCAAAAGGTCATGACTTTTGCAAGCCTGGGATCAGATTTGGACACACTGCTCTTTTTTCAGATAAGCTCCATTAATCAGCATTTGGCACTTCAGAAAGAGCTGAAATGTGAAAAATGTATTATATGAGTCCTCTGCTTCACAAACAGGAGAATTTATATGTATGAATATAATTTAGTAGAGCAATTGTCATGTAATTCATTGAAATGAGAACATCTATCCTGTCTTTCTATTATAAGTGCATCACTCAGAGCAGGGTGTACCTATTTAATCACATGGTAGATAAATAACAGCATCAAATACAATATGGTGGCAGCAGACAGAGATAAAAACATTATTTCAGCAGGGCTAAATCTGTTAGAATGTTTTGAAAACTATTTACTAGTTTGTGGGACAAACTTCAAGGGGGGAATGTATTCCAATGTTAAAGTAAAATGTCCTATGAGCAAAGCTTGATTGCCCGTAGCTTCATGGGCACATCCATGTTGTTTCCTTAGCAACAATTTGTAATTGATTTACCACTGCTTCCTTCTGTGTCCTTTTTATTATGTCCCACTGTATTTTACAGCTCTGGTCTCCCATGCAGGCATTAACCAAGTCATACTTGGCTTAGCGTTTTGAGTTCAGCAATATGCTACCCCACTCACTGTGATGTTCTCCAGGGAAGTCTGACTTTATAAAAGCCATTATTAAGAAGTCTTTCCTACTTTAGGCAAATTATTGGTCAAAAGGAATGTTTACTTTACTATCTTTTAAACCCTGCTTTTTGCAATTTAACCCTAACTGTTTTAGTTGGGGGAATAACAGCAGAAAATTTGAAAATGGTAGCTACGCATGTAGGGACCTCAGAAACCAGCAGGAAGGAGGGAGCCACCAAAATAAAAGAAAATTAATTTCCAGGGTAGAAGAAGTGATCAAGGGAGTTGGTAGGAGACTCTGTTCAGAATCCATTTCTCACCCAACCTGTCCATGAGGATGCATGCATAAACCTGAATTAGGAACTCATCTGCTTTTTTCAGCTCTGATTTCCCAGAATGGCTGTGCCAAAGGAAGAGCATTGCTGCCTCTTTCAGGCAGTAGTTGATATTTCTGCTAACTGTTCTTCATTGTAGAGAAGTGACCAGATGCTGTGACAGCTTATTGGCACTCTCTGAGTCACTTCAGTACAGTTTTTCCTATGATTATCCTCCTCTACCCTCAAGGGGCATGATTAATTCATAGCACGTCACCAAAAGCGCCTTTCACCAGCACACCAAGCAAAAACTGCCTTCTTCCCACTGCCTCCTTGGATGCTGATGAAATTTGTACAGACAGTCCCACCAGGTAGTCAGTCTTGTAAAAGCACAGTTATTACAAAGTAAATACAAGTGATCTATTTATTTAAGGTTATTATTTTGACCTATAGGGTATTAAAACAATCTTTTGATTGACAGAAGACATCAAACTGCTGTTTCCCACTAGATTATACCAAATAAATTCCTACATCCCCCCTCTTCTTTTCTTTTTCTTTCTTTAGCTACCTAAGAGTATTAGGGAACTTCATCATTTTTCTGCCGATAGCGTGATTAGGATGCATTGCACAACGCAAGACTTTGAAATACATTTCAAATACATGCATCCTAAATTAAGAAAAAAAAGGACAAAGGGAAAAAAATTCAACTACTAATAATGCCTTTGTATGCAGAGACCCTTAACTTAAGTCAGCTTCTAATCACCCCCCTGTGATTTATATTTTATCTCTAAATACATTCCAAAGCACCAGTATTAAAACACTGGAAATGATGGCCAGAAGCAATTAGGGCAAGTGGATTTCTAAAAGCAACTTTTCTGAGTTCTAATCACAGTGGTACAGCAGAGTCATTTCACAAGATGAAAGACTACTCCCTCTTGATCTGAAACAGACATCAATGCTGCTTCTCCCTTTCAGTGGAAACCATCAAGAACTCTGGAAATTTGCACTGAAAAATACAAACATGGCTGTACTAGCAGGAACTGAAATGTTGATGCTGGTGAGGATGGTTCATCCACTCTGATCACAGACTCACAGAATCATAGCACTAATATCATTCAGTTGGAAAGAGTCTCCTTGGCCATCAAGACCAACCTCCAGATTGGTGTAGGAACCCAAATTCACGCATTCCAGAGAAACGGCTGTCTAGCCTGCCACTTGAATCAGGGAAGACTCAAGACGCCCTCCCAGCCATAAAACTCGTTTTTCTCTTTCCCCACCTCTGTCTGTCAAAAGACGTCCTCTCATTATTAGTGATTTATTAAATTTCTGTACTGCAACAATCAAAGGACTCTGGTAGTTCCTTGATTAGGATATTGTTTACTGCTTGATTGTGTGCCTGGTGGTAATCTCTGCTTATCTGGGTGATGATTGCTGGTGAGGAGATGATCTGGTCTTTTGTTTTCTTTTCTATTGTCTCTCTTGAATAGTGTCTCTATGTGTCTGTTACAATGACTACCAGAGGAGCAAAACAAACCCCACCCCCCCCAACAACACTGGCAGGGCATGCCACTGTATATAAACAGAGAGCAAACCCCATCCCATTCTAGCACTGAAGATGTTACCTAGCCGGGTAATGAAACATTTGCAAGAAAAGAACCAAGCTCAGAGAACCCCAAGGACTTCATTCAACCCTGAGCTACACTTATTCACCTCTATTGACAGTAATAAACAATAGGCAAAAATAATCAGCATTCATGCTATAACAAATGGAGCAGCATATCAAAACAAAAATGATGGGGTTGTCCCAGGGGACTCAAGAAAAATAAGTTAAAAGACCTCTGAAAAACTCTGTCTTAATGAATTTCATGAAGGCAATCAGCCTTGGGGCAACTCTGACACCAAGGGACAGGCTGTTTCACAATATGGGGACTATGGGGGAGAATCATTTCCACCCATCCTCATCCCCTTAACCTCATGGAATTCACAGACTACCAGCAATTCCTCCTGAGAGGGGTGTCTCCGGTGAGTGAGTTCCAGATGGAGAAGGTGGTTCTGCAAGTCTCTCAGGGCCAAGATACACACAGCTTTATAGGTTTAAAACTAAGCTTTTAATTTTTATCTGAAAACCTAGAGACAGTCAATCCAGGGCTTGCAGCATTGGTGCCATCTGCTCCTGGCATGTGGTACCAATTGACAGGCAGGTTGCTGCATTTTGCATCCAAAATTACTTGTGAGTGGTCTTTAAAGCCCAGGCAGTGATAAGAATTACAGTTTGTAATCTTCCCATTCCAGGTAGGACGCACCAGCCAGAGTTGGGCAAAGGTCCTTCTGTGTCATGGACAGTGAGAATAACCCTGAGAGACAGAAGGAAGAGTTGCAGCCTAGATAATGGTCAGACAAGAGATATCTCAGCCCACAGAAAGAATGAGAATGGAGAAAACATATCAGAAGGGACTCTTCCCTAGTTCTCTGGAAAGTAAAGGCAAGGGAGGGGAGAAGTGCTTTCAGACTTGCAAGATTCTGTTACCATAACCCTACAATAAAGGTTGCGTTAGTACTCATGGTTTTGGCTTTTCTGTCTGGACTACCTCAAAAGGCTGACATTCTGCCACAGCTTCCATCTGTCCATCCACATGTCCAGGAGGACTCCCAACTCACAAATCTGTAGTGCTGTCCTCTTGAGAGTTAGTACAGGAGCAGACAGCCTCGATGAACATACAGCAAGTCAATCTTGCTTGGGTCCAACTTCAGCCTGTTTCATAAAATCCAGGCACCAAGAGCCTCCAGACAGTGGAGTAAGACTTCAACCACATCAACGGCACCGGGTGGCAAAGTATCATCAAGTACATATAGCCGCTATCAACCTATATAGTAATGTGAAGGTTTAGAGGGAGAAACCCCTGAAAAGAATCAGGGCAAAAACATGAAGATTGGGGCGGGGGATGGGGGGAGAGGAAAAGAATAAGAAAACGTGGTATGGGGAAACGTCCTCTATTTTTTCAGATTTTTCCCCCCAAATCTTCACATCTGTAAATTCATTCCTGATTAACAATATTGAAAAACTGTTAAAAAATATAGTTACTCTGGCCAAGCAGGAATATCTTCTTTCTGAACATAAGTAAATACAGCTGATATAATCCTGCCAGTGCAGATGAAAGGACAGTGGTCTGGATAACATATATGAAACCAAAGTGGGCTTTTTGGCTTTTGGGTGAAGCAAATCTTGGGGTTCAAGATACTACAGATAACATTATCCAGACATTTGCCAAATTTCAGCAAATGTGTAGATACACAGGACCAGGCACAAAATTATCTCTATATTCCATTGGAAAAAGAGCCAGTTTTTCATTATTATTCTAATTTTTTCCCCTTAACAACAGTAATAGAAAGTGCTTCTCAGCTGGCCAACATGGGGGTCCTTTGTGAAATAAGTGAGTGGAATAAGCGAGAATCCCTGCCAATTATCAGATGCTTAACACAGGAAAGCGTGGCTATAAAAACATCTTAGACCTTCATTTTCTATGACTTACCCCTGTGCTTAAGTTATGACTCCTATTTTTGACTTGGTTGCTCATTTTTAGAGTCAATGGAAAATAAAGGTCACTTTGACTGAGAGATGTAGTTGCTGGAGAAAGACACAACAAAGGAAGATCATAATTTCCTCCCCTGACTTGTTTTGTGAACCGAATGCCCACTTTCACAGTGCTTCTGATCTTTGAAATCACTAAGATCCTGGCTATTGATTTCAGTTTGAAAGAAGAGGCTGATTTACATATGCATTAGGAGACAAATATGTACTGAGTCTTAAGTTATATCAGATCTGTGCTGAACTATTCTTCTCACATCTATAGTGCCACTATATTTATCAAAAGGCAAGGGTTGAGGGATGGAATGATGTGGCGGAGATAATGAATTTCTCTAAAGGCAGCTTTGAGATTATGGGAGAGAGCAAGGTAATTCTGAAGTTCAACCAACACCATGCTCTCAACCCCATAAAAACAAACCTCAAGAAGCATGTCTGAAACAGGAAGGCAACAGTGCACCATTGGCTCATGCTTATCTGTGGTCTACCAGGCTATTCAGATCTTTCTCGCAAATAGTACTGCCAACCCAGGTGTCGCCTAGCTTGTACTTGTGCATCTGTTTGTTTTTCAAACTAAGTGCAGAACCTCACATTTCTTGCCCCATGTTCAAGTCTATCAAGATCCTTTTGAAGTTTGAGCCTGTCTTCTGTGGTGTTAGCAATCCCCTTCCTCATATGAGTATGTTTTACCTCATGACTGCCAAGCTTGTTAAAAAAATCATTGATGAGGGTCTATCAAAACAATCATCCCTTTTCTACATAAGTTACTTTCTAAGATAGGCCACTGCATGTTAAAGATGCCTATGAATTTCTCTGCCATAGCCACACTGTTTGGATTTCATCAAGATACCAAGATTATGAACTGATCAGGTCAGATAATTATTATACAATACTGGAGGAAAAATCCACACCTGAACTATTGACATCTATCATTTGCCAGCCTTTGAAGTAGGGTTCCCCCCCCCTCCCCCCCTCCCCCCCCCCCCCCACTGTGAGAGTCAGGACCAGAGGAATTAAGAATTTACTCTCATCGCCAGAGCAACGAGGAACTGATAAGAGGATGAGACTGAACCCTCCCTAAAGAATGCAAGGGAGGTTGGGAGGGTGACCCTGGAATTTGCTCTCACTCTGAGAAGATTTCTGTAACGGGAGAAAGGCCATTAAACCTTGCTGGATTAAATCTGTACTGTCTCCTGGAGTTTCCTGGGCTAATCCTGACACACACACACACACTTCAAAGAGGGAAGGAAGAAGATTTTCAAGCAATTTCATATTTTTTTAGTTTTCCTGTTTATAATAAATGGTTCTATATTGCAATTACACAACCTTGTCAATGCTGTTGTATATGCAATATTTATGTTAACTAGGTTTCTATAATAAAATACATTTTAAAGCTGTATAAATTGTAAAGGCAGGATTTCATTTTTACTGTTAATTTTTGTTCATTTCGACAACAAATAGATAAATCTGGTTTGTAATTTCTGTTGTCTAAATTTGGAGATTGATTGACCACTTTAGACTCCTCTGATATGACAGGGAACCTTAGGCACATGCTAAATTGGGGGGTTGAGGGGTGTTTGTTCCAAGGTCAGCCATTTCATGTTTTTCTAATAATTCTTGGCTAGATGCTGTTGGATCTGGTGATTTTTTTCCAGGCTCTGAGTAATTAGTAGAATTTCATGTCACCAGTATTTGCCTCCATTTATCAGACTCCTTTATCAAAAATCTCAGTTTGCACACAAGCATCTGCCTTACATCTGTTACAAAAAAGACAGAGGCCAAGATTTAATTCAGCTTTTCTGCAACTGGTTTTTCTGAAGGCCTTGGTCATTCAGGCTTCTGCTTCCCCCCCTACCCCAGTTTAATGCTAGCATAAGTCTGCTCTTTAAAATCTTTTTGGAGGCAGGGAATCATCCCTTATTTTCTGCTTGTGTTCCTGTATACATTCATACTGTTTTTCTTTTCCTTTTGAAACCCTTGCATTTTTGCAAGGAAGCTTTGTTTTCTGTAATAACCAGGTTGTTAACCTCTCCCAGCACTTCCAGACAGACCTTTAAAAGGGGAAGGTGCACAATTTATTAACTTACTTCGGCAGCATTGAGACATCCTTATTGTCCTTTTGTCACCAGCTCATGTTTTATTTCCCTTCATCCTTTTTTTTTTTTAATCTCTTAGCAGGGATAATCAATTTAAGCAAAAAGAACCAAAAGAGAAGCATAAGGTTCAAAAGATATAAATGTTCTGCAGAATTTGAATTTAGTGATTTTGAGAGGAATGGCTTTAATGTCAACCATGATGCTCATCCCTCCTTTTCCTTTACTCTGTAAGGATCATATTCTCCAGTGGTCCCTGTCAGGCTTTTCTTTTATTTCTTTCACCTTTTTGTTAAAGCACTTTCTATGTGTGTGTGTTTTTTTTTCTTTTTCAATCATAAAAAATAATTTAAAAAAAGAACTGGAAGTTGCCCAGAGAAGTATTCAAGGACACAAGTGTGCAATAAACAGTAAGTTTATTGCAGCAACTAGGAAAGCCATTAAGAAAGAATTCCAGTGACTGCCAGGTAAAAAAACCAAGCTTGATTTGCAGTGAATTGTGCCGCTGTCTCCCACCATGCCTTCCACTTTGGTCAGGAGGAAGGATTTCTACCTGTCCCTTTTTAGTGTAATGAACTCATCCAGTTTCGGGCTGCTTGCTTCTGACCTTGCCCAAAATAAACCTCAAAGCAACATGTTTGGGAGACCGAGCACTCTGCCATACACCTTTTGCTTATTCACAAAGGGCTGCCACAGTGGGTATTGTAAATTACAAGACACCAATATACCAGAAGGCAAACTGATGAGCTGTGTCTATACAGAGTTCTTGGCAACAATACAGAAGTGGTTTGCCACAGCCTTCTCCCAGTAGACTGGCTTTTTTTCACATGGGCAGAGTCCCAGCTGCCACACCCAATGAGGATTATTCTTAGCTTCATCACTCCCCTTTTGATCTTCCTGGCAAGGGTACCCATACTGGGACCTCAATTCCTCCAGAGTTTCCCATGGGCCCTGGAGACACTGACCCTTCCCATCATGTCACAATAGTAATCCCTTGGGTGAATTACTCTGGAGGGAAGAATAAGGTTTAGAGACAGTTACTAAGAGTATCATGGAGTTAAAGAAGGACAGATCAATCAGCCTATGACTGCTCATCTGAGCAAACAGAAACTCACATACTTTTGACATATGATGCGAGCAGATAATGGCCCAGAAACAATGATTGCGCCTGGCAACGTTGAAGAAATAAGAAGGGTAAGACAAATGACTATAGTGAATGGATGAAATCAAAGAGATTACTGGAATGCCCTTGGAAAAACTTAGTTACTGCAAAAGATAAGTGCAGATAGGAAGTGTTTATTGATACAGTTACCAGCAGTCAAATCCAAATCACTAGCTCCTAAAATTAATGAGGTTGTTCCCTGCCATTCTCTCTGGTCCCACAAAATACTCATTACAAACTTTCACTCTTTTCTGGGTAGGCCCGCACATTGATAAAGGAAGCACTGAGTGGCATCCACTCATTATTTTTATTTTGTAAAAATGCCCATGGGACCGATGTTGAATCCAAGCATGTTCTTGGCTGATACTTAGTTTGCAACATATTAACTTCCTTTGTAAAGTTGTTTATTGCTAAAAAAATTTTTAAAAAGACATAGTTAAGCTGGTAGATACCATGTGAGAAGTCTGCAAGCAGGCCAGGACCCCCCACCATGTAGGGGATCTTAGTTCTGACATGGTTAATATCACAACTGAGAGGTACTTTGGGGCAGGATTTAAGGTCCCACTATATGTCTCCCAAACTAATACAGTGGTACCTCGGGTCACGAACTTAATTTGTTCCGCGACTCTGGTCATGACCCAAATTGGTTGCGACCCGAATCAAATTTTCCCATAAGGTTCAATGTAAATACAGTTAATCCGTTATGACCCCTATGAATTTGGTCGCCAACCGATTTTGGTTGCGACCCAAATCAAATTTTCCCATAAGGTTCAATGTAAATATGGTTAATCCGTTCTGAACCATATGTTTGTTTTTTTTTAAACCACAAAAATATGACACAAAGTACAGTACGAAGAGAGAGAACACTAACCTTGCTCGAGGCGACTTCTGGCATGGAGGACAGGAAGGCGGGTGGGGAGGCAGTTATTGCTTGGAGGGAGAGTCCCGCTCCCTACAGGAAGCCATGACCACGTGTCACGGCAGGGAAAATGGCCGCGGATCCTGTTCGTCACCTGATCCAATGTTCGCGAACGGAAGCAAAATTTTGCAAACGGTGCTGTTCGTGACCCGAATTGGTCGTGAACAGAAGCGTTCGTGACCCAAGGTACCACTGTACCTGAGGCTTTGAGCAAATACTAAGTATCCATTCACTAACCATCATAAGAACAGAAAGAATGGCATAGTAAGCTGGCATTCAAAAGCCACGTGCGGGGTCATTTTTGCTCTGCCACAGGATTAGGAAGGGAGAACAGGTACAACATTTCATCTCTATGTTGTATCTGTGACACTTCTTTCTCAGGCAATTCTTTAGGGTATGAGAGCCCAAGTGTTATACCATGAAAGTCCTATGCAAGGAATAACTGTCTACTGCTGTCATACTCACACCTCTAATATACTTTGCATAACCCCAGGTAGGGAGGCCTCTTTCATCTGTGAACATTGGGAAGGATGGCACTGATACCAAATTATTAGTAGTTGGAACAGGCAGTACAATTCCCATCAATAGAGACTGCTGTGAATGGGTTGTATCAGTTGAGTGCTTTACTCACTCCAGATGAACATGATATTATCACCAATTTCTACATCTAAGGATATATCTTGATGGAGCAAGAATGTCATCAAAAAGAAAATACTGACAATTCTTGTCTACCAGATGTGATCCTCCAAGGAGAGTTCCAGATAGAAAAGTTGATGTTCAATAATATAATAGTCCTTTTTCCCCATTACCCACACCAGCAGAGGACAAATTGATACTGTGTGATGCCTGAATACTAGCATCAGCCCAAATTTTGGAATGTTTCCCCAAAGCTGAAGTAAAAGAGCCTTTCCTACTCACAAGGACTTCCTTCCTCTACTACAACTGTTCTTTGGAAGGAAGACATCTCTTAGTGGACAATCATTTCCCACTGTTGCTTCATGCAGCAGACTCCCTGGGAAATGTGCTCATAAAGATGTTTATGTCTGACAGAAAGTAATACCTGCTAAGCAGTACAAATTGCAATTCATTTCTGTTTATTGTTGCTCTTGTTGATCAGGGTGGACAAGGGGATTGTTGAACAAATCTTATTTCTTGCTTTGCAGGTACTTGGGCTTGCAAGCACCACTGATCATTATCCAGAAATATCCAGAAATCTTCTTGTTGTTATTCAGTCGTTAAGTCGTGTCCGACTCTTCGTGACCCCATGAACCATATTGCGCTAGGCCTTCCTATCTTTCACAGCCTCCCTGAGTTTGCTCAATTTCATGCTCATTGCTTCAGTGATCTAGCCATCTCATCCTCTGCCGTCCTCTTCTCCTTTTGCCTTCCATCTTTCCCAGCATCAGGGTCTTTTCCAAAGAGTCATCTCTTCGCATTAGGTGACCAAAGTATCTGAGCTTGAGCTTCATTATCAATCCTTCCAATGAGCAATCAGAGTTCCTTTAAGATTGACTGGTTTGACCTCCTAGCAGTCCAGGGGACTCTTAAGAGTCTTCTCCAGCACCACAGTTCAAAGGCATCAATTCTTCGGTGTTCAGCCTTCTTTATGGTCCAGCTCTCACAGCCATACATTACTACTGGAAAAACCATAGCTTTGACTATGCGGATCTTTGTCGGCAAGGTGACGTCTCTGCTTTTTAATATGCTATCTAGGTTTGCCATAGCTTTCCTCCCAAGGAGCAAGCGTCTTTTAATTTCATGGCTGCAGTCTCCGTCTGCGGTGATCTTGGAGCCCAAATAAATGAAGTCTGTTACTGCTTCCATTTCTACCCCTTCTATTTGCCAGGGATTGATCGGTCCAGATGCCATGATCTTAGTTTTTTTAATGTTGAGTTTCAAGCCAGCTTTCGCACTCTCCTCTTTCACCCTCATCAAGAGGCTCTTTAGTTCTTCTTCACTTTCTGCCATTAGGGTGGTATTGTCTGCATATCTGAGGTTATTGATGTTTCTCCCTGCAATCTTAATTCCGGCTTGTGATTCTTCCAGCCTGGCATTTCTCATGATGTACTCTGCATATAGGTTAAATAAGCAGGGTGACAGTATACAGCCTTGTCGTACTCCTTTCCCTATTTTGAACCAATCGGTTGTTCCATGACCGGTTCTAACTGTTGCTTCTTGGCCCGCATACAGATGTCTCAGGAGACAGGTAAGGTGGTCTGGTATCCCCATCTCTTTCAGAATTTGCCACAGTTTGTTGTGATCCACACAATCAAAGGCTTTTGCATAGTCAATGAAGCAGAAGTAGATGCTTTTCTGGAACTCTCGTGCTTTCTCCATGATCCAGCGAATGTTGGCAATTTGATCTCTAGTTCCTCTGCCTCTTCGAAACCCAGCTTATACATCCGGTAGTTATTGGTTTACGTACTGCTGAAGCCTAGCTTGTAGGATTTTGAGCATAACCTTGCTAGCATGTGAAATGAGTGCAATTGTGCGATAGTTTGAGCATTCTTTGGCATTGCCCTTCTTTGTAATTGGAACGTAAACTGACCTTTTCCAATCCCGTGGCCACTGTTGCATTTTCCAAACTTGCTGGCATATTGAGTGCAGCACTTTAACAGCATCGTCTTTTAGTATTTTAAATAACTCAGCTGGAATACTATCATCTCCACTAGCTTTGTTGTTAGCAATGCTTCCTAAGGCCCACTTGACTTCACTCTCTAGGATGTCTGGCTCAGGGTCAGTGACCACACCAGCATGGACATCAGGGACATTAAGATCTTTCTTGTATAGTTCTTCTGTGTATTCTTGCCACCTCTTCTTAATCTCTTCTGCTTCTGTTAGGTCCCTGCCTTTTTTGTCCTTTATCAGGCCCATCTTTGCACTAAATGTTCCTTTGATATCTCCAATTTTCTTGAAGAGATCTCTAGTCTTCCCCATGCTATTGTTTTCTTCAATTTCTTTGCATTGTTCATTTAAGAAGGCCTTCTTATCTCTCCTTGCTATTCTCTGGAAATCTGCATTCAGTTGCTTATATCTTTCCCTTTCACCCTTGCTTTTCGCATTCCTTCTTTCCACAGCTATTTGTAAAGCCTCATCAGACAGCCATTTTGCTTTCTTGCATTTCTTTTTCTTTGGGATGATTTTAGTTGCTGCCTCTTGTACAATGTTACAGACCTCCATCCATAGTTCTTCAGGCACTCTGTCTACCAAATCTAATCCTCTAAATCTATTCATCACCTTCACTGTGTACTCACATGGAATATGATCTAAGTCATACCTGAGTGGTCTAGTGGTTTTCCCTACATTCTTCAATTTAAGCCTAAATTTTGCAGTAAGAAGCTCATGATCTGAGCCACAGTCAGCTCCTGGTCTTGTTTTTGCCGTCTGTATAGAGCTTCTCCATCTTTGGCTGCAAAGTATGTAATCGATCTGGTTTCGGTATTGACCATCTGGTGATGTCCATGTGTAGAGTCGTCTCTTGTGTTGTTGGAAAAGAGTGTTTGCTATGACTAGCTTGTTCTCTTGACAGAACTCTATTAGCCTTTGCCCTGCTTCATTTTGTACTCCAAGGCCAAACTTGCCTGTTATTCCGACTACTCCTTGACTTCCTACTTTAGCATTCCAATCCCCTATGATGAAAAGGACATCTTTTTTTGGTGCTAGTTCTAGAAGGTGTTGTAGGTCTTCATAGAACCAGTCAACTTCAGCTTCTTCAGCATCAGTGGTTGGGGCATAGACTTGGATTACCGTGATGTTGAATGGTTTTCCTTGGATACGCACTAAGATCATTCTGTTGTTTTTGAGGTTGTACCCCATTACTGCCTTTCCCACTCTCTTATTGACTATGAGTGCAGCTCCATTTCTTCTAAGGGTTTCTTGCCCACAGTAGTAGATATAATGGTCACCTGAATTAAATTCACCCATTCCCGTCCATTTCAATTCGCCAATTCCCAAGATGTCGACGTTCAATCTTGTCATCTCATGTTTGACCACATCCAGCTTGCCTTGGTTCATGGATCTTACATTCCACGTACCTATACAATATTGTTCTTTACAGCATCAGACCTTCTTTTCGCTTCTAGATACATCCACAGCTGAACGTCCTTTCGGCTTTGGCCCAGCCACTTCACTCTTTCTGGAGCTACTTGGAATTGGCCTCCGCTCTTCCCCAGTAGCATATTGGACACCTTCCGACCTGAGGGGCTCATCTTCTGGCGTCATATCTTTTAGCCTTTTAACATTGTCCATGGGGTTTTCTTGGCAAGGATACTGGAGTGGGTTGCCATTTCCTTCTCCAGTGGACCACATTTTGTCAGAACTCTCTGTCATGACCTGTCCGTCTTGGGTGGCCCTGCACGGTATAGCTCATGGCTTCACTGAGTTACACAAGCCCCTTCGCCACAACAAGGCAGTGATCCATGAAGGGGCCAGAAATCTTATTGCACATAATATTTCTTCCAGCCATCCCTTCCTGCAGATCTTTATTTCTGACATATCCTGCACCCTCAAACGCTGCACTCAGTTAGCTCTACATTCAACTCTGCAGAGGTTGAAAAACTCTGGAGGGTTGTTGTTATTATGGTTGGTTGCAGAGTCAGCCAGATGTTTAGACTGGATTTGGCATTTTTATCCACCTATCAAGGACCTGGGATAGGCAGATGTTGTTCTTTGATGGTTATCACACATACACTGAGAGTGCTGTACTGAATACCTAAAATGGCAGCAACCCAGATTTCACAGTCAGTCAAGAATTTGGACTTGCTCTTTACACAGAAGGAATAATTTCCCTCATTCTCTCAAACAATTTTTGTAAACTACAAATATCATACTACACTACAGATTTCTGGGGAGCCAAGCTTATTTTCTACTGAGAAAACAGAATTACATTTAAAATATACATGAGAGGAAAAGGTTTCTTTAAAAGACTGTAATTACAATTAAAAGGGTTTTTTTTTAAAAAAGTCAATAATGATGTACCACCTGCCAACACTATAAATAGTAGAACCTTATAGATTTTTTTTCTTACAAAATTCACCTTTTTGAAATATAATAAGGCTTATCCTCTTGTTGTAGTATATAGTTAGGGGTTGCAAAAAGTGTGGTATTTTGGTCATCAGAGTGGAAGGAATTTCAGCCCTTTTGGGAAAGAAATGGAGGCTTTTAAGGAACAAAGAGGAATTACAAATGCTCTGTGTTGCTTCGGTCATACATCTCGAAGCAGCTGATAGCATAAGTTACAATATGTATAAATACATTACAGTGAATCAAAATTTACCAAGATTAGACATATTAATAACAATTTAAAAAGTCAATAATATAGATATACAGTGGAACCTCAGTTCACGAACGCATCTGTTCACGAACAATTCGGGTCACGACCAGCTCAGGCCGCAAAAATTTACCTCCGGTCGCAAACGCCGGATCGGATGACGAACAGGATCCTCGGCCATTTTCCCTCCCGTGTCACATGGTCACGACTTCCTGTAGGGAGGGGGCTCTCCCTCCGAGCAGGAAGCGCGGCCATTTTCCCTCCCGAGCAAGGTTAGCTTTCTCTCTCTTCATACTGTACTTTGTGTCATATTTTTGCGGTTTTTAAAAAAAAAACATGGTTCAGAACGGATTAACCATATTTACATTGAACCTTATGGGAAAATTTGATTCCGGTCACGACCATTTCGGGTCACGACCAGAGTCACGGAACGAATTAAATTCGTGAACCGAGGTACCACTGTATAGTAGTATAATAGTAATAATAGTAGCAACAATGTCATAAAACCACAGCATGTCACCAAGCAGTGAGATTCATCTCAATTCAGGTATATTTCAAAGTACCCATTTTAACCTTCCAAAGTCCTGAAATCACTTCCTCAAATAGGTCTTGGCCCTGTTCACTTCTGAAGTTCAGCTGTCATTATGTTAATCCAAAACCTACAGGTGAAACTCGAAAAATTAGAATATCGTGCAAATGTTCATTTATGTCAGTATGGCAACTCAAAAGGTGAAACCAATATATGAGATAGACACATTACATGCAAAGCGAGATATGTCAAGCCTTACTTTGGTATAATTGTGATGATTATGGCGTACAGCTTATGAAAACCCCAAATTCACAATCTCAGAAAATTAGAATAGTGTGAAAAGGTTCAATATTCTAGGCTCAAAGTGTCCCACTCTAATCAGCTAATGAATCCATAACACCTGCAAAGGTTCCTGAGCCTTTCAATGGTCTCTCAGGCTGGTTCAGTAGGAATCACAAGCATGGGAAAGACTGCTGACCTGACAGTTGTGCAGAAAACCATCATTGACACCCTCCATAAGGAGGGAAAGCCCCAAAAGGTAATTGCAAAAGAAGTTGGACGTCCCCAAAGTGCTGTATCAAAGCACATCAATAGAAGGTTATGTGGAAGGGAAAAGTGTGGTAGAAAAAGGTGCACAAGCAGCAGGGATGACCCCAGCCTGGAGAGGATTGTCAGGAAAAGGCCATTCAAAAGTGTTGGGGACTTTCACAAGGAGTGGACTGAGGCTGGAGTTAGTGCATCAAGAGCCACCACACACAGACGGATCCTGGACATGGGCTTCAAATGTCGTATTCCTCTTATCAAGCCGCTCCTGAACAACAAACAACGTCAGAAGCGTCTTACCTGGGCTACAGAAAAAAAGAACTGGTCTGTTGCCCAGTGGTCCAAAGTCCTCTTTTCTGATGAGAGCAACTTTTGCATCTCATTTGGGAACCAAGGACTCAGAGTCTGGAGGAAGAATGGAGAGGCACACAATGCACGATGCCTGAAGTCCAGTGTGAAGTTTCCACAGTCTGTGTTGATTTGGGGAGCCATGTCATCTGCTGGTGTTGGTCCACTGTGCTTCATTAAGTCCAGGGTCAACGCAGCTGTCTACCAGGAGATTTTGGAGCACTTCATGCTTCCTTCCACAGACGAGCTTTATGGGGATGCTGACTTCATTTTCCAGCAGGACTTGGCACCTGCCCACACTGCCAAAAGTACCAAAACCTGGTTCAATGACCATGGGATTACTGTGCTTGATTGGCCAGCAAACTCGCCTGACCTGAACCCCATAGAGAATCTATGGGGCATTGCCAAGAGAAAGATGAGGGACATGAGACCGAACAATGCAGCGGAGCTGAAGGCCGCTATTGAAGCATCCTGGTCTTCCATAACACCTCAGCAGTGCCACAGGCTGATAGCATCCATGCCACGCTGCATTGCAGCAGTCATTGCTGCAAAAGGGGCCCAAACCAAGTACTGAGTACATATGCATGCTTATACTTTGCAGAGGTCCGATATTGTTCTATTTCCAATCCTTGTGTTATTGATGTCATGTAATATTCTAATTTTCTGAGATTGTGAATTTGGGGTTTTCATAAGCTGTACGCCATAATCATCACAATTATACCAAAGTAAGGCTTGACATATCTCGCTTTGCATGTAATGTGTCTATCTCATATATTGGTTTCACCTTTTGAGTTGCCATACTGACATAAATGAACATTTGCATGATATTCTAATTTTTCAAGTTTCACCTGTATTAGGTAGATGCAGCCAACAAAAGTTTTGTAGCCCTGGTTCTAAGCCTTGTCATGGGCCAACAGAGGGAAACAGGATAGTGCAGAAGAACTTTCCTTGGGGGTGGGGGTGACTCTTCCATCCACAAAGCTTCCTGTATCTTGACAGAAAGCTCACAACTGCAGGAGACTGTCATTAGCTTTTCTGCCAGTAGAAAAATCTAAATCAGACATTCTAAGATCAGGGGTAACCTAGGATCTGCCAGGTCCCAAACTCACGAGCTTTTTGGTCTGTTCCCAGATTGAGCCCATACAAAAATACAACTACCCAGCAAAAAATCAGTTGCATCTGAAATTTATAAAGCATGAGAAAATAAACACAATTTTCAAACCTTCTTATGCCAAAATGGCTTTGGAATAGGAGCCAAGCAAACTTTCTTGGGGAAGTTTCTCAAAATAGAGTATTGGGAGAAAAAGTGGCCCTCTGTCTCTTTGTTTCCCTTCACTCCAATTCAGATAGGAGACCTACCAGAATGAGGACTTCTGCAGATAAATACACATGCAAACTTTCTTTGGAATAGACAAGCTTTCCTCAACCTGACACATTCCACATATGTTGGGTTACAAGTTTTAGAGCTTCCAACCAGCACAATTGTAGTGAAGGGGGATAAAGCATTCCAAGAGCTTCAGAAATGAAAATCAATCTAATCTAAACCTGCCAATCTTTCTAGTGAGCAGAAACCAGCAAAGACTAAGCAACTCGAACTCTGAGCTACCAAAGAGAAGCAGAAAGGTTTCCTCTCTCTCTCATTCTCTCTCTGGTAGAGTTTTAAAAAAGGAATGGACCATCTGGCCTTTATTATTCTGCCTTCCATTACTATCTGTCCCTTGTCTGGCCCCTGCCAAGTAAGAGATGCACCCCTGTTTGAAGAAGGGTTGGAGAATCAGAAGCAAACAGCCATCTATGGAAAATGTGGCGCTAGATAATTATTAGGATTTATATATAATTTTCATTGTTCTGAGCAGTTTCTTGTATCCTTGGAGCTATTTTGTTCTACCTGCATTGTGTGTGTGTGTATGTGTGTGTGCGTGTGCGCGCACGTGCGTGTTCATACATGCAAATTAGATGCAAGTTAAGCCTGCAGGATCCATTATGTTTTTCTTTTCCCACATTCAATTATCCATTAGTTCCTTAACCTTAATCTATATAATGAACAGCTTGCATCTTCTTCTGAAACTGTCTCATTCTTACAGGGATTTAGCCTACCATACATCCCAGTAGATTGCCAGACACATTCTACATCTGCTAGACAAGCATTACCCAAAGACTGCCATGTGTTGAATACCTCCTGGATGGAAAAGAGGCAGATCCTTCAACATTAGGTGAAAAAAGAAGACTTGGAAAACATTGAAATCACATGGAAAGAAGCACTGCAGACAGCTGAAATTGCCAGAGAAAACACAGGAGGACTTCGGTCTAAGCTAAATACATCCTGGTCTCTATACCAGGCAAGAAAGGCAAGAAAGCCAAGACGAGCTCTTCTACTTAGCTACTCCTAAGTAAATGTGCATGAGAGGAACTGACTCTCCACCCAAGATGGTGAGAGAACACCTTAGAGACTTCTGCTTGAGGGAGTCAGAAAAGCCAATCCACCCCATGCCCATGTGTGTGCATGTGCAAGGGTGCACTCTAGTACAAGAGTTCTAACACAACTGGAGGGTCTTTTCTTGAAGAAATCTAAGCAAACAGTCCTTTGAATAAAAGCTTTCAAACTGTTTAAGGCTTTAAATGTACTATAAGTGCTTCTCTTTTAATATAATTCTGCTCAGACAGGAACCAGTAGAGGTGAAAGGGACAGTTCCATCAAAAGTCCTAGTCA
This sequence comes from Liasis olivaceus, assembly GCA_030867105.1. NCBI lineage: Eukaryota > Metazoa > Chordata > Lepidosauria > Squamata > Pythonidae > Liasis > Liasis olivaceus. The sequence goes on along the minus strand of CM061355.1, from coordinate 17,860,927 downwards.
GCCACCTAAAAACCGAGTTCTGAATTAGACAGTTCGTGAGCATCTCTCAAAAGGAGACATCTCCTGGATGATTTTTCATCTAAAGGAGAAGCAGAGGATCAGGGGCTAGGGGGCATATGCAGATTGACATCTTCCAGTTGTTCCAGTTGAATGGGGTGCTGGGCCAAGGCAGTTCTGCCAAGAATACACTGATGAGCCCCCACCCCCAGTTCTAGAAAGGGAAGGTTCCTGAGAATGCAGGTTCTGCTTACAACAGAGGCTATGAAAGACAAGGGACACTCCTGTAGATTCATCAACTGTTAGGAGATGTGATAAATCTGGAGTTGCCATAAAACTCACTGTATATTAGGTTTACTTTCCAGCTTACCGACACTACAATAAAATCAATGCTTTGGTCCCATTATTTAGTCCTGCCTGCTTTGATGTAAACCTAAGTTCATGGACTCATTTGAACCATCCTACCTTGACCAAAGATGGCTTCAGATATACCTTCATATTGGTATCTCAATTCATTTTGCCTTCCTAACTTTTCACATCTGACTTTGGAAATGTCTCTCTTCTTGTGTGTGTAAATACTTTGAAATTTGTTACATTCCAGTTACATGGCTTCTTGAAAGTGTCTAATTGTTGATTTTAGGCTATAAGACAAGACGCAGTGTCCTACAATAGCCTTCCTCAGCCAGAGTAATGTGAAGATGGGTGAACAACAGCTTCTGGAATGGCCATGCTGGTTGGAGAATTGCGGGACCTGATGTCCATACATCTGGAGGTCATCTAGGTCAGGGGAGGCTCAGCCACATTAATTGAATCACAAGTTTAACTATTTCCTGTGTTTTGGGAGCAGATCAAGGAACCAGCTTAAAAAATATATATTGAATGCCTACCACATCTAGGAATATGCAGATAATTAAAAATCCAACCTACATACTGTTAATGTTAGATATTACAAGCTGTTGGGTTTTGTTTTAGGTTGGATTGTTTTGGGGATGTGTGCGTTTTTTTCATTTTTAAGGGATAGGGTTAAAGAATATTTCCAACAGTTTATGTTCACAAATCTTCCTAACATTCAGAGTCTCTTTAAACAACTGATTTACATAGCTTTAGGCATACTTTTCCCAAGAAACTCTTTTTTAAAACATTAACTGGTTCACTCTTTGTAATGTACATCTCCCCACTGTAATGTCTTTGGGTAACTCTTAGAAACACACATTCTTTTCAGATGCATATTTCATACCCAAATTAGGTTTATTTTTGACAAATAGATACAAATGGATTTGTTCTGTCTAATGACACAACAGACCCTGCTTTGGCAAGCAATATTTTGCACAAAAAGAAATCCTTCACAGATTTCTTTTACATCTCTAGCTTTACAGTGAATCCCGCAAAAATTGATGTCATCCCAGCATCCTATCTAAAGAAAGGACAGACAGTTTCTTTGAACAGCCTTGCAACTCAATAGCCGCCAGCACATTTTGATTCCATGTTTCTTCTTAAAAAGCTTTAGCGCAGAAAGTTTTACTTTTGGTTCAGAAACTTATCAGGACAGCAAGTGTCTCCACTTGTCAGATCCAACCTGTGAAACTACAGGTTCTAACATGGAATTCTTGGTTTTAGTCCAGTTTCCCCAATTACTGATTGCTGGTGAAGTATTATGGGAGTTGAAGTCCAACCCATTTGGTGGATACCCAGTTAAAAAAAGCTGTCTTAACATGACACAGCAGCCTCAAATTATGTAGCATAATCACGGCTAGGTTAAGTATTAGGTGAGCCTACTTTTATATTCCCATTTCAGATAAGATTTAGTTGAAACAAATAGTTCTATGAATTAATCATAGAAAATGTCCCCAACACCTTTAGAAGTTGTGACACAACTATAAAAATCCACCTGAAACATAAATACACAAGGATAGTGTCACAAAATGAAATTACCTTTATTGTTCTTTATTGACTGCGAATTGACCATGAAACTGAACTGCTCTCTACAGTATGTTCAATTTACTCCTGTAAAGTTCTTTAAATCAAATTTAAAATGTTTGAAGACTTCTCAGGAGAACAAATAAAAAATTATTGGTTCGGAAATGTCCACTCAACAATAATCAGATCTGACAGATCAAACAAAGATGTTTAGAAAATACTAAATGCATCTGCTTTTTTTCATTTCTATAACGTCCTTCAGATATTTTGGCATGGATATGGTCATTCTTGGATACTGTAAAATAAGTAAGCAATGCTTCCTCTTTCTTGCTTGAAGGCCTTTAACCTGAGTCTGAATCAAATTCACCCACCATACATACAGCTTCTGTTTCTGAGCTTCCACATTCTCTTTCAGAGAATGGGTGGCTGTGAATGAACCGAGTACATAGTTCTCAAAATAGGTTGTATGAAGGTTGGATAGCTTGAATTTTGAGTTACCATCATGAACACTGCCTACTTAACAAGGTACAGTGTGAACCTGGAACTCACATATTTGGGTGAGAGCAACTCCAAAATTTACTTTCCAAGCACCTGTAGTGACCTAGGAATGCCTAACACACCAAATTTCAGAAAAAAGATGTCCTCATCATTTTTAACATTTTCTTCAGAATATGAGCTTTTTCAGCAGAATCTGATATTGTGAACTGCATGTCAGTTTCAACCAGACATGCTCTTCCAGCACAGAATCATGTTTCAATAGACATATAGAACAGAACAGAAACTTTATTGATTTAGTCATCTGACCATATCAAAAGTGTAAAACCAACACAAGTATACAAGTAAACATGAAGAAAACAGTAGAACAAATTCATAGTAAGTCATTACCCCTGCGGTTAACCCCAATCTGATCTAAATAGTCTGTCCTCTTCAAAATCGCCTTTGATATAAAGAGTGCAGTCTTACTAGTGATATGCAGATTTGTCCCCTGCAAAAAGTAAGACAATTACTCCTGGGTACTCCAGTATTTTTTAGTTTTTAAGTGGGAATCTAAGTAAACAGTCCTTTCTGTTGAATATAGTTTGCAATCAAAGAGGATATGTGTGATGTCTTCAACAGCTGGTGCACTACAGATACGCAGCCTTTTTTCAAATGGAACTCCATGGAACCTCCCATATCTTACTATGGAGTCTAGTTGTTCAAAACGAGCTCTTGAAGAAGCTCTTCTAAGATGTTGCAGCATATAAGCTGTTAAATACTTTTCTAGTTGGGAGGCTGATTTATGCTGAGCCAGCCACTCCAAGGACTTAACATGTTTAAGGGATGTAATATCCTCTTGGGCAGCCATATCCATGACCCTTTGTTTGAAGCTTTTCTTCGCCTTCTGATCTGATTGGACTGGGAATTGGATGGAGAATTGATATTGTGATATGGCATTTGAGAGTTGGACAATCCAAGCGCAAGAAGGCATATTATACAACTGCTCTTCAAAACAAAGCTTGGGTAGTCTATCTGGGTCCATAGATAAGATCTTCAGCCAATAATTGAACACTTTAATTACTAAATGGCTTTGTATAGGGGGTATACCCAACTCTGCCTTACTGCTGGAGTTGATTTGTCCTCCCCCAAGATGCCTTTCAAAAAAGTGGATTGTGTCTGTTCCCCCCATTATATAAGGGGACTTTTATATATTCCCCATAGTTCTGCACCATATGTAATCATTGGTACTATTTTGCTTTATGATTAGAATTAGAGAACCTGGGTAGCTGTGGTTGGTGAGCTGCCTTATGGAATTGGCACAGGCTGTGGCCCTTAAAGAACTCCTCTTAAAATGTGGCAGCCAGGAGCCTGTTTCTGTAAAAGCAAGTCCTAGGTATAAATAACCTGATCTATGTTCCCTATCCAGGCTCCAGTTATATCTCTTCTACCTTGGTCTTGAACTTACTGATGTTCAAGTAGTTGAGTGCACAGTATAAACTAAACCTATGCAGCAGTCTTCTCATCCCTACCTGGGTGTATGACATCAGTAGCATGTCATCTGCATAAAGCAGAATATTTACATATTTATTTTTAACTATAAGTATATGCATATTGGTTGAATGAAGGGACTTTCGGTTGAATGAAGGGAGGACCACCACAAAAAATGTCATACAATTGGGGTCAGTCACATGATGCCTTGCTTAATGACTGCCTCGCTTCACAATGAATTTTCCAGTCCCTATTGTGGTCATTAAGCAAGGACTACCTGTATTATGCAAGTACAGTAAACAGACTTGGGTTGAGCCTATTATACCCTCTGGGCCTTCATATATAAAACCTGACCTTACTGTATGGTCAAGAGGGCTAACCAGCTTTGCATCCTTGACATCTCTGTAGTGTCTGGGTACAGGTTGAAAGAAACCTAGAATTTAAAAATTGCTAAGTATGGGCTGCCAGAGTGTAATAATGACATTTTTAAGTGGTCTCCGGCATCAGTCTCTATTAAACACCTACCTGTCATTGTCTCCAATCAAGGCCTATTTTTTTGATTCATCAAGTTGTGGGCTTCGTGCGAAGAGTCTCAGCTGCCAGGACATTATGGATCTTTGTCTATTTGCCATCAACAACTAGCTAAGGTGTTACAACTTATACACACGGAGCACTAAAATTCACTGCCAGTCCACCTACTAGAAAGATGTTATCTATGAACAATTACCTGCCCTTGCGTGGTGATTACTCCTGCAGGACTATCAAGTAGTGAATTTTCACCTTAGAAGATTGAATGGCAAGCAGCTAAATGTATTCCATCTCTTATTTCTTTCAGGTTTCCTTTGTTTGCTTATCCTGTAAATTTTCTAAAAATAAATATTTACTAATAGTAAAGCTGGGCCTGAAGATGACTCAGACAGATACAAGCAATCTCACATAATGAAAGTCTTCACATTTTAAAAGAAAAGTTTTCTCCAATTAAATAAAAAGAGAGAACTTTTTCCCTGACATTTAGCTTTCTAAATAGCAAAGAACAAACTACAATGGAGCCCCTTGTTTAATCAGAATTAGGCCTTCAATTCATCAGAGCAGCTAAAAATATTTTAGCAACTTACCAAATTGAATTTAATGTCTCAACATGACCTTAGAAAAACCTCTTTTAGCACTACAGCCCAGTCCATTTTTCAGAACGACTTTACTGTTTAGGCTATTCATTCGTAAAACTTTAGAGTTCCTATTTCTGCATCAAAAAGTTCTGGAAGAAATAAATTCCCCTCCCACAAAACCATTATTTGCCTGCATATAAATTAGAAGCAATCAATTGCACAAAACAACATCAAGTTCATTTGAAAGGAAATGGATTAAATGGTTGAGATTTTTCAAAGAAACAGATTTATAGTTCATCCCTTTGCAATTTTCTTTCAAACAAAGGGGCTTTGCTTCTGTCTGATAGTGTTGTTCCTCCTGGAACACAAGCACCCGTTAACTTCTTTGTTGCATCTCTTGAGTAAATGCAATACTTCTTCTAAAAGTCTAATAATAACAATAATGAATACAGAAAATAACTTTCCTATAATTTCTCCTGTTACAAATTCTGCTTGGTAAGAATTCTTTTTTTCAGCTGCTTTGTCCATCTAATTAAGTTTCTTTGTAGAGCTACTGCCATCAAGCGATTTTGTGAGATATTGCATTAATGTTGACACAAGTTCTGTCAACCTTTGATCACATGGGCTCCTGAGTTCCAGGAATGCTTAAGGCCAACATCATATGATACATCATTATTTAGATATCCAAGAAAAAATGGAGCATTGCCAGCCTTATGAGCAATTGCTGGAACATTTAGGGGGCAGTAACCCCCTTCCCCAAAACTTCTTGCTGAGACTTACAATTACATCACAGATGAAAGAATATTTGCTAGATATGTATAATTCCAGTGCAGTCTGGCTGATGTTATTGAAGCCAAACAACAAGAGATAATGGGGAACATTAATAATGTCATCTACGAAAAGTGGCATAGCCAAAAGTACCTTTCTTTGTCATAAAATAGCCGTTCTAATTGTTTCTACATGGCAAATCCCAAATCAATTCATTTAATTTAGTAGAAATTATAGCAGTTTCTGTGGTATTGAATTAGTACATGAGTTCAAAAGTAATGAATTATCATAGTAATACAGTAAAGGCTTTATTTTACTTAATTTCCAATACAAATGTTTCTGTATCCAATTCATGGTCTATAGTGGCCTTCTCTAATCTGGTACCTGTGCATGTGTTGGAAGTACAATCTGTTCACCAGTGCTGGAAATGTAGTCCTAACATATCTGGATAGCATCGAGTTGGGTATATCAGAACTAGAGCTTTTACCAGTGACACAGTACTTTTCACCAAGCAGATGTTCTTTCACACTTCTGCAATGTGCTTTACATGGGTTTGTTTCTGTAAGTCCATTAACTACATCCATTGTAGAATCCAGCTGCCAAAATGCCACTGGGAACCCAAAATTGAACATATGACTCTGATGTTCTACTTCTTGCACTACTGAGAAGTAGCCTTCTGTCTCCCAAAGCACAGGTTTAACTTCAAAGTACTAATTCATTGGAGACCAAGCTATGAAGGAGCCCTCTTTAGCCATATTGTTCTACCTCAGGGTTATTCTATAAGCTTCCTGTGCTAACAAATTTAATTAATGTGCACAAGAAAATAGACTTTTTTCAATAGCTGCACCAAACCTGGAATTCTCTTTCAATAGACAAATGCCTTAACCCTGCAGTATAGGCTTTAAGTAAGCCTAAAGACTTTCTCTTTACTTGTATTTTTAATTTGTGGCATTTTCACATTGCCAAGGTCTATACACACAAGATCCTTCATTCAGCAGTCTGAATCTGACTCATTATCATCTTCATTTTTGTTGAACTTAAAACAGGAACCTACTTAGGAACACAAATGCTCAGTGCTCACTCTTAAGCTAACCAATAGGTTGTGCAAAGATGATAGTCCAAATTGTGCTCCACTTCCTGAGCTACCATTGGACTAAAACATTCCCTAATCCAACCACCACAAAAAGGAAACAATTTATTAAAAGCCACTTTTTAATTTGTGTGTATTTTGGGGGTGATTTGCAAAAAAAAAAAAAAATCTAAGTGGCTGCCTCAAAGTGAAGCTATGCAAAAGAAAGATCAGGTGTAATAAAATATAACAAAATCATTACAATCATATAAACCCTTCCCAGCTGCATTACCATTGATGGGGTCTGAATTTGATAGTGGACCTGAGTATATGGAAGTTATACCTGCATATGAAGAAATGGGTGGGGGGCTAACATATGAGAGTGGGTGCATCTGTGATAGGAACTGTGTTCAGTGTTCTTGTCAAGAATGACATATTTCTTCCCAGTGACATGCCCATACAATTTCTAAAGATAGTTATGTGCCTTATGACTTCCTTGTAACCCCATTGCTTGTTTGTGTAGTCTTTTAGCTTTAAATATAGCTATACTATTTTAATGCTTTCATTGTATCCTTGAAGATAAGAATGGTTGTATGATTTGTGATTTCCTTGACCCTATAGCAGAGATGGGAGAGACCAGTTGTGGTCAGTCTGATAAGGGGCCAGGGCTGGGCCAACTGACAGGACATGCAAGATCTATATGCCTGTAATGTTATTATCCTGATAGGGGAAGGGGAAGAGAGATGGGGTTAAGATAAGTTTAAGAGGGATAATGAGTAATAATTAATGTATAGCTGGAAGGATGTCCATCTTTGGTTGAAGTCACAGTGACCTGATGTTTGTAAGAAGTTAACCGGTTTCTTTGTTTAAACTGTCACGTAGATCCTGTGAAGAAAACGTATATAAGCTATGTTAAATCTGTAATCAGGACTCCCTCCTTTCGCTGGGAGTCTCCAACTTATTTAGAGCTCTGAAATAAAGTGGATAAAAAGTTTGATTTTCGTCTTGGTGTTTTGTTCACCTCGCACCAAGTCCCGAACCTGGTAATTAGGGTCGATTGGCTGGACCCAACACCATCATTCCTCTATTGCATTTAAAAGCCCCTGTGACCCATAAAGGCAAAATACTAGCATATTAGCAATTTGCTGTGCACTTTTTCCAGTAGTTTAACCATGATTGCATGTTGGCTGATTTGAAAAAGGGAGTCAATGCACACTAAAAGAAGCAAATACCAAGAACAGGATGTTCAACCTCTAGAGCAGGGGTCCTCAAACTTTTTAAACAGGAGGCCAGTTCACGGTCCCTCAGAATGTTGGGGGGCCGGACTATAGTTTGAAAAAACATGAACGAATTCCTATGCACACAGAGGATCCCTCCCGCGGAGTATGAGGAGAGGAGGAGAGCCGCCGGACCCAGCATACCTGTCATGTAAAATAGTCCAGCTCTGCAATCTCCCTCCTCGTGCATCGCCTGCAGCTCCCAACACAGCCCCAACACTTCCGCTTCTGACAGTCAGCAGCGGCGACCAATCAGGCAGGCAGGCCAGATAAATGACCCTGGCGGGCTGTATCCGGCCTGCGGGCCGTACTTTGGACTGGAGAGAGATACAGTAACTGTTGGCTTAAGGCCAGGTGCTGGGAACGACAGTGAGGCAAGCATCCCGTCAATAGAAAACCAGACCACATGCAAGGCCAGCAGAGCCTCAACATTGCAAAGGAAACATCAGCTCTGCAGGTGTTTCATATAAATCAGAGCAGCCAGGAATTGACACAGCTCCCCCAAAACACACACCAGCCTGATACAAAATAAAGGAGTATAGGTGAAATAGAAAATGAGTTTAGCTTCACACCTGGGAAACATTCCATTAAAACATGGTTGGCTGGTTGTGTTCCATCAGAACAAAACTCAGAACACTTTGACTGTTCTGTGTTGCCCTGGAACAAAACTCAGCAACAGTTGACTTCCAATCAAAGGAACTCATACCCAGCTGCTGTTCCCTTCTTTTTCACTACAGAATCACAAGAGTTGTAGGTGGCGTGAGAACCATGTTCAATTCTACCTCTTGCCATACTGCAGAAAATTTGGTAGATGACTTAATTTTAAGCAGTTAAAAAAAACAACAACCCTAAATTAAATAACCATAGGAAACCATGAGAAAAATGGTTTAGATTAAACCATGAAAAATCTGTTTGGATCAAAATCTTTTATCACAGCCCCTCTCCTTTTGTACTGAAAGAGACAGAGGCCTTTTCAGCCTTTTTAAGCAAACCCTCTAAGCCAGGGTTCCTCTAGGCTGGTTGGAGAATTCTGGGAGTTGAAATCCACACATCTTAAAGTTGTCAAGGTTGAGAAACACTACTCTAAGCTGTTCAGTCTAGACATTACATGAAAAAGAAAACAACTCCAGCATTCCTTTCAATTAGCACATCTTCCCTGTGAGATATTCTTTCTTTTAAGCTCTGTAACCAGTTTTCTGTAGACTATATTTATTTGCAGTTTGGTACCCAGGTGTTTTGCTTGCACACAGGGCTGGTTACTAGCTGCAAAAAAAAAAAATTGGTAGTTTTAAATGGCATGAAAACATTAACCATACAACAAAACAGAAGAGCATGCACAGAGTGCACACACACACAAAAGCAGTCAAAACATTGTACTAATACCTTTATACAACCTCAGGAACATTAGCAGCTTGTGTGTAAAGTAAATTTGTACACATGTGCAAAATGGGACCTATCCATCCATCCAAATTAACTCTAAGTTCTCCATTGCATTTTAAAAACAAACAATAATTTATCAAGCAGGCCAGTAGATATGCAACAGCATACCGTTGCCTTCTGTCCAATCATATGCTAAATGGCTTCTTTTCTTTCAGCCCTCCACTTCTGCATCACCCCATCTAGTCTAAACCAATAGTAGCAGGGACATGATTGCTGCTCTGCTGGCTAGGTGGAAAAAAAATTGAAAAAAGCATCCCCAATCACAAGCCGCAAAACAACAGCCCAATTTTATCAGATCACTTAAAACCACACCTCTTGGAATAGACAAGGTTTGTTGTTTATTTTCTGTAAAAAATAACCACATTGGCCACGTCTGTTATGGAGCAAAAAAAAACTTGTTTTGTTCTGACTTTCAAGCAGAACTCTCTCAATAACATTTCATTTCATGCTTGGCACACTCAAAACTAGACATTCACAAAAATCATCAATTCAGAATTGGTCACTCCAGAAAATCCCAGAACATTCTCTTCCCCTCTGGACCATGTCAAAATAACACTTTGGCTTTTTTTGGAAGTACTGTAAATGCTCCAGACTGGAAGTTGTTCAGAGTGTTCCATAGACATTTCACTTAGCCCTGAAACAGGCCTTCTTTCAGGTGGAACCTTGTGTCTGCAATAAGTTGAACCACTTCTGGGGAAGATTTACTTCTAAGAACTATTGAGCTGCCCCCGGAACAGCACGGGCTGGAAGGAAATGGACACTGGAGTTCTCTTGATCCTTATACTGAATGATCCAGTATCACAGTGAAAGAGGATCAGCCCATATCCAGAGTACCCCTGCTAGCTCCCGTAGTCTGCGGTGGCTCTTCAAAATGAGCCTCCTCCTTCGATTTTGGGGTTTGATGACTGATTCATTCTAGAACTATAGGAATGGTTTATATTAATCTTGTTTATATTTTTCATTGATATAGATTTATTTTGTACCTTTTTAAATATTAGAGTAAGAGGTGAATGTGTTTTATATCTGTACCTGTACCAAAGAAAGTCAGAAGTTACTTTTTCTCTTCTGTACTTTTTTTTTCTTTTGCTGTTTTCTTTTTTTTTCCCCTTGATTTTTCTATATTTTACTCCTTACTGAAATTTAATGAAGTTCTTTTTTTAAAAAATTAGCCTCTTCTTTTTTGAGCTTTTCTCCATTTTGCACAAACGACAATTAGTGTCTCAAACCCCAACAGCAACTGCGCTTGCACTAGCCTCAGCCACGCCTGCACTAGCCTTGCATTAAACTTGACTGAATTTTGGCTCACATTACACATGACCTTATATCAATTTATAATTTGCACTAAATCAAATATTGCACTATTTGAAATTGCACGAATCACAACCTACTTGTATTCCTTTAAAGTCATGATTGCAACATTTCTTTTATTATTACCAGTTATAGAAGAGAAAATGTAGGCCTCTGAATAATTTACCATTTTACCTCAGATGTTATTTTGCCCACGGGTAGGGAAAATGATTGCTGAACACACATCTTAGTATGGTGGCATTTCCTTACACAGCTGTGCAGAAAACCTCTATATCACCCAAACTAAAACTTAAATGCCCCTCAAGCACCAAATATTTATTAGCTGCATTTACAGAGTGATTTTCAAGGCACTCTTGTTCATTTTAAAAGAGCAGTTGATCTCAAGTTACAGCATCAAGATTCCCTATTTTAAAAAAAGTAATAATAATGTACCGGCCCAATATTTCACATTAATAGCAAGGCAATTAAGCAGCTGCAGCACGTCTTGGCAATCGTTTCTGCAAACTTCACTTCTCCGTTTATTCATTTCCAGTGCAAGGGTGGCTAAGAAGAAATGTTTTCAGCTTCTCAGGCTGACCCAGATAAATAGAGGAAGAAAAACTCATTTGGTATTTCAGGCGCTGACCTGCCTCAGTGAGACAGGAATAGCTACCTCTCTGAAGAAAGCAAAGAATTGTGCACCCCAGGGTGTCCCCAAAGTGTGGTCAAGATGGCACTGCAATGGTGCCATCAAAGCCCTACCTCTTTTTTAATGTACCACCACAGTGCCATCTTGACTTTTTTGACCATGCCCTGCAAACACCCCTGATGCCCCCCTGGGAAATATGTGGCAAATATGTGAATGGAAAGAGTGACTGAAGATGAATGCATCCAATCCATTCTTCAGCTTTTCCAAATGCCGCCAGGAGCCCGCCTTCATCCTAGGAGAAAGGCTGAATAGTTTGGGAGAACCAAGTCCGCGGCTCACGCAGCAGCCAGCTCCGCCATCTCTCTCATTGTGTTGGTGAGGGCAGAGGATTTTTCTGCGGGAATCGTGGCTGGAGGGGATGAAAGCCCTGAGGACCTCACCCATCTGCCCTAAAGCAGGGCTGGCCTCTTTGGAAAAGGGTTTGGCAACTCACAAAATCTGACTAAAAGCTAGCCCACATTTCTGCTCATGAGGCAGGGCAGAAGGCCTCTCTTTATATTGTTTATATCAGTGTTTATATATTTTATATAAACTTTATATTGTATATAATGTTGATATTATATTTTAAATAAATTTTATATATTTTTATTTAAATATACACTACTGTGCAAAAGTTTTAGGCAAGTGTGAAAAAATGCTGTAAAGTAAGAATGCTTTCAAAAATACGTATTGTAATTGTTTATCAATTTACATAATGCAAAGTGAGTAAACAGAAGAAAAATCTAAATCAAATCAATATTTGGTGTGACTACCCTTTGGCTTCAAACCAGCATCAGTTCTTACACTTGCACACTTTGTACACTTGCACAAAGTCAGGGATCTTGTAGGATTAGAGTCAGGTGTATGATTAACCAATTATACCAAGCAGGTGCTAATGATCATCAATTTCATATGTAGGTTGAAACACAGTCATTAACTGAAACAGAAACAGCTGTGTAGGAGGTTTAAAACTGGGTGAGGAACAGCCAAACTCTGCTACTATGGGGAGGTTGTGGAACACAGGTTCATGTCACAGGTCATACACCATGGCAAGACTGAGCACAGCAACAAGACACAAGGTAGTTAGACTGCATCAGCAAGGTCTCTCCCAGGCAAAAATTTCAAAGCAGACTGGGGTTTCAAGATGTGCTGTTCAAGCTCTTTTGAAGAAGCACAAAGAAACAGGCAACGTTGAGGACTGTAGACGCAGTGGTCGGCCAAGGAAACTTAATGCAGCAGATGCTATATCATGCTTAGTTCCCTTCAACATTGGAGATGTCCAGCAGTGCCATCAGCACAGAACTGGCGGAAACCAGTGGGACCTAGGTATACCCATCTACTGTCTTCATGAGTAGAAGTGTGGCCAGAAGTGGTCTTCATGGAAGAATTGCGGCCAAAAAGCCATACCTCCGATGTGGAAACAAAGCTAAGTGACTCAACTATACATGAAAACGTAGGAACTGGGGTGCAGAAAAATGGCAGCAGGTGCTCTGGACTGATGAGTCCAAATTTGAAATATTTGGCTATAGCAGGAGGCAGCTTGTTTACCGAAGGGCTGGAGAGCAGTACAATAATGAGTATCTGCGGGCAATAGTGAAGCATGGTGGAGGTTCCTTGCAAGTTTGGGGCTGCATTTCTGCAAATGGAGTTGGAGATTTGGTCAGGATCAGTGGTGACCTCAATGCTGAGAAATACAGGCAGATACTTATCCATCATGCCATACCATCAGGGAGGTGTGTGACTGGCCCCAAATTTATTCTGCAGCAGGACAATAACCCCAAACATACAGCCAATGTTGTTAAGAACTATCTTCAGCGTCAAGAAGAACAAGGAGTCCTGGAAGTGATGGTTTGGCCCCCATAGAGCCCTGATCTCAACATCATCGAGTCTGTCTGCGATTACATGAAGAGACAGAAGGATCTGAGGCAGCCTACATCCACAGGAGATCTGTGGTTAGTTCTCCAAGATGTTTGGAACAACCTACCCGCCAAGTTCCTTCAAAAACTGTGTGCAAGTGTACCTAGAAGAATTGATGCTGTTTTGAAGGCAAAGGGTGGTCACGCCAAATATTAATTTGATTTGGGTTTTTCTTCTGTTTGCTCACTTTGCATTTTGTAAATTGATAAACAAACAGTTACAATATATATTTTTGAAAGCATTCTTACTTTACACTTAATTAATTTAATTTAAATTTAATTAATGTAAATATTAAATGTGTGTGTGTATACACACACACATATACACACCAGCGTTTTTTCTGTTCAAATATTAATTTAATTGTGAATATGCCTTATTCCCAATTTTAATCATATAAGCCATAACTTCACTCACTAATTAATAGGATTCTTCCCTTTTCCCCCCCTTCCCAGTTATAATTAATAACCATTTGGGCTGCTGTTTCTTTACAATATTGTCTAGTTTGCATTTTTTTTTAATTTACAGCCAGACAGGAACAGTATGGTTTGTGTGTTTCTTTGATCACAAACACACATATGTGTATATACACACACACGTATACACACCAGTGTTTTTCAACCTTGGCCACTTGAAGACATTGCTGGCTGGGGAACTCTGGGAGTTGAAGTCCACACATCTTCAAGCAGCCAAGGTTGAAAAACACTGGTTTATATTGTTCCAGAGAACAGCAACATCTGTTTCAATGTCTGCCAGCAGGACCAAATTTTTTCTCTGAAGAAGCACTGCAATTTATTCCAGGGCCTGAAGCTCTGAAAGCCTCTAACTAGGATGCCATTGCAAGACCAGGTGGAGAAAAAACCACAATGATACACTTTATAATTCTATAAATTATTCTTTGGCCTCACCCTTCTTCTCTCAAGATGGTCTGCACATCCCTATTGTCCAAATGTTGTGGGATTTTCCAGAGACAGCCAACCCTTTTGTTATCCCAGAGCAAGCAGTGGTTGAAGGGTGAGTTCTTAGCTTGGCATCTCTATAATATTTTGAGGAGGTAGGAATAAAATCACGCAAGGAACTGCAGTCGTTTTCTAGAAGGGAGCAAAAGCTTGCAGGGCTAGCAGATCTAGGCAGTCAAAGTCTCAAGGACCACCAGAGGGCAATAAAGAGGCACCGAAAACCAACTCTAGAGGATGGGGTAGCTCCTCATATAAATAGTTTAGAAATTGTAGTTCAAAAAAGAAGGGACAGTGTGCTTCCTCAGTGGGGCTTCCGGTCTGAAGAACTACTAATTTCAGAAGCCCTTGCATCTGCACAGGCCAATTGACGAGAGGGGCGAAGCACTAATATAAATCCCAGGCCTTGAGTCGTTTTGCTATATCATTTGTAGACTGCAAAATATTTGTGATCAAAGAAACACATAAACCATACTGTTCCTGTCTGGCTGTAAATAAATAAAAAAAAAGTGCAAACTAGACAATATTGTAAAGAAACAGCAGCCCAAATGGTTATTAATTATAACTTGGAAGTGGGGGGGGAAGGAAGAATCCTATTAATTAGTGAGTGAAGTTATGGCTTATGATTAAAATTGGGAATAAGGCATATTCACAATTAAATTAATATTTGAACAGAGAGAGAGGGAAAAGGTTGTTACTAAGCTATTAAGGAGGTCAACGAGAGCTGGAGAACAAGGGAGAATAGTGGGTTCTGCCCCCCCCCAGGTAGGAATTGACTGCCCTGCTGGGTGAGCACTGGGGGGGGGAGTGAAATTGGGGTGCTTGGGGTGGTGACAGTGATTGGAGGCTACCCCAGCCAGCCTGGTGAGAACAGGTGGTGTGGGGGGAGCACTGACTGTGGATTGTAGAGGAGGGGGGTCTCAGAATTACCCTGAGGCGCTGAGACCTTAGGCTAAAGTGCTCAGGGGACTCAGTTTCTCTGCTCTTCTGGGGTGGGTATTGATAAGTTGGGATCTCCTGTTTTGGGAGCTGGAGGGCATGGGGTGACTTGGGGGAACTGGGGTCAGGTGGGAACATCATGGTGGTGACGGGTATGGGAAGATATGGCAAGAGACTGGGGGCAGGCCACTCGCAGGGAAGGCGGGTCTGGTGTCTTGCACCAGTTCTGTGTTCTAGGCCCCAGGACCTGGCCCCATTTCCTCGTCAGAGGACCTTCAGAGGCCCTGGCTTTCAGTGGCTACTGCTAAGCGCCAGGTCGGTCTGTAATAAGGTGTCTCTTATCTGTGATTTAATCACAGATGAGAAAGCTGACCTGGCATGTATTACCAAGACCTGGCTAGGTCCAGAGGAGGGTGGTGTCTCCCCTTTGGAAGTTCTGTGTGTGGCATCAGCCAAGACTCCATGGCAGGAGTGGGGGTGTGGCAGTTGTAATCCGGGAGTCTCTTAAGGCTTTCAGGGGTGCTGCTCCACAAGTGGGCAGATTGAGACCCTGTTCCTTAAGTTGGGTTCTAGGGATCAGTTGGGACTGTTGCTTCTGTACCAGCCTCCCTGCCTGAGCTCCTCAAATTAGTCTCGGGGATGGGTTAGGGTCCTGGGGGACTTCAATTTGCCTTCCCTGGGGCTGGAGTCTGAAGTGGGTCAGGAGTTCATAGCTACCATGAGAGCCATGGGGCCTATCCCAAGTCATCCAGGACCTGACACGGGACAGTAGTCATATCCCTGATCTGGTTTTCTTGTTGGAACAGTGGCAACATGAACTTGGTGTCTCCTGTCATAGTCAGATCACACCCTGGTGACCGTGAGATTCTCTGGTGCCGCCCCCTGCTGCAGGGAGGCAGGACCTATTAGATTGGTCTGCCCCTTGCAACTGATGGGGGAGCTGGGAGTTATGCCTGCTGCGTGGTCCAACTGAAACCTTAGCCATCGCTTGGCATGACAGGGCAGCTGAGGCATTGGATCGAATCGGGCCCATGCAACCTCTCTCTTCTCGTGGATCCCACCACTCCCCATTGTTTACAGAGGAACTGAGAGAGATGAAACAAGAGAAGAGACATCTAGAGTGCTGCTGGAGGACAACAAGGGATGAACTTGACCAAACACGGGTAAGAGCCATTATTAAGGCCTATCTTGTGGCAGCAAGGATGGCGAAGTGGCAATACTTCTCCACCCTTATTGCATTCACAGATAGCCAACCAGTGGCCTTATTTAAGGTGTTCCAAATCCTCTTGTGGAAGGGGGACTCAGAGGTCTACCTACAAGGCCATGGAGAGGAATTCGCAGAGCATTTGTCAGAAAAAATTGCTTGCATTTGTTCCTAATTGGATGCCAGCTTTGGTACAGGTCCAGGAGAGATGATTGGGGTACAGTCTTACCCAGTTATCTGGGAACAGTTTGATCCTGTTGGACCTGAGGAAGTGGACAGGGTCCTTATGTCTGTGAGCTCAGCCACCTGTTCTTTAGAGCCATGCCCCTCCTGGCTAGGCAAGGCTGCCTGGGGGGTGTTGTGTGGTTGGATCCTAGCAGTGGTTAAGTCTTCTTTGAGAGAGGGGATTGTTCCATCCCCCTTTAAGGAGGCACTGGTTGGCCCCTTTCTCAAGAAGCCATTGTTGGATCCTACCATGCTGGACAACTTTCGTCCAGTATTGAACCTCCCTTTTTTAGGGAAGGTCCTGAAGAAGGTGTTTGTGCAGCAGCTTCAGCGGGCCCAGGATGAAGCAAATTATCTGAACCCCTTTCAGTTAGAATTCAGGCCTGGATGTGGGACAGAGACGGGATTGGTCATGCTTTTAGACAATCTCTGGTGGGAGTGGGACAGGAGTAGTGCATCTGTCCTTGCTCTTCTTGACTTCACAGCCGCCTTCAGTACCATTGATCATGATATCCTTCTGGATCGGCTCTGAGGGCTGGGAATGGGTGGCACAGTGTTGCATTGGTTCACTTCTTTTCTGCGGGGCCGGTATCAGTGGGTGTTAACTGGGAGCGGTCCCACCCTCAACCCATATCATGTGGGGCTCCGCAGGTTTCAGAGCTCTCTCCACTCCTATTTAACACGAAGCTGCTGGGTGAGATTATCCATCCCCAAGAGGCGAGGCATCATCAGAATGCTGATGGTGCTCAGTTATCTGTCTCTGGCCCTGGCAAACTAAGTGTTGCGACTGACATCTTGTCCCGGTGTCTGGAGGCTGTAGGGGTTTGTTTCTTTGTTTTAAATAATTTTATTAAGAATTATAAATGAAAAGAATAAAAGCTAGTACAAAGTACAAAAAATACAAACAGAAAAATGCAAAAGAAAAAAAAGGGGGTGTGCAGAAAAGAAGAAAGAAAAGAAAAAGAAAAAAGTAACTTCCCCCTTCATCCCAGCAAGTAAAGACAATTTTAATTGCTTATCACTATCTCTAAATACAACATAATCTTTCTTCTCCCCATAGCTCATCTCTTAAGCAAAAACAAAATCCAAATTCTTCGTCAATCGTTCTTCGTCAGCAAAAGTCCAGTAAAGGCAAGCAGATAGAGCTATTTTCCTCTTTTCGCCCTGATCGAACAAATCAAGAGTCCCAGAGATAGTTTGCTGATCTTCTGTGTCTCAAGGCAAAAATCTCTATATCCAGGAAGTAAAGTTTATTCTTTTGGTTGCCACTTGTAATAAAGTCCTTCAAAACCTTAACAGAGCTCTTTTGTATATTCAGTATGTATGTGTGTGTGTGTGTATATGCATATACATATACATACACACACACACACACACACACACATCATTTTCCTGGTTTGATATCTGTATTTCTCCTTTAGGGAATAAGTCATCCATCAGATCCATTTGTGTTACATTTAAGTCCTCCTTCCAAGTAATTTCATAGACATCCATTGCAATTTGTTTTTGTTCTATAACTTCATTACAACATGTTCTGTCCATCTTTTCAAGCAATTGATCCATTCTATTAAGAAGCTTAATAGAGATTCAGAAGTTTGCAGATTTCTGCTCCATATGCTTTATCTGCCCCGTATCCTTTATCCTCTAGCTCCCTCTAGTGTCCAACCTTCAAGGTCTCCTTAATGTAAAAAAAAAAGCAGAGAGTCTCCTTATAAAAAAATGAAAACAGTTGCCATTTTCTCATGAGAAAATATCTTCTAATTTATTCAAAGCTGTAATTCCAAATCTCTCTGGCTTCTTAATCCATTGTTAACTTTCCAAAAGCCATATACTAAGCACCCTTTTGCTCATAGTCCAAAAAATCATAGATTTTCAAAACTTTTAAAGTCAAATTTACACCATCATCCTCTAAGGAGCAGGAAACTCATCCAATGAATACAGTAAAACCTTGCCAGTTCGAAGAGTCTTAATCTCTCCAGTAAACAACAACGAAAAATTATAATCCAAAAAGGTGATTAAGAAATGAGGCTTGGTCGAGCTTAAGGTCTGTAAAAGGCTGCTTTGCAAGCATGAGCTTAATGAAATTCTAGCTTTGCAGTTTCCACAGTCTACTCATGAGGAGCAGTTGTCCAGAGTCATGTGGAAAATCTCAACGATCTCTCCTTCTTCTGGAGAAATTTTGCTAGTTTGGATTTTGCTGGTCTGGATCCAGCCACAATTCTTGCAAACGCTGTCCGGCTAGCTAGCAGGATGTCAGCTCACCATGGCACTCACAGGAAGTCTCGAGGCTGTAGGGGTTTGGATGGGGAACAACTAGCAAGACTGAGTGGCTCTGGGTTTTTGGGCCTTCTGGTTCTGGGACTTTACCATCTTTGGTACTGGAAGAGGAGGCATTGCCCCAGACAGATCTGGTGTGCAATCTGGGGGTCCTTCTAAACCCACGACTCCTGCTCGAGGAGCAAGTAGCAGTCATGTCTAGGAGGGCCTTTGAACAGCTTCGTGTTGTGCACCAGTTGTACCCCTTCCTGGATCGTAAGGCTCTACTCACAGTCACTCATGCCCTGGTCGCCTCCAGAATGGATTACTGTAATGTACTCTATGTGGGGCTGCCTTTGAAGAGCATCCGGAAGCTTCAGCTGATGCAGAATGCAGCTGTACAGACAATTCTGTGTGCCCCTAGGAAGATACATATTACACCTGTTCCACAAGCTGCATTGGTTGCCAGTTTGCTTTCGGGTGAAATTCAAGTTTTGGTTTCGATCTTTAGAGCCCTAGATGGCATGGGACCAGGTTATTTGAGGGACCACCTCTTTCTGATTACATCTACCCATCCTACCAAGTCAGACAGGAGGGTATGCTGTGGGTCCTGTCCCCAAAGGAGCTCCTTCTGACAGGACCCAAAGTGCCTTTTCTGCTGTGGCCCCCACCCTCTGGAACATCATTCCCCCTGAAGTGAGATTAGCTCCATCTCTGTTAGCCTTCTGGAAGGCCCTTAAAACATGGTTTTTTCACCAGTCTTGGGGATCCCAAGGACAGCCTGCAAGGTGGTTGTATGAGACTAAGTGATATCTGTTCTCCCACTTTCTTGGATTTTATTTTATACGTTTACTTTATATATTTTATTTTATTGTTTTTAGATTGTTATGGAGTTTTTAACTATTGTTGTGTTGTACACCACCCAGAGTCACTTGTTTGTGAGATGGGCAGCTATATAAATATGCAAAATAAATAAATAAAAATCCCATGAAGAAAAACAATCACAGAGCATAAAGCATTTTTAGGGTTTATTTAAATAAAAATTATAATTTATACCAAGACACCCCCCCCCTTTTTTTTTTAACAAAGAAAGTTCTCTTAAAAAATGTACAGGGCAAATTGTTTCAGTTCAGTTTTTCATACAGTACAACTCTCCTGTCTGAACAAAAGTTACACTGCTAATGCATTATTTACAACTTCAAAATATAGACTGAAATTTCAGACATAAAAAGTATTTCACATCCATTCTTTTAATGATTAGTAGCAGAAAAAAACATCTGCCAAAATGTACATAATTAGTTATAAACTACCAGATTTGCTTTTGCAGGTCAGCAATATAACACTCCCAGATCTCTAAAGTATCCTCACTCGGTTCACACAGCACAGCCATTGGCTTTGCAGGACTTTAGTGTTATGGTGCTACATAATTTACCTATAGTCAAATCCTGCAAAACTAATATGTTAATGTAATAGAATTTCTGATTCTGGCAGTTAGGAAGGGAACATAAGATGTGATCAGTTTTCATTTCCCTTTATGCTGAGAAAAGGTTCTCCAACTTGACCACTATGTTTCTAGTAAAAGAGCTTATTCAACTAAATATTAAAAAATCATCATGAGTCACAGGAGAAACTAATATATGTATCAGCACAGCAAATTTATAAAATGTTTTTTTAAAAATGCTACTTTAAGGTAACACTTTGTATTAGTAGCACTAGTGGAGCTACATTCAGTAAGTAGATACTGAAAATCCCATGGAAAGAGATGAATTTAGATCAAACCTAAGAGTGGTTGCCTGAGTATAGAATAGACTGACAAATGTTCAACATTTTAGGATAAAGGAAAAAGAAAAGCACTGAGATGGTCCAGCACATATTTTAGGGCATTATATCAAACACCCCATATCACAAAGCACAGAAGTTAATTATACACTAGTTCTTTGAATAGGAAAATGTACATGGCTGCAGCAAAGGGGAAAAATTAGATAGTTTACATTTTAATGCATATTTACCTAATTCAACTCCCCACATGCCTGATTAAATTAGATTGCACTTCAATGCTGAAATGTGTAATTTTGTAGACTTTTGATGATATTACTTGTAAAAAACATACATGTACAAACACACTAAAATGTAAGGAATACTAATACTAAGGAAAAGGAGAGATGAAGAAAAATGTGCACACAAATTGAGACATTTTTCTAATTTTGGTGGGAGAATTTATATATTCATGCAGAAATAGGCTGGGATAAAATTAAGGATTGAACAGTGAGCTAAACGAAATATGATAGATTCACCTATTCCTACATACCTGCCTTTTCATTTACATGATACAGAAATTAATTATCTTTGCGCTGTAATTTGCAATACATGTTCTACTCTAACTTTTAAGGGATGCATTTACAAAAGTACAGCTTATTCTGAACAAACCTATCTTAGTAAGATCACAGAAAAACAGGGAAAGCCATGACACATACTGTTTCATTCTGAAAATATAAGTACCAAAGGATTATTATTGTGGCATAACCATTACCTCACAAATAGATTTCAAGTGACCACCTTCTAGAATGGTGTTTTTCAACCTCATCAACTTTAAGATGTGTGGACTTCAACACCCAGAATTCCCCAGCCTGGGGAATTCTGGAAGTTGGAGTCTACACATGTTAAAGTTACCAAAGTTGAAAAACACTGTTCTAGAACAATTCTTCGGTTGACCAGAACAGGGAGAAAGTAAAAAACGCTGTTATCTGACTTTCACCAGAACCAGTAATTTCATAATCAGAGTGAAGGTTACAAAGTACACTTGAAAATGATACAAAAATAAGAAAAATAGTTTACTTTGTAAAAATATAATCTATCCTTTTCCAAAAAAGAAAAACCTCATGAATATCCAAGGGACTTAAAAAAAGAAGGGGGAAAAAGATAATTCCGTGTACTATGATTCTGATTTAGGTTAGTAAAAATGTTAAGCTGATGTAATGTTTATTTTCCCATCAATACATTTACTTGCTGGAATTATGCCTGGCAATTATGCCTTGAACTTATTTGTTCAAAAGTTTATATAGCCTACTTGCTCAACATTTTATATAAAATCACAAAATGTTAATAAAGAAATGCATTACTAGAAAAGCCAACAAGTTACTATCACTAACTTTTTTTTTCTGTTACAGTGGGAGATCTCAAACTGTGGGTCACAATCCCCCAGGGGGTCATAAGCAACTGTGAGAGATGTTGCAAATGTTTTGTGCATGCAAAGCAGGATCACTATCAGAACTTGCTCTCGCTCTGCCTGGTTAAGCCAACAGCAAAATTAGAATTTATTTATTTTTAACAGTCGCTGCTATAAATGGCAAATGTCAATCCAAAATAAATGTGGAATAAAATATGACTGACTGTCTCAAAAACGAAAGCCAGATTGCAAGGGTCGTGCAAAAGTAAACAAGTTTATTTTTCCCATTAAAAATATGGTTTTAAGTTTGATTGTTGTATGGTTTATTTCCAGTGAAAAGGTTTTATGTTATAAAGTTGCAACCTTCTCTCATGGTTTAATTTTATATGGATTACATTTTAATTATTAAAAATCAGTGATATAGATAGATATATAGATATAGATATAGATATATTTGCCCTATCCTAATACCACTGAAATCATGAGTTTTATTCATTGGGGAGAGTCACATAAATTCATTTAGCATTTTGGGGGGTCAAAGTACAACAGAGTTTATACCCCTGTATTACCTTATAGAAAATTTATGAACATTCTATTAAGCCTTTCAGATCCTGATTCTAGACCAGTAATTAACTTCAAGTATGCTTTAATCCTTTTGGGAACAGATCTCCTTTACACATAAATCAGTTTGCAAAACTTTTCCAGCATTTATTGCCCACAATTTTATTCACACTTCCTTGACTTCTGATTTTTTTTCACTGCCGACAGAAGCCCATCTTCTTATGACATCTGTACATATGATGATTAAGATTCACTGAGCAACAGCAACATGTTACATACAAATGCATGGAACAGAGCCAACAACAGGATTTAAAGCCATGAATGAAAGGTTTGGGATAGACTGGTTCAAAGCAGAGAAGGACCTTCTTTAATTGTTTTCCTACTTGACAGTTCCAATCACATTTGTAAACAACTGACCCTATGTACATAACAAAAGCAGGTGAGGGGTTCATTTCGAGTACAGAATAGATTCCAGGATCTACTGCTTCTCTGTTAAGAACCATCCGATCTTCAAACTCTGATTGGTCTTTTGAAATAAAAGAATCCATTGTTAATCTATTATGCCCTCTTTACAAAACATTCAATTATCATGTGGAGTCCTAGCCATCTATTCAGTTTCTTTTCATGATTAAAGACTGTCACATGCAAAGTTCATTACTACAGAAAGAGGAGATAAAGCCCTCAAAAGGCTAAAATGACCAGCAACTGCAAATTAATGTTTGTGCAATACTAAATTTACCAAATAAGAACACCAAAGAAAGAGAATTATGGATATGTACAGAGGTAACAACAGGATCCAACATTGCACCACTCCTTTTTTACATGCATATGACATCTCAAAGTACTACAAAGGGTGCACAGCCTATGGCACATTGATGCAGTACTACTTTCATCATCCCTCCCATGGAAACATTTTTCATAATTTTAAAAGTTCTATATTGTCTATCCAATATTTTAAAGAAAAAAGGAAAACACAGGATAATGCAACATGCAAAATAATTCTAAAAAAGTTGCTTTTCTATTGAAAATGCTGGGAACATTTATTATGCCAACACAGTGACATAAGATAAATGACAAAGCAAGATGCGTAAGGTAGACCAAAAAGAAATGAGCATACCAACTCTCAAAGGACTGAAGATTAATTGCATCTCCCAAATGTCTCTAAACTATAGATGTCTTTTGAAAAGATACAGAAGTCAGTATGAAAGTCTTCTGGAAGCACAGCTTCAAATACTCATATCTTTGATTATTATTATTTACATCTCATTTAGGAAAATTAAGACCCTTCACAATCATGTTCTTGACAGATTTTGCTGAGTTCAACTGCAAACATGCACCCATTCATATATACAGTAATGCCACTGAAATCAATGGAACTTGTGCAGTGGGAGTGTGCAGAACCCATAGCCAAAGAAGTATGCGGTGAACCATAGCGCTCTGGGATGTCTAGTTAAGACAAAACATTATCCTTGGCCTATCCTTCAAGCTAGTTTTGCTAAGAGTCTTCCTAAGCTTTTTAATGTCAGTGACCAAACATTAAAAGTGCTTAATGTGCAAGGCTAACAGTGCTGATAGCATTTTCACTGCTTTTTTCTTTTATTACAAAAAACAGTAAAAAAACAACAGAAACCATGGAAGGCATGTATAAAATACATGTATGTAACGTAAGACATACGCAACAAAGAAAATTATTGCAGGACTGATGAAGGATGTTCCACCTTTTTATTCACTACCGAGTGAGTAAAATTCATTACGTCTCCTATGAAAACAGCCAAGGATGATATACTAGCTTTCACTGGTGGATGCTGCAGAAGTTATCTTCACATACTGGCTGAAAATAGTCTCAAAAGCTTCATCTCTGTGTACCATGGCACCAAACACGAGTGGCTTTTAGGTGGAAGGAAAGAAACCAAAGAAGTTCAATAAAAAGAATGATTAAAATGTGAACATTCATACTGCATCAGTTAGATTTAATAGCAGAATCCTACACAGTACTCAAAAGGACGTTCATCTCAGTTTTAGATACATTTAAAATATGTCTGCTAGATATATGCAGAACTCCCCAATTTAGGAACAGGATGGTCTAGAGAACTTTAGAACCTTCCCTTCCCCCAAAAGGCTATGCTGTCCAGGGCTAAGGCTGGCAATTTCTGAAAGCAAATGCTTTGAAATAGAAGTGTTGTGGTCTAGGGTCAAAATAGGCTTCTACTTCTGAGCATTTCCTTCAAGAAACTACTGAACTGACTTTGGAGCAGCACAGTCTGGAGAGCTTTGGCATGGTCTGGAAAAGGAACAGGGCACTCCAGAGTTCTCCTCAATATTAAGTTCCCGAATTGATGAATTTTGCATGTACATATATTGTCTACTCTACACTTCAGCTGAAAAGTCTCCTAGGATGGCTAATGGATCAGTAACAAGCCAGCTTTCCCTTCATTCAGACTTAAACTATAAAATTTACAGGACATAAAAGAAAAAAAAAGGGAGGGAGGAGGAAAGAAAGCTATTCAGGCATTGGTTTTAATTTTTCATTAAATTAAAAATAGTTTATTAATAAAATGATTCATATTTCCCAAATTAAAGAAGTGCTTCAAAAATGGATGGGATCAATATTCCAGAAAAGTAAAATTGACTGCGATGGCAACTAGCATACAAATGGAAAATGCATGCTTCGGATTTGACTTACTTTTTGCGTAGATGGTGTGGATACTGCAATACCCATCCCAGATCCTGGGAGAACAGAGAGTACTTTGTACTAAAAACAAGCATAAGAAAAAAAAACATTGTTTATACGCTGAATACTTTCCCTTGCAACAGAGACATGAAAAAACTAGATCTGACCAGTGCAGAAGTTTAATCAACAATATCCTATCCAGATATCCAGAGCACTAAACAGATGCACTAAAAATAGTGTATTATAACCTAGAATGGCCCAAATTTGAGATAAGCATTTCTGAATGTTGTTTTTGTAGTGGAGGAAAAGAAGCAAGAAGAAGGTGCTAGCTTTGCTCCTTGAGAATCACTGTTCTCTTGCCAAGCAGATGCACTCCACAGTTGTGTTCCACACAGAGGTAAAATCCAACCATTGGATTGTATAAAAGTTTTAAAAAACAGTAACTGAGTATTGATCAGAACAGCCCAATCATGCAATTTTTTAAAACCCCTGTG
This sequence comes from Liasis olivaceus, assembly GCA_030867105.1. Taxonomy (NCBI): domain Eukaryota; kingdom Metazoa; phylum Chordata; class Lepidosauria; order Squamata; family Pythonidae; genus Liasis; species Liasis olivaceus. The sequence continues at coordinate 17,835,027 of CM061355.1, read as the reverse complement.
CTTGATTATGCAGGTAGCCCCCGGTTTAATAACGAGTTCTGTTCCCAAGGTCTGTGCTTAAGTCGAATCTGTATGTAAGCTGGAACAGTATTATTGTATAATACTGTATAAGTAGTACTGTGTAATTAACTCGAACCATTGTATATTTAACTCAAATCATTGTGCATTTAATTCAAATTTTGCTATAATAGGCTCTGTTGGTAACTATGGGTCGTCTGTAACCTGGATGTTCTTAACCTGGGGACTACCTGTACCTACATAGCTAATAGTGACCTGATACTACCATTTAAACAGAACGGTTGTGTGAGATGTACTTATGCATAGAACAAATCCATCAAAATAATTGGACACAGTTGGTCATTACTAACTTGTCCCACTGGTTCAGTGGGTCAGGATTTATTCTAGATCAAACCCTATATATGATGGAAAACACAAACCACAGAAATTCATTATGTTATGTTACAGAAACAGAAAATAAATCTATTTCTCTCTGGTATTAAAAAAAAATTAGAAACAAGTTTAAAAAATGTGTCATTGTGGGCTGTTCCTGGTACAAAAAGGTCACTACAATGTAAGCATGGAATTTAGCATTTCTAGAAACCAAGTCATTAATTCATATAATAAAAGCCATTTGGGGGCATGTCAAAGATTCAGCATCTATAAAAATCCTTCGGTGAAAAGGCATTTAGAAAAAAGAACTATGGTTAGAGAGTAGGACTAGATGATTCTTGTCGTCCCTACAATTCTCTGATTTTATTATTTCCTTATTTAGAAAACGTATATGGTTGCCCATCTTAAACAGATAACTCTGGGCAGCTACCAAACAGTACATTAAAAAATGTGGTAATAAAAACCAACATAAAATAATACAGAATGCAATTAAGAATATATAACCAGGGCTCCTCAAAACATCTCACAACACAACAAATATACTGGGCTCCATTAACATCCCACCCTAACATCTGATGAAGGAGCCGGGTTTTCACAGCCTTCTGGATCTCAGAGGAAAAGCTGTTCCAAAGGTCAGGCACTGTGACAAAAAAGGCACATCTCCTGGGTCTTGCTATGTGTAACGGTATGTGGGAAAGACCTTGGGAGGCAGGGCAAAGAGATGCTGCCTAGGGAATGGTCAGATAAGAGACAGCATAGCCTGCAGCTGGATAGTGGGCAGAGCAAGAGGCTCAGAAGGGACCCTCCCTAAGTTCTCGGGCTATAAAGGTGAAGGCAGGAGAACGTACTTTCAGACTTGCAAGATTCTGTTGATGTAGCTTTACAATAAAGTAGAATTAGTTTATCTCGTTGTTTTCCTGTCTGGTCTACCTGGTAAGGCTGACACTATGTGACACTGTTTCAGAGAAGGGACTCAGAGCATGCCCATCCTGCCAGATCTGGTAGGATGAGTTGAAACCACTAGAGATAGGTAGTTGTGCAAGTAACTGGCCCTGTGCCATGCAAGGCTTTAAAGGTGGTAATCAACACCTTGAATTGCACCCAAAAGACTCCTGGGAGATAGAACCACTTGTGCAGCAGTGATGCCACATGGATGAATCTTGATGCTCCCCCAACTGTGCACACTTCTGCACCAGCCAAACTTGCCAAATGGTTTTCAAGGGCAGTTCTTTGTAAAGCATAATACAGTAAGCCAATCAAGAATTAACTACAGTATCGTGACCATCAGCAGAGCCTCCTAATCCAGGAACAAGATGAATTTGTGAAGGCCTGAACCGTGAGTTTAGGAAGATCCTCCAGATTATGCACCAAATCTGTTTGGGGAAATACTACCCCAACCAGAGCTAGAGATAGGAGGTCTCCAGATCCAGGGGGCCCAAAAACCAGAGCCATTCAGTCTTGCCAGGGTTGAGCCACAGTCTGTTCTCCCCCCTCCAGACCATCACCATCTCCAGGTGCTAAATAAGAGTTATACTACAAGTTAAACTGTTATACAATTTAACTGCAGAAATAAAGAAACACTTTAATACAAGTATGTATATATTCCAATATAGACTTAATCTTGATTAAATTTAATCTCAGGAAAGAAAAGGGGCTTTTGACCAGCAGAAAAATTAATTCACAAGTAGGGGCAAAATTTACTATGGCTGTACACACTTTAGCAATTATTTGGAAAAACTATTTCAGGCCTCAAATGAGCATAGCAAATCACTGCTATTCACTAAAACTGTTCCTCTTTGTTTTCAAGGTTCTTTGGGATCCTGAAAAAAAGGTATAGCTTAGCTCTTTAAAGCAACTACATCTTTTTTTTTTCAGGCTTGCACAGAATTCTGGAAAAAAAATAACAGCCCACTTAAGGAATTGCAGAGAGGTGCTGTGGTCACACTTGGGGAAAGTCTGAAGCACTCCTTCCAACTTATTTTTGAGGCATGTACTATGGTGGATTGCAGGGGAGAGCAAGGTTCTCAGGAAGGAGGGGGTGCATTCCAGGAAGGGCAGAGAGACAAGAGACAACACAGTCTGGAGCAGGAGCATGGGAAGTGTAAGAGATTTAGGACAGCCACTCCCTAGAATCTTCCACGGTATATCCACTAGTTGCAGTAGTACAGATTTAGTCTGGCAAGATTCTGTCTATATAGTATAAGCAATAAAAGAACTGAACTCAGTTGGACTATTTCCCTGTTATTCTTGGGCTGGGCCTGACATGGACAGTCCTACAGCTAATGCTAAATAGGGTCATACTAGCCAGAAATCACAGGTTTTTAGACCTTAATGTCCCAAGTGGCAGCTGTGAATGGATGTGCTTTTTAGTCCTAATCAGGGAAAATAACTCCCAGTAAATCTGAGATTTACCGTATTTTTCCGACTATAAGACGATACTTTTTTCTAAAATCCTTACGTTAAAAATTGAAGGGCGTCTTATTCAAGGAAGTCAGCCGAGGAGAGAACCGCACAGTGGCAAAACTGCCCATACTTTGTCTCTGCAGGCAGGCTTCCTCCTATTGCTAGCCTCCAATCACGAGTGAAATAGCTTGTCTCCCAGACTCCTTCAATCACGAGCCTTATGTAACTGACGTCAGCTGATGCTGAACAAACCAATTAGAGGAAGTCTGCCTGCAGAGACAATCGGCAGTTTCACTCGTGCTTGAAGGTAATCAGTTATGCAAAAGAGCCTGGAAACAGAGCTGCAGAGAGACAGTTTGGACCTCCTCCCACCGAGTGTATCAGGTCAATGTTAACTAATTACTAAATAAAAATGTGTTCTGCGCTATCTTTAAAATATTGATTTCTTAATTTTAGGTTGGAAAAGTGGGGGTCGTCTTGTACATGGGGGCGTCTTATTGATGGAAAAATACAGTATATTTTATAGGATTTCACTGTATCCATTTGCTATTTAATACAGTATTTTAACATGGAAATTTTTAGCATGACATGATAGATGATAACCTTCTTCAACATAAAAGGAGTTAAAAGCAAAACACTAAAGAAACATCAAAGACTTACCTTTTGAATATCTGTTATATCTGCTAGTTTTATAACTTTGTTTCTTTTAGATGAACCAGATTTGGAACTTTCAAAACATAAGTAACTAAAGGGAAGAAAAGAAAGAATATAAATTAAATAGTAAAAAAAACAAAATGATTTAAAACACTGCCATTAAGTTGAACCTTTACACACACACACACACATATACACACACACATAAATAAAATGCTGTAGATTTCAAGATGATTTTAACATCTGATAGATATACTAACAGATAGATTACATTGGAGGCATGGATAGATTAGATTGGAAATGCATAAGGATTTGTCAAAAGTGATTTCTGCAGCATTTTTCATTATTTTTGAAAGCTACAGTAATTCAGACTCTTCAATTCATTCTTTAACTGAAGCTTGACTTGACAACCTTCCACCTTTGAGAGCAATCAAAGGCTAATCTATGAACAAGATATTATGTCTGAAGCTTGGCACCTCTTGTCTGATCCAATTAGTCCAATTCACTTATTTTCTGGCATTCTTACATGACATGCCCTTATTACTTTTTTTCTTTTTGCCTTTGAGGCAGTTTTTCACTCCTGGTGACTGCCTGGACAAGTCCCTGCAATTTTCTTGACAAGGTTTTTTGGAAGCAGTTTGCCATTGCCTCCTTCCTAGGGCTGAGAGGAGTGACTGACCCAAGGCCACCCAACTGGCTTTGTGCCTCAGGCGGGGTTAGAACTCATGGTCTTCTAGTTTCTAGCCTGGTGCCTTAACCACTACCCCAAACTGGCTTTCTCCCTTACCACATATTAATCGTGAATTTGCTCTCTTGCAAACCAGTGAAGATCTCATCTAAGGAAAACCCACTGAAAACAAGTTCACTCTTTTGTAGAGCCTTGCATAACGTTCTTTTCCATTAATGTCTATATTATATCTCAGTCTTGCTTGCAAGGGCTTGTGGCAAACATCTTCAACCTTCCTCTTCAGCAACGTGGACATTTTAGTGGATTTTCAAAAGACTCTGAAAGTTATTTTCTTTACAGTTTACAAAAACACTGTTAACTTCTTCTTTTTCCCACTTAAATAGAGCTACCAGATCTGGGCGGCAGAAATCTGGACAACACTGGGGGGTGGGGGGAAAGCAGCTCTTTACTGCCAACTAGTGATCCTCCAAATTTTTGCAGCCCAGATTTAGTAGCTGTAATTTTAACATTCCGTCATAAATTGTGCAAAGACTTACTTTTCTGTAACATAGAGAACTCCATTCCTAATGTAATCAGTGGTTATCTTTCTATCTCTGTTGATCAAGCAGCAGCGCCAGCCATTTTCACACACTATCAAAATAGTACAATTAGTCCATTTTACTTGTACAGTGTAAGCAGCTGTAATATTGGTATATTTCAGATACACCTAAAACTCTATACACAGAGTTGGCAAACAAGCTCCTACAAAGAAGATATTTTCATAAAGAAAGAGTGAAATCTTCAATAAACTTTGATTTACACTGGTAAGTCTTCCTTTTGAAATTATCAAAACAACAGAACCTAAATCCTGAAAGTGGATACAAATTCTTCTAAACACTGAAGTATATGTTTCAAGCTAGGGTGAAGTTACTCCTCTGACAAGCTTATCCTCCGTTTCCTCCCTCCCACAGAGGTCAAACCAGGCATAACCTTTGCACAGAGAATCTGTTGACTGCAAGATAAAAGATTAATGTTGACCTCCTGCCCATGGAATCCAACAGCAGGTAACATTATAGTATCATTCATTTCTGAATAATGCTACTTTATGGGCCTTTTTTTAAAAAAAAAAAATGTTGGTTAGTTAATGTCTACCACCAAGATTTAGAGTTGTGTGAATACCTGCCAATGGACGCTCATGTTCTGATAAATTAAATACTTCATGGAAGTTTCCTCTCTTCGTATTGTGAAAACGGCTGGTTTCCTCCTCTCGGCTCACTCCTGTTGAGGTGTTTGAACCTACACAACTTCGGGATGCTGCTGTTTGAAGCTGAAACAACACAAACTTGGTTTACTAAACCCATGTGTAGAAATCATGCAAGCCTCAGTTATGTTATCTTCCCTTGTCCTGAGGAAACGTCCTGCCTTAGGGCTAGAAATCCATGCCTGACACAGCTGCAATCCTTCTTCACAATGTCTAGGGTTGGAAAAGATGCCATCGTATCAGTATGCTCAGAATCATCACGGGACACAAATTTTCAGGAAAGTGAATTCCAACATAGCTCTTTCATACATAAGCAGTTCTACTAAATGCAGGATATTTACTGAAGGCTGGCCTGCAGAGCTGCACTCTTTCAGCTACATCTTCCACAGGACTATATACCATGTAACTAGTCTGTGTTGTGACCCAAAACAGTCCGTGTCCCTGGGGCTTTTTGACATCCTTTCTAGTGGCAAGACAATACATTGTCCATGAAAAAATAAAAAACAACCTCAACTATCAGAACTCGGGGAGCAGCTTCTCATGAGGTTGCAGGACCTGCCACCAATAAGGAAAATCAGCAATCTGCTAGGCTGTAATTTAAAACACTTTAGCTCTAGATGCTCCCAAAGCACCCAAAAGCCATAAGTAGGATCTCATTTCTCATCAAACTCAGGAAAACAAGAGATTCACCTGGCACGATTTTTTTCCAGCAAAAACTGATTAGCAGGGCTATTACAAGATGTGGAAAATAGGCAACAAAATATTACTGCAAGCTACCCTGAAAAAAGCTTTATTAAAAAAAAATGTTGATGATAATATATGCTTTTTACATGGGAAGTCCATTCACATTCCCACTTACATATGAAGTCCCACTGACTAGGCCAAGCTCTAACCAGCTTTTAAGAAGCATACGCGAAACATTGATTCAGGAATGTTGAATAAATACCAATATTTTCCTAATGTTTAGCATTGTAAAGGTAATGGTAGAGCAGAAAAGCATAAACTGCTTTTTCATCTTTATGCATTTTGACCCATGGACCTCAATGCTTAATTTGCTGCTTTGTATCAAGTGGCCATTTAATTTTGGACACAGCAAACATATTCAGAGGGATTCCAATATACACAGGATCTAAATTAGGGGTAAGAAATGTAGTCTTGTAGCTTAATTACAATTACCAACATTCCCAGCCACCAAGGCAACTAGGTTGGTCTATCACAATGTTTAAATGAAGACATCTTCCATTTCTGCATCAAGCATTTTCCAAAATAATATGTAAATGATTATAGCAAGAGGACTTTCCTGATTACTCATTTTGAAGTTATATCATAGTTTTAATACTGTTGTACGTGTCTAGAGTTTTCTTCTGTTAATTAATTAAGCAAAGTAAAATTAAATAAAACAATAATTATATAAATGTTTTGCCACATCAAGTTTATCAAGCCATTTCTTCAATTGAATAGGGAAATATTGTTGAACACAATGCAAAATTCATCTGCTAATTGTAAAAACACTTACTACACATCTGGGTCTTGAGATTCAAATCAAAACCAATTAATATAATTAATACAAGTGTAAACATTAAACATGCTTGCATACACACACCGGGGATGGGGGAGAGATAGCGGGAGGGAGAGAGAAAGAAATTGCAGCTCATTCTGACCATAAATGATCCAACTAAAAGACGGGACATTTTCTACTCTAAGATTCATACCTTTTCATGACCTGACAGCTAGCAGTAAGAGAAAACAAACAAACAAACAAACAAACAATGTGATGATGACAAAAGAAAAAAGCAAAACCTATTTAATTGTATCATATGCAGAATAAAAATATGAACTGAGTGAATTGGCAAGATTATTTTTTTTTGCATACCAAAAGACTACACCCAATAATTGATTTTTTTTTTTTTTTGGAATAAAAGGGATCAGTGGATAGAGCACACCTTTTGAATTTATTAAAACTATGGTTGCCTGGCTAGATTTCCCCATCTCAGGCTCCTGACCTGCTTTGCACAGGTTAGTTGTCTTTAATAATTTCTTTAATGATGACAATTTGGCTGAAACTGATTCACAAAAATAATTGAGAGTGTATCTGTGGCCTTTTTAAAAAAAAAGAAATGATTCTGAAAGGAACAAATGACCTTACAGTAGATATAACTTTGCTCTTCACTTGTTTTATAATTCAGCATTAGCTGAATAAGGCAAATGAAGGAAGATGCTGACAGGGTTATTAATGGATCTCTTTGAAGGACAACAAGGATTGAAACATAGCTATCAGCAGGTCCATTGTTAAGTGATGGGGAGGCACTTTAAACATTCAGAAAAAAGAGTCAGATAAAACTTTCTCAGGCTAGTACCACTTCAGACGTCTGTTGCACATCAAGGAACGAATTCAAGCATATCCTTTTCTCTGAATCTGCAGGACACATTTTCTATCTAATAATTACATAGAACTGCTATGCTTTCTACTTTTTTTCTGACCATGCTTCATGGAGCTGCTCTCACTTCCCATTAGAGGATCCATGAATGGGGTGGGTAATCTTTTAATAGTCTACTGTCACAAGGAAGCCTTTCAGGGGGTGGAGTCCCATCACCTATCTTGGTGAGACTATGATTTTCTATTCCTTTCTGTTCCCTCCAGGTTTTAAAGGTTGGGAAATTCTCTTTAACTTTTTCTTTCTGCTATGCCTAATTTAGGACTTAGCTGCATATTTTACATGTATGTTCCCAATTCAAAATTGCAAAAAACAATATATTTTTACTGTAATGTCTACTTTTAGCTACCACATTTAGAAAGTGAAAGAGCCTGTCTGTAACAGAGACCACCGATTACCCATGCCTGATTTAAGGCTGGAAGTGTTTTTTTAAAGTAATAAAACTTTTTTTAAAGAGAGAGATTTCCATTTTTACTATATGTTATCTGATTGCAAACAAACCTAACATTTGTTCAGGACAAACAGGAAGAACTTTCCAACTCTTATCTTTTAGCTCTTAACAATGTATTCAATGTCTCAATAACTAGACTATAGCTTTGTGAAATACAAAGCAGCAGTTACTGGTTTCTTGACAAGTCACATGGACTAAATATGCAGCCCCAGAATACTGACCTGGCTAGCTGTTGCATTCTAATTTCCGTAAACATAGCCAAGATTATCATTATTCTAAATATATTCAATTATCACAATTACATAGTGAGCAGTTAACAATTAGTTTACACTGAACAGTGGCACAAGCAGAGCCAAGTCTCTTAGCTGGACTTTGTACCCCACAAATCTACTTTCCCTTCTTTCTATGAGTTCAAGTTTTGATAATAATGTATTACAGTATTTCAAACGCTGACAACCTTTTTAAGAGGAAAGTATTTCTTTTTTAATTTTTAACCTGGCACACTTTAAATTTTAGAAAATATCTTTTTTCCATTGAACAATCTCTTACTTTAAAAGCATCATATTCGTATGCTTGAAGATTTTAGAAAGAGGGGGACAGGCAGGAGCAGTAAGCTGTTAGTGCATGGTAATGTAAATATTGGATCCAAACCATTAATAACTAGCCCTCTCTCTATGTGCTCTACTCACTGAAGCCGCACAGATGTTGTTGAGCTGTGTTATGGAAGAAGAAACAGGAGGGAGAGGGAGAGGGAGAGGGAGAGGGAGAGGGAGGGGGAGGGGGAGGGGGAGACGGAGGGGGAGAGGGGGAGAGAGAGAGGGAGGGAGGGAGGGAGGGAGAGAGGGAGAGGGAGAGGGAGAGGGAGAGAGAGAGAGAGAGAGAAAGGAGTTACCCGTCTTGATACTGTAGCATTAGCCCTCTCTTTCAGCTGAGGATCTGTAGGCAAGTTCAACCATATGATATAAGGTGTATCATACTTTGCTCGTAGTCTTGGGCATCGTTTGAAGACGAAATCGATCAGAAAAAATTTAATTCCTGCATAAAGTCCTGCAGAATTAGAAAGTCAAAGTTTGGGATGAGGAAAGTGTCAGAATTGAATTATGAAAACAAGATTATACTATAAATATTAGGGCTGTGCAAATACTCTGAAAGAGATCTTTAGCAATACGCAGGAGCATATCTCAAGATCCTTCCTTGGGAACATTAAAGCAGCTGCCTCTTTTTCCAGTGTTACATGGCTGGTTTGGAAGTATGTCCATATAGTTGCTCTGCCTCCCACACCCAAATTCATCCTTAAAGCAAGTTTGCAAGGTAAGAAAGGCTCAGAGATACTCGCCCAACATTTGTAATAGCTGCTATTTAAAAATAGGAGTTTCAAATTTTATTGCAACAATGGCCAAGTAAGAATTTCTATAAGCTTCTAAACTTGCTGTCCAGCAGGATTCTATCAAGCAGCTTTCCCATGATTGGGAAAACCATCTAAGAACATTAGAGTAAAACTAGACAACTTATATGCACTGTTGAATACACAATTTAAGACTTTGAAACTAATGCCTAATTTATCATTGTCCTTGACACTGTTATTGAACATAGACATTCTAAGATGCTCTTCCTGGAACATTTATTTCCTGATGACCCCCATGCTACTCAAGATGTGGTCCTACCTTCTATTATACTGCAGGATATGGAATTCTAACATTTAAGAAAGTGTGCAACATGAAAATATAATAGTTTTACCTATTGCAAGCCCAATGATCCTGTAAGGAATGCAGCAGGATGCAATAAAAGCTGCCCATAAGGCAATATATAACTTCTGTGTTATTTCAGGCTGGACCCACATGAACAAACTGTTGAGAGAAGGGGGGGCAGGAACAAAAAATAAAGTTAAATAGGTAGCACTTAATCAGGTCTGCTGAAAAAATAATGTTCTGTGAGGAAGAGAAATATATAAAAACTTACTTCTTAATTTTTTCCAGTATATCTGACATTTTCCCAAACAAATTCTGTAATCAAGAGACATAAAGAAAAGGAGTATCAGATTGGAATATGTATGTGTGTGTATGAAAAACAAGAAGTTGACTTGGGACACCCCCAAAATCGAACCCTATACATTTACTATGTTATGCTATTTCTCAAATGATGTGGGAAAATCCACTGTGATTAATACAAGCTGCCTTCCATGGAATGTTTTCCCAGCCCAGTGCGCTATGCTTTCATGGCAGCGTTTCTCCTGTACCAATCTCTCTCAAATTCCTACCTGCAGCTGCTAAGTGGAAATCCCAAAGATTTCATACCTGTGCTTTTTGTGCCACATCCAGAACAAGCTGGAACTTTTCGGACACTGTTAAGTCTTCTTTGGGAGGTTCCTAAAACAATAAAAATAATTTGTCATCAAAAAATGAATGCATGGCTTAAAACATGCTCCCCATTTAAAGAAAGGAAAAATACTCTGCAATAATGTTGTGATTAATCTTAACTATAATTTACTGAAACAAGGCAGCTGCATAAACAGCACTTTAAAAACCAACCAGCTTGTCTAGTGTTAAACTATGATTACTTTAAAAAGGAACAAAAGCATCCAGTATATTTCTCGAAGCTAACCCCTAAGACAGGGAGGGGGGAGAATTAGAGTCCTAGGCTCACCAAGTATTATTCATTCATATAATAATAAATCATAATTTATGGTGACATCCAGATCCGGCTTTTGTGAATATACGTTGGTCTGTATCCAATGTTATCTTTTCACCAGTAGATTGAACACAGCTGGTGGACAATACTCATTTTGCATCCTTCTCTGCTCCATGTACCAAGTCCGGTCTAGAAAGTTTGGAGAATTTGGAGCACAATCTACATCCCATCTTCACAGAGATAAAACAGTAGCGAAAGAACTGGAGATGGATTCGAATAATACCATTTGTTTCACATATTTTGCAGACCTTAATCCAATCCAATCTGCTTCTGTTAGATTTTCTGACCAGTATGACCACATGGATCATGCTTCTCCATAATGTTAAAATAGATTAATTGTCTGGAACTACTGCAACTAGAGTATTTGAAGAACATCTTGGTGCCTGATGAACTAAACTCATCCTGTGGTACTATGAACACGTAATAAACTATTAAAATACATGTTTTTAGTGTAGATATGACAGTTCTCTTAAACTTCTAGGGCAGAATTTATGCATTTGCTTTATGTTTAGATTCCTAAATCTTATGCAGACAAGCAGGCTTGGTTTTGGCCAACATATCTTGCTTGCTAAATGGAAACAAAAGCTTATAACCTCAACCATGCAGCTGCCCTCAAAAAGAAATGATTGGATTAGACATGCCCTAACACGGGCAAATTATTTTAAATCATTGTTCAGAATTTCATATATATATTTATATGGCTCCTGATAATTTGAGATATAAGTTATAAAAATAAGACTTAAAATTTATTCCATGTTCTTCTTTAACTAGACATTATGTAATGTGGTCTTTTATACAATATTTTAAAAAATAACAAAAATATTGGACAACATATGCAGTTACAATATGATTAAAGTTGAGTTGATTAAAATTGTCAGAATAGAAAACACCTGATAGATAGTATGATTTTAAAACGCATCAAAACATTCATATGAACATTTGAAAAGTTATCTCGACATAATTTGGACTTACAATAGGCTCAGAAACTTCAGGCACAATACTCCACTGTATTCTCCATCCTCTAAAAAAAATAATATTTGCATTTAAAAAAAAACACACAGGCTTTTCTATGTGGCTCCATAACAAGAGAACAGAAGAAATGCATTTCCCTGGTTTCCCATCCACAGAGTAATTAAGCCCAACTCTGCTTAGCTTCCAAGCAAAGACATGGTTGGCCAGGTGCTGCCATTTGCTGAGACAGCCAAAAAGCTAGAAACTGAACATTTCCATGTGCCGTGCAAAATTTTTATCATCACTAGATTTCTAAAATTTCTAATTCGCTAGAGCATTAAGGACTGGAACTTCTTATTTTGTTACCAATTTTAAAAATAAGTGCATTAAATAGGAAGGCGAGATAGAACATATTATTTATTTATTTAGACAGGCTCATAAACCACTTTACATTACGTAAGATCAGGCAGCATATACTCCAGTATTTGAGGGATACCTAGTATTGACAACATATTGAAGAGTGATTACCTGGCTATGAGGTAATTTAGGGACAACCTCAAAATTGCTAAAAATAAGAACATAGGAATGGCCCAGCCATGCCATACAGCATTCATGTAGATCTACAAATAAAAGAACAAATAAGCAACACAAGTTATCTTTATATGCAATTCTTATGTTAAAAAAGCACATTAACAGCAATGGATATGAATCTTTCATTGCAATCCTACATATCTTGACTCAGACATCAGTCACATTATGTTCACTACGTAAATTTAAAAGCAAAACTTTCCTAATGAAGTGTCATGTATCTATCCTGTCTTTTGCTCAGGAGCAAATGGCAGCATACATCTCACTGTCTCTTCCCACTGTTACTACAACTACTCTGTGAAGGAGGCTGGCTGCAAGAAACTGACTGATCCACAGTCACTCAGTGACCTTCCAGGACTTAGGGTGGACTTGAACATGAATTTCCTTGATGCCAGTCTAACATCTTTACTACTATACCCAGAGACCATATATTCCCATGTGAACAACATTATGGATTCCCATACTATATTTTTCAGCTTTTACAGAAAGCAGAATTAAATAAAAATCTATTTATATACCATATGATTTAGAAAGGAGAATATAGTGGTCATTTCAAATAGAAGAACAAAGTAATGGGTATCAGACATATCAGGAATATCAACAAGATTTTCTGGGCTGCAAATATCCATCTGCTAATTTATAGGTACAGATGCGGGTTTCTTTAAATCAAACAGAAACATGCAACATTTATTTATTTAACAAATTTATACGGCCGCCCATCTCACTGGACGTGACTCTGAGTGGCATACAACATCTCATAACAGGAGCAATACTTGGCCAATTCAAGGGCTTTTTTAAAGAGTTCTTTCTTAAAGATACATTAAGTCCTCTTTTGTTTGGAATGACTGAGGCAAAGGTAGAAATAATTTTCTATAAAGAAACATTATCTATAGGTGAAAGTACCTAACATTGGCTTCCCCCCAGCTTGACTTTATTTTAACTGCCCTGTCCCAGCTGTCCAGTTACAATTCATATAAATATTATAATATTAATATTCATTGCTTTGAATAAGAGAAGATATGCTAGCTCTCTGAGAAGAGAAAAGGAAGATTTGGTAGCAATTTGATGTAATATTTTACAAGGACAAACCATCCAAAATTGTGTTCTAAGTATTTATTATATTTTAATTTTTTTTTTACTTGAAAAAGTACTGCCGAAGTATTTAATAACAGTCTTGGTTAACAAAATGATTTTCTCCCTCATCCTCCACTATATCCAAACACACAAATCTTAGCAATGTCGAGAACTCGCTACTAATCTGACAAAGCAGGCTATATGCACTGAATACAGCAGATCAGACTGATTCTAAGCTACATTTTCAAAGAAACCATGAATGTTTGCAAATATTGGTAATTTTAAAGGTACATGACATTAAGATAACAAGCATGACTTGCCTGTCTCATAGTTCTTAACCTAGAATTTTACAAGGAAGTTAAATTCCAAGATATTTATTTAGTAAAGTTCCCCTTCTTTACAAGCCTAACTTTATTAATAGAATTGTGAATGGCTTTTATCATTCTCTTTTCTGTATAGAACAAAAGTCATATTGTGTGTTGCTTGACTGAGAAAGAACAACTTACAATAAAGGCAATAGCAGAAGTGTAGACAGAATACCAGTCCGATAAGGCAGAAAGATTCTTCACAAAATTTGTAACAGGTTTGGCACCTCTCTCTAGGCAGAGCAGAAAATATAGATATAACTTTAACTACTTAGGAGTGGTTTACAAGTGACAATACTACAATTCAAAACTGCATAAGGAAAACATACGAAGACTAAAAGTAGAAATAGCTAAATTTTTTAAAAAATCAAATCAAATAAAAAGCCATTCAGAAAATTTTCTACAGATAACCCATAGGCACCCATTTGTATGATCTTCTTATCCATGCTCTCCTATACTTCTTAATTAGGCAAGGCTCCATATGATTTCTGGAAAGTCACAAGCTGAATAATCCACGGATTTACATCACTTGACTCACTAAACTACAAACTAATGTACAAAACAGCCTCCAATGAAACAGAGAGCATGATAAGGGAGCTTTGCTGTTGTTTTATGACCTACTTCACACATACAACTCATCCCTTGATGTAGCAACTTCCTCACGATGAGCATGTTTATCTGAACCTGTCCCCAAATCATTCACATCCGGAGCATCCTAAACCTTATTTGTTTGTCCAATCCCTCTTCTCTCACTTCTCATATAAGACCTCAAAGTGGCATACACAGCTCTCCTTATTTTTCCCCTGTAACAACTCTGTGAAGTAAACTGGCTGAGAGATAGAATACTGGCCCAATTTCACCCACTGCGGGTAGCCTAAAACTTGGGTTTCCTTGTTGGCAATCCTTAACCACTACACTACACTGCCTCTCTTAGTATAGGAGACAGCAACAGAATGGACAAATCTATCACTTGTTTGCAGTGCATGCTCCAGGTCTGGCTCACCTCTCCTCTCACACTCAGAGTGAAGAAGGTCTACTGAAAAGTCACTCATGCCTATTTGCATATGATATGTCAGCCCGTTACAGATATATGAACTATATAAACTCTAAGCGCATTAGAATAAACATGTGTTAGATACTTACTTAATCTTCTCATATTTTCTGTTAGTCTGCAAGTAAAGAATAAACATTTAGAGAAGCCTTTTGAAGATGAATGTGTATCTGTTTACTGTAGTACATCTAATGCAGACTTGATTCTTAAATGATATGCATTTATACATTCATTTTAGAGCTGTCTTTAAAGGTAAGATAGAAAATCTTCCCAAGACAGGAGCCAGAATAAAAATATGGAACAGTAATACATACTGTTGTTGATTACAGAAATACAAACACACACATACACACACACACAAATGAGAAAGAAACAGAGAAATACATTTGACAAAAGTAGTAGATTTAAAATTGCATTTCAATATAAATCAAATATAAAAGTAACAATTAAGAACTACAAGATGTAAAATATAGAATGTAGGCTAATATCAAATTATGATAAAATTAAGAAGTCTTTGATAAGCCTCTATTAACACTATGCTGACTGTTACCTATGTACATTGATCCCAGGGATTTTTGTTTATTGCTTTTTATAATAAGAAAATGGGTCCTCCAATATAATTTACCGTCTAGCACTGAGCGGCTCTTCGGTTTCCACTGTGTTTTCTTCTGGTTGAAATCTGAAGTCTTCAATATATTCCCCAAATTTATCATAAATCCACTTCTGAACTCTTGAACACACCATGTGGCTACGTTTATCTAATTATCAAAAACACATTACATTTTTAAGCAACTTCCAAAACAGTCAGTTCAAAACTACTGAGAGAAGCAATTACGCTAAAGCACAACCAGAAATCCTTAGATGGCAGGATAATTGGTATTAACAGAATCTATTGCCCTACAACATTCAGGGAACTAAACTTGTCCATTGGCAAAAGGGCTCACCATAACATCTCATACTGGAATGAGTTCCATCCATGTCTGAATGCATTGCTACTAACAATCTTTTCACTAACCATCTGGAATCACTGAGTCTTAAGTGGAGACGAACTATGTTCAGTTTAGCCTATTCTAAAATGAGGAAGAGCTGCAGCTTACCCTGCAGACCAACAACTGATAGGAAGATGCGCTGCAATCCTGCATCCTGGAATTTTGCCAGTTTATTTCAACGTGATCCTTCTATGATCTCAAACACTGGAATAAATGGCCTTTCTTCTAAACTCAACAATGGCTTAGGAAATGCATTATGTAAACAAGGAGCGGTGGGTTACGTGACACATTCTTTAATATTGCTCCATTTACGCTTCCCATATTAAAAGGTCAGAAGGTTGCTTTTTTCTTAGAAAAGTAACTGTAAAATTCTGAAAAATTGCACAAGCCTCCTGAAAGATATCTTGTAGGACACTTGTGCAGTTTTTCACAATTTTAGAAAGTATCTTTCAGGATATCTTTGCAATGAAAGAAATCAGAGAGGTGTACAAATAAGTAATAATGGAGGAATTTGATTTCCACTACAGAGACTAAGTACAGGCCAGGACAAAAAACCCACTCCTGGATCTCCTAAATTCTTGTGTCTCAATACAGCCGTCTTGGAGCCGGCCAAAGGAGAGGCAACCCTAGATTTAATGCTCAATGGTACTCATGATCTGGAGCAAGACTTAAGTGTTGTAGGAAACAGTTCCAATAATGTTACTTCTGTTAGTGCATACATAAATAGGAAACCGCCATAGGATCCAAAATGGCTACATATGATTACAAAAAGGGAAAATTCAGAAAAATGAGAAACTAGTGAAAAAGAAACCAAAAGTCAACACAGCCAAATCTCTTCAGAGTGCCAGGAGTTATTTAAGAATCACAACGATTGATGCTTGGCTAGAACATATTCTATAATGTAAGAAAGGGTCAACAATATGGAAAGAGCCCAGCACAGCTTTCTTATAGTGTACATGAAGGTCGACAAGTTAAGGTTTCTTTCAAACAATGAAAAAAGCCTGACCAAATGAGAATAAAAAGAAGAACACAAATTGGCAGAAGTGTAAAGTGATAAGAAATGGAGAAACAAAACAAAAAAAGAAAACAAAGAATCTGAGGAACTTATGGCAAGAATAAAAAACCACTGAAGGAAACAAGAAGATTTTTTAAAACTATATTTGAAGCAGAAAATAGGCAGGGAAGCAGATGACCAAAGAGTTCAAGGATGAAATGGAGACTGCAGAAAAACTGAGTGAATTCTTCTCATCTGTCTTATATTACAGAGGATATAGGACAGATACCTGAGCCTGTATTGACTTTTGGTGGGAATAAATCAGAATAAAACCAACTGAGATAACAAGACAAAATATCTTAAGGCACCCTCAAAGATCACACAGTAACAAATCACTGGGTCCTAATGGCACTACCTCAGAGTCTTCAAAGAAACTGAAAAGTAGGTGGTCTTCCCCCATAAATATGTAACTTGTTCCTCCAATTAGGCTCACTGGCAGAGAACTGGAAGGTTATCAACATAACACCAATTTTTAAGAAAGGATCCAGGGGCATCTGAGAAATTGTAGGCTAATCAGCTTGGCTTCTATTCCAGAGAAATTGGTGAAAAGATCACTTTAAAAAACAGTTAAACATACAGAAGAGTAAACCTTGCTTAAGGAAAATCAGCACAGATTCGAAAAATATATTGAGATAATAGTGGACAATTCAATAAAGATGTAGACTCACTACATAGGAGCTATAAAAAAGGCAAAATCCATGCTAAGGATCTTTAGGAAAGGGACTGAAAATAAAAATGTCTGTATAAAATCTATGGTACATCCATACCATATCGTATGGTACAGTTGTTTGATCCAGACCAGGTCAGGAAAGAGATCCCATTAAAAATGACCAGAACTGTTGTTTACTACAGTAATAGAATCTTGAAAGCCTGACAGCATTTTCCCTCCCATCCTCTTATACCAAAAAGAGTTAAGGTGGAGACAGTTTAAATTTCTTTCTAATGGTCCTGTCCTGTCCTGTCCTGTCCTGTCCTGTCCTGTCCTGTCCTGTCCTGTCCTGTCCTGGGCTTAAATTGTGTTTTTCTAATTGCCGTCACACAGTTTCTTCAAGGTCATCTCTGTGGTTCTCTATAACATCTGGCATACTGCGTACAGGTCTGCTCACCATATCTGATCAAGGATCTAATCAAGATGGCAAAAATGCAGAAGAAGAAAAAAAATAACTTCTCTATGATGTAAGTGTAGAATGGACCCCAAAGGTGACTGAAGGGGGACATGCTTGAGGAGTATGAAATTATGCGTGAGATGGAAAAAATGATCAGGAGAAGGTTTTATCTCCTTCTCAAAACACTAGGACCAGGATTTTTCTAATGAAGCTGATTGGAAGGAGATTCAGACAAACGAAAGCACTGTACAAAATTACATTTGCGGTGACCACTAACTTCAATGGCTTTAAAGGGCAATTGGAGGAATTCATTGATGCAGGTCTATCAAGAGCTATTAGTCTTGAGACACAAGGTTACCTCCAAGTTCAGGGCAGCATGCCTCCAAATACCAGCTGCAGGGGAGCAATGGCAGGAGAGGGCTATGTCTCCACCTCCTGCTTGCAAGCACTCCAGAGACATCTGGTTGGCCACTGTGAGAAACAAAATGCTGAACTAAGACAGGTCTTGGCCTGATCTAGCATGGCTATTCTCATATTCTTATGTTCTTATCCTGCTCTGTACATTGATATAGAATTCAGTTCTGACATCATGCCACCAAGCTGTATTTTGTACTAGCCTCTCATATTCGAACTCAAATGGGCATTGATTTAGGACTAGCATTCAGGTTTAGAAGTACACTCCTTTTTACTTTCTTGATGCAACAAGCCTATGAAGGCAAAGGTAAAGCTATAACTAATTGAGCAAACTGAGGGAGGCAGTGAAAGATAGGAAGGCCTGGCGCAATATGGTTCATGGGGTCACGAAGAGTCGGACACGACTTAACGACTAAACAACAACACAACCAGCTGTTGATTCAACATCATGTAAAAACATAGTAGGAGGCCAGGAGGCAGCTGGCATTTGCAAAACAAAGCACCAGGCTCAAGTCACATGTTCATTTCCAAGAAGGTCTCCAGAATCCACATGGACTCTGGAGTCCAAGCATTCTTTAATATAAACAAAAAACAAAAACAAAATTAAGCAGGAGGCTGGTAGGATGCAAAACAAAACATCTGCCTCTAAAATTTTCCAAGCATATCCCTGGAGTCTACATAGACTCCAGAAACAACCTTGGAAAATAAGAACGGTGGGAATTGCCCAGTGCTTTATCTGCAATTATGCCCATCAACCCGGAAAAGGGCAGGGTAAAATAAGAGCATTTCTGAGATACCCCCACCTCCCAAACCACCAAATAAGTATTTCAAACTTATATTTTGTATAGTTTCAACCTTGATTTTAGTAAGGACAACAGACAGGAAAGAAATCTTTGCCCCAAAAGCAATGAGAATCCTTCCATTGTCAATGTTTTCTGAGAAAGCAAGTTCTAGAGAGTGCAAAGCTTTGAAAAAGTAGGTAAAACAAAAATGGGTAGATCTAAAGAGAGAGAAGTTCACATAAAAGGTCATAAGGCAGAAATCACAGCAGTTCCAACTGTGGCTCATATAGGGAGCCAGATGTCATGAGGCAAAAATTAATAAAATATATTAACTTCAAACAGCTTTGCAGTGTAGCTCATATGCATGAATGAGGCCTCCCATAAATATTATTTCAAGTCCTTTGTTTCAAGCAATATTGCATTCACTAATCCGCAACGCAACCAATTATAGATTTAAGTGCTTCTGAAAAGGTACATCTATTCATCTATTTTACAAAGAAATCTTGTTAGGTCTAAACCACTATAAACTATTTATTTTGGTTTTATTTTTGTAATCCAAAATTCTGGGCCAACAAAGAACACCATCTCCTCCATGTTGTAATCCCCAAATGTCCAGATTGGCCATATTCTAGACTTTGGCACAACTCAGCATTTATATTCCTGTATAACACATATAGCACATGTAAAGTTCCTTTCATCAGAAAATGTAACACCCTTTCCCATGACAGACATGGTAAATTTCAGCGAAGAAAAATTTGTACAATTCTTGGGGAACAGGCCCTACCCACAAAGTAGATTTTGATAAAGCTTGATTTAGACAAATCACTCTGTGCATTTTCTCTGCTTTTTCTTCTTTTTTTAACAGCAGAGGGAAGGCCTTTAAAAGATTCCTCAACCTGATAATTTCCAGACAGAACCCAAATCCCATCATCCTCGAACATCTGATCAGGATCTGTGGACAGCTTCTGGAGCATATTTTTCAATGAGTATCACCAAAGAGATTTCATATGTTGTATCTGGGAACGCACAAACATTTACACTAGAAAATTTTACATTTTTCTCTTTCCCATGTTCCGCTTGAAACAATTCTTTCTTCCCCCACAAAGAACATCCCTCCCATCTCACCCCAAATGACAGACAGACATAAAGACAGACAGAAAACACAGTGGCTAATCTGACCAGCATTTAGCCACCATATTCTCTGTTCTATATGCTGAGTTGAGCAAATTGATTAGCTAAATTTCTCTTTATCCTTTTCAAAAAAAAAAAAAATTAAATTTCAAAAGAATGAAATTTAGATTTTTTTAAAAGCTGATTTTTATTTTTATTGACTTTGCTTACTAACATAGAAAGAGACGGCAATTTCTACATAACAGAATGTGTTAAAACGGAGAACTGCACATTCTGCTAGATATTTCATCTATAAAACTCTACTAGTAGGATGGGGCATTCTTGATCTCATTGTTCTTCTACACTCCTTTAATTGGAGTAAAGCCATCTGTAATCACTAAGAGTTTTAGTAAGGAGCCAGACATACCTGTTCCATTCTGTGCTTTGGGGGGCTGCTGAGTAGATGGAGGTGATTCGTCTGTTCTAAAACAAATTAAGAAAACAAGTACAATTTAGAATACATTCATTGAACAAAACAAAACAAAATGTTGATATTTCAAAGGAACAGAGGGAGGATTTATCACTTTTTTTAGAATCTCCACAAGAAAGATAGACCAAAACATCTGCTTTGGACAGCCAAGTTGGGGACAACCTTCAAAACAGCCCTGTGAGCCTTCAAAAGCCATGGCTGTTTTACCATTTGAGAGAGCTGTTTCATTCATGCTAACATGCTCTGTTGCGAATGCCTCTTTTGAACAATCTCTGGATTTATGACCTATCAAAAGTATCAGAGTGGAATTTAATTCTTTATCTTGTGAAAGACAAAAATGCGCAGTTGCATCTAAGGCCCCAGGTTCACGGTCACTCATGCTTTGCTCACCTCCTGAATAGATTATTGCAATATATCCTACATAGGGGTGCGCTTGAAGAACATCTGGAAGCTACAGCTGGTCCAGAATGCAGCACTGCAGGGAGTTATGAGCAGCACATCTTGATGCGCTCATGTTATACCACTGCTTTGTGAGTTGTGCTGGCTCCCAATATACTTCTGGGTGCAAGTCAAAGTGTCACACATAAAGCCCTTCTTGGCATGGTGCTGGCTTATTTACAGACTACCTCTCCCCAGTTGATTCCACCCCTCTCATTAGGTCTGGCAAGGAGACCCATGCTGCAGATCCCATCAATTAAAGGATATCATTTTGCTGAACCCAAAAAGTGGGCCTCTTCTGTTCCAGCACCCATGCTTTGGAGCACCATACCCCCTGAGATTAAATTGGCCCTGAACCCACTGGCTTTCCCCAAAAAAAACAACTTTAAAGACTTGGAGATGTTCTCAGGCAGGTGGGTTGGGAGGTAGTTGGACCCTGTGGGATGTTTTTAGTTTATTAGATTGGGTGATCAGTATAAATTTTGTACATTGGTTGGTTTGTGTTACCTTTTTGTATGTTTTGCATATCTTGTTGCCACCCAGTGTAACTATGGCAAGATGGGCAGCTATACAAATTGAATGAATGAATGAATGAATGAATGAATGAATGAATGAATGAGTGAGTGAGTAAATAAATAAATAAATAAATAAATAAATAAATAAATAAGCAAGCAAGCAAGCAAGCAAGCAAGCAAGCAAGCAAGCAAGCAAGCAAGCCTTCAGTGGTACACTCCTCCAAGTTATGGTACAGTTGTTGTTCTTTGCACATTTGGCCTGGAAAGATGTAATATATAAAAAGTAATCACCCCACCCTCTTCAAATAAACATTTGAATAAGGGCAGCATGTCTATAATGAGATACCATCTTCTCTGAAACCATGCACAGAAGTGGAGGTTTCAATCAGGGATGCATTCAAGAAAGTCACTTGACTGCACCATCAGTTAATGATATAACCTGGGATCTACTACTGAAATAAAATCTATTAACTGAAACACCTTAAGAGCACCCCTGCATGGCCAAAAACGTATACAGTAGGCATCAAATGTCACCCCAAATTCTATACAAGACAACTCTTATAGAACAACACTATATCTGTGTTGACATCTTTTTTTTTTCCCCTAACTGACAAAATGCCATTTCTATAAAGTTATTGGTGGCAGTGCCAGCTCAGGTTAATTTGCATTTTGACACATTGCAATTAGAATAGCATGAAATTAGCACTGGCAGTGAATGGCTCATGCCATGTAATTTTACATAGCAGGAAAGTATAGGTTTACATTCTTGAATCCACCTCTACCCCACAGAAATACCCAAGACTGAATGCCAAAGAATTAGCAAACTTCTTTATTTCTACAGCTAGCATCTGCAGTGCAAACATTAAACAGGAAATCTAGCCCATGATGTCCCTGAGCACCTTCAAAGTGCCTCACAGAGTTTGAAGGAGGCTCTCAGGAGACTGCATAGCAATTTGCTTTAATAGAAATGCTTTGGAAATGCCCTTTGCGATCCAAAATTCCTGACAAAAGATAAGTAAAGCAATCAGTAATCCTGTAAACAAAAAAGCAAAATATAGGGTAGCTATTTTAAACACCATATATTCAGACTTTAGGCTTCTTAAGATACTTAGTCTCTACTATTGCCCCCCACCCCCAAAAGCAATGCTCAATTTATACTAAGAGGAAGCCTAGCCTATTCCAAATGTTTTGGAATGTA
This sequence comes from Liasis olivaceus, assembly GCA_030867105.1. Classification (NCBI taxonomy): domain Eukaryota; kingdom Metazoa; phylum Chordata; class Lepidosauria; order Squamata; family Pythonidae; genus Liasis; species Liasis olivaceus. The sequence goes on along the minus strand of CM061355.1, from coordinate 17,811,953 downwards.
CTCACAAAACCTGCCTCTGGCTATAATGGCTGGAGTTAACAGAAGCAGACATCCAAAACATTTTAGGGCACCAGATTGCCTACCCAGGGTTTATAGCTATGGGTATATCCATATCCATGAATACACTTTAATATGGTTAACAGTTCCAAAAGTACTTCAGCATTTAAACAGTCCTAAAGGCAAATTTTGAGTTACCAGGGCTGAAATGTATATTGAAAGCAAGTAAAACCATCTTCTGTTCTCCAATGACTGGGCTAGGAAAGTGCTAGCAACATTGATCCCCATTCTCTTTCTTACTGAATGTAGCCAGTAGATTGTCTAGGAAGAGAGAGGGAATCGATGTGTACCCCACATCCATACAACAATGGTAAGGGGAAAACATGTTCAAAGCATGTGTCTGGTTATTCTTTTGGAATGAATCATTAAAACACTATTTCAGCATTAGCAAGTGTGTGTCTTTAAAATCAAGGGTACAGATTAGAGTTGCACATAATCTTGCAGTATTCACTTCCATTAATCAAGCCAGATGAATAAATCTTAGCTTTCTTTCATGGAGTCATCAACCTAATTTCAAAAGACTTTTGTTAGGTTTCCTTGGTTCACACTTATGATAAGAGACAGAGATTAGTAGTCCAGAAGTGATGGACTACATCTTCCATCAAACCCAGCCAGCACACACCTGATTAAGGAAGACTATTCTAAAATATGTCCTATTACATGAGTGGAGTTTAATATTCTTTAAGAAAGGACTAGATTTATTATAGATGCTATGAAATCCAAGCTATTCTAGATCAAGTATCCTCAGCATGTTTATTTAAGTCTCAAAAGATCAAACAACCCAGAGTTCTCACTCAGGCACAAATTACCAGGCTCAAATTATCCTACTTCAGACACATTATGTGAAGACCTAGCTCTCTGGAGAAGTCTCTAATACTGGGGAAGGTGGAACAAAAGAGAAGAAGAGAACGACCAGCAGCATGGTGGATGGACTCAGTTACAGGGGCAATGAGTGCACTGTTGGAAGACCTAAAAAATCAAGTTGAGGATATCATCATGAAGAAAATCTATATATGTGGTCACTAAGAATCAACACCAACTTGATTGCATATAACAAAAAAGATCAAAATTTCTTAACATCATCTCTTTCAGCCAAAACAAAGATACTATTAAGTTCCAAGATACTTGGTATATTAATAGAACATCAGATCTGTCTGGGGTTTACTATTCGACAGGAATTTTGACCTTGTGGATCATTGCCATTCCACCACCCCCACTATTCAAGTCATGTTTCCTGTTGCACAAATATCCTGATGGACATATCAAACAGAAATGTACACCTCCTCTGCAAGGTCTCTGCTATGTATGCCAGGTCAACTTGTTCTTCTTAGATGTGGTCAAAAATTGTCAACGTCTAGCCTTTACTAGCAGCACCTTCACCTTGTAATACCAGCAATGTTACCAGGCTAAGAAATAGGCCAGAAGAGGAAATGGCCTCATTACTTTTTGCCTCACTTGACAACTGTACCTTCCACCATAGTCCCATCTTATTAAAATTGTGAGTACACAGCCCAACTATGCTTAATAGTATTGAAAAAAGTGAGTATGCATGAAAATGATCAAGAGCTAATAACATCACTTAGAAATTCCTACATGAATTCTCTTCTTTTCTCTATATATAGTATATAAAAGGGAAACTACCACAGAAAACAAACATATACCAGAAAGATGGAAACATCTTCAAATAAAGGAATAGACAAAAGCTAATTTAAAGCAACAGAATAAAAAGCAGCATTGTAATCACAAAGAATAATTAACAGCATTACAGAGCCCAAACATAGACAAAGTACATACAAAGTTAATGAATGTACAATTACTGAGTTATTTAAAAATAAGTATGTTTACCATGCCCTATTAGCTTATTTCTTGTGGTGCTTTACTGAAACTGAAGTCTAGAAGGAAAATCAGAGCAGACAGCTGCTCCTGAAAAACGGAACATGCAAAAGAATGACATTTATAACCAAAAAGTAGGTTGTCTAGGAAATTTCTAGAGAAAACAGTACACCATTGTGGTGACAAATATTTCACTTCTCCTGGATAAGGGACAGAGAAAGTGAGAATGAGCCATACTCCAAAAACAGAAAATAAAAGCTATATAGGAAATAACAAACACAACTACAGCCTCCAATTTGCCAACAAGGCACTGCTAGCATTAATTATAGTTGTGTTATGTGATAAAACTAGCTCACAGCTTGTAAACCACAAGTAGTGACAGAATGTAATTTACACCAGACAAATGGCTGATCAGACCATTTCAAATCATTTAGACATTTGTTCCCTTGGCAAAATGCCTCCTGAAGCAGATGCTATTCTAAGAATATTGCAATCCTTATGCATCCTCATAAAAAAGCTGCTGAAATCCATTCCATTGTACTATTTAGTATTTCTTTTCTATATTTCCATGGTAGAAAAAAGGGAGGGAGGGAGGGAGGGAGGGAGGGGAAAAAAGGAGAAAAAAAAGGAAGGCAAGTTTCTTGCATTCATATTCCACTTTTCAATATGGAACATCTTACAAAACAACTTACAAAAATAAGGGGGCGGATATAAGCACATATTCATTGATTTATTTACATGTCTTGCCTTCAGGAACAGACTTTTCTCTTCTAAAACTCAAATTATACTCTACCTTGCAGACAGATTCCCCCTTACCTTGCTTTCAGAATTTCACTGACTTTTTGTTCCAGTTCTATTCTCCTCAAGCGTTCTTTTTCTAACTCTTGTTTCAGTGTTTCAGCATTGGTTTCTTCTCTCAGCTTTCTTAGCTCCTCCTCTGTTCAAAAGGGAAGAAAAATAATTCAGGCTTTGTTTTTTAATTATATACTTACTTATGAAGGCTTTTGTCCCACTCTGAGCAATCAGATACTAGGCAGCTTACAATTCTTCCACAGAGTAATTAAAGTTTAAAAAATTCATAATACATCTTAACAAAATAAACAACACAACAGGAATCCTCACCAGAACACCTTCGGAACTTCAACATCCTCGCCTAAGTTCCTTTGGAAATGATATTTCCCAGTCCGTTCCATCCCAAAACTACACTGCTCTCCAAACTAATAGAAATAGGGTGATCCTTTACTTGAGTCACTGAATTAAAAATGAATCACAAAACATAACACATACACACTGTACTCAAGAAAAGGACAAAGCTCTGGACTTCACAACTTTATTATTAGGCCTCTACCCCACTTCAGAACAGAGTGACAAATTATTGTTAGACACATAGACAGCACCGCTCTGCATGCATTTGTCAAAGCACCATGTTGCTACATAATCTATATCATCTGTCCATTTTCTGCAACACGTTCCAGTACATCAGGCTGCCTCCTTAGGCTACAAAGTGGGTAAAACTACACCCAGGTTGTCATTTTAACAGCAGGACCATTTCTTGGGTGATTCTCACCACCTTAAAGAAACCCATAACTCAGGGTTAACTCACTTGTTTTGCTTCCAGAAGGATTCATCCCTGCACTCTTAAAGAAAAGAATGAATGAATGAATGAATGAATGAATGAATGAATGAATGAATGAATGAATGAATAGCAGGAAGTGGAAGGAGATCTACCTAATATTCTGGATGATTGTTGCCAATCACAGTAGTCAATACTGGGTGAGATGTAGGAACATCTTGCCATTCATATGGAGACTGAGGCAGCTGCTGAAACTACACATCAGGCCACTAGTCAGAGACACTACTATAGAACCAATTATTAATAGTTGCTTCTTATTTTACAGCAGTGGGTAGAAAATACTGTGGTCTGTCTAGGAGTAGAGTGAAACAGGAAACTTGGAGTCCCACTGCTAGAAATATAGCTCTTACACCTCTACAGCCTGGTTTACACTGATGGCACTACACATAACATCAATAAGCTGATTCACCACATTCAGGTTTTAACTGCTGGCTGGATGTGTTAGAGTGACCCAATGCAGACGTCAAAGTAGCAACTGTGTTTGTGCCAAATGGCATCATCTATAGTTTTTTTTAACCTGGGTTGCCAAACTTAAAACCTGGGAAAATGATATGTAATCATCCTGTAATATTTTGGTATTTATCAGATTTGTAAGGCCACCCGACCCTATAGCTATATGAATACTGTTCCACAGGATGGGTGCCACAACAGAGAAGGCTCGCTTTGAGGGCCCCATAAAATAATATTGTTTAATCAATGGGACCCGGAGTGTGCCACCTCTGTTGGATCATACAGGACGGGTGGATACTATGGGAACAGATGGTCCCTCAGATAGCCAGGCCCTGTGCAATATTACAAGAAAAACTTTGTATAGTGGTACCTTGGGTCACGAACTTAATTCATTCCGCAACTCTGGTTGTGACCCGAATTGGTCGCGACCCGAATCAAATTTTCCCATAAGGTTCAATGTAAATACGGTTAATCCATTCTGACCCCTACGAATTTGGTCGCCAACCGATTTTGGTCGCATCCCGAATCAAATTTTCCCATAAGGTTCAATGTAATTATGGTTAATCCGTTCTGAACCATATGTATTTTTTTTTTTAAACCACAAAAATATGACACAAAGTACAGTACAAAGAGAGAGGACGCTAACCTTGCTCGAGGCGACTTCTGGCATGGAGGACAGGAAGGCGGGTGGGGAGGTGGTTACTGCTTGGAGGGAGAGTCCCCCTCCCTACAGGAAGCCACGACCATGTGTCACAGCAGGGAAGATGGCCGTGGATCCTGTTCGTCACCCGATGCGGAGTTCGCAGACAGAAGCAAAATTTTGCAAACAGTGCTATTCGTGACCCGGAGTGGTCGTGAACAGAAGCGTTCGTGACCCAAGGTACCACTGTATATCTCAGCGTCACAGATTAGTAACATCATTACAGCTTATATTCAATAGATACCTTCTGATTTCATAAGAAATGTCCAACACATTTTAAGCAATGGCTGATATCAGGTCAAGAAAAACTGACATAGTAGGACATCTGTAGGATATGTTCCAGCATTATTGAGCACAGGTAGCACTTGACTTACAACCACAATTGGGACCAGAACTTCTGTCGCTAAGTAATGTGGTTGTTAAGTGAGTCATGCCCAATTTTATGACCTTTTCCCATGGTCATTAAGTGAATCATGCAGTTGTTAAGCGAATCTGGCTTCCCCCATTGACTTTGCTTGTTGGAAGCTGGCTGAGAAGGTTGCAAATAGCAATCCTGTGAACCCGGGATGCTGCAACCATCGTAAATACATGCCAATTTCCAAGCACCCAAATTTTGATTACGTGACCACAGAGATGATGTGATGGTTGTAAGTGTGAGGACTGGTCGTAAATCACTATTTTCAGTGCTGTCGTAACTTTGAATGGTTCTTAAATGAATGGTTGTAAGTTGAGGACTACCTGTTAGAGTAGAGTAGAGTAGAGTAGAGTAGAATAGAATAGAATAGAATAGAATAGAATAGAATAGAATAGAATAGAATAACAACTTTATTCTCATTCCACTATACACTATACACCAAGTGCATAATAAAATGAAATTCCGTTGCAATTGGCTTACAATCATACACTAAATACCTAAGTTACTATAAATATACATTCTATACATTTGATATTAAACATTCAAACATCTAATAGCCTGGGGTACAAAGCTATTTCCGAATCTGGCTGTTCTACATCGGATACACAGAACCTCTTCCCAGAAGGTAACAAAGAAAACAGGCCATGATGAGGATGGGAGGCGTAACTGATGATCTTTCGGGCTCTAGACAAACAGTGACATATGCTAGGTCTTGGATAAGAAGCAGAGAGATCCCAATTATCTTCTCTGCTGCCCTTACTACCTTCTGCACAGACTTCCTGTCTGAGGCACTACCGCCTCCATATCAGATGGAAATACAGTTAGTGAGTACACTCTCTATAGTATCTCTATAGAAAGAAAGGAGAATGGAGGATGAGAGATGTGCTTTCCTCATCCAGCGCAAAAAATGCAAACATTGCTGCGCTCGTTTCACAAAAAATGCGGTAAGGGACCAGGTCAGACTATTCGTTAACTGTACCCCTAGGAATCTAATGCTACTGACTGACTCCACAGCTATGTTATTAATAAAAAGTGGAGTGTGACTACGCCGGTTCTTCCTAAAATCTATGATAATCTCCTTAGTTTTTTCCACATTTAGCACCAAACTGTTTTTATTACACCGCTCCACCAGACCCTTCATTTCTTCCCTATAAGCCCACTCACTGTCATCCCTGATAAGGCCCACCACCGTTGTATCATCCGCATATTTCGCAACAGAATTGGTGGTAAACCTAGCACAACAGTCATGGGTCATCAGGGTGAACAACAATGGGCTCAGAACACAGCCCTGTGGGGAGCCGATGCTCAGAGAAACAGAACCAGAGAATACACTATAGTGTATACACTGCATACACTAGCAACTGGAACAGAGAAATAAAATCTATTTAAAAAGCATAATTGCAGTGCATAAGCCTACTTGACATCATTTCTTCCCCTCCATATTAAAAAAAAAAGTGCCACTTCCCCAGAACAATGCGAAATGCTTCAAATGCCAGTGTGGCATCAGCATAAAGATCTTAGAACTAATTCAACATGCCTGGAATGATTTGGAGACAGCCTGAACTAGTTTCTGCCATTTCCCACCTACCTTTATAAGCTTAGTAGCTGAGCAAACAATTCATAGAAGTGCATTAAAATAAAACAAAGGCAAAAGGACAAAGATACTTTTCATTAAGCACAGCTTGTATAATCTACTGGCCTCTGATTTTCTACATCTGTTAACATGGTAAAAGCTGACACAATTTGTAAACAGTTTGGCAATTTAAGATAATTCAGAAACATACTATGGAGTACAGAGGGATCCTCTCTAAAGCTTCAGTAAAACCAATTCATTTACTGTGGCATGAATTGTCCTATAACAAAAGTCATCTTAATCAGATGCTACTAAGATATCCATTTGGCCTACAGGAGACCCAAAGACACTTGGCAACATCTAACGAGATAAAAAGAACTGGCTTACAAGGCATTTCAAACAGGGGAGATAAACGAGGATGAGTTTTCTTGAGCAGTTTTATTCTTTCCATCCAAGAGGAATGTTAGAAATGAATTATTAGGTATTCCTTGACTTACAACCACAACTGGGACCAGAATTTCCATTGCTAACCAATGCGGTTGTAAAGCAAGATGTCACGTGACCATATCACTTAGTGACCACAATCCCAGCAGTTTTAGTTGCCATCTTTAACTGAGAATTGTGGGTCATTAAGCAAGTACCCACCCCAATCCAAGCCATTCCAGGCTTGGTCCCTCCCAGCCCTGAGCCTCAGTAAAGTAAGGGACTGCCTCCCTCCCCACCCACCTATCTCCCCCTCCCACCTCTACCCTTTTGGCTGCCCTGTACCCTGTCTTGCGAGCAGCAAGCAGTCCCAGAACCATGCAGCTCTGGGGTTGCTTGCCACGCCCCAGGAAGTCACAGCCACCCCAGCCCAGTCCCAGCTGCAGTCACTCTCACCATCCTGCACTCTGAGACCCCTGCTGCCCTGTGCTCCGCTGTCCCAGCTGACCTTTGCCATCTTCTGGTTCCCGCTGCTGACAAGGTGTGCCTGATCTGGCTGCTGGGCCAGGCTGGAACAGGCTTCAGCTGCAGGAAAAAAAGGCCTTTTTCCCCCCCCACATTGCGATGCAAAAGTCTAGCCCAGCCCCATGTAGGAGCTTTTTGCAAAGGGGCTTTTTGGAGTGCCAAGGCTCTGGGGCTGATTTTGGCCTTTTTTTCCACAGCCAAAGCCCAGCCCAACCCAGCAGCCAGGCCAGGCATGCCTCGTCAGCAGCGGGAACCAGAAGATGGTGAAGGTCAGCTGGGACAGTGGAGCACAGGACAGCAGGGGGGCAAAAGGGCATAAATGGGGGAGAGATAGGTGTGTTGGGGGAGTTGAAACACCCCTGCAGTCTTAAGTGCAAGCCGGCTGCCAAGCACCCAAATTTTGATCACGTGACCGTGGGGGTGCTGCAACGGCTGTAACCAGGCACCAGTTGTAAGTCACTTTTTTCAGTGCGTTCATAACTTAGAACGATCACTGAACAAATGGTCGTAAGTCGAGGACTACCTGTAAGTTAACAGTCTCAGAACTCTGTCCATCTATCCATCAGCAGGAAAACCAGAGTGGGACCAAATCAGATGCAGCAAGAGAAGCCAGCAAAAGGAAATTTGAGTTTGAAAATGGGCTGTTTCCAGCTGGGGATTGTAAAGAAAAAAAAATCCTCAGTGCAGATGGGCAGCAGCTCAAATTACAGCTGACTTGTCCATACTAAGCCCCCTCCCTCTTCCTTCCTCATCACATGACCCAGAGTGGAGAATATGCAGGCTCCCCTGTGCTCCTCAGCAGCAAGCAAATACACACAGACACAACGCCCTCACTAGACCCTGACTGATGCACACATACACAGAGGCAACACTTAGACACACAAATTAGTCCCTGAGGAAAAAGTATGCACACCCGCACACACATGCTACACATTACTTTCTTAACACAGATGTATCAATGGCCACGGCCGGTAAAGGGGTTAGGCAGAGTTCCAGAAGCCATGCCTTGCATGCTTGCCCTGCCTGGTTATTCTTTTCAACCTGATGGAATGTTGGACAGAAATTATATAAAGGGGGCCAAGACTCTGTCAGCAAATAACTCTCTGAAATCTAACAGAGCAGGACCAGAAATGGGCCAGATCTGGCTAGGAGCTACAGAGAAAAAAAATCCTCCAGTGTCTCTCTATGGGAGATCCAGCTGGACAGTGGCTTGGAATGTGGGCAGCTGTGCCATTCTAAATCACTCTGATCTTCCTCTGGTACACAGGACCCAGAGCAAGAAAAAATTCCTTGAACCACGTTGTGCACATTTCTCCCATCTTGTTTTCCAGCTAGACCCATATCGAACTGGGTCTTGTGAAGGTGCATTATTTGACTTATGGTTCAATACTAAGTTGCAAGCTAGAATAAATTTCCCAAGCTAGACCTCAAAGTATCAGGTGCAGGATACAAAAGGGACAAGATTGTGTATCAAGGGTTTAGAAGCAAATCATTGTATAATGTTTGAAACACAATACTGAGCAAGATAGATCCTTGAGCATCATTTAGTAGAACCTAGACCTGCCTCTGGATTTCAATCTTTGTGAATTGCAATCTGAAATAATCCACTGCTCTGAGACTAATATACAGATGGGAACACAGCCATATGTACAACTTCTACACTTCTCTAAACCTCGGGATACAGTTTTTGGCTCAAAGCATATTTAAAAATATAGTTTATTTTAAAATAAGCAAATTTAAACATGAGTTCTTAGGGCATTTGTGTAAAGCCAGAACTTAATGCTGAAACAGGAAGAACAGCTTTATGAGTGAAAAGATTAGGAATGTACTGGTAATAAAATAATCTATCCATTCCTACTATCAGAAGTTCTGTTATGCTCTTTAAAACATAAAACACAATTAAAAAAAAATAAAACTTGCCACATTATGGATTTCGGTAGCTCTTCAATTGATTGGCACAAGTGCAGTTTCACATACCACTTCCAGTTCTGAATTGAAGGGTATGAAATAAAACCACTTTAGAACAGCAGAAAGATTACAAATATTACAATAACCCACCAAGTTATTTTTAAACGTCTTAATACAAGCAGAGTAAGAAAACAAGTTCCATAGTGCTATGAAATAAAGGCCTGTATGACAGATGTTTATCTGGCCAAAGCAGCCATATTTTTAATATCTGTGCATTATCTCAAATGAAATAAAAGGCATCAGGATAATTATTGTCCAACTCATTTCTGGACTTGAGACCATAATATTTTGCTTGCAGAGATAACACTGAGCATCTAGGCCACTGGAAAGTCGAACAGCACTGTATAAGGACATAATATACTATCCACTTGCAAGACAGAAGTTTTACTAAGTCCGTGTTAATTATGGCAAATCTCTCTGTGGCCTCTTTCCAAAACAATAAAATGTGTGTTACCTAATTGGGATTGAGTCAACTGATCAACCCCAGCTGCAATATTAAACTGGTTCAGGTCAGCTTTACTAATCAACACTTGGTAAATAAGGAAGCATCCATCATCTTTGCCAAAATCATTTTCACTCATAACATACATCACTTCTCACAAAGGGGTGGTGCAAAGGTTTAGCACTAAGGAAGCTAGCCTACTCTCTGCTGGGGCTCGCTCCACTGGGGCACACTCACTCCCTGCCATGAAAATAGGCATGGGAGTCCCCAGAGGGGGCAAGAGGAGGCAGATGAAAAAATGCAAATGCTATTGATGATGTCACGCAAATGCCATTATTTACATATATGTACTCAACATCAGATCATATTTGTATGATGAAATCACCATTCATGTAGGATCATTTTGGTGTTACTGTAGTTGCTGTGGACACTGCTGGAACAAGAAGGAACCTGAAAGCTTTTGCTTCCATTCTAGATTAGCTATAGTTTCCTACACCATCTGAAACTGGAGAAACTGTGGTTAACTGTAACAAGTTTTAAGGAAAACCAAACCCTTCAAATTCATTTGGATACCAAAATGTAACAACTGCAGATACATTTTTTAAAAATTGGAGAGGGCCCTGAAAATTCAAATAACCACAAATATGTGTCATGTTTTCATGGTGTTTTTTCCCCTTACCCTTGTTGAAACAAAGGTAAAGATAAAGGATACTTGTCACTCCAAAATAGGATAGAGTGATCCACAACTCACTAACTGAGATTGTTTACAGGAAAGTAGATTTACAATAGCAGCCAGAAGATCAAGCAGGACTGTACTGCAGATTTCACAGCGGACAAGTGGTGCCTTTATATTAATTTCTTGCCAACAGATTCAGCAGCAATTTTCTGCTATTTCCTCAGGATGCTAGAGATAGACAGTGAGAATCATTTGGAAACAGAATCGTGTAACTAGTTATTCTTCATATGTATTCGTCATTGCATTAGTTGTTCAGCAGTATGAATAATAGGTTGTTCATTTGTGAACTCCTTCTATTCCTTCCTCACTGTATTCCTTCTTCAACCAATATCAATCAGTTCTACCCACCTAACTCCCCAGATTCTGCCAGTTTTTCATGCATCAGGCTTTCATTTTGCTCATCAGGGATGTTGCATACAGACCTGGTTTCTCACTCTTAAATGAGAAATAGAAGATTTTATTGTGGTCATTAATCAGCACATTCATTCTTAAAAATAAGAGATGATTTCTTTTTCTCCTGCTAATGTTGGAAATCATGTTATTTATTCATTTTTATTGTCTAGATTTTACAAAGAAAATATAGTCACTAAGCAGTCAAGGAAACAAGGCTCAAAGCACAGAAGACCCCATTCTGCTGTGGAAGGCCCATGCGAGCTTCGGTCTACAGAGTTACTACATAGTTACATGTGACGGAACTCTTGCATCTTGAACTGATGCAATCAAACTTCTGATGCACCAAACTTTCAGTTTTGCTCTTTTTTTAATTCTATACGGAAAGGTGTGAAATTGAGAAAGGCAGACAATCACCGCCCAAATAAAGTTGAAGGAGAAGGTGAAAAAAATAAATTATATTATTTTGAAAATGTATAAACGCTTCATGCACCAAGGATCCCTGAGCATGTTACAAACATAAATAAAAATGCAGTTAAGAAGCCTAAGTTGTATTCAAGCAGCAAACTCAGCCCAAGTAATGTTAAAGAAAAAAAGAAACATTAAAAGTTTACAATGCCTGGGTGAACCTGAACAACTTAATAAACAGCAAAAAGAAAATAAAGTCAGTGTCCATTATATCTCTTGAGATATTTTCAAAATACTGCCCCCCCTCAAGAGGCTCTCTGTTTTATAAATTCATACCTCTTCTACAAAGGTGTAAGATATTTTTCAACTGACAAGACCCAAAGAAAGGCACACTCTGAATATATGTAACACCCTGCAGGATGTGTTGGAGTTTGCCCAGACAGAAATCTAGCAGGGCTTCCAAGGAAGGGATGAATTTTATTTGGCATTTGCTGTCCTTATTTGGTTAAGCCTGGGCAAAGGCATAATGCTTCATCTTTGGTTTCTAGAAGATGACACAACAAATTCAACTCCTTTGCTACCAAACTGTTTATTAGCCTCAAGCACAAGGGCAAAATTGGGTCCCAGTTTGCTTCTGGGTCCAATTCAAGATGTTGGTTATTACCTTTAAAGTCCTACATGACATGGGTCCAGGTTACCTGAGGGACCGTCTCACCCCCATCACATCAACTCAGTCAGGCAGCAAGGGCATGTTACAGACCCCGTCAGCGAGAGACTGTCGGCTGGCGGGGCCCAGGAGGAGAGCCTTCTCTGCCGTTGCCCCTGCCCTTTGGAATATTCTCCCCCCAGAGGTGCGGCAGGCCCTTACCTTCCTGGCTTTCCACAAAAGGATCAAAGACCTGGCTCTGCCTGTTTGAGTCGGGCAATAAGAATTCTACTCAATCCTGTGGGTGGCTGGCGCCTTGATGATGCTCCCCAAGCTACCTGCCAATTTAACATCTATTCTTGGATTATATTTATTTTCTATTATTCAAGACCATTTTATTTTATTTTATTTTATTTTAATTTATTTATTTATTTATTTATTTGTATTTCAAATTTGGTCACCACCCATCTCACTACGAAGTGACTCTGGGCAGTTATATTGTATTTTTAATTGATTTTAACTTCTTTGTAAACTACCCAGAGTCGTTTTTTAATTAGACGGGCGGTGACAAATTTCATATATAAATAAATCAATAAAATATAAATAAAATAGAGTACTGTAACCAAAACAGCGTCCCAGCTCTGTAGCAGAACACTATTTGGTGAGGTGCCAAGCATTTGAGAGCCAAAGAGGTAATGTAGGTCAGCAAAGCCGGATCACTCCATTTAAGATACTTAGCTGTCAACTGATCCATTAAAGGTGGCCTCAGCAGAAATAAAAAAAAAGCCATACAGGATTCAATTTGAACAGAGTGAGTTGTAGGATAGTGAACATTAAGGACCGAATGAGCAGGCTTAGAGAAGAAATATAGATGAGATATATCGATGACTAGGAGATGAAAGATTCCCAAAGAGTATGTGAGTTGTTGGCTCTTATTGCACATAATAATTGGGGAACCGAAAAGGGAACTGGGAAATCATCTTATTTGAGCCTGTGTTTACATGCTGAATGTTCTTTGCTAAAGATCACAGTTCAGCATTCCACACAGCTGTCCAACCTTTGCTTAAATTATTTTTCATTCCAGAGACATTCTTGTAACAGCTCACTAATTACAAATTACAGGCATAAGCACATATCCATAATTTAATTTAATTTAATTTTTCAATGTTGAGGCCGCCCAAATCCATAACAACCCTAGGCGGTTTACAATTAAAGGAGAATTAAAAAGAAACAACATATATCAAACAAAGAGACTAAAGGAAGCAGATAAGATCTGTTCAGAAGATATATTAACTACTGTGTGGAAAGAACTTTAAAGACTTTGAGGGATAAATCATTTCATTATTATTAGATTTGATTTTTTTATACTGTCCTGCCTCCCAGAGGAATGCAGTGCATTGCACCAACAGGACAATAAACGCCTCTTCAATAAACTGCTTCTGCAGACAAGAAAAACAAGAATATAGCAATTAAAACAGAATTTATTTTTAAAAGGCAGTTGAAAAGACTAATCCTACAGAAGTTGTCACCCTGCAAATGGCTGGGTGAACAAACACGTTTTCAGTTGTCATTTAAAACAAGACAGCATGGGAGCCAGTCCCACATCCTTCAAGAGCTAGCCATCTAAAAACCAACTGAGGTTCCTCAAGAGTGTTCAGAGACACTTTTTAGTACAAGGCTACTCATTCAATCTACATCAAGGTAGATGTTACCAAGCATCTTGAACACATCTGGCTCTCCCAAATGGCACAATCTTTTCCACTTAACACACAGAAGGCCAAAGTATATGTTTGATCAGCCATCTGTCTTGTATAAGTAACACTGTTTTGGTCTTCTACAGTGGGTGGCCATAAACAAACCTAATAAACTAAACTAAAATAGACTAGACTAGACACTAATTCAATGTAATATTTGACTGTTTTGTATTCCAAAAACTGTCCAATTCCATATAATTAAAATCCATTGGACCTATAACCTAGAAAAACATAAATTCAGGATTTCTCCATATATCTGTCTGTGAAAGGGCAGGCAAAACAGCACCAGAACAAAAACATTTACGTGGCTGGTTCCTTGCTCATTTTAAGAAATCAAAAACCAGGTTCTCCTTTTCTCCCTTCAACTGTGATGTGAAACAGTGAAATCAGCCTTTTCTTTTAAACGGCATTTCAGAACTTGGTTTCAATTGGATTTTGGAGAGGAATTATTATGAGAGGCTACTTTTTTAACCAATGATTTCCCTTTCAAAAGAAAAATGAACTGCTAATTTTCAACTTTCACAAGAAATTTTACATAGAATACAGTGGTACCTCGGTTCACGAACGCTTCTGTTCACGAACAATTTGGTTCACGAACAGCTCCGGTCGCAAAGTTTTGCCTCCGTTCGCAAACGCCGGATCAGGTTATGAACAGGATCTGTGGCCATTTTCCCTCCCATGACACGTGGTCGCAGCTTCCTGAAGGGAGGGGGACTCTCCCTCCAAGCAGTAACTGCCTCCCCACCCGCCTTCCTGTCCTCCACGCCATAAGTCGCATCAAGCAAGGTTAGCTTTCTCTCTCTTCGTACTGTACTTTGTGTCATATTTTTGCGGGTTTTTTAAAAAAAAACATAAGGTTCAGAACGGATTAACCGTAATCACATTGAACCTTATAGGGAAATTTGATTCGGGACGCGATCAAAAATCGGTTGGTGACCAAATTCGTAGGGGTCAGAACGGATTAACTGTATTTACATTGAACCTTATGGTAAAATTTGATTCAGTTCACGACCAATTCGGTTCACGACCAGAGTCGCGGAACGAATTAAGTTCGTGAACCGAGGTACCACTGTACTTTTGTTCAACTGCCAAAAGACAGTGATCCTGTGCTGTGGAAGATTGTATTATTTTTTTTCCATAACTGACAGTAAATAAAACAAAGATCCTAAATTATACAAAGGAAATGACAAACTTTAAAATTAAAATTTGACTAAACTTCTGCATATTGTATTAATTTGCAAAATTAGATTATGGAGTGCTATCTCCTGAACCACAAGCCAGCTTCTGTTACATCAATTAAAGTAACATGTCACAAATAAGATATTACGATAACATTCAGATTAATTAAAATAAATTAATTTGTAGTCAGAAGCCACCACTACCCTTTTGGAAACACAAATATTTTATTCAGAGGCTATTTTTTAAAATAAGGACTACTACAAAAATGTTAATTGAGCTTTCCAGGAACTTTGGAAGTTTTGACATCATTTGCAATTCGAAGGAACTACAAGTTCTGCATATGCCTCCAACCTGTTAAGTTTTTAACAGAGTTCTGCCCAAGAACCCTAAACACAGTTCTGAAAGAGAAGTGTAAAATATTCACTGGCATAAGCTTGGATACATGATAAATACAAACTTTTGGGGGAAGGTGAGCCAAAACATAACTTAACTAGAGAAGTTTCTGGGAAAGCTAGCTGAATACAAGGACAAAAGATATATGAACAGTGTATTCTTTCTTTACGTAGCATAAAGGCAAACTCTTATGTCTACAATGCTCCTAAATACGCACAAGATTCCTTTGCACTGGGAACATGACCAAGGAACAAACAGCCTTGTTCTTCTGAATTCTATAAGGGTTTGTTACCTTTAGTAAACCATTATTCTAAAGGATGGAAAATACTCTAATAATTTAATTCATTGCTCAAAATACTAGCAGCACTGCATGACAATTATCATTAGATATGGTAATGAAGTCACTCCCTCTCTCATCATCATCATTTGTGCTGTAAAAATATTATTAGAAACACAATGTTAAGGCAGATTCTGGTTGAATGATTATATAAGAATTTCCTAACAATAACATCAGTTCAAAAGTACAGTAGAACCAATTACCAGAGAGGTGGGTAGCTTCCTGTTCAGTGAATCAGTTCAAGGATAGATTAGACAACCATCTGTCATGGATGTTTTAATCTGTATTCCTGCAATAAGCATGGAATTGCACTTGATGACCTGTATGAACCCATCCAATTTCACAATTCATTAGATTTTTTTCCCCATGATATGGTAACTTAGTTTGCAACATGTGGCAGGTTCTAAAAGCTTGAATTGCATACTATCCCTGGCCAATTTTAAGTTGTGACTTCAACAGCTTCAATATCTTGCTTGAACCAAGCTAGCTCTAGCAATAGATGGAGCCAGAATTTACAAAATATACAAAATCTTGAAAAATAATCCTCTTCCAAATCTGCAATAACCTCACTGAGATAAGAACTGGAAATGCTCAGGGAGTACAGAACACTGATGATTTGGGGAGCTAAGAATGATGAAACCAAGTATCACAGACTATTTGGTTAAATAGCACTCTAACCTCTCTAGCTGGCCAATATTTTCTTATAGGATACATTTTTTTTACTGGTGATACAGACCCTGTGCTGATGGATGACCTAGTGGTTTTATGAAGAGAACTCCACAGAGCTCTCACACTAACCATCTTCTGGAACCAACCCTTCAGGAAGGAGAACCACTGCAAACAGTGCCCCCCCCCCCCCCAGAGACAGTCCAGAAGGAAACTATAGTAGATGATATCAAAAATTCTGAAAGATTTAGGAGGACCTGGAGGGCTGCACTCCCCCAGTTCTGGTCTCTATATATGTCACCCACAAGCATGACCAATGCAGTTTCTATGCTGTATCCTGGCCTGAAACCTAACTGCCAAGGGTCCAAATAATGCACTTCATCTAGGACTCTTTACAGTTACAGGACCACCACTTTCTCACAACCTTTCCTAAAAAATGGAAGTTGGAGGCAACTCTAAAGTTGTCCAAAATAGTCAGATTGAGCTAAATCTTTTTGAACAGAGGGCATACCACTGCTTCCTTCAGAAGTGACGGAAACACCTCCCTGCTCACTGATTACTGCTCAAATCCAGCCTCCTGCCACCTCATGGGAGGCCTATACCAGCCATGAAGATCAGGGATCCAACTGAGAAGTAGCAGAATTGACACTGCAGAAGGCCCTATTCACTTCCTCAGGAGACACAGATTCAAATAATCCCAGATCATTTTACAAGATGAGGCCCCAACCACCTCCACTGACACTATCCAGCTGACGTCTAGCTCCTCTCAAATCTAAGCAGTTGTGTCAGAAAATTTTGACTGGAGAACTCATGTTTTCAAGCCAGCCCTATATTACCAGCCACCAACCCAGACCTCCTACGAGTTGCACAATATCTTCCTCAGAGGCTTCCATAAGACAGATAAGGAAGCTGCTAAAATGGCAACTGCCAAACTAAAGCCACCCAAAAGGCAAGATCTATAACTCAGGCCATGGCATCAAATTTCTTCCATACTAAACAGGCTGACAGACACCTCTGCGACTCTTCTCCAGCACTCCACGCATCATGATCTAACATTGTCACTGTCTCTCAGGTACCAGACTGGCACTCTGTTTCACAAACATGTTATAATGTTTTGTGTCATTTAGTCCCAGTATTAACTGACATCAAGAACAGGCTTGTATTTTTTTTCTTCTGCTTAAAATCTTTAGTCCCCTCTAGTGTCCAGTTTTTAAAATCGTCACTTATCTTTTATTATGACTTGCATTAACCAGGACAGCCAAAATAACTCTGTTTCCCACAAGAAGCTGCTTATTTTTTATAGTTAATTCCAAAATGTTAATTTATCTGGACCCTTAATCCATTTATAACTTTCTTATCAAAATCTTATTCAGCCTTTTGCTGTTAATTTCAATTTTTTTAAGTTCTTAAGTTTATAATTAATTTTTCCTTTGTTCAGAGTTGAAGATAAACTCACCCAATAACGACTTTTCAAACTTGTCGTTCCAAAGGTCTCTAATAGCTTAGAAGTAGTTAATGAGCAATTTCTGAAATTTGAAAGTGAGGTTTGTGAACTTAAGGTCCTTTAACTTACTCCACTGTGGCTGCAAGCAAGATGACCGATCCCATTGTATCCCCCCGCTCAAACCCACAGAAAACCACTGTCCTGCGGTCTCATGAGGAGAAGAGCACATGTGGGCAATCTCCCATCCTTCCTTTATCTGGAGAGGTTCCAAGGAACTGGTCTACTCACCAGTTCCTTGGTCTTTGCTGCAGTCATTTGCTCTGCTTTTGCAGAACTGTCTTTAGTTTGCCATACCTCCCTCGGAAATATACTGCCCAACTGTCAACTACTCTGGGTAGTTTGTTATCGATGGATTGAAAACAGACTGACTCAGTAAGTCATCACATGTTGCAACAACTGGATGCAGGTCATCAGCAATTTGCATATGATATAAGTTAACTCAACAACAAAGCTAAAAGCTGGTATTTGTGCAGAATCCTCAAATAGATTAGAAATTCTGCACACAAAGTGGTCTTCTTCCTGGTTCAGTCTTCAAGTGTCCTACTCTGTAACAAGCTGTTGTCTCACAAAACGCATGTAGTGAAGGATATGTGTTACATTAAGTGCCTCTGTGGCTCTTTATAGAGAATAAGACAGATGACTTTAACAGAGATGAACTATAAGGAGGAGGAGGAGGAGGTACAGCACAATGAGACTTGCAAGACTGATGTCAGCCCCACTAGGTAGACCAGACCAAGAAATTAGCTCCACAGGAAGGCTAAAACTAATTTTATTGAGACTGGCTACAATAACAAAACCTTGCAAGTCTGACTGTGTTTTACCTTCCCTCCCTCTTATAGTTCAATGAATTAGGGAGGTGTCTGTCTAAGCTGGTTCCAAACATTATATGGATGTTCAGCACTTAAACAGTGCTTTACCCCTTGTCGCTCTGGCAATGGAGCTGCTATATTCAGCCAAAATCTCCCTTATGTTTAAACAGACAGCAACTGCCTAAATTTCTGTACCAACAATATACATATTGTAATAGGAAGTAAGAATAACCTTGAGGAACAGGAGGAAGAGCCGCAACCAAGGCAACAGTCAGACAAAAAAATATCAGTCCGAAACAGAAATGTAATTTGAGAAAAGACTCCATCCTCCCTAGCTCTCTTGAAGATAAAAGGAAGGAGGGGGAATGGCACATTGAGATTGTAAGATACTGTTACTGTAACCTTATAATGTAATTAATATTAACATTCATAACTTTCGTTTTCTAGTCTGGTCTACCTCGAAGGGCAGACATGTATACATATTTATTGATTTCTTCTGGAAGTCTGGTCTGTTATGAAAACATGCTTCCAGGGACAGTAGAATGGATGAAAAGTAGTAGAAAATATACTATGACTGTGTAATGGGCTCTGATAATAACCTTGGGAGACAGGGGGAAGAGCCATAGCCTAGACAATGGTCTGATAAGAGAAATCTGAGTCCAAAAGAGGGATGGGGTGGACAAAGCATCTCAGAAGGGACCCTCCCTAATTCTCTGGAAAGTAAAGGCAAGGGAGGGGGGAAGTGCTTTCAGACTTGCAAAATTATGTTATTGTAACCTAATAACAAAGGTAGTATTCGTACTCATTGTTTTGGTTTCCTGTCCGGACTACCTTGAAGGACTGATATACTGTGCCCTCTCTACGGCAAATAGGCAGATAAAAGGAAGGCTGCTGGGTATTCATCAGATAAATTTTGTAGATGCTCGTAGGCTGAGTCCTGGAGATGTTACCCTTCAGTGAGATAGTGGACTCAAATATAATAACTCAGCTATTCCTTCTATTTAGCAGACTTGTCCACTTCCCATTTTCTCACAGGGTTTTTCCTTACCACATCACTTGTATCTTGCTAAGAAATAGTTAAACAAAGTAATGCTGAATCCCTTTCCACTTTCCACAATAATTTCTTAGATGCCATCACTTGTTTACCTTGTACATTCAAACCAGAGATTTATGGTGTTTGGGAGAATGTTCCAAAAGACCACTCTTGGCTTCAAAAAGTTTTTACTTAATTCAGCTGCAATTTGCTTAGTTAGCCAAAATGTTATAGCAACATAACATCTCCTTGTATAATTTGACTAGCAAGTAGTTTTAGGTATTGCAATGACTGTAGTTCTTTGCCTGCTTTTTTTCAATGTTCATCACTTAGTTTTATACTGTATATAATTAAAACAGAATCCTTGAAAATATATCAAAGGCATGACTTCATTGTGTGCACTGAGTCTAATACATTTGATAAACAGAAATTAAGCACACGTACAATTTAAACAAAACCAGGGTAGTCGAAATGACTTAAGCCCCAATGCTTAAACCATTACACAAAAAGCCTTCCTACTCGAAAAAGGATCATGCTAATAATGGCATCTAAAAATGGGCTTGTTTTATGATGATGGTCCAATCCCTGCTACTATTCAACTATTCAAATATTCTGAACTCATATTGAATGGAAAGCAAACTAGTTTGGAGGTTTAGTGTGCCATAATCTTCTGACTAAACAAAGAAAAGCTTTTCTTCCGAGCCACTGTTGAAAAGACCTTGATAATCATGACATCAATTTATGAATAAGGAAACTTAAAATACACTCTTGACAGAATGACTGGATCCTGTCAATTAAAAACATAATATCAGCTAATAATGGGGAAAAATACATATCTCCAGATTACCTAGGTCACAAACTCATTACTAAACACACTATCGATAATTTCTTTGTACTTACGGAGAAAGTGCTTTTCCAGCAAGGCAATTTCCAAGTGGCCTTTGATCTCATTTAATCTGTCAGACTCCGTTCTGTTGTAATCTGGGACTCCTGCAGCCATGTTGACAGTCCCAGGACCAGCCTGTGGAGGGGGGATAAGAAAAGAGAAAATATGCTGGCCGCCCAGAAACAAATCTCTGATGGAGCAGGAGAAACAAGCATCCACAGCCACTCACGCCCCAGAACAAAAATAAAAAGCAATAGATAAGGTACAGTTATTTTTATGTATTAGTTTATTCTGGGTAAACCGAGAGCTGGTCAGACCCACCAACCTTTTGTACAGCATTAGGTTGCTGAAATGAATCAATGGAAGCTTATGAAAGAAGCCGTATCTCTCACAGAGTGTCTCACATCACTGCGCTTGCTCACACACCTCGAAGCTTTGGAGTTCTGCAGCACAAGCCGTCATCATCTAAATTCCCTCTGGTTGGCTAGAAACCTGCTCCCAATAAGGGGCCTTCCAAGTCAAAGATGGGCCCTTATTTCAAAGGGACCATTTAAACAAATTACAAAGACTGTAAACCGAATGTGTTGCACTCCATATAAATCCTTTCTCATGCATATGCAAATGCCATTTGCAGCACAGGGTAAGAAAGAAGGAGAGGAAGCAGGGAGGACCAGGAGAAAAACTTGTGAAGTTTAAAATTCCTACCGCTCTAACAGCTTTGAGATATAACTTTCCACTTTTAAAAAATGCAGAGAGAGAATAGGGCAGATAAAGCAGCCTTGCAAAGATCAGGACAGATTTATATTCTCATATAAATTGGGGTATAAATAAAAATAAATTACCAAGGGGAGCATGGGGCAAGGCAGAAGCTATATAAAATTAAACAAAGGAAGAGATGCACATGTATAAGAAGGCAAGTGAGTGACAAACATCTTGTAAGTATAGGTGGTTATTCATGAAATAAGTCAAGAAGGAGCTAATAATCAAGCTCACAGCTATCAATCTATGTATATTACAAATTATTGCTTCTGAAGCTGCATCTAAGGTTAGAACACGTTCCCTAGAGATTATGGGAGCTGATAACAGTTATGCTTGGTGGGCCTCATTTCTGGAAAGACAAATGTAGACAATAAAGTTTACCTTAACATATATCTGTTATAATATAGTTTAAAACTATATTACTTGGAGGTACGTATAATGCCACTGATAATTATATTTTTCCCTCGGGGGAAACCAGTAGTTAGAGATGTAGATCAGTTAGAAAAGATGAACCTGTGAAAACTACATTTCAGAAATAAAGAATAGGTCAGAAAATTCAACCACAGATCTGCCAGCAAAACATATACTTTGATCTGGAACTGTATAGGGAACAATTTGTTTTTCCCACTTCTTTAATCTATAATATTTACACAAACATTGAAAGTAAAGCTAAAGAGTACTGTTAAATAGTGTAATCCTTATTTGCAATATGCTTTCACTTACATACGGAACGGCACATTTAAATACAGTGAAGCTAAACTCAGAATACGCTACAAAAATTTCAGACCTCCAGAACTTTTTATTTTACGGTGGGGGGGGTGTTTGTGTGTGTGTGTGTGTGTGGTCAATACACTCAATATACGTATTTCTAGGGTTTAACTTTACATATATGTGTATGTGGGTGTACATTTAGATCTTAGGAATATTTTAGGAATGTGAATTCCCATGCAGTCCTTTTATTTTGCCTCTGCATGTTAAATAGTAAATCAGAAACACTTGTGTTTTATCTTTTTTTTCTTTTCTTTTCAGAAGATTAGCTAAGCAGTCATTTGTGGGAAATAACCTTGTTACCATCAGTGGCCGACCTCACAGTGAATAGGCAGATAGGCTAGTATCATCTTGAAAGGCCAAAATGGCGCTCCATTATCTGCTTCAATGCTTTACTGTGTTCTGAGAAATGGTGATATTTCAAAAGCAGCCGCTGGGAATCAAGTGTTTCTGCCACTGAAATCAAGGTTAAAAGTGTAGGGATTGAGGAGCTATGAGGTAATCCAGGAAGAACATATTAGAATTTAGTCCCATGTAACTGGATATAACACCACAGCCAGTTCTAATCCCATCCCTTATTAAGAGGCAATAGTTCAACAAAGCGATGCATCAAGTTGTATGTCATATTTTGGGCTTTTATTTTTATTTTTACCCCAAATTCCTAAGTACCCAACTATTTTCATTTTCTTATTAACACAATGGTCACACAAATGGAATGTTACACTCATCTTAGCACTCATTTTTGTCCCCATGAGATGCTAATCTAATGGCACAATATTTCAGACACAGCAACGCAAAGTTCTTAAGAGATGAAGCAGAAAGAGTTTTGAATTATAAATGAATGCAAAGATTCCACATAATTGCTGAAGAAAGGGACACTTAGCAGTGCAATCTTATACATGCCTATTAAGAAATAAGTACCCTGAGTTCAATGGCTTCCCAAGCTGCAATTTTATATTGATTTATCTAGGAATAGGTCTTAGTGAACTCAGTCAAGCTTAATTCTAAGCCAGACTACTTAGCCGGAACAATCCATTCTTCCGGAGTCACCTTCTTTTCTCTGTTGAAAACTACACAACCTATTAATAATTTGAGGAAGGAATCACATGAAAACTGAGAGTAAGCCCTATATAAGGCTTGATGCAATTAAACCTATAGTTTCTTCCAAACCTGTAAGTGCCAGCAGAGTTGATGTGTTATAGGTTCTTTGTAATTAAACAATGCCATCTATTGGGACCCAGAAAGAGTGCCTTCTCTGTCACAGTACCTGCCCTCTGGAATGAGATCCCCCAGAGATCTATGTGGCTCCTACTCTGATAACATTCCAGAAGGCCTTGAAAACCTGGCTGCTCTCCCAGGACTCTACAATTCTGGATGACTTTTTAGGAAAGGTTGTTGAGCAGGTGGTGGGCTCCCAATTGAAGAGGACCCTGGATTAAATGGATTATCTGGACCATATGCAGTCAGGATTCAGGCCAGGCTATAGTACCAAGAAAGCATTGGTTGGAATTGTGGACAACCTGCAGAAGGCATGAGATGGGGGTTGTGTGTCCAACCTTGAACTCCTGGATCTCTTGGTGGCTTTTGATACCATCAACCATAGTATCCGTAGCTGGACTGGCTCTAGGAGTTGGGAGTGTGGTACATAGCCAGTACCAATTGGTGTAGGTAGGGGAGGAGAGGTCCAACCCCAGGCCCCTGTCATGTGGAGAACCTCAGGGCTTGGATCTCTCTCCCTATTTAACATCTCTGAAAAGTCACTGGGTGAGGTTATTCAGTGGTATGGGGTTCAGTATGATCAGTACGATACCCAATTAAACATCTCTACCCCATGTCAGGCAGGTGGTGCTATTCAAGTGCTTGCTCAGTGTCTGGGGGCTGTAAGAGCCTGTATGGGGAGAAACTAGCTATGACTCAACCCTAGCAAGATGGAGCAATTGTGGGTCTTTGGCCCTCTGGGGGACAGGAGAGTTGACATCTCTGTGAACACTGCCTCGGACAAAATTGATGCACAATTTGGGGATTCTGCTGGATTTGTGGCTCCCGCTGCATGGCCAGGGGGACCTTTGCACAAATTCAACTTGTGCACCAACTGCACATGTTCCTGGACCAAGAGGCCTTGCTCACAGTCACCCATGCCTTAGTCACTTCCTGACTGGATTACAGCAATGTACTCTACATGGTGTTGCCTCTGAAGACCATCTGGAAGCTACAACTGGTCCAAAATGCAGCAGAGTGCATAGTTCACTTAAGTTACATCACTGTTGTATGAGCTACACTGGCTCCCAGTTGCTTTCCAGGTGCAATTCAAAGTGCTGGTTATCACTTTGAAAGCTCTACATGGTACAGGGCCAAATTATTTGTGGGAGCACCTCTCTCCAAGACTATCTGCCTGTTCTACTAGGACACTCCAGGTCCCTTCCCTTAAATGTTTTAATCTAATGGGACCTTGGAGGTGCACCTTCCCATCAGCTGCCCCAGTCCTTTGGAATAGCATCCCACCTGAGATTTAAGGGGCTCCTACCCTTTTAGCCTTTTAGCCTTCCAGAAGGCCATAAAGACCTGGCTCTCCACACAAGTATTGGGCTAGAATGGAGGTTGAGTCAGGAGGTTATTAGTTTGGTTCGTCTGGTGCCTGGTGAGAAGGATTGTTCTGTTTTTATTGTTTTTATTGGTTGTTGTGAGCTGATGTGAAAGACATTGGGAATGGCCTTGAGGGACAGAAGGATGAGCTGCTGCCAGGGCAACAGTCAGATTTTTTAGCTTGGGCCAAAAAATAACTTGAGAAAAAGTCTCTGACAAGCCCCTCCCTAGTTCACATGAAGATAAAGGGAGGGAGGGAGGAGCATATTCAAACTTGCAAGATTCTGCTGCTATAGCTGTTACAATAAAAGTAGTCCTGACCTACATGGCATTGGTTTCTTAGTCTGGTCTACCTTGTAGGCTGACCATATGTAATGCACTGATTGGTTGGATGCTATCTTGTTTACTTATACTGTATTGTGTTTCTTGTCTTGTTATTTGTTTGATCTGTGAGCTGCCCAGAGTTGTTTTGGAGTCAAGTGTTGCCTAAAGCTAACAACAATAATAAACCTTCCCAAAACCACAGTAAAAATCAACTCCATCCACTTTTCATCATTGCTTTACCCACTGTGTCCCTTGGATTCCCAATAAATCATAAGTATGGATTTCACTTGATCCACACCACGTAGGTTTGCACTATAAATCTCTTTCAAGAAAATTTCTATCTAAAACATTAAAAGTTCTGTAACTGGGCCTTCTTAGTAGTGGCGCCTCTGCATACCTGGATCTCTTCCTCTCTGCTGCATTTCCATATGGCCATAAAAACATAGCTATTTGATAAAGTTTTGGGGGGGGGTAATTTGGGCTTGCCCCTCAAAGATGGCACAGTTACTGTATAATTTATGTTGTATGTTGTTTGCTTTTATGTATTACAGGGGGTTCCTTGTACACTGGTAAAGCCAGTTTGAAATGGAGTGGAATAGAAATCTTAGTAATGAATAAATAATACATGAAAAAATTAATGTCAGCCCAAGATGTAGATCAGACCAAGAAATCAACTTCACATTAAGATTAAAACGACTTTTATTAAGATTGGCTACAGTAACAATTTTGCAAATCTGACTGTGTTTTGCCTCCTCCCTTTCTTATACTCATGTGAATTAGGGAGGCATCTCTCTAAGATGTTTACACATACTGTAACTTCTTCATTGTTTAGGCTTAAGTGATAATTCCCTCCTTGTTCCTCTGGTAAGGCCATCCTCTTTACTCTCTATGCTTACACCGCTCAAATCAGAAGTTGATAGGGCTGAGCAGCACTTGGAATCCAAGGCAAAAACATACTTTCGAGCATGTTTTTGCTCGGGTGCATACAGAGCCCTGTCCACAACACCTTAATTCAAAATCATGTCTTTTTCTGACACAGCTTCAACTGCAGAGGATGAACTGCACAATCCCAGGAAAAGATGCAGCTGCTTTAAGGAACGGCCTACAAGTGCCAAGTGAACACCCCAACGTGTTCCCAAATGCCATTTTGCCCTCACGTCCAGGTGCCATACTGCCCTAGAAGTTAACATTAGAACTGCCACTGTTTTATACATTTCAGATTTTTTTTTCTTTTCTGATTGGGATGCTTTTTTTAGCACTTCATGTACCAGCTATAAGGCAGAAAAGAATTATTTCAGCAATTAATATTCTACTGTTCAGTTAAAAATTGCCAGAAGGGGGGAAAAAACTACACAACACACGGTTTTAAGAGACAGAGGAGCAATTAAATCCAGCAGCACCAACATTAATTAAAACGAGCTTCAGCAAAATGTTGGAAGGCTTCCGTACCTGACAAGCCTCTGTTCTATATTCAGTGCAACAAACCCTTTTCTCCAGTCACATCCACCCACCATATTATGCAATGATTCTCAACAGCCAGGATGCAGGAGTGAGGGAGTCTGAAAAGCTGTGAGAAAAATTTCACTCTGCTGATTTCACTTACTAGCATCCAGATAGGACAACAAACACAAGGTTACTTGAATAATTAGTTATGTATTTGTTTATACACACGTACAAATTGTGGATACCGCCTACCTCAGAGACTTGGGGCCATTAAAATAATAATACCCACACAAACAAAAATCCCCAACACAACAAATCCCAACAAACATGACAAAGTTAGCCTGAATCCCCCATCAACACCAAACATTTAATGCAGTCTTAGCAACCTTGAGAAAGGCAAGCTGGATGGAAGTTCCAGTGTGGGCCATTGTTGAGAAGGATGCTTTCAGATCCCTCACCTCAGATAGGGTGGGAGCTTTACCTTTCTTTCTTGAGATGAAGACAGAGGATAAGACAGCTGGTTCTGGAGATACACAGAGGCTAAGCCATATAGAGATTTGGAAGCTAAGAACAGCTTTAGTTATACCAAAAATGTTAACAAGCCAGTGAGATGCAATGGTTAAGATGTTGGACTGATACCAAGAAGACCCATGTTCAATCAAATGTCTGTCATGCAAACTCACTGGGTAACTTTGAACCAGTCACTACTTAATACAGCACCTAAAGCTCTTGGATGAATGGCGGGATATAAATCTAATAAATAAATAAAGTATTGCCTGTGTTCATTCAGTGCCTTGAGTCTATTATGTGAGTTGTCTGGCTCTGGCTTAATCATTAAATAAACTCAGCCACTGTGTTTAGTAAACCAACCCTGGTTTATGAGATATAGTGATATGTGAACCCAGGTAGTTATGGCTTATTCAATGAAATTTTAGTGAGATCTGTGAACCCAGTCATTTAAAGAAATATTTTAAGATCTGTAAAGTTTTTGCAATAAAGCTTTATGGAAGAAAAAAATTATTCAAGATTGGTCAACTAATCCTGGAGCTAATAAATAAAACAAAATATGAACCTACGAACTTAAACACATACAAAATAACCAGGAAGAAACAAAAAGTTTTAGATTTGTGACAAAATCAGCAATAGGGAAAACAGACTTGAATACTAGCCTTGAAAATGCTTCTTTGCTTTGATGAGCCTTCCAAGTCACATATCAAGGTCACATCATGGAGTCAATATAAGAGCTCAGCTATCTACTTTCTTTTCATGACATGGCACAAAGCAAGTTATTTTTAATTGAAGAGTTTGGAACAAGCAAGTCCACAACATTTTAGAAGAGCCACTAGACAGATCTCATTACTTTTACCGTGCTCTGAATATAAAATTTTATTGTATTAGTACAATCCAGGTGTGTTTGGCTGTTCCAGACTTAAAGTCCATGTTAGTTCAAATAAAATAAAGGTATTGTTTTATCTAAATCAGTTTGTTTAGATCCATTCTTCTTCAAACTTGAATTTAGAAATGTTGCTTGGGCTCTAATCTCTCTGACAAAGAAGCTCTTCTCTCAAGGTCCAAATATATAGACTCAGGCTCCAGAAAGATAAGATATGGAAGAACCACAGTCACATCTCTTTACATTTGCATTTTCACTTAACAGCTTTTCAGGAGATCTCCAGATCTGATCAGTATATAGGCAGCGAGGAAGGTAAAATATGCCATCCTCCTTCCAACAATAATTTGGATCTAGTTCCAAGCTCTTTAAAATTATTTTTAGGTACAAATGAACATATCACTCCATGCAAACACAGGTTTTGCAGGCCTAATTCTTTTGAGTATTCAGTTTAGTTTGTTTATTCACTTATTTGTGGAATTTATAAAACCACCTCACTTACAATTTGTGATTCTGGACAGAGTACATCAATTAAAAAAAATTAAATCAAAAGATCAATATAACAAAACACAATCAACGCAAAGCCAGGTCTGGGTATAACAAACACTAATGCAAGAAAATCTCCATACTGAACAATAATTCCCAATAATCCCAGCCAATATTGGATGGGCAATGAATATAACTCTTAAGAAAAACAAACCATGGTTAACCATAATGTATAGTTGGGACCAATAAGAAAAACTAAATTAAGAAGTATGATTTTAGTTTAATTGATATTGTAAGGATGTAACCTTATGGGCCCAAGGAAGGCTCACAAGGAGCCATAGGATTTTGCTGATTTCCATATTTACAGGCCAAGAAATATATCTCATAATTCCAATGAAAAGATCTACCACTGTTGTTCTTCACAGTTCTCAAAGCAGTGGAAATGGCAAAAAGGAAGCAGTCTGGAGATAGTTCAAGGAAAGATTTGTATTCATCAGTTCCAAAGCACTCATATTCCACCCAACTGTTCTCATACCTAGAGGAATAATGGAAAGTATATTTAATACCCTCTTCCTCCCAAAAAAGAATGCTGATGAAAGGTGACAAGACAAAAATGCTCCATCCATCTTTGCTTTCTATGCTATAAGCCTAGTAAAGTTTTGAATGTGGCAATCCTTCTGCCACAGGTTCTCCACCCATTTGGATTGCTCAGCCTGGTTTTTTCAAAAGAAGCAATAGTGATAAAATCCACAAAGACTTACAGGGTCTCTCAGCTCCTCATAGTCTTTGCCTGATGTACGAGGTATTTTCATAGGGATTTCATCTCCACATTCAGTGTCGGAAGCATTGGGAGACTCTGCTAAGT
Organism: Liasis olivaceus; assembly: GCA_030867105.1. Lineage (NCBI taxonomy): Eukaryota > Metazoa > Chordata > Lepidosauria > Squamata > Pythonidae > Liasis > Liasis olivaceus. The sequence goes on along the minus strand of CM061355.1, from coordinate 17,782,575 downwards.
CCGGGAACTCATCTCTCTTGTGTCCTCTGAACCTTATTTTGTCCAGCCTCTTTAGCATGTTCAGCACTGCACCTTTCTGCTTTATCTTAACATGACGGTTGGAGTCCCTGAAGAACACAAAGGGAGGAAGGAGAAGAAAGTGAAGGGTTATTGTCAGGACATTTATTTAACATAAGTTCTATGCTGCATCAATCCCACAATTCTTGGCAGCACCCAAGAATATCAAAATCTTATGGCATACAGTGACCTCAATAAAAACAATCAGAAAAGTAACAGTAAAAGATGACCACTTTCTTTTCCTATCTGGATTCATACAAGGAAGGTTTTCAAAAGCTTTCTAAAAGCAGGAAATAAAGGGGCCAAACATATTTCATTGTATGTCCCATATAATTGAGGCCACAACCAATAAGGCTTGTTTTCTGCTCCATGCCATCCTCGCTTCATGCAAGGGCAACACTCTGAGAAGGGCTTTTCTTGAACACCTAAAAAGATGGGCAGATTTATTTTGGATTGCTGTGAGCTGCCCAGAGTCATATATTTCAGATGGGAGACTATATAAATTGAAATGATAAATAAATAAATACTGTAAATAAAGGGGCCCTCATTTGTGATATAAGAAATATTGTAATTATACACTATGCTCTTATTATTAAATCCCTGCTAACAGGAAAAAAAAACTCATCACATTTCAGAAACCATGTTTTAAAAAAATTAATTTGAATTCACATTTTCTTTATTTTACAAAGTAACTTTCTATACAAAGGAAAGCATCAGGTGGAATTCAGTCATATTTAGACCAGACACACTAAATCAATGGGATACATTAGATTAACTTCTTACATTGATTTCAGTAAGTCAATACTAAATACATCTGTATCAAATCATCTCCCTTTCCATCAGATACATAATGAAAATGACTGTTGGGTCAAAGTGTGTATATTTCATCTAATCAAGTAAACATCCCCACCAATACAAAATTTCAGTTGACTTAACAGAATATGAAAATATACCATTCATCATAAAGATCTGGAAATTGATTATTGCTACATGTATGCGCTAGGAAATCCTGGGTTTAGTTCTCACCAAACCTAGCCTTAGGCAAACTTATACTTGACCCCAGAACTCAACTGAATATAGAGATAACAGTATCAGTATTGCTAATACTGTTAATAAAAGCAGTATTAATCAGCTAGCATCAGTGAAAAAAAGATATTCCAAAGAGAAATGTAACTATCTTATTAAATTGCACAAAAATGCCAAGAGCCAGTAAATTGTGAAAAAAATAGGCTAGATACATTCATTTACTTATTTTTTCACACTTGTGTGCAACAACTCTGAGCAGCTTACACTCAGCATTCCAGTAATAAGATTAAAATACAATAAATCATTATCTAACTAACAAATGAAAAGAATCACAATAATCCACAGTCAATCCTCCAGACAGCAAATGAGCATAAACCCATCCAGGGCCAAAGATAGAATTCTACTGGAATCCATAGGCTTCCATATTGACAGCCACACCATCTGGCTGGGATTGAAGTTAAACCTGTTTCTCCCCATTCCAAGATTTATAGTCTTCAAGAGTCAGGGGGCCTTGCTGAGTGGAATCGATTTTGGTAGGAGTGGACTAAGTAGGTGACCATGAAAAAACAGAAATATCACCAACACACTTCAATTTTATATATTATCATTTTATCATCACCTTATTTTAGCTAATGATCAATAATTGTAGGATATCATAATTCATGGAGTAATAATCACACTATAGGATAGGCCGTTTGACTTCATGTATAAATGACATTTAGGCAGCCAAATTATAATTATGATATAGATTTTACTTGATATTATCATATCTAAGATTTTAAAGTAGATATGCTATGTGCATTTTTAGTTGTACTGGTCTATGACTGTAATAAACTGATTGATTGATTGATTGATTGATAGTCTTCAAGCACTGGAACAGGACCTTAATTGCAACTCCTATTTGGAGATATATAACTAAGTATCATAAGCATATTAATGAAACCTCACATGCCCCATCAGATTATCTTTCCCATTGGCTTCATGTAGGTATTACACAGGATAGGGGAAAGAGTTGAGCCCTATGGCATCCCACAACCAAGAACCAATAGACTCAACCTTTCCTACCCCCCCCCCCACCATCACCTGTAACAATCTGCTCAGGAAGGAGAACCACAGTAAAAGTGTCCTCCACAGCCAACCGTATTGGTCCAGAAGGATGTCACAGGCAACAGCATCAAAGACAGAAGCAGACCCCAATCCCACCATACAAGAACATAATGCTCTTGCCCATATTCATGTCCCCAAACCAAAGTATGATTTGAACTGAAAAATCTACAAGTGGGAACATGCAGTACCAATTTGAAGGGAAAAATCCTCATTTGTACAACCTTAGGAATTGCTTAGAGCAAAATAGCTCACTTAAAACAAATCATGATTGTTTTGTGAAATCTGCAGATCTGTATTCCTGTAGATAATATATTCTGTGTCATTGTCTCTTCTTTTATGGCACTCTCGCATTCACATAAACCCAACCACACATACTTAACACATCATTCATATACATGAATACATTTTCCCCATAATCTCTTATAACTGACTACAATTTGGTAAAGCTGCCTACCCCTTTTCTTAGTTGGATTTCTGCCAGATCAGCAACACACAGTCCCGTCTGTCTCAGGTTCTATGCCTGCAAGCAGTGTGAAAGTTCATCATATACTATTCCCTAACACTTCAACAGGTGGAGGAAAGATCTATGTGTTCCAATGTCATAAGAAGACAGCATGTACATCTTTGATTTTTATTTTACACCTAGCCAGTATGAAGGTCAAACTTTGCCCAATCCTCAAGTGTACTGTCCCCCAAAGTACATATGACACCATAGTTAAATGTATACAAGAATACGATCAGAGTAGAAGACAGTCTCATTATCCAGGACACAGTGAAAATATCAAAACACTACATCCCATCATGTGCCTTACTGCAGCCCATTTACTTGGCTGACATAGAAGCAAAGCAACATCTATCTTTTAGCCCAACAGAAGGATTTATTTCATAGCAGATGGACCTAAAAAACAAAGCAAAAGGATTTTAGAAAGATGGTGGTTATAGTTTTTACAAAAACAGCTCTCTCCAGTTCATAAAAGAAACACAAAAAAATAGATCAGCTTCCAGCTATAACAACTTTGTCCACTTAAAAGCTCTTCTCTCATTCTTTTCATTTCCAAATATATGCTTTTAAGTCCATGCATTTTGAAAAGCAGCCACTTGTTCATAGAAACTCACACCCTAATAAGCATGTATATCTTGGAACTATGACAGGATGCTTTGCTGCAACCAACTAACATGTCAAATGCTGTGGAATAAATCCACTCTTCTTAAAATGAAGCATTCCTTTTGCTGCCACATTTAAGAAGACAGTATTTCCCTACATGATTTAAAGGTTGGAAGGACAGCCAATGTAACTTATGGATTCTCTTCTATAACATTTAAGGAAGGTTTACAGCTGACTTCCACCTTGGATATATTCCAACATTCAAGTTGTCCAAACCAGCTAGTTTAAATGGTAACTGTAATCACAAATCAATACAGGTTAAAAAAAAAACTATGCATATATTACTCAGAAGTAGCCCTCCCCGAACATAGTGGGGCCTACTCTAGTAAATGTGCTTAGAATTACACTATCATGCTTTACTCCTTTCTCTTCCATATAAGCTGCGCTTCTGAATTAAAGTGTGAGAAACATTTTAAAATGACATCTATAGGGAAAAAGTTGCTGAACTGCATGGTTTATTATATTTCATACATATTTCATACTTGGTCAAGATCATTGTAGAAAGTCTTTCAATTCTTATACCATTAATAATGTACCATTAAAATCAAGCTGTACATATTAGTGAAATAAAATATAAATATTTATTATGTTCTTCTTCAAACAGCTTTTTAAAGTTGCAGAAAGTCTTAAGTACAAACTATAAACCCATGGTTCCATTCTTTTTGTCCCCTTATGTACTACCATTAGCTACTAAGCTAATAGATATAGACCTTGTAGATCAGTGAGATCAATTAGAAGTGCTGTTATGGCATGCACTGTGATGAACAGTATGGCATCTTATAGCTACTCATTATGGGCTTTCTTTGTGGTGGTACATGTTCTCTGAAATTGTCCCCTCCCATCAAAAAGGTAATTTATGCGCCTACTATTATGTCTTTTAGGTGCCTATTGCTTAGAAATGGCAAAACACTGCACTAACAAGCAATGGAAATTTCCTGGGAATTCTGGAAGCTTCTATTCTTCCTATGGACCATACTGATCCAGCCATTTTCAAGGGTGGTCCAGCAGTTATATGGAAGTAAATCTTATAATACAGTACCACTTAGTGATGTTTAGAACTGTTCTGGAAGATTTACTTTCAGAAGAATGGTGGATACCAGTAGAATGGATGGATCAGGAGAATCCAGAAGATGTTCTAGAATTTTCCAGAATTTTCCATACTGGATATTCTGCACATACTACTGATATGCAGAATGTAGGCCTTCCCTTTATGAATGTTAAATGAATGGAACACTTCATTTCTTTTTTATTTTTTCTCCTTTTTTTTTGAATGAATGTAGGTTTTTACCCATTTTAATTTATTGCTGTTATTATGGTATTTGTATTAGGTTTTGAGATGTAATTCTTCCAATTGTATTTTGAGCTTATTTTATTGTTTTAAGGTGGGAGACGGCACTAAGTGATATATTCTATTACATATCTCTCCACAAACATCCCATGGAGGAGCTCCTTCATTGTATTTCTGTATATGTTTGTAGTTCACATTATCTTGGTCTATGACTGAAATAAAGACTGTTGTTGATAATTTTCCTTGAAATTGAACTGAAAATAATGGGAATTCAGGCAGGCTGCTGAAAGCCAAGACAGAATTATGCAATTAAAAAATGGACACTCCTCCCTACATACCTCTCACCCATGAGAATCTCATCAAAATTTTATTTTCCTTTGGGTAAAATAATCAGAAGCCGCTTCTTTTCCAGCACCCTCAATAATTACAGATGATAAAAATGCAAAGAATTTTTCAGCACAGCACCAGTTCGAAGGATCAGCAATAAATACTAGAGACTTTACAAAATATTTTTAAAAATCACAGACTGTAATAAGATCCTGCTTAATAACTACGTGCAATAACAGGTTTTGGAAGGGTGGCTTGTAAAACTTACACAAAAGCCAAAGCGTGGACACTTCATATAGAAAAACATAGAAGCCAACAGATGGGAAAATTTCTCCTATTCTCCTATTCATAGTAAGTATTGCTCATTTCCATGCAAGTTTTATTAGGCTCAGGGTTTTATTTCTCCTTCTAACATTGGAAACCACATCCAGATTACAACACTAAAAAAAATCTAAATCTAAAACACTGCTAGTGCGCAAGAATTCTGGGTTTGTGATTACATACTTCAGTTAGTTCATACAAAAGGTTCAAAGGTCACGCAGCCGGTTTATAAACACATTTCAGTAGGAGCAGTAAGGAAAACACTGCCATTAACAAGGAACAGAACAGCTCCAGCTGATATTATTAAACAGGGAGAGAGTTGAAGAAAAAAACCTGTTAAAAGCAACTGGCCTGTCTATTCAGCCATCTCCAATCTGAAGCTTTCCGTATGTATTAAGGACAACTCCCATAATTTCCAGCTAGCACAGTCAATGCCTCTGGGAATATCTGTGGTCTCAGTTAGGAAAGAGTGCGGGAAGCACAAGTTATAAAGCATCTTCAGTTTTTAGAACAAATGAGGTTTATTGGCGAGCAGAACTAACCTTTTCTGCACCTGTTTATTTTTTACAGCTTCAAACATTTTTCTCCCAGCTAAGAGTTAAAGAAGGGCAAAAATTTATCTTTTTTATAATGCCTGTCATCCTGGTTGTCATGTCATGGGAACTCAAAAACAGGAATAAGGAACCTTTTAATAACTGCAGGCCACACTTAATTTATTTATTTATACACACACACACACACACACACACACACAGAGTAAATTTATTTTAAAATTAAAATTTTAATTTTATTAAATACAATTACAACAATAAAAACAAATACAAACTAAAAAATAAAAGATTAGAAAGAAAAAATAGAAGGTGCAGAAAAGAAAAAAAGAAATAGAAAGAAAAGAAAGAAAAAATAGAAGGTGCAGAAAAGAAAAAAAGAAATAGAAAGAAAAGAAAGAAAAAATAAGAATATAGTAAAGAAAAAGGAAAGAAAGAAATAAAGAAATGACTTCCCCCTTCATCATAAGAAGTATAAACAATTTTAGTAACTTATCACCTTCTCTTAAAATATAACAAATGGTATCTTCTTCCCATATCCCATCTCTTATCTATAAACAAATCCTTAAAGCCTTGTCATTTCAGTCCTGATGTCAGCAAAAGTCTATTAAGGGTTACCAGAGATTTTAACCTTGATCAAATAAACCAACTTTATATTCCTTCCTTTTACTTCTAACAATCTTGAACTTTAGTCCCTTCAAATAATGTCCTAGAACTTGATTTCTTTTCATTTATTCTTTGTCCCTTCTCACAAAATTCTTCAAAGCTTTTTTTTCAAATTTCCCAATCTAGGAAAATTATCCAGGTCACTCTCTTAGTTTGTTATTTGTATGTCCCTTTTAATTATTAAGACATCAGCTGGTTTCTTTTGTATGTCCAGTATGACATCTTTTTCCATGTCACTCTTATAGCCTCTCACTTTTAAATCCACTTTCAAATCAGTCCCAATCTTGTCAGGTAAAACTTGTTCCCCTTCCATAGCTTCTTTTAAACAAAGTCTATCTAGAGGGAGGGAGGGAGGGAGGGAGGGAGGGAGGGAAGGAAGGAAGGAAGGAAGGAAGGAAGGAAGGAAGGAAGGAAGGAAGGAAGGAAGGAAGGAAGGAAGGAAGATTTCCAGCACTCCCTGCCAGGTTCCCACAAGGAAAGTCAATGGGGAAGCTGGCAGGAAGTCAGAAGATGCTCCCGCTCCCAGTGCTTTTTTGCCCACCCATGGTCATTCTGTTTCTCTGTTTAAGTAAGGAAATATCTCTGAAATGTGAACCAATGGGTCACTGGTTGTCTAGTAATCATTAAGGGTGATATAATGGACTTTTGGGAACTTGGGGAAATGGATGGCAGTTTACAAAATATCAACGGAAAATCTGCACATGCCTCTAGGATCAGGGAAGCAAGTACAGGTAATCCTTGCCAGATTCAGCCGGCATGGAACAGCAGGGCGAACGCGCTGCTCAGCTTCGCCTAGTCAATTTCACCACCCAGGCGCTAGCAGAGAAAAAGGGGAAGTGAAACTGTGAACTGATTGCTGACAGGTAACTCAAAACCGCAAGCGGATACTTTGTATCAGCGCGGTTTCCCTCGGGCGCTGCAAACAAAGGAAAGCGCAGAGGCTCGGAAGTGAAGCAATCAATGAACGATCAAGAACTCCCGGCTTTGCACGCAAACAGGCAAACCCAACAAAGACAACAACAGCACAACCCATAGACAGCAATCAGAAAGACAAAAGCACCGGACTGAATCTGCCATTTGGGCGAGGGGGGATTACTGCGGGTAATCTGTAACTAAGCAATGGGTAAAACACTGGAACGGGGAAGCTATAAAATACCATGTAAGCTATGGCAAGCCAACCCTGGTTTTGTCTGTACTTACTTACGTTATGCTTGAGTAAACTGCTTTGCTGAACACACGTGTCACGAGAGTTTCTCTGAGATGAATGGGGTAAACCTTACAATCCTCAGTTAATGACAGTAAGTGGGACCGGGAACTCCACTGCTAAGTGACATGGGCATACAGCACAATATCATGTGACCACGCCAACTTACAACAGCAGTTCTGGTTATGGTCATTAGACAAATCCTGCGCAGTCATTAGGCACAATGTCACGTGATCACCATTTGCGACCACCTGCCGGCTTCCCCATTGACTTTACTTGACGGAAGCCAGTGGTGAAGGCCGCAAATGGTGATCATGTGACACAGGACACTGCAACCATCGTAATTGCGAGCCAGTTGCCGAGCACCTGAATTGCAATCATGTGACTGCGGGGATGCTGTGACTGCCACTACTATGAGGACCTGTCATAAGTCTAGTTTTTCAGCACTGTTGTAACTATGAACACTCGCTGAACGAATGGTTGCTAACTGAGGACTACCTGTAGTAACACCCCCACTGCTTCAGGAAGAAGTGAGCAAGAGCATTTGTTAGCAAGTGACCATGCTAACAAATTTACTAATGAGATGTTATCCGTTTTCCAATATAGAGTGACTAACTCTTTTTCCTTTCCATAAATCTGAGAATCCTGGTGTGATGCTGGGGACATGACAACTATTTTCAGGCCTGAAGTAAAGTTTTAATATATCTCCTACTTAAAATGGCAGAAAACCTTTTCAGAAATTATGCCACTAAAATTCAATGGCACAGTCAGAACAGATTTAGAGGTGCCACTAAAAAAGGGAACTGGGGGGCTCCAAATGCTGCTCCTGCTTTAAAAGGGCAGCTCTGAGATTAAAAACAGGCCAGCCACCATTTTCCATACTTTAAACTGAAAGGGGTTCCCGTGACGTGAAACCCAGGATGACAGGCAATATAAATAAGATAAATAACAGGCAGTGAACACTTTCCCTCTCACGCCACCTCATGCTATGTTTTTCATATGCACGGAGTTAAGAAGCCAAGTGATACAGCAAGCAATGGACAGCAAATAAATCATTTCTGAGCAAACAGAGAAGGTGGAACACTCTATCGTTTTAAAAAGAGAGACTTTTCTTATGACATTAATATACAGTTGTTGAAACAAATTAGCAAAAGTAATACAGGTCTTAGCATGCCTTTATCCTTCAGCACAAGAGACACTGTCAAACATCTCCATAATTTAATTTTCAACCATCAGCCATGTTAATATACTCTAGACTCCACTAAAAGTTAATTTATTAAAATAAGAAATCTGTTAAAGCTTCTTTTGCTCCCAATGAATTTTTTAAAAATGGGATTGCTGTAATAACAAAGGCCCAATTTCTTTAATTATGATAAGATTGATTTTTATTTCACTTACCTATATTTCAATGCTTCTCTGAGCTAAAAATAGGGCAAAAGCTGCATGTGAATCTTTGGGAAAGCAAGGAGGGTGATGACCCCTGTAAGACTGTTTGACTGTTATGCATTGCTTCCTCTTGGATGTGTATGGTATTTGCTTTTATTTTATTGTTCTTGTGCTTTAAAAGTTGTAAGGACCCAGAGTCATGTGGAATCAAGCAGACTCTAAATTGTAATAATTAAAGAAATAAATGCTCAAGCAAGCTAGGTGAGGAGAAGAATATCCAAGCTGCTAATCCCAATAAGGGTCAAATATGTTGAAAGAGAAGAGTTGGTTAGAAAGATGAGACCGTGGAAAGCCTTTACAAAAAAGTTGGTCCACCAAGAGAAGTTGTAGAAGATACTAATGCTATGGGCATAGGCAGTTTCTCAGAAATGAACTGGATTCCTGACAAGACACGGCCAGCTCAAAGACCAGAGAATCCACCAATCTGAAGGACTGGAACCTGTGTACACATGGCCTAAGCATCACATGCCATAAGAGAGAATGTTCCTTCTGGAAGAGTTCCTAAGGAAAGGACTACAGTACCTGAAAAGCTCCTACTGAACAGAGAATGGATAAGAAGCTACCATCCTCTTCCTCACCAACCATAAAGGCTAGTGTGGATTTCTCTAGCTCATGTGTCATCTCATCACTCTCCTACACAACTGGACATCCTGTATAGGTAAGAGTTTCAAACCTGATTAGTACAGCTAGCTCCATATGTGACTTCAAGCAGCAAAACAAAATACTAAGTAAAAACTTAACCCAAAATGCGAAAGAGTAACTATTTTACATGAGTAACACTGAATGATAGAAAAACTATGTAAAAAAATGCAACACTTCTCATCTGCCACATGTGCACCCTAGAAGTAGGCATGGGCTTTTTTGCACTTACACATATGGTAACACCAACATCACTCACTGTATTAAGACAAAGTTCTAGGGGAAAGACGAGGAAAAAGAAAGCAAGAAAGTCAAACCTAGACAACTAAACAGTCTGATGCAGACACAATATCTTACCACAAACCTACTAGGAGAATGAAAACCTATAGTTCTGGGGGAAAGGGCAATGAAGAGAATGGATGGTGTCTAGCTGCCAGCATCCAGAAGACACATAAAAAAGCATGAAAATAAACAGAGCACCTTAACAAAGATGGCAAGCCTGAAGGGAGGCAGCTAGTACAAAGCAACGCCATGAGTGTGAGAAGGTGGAAAAAGACTCAACTTAATATTTATTATGTCACTGATGCCGAAAAGAATGCCTTCTTGACCATATCATAGGCTACTGATGCTCATTAAGCTCTAGAACAGAAGTATTCTCTAGAAAGATCCATCACGTGGAACAAACTCTCCATGGAGGTTAGGAAAAGATTCTTGTCATAAACTGCAAATTTATCTGTTTTCTACAGATTTCACCCCAGTCTAGATTATCTCCCACAGCCTTAACATCTGCTTCTTAAACTGCTTGGTTTTACTGCATATACTGTTTGCATTGATATGTTCATTATATTTATTATGCATATTTTAGTATTTTAATTATTTTTGCATTAAACTAATTAGAACCAAAAAATTACATACATAAATTGAATTAACCAGACAATATAACAATAAAGTTTATTTTTAAGAAAGGAAAGAAAGGGAAGGGAAAAAAAGGGGGAGACTGGAAATTTATCTCAGGTACAAAATAACTCCAAAAAACATTGACCAAAATGCTCACAAATCTTTCCTTGCCCATATTTTAACATAAATTGCTTTGACATTTCTTTCAATAAAAAGTGATAAAGAAATTGCTACATATTATATGAATTGTTTCTTTAATTGAAAAGTTTGTCGAAGAAATTGGGAAAATTATCTAGGATTGAAAAGTTTCTTAAAGAATGGGAAAATTATCTAGCAATCTTTTACAATAAATCCCAGTTTATCAGTTTGTGAGAAAAATATATCTTTGGGTGAATCTTTGGGTAAAAGAAGTTTTTAGAGGCCTCAGATGAATGGGATTGCCTTAATAAAATTGAAACATAAAGGAATGTGCAGCAACCTTGAAGCTGGTATGAACTAGGCTGATTGTAAACCCCTTATCACAAACATCCCCATAGCAACGTAACAGAGGATGCCTTCTTCCTGGCAGTCGGCATCTTGAACAATTTGTTTCTTCCCCTCTGACACTATTGCTTTCCTTATAGACAGCAGTCGTTCCATCCTTGTAGGTAGCAGCCAAGAACAGGGACAGAAAGTAACTTGAGAAGTATTGCTCATTAGGTATGCCTGCATCACCTGATAAGTATGCATACGTATGTGTTCTTTTCCCTTCCCCTTTCTTGTAGAACTGTATAAATACCAGGGCATCCATTTTGCCTACAGGGGAGTGTCTCCCACTAACCTTTGGTGGGGTTCCCCTCCAGTATGCACTGCCTAATAAACACTGCAGTGAAGCCTTGATTATTTTGCTTTTGTGTCCTGCATTTTGAGTCCACAAAAACTGGTGTCAGAAGTGGGATCCATAATATTCGAGCTGCGACCGGAGACGACAGCAGGGTGCCCTACAGGGTGAGTGTTGTGGTGAGCCTGATCCCATGTCCCTTTTCCGGCTGCTATATAAGGGCACCGTTTAGGTGTGTGTGTAAGGCAACAGTCTATGTCTAAAAGTCTATTTTGGATAGGGAGGTTTGTTGGACACCTGCCCATGCCAAATTCTTAGCCACCCCCGGCCTTCCTGTGAGCTTAACTGCGATGACCAGGAGTGTCCAGAAAGCAAGAGGGAATTTGGTCTTGGCAGAGTAATTGTGTTCCTTTTGTGTCAAGCAGAGGCTGACCCCAAGAATCTGCTCAAAATCCCTTTTCCTGTTGTTTCCCTTTGAATGAAGTTGCCTTAAGCTGCTAATAGGCAGGGAGGGAAGTGCTAACAGTGTCCAGGCAGACTATGAGAGGTGTTTGAGTGCACTTGTGAAAGAAAAGGAGTGAAAGAGCCAGGGATCACATAAAAGCTGATCCACCCCAGTTGGGAGCAGCCCAGACACATGGATCCAAGGACCAAAATAATCAATGCAGGAGACAAGAGGCCGGCAAAAGAGGACCCTCCAGATCCTGGACGCAGGCAGAGATCAAACATCAGATAAGTAAAATCTGAAAGGGTTAAAAGACTCTCTGGGAGGAAAGGGAAGGAAAAGAGAAAATGGGTAATTTGCAAACAAAGCATGCTTTGAAGGAAGCTCCGCTGGGAGCTCTTGTTAGGTTTATGCAACAGAAGTTTGGTTTAAAAGTAATTAAAAATATGGAATAATGGTACAAAGGGTTATAGCTGTACTCAGTGGCCGCTCTGGGGGAGTTGGGAGAAAACAGAATAGACAGAGTTAACAAGTACATTTTGAGTTTTGATTCCACAAGTTCATAGTCCATATCCCCTGATGTACATGAACTGATGCAACAATTAAGAAACTGATTCTTTGTTAGAGTGAGCTGTTAGATTCGTTACTGCAAAATGTTGAGAAACTGAAGCATATATTTCATTACTTTACTGGTGTTATAAATGTGATAAAATGTACTGAAAGAAAAATTAACATAAACAAGTTACAAATAAACTTACAATGAAGAATAAATTTAATCAAATCTGGTCACCTCTTATTAGCTGTATTAATAATATTTTCTGTAACAGATTACCCTTGGTTGTAAAAATATCATTTTGGATCAATATACTAAATATGGAAAATTACTACATTTCTATTCCTCAAACTCACATATGCATTTGCAATTGTTAAATATTTTTCTAATCTTGTTTTTGTTTTATATAACTTTGTACTTTTGTATTTCTATCATTCTCTTGTTGCTTAAGTTCTATATTTGCATTTTATAAAATAAAATGTATTAAAAAAGAAAAAATAATATGCAAATTATGTCATTATCTTGATATAATCATTGTAAATTATAGTACATTATATAGGGTGCCTGAAAGACAGAACAGAAATCATATGCAGATGTAAAGAAATGAACATTCCTCCCTCTAATATGCATTTTTAAAAAATGGTATGATGCCTTATACAAGCAACAGAATTAAGGTTAGTAGTGACATGCTAGCAGACTTGCAAAAAAGCCTATTTGAGCTATGATCATATTCCTACTTCTGTCTTTTGAATGCAAAGGAATATCAATAATTAAGAGAAAACTCTTTCAGGAGAGGCTTCTACTGTATTTGTTAACACTAAGAGAGCAACAGAAACTGTGGCATTTTGGTGTTTTTAAAAATTCTCTTATGTCTTCCCACCAGCTACCTACACAGAGTCTATTTTGGTGTTCAAACCTTTTTTCATACCCACATTATTAGCAAACATCCCAATTATATAAAAGATTCACAGGAAGCCATCCAAGTATTTAGGCTCAGCATCATTAATCTACAATGCAGAGTGGTCCATGCAACGAATTCAAGGGCTATGCTGGAACAAGAGTATTGCTCTCCCTTAAGATGATGAACCCCTTCATTTTTATTGCTCACATACTGTTGGGCTCCTCTTCCCTCTCTGAAGTCTTTCTAAAAAAGCTAAAAAAGAATTGACGACATGGACCTCTTGGCATTAATGCTCTTTTGAATCAACCATCATTAATCTCAAAAACAAATATTTACATGAGCTTATACAAAACTCCTTCCCTTTTCAGAAAGTCACAGCTATTTTCCCACTGAAAAATCAGAATCTCCAGACTTTAGGCACCAGGTAAGCTGAGTCAATGTCTCCTGTCGTTATCTGAAATTGCTCCCTTCCCAAATTTCAAAACATGAGACAAATCTATGGCTGGTGTGGGTCTTCCGGGCTGTGTGGCCGTGTTCTGGAAGTTTTGTTTCCTAACGTTTCGCCAGCATCTGTGACTGGCATCATCAGAGGGCAGGAGCACAGACAGGAGCAGTTCTCTCTGTGCCCAGGATGATGTGACCCTTTTGTGGGTATTTATAGAGATCTGAAGGGGGGGGATTGGGGAGGTGGGGGGGTGAGGGGGTTGGGTTAACGAGTGGCTGCTTGTTTTGGTGTCATAATATGTGTGTATCTTCCTGGGGGTTAGGCAGGGGTTTTTCTTCTATTGAGTTATTAACAAGTGGCTGCTGAGGGTGCTTAGCATGTTCATTGTGTGAATTGTTCACGCGTCCTGGTGGTTGAGCTGAGTTCATTGACCTTTTTCAGGCTGTATTTTTCAGGATTGGTAGCCAGGTTTTTGTTGATTTTTAGACTCTCCTCTTTTTTATTGAAACTGTGCTGGTGTTTGTGAATCTCAGTGGCTTCCCGGTATAGCCTGGTATAGTGGCTGTTGGTGTTGTCCAGTATCTCTGTGTTTTCAAATAGGATTTTGTGTCCAGTGTACATGAGAGCATGTTCAGCTACTGCAGATTTTTCTGGCTGCTGTAGTCTGCAGTGTCTTTCATGCTCTTTTATCCTGGTATGGATGCTGCATTTTGTATACTTGCCCGCAGCTGCATGGTATGCGGTATACTCCTGCGGCGGTGAGGAGATCACAGATGCTGGCGAAACGTTAGGAAACAAAACTTCCAGAACACGGCCACACAGCCCGGAAGACCCACACCAGCCATCGTATTCCAGCCGTGAAAGCCTTCGACAATACAATGAGACAAATCCTTACATACACAACAATTTAGTTCAGCTATATTGAAGTCTCAGACACTTCCATATTTTACTAAAATAAATGCTTTGGCTTTTTAAGATTTGTTCTGAGCTCACATGCATGTGCTGGAATCTAAAGACCATCATAATCTTTGAATTAGGATGAATGCTGAGGACTAACAAATTTAATTTGTCCTTCTCCTTCTCCCCAAGATAAGAGCTTGGCCTGGAGAACAGAATTTGAAGGGCACTGGCACTAGTCAGCTCTTGGATTTCAGCAGCCATTCCGAAAGCTATTTTGCTGGCTGAGTCAAGCCAAGGAAAATCACTTAAGTTTTACAGATAACAGCATGCTTTGCTATGTTAGCCATAGGATGCACAGACTTACACTAGAGTCACTGAATCACATGCCAGCATCTCACTTGCTGTGCAACCCAAAAGAATGCCAACACTTAGAAATACCCAGAGGAGTTGTTTGGACATATGATTTAGACAAGACACGAGACATGACTGACTCATTTAAAAAGGGATTTACAAATAGCAGATGCATATTAAATACAGTACCATAACTCCACAAAGAAATGTATTTGAAAACTTGGCACTAATACCTGGTGGCCTTAGAATATGCTGAACTATCACTCTCACCATCCCCAAACAGTGTGACCAGATGTTTAATACATCTAGAGCAGGGTTTCTCAACCTTGGCAACTTGAAGATGGGTGGACTTCAACTCCCAGAATTCTCCAGCCAGCATGGAGGTTGAGAAACCCTGGTCTAGAGACTACCATATGGGCAGTGATTCTTTCAAACGAAAAGAACAGTGAGTTCGTGTCAATCATGCACATCACCTTTCCTGCCACATTAAAACAATCTGTATACTTTTCTCTGGAAAACGTATGAGAAGAAAGCTACCAAAAGGCTTAAGAGAAAAGAAATCTAAAGATTAACCCAAAACAGCACCCTGTGAAACTCTTTTTTTGTAGGGAAACTCCTAAAACTAAGAACCAAAGATCCATCTGGTCCAGCATTCTTGTTCCCAGACAATGGGAAGCCCCTACTTAGAAAAGTACTGTCCCATTCACATTCATGTTCTATAATCACTGGTATTCAGAGGCACATTACTTTCAACAATAAAGGTTATGCATTGTAATCCACAGGTTCTAAATCTAAGAACATCAAAACAGCAATAATGGGTCAGATTAAAGGAATATGCCATCCAGTGGCCCCTCTGCACCATGGCCTTGCAATACCATAAGCAGAATGCTAGCAATAAAACTCATGCAAATGTCATTTCATTGGCATAGTTATTGCCAAAAAAATGCTTCTGTTTCTTCTACGTTAAAGTAGCATTCAAATGTGCTTCCAACACATCAGCAAGATCATGAATTTCAAGATCTTCCAACCCCATTCAAACCAGGTTAGGCAGGTGGGGAGATCCCTCCCTCCACAAATATGTATGAGGCACTTGAGTTTATAGGTGTATAAATGTGTATGTGTGTATGTCTGTGTCTCTGTCAGAAACCACACTCCAAAAAAGGCCAGGGCAAAATAAACACATAAATAATATTGGTTTGAATTGGATTCATAACTACTCATTAAAATTAATTAACTAATTGCCTGTAAAACAGGGGCACTGCGTATATCAACCATTCTCACTCTCACACAGAAAGTCATAACTACCACCTTCCAGCAGAATCAGCAAAATATGAGATGAAAGTAGGGTGGACATGGGGTAGGATGGACATGGAAAAGAAGTGGCTGCAGTGGGAAGGAAACAGAACACTGGCTGGAGTTATGTGAAGGGAACTGGACAGGGAAGGAAATGAAAGAAAAGGAAGTCCAGTTTAGTTTTTATTTATATATTTATTTATATATCAAATTTGTCACCGCCCATCTAGTTGAAAAGTGACTCTGGGTGGTTCATAGAGGAGACAAAATCAATTAAAAGATATCACCTAAAAGTTTAACAATAGCTAGGCAAGCAGGAGATATGAGTTCCTTCCCTCTTAAGAACTGTAGGTCATACCTAATATTCAGAGCAGTGTTTCTCAACCTTGGCAACTTGAAGACGTGTGGACTTCAACTTCCAGAATTCCCCAGCCAGCCATGCTGGCTGGGGAATTCTGGGAGTTGAAGTCCACACGTCTTCAAGTTGCTAAGGGTTAGAAACACTGCTATAGGAGGAGAGCTGTGTTAGTCTATGGAAGCCAAAAATCAGGACTCTGGTAGCACCTTTTCAGACAACCATAATAATTGCTTAATCTGAAAAGGTGCTACCAGATTCCTGACATGTTCTTAATAGTGTCTTCTGCAATTACCTGTGAATGGAAACTCCCTCCTATTCACATTTGCCACAGCCCCTTTCCCTAAAAAAAATAATTAGAAACTCTCTGAGAGAGAAATCTAATTATAGAATGATAACTTAGTAAAGCCATCTTAAAAGCAGGTCCATGATAACTTTTTCACCAATCGAAAGTCAAACACGATACACAGGGCACTCCTAAGCATATCTGCTTATATTTAAACAACACTGAATTCAGTGGTGTGTTACCTGGTGTTTAAGTCCTAATTAAACTAACTTAGTGGTTAATGATCCCAACATCTGTTTCCTGATTAAAGGCTGTCTAGGGAAGTGGATGGATTGTGCCTACAATGCCCCCATAAGTTTGATTAATTACTTGAAGGGGAGGGGCCCTATTATGCATGTTTCTTTTATAAGCTAATAAGGTAATGGTAAAGGAAATGTTCAGATGAAAAAAGAGTGAAAATTAAAAATCCACTGCCAGCGCATGCATGCATGCATGCATGCAAGGAAGGAAGGAAGGAAGGAAGGAAGGAAGGAAGGAAGGAAGGAAGGAAGGAAGGAAGGAAGGATCTTTTTACTTGCAAATTAGGCCCCAAGGGTATGATGCAAAGTGCAAAGTTGAGCTGAGTCGATTATAGTGACTGGCAAAGTCACGCCTATAGGAAGCAATACAGAATTGGTTTGCTATTGCCTTCTTCCAGGAAATTATATTTTCTAGTCTAGCCTATATAGCATTCTCTGGAGGTCTCCCATTCAGTACTAACTGAACCTGATCCTGCTTAGCTTTTTGAGACCAGACAAGTTCAGCTAGGTGCTGATAAAAATTAATTCTTAACTCAGTTCAAATCTCTGTAATCACATTGCAAAAAAAGTTATTAAAAAAGTCTTACTTCCTTAATTTAAATCAAATAGACATTAAAATTAACTTTCAATTTGACAGTTTATAGGAAATGCATGGTCTTAGAAGACTACATGCAATGGTGAATATGAGGTTATTAAAAAGTGGCAGAGGTGAATTAGCAAAGTATTTCTAGATAGTAAAAGTGCAATCGCTATAAAGAAAGTTGCTTTAGTGCATAATTTTATTTTTCATAATTGAGAACATGGGGCATTTCTTGCTGATTTTTTGGCAAGTATTTAAATTACATGTAGAAGACAATATTTTGATATGTTTTATTTGAACTTAAAGCTGAACTTTCCATTGTCTCTAAATTACTGTGTAATTCCGTTCACTCGCATCTATAACTGATTTCCAATTGCCAGCTCGTAGTTCTGTAATACAGTAAATCTTCATTGCTTCCCTTATTCTTACATATATATGCATGTAACACATCTTAAATGAGGAGAGTGGATTTAGCAGTACCTATTAGCATTTAACTACTTCCTTTTTTGAAATCAGCATTAAGAGAGTACTAAGCAAGATGTGATAAAGCACTCTGCGTGTACCATACTTGTATATCTTGGAGGTAATTTATCACTGCCCTTCAGCAAGGAACTGCGAAAAACTGTGATCCAAATACCCACTAATTCATCAAAATGCATGATACTACAGACAGGTGTGATGGACCTCTAAACGTTTTAGGCATAAAAACTAAAGAAGGACAACCAGACTGAGCCAGAGTTGAAGAATTAAGGCTGAGAGAGATCAGGATGGAAAAAGCAATGGCCTTTTTCTTTGAAATTGGGATGAGACAAACATCCCCAACTTGTCTTCTCTCCAAATGCGTGGACCAGCCAGCATGGCAACTGCAGAGTATCCTGAATGTTACAATCCAGACATGTGGAGGGTGCTAAGGTTGGGAAAGGCTGGCACAGAACATTGTGTGGGTGAAGGAAGGGTGACTCAGAGTATGGAGATGAAACATCTGTTTCTGAAAAGGCAGAGGAAGGAAAAGGGCAAAAGGAATAAAAGAGAAAGTTCAGTATGTAGATAAAGAAAGGTGCAAAGACCTCTCAGTTCAGAGTGGAAACATGAAACTCAACAGCAGACTGAAAGAGTCAAAGCAGCTATTATATTGACAGAAATGACATTTTTTTTCCATAAATGATAGTTTATCAATGTGGCTACATGCATTTGGTTCACGCTGTTACGCTGGATGTTTAGAAAAGGTTATCACTGCGAATATAGGAGTGAACATATATAAATGAAAGAGATTATATCTGTGAATATCTTTATGTATGTAACTTATTTCATTCTTATTATCAATCTACCCTCCTCATTTAACCTGAAGCTTCCAAAACTTAAAAGTGATTCACCCACATGGCTTGTTTTCTACTCAGAAAACCTGCCTTACTTGGAGAGTATAAGCGAATTCTCTTCACAGTTCAGTCAAACAGCAGATCAAGCCATTTTCCAGTCCCCCAGATGTGTTGAATTTCAATGTCCATCTTCTTTTAGCCAACATGAACAAGGGCCTTTCTGGCTGTGGATTATGGGCTTTTTAGTCCAAGACATCCAGACTACATCTGTTACAGTCACACACACAGAAGCGCCCCTGTTCATGGAGATTTTCTAGATCTATGAGTAAACAATCTATCCACCCAGCACGTTATTCCCATGAGTAGAGGGAGAAATGAGCAGAATAGTGAAAAGATATCAGAGTGTATGATGAAGATTAGTAGCAGTAGTAGTAATTTATCCATAAGCTACTGTACTTGTGTTGTGTAACAAACTACTGTACTAACAAAAATATCAACACTCAGTATTTGTCTATGCACACACATACACTTCTGTTCAAAGCATAGGTTATAACAAGCAACATGGCTAAGTAAATGGTTTCAACACACACACACACGACATTTATTGCATTTCTCACTTCTGTACCAGTTTCAATAATCAAGATCAGTGGCAGTTATTAATTATCACAGACCCCAGGACTCCAAGGGTTGATTCCTCAACATTTGACAGATGGTAGCATGGAGAAAGATTTTTGTGAACAGGATCAAACATGAAAGTGACCTGAAAATAATGCTGCCGTATTTGTGTCTTTATGTCTGGTACAAGTCAGAACCACATGAATCCTTTTAACTCAGTCACCCCTACACTGGAGCTGAAACGCAAAAAAAATCCATAGTTTATCAAATTGATCAAAATTAAGTCTCCAATTCTTGGTTACAGAAAGCTATCTGGGTGAGGAATAGAAGAATGACTTAGATTGGCTAAAATATATTTTCAGCTACTCTGTATTTGTCTAATTGGCTCAAGACAGATCTCTTGCAGAACAACAAAGCATTTAGAAGCAGTGACTTATGGTGACCAAAACAGGATTTTTCAAAGCTTTCTTGATTCTACAAGATGCACAATTTTCTGATCCAGCACCCAGATAAGCCAAGATGTTTCTCTCTCATCTTCTGAAAAATGCAAGATGGATGAAAGAGAAAAGCAACCCGCTAGGATATAAAACTACCCCCAGTTCAAATGATCTTGCTTTAAAAAGCAAGCTAGAATTTTTTTCTTCACTACTCCCATAAATTCTCCAAAGGGCCATGAAATAGAGTAGATGTGTCTTAGAGAACAAAGAGCCTAATTAATTCACACAGTTGTCTTCTCACGACTACAAGTTTGCCACCATGAACCACTGACAAAAAAATCACCCAATATTTGGCAGTTCGATTGAAGTATCAGAATATAAGACAAGCCAGTTTCCTCCATTCATAAGTACAGCATCTTGCTGACAGAGAAATGCCAATTCCATCAGTTTCCAACTTCTCTTTTCTGGGAAAGATTTTCAGGGAGGTGAAGATTTTCAGGCAAGATGCTATTGGATCTCTGCATACAACCATCATGATTTTTAACCCAGAACAGACAGGTTCCAACCTGCACTTAAGCTAAAATTGTACCCTCTTTTATGTCATCCTACAGGCTTTGCTAGCCGTTTACAGTGAAAAGCTGAGGGTGTTAAGAGAGAAATAGTTGTGATTTTCCCCCTTTTAAAATGTGCTCAAATCGTCATTCTGGCTATATTTCATATTAGGCTTAACCTATGAAGGATTTTCAAGATTGTAGATGGCCAAATGGGAATGAAGGAGCTTTCCCATTTTTGTGTTGACAGACAGGACATCAAATCATGGAGACAAATCGGTCTGTATGCCACAGATTGTCCTTTGCAGACATATCTCCTCTCTTTCACCAGAAATGCACTGACAAGCAAAACAGAAAGGCAAGCGATCTCTCATACCCATATGTATATAATGTGCAAGTACTGTAAATAAGTGTACTGATGTAACAATGTAGCATACCATAAAATACAATATAATGAAATAACAATAAAATAATGTAATAAAAAGGGAATGGATGCAAAGAAGTTGAAACAAAATAAAGCCAGGGATATGATTAAGAATTTCAATATTTATTTCTAAGTTTTAATGACAACAAAGCAAAAATAGAATCTGACTGCCAGCAGTGGGAACACATATAATATGTGCTCTTTTTGTGTTTTTTGTGTTGCATTGTTCTTTGTTACTTAAATGTTTTGACAACTGTAAACCACCCAGAGTCACTGGGAGTCAGGCAGCATATAAATTTCATAATAATAATAATAATAATAATAATAATAATAATAATAATATGATGATGATGATGATGATGATGATGATGATGATGATGATAATGGCTTTCATTATTCGCAGAGGTTCCATACCAGCCAAACAGCCGTGGATAAGCATTCCTAATGCTTGTATAAAGCCCATCTAGGCTAGGAAGAGGGCCACTGCAAGACTCGGGCCACACCAGCCGCAGCCAAGCCATTTTCTACCTAACCTGCCTTTATACAAATCTGCCAAGGGCAGAAGGTTGATTTCAATGTTCAGAAAAGTCTGCAGTTGATTTGCAAAAAAAAAAAAAAGGGGGATTTTGAACTCTGCCTGTTTTTAACCTTACAACAAAAGTATTCCTTCTCCATTCTAAACTGCATTACTAGAATGAAGAACATTTTGGTATCTTTGCATGCTTGGCTGATGCAGTGATCAGATGCAGTGGCTCCATCTGATTCTTGTACTCAAATTCCTGGTATCTGAATTTTCTACTGGTTACGTGTAGGTCTTTTGCCCATGGCTTGTAGACTTTGGATTCTAACAGAAAACAAAACTGATCCCATGTGCCTGATGTCTGCCCAAGCACAATGGAAGAGACTTTATTCATTGATGCCATAAAAAACCATTTCCAGAAGAATTTATTTATCA
Organism: Liasis olivaceus; assembly: GCA_030867105.1. Lineage (NCBI taxonomy): Eukaryota > Metazoa > Chordata > Lepidosauria > Squamata > Pythonidae > Liasis > Liasis olivaceus. Next base: position 17,760,358 of record CM061355.1, on the reverse strand, counting down.
TATCTTATTTGCAGACTGTGCATTAAAGCAAGCTCTACCTGATTTTTTTTTTCTTGAAACATTTTTCCATGGAGAAAATAAAACAAGCAACCTAACCAAAAAATGAGAAGGCTTACTATTACAAACTTAGACTCTGTGTGTCACTTTATCTTTTCTTTTCCCCAATATAAGCAGGCCTTTTGGCTATTAAGAAAAAGGCTAAACAGACAGGAGATACAGCAGCAGAAACTAAAAAATGACACTCCTCTGTTATTTTGGTCACATTGGGACCCTTGAGGCTTAAAAGCACTTTTTTGGAAAGATTTTATCACTCCTGGTTTCTTGCCACTGGTTTCCTTGGTCTCAGATGATAGAAAAATATAACTGGATGCTAAAACCAACAGTTGGGATGTTATAACCAATAACACCATTTGGTAAAGAAAAACATGCCATATTGAACAGCTGTAGCAGATAAAACAACAGTTCTTCCCAGCTCCTACATTAAAACACAGAACAAAAGAACAACAACACAGCAGGATATCTTAGCACCATTTCACGTTAGAGAGACACATTATAACAGAACAACACCCTCATGCTTTTCTGGAGAAGGAGCCTGCAATTTTTTGATAGCCAAAGGTCAAATTTAATATTTGGGGAGGCAAAAATTACAGTGTGGGAAGGAACTGCAACGGTTCTGTCAAATGCACAGTTGGGATTTGGAATTATGGGGGGGGGGGTTGTTTTGGGGAGTCCAAAATGATGGGAAACTGGACCGTCCATTTTCAGCAAAAATAGTGAGAGGAGGCACTAGAAGCCTTAAAAAGGTTTGGAAAGTGGCATTGGAATTATAAACTGAAGACCCTAATCTAGAATAATACCTTCCCCCCCCCATTGGTTCAGACACTTACCTTTACCTTCACCAAAAACCTAACCCTAAATTGATTTTCCATGATCACCCACAGGTATTCATGGCTCAGTCGAAAAGACCAATCCTGTCTCCTGTTTCGTGCTACAATTAATTATTTCTTTACCAGTTCATCAGTTCAATTCATATCCATCAAAACTCAAGGCCACTAACAAAATTCCTCTAGCCAAGGGTTCTCCAAAGTGGTCAATATCAACCCCAAGGGTCAATGGAACTATCCAAGAGGTTGATAAATGATGGAAGGTCGATTGGAGTCAATTAATCTTTTGGGGTTTCTGTAGAGTTCCATGCCAGTCCCTAGTTCTGAAGGTGAGGTGGCTAGTGGTGAGACAGTGTTACCCAGGGTTGGATGGTCAGCCTCCAGCAAGAGCTGCTTTGAGTTATCTCCATCATCATCATCATCTGGAGTACTATTAGTTAAAGTAGTGTTTATTAAATTATTTTCATATAATAAATACTGGGGGGTCGTTGAAGAATCTCTAACTTCATGAAGGGGTCAATGAGCTGAAGAGTTTGGGGACCCCTGCTCCAGCCAGAATCCTTTCCAGAGCAGCCCACCAGGGATGTGCGAGGGGGAGAAAAGTCTTTTGGCTGAAGCCCCCAAGAATCTTTTCCCCATCAGGTTATAGTCGAATCCTCTAGTCTTAATCCCCAAGTGAAACATGGACAGAAGATTATCCCCTTTCCTTTCATTGTGTTCTATACCACTTAATTTTAGACTGAAAGCTCTTTCTGCAAATTAAGATTCATGGCTCAGAATTTTATTTTTTTAAAGATAAATAATAACAAAAAAAAAAAAACCCTAGAGAAAATTACTAATAAATCCAGCAGTGCAACCCTTCCCCCTCTTAACTGGGTATCACAGTAGGGTGACATCTGACCCATCTAATTAAAATTAAAATAGCACCCCGGTCATTGACCAGCTTGTAGTCATCTCCTATCTGCCTACCTAAAATATTAGCTGCCTAAAAAACACCACGTGAACAGTTCTGGCCTGGCCTTCAAGCTATTTTGCACAAGAGGAATCACAACAAACCAATTTCTTGGCCTTCTTTATTAAAGGAAGAGCAATATATTTGCACAAATGTACAGGTAGTCCTTGACTTACAACCACAATTGGACCAGAATTTTCATCGCTAAGCAACGCGGTCATAAAGTAAGATGTCACATGACCACATTGCTTAGCGACAGCAAGCCCAGCACTCCCCATTGCTGTCATTAAGCGAATTCCACAGGTCATTAGCCAAGGACCCATCCCAATCCAACCATTCCAGGCTTGGTTCCTGCCAGTCCTGAGTCTCAGTAAGGTAAGGGACTGCCTCCAACTCCCTCCACCCACCTATCTCCCCCCATTTCTGCCCTTTTGGCCGCCCTGCACCCTACCTTGTGGAGCGGCAAGCAGCCCCAGAACCACGTGGCTCTGCGGCTGCTTACTACACTGTGGCTCAGGGGCATCTTGGTGCGCCACAGTTCTGGGGCTGCAAGAAGCCCCTGAGCTGCAGCACAGTGCAAAGCTGCAGCTGCCCCCGGAAGCCTCAGCTGCCCCAGCCCGCCCCATCAAGCATTCTTTTGCCCAGCTACCTTCTCTTCCAGTTCCCCACGCTGACTTTTCGCCTTTTGTGCCCAGCCACCAAGGCCGAAGCAGAAGCGCCTCCCTGCCTTTGCTGTGTCTTTTTCAGACCCGGCTTCTCTGGTGAACGTTTCCTACACATGGCTCCCCAGCCCGGCCCAGCAGCACAACGCAAATGAGAATGCCAGCCAATGGGGAAGGCAGGAAGCGGTTTTGCCCAATGGGAAAGTGCCAGGTGTTGGCTCAGCTTCGACAAACCTACCGACACGTAGTTCCTTGCAGCCCCAGAGCCACAGGGTGCCAAGAAGCCCCTGAGCCACAGTGTACCAAGCAGCCCCAGAGCCACACAGTTCTGGGGCTGTTTGCCACCCCACAAGGCAGGGTGCATGGCAGCCAAAAGGGCAGAGATGGGGGGAGATAGGTGGGTGGGGGGAACTGAAGCACCCCTGCAGTCGTAAGTGTGGGCAGAATGCCAAGTGCCCAAATTTTGATCACGTGACCGTGGGGGGGGGGGCGCTGCAACAGCCACAACTTTGGGAACCAGTCATAAGTCCATTTTTTCAGCATTGTTGTAACTTCCAATGGTCGCTGAACAAATGGTCATAATTCGAGGACTACCTATGGTCACTGACATCACATATAATTCTGACTAGCTAGCAACAGGAGATATCTACTTCAATGAGGATTATATTTGATCCAGATAGGTCCATTGTTAAGCAACAATCAATAAGAGAGGGTAAGCAACTAGTTTCAAATGGGAGGGAAAGCTGAACTTAAGAGGGATTCCTGGGGGCCCCTTCAGGGAGCAAAACAGCTTCATTTCTGCAGTTAGAGATAACATCATGATATAATCTTAGAGTACAGCCATTTACAGATAAGCACATCACAAAAAACTAACAGCATAATCCCCCCCACTTTTTTTTAAATAGTGTGCACTTCTACGTTCCTCCAAACTAAATGATTTTTTAACTTTTTTAACGGTCCTGCCCCCCTTTAATAGTAAATACAAATCTCTGTCACATTATGTTCTAGAACAGTGTTTCTCTACCTTGGCGACTTTAAGATGCATAGCTGGGGAATTCTGGGAGTTGAAGTCCACACATCTTAAAGTCGCCACGGTGGAGAAACATTTCCCTAGAGGAATGATTGACTGCATTATTTGAACAGTGCATGCTTGAACACACACACACACACCTATCCCAGGATCAGACAAGGTATCATATACCTTGGGATTCAGGCTCTGTCTCTTGCCAGGTTGGAGGCCCATACTGGCATTTTGAACTGAACTGGGAAAAGAGTTGATATATCTTAAACCAGTGTTTCTTAAACTTTTTTCTCTCAGGACCCCTTCCCACTTTTAAAAATGATGGCTATTAAGGTATCCACCACAGGTATGTTTTCCCTTTAAGGAGAATAACACATTTCAGGTGTGGAAGGGTGGAGCCGGGACTCTCTCATTGGAGAACTGTTGTATATTAGTATGCAGTATTCTCAAGTAAAGTTGTTGGGGGAATGTGTGGAGAGGAAATACTGCTGTACTGGACTGAAATGTAAGTTACTGACCTTGGACTGTTTATTGACCATTGCCTATACTGTTTATGTTTTTGCTCATTGTAAATACAAGTCTATTGGACTGCATGCTGTGTTTGGCTTGTTATTTACTACTGTGTGTATTGCTTCATTGTGCTGCTGTATCTCCATGCCTATCCCCTGATAGGTTATGGGCCCAGAACACACAAGTGAGCTAAAAAAGGCTTGGTCATAGGTCCAGGTTGTTATACTGGAGAGCAAGAAGAAAGTTTGTGTTTTTTGTGCTCCAAGGAAAAGTTTTTTACAAGTCTGTAGAAGATGGTGGCTATAGCCCTCATGCAGCTACCTCTCACGTGCTTGAATGAGTGGAATTATCTGACTTGGGCTGTGAAGATGGAAATATTTCTGAGGAAAGAAGGTTTGTGGTCTATAACTGATGTATCTCCTGTTAATGCTTTAACCCCAGCCCAGGAGAGAGACAATGAGAAAGCCTTAGCAAGCATTATTTTGGGTTTAGAGGATTTGCAGCTGATGCATGTGAGAAAGCTGACTTCTGCCCATGAATGCTGGACTGTTTTGCGGTGGCTTTATGTATGTGACTCTGTTGTTTCTAAAATAAGTCTCACAAGAAAGCTGTACAGGACAAGGATGTTGCCTGGTTCCAGTGTGGCTAATCATCTACAGCTAATGAAAACAATGTTTGTTGAGCTGGAGGAACGTGATGTGGTGTTTCCAGAGCTCCATAAAGTGTTTATCATTTTCTCGTCTCTTCCTGAAGTCTTCGACACCCTAGTAACATCTTTAGAGTCTCTCCCACAGCAAGAGTTAACTCTAACCTTGATAACAAGTTGGTTACTAGAGGAGGAATTAAAGCAAACAGATAACAAAGCTGCAAGAAACAAGTCTGCGACAACTTCCTCATCGAACAGAAAAACTGCAGTTCGGGATGAGGAGGGGGCGTTTTCTAGACTCAATATAACGAGGCGTTGTTGGTGTTGTGGATCTTCTACTCATTTACAACGAGCCTGTTTTTCTCTAGCTAATGACAAGGAAGAAAAGAGGCGGAAGAAAAGCTGGAAAAATCAAGTCTCTGTCATTCATCCAATGGAAGAAAAAGTTGACAATTATTGGCTTCTTGACAGTGGGGCTAGTCATCATGTCTGCAAAATTTGAGCCTTGTTTACATCTTCGGGACCAGCCCAGATATCCTCAGTGAAATTGGCAATTGGTGTTTGTTCCAAAGTTGAGGGTGTTGGGACAGTGTTTATACAAGAACTTGGTGAGTTTTTAGAAAATGTATTGTTTGTGCCTCAGTTAAATCACAGTTTAATATCCGTATCAGCATTAGACCTGAAAGGTTTTACAATTTCTTTTGAGAAAAGTATGTGTACTATATATAAAGAGCAAACCCAGTTAGCACAAGGGACTATGAAAGGTGGTCTGTATGTGTTAAACACACCTAGATCAGCAAATGTTACACACACAATGTTTGGTAATAAGCCGGAGCATGATAATTGTATTCACCTATTGCATAGGCATTTAGGACATGTAAGTTTTAAAGTTTTACAAAAAACAGTGGAGAACTCATATGGCTTACACCTAAACAAATGTTCAGCTTATTTAGACTGTGCCGTTTGTAAGAAAGAAAAATCCAAGGCCAGTCCAGTGTGTAAACAAAGTGAAAGAAGAACTAGACCTTTTGAACTATGGTTTGCTGACTTAATAGGGCCTTATCCGAAGTCCTATGGTGGTGCAAGATATGCTCTAGTAATCATTGATCATTATACATGTTACACTTTTGTGTATATTTTGAAAACGAAAGAGCAAGCTACAGCTTTTATCCAGGAATGGGTTAATTCTGTTGAAAGAAGATATGCATGTTTGGTAGGACAGTTACAAACTGATAGAGGTACGGAATTTACAAATTTAAAGCTACAGTCGTGGTTAAAAGCTAAGGGAATACGACACAGGTTGTGTAACGTAGCAACACCAGCAGAAAATGGAATGGTGGGAAAGAAAAATGATGTTTTACAACAAATAATGAGATGCTTATTAGCTGATGCAGGTTTAGGAAAAAGTTATTGGGCTGAAGCTATGTATACAGCATGTTACATTACTAATAGAGTGTGGCACTCAACACTTCAAAAAACACCTTTTGAAATGTTATATAAGAAGAAACCCGATTTATCCCATTTGCATATTTTTGGTTGTGGAGCATGGGTTAATATTCCCAAGAAGTTTCGTAGAAAGGCTCAGGATACAGCGACTAAGTTAGTTTTTCTGGGATATGAACCTGCTACCAAATCATATCGTTTAGCAAGTAAACATGGGAAGATAGTGCAATCTAGGTCTGTTGCATTTACAGAACAATCTGGGTGGAATAGAGTTAAAGATAGCCTAGTATATCTGCCAATATGTAAAGATGAAGTTAAAAGTGAAGAAAAAAGTTCAGCTGAGGGTGATATTGCTGATGGAAGTGAAACGACTCCTGCAACTATTAAGAAAGAGGAGCAGGATTCAGATACATTAAGTGGTGAGCAGCCAGAACTTAGGAGAAGTCAAAGGCAGAATAAGGGCATACCACCACAAAGATATGTACCTGGAGAGATTACGTTATGTAATGTGGATGTAGAACCAAAATCTTATGAAGAGGTAATGAATTTGCCTAAGATTGAAAAAGACAAATGGTTAAAAGCAATGAAACAAGAATGTGAAGCTTTGATTAAAAAACAAGTATTTGAGGAAACAGAATTACCTAAAGGAGAAAGAAGAATAGGGTCGAGATGGGTATACAAAATAAAGCATACAGCGGATGGTGAAACCCAGTATAAAGCTAGGCTAGTAGCCAAAGGATATGCACAAAACCACACCACACACGACGAAACATTCTCTCCCACTGTAAGAAGTGAATGTGTGCGCTTATGTTTAGCCTTAGCAGCAATAAACCATGATCATATACATCATTTGGATATAAATACAGCTTATCTGAATGCAGAACTAAAACATAGTTTATTTAGAAGCTGCACCAGGATATAAGGGACAATCACCTGGAAAAGTATGGTTATTGAAGAAAGCACTGTATGGACTTAGACAAAGTGCTCATGAGTGGCACAATTGTTTAGCTATGACATTAACCAAGTTGGGTTATAAATCAACAAAAGCTGATCCATGTATATTCATTAAGGATGTTAATTGGAAGCAAATAACCAACTTATGTTTTGTAGATGATTTATTGGTGATAGCCAACGAGGAGGGGCTAATCAATACAAAAAAAGAACTAAAAAGATTTTTTGATTTGAAAGATCTAGGGGAAATAAAAAACTACCTAGGTGTTAACATAGTAAAAACTACATCTGGTGATTATTTGTGGCATCAAAAAGATAAAATCAATCAATTATTGTTAACATATGGAATGGAGAATTGTAAAGGGGCAAGTACTCCAATGTGTGTAGATTTCCAAAAAGGGGATTACAGTGATAGTATACCAACTAATAGGGACCAATATCAATCTATAATTGGCACTTTGCTATATCTAGCAAAATGGTCACGACCCGATATTGCATGTGCAGTAAATATATTAGGCGGGCAAGTTGCAGAACCGAAACGGGCGCATTGGGCAGCAATAAAAAGAATCTTGTGATATTTAGCAAGAACAAAGGATTATTGTTTAACGCTAAAACCTATAGGTGAGCCTATGTTGACAGCATATGTAGACTCAGATTGGGGTGCTGATATGAATAACAGAAAGTCCACAACTGGAATGGTAATATTATTTGCAAATATACCAATAGGGTGGAAATCTGTTCAGCAGAGCCTAGTGGCTATGTCGAGCGCTGAAGCTGAATATTGCGCATTGTCAGAGTTATGTACTGAACTCATATGGTACAAACAACTGTTAAAGGATATGGGAATGAGTATAGAATATCCAATACAAGTTTATGAGGATAATCAAACATGTATACAGATGGCTATATCAGAAAGAATGAAAGCTAGGACAAAACATATAGCAATCCGGTATGAAAATGTAAGGGATGCTATAAATAGAGTTTATTCAGCTGAAGTATTGTCCAACGGAAAATATGTTAGCTGATGGATTCACGAAACCATTAAGTGTGAAAAAACATCAAGAACTCATTGTAAGGATGAATTTCAAAAGTTTACTGTAAAATGTATATAAATGTAAAATATATATGTAGATGTATCTCCATAAAGGAAAGGAGGGGTATTAAGGTATCCACCACAGGTATGTTTTCCCTTTAAGGAGAATAACACATTTCAGGTGTGGAAGGGTGGAGCCGGGACTCTCTCATTGGAGAACTGTTGTATATTAGTATGCAGTATTCTCAAGTAAAGTTGTTGGGGGGAATGTGTGGAGAGGAAATACTGCTGTACCGGACTGAAATGTAAGTTACTGACCTCGGACTGTTTACTGACCATTGCCTATACTGTTTGTTTTTGCTCATTGTAAATACAAGTCTATTGGACTGCACGCTGTGTTTGGCTTGTTTACTACTGTGCGTATCGCTTCATTGCACTGCTGTATCTCCACGCCTATCCCCTGATAATGGCGGACCCCAAAAGAGCTTTTGTCTGTATGGGTTATATTTATTGATACTTACCGTATTAAAAATTTAAATGGATGCATCCACTGCTGCTACAGCTTCTCACAACTGTTTGATGGGATTTTAATATTGTACTTATTACTGTATTATTTTAATATTGTATTGTATTTTTCAATGTAGGCTGGCAAATAATTTTGATTTTGCAGATCCCTGAGGGACTTCAGGGGCCCTTAAACAATCCATACATTCATAGGTCAGGAGGGGAACCTAGGCAGTACCAACTGAATTACAGCTTCGGCCACTGATTTTTCCTCTTCCTTCTCATCTTCTTCATCTAAGAGCTGCACGCTGTCCTGTATGGCCTAATACATTTGTGCACCATTGCTGGCACAAATGAAACTATTTCCCTCTGCACAAGTCTGCCACTTGCTGAGAATTATAAAATGAGTCAACAGTGGCATTAGTCCTAAACATTCTCCTCACCCTTGCGTCCCAATTTTCAATAGTTTAACACTCTCTGAAGTTTGGGGAAAAATGAATAGATATTTCCATCTTAATCCCTACAATTTCAGACGATTATATCTAAAACATCAATCTAAATACATGGATGGAGCTTTTGTTTCATCCAATTTGATCTCAAATATTACGCTTCTCAATGAAATGGACTGACACCTTTTAATGAGCAGATGTCAAGCACTTAGTTACAGAAATGCAAGTTATTTACATACTTATATAAATCCATGTAGGAACACAGGAGTCTACCCATAATTACAAATAACTCATAGGAGAACAAACTGCTTATTACTACTTAATGCAAGGAGGCAAAATGTTATGAATGAATTAGTACGAGATTTAATCAAATACAGTGGTACCTCAAGATACGAATTTAATCCGTTCCGTGACTCTGATCGCAAGTCGAATTGGTCACATCCTGAAGTACGTTTTCCCATAGGGTTCAGTGTAAATATGGTTAATCCGTTCCACCCTCTGAATTTGGTCGCATCCTGAAGCAAATTTCCCCATAAGGTTCAATGTAAATACAGCTAATCCGCCCTCCGAATTTGGTCGCATCCTGAAGCACATGTCCCCATAAGGTTCAATGTGTCAGCCGGCGTTGCATGGCTAAGAAATTCCCCAGGCGCGCTTTAGTCAGCCCTAGCGCAGAAAAAGGAAGTGCTAATGAAATCTGAGAAAGGCTCCCGCGCGCACAGCCGGGAGCGGGAGCTTCCCCCCCACTCCCCGTGCTGATTCTTCTTAATTCCGCGCTCTTTTCTCTGTGCATAGCCCTTGGCGCGTGCGAGAAAAGCACAGTGAAAGGAATGGGGGGGAAGGCTTATGTCGCACGCACGCACAGCGGAGTGGGAGCTTCCCCCCCCATTCCTCCGCGCTCTTTCCTTTCTCCATAGCGACAAAAGCACAGTGAAAGCAATCAGCACGCTGGGGGGGAAAGGCTTATGTCGCGCGCACGCACAGCGGAGTGGGAGCTTCCCCCCCCCATTCCTCCATGCTCTTTCCTTTCTCCATAGCGACAAAAGCACAGTGAAAGCAATCACCAGGCCAAGGGCTATGGCCAAAGGAAAGAGCAAATTTCCCCATAAGGTTCAATGTAAATACAAACAGTTCTGAAACATGCATTTTATTTTTAAACCACAAAAACATGAAAAAAAGCACAGTATGAAGAGGGAGAATGGGGTGGGGAGGCAGTTATTGTTTGGAGGGAGAGTCCCCCTCCAAAGGGACTTCGGGGAGATCTCCTTCAGGGGTTTCCTCTCTTCTTTGCCTCTTAGCTGCAAAGTCTTATTCTTGCCACGCCCGCTCTGCATTTTCTTTGGAGCCATGCTGACAAGCACACCAAAAACCTTCCAAACGCCACAAAACACACTACAAGCCTTACCGAATGCCTCCTTGCTACCGTGATCTCGCTCACAGGAAGCCGCGACCACGTGGCAGCAGGGCAAATGGCTTTTCCTTTTCCTTTTTCCTTTCTCCATAGCGACAAAAGCACAGTGAAAGCAATATCAGCGCGCGCACACAGGCGGGAGCAGGAGCTCCCCCCCCCCCGCGCGCTCAGATTTCATTAGCACTTCCTCTTGGAAGCTGCGACCACGTGGCAGCAGGGCAAATGGCCGCGGATCCGGTTCGTAGCTTGAGGCGGAGTTCGCATGTTGAGGTAAATTTTTGCGGCCGGAGCTGGTCGTATCTTGAAATTTTCGTAAGATGGGACGTTCGTATCTTGAGGTACCACTGAGGTACCATTGAGGTTTCAATCTGAAACCTCCCTGAAAGAATAAGGAAATCTGTACCACCTCTAACATATGCAGCACAAAAAAAAATCTATCAAATTGAATGCAACTCATCAAAATTAACATTCTCTTTTCATTGCATGTCTGGAAAGCCCACTGAGCATATGAAAGGATTGAGAACCTGGATGCTGTGCTGTATCTGGACTGACCAGTCACAAATCATGCAGAGTCACAGCAAAGGCGATTAAATGTGAGCCTCAACTTTCTGTGAGGCTGCCATCCACAGAACATAATAAAATGGAAAGAGTATCAGTGGTGTACAAAACAACGCCCTTACATCTGATGTGGTTGCCCAGGATGTAAAGTGGTTGTAGGACCAGCTTTTGATCAAATGACCCATTGCAATGGTCTCTCAACTGCCAATGCCTTCATTTCAATGTAATAGCACGAACAGATGCAAAAGCCATTTACCACGGGCAAGAGACGATGCTTTATGTAACAGCCAGAAAAGCAATCTGGCTTCAGTTAGCTTTTGTGAGAAATGGACACAGCTTTTTTTTTTTTTTCACTTTGAAAAGCAAGGATAACACAAGTGTGGGTCATCTTTTAATTTGCTCTTCTCAAGAATGCAAGAAGCTGCTATATCATAGGCCACCTAAGCCAGTGTCAGGTCCAGCCCAAGAACAAGGAAACAGTCCAATCAAGTTCAGTTCTTTTATTGCTTACACCATATAGACAAACTCTTGGCAGACTAAATTTGTACTACTGCAACTAGTGGATACACCCTGGGAGATTCTAGAAAGTGGCTATCCTAAATCTCCTGCTCCAGACTGTGTTGTCTCTTGTCTCTCTGCCCTTCTTGGAATGTGCCCCTTCCTTGCTCTCTCCTCCAAACCACCACAGCCAGTCTTGCCAGGAACTCAGGAAGAGTTTGATCTCATTATTTGTTTCCTTTCAACTGGAGATGCCAGGAGTCAAACACGGAATTTTCTGCATGCAGAGCAAATACAGCAAGTGACTGACCTTTCTTCGTTTCTCTCTCTGAAATCACTATCCTTGATCCCTGGTATAGATTTGCTAACCTAAAATGCTGACACAATAATGGTATGGAACAAGGTGACTTGATGAAGATTTTAATCAGATTGTTTCAACTTCACCTGAAGTGTTACAAAGGGAGAACCACTGGGCTTTTCTTTCTTGACCTCCTCTCTTTTCAGCTGTACTCTCAGTGTTGCCTTTGAAACAAAAACAGAGCATCTGGACTTCACTGTCATAAACCCAGTATCTCAATAGGCATGAATAAAGACAGAATCGAACAATCCTTCCGCGCCCCCCCATCTCCCCAATTCCTTCAACAGTCAATATCTCTTTCATTGGATCAAGTTGCAATTTCTCTCTCTTGTCTGCTGAAGCCAACATTTATTTCTACCAGGCTCTTATGTAAGTGTTCATTTCCCCTTGACTTCTAACAAGAACAAAAGCTCAGAAGAAAATGTATCAAGGAATGCTAGCAGCAGCAAGAAACCTCACATGATGAGGCCTGTGAAAGGCAAGATTAGGATAAACAAACAAGTGAGAGACAGCACAGAGCTTCTGGGCCAGCTTCACCAAGGTGTCTTCAAGCTTCTTGTACACAGCCACAACTTTAGACCATCATTAGATCAAACCTCCCAGATTCTCTCCCAGTTTACAGCACAGTTAGCTATGTGGGATGGGAATAATAGATGCTTCACACTGGGTAGAGATATAGCCACAAAACTATTGCATCGCTACAAAATAATGAAGAATGAGGTTACAGAATCTGCAAAATCAACATATCTCTCTGATGGTAACACAGAATCACCTGACACTTGAAGAAAATATTTGCCAGGAAGGTCCTCAACAATTTGAGAGCAAATCCACCAGGAATGACATTTCTATAATTCAGAGCTGCGGAATCTTTTCATGGCAATGATGCTTTTTGAGCTTTGAAGGACATGCAAGTGGGGGAACATTCCAAATAGCAGTGGATAGCAGCAGAACAAAAGTTCATTTTGACTGTATTTATAATTACACTGAATTACAGTGAAATACACAAATCTATAGAGGCTTTCCTCTCACCTTCAAGGCTTCCCAGAAGCAACTGGGTGGCCACTACAGGAACAGAACATTGGACATGATGGAGCATTGGCCCAACTTCTTTGTTAAATCTATATCCCACCTTTCCTCCCATTTTATCCCTACCAGAGGAGTTTCTCATTTGTTCTTCTCCATCTTTCCTTGCAAAAGAGATGCATAAGACATGTGATGTGAAACACAGCAAGCAGATTCTTCTCATGGGACCTGTTGCCCAACTGGAAATGTGAGTACTGTACAAAGGAATTTATCTGCTTCTTTTAACAGGCTGGAGGTTCACTTCTTACTACTTGAACAAAAGTAAGCATATGACAATATTTCATTTCATCTGTACAGCTGAACAATGAAAGAACCTAATTTCGGTATTTCACCTTCCACGAATGCTGTAAACAACCTGCTCATCTCCCTAAATTGCTTTTTAAAAAGCAAAGCATAGATATGGGTGGGTGATCCTGTGTTTTACAAGAACTTGCTGCAGACAGTGGTTATTATGGAAATTATTAGCACCATCAAAGCTTAATGGAGATCTGTTAAGAATATTATGCTAATCTGTAAAGTGCATTAAGCACACCATTACACTACTCCAGTAAAAAGACATTACAAATCATGTCATCCATTGCTATTCCAAAGTTAAAACAAAATTCTCTCCAGCAGTGTAAAAGAAATTAATTGTTTTGTCTATAATCATACAAATACATTCAACAAGGGTAATAAGCCAGACAGAGATTAATAATAAGCATTTATTACATTAGTATTCCACCCTGCTTCCAAGGAGACTAAAACATAACAACCCCATAAAGTAAATCCAGCAGACCGATGCTGAGCCTGCCTAAGGCCACTCATTGCTCTTCAGATCTAAGCTGATTTTTCAGCAGAGGTTTTCCAAATACAGTAAACCAGAAAAAGTCTGTTCTCAAAGGGACACTGGGAGAAAAAGAGAGAAACAGATCCAAATTCTATCACTAACTCCCATAATCTGGTGCCTTCCAGAAAAACAACTGTCTTAGACTACATGTCCCATTAAGTGATGATTTATTTAGCCATAGTTTATTGAATAATCTACATTTGCCAAATTCTTGCATCACACTAAGAAACCACATGATGACCTGGGCTGCTGTTTGAACCAAGCCTCTGAATCAGACTACTGGTCCATCGAACAGTATTACAGACACCAGCTATCCTGGGCAACAGAATTTCAGGGTTTCACACTGGAATCTTTCCAACTCTATCTAGAGATGCTGGAGGTTGAATTTCAACTTTCTCCATGCAACGTGAGCTCTTTTGCACTGCTGAGAATGTGAATAAAGTACATCACATCTGCAGACCACAGGCTGCAGAATGCTGTTCTGTTTACATTGGCACCAGGTATCTCCAACTATGTTGTTAATAGCCAGCTCCAGGAACTGTTTCTCATGACTAAGAGAGAACAATTGCAATCTTAACGCCTCATATCACTGATTTCTGAAGCTAAAGTAAGACAACGACTAGTTCATAGGTAGAGCTTAGCAATGTGCAGTATTTGAATCTGAAGTAGGCCAGGCCAACAGGTCATTTTAGGCTTAGGGAAATACATGTTTGAGTTCAGGAGGTAACAACAGGGAGTGCCATGTGATTGCATCGTGTCACTGCCTCCATAAGAGCTTCTGAACACAAACAGGCAGCCCAGGAAAAGGTGTGGCTTCTTTAAGAAGCTGCCAACACTTTGCCTGTTTTAGATCCAAACACTGCACACCACTATTTATAGGGCAGGGCAATGCCTTGGATTCAGTCTCCAAAAGGTCCCTCAGAGCACTTTGGACACGATCCTAGGACTTGTATGCAACAGCTTCAAGCCCTGGTCCCTCTTTTCAAGGTGCAGCCAGTTTAAGTTCTCAAAGGCACTTCATATAAACTATGAAGCACAGCTTAACTCTACTAGCTCATAAACAACATTCTGCTAATACAGCTGCCAGCCATGGCAATCCTGCCTTCCCCAACCAGCTTGAAAAGCTTGAATGTGGGGAAGGAGAGCAACATAAACTACAAATTGTAACCGGAGATATGTTTCAGGGGGAGAAAACAAACAAGGGGCAGAGGACTTCTCCCAGCAGCTAAGTTTAAATAACCAAACTGTCAGAGCCCCTCCAATCCTACAAGATACAGATTAGGAAGCTTTCCAAGAAGTAAACAATTACATGCCACTCCTCAAGAGCTCTATCTGCTCTCAGTACCAAGAGCAGAATTTAAAAGAAACTCACCTTTTCACACCTCTAGCCACATCTTCCAAAAGAACCTCATATTAACCTATGGAAAAGCAAGTCACAGCAGATGATAGCATTTGGCTGACCTTGACTGACTTGATCTGATTAGTCCTTGGACAGGATACCACCAGGAAATCCTAAAGCTGTCCACTAGACTGGAAAGTCAAAGAAACATCTTAGAAGATAACGACAAACTATTTCCATAGTGTTGCCAAGAAAACTACACTGATGCATCCCTATAATTACTACAAGTCCAGGTCAAATCAAGACAAGAAAGCAAGGAAAAAAAATTCCTCTAATTATGGAAGGATGCTGGGGAAGACCAAGAAATGCAAGAACAAGCAACATGTCAAGTAGGTAAGATTTTATCCCTCACTGGGGGCAGGTGGGGGGGGAGAGATCTCTTTTAGGGGCGGGAAAAACACAACAAAGTGGAGGAAGGTTACCAGAGAAAAGCACAATTTTCTCCCAAGGAATCCCTGGAACTCGCAGCTGCTGAGCCCCCATTCCTTCCAGTTCACAAAGGCGCTCAGGAGGGGGGGAATCTTCCTCCCCACGGTGGGGGCGGAGGGGAAGACCCTGCAGCAATGAGGGAGCTGAACAGGAACAGCGGCCAGGAGGATTCGTGCCAGGGACCCTGAGGGACTTCTGAGGACCCCAGGTGGAAGCTGGACAAGCTCAGGAAAAGGGTGCCCAAAACGTCCTGGGAAATCGAAAGGGGTTACAGGAACTGGCTGTGCAGCAGAGGTGGGGGGGGGGGTCCCAAAGTCCCTGCAGAGTCAGACTCCCTCGAAGCAGGAACAAAAAGGGACGGTTGGGGACAGTCTGAGGCTTGAGCAAGCCAAGGGGGACGCCAAGGAGATCGGCGACGGGACGGACAGGGAGGGAGGGAAGTAGACGGTCCTTTCTCCATCCGGATGGCGGAGGCCCAGCGGCGGCGAAGGGAGCAAAGCTGGAAGGGAAGCAGGACGCTCGGCGGGGAAGGGGTTCCCGCGCTTCTCCGCGGCCGCGAGGCGGCGGCGGGCGACAAGGAAGGGCGGAGGTGGCGGGACGCTTTGTTCCTTACCCTGCGCGGAATTCAGACCAAACTTTCATTCACGCTGCCAGTCCACCGATGCCCTTGCTCAGCTCCCTTCCACCGTCGCGCCCCCCGGAGTGTTGTTGCTGCCGCCGCCGCCGCCGCCACTTCGGGACGCAGCGTCGCCGGACCGCGCGGGAGCCCCGCCACCCGTTTCCCCCAAGCGCGGGCGCCTCGGAGCGCTTCAGTTCACGCCAGCCCACGAGCCCGCGGCGGGGCTGGCAGCAGCAGGTGCTCCGGCCGCCAGGCCCCCTCAGCGCCCCAGCCAAGGCCGTGACGAGAGCCCTGCGCAGCCGCCGCAGCCGTCACCGCTCTCCCCTTCCTTCAGTCGCCAGCGTCGGCTGCATCCTCGGCGCGTAAAGGGGCCGGGCTCCGCGCGCGCAGCTCCGCCTGTTTTCGGCTGATGGGCAAGGCTTCCAGCCGGGGAACCGTCCGGGAGTCCCGGGGAGGCGGATCTTGGCCCGGCGTCCGTGAGGGTTGGCTGCTGGCGGGGAGCTCCGCTCTGCTCCCCCTCCTGGGCAGGTGGGCGCGGAGGAGCGAAGGCAAGCGATCCAGTTCTCATCGGATTAATAACCGCGATTCGGATGAAGCCTTCAGGGGTTAATCCAACAAGATCGTTTGCGTGCGGTTGCATAGGAATAAAACTATATTGAAAGCATTTTACGCAGGAGGTAGCCCGAAGCTGCCCTATTTTTACTTTTCTTTTTTACTTTCCAGTCTAACCTGGGGTTTCCTCGTGGCCTCCCATTTAAGTACTGGCTAGGTTCGGTCTTGCTTAGTTTTTTTTTTTTTCAGACAAGTTGACTAAATGTTACCACAGGTGTTAAAATAAATTTCAGAATGCAACAATGACACAATGTATTGTTTTAAGATTCAGTATGAATTGTGAAAATAGTATGCAGTGCGTAGGTTGGAGAAAAACAGTTACTGTATTTCTTGGGCCTGTCCAGGAGAATCGTCTAGAGCTCTACACTGAATGGGATTTGTATGTGCAAAAACGTTTCTCTGGTTGTTTGCAGAAGGAGTACCTACAAGCATAGGTATCTGATACAAGCCACAATAATGTCATTGCACAAATCCACATGCATTCATGATACAAATTATGCAATATCATGTACACATCATGACTGGCTCACAACAATGCCTTTTTACTATAGTATCATGAGACATCTTGAGCTTTTCCTTGATGATGTAGAGCCCATTGGGCCCCCAAAGCCAGTCTTCATTGTTTTGACTGGTGTGGAATAAGTTTACTATTAGTGTTTCAGGTAGGTGAGATGGTCTCACAATCATATGTGCTAACCAAGAAGATATTCAGAGACGTCCCACAAAAAGTTAATTCTGATTCTCAAATGTACTGTGCTGTACAGAGTTCAACTGAGTAATTGCATCACTATTGCTACAAACGGTCCCTCTCGGCCATCAGCTCTTTTAGGTGAGGTCTGCTCCCCAAACCAACTTATCTATCAACACTTTCAGAACCCCAAAGTCCTTATATACAAATATACATGTATGAAAAGCCGTTAGATATATACTTTTTGCTCGTGTTGCTTCCTGTTTTTCTCTTGTTCTGTTTTATTCAATATACAAAGACAATTTCTAAAAAGCACCTGCATAGTGTGTTGTATGAACCAAGAAAGTTCATTTAACTGAGTAATTTAAGCTAATAATGGGCAAACACATGGTGTGAATGTAGCCAATCAGAATTCTCCTCCTATTCAACTACTCTTTATGCCCAACCCAAGATAATGCCCAAATGGGATGGGCAGTGTGATAGGCAGAAAAATTCTTTCAGCAGAGCCTCCTATTCCTGTTTATATTTACTTTTGCTGTATTTTGGATGCTGCTGGAATGAACAGATTGGCGAAGTAACTGTTACTGGCCCCTCAGTGCTTAGTCAGGTAGACATGGTTGCCACTTTAGTTTAAGTTTCTTGTGATTTCGTCTCTCCTCCTTGTACAGACTTATTTAGCCCCTTTGGACATAGTTGAGATTGCTGCAGAATTATCATTCTGGAAAAACTCTTGGGTACACTGCTAGCATGCATAAGATTATACAGACTATCTTTATGTAAATTGCAATTCTATTGTTGATCTTCCATATTGTGTATATCAGTGTTTCTCAACCTTGGCAACCTTAAGCCAACTTTGCTGGCTGGGGAGTTCTAGGAGTTGAAGTCCACACATCTTAAAGTTGCCAAGGTTGAGAAACACTAGTGTATATCTACTTATAATATAGACCTGGAACAATGTTTACAGCAAGGCTGCCAGAATTATGCTGCAGAAATCTAGATGATCAATAGACTCTGCTGTACTTAGTGGTGGTTTGAATTTCTGCAGCCCACCTAAGGTAGCCCTAATATTTTTATTTTGTCTTCAAGTCAGACATGACTCCATGCAGTTTTCTAGGCAGCCTTTTCAGGAGGGGTTTGCCCTTGCTGCCTCCTTCCTAGAGCTGACAGAGAGGGCCTGGCCCAGGGTCACCCAGCTGGCTCTCATCCCTAAGGCAGGATTAGAACTCCAGTCTCCCTGCTCCTAGTTCAGCACCTTAACAACTAGTCCAAACTGGCTCTCTCCCCTAGGATAAACTAACTTAATTTGTAAGATATCGCTCCCTACTAATACATTGCAATTAAGGAGAGTGAAAGAAAGCCTCTCCCTATGATTACAGGATTTGTTAAAAGAAAAGGAGAATAAACTAGACAGAAAGAAAATATTACATCAGAGGACCCTTTAGCACTCACTTTTGACAGCCACAGATACTAAAGATACAAGAGTATTCTGGAACTTAATGTTAATTTAGGTAATAGTAAATTATTATTATTATTATTATTATTGGTATATTTTACTGTTCAATTAACTGTATTATTCTGCTCTTGATTTCAATGAAATTTTGTCTCTCTCTCTCTATATATATATAATATTGCATTTAATTGCAAAACCCACTAGCAACAGCATGATCCTATACATGTTTACTAAATTCCATTGAGTTCAGCAGGCGTAGTTCCCAGATAAGTTAGCTTAAGTTTTCACTAGATACCTTAGACTTATCACTTATGCAGTACAAACAGTCTAGATAAACCATACCTCATCTTTTCAAGCCAGCTTTAGCAATCACTTGCTGGTTGTACTTCTCAGTTGAAGTGAGGAATCCTCCTGTCCCTTCCTGAGTGATCATGGGTAGTTATTTTATATTTTTGCATCCTAGTGATGGTGTGTGTGTGTGTGTACACATTCACATGATGGTGAGTCAGATGTTCTTGGCCCTGGGAAACTGTTGGGTGCCCTGCCATCAGACCCTTGTACCCTTTCCTCCCATAAAATGCATCTGTTATGAATCAAGAACTGGGGAACTGTCCTTGTTAAGGTATCAGCTAATCTACTGGGAAAGAACAGACGGGGGGTGGGGGGACATCCACACAATATTAGGAGGAGCTTTTTATCCCATTTATGTTTCCATTCTTTAAGGAAAAAGGGGATCCTAAACAGCTATACTAGTGCGGCAAGAAAATAATTCAAAATCAGCTGTGATAGATATTCTTGTGTTTTACTTAATCCCCCCATCAAAGAGAACTCTGCAATGTAAAAAGCCAACTAACAGTATTTCTTCCTTGAATGAGGCTGCTATTCATTCTATATAGGCTGATAAAACTCACTTTTATTAAAGTGGTCCAACCTTAAGACGCTTGTTTCAGCTTTCTGAGTCTTTTCTTTATTCTAGTCTCTTAGCTGTTTGACCGCCAGGTTCTCCGCCATTCTTCATCTGACTTCCTTCTCATATTTCACTGAAGCTGCCCTTACATTAGAAATCTGCCAGGGAGAAAACGCTTCCGACACCCTTTTCTTTTATTCTAGTGACATATAAGGAAATGACAGCTTTGGATACTGGTACATACACACGCACGCGCACAGACACACACACAAAACTGTTTCCTGTCCTAGATTATTATCTCTGGTTGGTATCACTTTTTAAATAGCAGTTACCTATCTAGAATAAGCTACATTACAGCCTAATGTTTCTATAGAAAGCCATCAAATGAAAAACAATATAACTGAGTAGATGGACAAATAAACAAGGATAATCCAGCCAGAAATTTTGTAATTCTACAAGAATCGTTTCAAAGAACAGTTGAAACATCAGTACACATCGTCTAACAGGTTTAAATTAATTCAACAGTTTTTTAATATATTGCTTGCATTTTTTTCAGATTAATAACAATATTATACTGCATTTTTAAAAACTTAGGGCCAAACTAATACTTGATTTGTCTGATATCACTCCTGGATGTTTGCAGATTTTGCTAATCATGTGCTGCTGATTTGAATTTTCAAAGGAGCATTTAATGATACAAACATTTGCAGCCATGTCTCAACATATTCAATGGATTAACAGGATTTAACATGTTGTCAATGTTTTAGTTTAAGAAAAGATATAAAAATATATGTATATTTTGTTTGACCTGATAAGCATCTAGATCAGGGACACTTCTAGGGGGTGTCAAAAAAGTCAAGATGCCTGTGTGATTGAAGCCTCACCCCTTTTTACTTGTGTGTTTCAATCACGCAGTCTCAGTCACCGCTGCCATCTTGACTTTTTTACCTCTACCATGGATACCCCAATCTAGATTATATATATACACACACACACACACACACACACACACACACATACATACACATATACATATACATATACATACATAAAAATTCCCTTCTCACCCCTATGGGTGATATGTGTCTTCCTCAATCTCGGGTCCTCTACCAGAGGCCTGGGAGTTTGAGGGTTCTGTGCAGTATCTTAGCTGTTCCTAGCACTGCACTCTTCTGCACAGAGAGCTCTGATGTTGTTCCTGGGATCTGTTTGAGCCATTCTCCCAGCTTAGGAGTCATGGCCCCAAGTGCTCCTACCACCACTGGGACCACTTTGGCCTTTACTTTCCACATCCTCTCGATTTCCTCCTTCAGGCCCTGGTACTTCTCCAGCTTCTCATGCTCCTTCTTCCTGATGTTGCTGTCACTTGGCACTGCTACATCTATCACTACCGCTGTCTTCTGGTCTTTGTCTACTACCACGATGTCTGGTTGATTAGCCAGTACCTGCCTGTCCGTCTGGATCTGGAAGTCCCACAGGATCTTAGCCCTGTTATTCTCCACGACATTCTGTGGAATCTCCCATCTGGACTTGGGGGGGTCTAGCCCATACGCTGTGCAGATGTTCCTGTACACAATGCCAGCTACTTGGTTGTGCCGTTCAGTGTACGCTGTTCCTGCCTGCATCTTACACCTTGCCGCTATGTGTTGGACTGTCTCTGAGGCCTCTTTGCACAATCTGCACCTTGGGTCCTGTCTAGTGTGGTAGACCCCTGCTTCTATGGATCTGGTGCTTAGTGCCTGTTCTTGTGCTGCTATGATCAGTGCCTCAGTGCTGTCTTTTAGTCCGGCCCTTTCCAGCCACTGATAGGATTTCCCAATGTCAGCCACCTCAGCTACCTGTCGATGGTACATCCCATGCAGGGGCTTGTCTTGCCATGGTATTTCCTCCGCTTGAACTTCCTCCCATGTCTGCTGCTGCCTGAAGCATTCTCTCAGCAGCTCATCTTTGGGTGCCATCTTACTGATGTACTCCTGGATACTCCGGGTTTCATCCAGGACAGTGGCTTTGACACTCATCAGACCCCACCCGCCCTCTTTGCAGCTGGTGTACAGTCTCTGGGTGTTGGACTTGGGGTGGAAACCTCCGTACATTGTGAGGAGCTTCCGGGTCTTCACATCGACAGCCTCCATGTCTTCCTTTGGCCAGCTCACTATACCGGCAGGGTATCTGATGACTGGCAGGGCATACATGTTGATGGCATGGATCTTGTTCTTCCCATTGAGCTGGCTCTTCAGGACCTGTCTTATCCTTTGGTGGTACTTGGATGTTGCTGTCTTCCTTGCCTCCTCCTCATGGTTCCCGTGTGACTGTGGGACACCAAGGTATTTATAGCTGGTTTCTATGTCTGCTATATGGCCCACTGGTAGTTCCACTCCATCGGTCTTAACTACCTTCCCTCTCTTTACTATCATCCTGCCACACTTCTCCAGTCCGAATGACATCCCAATGTCCTCGCTGTAGATCCGTGTCAGGTGCATCAGTGAGTCGATGTCTCGTTCACTCTTAGCATACAGCTTGATGTCATCCATGTAGAGGAGGTGGCTGATGGTGATTCCACTCTTGAACTTGTACCCATATCCAGACCTTGTGATTATCTGGCTGAGGGGGTTTAAGCCTATGCAGAACAGCAGTGGGGACAGTGCATCACCTTGGTATATGCTGCACTTGATGGCCACTTGTGCGAGCTGTCTTGAGTTCACTTCCAGTGTTGTCTTCCACAGTCCCATTGAGTTCTTGAGGAAGGTTCTTAGTGTCCTGTTGACTTTGTATAGTGCCAGGCATTCACAGATCCATGTGTGTGGCATTGAGTCATAGGCTTTCCTGTAGTCAATCCAGGCTGTGCTCAGATTGATCTGCCTAGACCTTGAGTCTCAGGCATATACATATACATATACATATATATGGTGTGGAGAAATAGGCTACCCACTTTGCATACCTGAAAATTACCTTTCTGTTCTGGGTTTGGTTAAATTTATACTGCTGTACTGCTGAACTGGTATTCAATGGTATGGGGTTTCCATCCTGTGGATTTTTAAAATTTTAGATCCCTTTTTTGGTATAGCTTTAACAGTAAAAAGCAAGTAAGAACACATCTAAATAGAGAAAAAATAAAACAAAATGAACTGATACTAAATCCTGGGCAATTTTATCCAAAGTAGCATGGGACGTATTCCCAAATAAATTTAAATATCAAATCAAATCTTTATTGCAGTCAAAGACCAGCATAAGGAGGGTGGGGTACAGTCAATTAAAAAGCATAGAAAATGCATCAGAGTCTAAAAAAATTAATAATAATAGTAATAATTATAATTATAAAAATCTAAAGATATAAAACAGTATATATCTAAAAGGAATCTAAAAGGAGGGGTAGGAGCCCTAGATGGGTGTAGGGGAGCAAAAAGGTTAGTATGTGTCAGACTATATCAAATTACAGCGCACTCTAGTATGACGAACTAGATGCTCATTAAGACTAGTTTATGGCACAGGCCATCATCTGACAAATTTTAATCACTGCTGCGCAGAACCTGGCAACATTATATGTTGTAGCAGGGTGGGTATCTGAAAGCAGCAGGGAGGTGCAGAATCATCCTGTGTGCCCTGGATATTTATGCAGTAATGGTGAGATGAGGCTAGTACGAATGTCTCTGTAATACAGGCCCTGGAGAAGCACCTGCTTTGTTGTTTCCATGTGTCCAAAGTCACAAGAGCATTGTCTCTCCGGGTAAGGAAGCTTCTTGTATCGGTCTTCAAGGATAGCTGAGCGGAGGGTAAATTTAAACAGGATTGTATCTTAAACTGTCTGTAATGTTGAAGTAACAACAGGATGCCAGGTCACATCAGAGATGTCTACAGGGAAGGTCAAGAAAGTCAAAAGATGGTGACTATGAATGTGTGGTTGAAGCCCCACCCCTTTTTAATGCAATGCATAAAAGGGGGTGGGGCTTTGTCACATGGTTTCAGCTGCCAGCTTCACTTTTTTGACACCCCCCTGGTGGGTGCCCCTGATTGTAATCCATATTGATGTCTTATGCTTAAAGGATGTTTTTACTCAGTTGTAGAAGACATTTTAACACAGTCTTCAATTGCACTAACACCCAATATATGTTAGCTGAAGATAATGGAAGTTGTAATGCTACCTATCAGGAGGAGGCAACCAGGTTACAGAAGGTACATATGAATGAGATGACAAATTTGAAATATAAATAAATAAATTAAATTAATATAATTTATTTGTTAGTTGTATTTATTTGTTAGATGTATTGGGACTACTGTTCTGATCTTCCAGCTGTGTTGGGCCGACTATCCAAGATCTTCCAGATGTGTGGAGGCTACTGCTTCAAATAGACCCCTTGCTTCATCGTGCTTGCTATCTTCTATCTTTACCTTTTATGTTTTATTGATTTTGATTTCTTTGATTGTTGTGAGCCACACAGAGTCATTGAGAGCCAGGTGGCATACAAGTTTAATAAATTATTGTTGTCACACAGTCAGCCAGATGTTTAGACTGGCTTTGGCATTTTTATCTACCTATCGAGTTCTTCCCAAGGACCTGGGATAGGCAGATGTTGTTATTTGATGGTGTTATATTATTATTATTATTAAGCAGTATTCTCCCCAGAATCCAGCCAGCATTGCATTTGCCACAGCTCTGCATGGATGGATCCTTGTATACACAGACTTTTCAAATCATGTGTTCTATAATTGCCAGCAGTATAATGTAAAACATTTGGTTTCATTTGAGTACTCATTTTACACAGATTTTCCAATACAGCCTCTTTTTCCTCCCCTCCAAGCATAAGCAGACAACAATATATCAAGAGGGTATTTCTGACCAAGCATTACTCAGTTACTCTTAATACGTCAGGAAAGTTATTTTCTTTCAGATATCAAAACTAAAAAAAAAATGTTTCCAATACTGAAACAATGAAGATGTTTAGTGCTGATTAATCCTCAGTCATCGGTTTAACACCAGCATGTGCAATACCCCTTTTACCGTCAGTAAATGAACTATTCAACTGTTTAGACAAAGTCTGTTTTGGAATTTGCTTTTGAAAGAATGACTCAGGAGAAGCATGGCTCTAGGCTTCTTCTAGAGAGCTATTAATGCCCCTTGTATTAGATATGAAGGCACCCCAATTTAGGTTTGGGAAAAGACTATAACAAGCACAGGAGCCATTATTTTCTTTTCTCTAATCCAGAAGCAAAGGTTTGGTTTCATAGTTCTAACTAGCCAGAACTGAAGAAAAAAAAAAAAATGGGAAAAATGCAATAATGATGTCACACACACACACACACACACACACACACACACACAGAGTATATATATGGAGAGAGAGAGAGGCTTCTCAAGCATATATGGATTAATGTATGACATAATAGTTTGAGTAAAAGTTTACCACGTTTCATTGTAAACATCCATATGTAATCTACTGTGTATATTAGAAGCAACACGTTCATAAATTGCAAATAACATTAGGTCATCCACTGGGAATTGGGGCCATAAATTTGTCTGTCCAGTATTGAAGAATTAATCTCTTGGCTGTAATAACGGCAGAGAGGCTTCATTTCTGTTGTCCAGCTGTAATTTCCATATAATAGGTAGGTAGGTAAAAATTATATCTGCATCCAAAAATATTAAAATTGGTCTCAAAGTCAAATTAATATATGTAATTCTTCCCAGAACATTGTAGGAAAGCCTTGTTAGTCTGTGTTATCCAAAGATCAGAAGGAGTTTAGTAGCAGCTTTATCAACTAACAAATTTTATAAATTTCCTTGTGTTTCATTAGCCTGAGTCCCCCTCTTGACAACATCCACCACTTGAATTTGTTTTTAGAGCATTTTGGAAGCAAGAATTCAGCTCACAGAAGTTGTTGGTCTCCTTTATGGATCCTTGAGACTTTCTTGTCAGATGTTTGACAATAGGTTTAGCAGTGGTACTCATGGTTTCCTCCATGACTGGCAACACTACTTAGTGCTTCCTAACTGGCTGTTTATCCTGTGGAGTTTGTCAATGGCCCTGCTTGAAATTCTCTGTAAATATTGACTTCTTTTTCTGCCAACTCAAAGATTAAAACCTGCATGCAAATGTAAATTTACCATTCCAGTACAATACAGATGTCACAAGCAGATTGATAGGTTCTCACGGTTTATCAAATGAAAAATCTGATAATGGTTTGCTTACATATTTCCACCAGATGCCTTGGATCTACAGCTCTTAGAACTTCTCAAGTCTAGGTTTTTATAGTCCCAACACAACGGATTGGGGAAAACTGAGCTATAAGATTACCTATACTAGCATTTTCCCATATTACTGCAATGTCTGGGTCAATTGTACATTACATGAAGTACTTACTGAACCCTTAATGGACTTTTGCTGCCATCAGGACTGAAATGACGAGGCTTTATGGATTTGTTTATAGATGAGAGATGGGGTATGAAAAGAAAAGATCATTTGTTGTATTTTAAGAGAAGGTGATAAGTTACTAAAATTGTTTATACTTGTGATGAAGGTGGGGAGTCACTTTATTTTCTTTTTCTTTGCTATATTCTTATTTTTTCTTTCTTTTCTGTTTCTGTTTCTCTTTTTTCCTTTTCTTCTTTCTATTCTGCACCTTTTACTTTTTCTTTTTATTCTTTTAATTTTTTTCAGTTTGTATTAGTTTTTACTGTTGTAATTTTAATTCTTAATAAAATTACTGTAAAAAAAGTACTTACAGCTCTTTCTCCTGGCTTCTTACATAGCTTAGGATTTTTTCAACATGGGTTGATTAACAAACAATAGCAATTTGATTTGGACATAACGGATAGATTTATACTCAGTCGAAATCAAACAAAAGACATGAAGGCTTCACATTGTGTGCCAGTCAAGCCATAAGATTTTTGCCTTTGTGTTTTAGTGTTTTTTAGACCACTCGTACAATGTTATGATATTGCATTTAATTACTGCATTTTCTGAATGGTAGATTTGGGTGTGTGACCTTAAGATATAATATTCTGCATTCACAGGAATGACTCCAACTTCTGGTTAGATTACATTTATTGTAAGGCTATTTATCCTTAATAATTGTCAGGCTAGGACTGTGGAGACTATAGTTCAGATCTCTACTCAGCTATGAAATTCACTGGATTATCTTACTCATCTCCCATAAAACATTGGTTTTCTGAGTCTTACCCTAGAACCAGGCATTGAGTTAGATCAGTCTACCACAGAATTGATCCAGACTACACTGGGACTCATGGCTAGTGATAACACTTTGCATTAACATGCCTTTTATGATGTCTTTCAATAGCAGTCTTTCTATGAACTTTAATTATGAACCTAACTGAAAGTTAATAAAATATGATTAATCAACTTGCTAAAACTCAGTGACAGATATGATCTTCCTTTGGTCTTTTCAAACAGAAAACATACTGCCTTTTGAAAATAACTTTTGAACATATTCTGTTTCCTTCTTAAACCAATTAGTCCCCTATTCCTCATACTCATGTCTGTTTTTCATGTGAAAAATAAGTATTGTTCTAATTACAAGTGCAAACCATGTGAGTTAAGGTTCCAACTTCTGATTATGGTAATCAACCTCAGTTAAATTCTCAGCAATAAGGACAAAGCAGCAGTTCTGCTGTATCAATCCCATTTTCAGATCAAATGAAAACGAAATTTAAGGCAGTCTTGAATATTTGTTTTAAAGTAACTTTATAAAGAAAAACCCCAAGATTGTGTCCTCAGAGTAAATAGGAATGATTATAAGCTAAACATCACCCTTTTCTAATATGCTTCTTAGATCCTAATCAATAATCACACAATGGGATGGCCGATAAATAGATAAATAGATAAATAAATAAATAAATAAATAATATCATATGATGCATAATTGCATAACATGAAGACAGAAAGTTTAAGCTTTTGCTCCTTACCCATATCTAGCACATGTATGCAGAGAGCAATTTGCACTAAAAAGAAAAAGAAAAAAATAGAGGGAGCATCTTTAATGCTAAATTCTACATGCCCAGCTACATGGCAGCACCAAGCCAGCTTAGCTGATTGCAAAAAGCTAAACAGAATTGGACCTGCTTAGTACTTGGATGGGAGACCACTAGGACATCCTGAGATATATAGACTAGACTAGAAAGTTAGGGGGAGGGAATCCTAGAAGAAGGCAGGGACAAAATCCTTCCTATCATTACTGAGATATTCACGAGCACAGCTATGAAGTCACTAGACGTTGAACTCAATTTAAGTTAAAAATAAACTCAGCAACTCAACACTAAACACTAAACGAATAGTAAGCAGAGTAATATAACTGCAGTAGGAACCAGTTTCTTTGGATGATTCCAGACATTCAAGATACATCCAAGCTTATCTATTTTTATTTGCTCTTCTAAGTAACTAAATTACAATAATAAACCAGATTCTTTTTTGTTCTGCCAACAAACATAACCATCTTATTTTATTGGACAATTAAAAGTTTTTTAAACTGAAAAGAGGAGTGATGCAGGCACGAAACATGCAGATGAACAAGATTACAAAGGGAGCATACAATAGGGCAGTGTTTCTCACCTTGACAACTTTAAGATATGTGGACTTCAACTGCCAGAATTCCCCAGCCAGCCCTTTTTTTTTTTTTTAAGTATATATAATGGATTACGTCCAGGAAAAAAAACCCCATTCTCTAGAGCAGGGTTTCTCAACCTTGAGAACTTTAAGAAGTGTGGACTTCAACTCCCAGAATTCCCCAGCCAGCATGCTGGCTGGGGAATTCTGGAAGTTGAAGTCCACACATCTTAAAGTTCCCAAGGTTGAGAAACCCTGCAATAGGAAATACAGGAGATCCATTTCCAACTGGCATAGTTAACACGAGAATGTTGAAAGCTCTTCCAATGCATCATCAGCTAATACTATACAGATGCTGGATGACCAATCTTTGTTGAAATGATATTTTCTCCCCTGGGATTGAACAATTGGAAGTTAAGCTCTATTCACACATGGAATGTTTTCATCTTCTTCCCCTGCTTTTGAAGGGTGATACCCTCCCCTAGCAACAAAACTAGTTTGAATTTGAATGAGGAAAAAGATGAGGACTGAAACATTTTACAGGGGTCAGTAAACCAGAACTCAGCCTTGGAGAATGGCAACTAATCACAAGCTGGGCTCACCCATCCCACTATATCATGATTTGTTTAATTATAACATGTTGAATAAACCACAATTGGCTGTGTTCATATTTCAGACTAAACCATGAGTCATAGATTATGGATCATATGCTACATCAATCTCAGACCACTACATTACGGCTTAATGCAACAGGTAAAGGGAGCCATTGTGGATCAGCCCAAAGGCCAATCCAGTTCAACATTTAGTTCCAGATGTGTGTTGAAAGGCCACAAGCAGGACTTCAGCACATAGCCTCCTCTCACACCCATTTTCCTTTAAATGAAACTGAAAGGTATCTTGCCTCTAATACAGAGGTAATATCGATCAAAAAGCCTTCTAAAACAGATTTGCAGGGTGTTTAGGCAGTGGAGATATTCAGAATCCACTCTACTTTTAAGATGCGTCCTCCAGAGTCTAGAGCAGGGTTTCTCAACCTTGGGAACTTTAAGACGTGTGGACGTCAACTCCCAGAATTCCCCAGCCAGCATGTTGAAGTCCACACGTCTTAAAGTTCCCAAGGTTGAGAAACCCTGCTCTAGAAAATGTTTTTTTTTTCCTGGATATAATCCATTATATATATTTTTTAAAAAGAGAGAGAGAGAGAGAGAGAGATCTGCAACGTTTGGTTACAAATTTTGTAAATTTTCAAACTAAAGCCATGTAAGAAAACAGAAAGGTGTTTGGCATATTTAATCATGACTGCATCTGAAATGTAATTACCAAATGGACTTGAAGTTTATGTTTCCCACTTTAGTTAATGAATTGAGGCTGTAATCTAGCTAATCTAGATTACAGCAGGATTAAGTTCAAAGTAAAGCACAATAGAATTGTGCTACATTGTTAATAAAACAGTTTTTTTCAGACATTTATCCTAGGGACTGATGATATAGATTGGTTTGCTTTTCATTGTATATCATAGTTTAAAATACATGTAGGTAAACATAAATAATAATATCTTTTTCATATGCAGTACTGAATATGTGAAATGGCCCTTGTTCAGCTGTTACAGAAATAAATATAGCATTAATGGTGGGAATATCAGCCAGGGAAACTACCAGGAAAGTACCAGGAAAGGTATGTCTTACATGAGTTGTAATCACTGTAAAAGATGGCAGCAAGTCACACGCTTCTGAATTCTTAACTAACATTCAACACTGACTAGTATGAATCGTCAGTCCTTATGACCTATGCAGGGACCTCTAGTACATACACCACTATAAATAGAATATCAGATGTCTTGTGCCATGAAGGTTAGCTGAGTTCCAGGTAATCTTCCAAGATCTTCCTTATACTATAAGAATATCTGGAGGCGTGTGGTGAAAAAGACTCTGTTGTCTCCTTTACAGCTACTATATTGGGGGTGCAAAAGCTGGACAACCACTAGATTGTCAGGAAAGAGGTACAGAGAACTCTAATGCTTTGCTGACATCTAATCACCATTTGGAGTTTTGCACCCCGGATATGGGGTGTTTTTAAAAGCCCTCGTTGCCTTTTAAAAAGCAACAGATATTTCAACATTTTCTTTCTCCTTCGTTTCTTGAACTGTAATCACTTAGCCAGGAATAAGCCCCATAAATAAATAAATATAATTCATGAAGCTGTTTGAGGTTAACATTTGAGAAAATGATCCACAGTGTCATTGATATTTTTTTCTCCTCCCTTTGATTTTTTTCCCCCTGGGAAGTGTCCAGAGGGGACCAAACGTAACACAGAAGCCCCCAAGGGGCCACCATTAATTGGAAAACAGACCAAGGTGTAGCTGGAAGAATACCATGAGGATCTCTGTAGGTCAGCCCCATTCCCAAACAACCAGAGAGTGACCATGGACCTCTAAGGTGGGAAAACAAGTCATTATATGGAGCTGGTTAGTTTGTGGTCCATGGTGTTGTACAACCGCATATTGTCACATGTGGTTCAATATTCCAGGCAGCCCACAATCTTGTATAAAATGTGGTTCTCTATTTGCATCATGATCACTTGCTGTAGAGAGTAATAAAGGTGACCTTGAAGGAGATACGCATGCTCCATTGCCAAGGCAAGAAGGAGTAAAACATTTTCTAAGTGCAGAATGTCCAAATAACATTCGGAAGTGGTTCAAGCAGACATCTCCCTAATTCGCTGAACCAGAAGAAGGTGTGGGAGGTACAACACAATGAGACTTGCAAGACTGACATCAGCTGCATTAGGTAGACCAGACCAGGAAATCAACTCCACAGGAAGGCTAAAACTACTTTTATCGAAACTGGCTATAACAAAACCTTGCCAGTCTGATTTCCCCACCTCTCAGGCATGGGATCTGGATGTTAGGTGAGCCCATCAATGTGAGTTTTCTTTTTTATGATTGGAGTTGGATTTGTTTGCTTATATATCTTGTTATGTATGCTTGCTGGGTTTTAACCATTTGTGTGCCACCCAAAGTCACAATTGTGAGATTGATATAATCATCACCAGACAGGCTACAGAAAACAGAGCTGCAAAAAACAGAGTTAAACACCATTTAGAGGTCTCTGTCATCAACTCTTCCCAGGGATTGTCAAAGCTAGAGCCTTTTCTGCCTGTAGCATCATTGGATAGCATTGAATAATGAACTGGAAATAAGGATTGCAGCTTTGGTCAAGATGGGAAACTTGTGGGTATCTACAACATCTGTCGATAATAAATGATAGCTCCTGTTATCTCTGGCTGGGGCAAATGAGAATTTGAGTTCAACAATATCTGAATGGTCACAGATTCCACTAAAATTTTAAGGCTGGATGAAACCTTGTTTGGTTTGAGGGAAGGAGAACATGCCCTATTTTCCTTGCAAGCTGAAACTTGTTATTTAATAGTTCCACTTCTTCTCAAAAAGATTTGTGAGAACAGACCAGCATTGTGGTGAGAAGGGTGGGGTGGATATATCCTTGTGGAAAGAAGGGTGAATAAAAATATTAAGAAATACAGCCAAAGATAAAAAAAATACTGAGAGAGTCCAGTCGTTCAAGAATTGGTTGCAGTGTAAGTATTTGTCTTGTATGTTAACCAAGTCTTGTTTTTGATGTCTCTTGCCTACTAACTAGTGGCAGTCTAGATTTTTGTGGCCTAGATCTGTCAACATGTCAGTCACACCATCTTGCTTACTTGTACATATATTTTGCAATGTGCTTACATACAGTTTCTCTTCTATATTTTACTGAACCATTTAAGTAGTTTAATACCCAAACACCACACCTTCCTCACATTATCACAACAGGTGAAAAAAACCACAGTGTGGTCTAGTGGTTCAAGTGTTGGGCTAGGAGCAGAGAGACCCAGATTCTAGTCTCCCCTCAGCCATGGAAATTCCCTGGGTGACTTTAAGCCACTTACCTCACAGGGTTGTTGTTGTGGGGAATAATTGGTGGAGGAGTGTTCTGCATGCTGCCTGGAGCTCCTGAACAAAAGTAGGATATAACTGTCATAAATAAATACTGGAGTATTCGAACATTACATGCCTTTACCAAGAAACCACATACTGTATGTCATTCTTAACTAACCTAGCCCCTTCTATATGAGATGAGATTACAACTCCCAGTATTCCCTAGTGGTATGAATCTTAATCCATTAAACCATGGTTTACAGATCACAGTGGTTGAGTTCAGGTTCACACAATACTTGTCATGACTGCTTAGCGTGTGTGAATTCCGATGTGAGTTCATTCAGCGTGATTGCCAGATCAATTTGCATAGGACTGCAGTCTTCAATTAAAAGTGCTTCTTCTACAGCTGCTGATCCTCCTGCAGATGCTTAGAAATTCAGCTTCAAATAGAGTTATTTGCAGCTCCTATTTGGATGCTGAATAAAGGTTAATGCCCAGCATCTGTTGGTAGAAAACATTCACTGTGTAAAAAAGGCTCATGGGAGTTCCAAGGTGTTGACTCACGTCACCTATGAATCCAGCTTGCAATCTGCTCCAATTCTTCACTGACCTAGAGTTAGTGGTGACAACTGCTGACTCATTAGTAGCTGTCATTCACATTTTCTGCAGGTTCTCTCTCTCCCCCCACCAATGCGTCTTCCCTCTAACATACAACAGCCAAACACTCCTGCAGAGAAACCAGATCTGCATTGTAGCGTGAGATTGGATCAGTTTCTTCAGAAACAGCCAATTCTCAGAAGAATTTGGTTGTAGTACAACTGAGCCAATGAAACTCTCTCTCTGCTTTAGCAGGAGACAACGTTGCAACTATATGTATAATATCCTCCCCTACTGTCAGAATAAGGCAAAGCTTATAGAAGTATTCATCTTTCTTTTTTCATTTATGCATTAGATTCTGGCTGAGATCATAATTGCTAAGCCATCATGAGTTTTGTTTTGTAGCCTCCACAGCAGCTAATCTTGTAGACTCTAAATCTGGATCTTCTCTTCCTTTTAGGGCACAGAATAATGTAGCTTAACCAACCTCACTGCATATTAGCCTGGTTGAAAAAGTCACTAACAATGCTGCTGTAGGAGAAGAAGTAATTGATTCAGACAGGGGAGGTGCTCCAGCATGGAGATTATCCATGAAGATGGTTATCCTGAGTCTGTGCGTGAAGCACCTCTTAATGAATTGTTATCAAGAACTCTCAAAGAGCATTATTCTCTCTGGACCAGGGATCAGACTGCAGGAGATAATACTCCAAGCACATGGCCATACTTCTGCATATTGTGTGCAAAGTTTAATCCACTGCTCTAATTTTGCAAGCCGTTCTCATCACGTTTCATAAATGCTTTCTGGCTGGTCAGAATTCTGCAACTGTTTCTCTGCCACCATTTTAGCCAAGTTTTGATGTGTGTTTAACAGAGTTGTGAAACACTCTAATTATGATGCTGGTGGATTATCAAAGAGGCCAGTTAAACAAAGTCTGATTTTTCATGGGAGGTTTTGCTGTGCTCCCACACTCCCAGCATGCCCAGTTGAGGAATCTTTAAACGGCTGTTTCTCAATCTCAGCAACTTTAAGGCGTGTTGTTTAAGGTGCTCCCCATGCTGGCCAGGGAATTCTGGGAGTTGAAGTCCACACATCTTAAAGTTGCTGAGATTGAGAAACACCACCTTAGACCTTCTCTGTTACTTCTCCCTACAGCCCAGCTTTAGGAAGGAAAATGCTTTGGATCTTTCCCTGTTCAAAGCCCAGAAATACTTCACAAACAATTGACAATTCTAAAACCAAAGAGGTAGCTGCATATCCATGACGTTTTGCACGTTTCATGAGAAATTTCCTTAGAAAACCAATTCTTTAGATATAAAAGAGAGTTGTATAAGAAAAGAGAAATATAGAGAAAACAGGGAAAGGCCAAATGACTTAACACAAAATCAATAGAATCAGTCTAGCTAATCTAGTTTCTTATTACCTCCTCGGATAAACTCTTAGATTTCAGCACATGTTTATTGCAGAGACAACATCTGGCCCTCCACTTTAGCTGTTCATAGACAAATCTTTTCTGGTTCCCTCCGAGCACTGAGCCCTTAATTTTACAGAATGTGGGAGGATTTGGGGGAGACTGGCTTTGCTCAGTCAAGGACAGTCCTCCATCTCTGCTGTCTAGATCTAGCTCACAAATCAGAGGTCATCTAGTGGCTCAGCCCACTTCCTGATAACCCTTGAAGGAATTATTGAGCCTAGTTTTCTCCAGTTGCCTTGTATAAATGGGATTATATCATAGAGGCTCTTTAAGAAAGAAAAACTGAATTCTGCCTATTCAGACCTCTCAGTACATAGTCAATTTCTCAGATGCTTTAGGATGCATTCTGGTGCCCTATCAAAACTAGGAATTTGTCACACCAGCCTTTTACCATATATAGAGAGTAAAGAAGATGACTTTGAGAGAGAGGGGGACTTACTGTCACCTCCTGATGCTGAAACCCACAGAAAATCGCTGTCCCGCAGTCTCCTCGTGGGGAGCAGCCATCCAGAGCACATGTGGGCAATCTCCCATCTTCTCCTTATCTGGAGAGGTTCCAAGGAATTGGTCTACTCACCACGGTAGTTGGTCTTTGCTGTAGTTGTTGGCTCTGTTTCACAGAGCCATCTTCAGTTTGCCATACCTCCCCCAGAAATATTCAAATAAAAGAGAGAGGGGACTTGCAAGATTGTTACTGTAGCCAATCTACATAAAAGTAGTTTTTAGTCTTCTGTGGAGTCTATTTCTTGGTCCTGTCTACCCCATAGAGCTGACACGATGCTGCCTGGGAATTCTGGGCATTGTAGTTGTAATGCATCTGAAAAGATCAGTAGGTTGGGAAAGCCTTCAGAGATCCAATATATCTATTATTAGTTTGTTGCATTAATGTTCTTCCCCTTGTCATGCGATTCCTTCTATGTCATTTCACCCAGAGAGTTCCATCAGGGAAGATCAAAGATATTAGCTACCTAAATTAGAGCTGAATATGATGACCCCCACCCCCCCCATCCCAGGTGAAGGTTCACAATACAGCACTCTAGGCTAACGGAGACATTTTCACATCTGGGAAATGAAATCCCACACGCAATTGTCACTAAGAATGAAAAAAAGCAGTCCACACAATGAAACCCTGCTGCCTTTCATGACATTCAGAGCCTGGCTCAGCTGAATGGCCCTGAGTTTGATAACAAAACAAAAGGATTACAATTATTGTCCTTAGCTTTACATATTGTGATAATCCATGGCTTGTTTTATTCATGGTTTCGGTCCCAAACAATGGCCAGACATACATAAGCTATAAACCATGGTTTCCAAACCCCAGTGGCTGTGATGGCAAACAAGCTAAAGCCAAACAAAAACATAATGGCTTAAAGTCTGTTTCTCAGAGATAGTCAACCAATCGTCACACAAGTTCCAAGTAACAGGATGATAAAATATCACCTATCTGTTAGAAAGCCACAACACCATTAGAACTAGCTCCTTATCAGGAATGTCTACCAAAGCCAGGGTTTTTTGCATATTACATAGTAGATTCCTTTTTCTCCAACAGCAGCAGTAGCATCTGCAGCAAACCATCATGATGCCCAAAGGGTGTCATCATGCAAATGCTGCCAGTCCAGATTTGCGTCCCAGTGTCTGGTGCGAAGGCATAAGTCACAGCATTTGCAGGATAACATCATCACGCGTGTATGGCCATTTGCAACCTCCACCTCGTCAGCTAACTCCTACGGTTCTATGGTATATTTAGCCTTCCAAGAAAAATGTAATGTCAATGTTCACTAGCAACATAGGGATAATATTGTCTTAATGTAGTGTTTTGTTGTGAGGAGAAAATGACTGCTTAGGAGAAAATGTCCCTATCTCTCTCTTTTATGTTGTGCAAATCCATATTTAGTTACTGTTATGTAAATGCAGGTTACAATCAGGTTACTGATTGTATAAAAAGTAGTAAGGGGGCTAATCACAGAAGTGCTAAAGTACTTAAGGAAATGCAGCTTTACGAGGCAGGGAGGCAAAAAGAAAAAAAACAGAATGAATCACCTGCCAAATAGTTTAAAAAGTAAAGTCTCCTGCAAATCTAAGTTTGACTCCTGGTGGCTTCACGGTATTGCCTATGTGGTGGTATCAGTGCAGAAGTGGTTTGGCTATTAGCCTTGATGGCAGTGGAACTGCCTCTGAAGCCTCCTGTTAGGAAACTGGTGGGCTTCCTTGTGCAGTTGGTTGGCCCCTCTGAGAACAGATTGCTGAACTAGATGGGCCAGGGGTCCAATCCAGCAAGGCACTGCTTATATTCTTACGCTATTGCCTTCTTCCAGGAAGTTGTTCCTTTTAAAAGGGAGCCTATAGCCTTGGTATTTCCTGGATGGGCTCCCACCCAAGTGCCAACCAGATCTGGCCATGTTGGGTTTTTGAATTTTTTTCATGTTGTGCTTGGGCAAAAATGTATTTCCAATATGTACCACTGGCTTTCAAAAAAAATCATTACTGATCTTCAGTGCATGTGACACTTGAAGACAGCTTCAACAGTAACCTCCATTATCAATGTTTTAGAATTTTCCCTAATTTAGATCCTTTAAAATGTATTAGCTTATAAATCTAATAATTTGCTAGCCCACATGGTAAAAAGCAATGATGTCTGGAGAATCATGGAGGTGTAGACCAACACAGACTGTAGTTTTTCTAATCCTAATCTCTCTACAAACAGTGGCTTCTGAGCAAACTGTTGTGTAAGTGAAAGAAGGGTCTGGAACATCAAAAAGAAACTTCTTGGGAATTTCCTAAATCTCTGCTAAAGACAGCTAATACACGCAGGAAATTCCCCAGTTACTACAAGATGTCTTCTGACTCCACAAGTAGATTCGATCAACTCTCCAAATTAATCTGATCTGCTTTCCCAACAATCTTCTAGCTAATCCTTGGCATCAGCAGTGAATATGCTAAATCTCTTTCGTTTCCTTGTAAAATACATTGTGCTATAGTCCTTGTGCATACATAAGGTGTGATTCCTCTATACTCTTGTCTTAAGTAGATTAAACAATCTGTTCTTGCCAAGGAATTATGGGGTTTTTGTTGTTGTTGTTGTTGTTAGGGCTGGATTCTAATTTCAACACAATCACCAGTCAAATTGTAATATTCAGAATTTCTTCAGGAGGTGGGAAACCCTATCTAGAATAAAACCAATATATATGTGTGGTGCACCTATGCACTAAACCATAATGTACTGTCTTTTGATTTGGATTTCGAGGGTTGGGTGAACCCAACCATTTTTTCAGACCAACCTGGTTTGGTTTCAAAAACTAAGCAGAGTTGAACCTGGTTAGTACTTGGTTGGAACACCACCAGGAAATCCCAGAATTGTAGACTAATGTGGGAAGTAAAAAAACAAAGACAGCAACAAGAAACCACCTCTCTATTGTTGCCAACTCAGTAATATGTCCATGAAGTCAAGCAACTCAATGGCATCTCTACTTTAGAGTTTAATATGTTTGTCTGATGCAACTGGTTGTGCTTTATTTTCAGTAAACCATGGTTAAACCCTGTCTTTTTATATACATATTTATTTTTTTATTATTGAAAGGAAGAAAGAAAAAATCACATAGAAAGTGCTTTAACAAAAAAGTGAAAGAAATACAACAAAGGAAAAAAGCACATGTTAATATGTCATTATGTTAGTGAACAATTATAATTCTATGTATACTTAATGCAAATATTATTCAAGGATGTATATATTTCTAACACATTACTCTGGTTTCTCTTTTTTATTATGTGGGAAAAACAGACCCTGTCTTAACATAATGTGCCACCCACACAAGCAGGCTTCCACTAGCTGTTATTGTCCCAATGAGTGTTGAGATTAAGCCTTTCAGCATTGCCAGCCAGAGTTGCATTTCCCACACATTTTTGGACGGCCAGAGGTTGAAAAAGCCTGCCACAGGGAATTTCTCAGACTGTAGCTGAGTCTTCCAAATATAAATGTTTAGCCTGCTCTAGTGTTTGCTTTCATAGGAAAGGGAAATTAAACCTCAAAAGTAGTTGCAATAAAAAATAACTCTGTGCCTCTAACAACACAAGCCTTAAATGTAATTCCAATTTAATGCCAAATACCAAATTCATTATGAAAGAAAGCTATTGCAGCCTTGATTCGAATCCATCTCAGAAAATGAAAATCCCTCGGCAAGTCATCAACATCCATTCAGCAATCTGCTTCATACGGTTGCCATGACGGCCAATGCAATACAGATTCTAAAAGGTAAGGATTGCCGTGCTTGTTCCTACCAGTGGTCCCTCAGTATCTTACAAAAATAATAGCAACCTCATAGCAATCACCGCCTGCAAATTCACCATGATTATTAATTACTGACTACATCCAAGAACCCACATGGGAGAGAAACACTTTAAGCGCCTGGAGTGTGAGTAGAACTTTGGTTGGAAAAATATCCTTTCTCAGCAGGGGAAGCATGGAAGACATTTGCACAGAGTTCATTGCAAGCACAAGCTTGTTTCACACCATCTCCAATCAGTGGGGATCTTCTGACTGTAGCGATAGTTGTTCTTGAGAAGTTCTTTGCCCAATTTAGAAATGGCCTTTGGTAGCACTGTGCCTGCTTTCTTCCGTGGGTCCCTGCTACCCTCATTCCTCTCCAAATGCATCTGATGATGGATTCTTGCCTTGGGTAGGAGTCTGGACTAGGTGTTCTCCAAGACCCCTTCAAACACTTATATTCTGTGATTCTATGAGTACCCAGACTTCTGTGAGCTTGTGTAATTCTGTTTGATGACCACTATCCATTACCTCACTTTTCATGGCCAATAATCCCATTTCTATAACCCAGGCATGACCCATAAAGAAATACAGTAAATCATCCAAGAACTAATATCATACTAAGACAAGACACTTAATAGAAGGAGTTGGAAGAAAACAAATTCATGGAAAATTACTGATTCTTTCATCATTCTTTTTTGACTTTGGGGAAGTAACTGGATGTGGAAACACTTTGGAGCTACAGCTTCCATTGTTATGCTTCTGCTTCTATGGGGGCCTTTCACAATAGGAACTCTGAGTCAATATTAATGTTGGCACTGAACTGATAGTGCTGTGCGGTTCCTCCTCCCCCCCATCTCCCCTCCCCAATTGTTCTAGTGCCTTTCAGTTTGTACCCCTGGGAAAGAGAGAAAGTTCAATGAGAAAGAAACTTTTCTTTTTCATAGCCAATAAGCTAGAGTGGGAAGGGAAATGCAAGGACCTTAACAGGGAGGAAATCTTTAAAGATCTACAGTGCTGAACATTATCCTGGGCAGAAGGCCAGGCAAGGAGATTGTAACTGGATCACTTCACATCTGGGCAGAGAAGTTTTCCACTGAAAAGACAATCAGCAACAGTGCTAGAGGGGATGAAATTTGCATTAAAATGCCATCCACTGTGCAGGGGATTTAACCTCATTAGCAATTCATTAGGGAGATTTTGCACTTCTTTTCCTCCATTCTGGGCTTCTTGTGCTCCCACATAATAGCCATCTGATGACAGGATGGCTTCTGAATCATAATTCACAATCTCCTGCCTTATTTTAGTTTTTAGGGCCCCATCTTTCCAGAAGACCAGCAGAGACAGCCTGTTTTTAGTCAATAGAACAAGCCTGGAGGGAAGAATTCCAGCCCCTGACATTTTTTGCAAAATTAGGAATTGCAGAATTGGAAGTTCTCTCAAATATCCCCATTTTCAGCATATCCAGTAAGTAATCATTCATCCTCTGTGTGGAAGTGTCCTACAACAAATAATCTAACACTTTCTGAGGCAGCCTGTTCTATGAATTAACAGCCTTTACAACAGGAAAATCAAAATCCTCTTGCTTGATATCCCTGTTAGTTCAAGTCTCATCCCCTGGAGCAATAAAAAAATGAATGTGTTGTACGCTCTAGATGACATTCCTACAACAGGCAGTCTAAGTGATTTTTAAGGCCAACTAGACTAAAAATGTCATTCAATATTGCTTTACATTTAGAGACACTGTGGGAGAGAGAGGCAGAGAGATGAGATCATCAGCAGGTTTTCATGTAGTTTCCTAAATTTTTAGAACAAAGATCAAGATAAATACTTAAAATTTTCTCCAAATCCATGTCTGTCATAAGGTTCTTCTGAAATTCACCATTGTTTCTGTGACAATGAAGCAGAACATGAAATACTAACATTAATCCTAACAGATATAGCAATGCTGAGCTGTTTATTCAGTGATAGGTAGCAATGTTGCACATTTCTTGACCAAACTAGCAAGTGCACTATTTTTTCATTGGTTTGTTCATTTTTTTAAAAAATCAGAATCTACTGAGAAGCAATTTGTCTAACGGGCAATAATGCTCAGACTATACGCAGTCTCTTAACTCGGTGTTTCTCAACCTTAGCCATTTTAAGACTTCAACCCCCAGAATTCCCCAGCAGAATTCTGTCTTAACTGAATATTCTCCAGCTAAACACACAAGACATATTCAACTTTTCCTTCTAGGACTTTGTTCTATTTGGCACCATCCTTTGGACATTATCAAGCTTCTCCTAAATCAATATGGGAACAAGAAGCTTCACAGGCAGCAGAAGTTCAAGTCCAGACCAAGCTCTTGCTAGTTTTAGTGCAAGAACTAGAAAAGCCATTCATTAAGAAATCCAACAACTACAGAATGTAAGATATATCAGAGTCAACGTTTAAGTCTTAAACCTTTTTCTCCCACCCACACTGGGTAATGGGCTGAGAACATCCTGCTTTTAGGTGACAACATCATCATCATCAACAACCACCAGTCTGGTCTCAGGCTTCTGGATTTTGCCCCATGTGGCTTTTATAATTTCCAGCGTGCTAAAATCTTTCTGGACATTATACAATGCTGGACATAATATTCAAGGTGATGTCTGATGGAAAACTGATCTCTAGGATCTCCGGAACTGATACATAAGGATTTGCGTAATGGTGTACTTATAATTTCCTTCATTTGGGGAACATTGTAGGAGGAGAGTCATGTTAGTCTATGGCAATGTTTTTCAACTTTGGCAACTTTAAGATGTGTGGACTTCAACTCCCAGAATTCCCTTGCCAAAGCTGAGAAACACTGGCCTATGGTATCCAAAAATCAGGAGTTTGGTAGTATTTTTTCAGACTAACATATATTACTGAAAGGCATGAGCTTTTGTGAGCTGCAGCTTCCTTCAACAGATGCAAAGGTGTGACTAAGCTAATGTAGGATTTAATCTGTAATGAGGTGCAGGAGGAGGACGAAGGGGAAAGCAGGGTAGCTGTGCAGACACAAGTTACATCTGAGTCCGGCTACAAATACCTTATCAATGAACACCTGTAGTGTTTCACAAATCCATTGTGTTTGTTGAGGACGTCAGATTGCCCAAAACCTTTGGATGTATTTGTGTTCAGCAATCTCTTGCTCAGTTGTGCTGACAAAGTTTCTTTTTTTCCAAGATGGCTACTTTTAATAAAATGTGTTAATCTGGAAAGGTGCTGCCAGACTCCTGACTGTTGCCTGGGGAGGCATATCTTAGATCACCGTCAATTCCTGCTGTTAATTCACACAATGCTGACAATTTCTTGAATATTTTTGCACCCAACATAAAAAGTTAATATTGCCCTGCTACGCTTACATATGAGGTGCATTGCTCAGATACAGGAATCACAGATCTGTATTTCTGTTTAGTTAATGGAAACGTTTTGTGCATACGTCCTGGCTGAGCTGGTTAATAATATGTGAAAAGCAGCAAAACAAAAAACAGAAAGCAGCCTCCCCAAATTAGATATTATGCACAATTTCCCCTATTAGTTGCACTGATATTCCTGAAGGGAAATGACCAAATAATATTTCTAGTTTGAATGACCTACTGATTAGAAATAAAACATTCCCGTAACTTTCCCCCCACCTGATATCCTCCAGAAAATACTGGACGGTAATTCACATTGTCCTCAGCCAGTAGGGCTATTCAACTTTATTCAATTCCATTTATTTGACTTGTGCCAAGCCTTTCTGTTCAATGGAATATTTCAGGCAGCCACATGGACTGTCTGGATTCCAGGAGCGGGAATTGTAATTCAACACATCTGGGACACCAGCCAGAGAATCCTGCACATTGCAGACCATTGCAGACAAATTCTGACTTCCGATTAATTGCTTTTCCTATTTTCCTTGGTGTCAGAACATAGTATATATCTGTCTGAAAACTAAATCAGTGTAGCCTTTTCTTTAAATGTTCTGGATGCAGAATAGACAACTGCGGCATGATTTATAGACTTTGTTAATGCTCTCTTGTTAACAAATTGATTAAATAATGAGATAAACAGTGAGACAGTGGATAAGTAAGCTTCGCTGATTTATGGAGGACATATTCCCAGGTAAGTGGGTTTGTAGACATCTTGCATTTCCATCCTTGCAGCTATCTGCATCGATGTGCACCAACATCTATACTAATTTAATCAGGCTTTTCAGCCATTGAAGCTGTTTTCTGAGAAGTCCTGCTTCTACCTAGTGGCTGAAGTATGAACTGTGGGACACATACGACCACACATCTGCTGTTTTTAAAGGGTGTTGGCATCAATACGCTGTAAACTCTGCCAATTTGGAAAAAATTTGCAAAAAGTGTGAACACATGCTTAGCTCTAAAGCCCTGTGAGAATATTTATACTGAATCATAGCAAGTGAAGAGCCACTCTTCTGATCACCAATAGCTAGAAAGAATAAAAAGGGTCAAATTATAGTGGCCTGGCATTTCCTCTATAGAAGCATAGATGGGATTTGTGGTTTGATCTAAATTGGAGTTAGGATTTTCCAGGTTTTATACCCACAAAGTTGAACAGTGGGGTAATCTTAGATTTTGGAAAATAATTGACTTATGGAGAGAAGATGTGATTGTGCATTATTCTCCATATTATATTATAAAAATACAGTAAGCCAGCTCTGCAACATCTGGTGGTTCTCTTTCCTATTCCACTAAGTTGCATCCTGAACTTCTGCCCTATTGTTTCTCATATCTGTCCTTTGTTCATGGTTTAGTTGTAGTATTTTGACACATTAGAAAAGGAGAGTGATCCTTTTGGAGCTTTTCTGTATGAATCTACATGCAGTTCCTGAACCCGGTTTCTGGGAACTTTTTTGTGGCCTACACAAAGATCTGTGAACATTGGTGGTTTATTTTCCCACTGATTTCTATTGGGAAACACAGTGTATTGAGTTGTTGTTATTAATGTTATTGCTATTTATTTATTTCTTAAACATGCCCATGATCTAATATAGGTACTGATTATCTTGAGTTACCTCTGTATGTTTTAATTCTTGCAGACTCAGTGGAGTTAGTTCTTTTAAAAGTTTCAGTAAAGCAAGCAGCAGAAAACCCCACTCCTGAGCCAGGTGTTTTTTGCTTTATCAATATCAAAGACACAAAAGGGAAAAAAGAAACAAGGTACATTATGTTAGCCCTAAAAGATAGGCCAGATCAAGAAAGAGATGCTGCGTAGGCCTAAAACTCCTTTTAGTAGAATAGCTACAGTAACAGAAACTTGCAAGTCTGAATGTGCTTTCCATTCTCCCTCTTTTATCTTCATTTGAATTAGGGTTCTATCTTGGGCATTTTCCTAAATCTCTATCTTCATATGGGTTTAAACCATGTTCTTCTGTTTGTTGCTTTGGTAATGGATCTTCCTTCTCTTTGCCAAAGCCATCCTCTCTACTCTCTACTGTTAAGCCTTTGGACCTGTTTTGTGAAAACAGCAGTTCTCCCTTTCTAGGAATCCACTAGCAAATACACATTAAATATTAGAGGGGGAAAATTATTTGCTGAGCCTTCCCTCAACTGCACACATATCATTGAGGCCTTATAACAAAACTGAATCAGAGCCTCCTTTTTCTAGCTAGAGGTGACCAGTTTTTTATTTAAAAAACAAAAATGGGACCATTTCCCAGGTTATAATTGCCTATAATGACATAATTACAGATATACTGCAGAGCGCATAGTTGGAAAAACAACTCAGCAATACCTGTTCAAATAATTTATAATGGGAAGATTATTTCCCCTCTTTATGGGACTATACTGAGTGATCCCTTT
Organism: Liasis olivaceus; assembly: GCA_030867105.1. NCBI lineage: Eukaryota > Metazoa > Chordata > Lepidosauria > Squamata > Pythonidae > Liasis > Liasis olivaceus. The sequence continues at coordinate 17,715,826 of CM061355.1, read as the reverse complement.
TAATGAAATTATACAGGTGTCTAAATGATCCGGCACTCAGCATCCTGGATAGCAAGTACAGACATTTAACCACAGAGTGATAATGCAGCTAATCCATTTGTTGAACCTGTTGCAGTTTGCTTTAGTGGAGGTAGGATTAATGCCTAGAGGCAAATTTTGATGCACATTTGAATGGAGACTGCAGCAAACATTGCCCTTCCTGAGAAAGCCCCACACTTTCCCAATTCTTTATTTTCCAGGATAAGGAACAAATAAAGTATCAGCAGTCATTTATGCAGGTTAATACATTGTTCATTTTTAATGTACTATCTGCTGATGAGATGTCTGTTCTAATCATGGAAGTAATTCTTACTGCTGGATAGGACATGGAATGCTCACAAAATGTTGCAATATCTCTTTGCTCTCTAATACCCATATTACATATCATCAGTCATGTCCTCCTCCAGGTACAAGCTGTCTGGGATTCAAAGAACCATTCCATCCTTCCCTCTTCCCACATGTATCCTCAACAAATCATGATGATATCAGAATGATGACACGTAGTCCATGGTGTATCACCAGAGGAATGATACAACCACATACTTGTGTCTAATTTGATGCAAGTACCTAAGTGATTATATTTGTGTAATGATGCCACAATGCACATATCGTCATTTGCTCCCTCTTGCTGCACAATGAATGCCCCTCCCAGTTACAGTTCCAACTAGTAGCCTTTTGCAGTTCCTAATCATTCCACATTCTTTCTTTAAAAGAGTATCTTTTGCAAATGCTGGTTTTTGGACCATGCTGATTTCTCTCTACTTCAGTATGAGTCCTGCTCTTCATCCTTCAGATTGGCTTTTAATGGGAATGATCCACATGCTATGGCAATTTTTCACATTTTATGGCTGCTAATATTATTTGCCAACTAAGCTGCTGAAATTTCTGGTTTCTCAATTAATGTCTCATACTTCTGAATGTCCATGGCCATTTACACATAACATTCCTGTGGTAGATAAAACTAGGAGGCACAGAGGAGAAAAAAGCTGTACATAGCTACTCCTGCGTTAGGAGGGTTCTCCCTCTTCTGGCCCCATCAGGAGCACCCACTCCTAAAAGCCCAAGCAGCAGAGGAAGGCAGGCAAACAAATCCAACTGAATTACTTTTTCTGCTCCTCAGTGTACGAGTCTTGTTTGCTAATAAAAAGTGTTTTAAAGTCTTATAAGCAATCTTCATGCTTTCATACAGTACATATATTTTTCTAGCTATTTTAGGGACATATGATATAGTGCTACTACACATATCTGTATAACAGGATAGCCAAGTTACTATGATTAACTTCACAGCTGCAGTTCAGGGGTGAGACAGGCTGTAAGTGCTTGCTGGAGTTGAAAGGCTGTAGGACACACAGGTGAGCATCACGTCTGCAACATCCTGATTTGTTGTCTGGATGCACTGCAGTTGTAATGTCATTAACCTAGAGGTCCCATGATGTCATGTGGAAAGCATGAATCCGATCTCAGATTTAACTGCAATATACCACCACTCATCCTGTACAACCTATTTTCCCTACACAATATCTCTGTAGCTTCTGGGCATACAATGTATTCTTTACACAGAACAGAAGATTACAGTCAATCAATCAATCAGTCAGCATAGCCTAATAAACATGTAACCAAGTTAATTGTATCAGATCAGGCTGCTACATTCACAGCCAAACCTATGGATATATTTCAGTGCTGGAAATGTTACTTTCCTTCCTTCTTTGCTTCCTGGTGACATACTCTTAAAGCAAAAAATTAACCCTGAAATTCTAGATCCAATTCCTTGAGTGTAAGCCTCACTGGATTTGATGGAGATTTTTCTAAATATACACAATTACACTGTGCTTTGTATGCTTGGATAAATCAATGTATTAAGAATGTATTCAAGTCAAGTTAAAATATACGTAATTGTTTTCATCCACCAGATATTTCATTTTGGGTTATAATGTGAAAATACATTATTTTGGTAATTATTTTTTTCATAGAACAGAGTATATATGTGCAGATTGCCTCTGTGGTCAAAATGATCCCATTATTCCCAAAATGTAGACTTCGGAATTAGTATGGGAATGCTACTGCAATTGCACTGTAAGTAAATCAAAGAAAAAATAGAACTTATAAAAGACAAACTATGTGTGATAAATTGATAAATGATGTCAAATGAATCTTTAATGCTTGCTAATCCCACTGGAATCACAGAACCTGCTTCTGAATAAAGTTGCATAAAATTAGCCTGTAAATTATTCATAAGCCATCATCACAAGCCTTTGGGTATTGTACACATACATTTTCCATTTGTTTATGTTTCTGCAAATAAAGTATATTGCAATAAAGTAAAAAAAACCAGAAATTCCAAAGGAACCTTTGAGATATAGAGACCAGATAGAATTACTTTTAATCAACTCAGCTAGATAGACAGCATCTGCTGCACGCTTCTCATTCAATGTAGGGGCCATTGAAATGAACCCATCTGTTTTATTTCATTGTCTGTAATGGAGATTTTAGTACAGCAATACATTCACTACACACACATTTGTTTACGTCTTACATGTATTTTTGATGTGCAACACTATAATCACCTGCCCGGTCCCATCTTCAGAATGTTCCTTATTCCCCTTTATGGTTTTAAATGTTTATGAGACTCATTGACAAATGGGCCAAATATGCATTAGTGAAATGACTAAGCCAATTGAATAATTGATCTATGCATTTTTAAAGCAAGTGCTCTAAAAATCATTCCAAGTTAACATTGGTCAACAATAAAAGGCCATAAGAATAAGCTTATACCACCTACTCAAGGCCTTTGAAAAAAGATTTTGGGGACCAGCTTTCAAGAGAAAAATTAATTAGGACACATTAAACCAGTGTTTCTCAACCTTGGCAATTCTAAGATGTGTGGACTTCAACTTCCAGAATTCCCCAGCCAGCATGTACAAATTTATATATTAATATGAATCCATAACTCCATTCCCTAAAGACCCAGGCTATTTTTTTTTTTAAAGAACACTGGAAGTTAATGTTTGAAGCAGCTTTCTGTAATTGAGAAATCTTCCTGTTTGCTACTGTGCTCTTATGTTGTAGGCAAAATGATTTCCAGGTTAAATCAATGAATGATGACTGACAATTAGTAGACCTCTCAGACTGTTAGTTGGGAAATGGAGGACAGAGTTGATCTTTTCCAACCTCATCTCTTGTTCCACCAAGAGATTTCCCCAAACTTAATGAATGGGGCTGAAGGGTGGGAGACAGCATTATCAAGAGAAATTGATTATTTGATGCCATATCAGTGTGGGAGATCAAGGCTATCAGGAAGGAGGGGGTGCATTCCAGGAGGGCAAAGGAGACAAGAGGCAACATAGTCCACAGAGTATGAGAAGAGTAAGAGATTCAGGATAGCCACTCCCTAGAATCTCACAGGGTATATCCACTAGTTGCTGTAGTATAGATGTAGTTTGGTAAGATTCTGTCTATAAGGTGTAAGCAAATAAAGGAACTGTACTAGACTGGACTGTTTCATCATTGTTCTTGGGCTGAGCCTGACAATCTATAATTATTGTTTTCCACACTGCCATTGCCCATTCTAAAGTGCTCAAATTAGGGCTACATTCCTGGGCTCCAAAATTCCAGATTAACACCAGGTGGCAGCAAAGAGTTAACATCCCTTTGCTCTCATCTAGTACAAGTAGTCCTCAAGTTACAACCATTCATTCAGGGACTGTTTGAAATTATGATGGCGCTGATGAAGGGACTTATGACCGGTCCTTGAAGTTCTAGCCATTGCAGAACAAATTCAGGTGCCTGGCGAGCAGCTCACACTTACAACCAGTTGCAGTGTCCTGTGGTCACATGATTGCCATTTGCGCCCTTCCCTGCTGGCTTCCCCCAAGCAAAGTCAATGAGAAGCCAGCAGGAAGGTCTCAAGTTGCTGTGGTAAGTCTCCCCTCCCCACCCAGCCTTTCTTCGCTCACTCGCTCGCACCACACCCTCCTTCCCCCCTTTGCTCACACACACCCCACACCCTCTTTCCAACAGCCTCCTTGCGATTGCACACATGCACGCACCCCATACCCTCCTTCCACAGCCTCCCTGCAATTGCACGCACACACAGATACACATACTCTGTACCCTCTTTTCCCGGCCTCCCTGCAATTGCATGCACCATGCACTCTCATTCCTCAGCCTTTCTGAGCTTGTGCCACCCCAAGCACCACCTCCCCCCACTCATGTATGGCCTGCACTGGACTTCCCAGGGCCTCCCCCTCCCCCGCCATGGCACCCCTGCGCTCCTTACCCTCCACTTCCTGCTTAACGACCCATGCATCTTGGGTTAGCACAACAACTGAGACTGCCTGGATTTTCACTGCTAAGTGATGTGGGCATGTGATGTCATGCTTTACGACCGCATCGCTTAGTGTCAGCAATCCCAGTCCCAATTGCAGTTGTAACTTGAGGACTACCTGTAGTCACTGGATTTTTTTTAGCCCAGGTAGTTTTGATACTGGTCAAATACTAATAAATAATAATATGAAACAAAATAAACTTTCTTTATCCCTTAATCTCCATGCATTAAAAATGCCCAATGTTTCATTCAAATTATAAATTTATTTGATCAGTTTAGAGAGAACAGGAGTTGCAGTGGTCCAGGTTTTATATTCAGAAAATATCATGCTTGCTGCACTTTCCAATTTCTGTTAAAAATGAAAATAACAGGTTCTGAGCTCTTTTGATCAGAATAGTTAAGAATGGCACTGGTGGACAGCCTGATTTCATATGAACCAACTTCTTAGGAACCTAGAGCAGGGAGAAATTTAATCGATCAATCAATCAGTCTCATTTTTGGGAAGGAACCAATCCAAGTGCTGAGGGAGAAGAAAAATGTTAGGAAAATCCCAGGTCACAAGGAAAAACAAATACTCTCCCTTCATAGATCATCAATAAACTCCATAACCAACAGGTAACACAAGGGTGGAAACAGAGCTCTCCAGGCCCTGAGACACATCTTTGGAGCTCCAAGGGTTAAGTGCTGGGCCTCCCAAGTTGTGGCAATTGAGGGCAGGGAGGAAAGGAGGCTCATTTGGCTATTTCTTTCCCCACATCAGCTGCAACAGCAGGTCTGAGCACCCCAAGGCCCCGGAAGCGAGCACCAGGACAGCTGCCAGGGCCTCTGGAGCTCTGCCTCCCTTGTGTGTGAAACAAGCAGCACAAATTTCTCTGGGTGAATCAGAAGTAAAGTTTTATTGGAAGCGTTTGCAAAGGCTGGTGGGCCTCGTTGCAAATAAGAAGCCACACTTCTTACAGGTTTCAGCACATTTTATACCCTAGGCTGACGCTCAAACTTCCTCATTTCCCCCATTGGCTGAGGTACTCTGAGGTCACAATCTTTCCAGCCGCTCTAGGATTTCTTCCTGGTTCCTCCCACCTCATCTATGGTAATTGCTCAAGGTTTCAGCTAATTGCATTATACTGATAAAGATTGCTCCAAGTTAATTTGTATTTACATTGTCCCACACAAGGAGACAACTTCCTCTCCATCTGCCACTATTTGATAACCATAACACTTAACACTACTTCCTTATCTCTCACACAGCTACACTCTTAGCATGCTCAAGTTACTATTTCTTTGTCAATAATAACATATTTTATCCATCTCTCACACTTGCAACTCCCTGTTCTTCCTCCCCTCACCTCCAGGCAATCTGTTGCATTGGCGACACTCCTCTCTTGCTCGCCGCAACAGTCTGCTCAGCGCCCAGAGCTTGTGCAAACAGGCCTGTGAAGCAGCAATGGTGGTTCTTGCAGAGCTGTCTCTGCAAGAGTGATGCAGCACTGCAGGTCACGTGTGTGATGACACGGTGTCTGCCTATTGCTCCTTCCCCACCTATCCTGCTACTGTGGACAACTTAGGAGCCCCCTCAGAGATGCTTGTGCCATAATGAGGACTGGTTTTTTGTTGCTTTGTAAGACGGGGAACCTGCCTCCTCTTGGATTCTTCATTCCCATCCACCAATCTGTTTCTTTAATGGTGCAGAGCAGCAGAAGGGTTGCCTGGTGTCCTACTTTCCATCTCTATTCTGTTGCCATTAGGACCAGGAAAGGGTTAAGGGTGGAATAACCAAAGGCCACTCCCTTTGGGCCCAGTCCATGCTAAGTATCTCTAGCATTGTTTCTAGTAGCTCTGGAAATTTCTTTCCCTTTTGGTATACAAATACAGATCATGTAAATTCTTGTCTGCTGTTCCTGACACTTTCCCTGCTGCTGGCCCATTTTTGCCAGTTAATGTTTGCTGAAGTTTAATAAATAAATTTCAGGCTATATTTTTGCTAGCTGTACTGAGTGGTGAGTGTGCTTGCTCTGATTTGGGTAGTGGCACTGGCTGCTAGTATGCAGGGGGCAAATACACTGGAAGTTGTCCAGAGTAATTTTACAACACCACCATTATATTTGCAAATCTATTTCTCTGAGAAAGGTAATATGCTATTATGGATAAATATGGTAGACTGTACTGGAGAGAGGTGGATCCATGCTCCCTCCCTCTGGCTGATCCCAGGCCAAATGCTGTCCTTAGCATACCTCATGGCAATGTTTTGGATAATTAAATGGAAAAATCTATATAGGCCATCAAGTTGTGCCAGTGTGATATATGCATATCAGTGACCTGAAAGTCCTTGATGGTCCAGATCAAAAGGGGAAACCAAATCCAACACCAGACCAAAATTAAGAGTAAATATACTTTCTGCTGCCAGTGGGCTACAAATAAGATTCTTCTATAGAAATCACATAATTGTATATAGGAAGCTAAATGTCTCTTAATTGTTAAATTGTTAAACGTTGTATTATTTCTTCAGTTGTTCAAGAGCTGAGATCCTCATCCCAAAACTGATTCAAGGGCTTTTTGAGATCTCAAAGCACTCCTAGAGACACAATTTTGTCTCTTGCTGACAAGTATAAGTAGATGAGAAAGAGAATAGATGTTTATTCACTTGAGTCAGCTTTTCAGAAGATCCAGACCATTAAACAAATAAGAATTATGAGACTCCACGGAACAGGGAGATAAACCAGGCTGTCAAAGAACGAACAGCAACGTTGTGTTCACAGAGAATGCTTTCCTTACTTTTAAACGTTATTCTCGTGATATTTATATCCAAAGCATTAAGAGATCATATTAACGTCTCATGTAGTAGCAAAGAATAAGAATATACTTCAAAACTGCAGTGTCTCTGTATTTAAAGCTGTTTTTCTTTCAATGCATGTTTTAATGTATGTGTGTGTGTGTGCGTGAGCTTTCATGACATATGGGGAAAATGATATTCAGTTTAGAGTTTGGAAAACTCACAAGGAATATTTATTCAAGGCGGAGAGAAGCTCCAGAAGGTAAATTCTCAATGTATGTCATCAGGTGTAAAGGCATAAACAAGTCAATTACAGCCAATGGCTGCATTTGCCTTTTATTTTTAAAAAACAGCGGCAAGACTATTGGGTAAATCAAATCTACAGCTCAGGAGTCATAACTTGTTTCCTTTTAGGTACAACAAAAGTGACTGATGTGCTGCCAGATCGTTTCATTCAAAAAGCATGCACTCAGGGCTGTTGAGAAGGCTCCTTTTGGCTTTCAAACAATGAGGAGGATTTTTATGAGCCATTTCCCAGCTGCAGACAAGATTAGACCTTGGTTTCTCAAACCCATGTAATGTTTGCTTATTCTTTCTCAGATGCAAACAGCAAAGTGAATATTCCTATATCTGGTCAGGGTCCTTCATGAGATGATCTGGGTCATATCTTATAGCAGTGTTTCTCAACCTTGGCAACTTGAAGATGTGTGGACTTCAACTCCCAGAATTCCCCAGCCAGCATAGCTGGCTGGGGAATTCTGGAACTTAAAGTCCACACATCTTCAAGCTGCCAAGGTTGAGAAACACTGCCTTATAAGGTTGCTGTGAGAATAAAATGGCACCAGTCTTCAAGAGCATAGTTTCATGGAGCAATGAAATAGGTCAAGGTTTAATGTTTGAGCACATGTTCTTTGTGCAGGAACCCCAGATTTTATCCTTGCTACCTCTTTTGTTTATTTATTTAAGTTTTAAAATTTAATAAATGTATGAAAAAGAAAAATATATAGAATTATGACTTCCACCCTTCTTTCCATCAAGTAGTGATCATCTTAGTCTTTCCCCTCCCTCTTTTTCTCCTTCCTCTTACTTTATAATTCCCTTCCCCTTCCCTTTTAACACTTTTAAATCCCCAAGTCCATAAATCATCCATTCAGTCTTTTCTTCTTTCAACGAAGAGTCCGTTTAAGATTTCCAGATTTTCAAAAAAGTCTTTGTCATTTTTTCCCTGACCAAACTGGTCAGCTTCACCATTTCCACAAGTTCTGTCAATTTTATAATCCAATCTTCCACCATGGGAATTTCATTATTCTTCCATCTTTATGCATACAGTAATCTTGCCACAGTTAAAATATATAGCATTGATTCTCTTATTTCTTTTCTAATTCAATGTCCATAAGACCCAAAAGAAACAATTTTGGTTTCATTGCAATATCTTGTGCATCACTGTATGAATCTGCATCCAAAATTTCTTTGCTTTTTCACAGGTCTACCATGCATGATACAAAGTCCCCTCTTCCTTTTCACACTTCCAACACTGGTTTGGTATTCCTTTATACATTTTTGACAGCTTGATTGGAGTCATATACCAATGATACATCATTTTATAATTTTTTCTCTTAGATTATAACACAATATAAATTTAATATTAGTTTCCCACATTTTCCCCATGTATCCATATTTATATTATAATCAAAACTTGCAGCTCCAGATTTCATCCTTGCTATCTTGAGCTACAGTACTGAGCTGGATGGATCGATTAACTGATTTGACAGAGCTCTTTTCTTTATTCCTGTTTTTTGAGGTGGGGAGGGATACATAGTACAACAATCTGCTTCCACTACAAATCTTGAGAAGGTACCTTGCACCTAATTCCTACCTTCCATACCTTCTTTCCAAACAAACATGTTCTATAATATTGGTTGTGGCTGTTAGAGTTGATCATAGGCAGAATTTAATTAATTTAAACATGTTCACTTCATCAGACCCAAGATAGTTTTCACACAATATGTAGCATTGGCATAGTTCAAATAACTGTACATAATTATTTATAAGTATTTATTTTATTTATAAATTATACCTTACATCTTTTAGGCACCCTGTATGATATACAGTAACAATATTAGAGCATAAATAAAAATAATTGGAACCCCAGTTGCTATAAAGCCAAAAGAACGACAACAATTACAACACAAGGCCACACATTTTAACAAATCATACCCTGTTGAAATCAGTAGATTTCCTTCACTCCTTGCTAAATTTACATAGAAGAGAATCCTATGCATTAAGTGTGACTGCCTTCCAAATAAACATTCATTCAGTTTCACACTTTACGTTCAAGTGTGAGATTATGTTTGACTGGTTTTAACAAGAACTAAAGTTTTATTGATTTAAATGAATCCAAACTCCACCTAAATATGTTTATCTTACATCTTAAGTGGTCCAAGACATGCTCAGACAGTTTTCCTGAGGATTATGCCTGCCAAACACCTGTGATTCAAGTGTTATCTGTTACTGCAGGTATGAGACAATCCAAAATAAAACTATAAAATTAAATCAGGTTACCTTGTGCAAAAGCAATTCTCTTATTTGCCTCTAGAGGTCACTATGGCAGTTTAAAACTCATACAGCGCAAAAAGGAAATCCAAAAATCCAAAATCCGTTTTAAGCGTAAGACCTAAAGACAGATGGACAGACAGACAGAAAGACCTAAAATCCTTCATGTACTGTACGGGGGTGCAAAATACATAGGTCCAACTGAACAACTGTTACATTTCAGTGTAATGTTGTATCACAGTAATCACATTTTAAATATCTGGAGCAAATAATGATTCTACTGTTTGTTGAATTTCATCATTTGTAGAATGATGAAATTAAGTCAAGATTATTACAGGTATCTGAGAGGAAAGACCTAGAATCTCAGTACAGCACCTGCAGGACCCAGCTAAAGGAAGAATAGATAGGAAAATATTCTATACACAATCCCAAATCTTGTGCAATACCCAGTTCCTCAAACTTGTCAAATTAAGGCTGCCAACTCAACGGAAAGCATTTTTGAAGGTCTCCCTTCCCAAATAAATCTGGGCGTATATCACCTTTCTCTGCGTAAATCTACCTGTGCCAGGAGCCATGCTCCAAAAGAGGGCCAGAGCAATACATTTATGCTGGACACTAATTATAGTAGACACTTCATCCTTTTTCCAGCATTGAAAGTGGTTAGACAGATCTGGTCCTTACTGAGTAGAGATTTTAAATTTTATTTTATTTTCCTCTCATGAGAAACTGACACTTTAGAGTAATTCTTATTTGAAAATGGCAAGTAATACATTTTTTTGGAAAATGTGGGCTCATAATGCAATCAGTACCCTCAATCAGCTACTAAGTATTTACAGCATTCACCATCTACATTATTCAGTCCTGATGCTTTGCGGCCTCAGAAAACCCAGAGCTTTTTAAGTTGTTGCAGACAGCCTTTATGGAAACTAAAACCAATTTATTAAAATTAAAAAAGTTTTTTTTAAAAGTTGGATAATAATTTGGGATAGTGAATTGGAGTATTCTATAACACCCAATCAATGGCTCCACTTTTTAAAGAATAGTAGATGTGTTTTTTAGGATTTAAAAACTCACCAAGTTCAGCTAAAAATTCTCTTTAGAGTCTATTGGGCCTTTCAGAAAATACTTTGAAATGTTTTATTGGATGTGGGGAGTTGCTAATTTAATATAGCATATATATATATATATATATATATATATATATATATATATATATATATACACACACACACACACACACATATACATACACATACATATATACAGGTGAAACTCGAAAAATTAGAATATCGTGGAAGTGTTCATTTATGTCAGTATGGCAACTCAAAAGGTGAAATCAATATATGAGATAGACGCATTACATGCAAAGCGAGATATGTCAAGCCTTACTTTGGTATAATTGTGATGATTATTGCGTACAGCTTATGAAAACCCCAAATTCACAATCTCAGAAAATTAGAATATTACATGACATCAATAACACAAGGATTGGAAATAGAACAATATCGGACCTCTGCAAAGTATAAGCATGCATATGTACTCAGTACTTGGTTTGGGCCCCTTTTGCGGCAATGACTGCCGCAATGCGGCGTGGCATGGATGCTATCAGCCTGTGGCACTGCTGAGGTGTTATGGAAGACCAGGATGCTTCAATAGTGGCCTTCAGCTCCGCTGCATTGTTCGGTCTCATGTCCCTCATCTTTCTCTTGGCAATGCCCCATAGATTCTCTATGGGGTTCAGTCAGGCGAGTTTGCTGGCCAATCAAGCACAGTAATCCCATGGTCATTGAACCAGGTTTTGGTACTTTTGGCAGTGTGGGCAGGTGCCAAGTCCTGCTGGAAAATGAAGTCAGCATCCCCATAAAGCTCATCTGCAGAAGGAAGCATGAAGTGCTCCAAAATCTCCTGGTAGACGGCTGCGTTGACCCTGGACTTAATGAAGCACAGTGGACCAACACCAGCAGATGACATGGCTTCCCAAATCAACACAGACTGTGGAAACTTCACACTGGACTTCAAGCATCGTGCATTGTGTGCCTCTCCATTCTTCCTCCAAACTCTGGGTCCTTGGTTCCCAAATGAGATGCAAAAGTTGCTCTCATCAGAAAAGAGGACTTTGGACCACTGGGCAACAGACCAGTTCTTTTTTTCTGTAGCCCAGGTAAGACGCTTCTGACGTTGTTTGTTGTTCAGGAGCAGCTTGACAAGAGGAATACGACATTTGAAGCCCATGTCCAGGATCCGTCTGTGTGTGGTGGCTCTTGATGCACTAACTCCAGCCTCAGTCCACTCCTTGTGAAAGTCCCCAACACTTTTGAATGGCCTTTTCCTGACAATCCTCTCCAGGCTGCGGTCATCCCTGCTGCTTGTGCACCTTTTTCTACCACACTTTTCCCTTCCACATAACCTTCTATTGATGTGCTTTGATACAGCACTTTGGGAACATCCAACTTCTTTTGCAATTACCTTTTGGGGCTTTCCCTCCTTATGGAGGGTGTCAATGATGGTTTTCTGCACAACTGTCAGGTCAGCAGTCTTTCCCATGCTTGTGATTCCTACTGAACCAGCCTGAGAGACCATTGAAAGGCTCAGGAACCCTTTGCAGGTGTTATGGATTCATTAGCTGATTAGAGTGGGACACTCTGAGCCTAGAATATTGAACCTTTTCACACTATTCTAATTTTCTGAGATTGTGAATTTGGGGTTTTCGTAAGCTGTACCCCATAATCATCACAATTATACCAAAGTAAGGCTTGATATATCTCACTTTGCATGTAATGCGTCTATCTCATATATTGGTTTCACCTTTTGAGTTGCCATACTGACGTAAATGAACATTTGCGCGATATTCTAATTTTTCGAGTTTCACCTTTATATACATACACACACACACACACAGAGCATATTTTTCATCTTGTTTCTATACAATGTAATAGATTATTTATTATAATGATATAAGCATATTTATTGTACATAGCTTTATTATAACATTGTAATTACATTGCTTCTTAATTTTTATATTTTATTTATTTATTCTTAGATTTATATCCCACCTTTAGTTTGTACAATTGAATGTGGCATACATACTGCTCCTGCCTATTTCCCCCCAACAAAAACCCCAGTTCATTTTTTAAAAAAGAAATGGTAATTGCGCTGTTTTTAAAGTTTATTTTTTTAAATTACACAATAAATAAATGTAAGAAATAAGAATATGAAACGATCATGACACTGAAACTGAAATAATATATTTCCTATGCATTACGTTACTTGATATACTTTATGTATATCTCCTTGGGAGAAAGTAGGCATGGATTAAATTGTGCTTCCTGCAATGATATAGGACAATTATTACAAAAAATATTTAGCACAGCTACTAGCTTCATCTCTGCTGTGCTAGTTATGGTTCCTCAACTTGTAGTAACATGAAGGTCCACACAAGCCATGTATTTGTGGCACTCCTGATATGCAGTACCCTAAACATTGAATTTCAAGTTTTCTAGTCCAAACTGCAAGATTACACTATGCCACCCTCCAATTGGCAATCTAGATGTGTGGGGAAAGCCTCTGTGGCAGTATTTTCAGGTAGAGTAGCAAATAGCTGGCCCACCATTCATCCAAGAATGATAGTTGCTAACTAGTGGTGAACATTGTTCATTTACATACTTTAGCACTGTATAAATATTGGACTCTCCATGTTATATACCATGGAGGGTCCTATATTTGGGCATACTGATTTAGGATCATAGAGCTGGAAGGAGCTATTTAGTTCCATCTTGTCTAAGCCCTGCTAATGCCTCTTCAACAGAAATGGTTGGATGTCCACTTCAAGACATCCAGTGAAGGAAATTCCATCATCTCACTGATTAACTGGTTGTTGAACTGCTGTTACTGTTAGAGGGTTTTTCTTAACATTCATTCTGAATCTGCCTTTCTACAATTTAATCTATTACTTTACATCTCACCCTCTGGAATGACAGAAGGAGACTTGGTTGTATTCTGTGTATCACATTCTCTCTCCATTTTGTCTTTTGAAGGCTAAACATAATCCCGTTTTTTCATCTCTCCTTGTGCTATTCAATTTCCAAGTTCTACAGAAGCTTGCCATTTCCATACGTTTAATTTACAGAAACATTTGATTTCATACCACAAATATTGGTTTGAGTGGCAGAGACTTGTGATTACAGGTAGTCCTTGCTTAACGATGGTAACTGGGACCAACAACTCTGTCGCTAAGTAACATGGTCATAAAGTTCAACATCACATGACTGTGCTGACTTATGACAGCAGTTGCAGCAGTCCCAGTTGATGTCATTAGGTGAATCCCATACGATCGCAGTGCCCCGCAGTCACGTGATCGCCATTTGCAACTTCTTGCCAGCTTCTCCACTGAGTTTGCTTGTTGGAAGCTGGCAAGGAAGGTCGCAAATGGTAATCATGTGACACAGGACACAGCGACCGTTGTAATTGCGAGCCGGTTGCCAAGCACCCGAATTGCAATTATGTGACTTCAGGAATGCTGTGACAGCCGCAACTACTAGGACTTATCGTAAGTTCCCTTTGTTCAGCAGCATCGTAACTTCAAATGGTTGCTGAACGGGTAGGCATTCAACAAGGACTACCTGTACTGTCTAGGAATACTAGATAGATTTACTTTTCAGTACCACAAACACTGGTTTAGTGGCTGTAGCGGAATAGAAAGATAGCCTTGAAGAAAATATGCAGCAGCTGTTACCAAAATATCAGCTTAGCCCTGAGGAGGAGGATGAAACATAAGTTTGGCCTGTGGATCCTCTTGAGAAGTGTTTCTAAATCTTTTTCTCTCGGGACCCTTCTCACTTTTAAAAATTATGGAGGACCCCAAAAGAGCTTTTGTTTGTATGGGTTATTTTTATCAATATTTACTGTATTAAACATTAAAAATGACACGTTTGCTGCCGCTGCTGCTTCTCACAATAGTATGATGGGATTTTAATATTGTATTATTTTTCAACAGAGGCAGGCAAATAATTTTGATTTTGCGGACCCCCGGGGGTCCTCAGACCACACTTTGAGAAACACTGCGCTTGGGTATTGGAGGGAAGGAAAAGGAAACTCCATCAGACTTCAAAGACTCTGTGTTACACCACAGACCAATAAAATGGAGCTCAAGTAGTTCCAGCATGGTCTATTTCCTAAACTGGCCTACCTTGAAGGGCTAACAGTGGCACAGACAAGATTTCACAAAGCAAACACCACTAAGTGGCAGGGAATTCTGGTTCTGAAACATTTTGAGGCCCATTTAGCATGGGGGGGGGGGGGTAGCAACAAAAAGAATCCTGACTGACTGAACTGGCCTTTTGCCATGCAGCTCCAAAGCTGCCTCAGTTTTGAATGTTGACATGCTGGAGTCTAGACCCTTGACACTCCTTCTCTAATCCTGTTCCATTTTCATGAACATTTCTTCAAGAGTGGTGCCCCAAGCTGGAGACCCTACTAAAAGAACTACTTAAGTTCTTATCTGCATGGATTCATTTATGGCAGTATTTCCCAACCCTGGCCGCTTGAAGATGGGTGGACTTCAACTCCCAGAATTCCCCAGCCAGCTGGGAGTTGAAGTCCACTCATCTTCAAGCGGCCAAGGCTGGGAAACACTGATTTATGACCAGTTGATTAACCACCATCTGCCAACAAGCTTCTGGCCGTCCTGCAGATCCTGGGCCAACAGGGGGCGCTGCGTGACCAGCCTACCCAGAAAAGTTGAAGCGCCAGCCGGCACCCGCCTCTCTCGCCAACAGGGAGCTCCTCGGCGATAGTGCGCTCCTGAACACTCCCCAGCAGACGCTCCCCGTCCCGTTCCACCTCTCCAGACACACCTCTCGGCCCCCGCCCCCCAGCGCCGCCCCCGCCCTCGTTCGGCGTGCAGGTTGGCGCTGCCAGGAAGGCAGGCGGGCGGCTGCGCGGCTTCTCGGTCTTTCGGGGACCCGTCTGCGGTCTCCATAGAGACTTCGAACAACCGGACCCTTTCAGTTCTGGTGACAATACATGAAAGAGCAGAAGGGGAGGAGGAGCCGCAGGGAGAGCGAGAGGCGAAGAACAGCAGCCGCAGGAAACGCAGCTCCCACCGGGCAAACTTTGCTAGGCGAGGCGCTCCGTTCGCTCCCGGCTCGCCCGGACTCGCTAAAGAAGGCCAACTTTCCCCGCGCGTGTGAAGGGAACGGAGGCGGTGCGCTTCGGGACTCCGGTTGGGAACCGAGGCTCTGAGAAGCGCCGGCCGGGGACCCTCGCTGGGAAGGTTGCGCTGCTCTCCGAAAGCGAGGCGGGAGCCGGAGAAGAAGGGACGCGTGCGCCGGTCTCCCGGGTGGGGAAGGGGAAGAGGCGCGTCCCGGCGGAGGTTCTGGGTCTACGCCGCGCCGGACCTCCCTCCCCGCCGTCGGGCTTCGGGGCACCTGACGAGCCGCCGACGGAGACTGGGTCTTCGCCACGCGCGAAGAAGCTGCGGCGTTCGCAGCTGTAATGGCGAGGCCGGGGTCCGCCTGGAGAAGCCGCCGTCCAGGGTGAGCCTCGGCAACGGCCGGCGGCGGGATCTGTGGGGCCAGATTGGGTGGCAGCGAGGAGCCATTTTGAGCGCCGTCTCGACGAACCTCATCGCAGCATCCGCCGCCAACTTTAAGGCGGGCGAAAGTTGGCTCGCTCTCCCCGCGCCGGGGCGTTCGGGGAGCCTCGTCCTTCCCAGGCTCCCAGCTGCTGATGGACGAGGCCGGATGAGCAGCTCAGGGGGGTGGATGGATTTTGTAGCCCTTTCGCGCCCCCCCTGCCTCCTAAGCCTCGGAGATGCCCCGTTTGCCGGGGGCCACCTGGCTGTCGTGGATCTCGCTGCTGGCGCTCGCGACGGCGGGCTGGGAGCTGCACCTCCTTTGCGGCGGCGGCGGCGGCGGCGGCGGCCCGGGGCGCTTGCTCTTAGACCTGTCGCTGGGGCCGGAGTGGCTCTGCGCGCTGGACGAGGCTCTGACGCCCCGCCGACTGAGGGACGCTGTGGAGGTGACGAGCGACGGGCTGCTGCGGACGACGGCGGCGCCGGTGGAGTGCGCGGGCCTGGTGGGAAATCCGCTGCCCCTCCATTTGCGCCTGGCTTCTCCCGCCGGCGGCGTCCTTCTCTCGCTCCGCCTGCCGGCTTACCTGCACGGCTGGGGCGGCCCTGGCGGGTCCCACCAGCGAGCTGCCACCCGGCCACGCCTGGCCAGTGTTTCAGCCCTTCCCCTCGGGCAGCGTTTGCCCTCTCGGCTCTGCTTCCCCCCTCCCTGTGGGCAGCAGGTGCTTCCCCAAGTGGGGGAGGCAGAGGGAGGACCACTGCTCTGGGCTCTCATGGCTCTGACAAGCTTCCCACAGTGTACATGTCCCAGTGGTCAGCCTTTGGGGGAAGTTGGGAAGAAACCACTAGACTGCCACCTTCCCCATGGGACCATTCCCCTGCAGCTTCTTTGCCGCTTGAAGAAGACCCAGGGGGATGTTCTTGTAGAGCTGGGTAGTCCCAGGCCTTGGGGAGTGAAACGGCTAGTAGGGGATAAGTTGGAGGTGAATAGAAGCAGGCAAGAGGTCTCCCCACAGTTTGGGACCCGGAGCAAAGGCCACGGGGATTCTGGGCCTCGAGGGCCTCGGAGGATGAGGAGTGTGAACAGTCCACCACAGTTCAAGCTGCCCAATTACCAAGTTTCAATTGCTGAGAACCAGCCTGCAGGCACAGCAGTCATCACCCTAGAAGCCCATGACCCAGATGAAGGGGAGGCAGGCCGATTAACCTATTCTATGGAGGCCTTTTTTGACAAAAGATCCAACGATTACTTCTCTGTTGATTCTGAGACGGGAGCAATAGTCACCACCCGTAAGCTGGATCGAGAGACAAAAGATACCCATGTGCTTCAGGTAACTGCAACAGACCATGGGTCCCCACGGCATCGCTCAGCAATCACCTTCCTGACTGTGACTGTAAGTGACACCAATGACCATGATCCTGTGTTTGAACAGCCAGAGTACCGAGAGAACATTAGGGAGAACCTTGAGGTAGGTTATGAAGTGCTAACAATTCGTGCCACAGATGAGGATGCTCCAGACAATGCTAATTTGCTCTATCGTATCCTAGAGCCTGGCTCTGGAGAAAGAATTTTTGAGATTGACCCATATTCTGGTGTTGTGAGAACTTGTGCCACTGTGGACAGAGAGGAAGTCTCAGAATATCATCTTGTGGTAGAAGCCAATGACCAGGGGAAAGAGCCAGGTCCACAAAGTGCCACAGTTACGGTGCATATCACGGTGGAAGATGAGAATGACAATTCCCCACAATTCAGTGAGAAACGCTACTTGGTACAAATACCAGAAGACAGTCCAGTCAACAGTCAGGTATTGCAGGTACAAGCCACTGACCGAGACCGTGGCAACAATGCCCAGGTACATTATAGTATTGTGAGTGGCAATCTGAAGGGCCAGTTTTATATCCATTCTTTTTCTGGCTCTATTGACTTGATCAATCCCCTGGACTATGAGACAATTCGAGAGTACACCCTCAGGATCAAGGCCCAAGATGGAGGACGGCCTCCACAGATCAATTCAAGTGGAATGGTGTCCATCCAAGTGTTAGATGTAAATGACAATGCCCCTATTTTTGTGAGTACCCCCTTTCAAGCCACAGTGCTAGAAAATGTCCCCATAGGATATTCAGTGTTACACATTCAGGCAGTAGATGCTGACTCTGGGGACAATGCTCGTTTGGAATACAAACTCTTTGAGCTCTCTCATCCTTCTGCCATGGCATCCCCAGGTGGGCACACCAGCTTTCCTTTCCAGATCAACAATAGTACAGGATGGATTACAGTGTCATCTGAGCTGGACCGAGAGACTACAGAGAATTACCACTTTGGGGTGGAGGCCAGAGACCACGGAGTGCCTGTCATGACTTCCTCCGCCAGTGTATCTATCACTGTCCTTGATGTCAATGATAACAGTCCTACTTTCACTGAAAAAGTCTATCAGCTCAGGCTGAATGAGGATGCAGCAGTAGGTAGCAGTGTCTTGACACTGACTGCAGTGGACAAAGATGTCAATAGTGTGGTAACCTACCAGATCACTAGTGGCAACACAAGGAATCGCTTTGCCATTACTAGTCAGAGTGCAGGTGGTCTGATTACTCTGGCCTTGCCGCTGGATTATAAGCAGGAAAGGCAGTATGTGTTGACTGTCACGGCTTCAGATGGAACTCTGTTTGATACAGTCCAAGTCTTCATCAATGTCACAGATGCCAATACACACCGACCAGTTTTCCAGAGTTCACACTATACAGTGAGTGTCAGTGAGGACAAGCCCATTGGAACATCCATTGTAACAATCAGTGCCACTGATGAAGATACTGGAGAGAATGCAAGAATTACTTACATCTTGGAAGACAGCATCCCTCAGTTCCGCATCGATCCTGACACAGGAACAATCACTACCTTGATGGAATTAGACTATGAGGATCAAGCTTCTTACACATTAGCTATCACAGCCCAGGACAATGGGATCCCTCAGAAGTCTGATACCACCTATGTGGAGATCCTCATTCTAGATGCCAATGACAACACACCTCGTTTTCTTCGAGATCGGTACCTGGGCTCTGTTTTTGAAGATGTGCCCCTGTCCACTAGTGTTTTGCAGGTGTCAGCTGTAGACCGTGACTCAGGCCCCAATGGCCGCCTTGTTTATACCTTCCAGGGTGGGGATGATGGTGATGGAGATTTTTACATTGAAGCCACATCAGGGGTAATACGGACATTGCGCAAGCTGGATCGTGAGAATGTGGCTGTCTACAGCTTGCGGGCTTTTGCTGTGGATAGGGGTAGCCCACCTCTCAAAGCCTCTGTTGACATCCAAGTTACTGTATTGGATATCAATGATAATCCCCCTGTTTTTGAACAAGATGAATTTGACATCTTCATTGAGGAGAACAGTCCTGTTGGTTCAATTGTGGCCCGGATTAGCGCAATAGACCCTGATGAGGGAACCAATGCGCAGATCATGTATCAGATTGTAGAGGGGAACATTCCCGAGGTCTTCCAGCTTGACCTTCTTAATGGTGACCTCACAGCCCTGATGGATCTGGATTATGAGAGCCAGACGGAGTATGTAATTGTGGTACAAGCTACCTCAGCCCCACTTGTAAGCCGAGCTACTGTGCACATCCGCCTCCTAGATCAAAATGACAATCCTCCTGTGTTACATGACTTTCAGATCCTATTCAACAATTATGTCACCAACAAATCTAATAGCTTTCCTTCTGGAGTGATTGGCAAGATCCCTGCCCATGATCCTGATATATCTGACCAACTTGACTACACCTTTGTCCAGGGCAATGAATTAAACCTGTTGCTTTTGGATTCTGCTACTGGAGAACTCAAGCTCAGCCGAGATTTGGACAACAACAGACCCCTTGAGGCCATAATGAAGGTATCAGTTTCTGGTAAGTGTATATCTTTTGGAGTTTGTGATGATAGATAATGGTGCTTGCAATAACACAGGCAAACGGGAACTTCATGCACTTCTATTTTTAATTTTCTATAGCAGTGTTTCTCAACCTCAGCAATATTAAGACGTGTGGACTTCAATTCCCAGAATTCCCCAGCCAGCTTGCTTAGATAAATTATAAGATAAATGAAGTTATAATGGTTCTTTGAATTTCTGCTGGTGAGCTGTTGCCTAGGTTTAAATTATTGAAATGTTGAACATATACTAATAATAAGTGGCTGGATTCTTCAAAGCCGGCTATAGTTTCTATTCACGTGTTCAAAGCTTAATCTCAAGCATAGTTAAACCAGTAGTATTAGGAAGTTTACCTGACTTTCTTAGTTACAGATGAGTGCTAACTGCCTATATAGGATAGTGCCTTATAATTAATTGTGAATGTGTCTGTTGGAGCATATGCTTGGTAAAACACCTTTCTTGTGAGACCACAATGATGCATAATGTATCCATCTAAAAAAATTATGTCATTGAATTAATTATTTTACATGCTTAGAATTTCAAGCCCAGAGTTCATTAACGTAAATGGAGAACGTGGTAGTAGTAGTATTAACAACCCTAAAGCAGACCAGGAGCGGAAGACCTGGCAGAATTCCTGCCTTTTGTATATCTGTTGCCATTATTTCCAGACACTTTTTTAGTAGGAGTAGAATACTTTAAGGGCAAATTCCGTAACATCCTGTTCGATGATTAACATAGTAGGTTCTGCCTAGCCAAGATAAATCTAAATGCATTTACTGTATTAACAAGGATTAGTTTGATATTGAAGTTGGTGTAGGACGAACAATGTATCGCTATCTCTAAAGTAGAAAAAAGATTTCCACATACCCATTAATATGACGCTCCAAAAATATTTGGGGGCAATATTCTGGGGGCATAGTTTTTGTAGACAAATGTTAAGCATGTGCAAGCAGTTTTATAAACCCTCCTTTCAAATTAAAGGAATTTAAAAATGCTTAACTTAGGCTGGATTTTACCTTCTAATAAATTTATTTTGGCATGAATTTCCATAGGCAAGACTTGCTCCACCCATTGTATTTGACTATATTAAGAGTTTAAAGAGTTTGAGAGTTTAAAAACATTTGTGTTGAGTCTGACTAAACTGGCTTTGAGTGCTATTTCATTATTATTTTGTAAATAACTTTGAAAAATATTCAGAAGTTAAGAATTATAGAAGCAGGCTCCGTAACTGTAATACACATCTGATTGCTGCATGCAAGATAGAAATGAGTTCAGTGGGTTTTCTTCATCGTGTCCTAATTGTGAATTTGCCGTGCACATCAGGGTAGCTACTTTCTGCAAAATTAAATAGGACCCTATTCAGCAAGGCAGTTCATATGTGTTTAAATGTGGTCAGGTTTTGTTTCAGATGTAAACTAATAAATCCTATTTGATGATTGGTAACCATTTCTTATATTAAAATGGCTTTAAAATGTTCAAATGGTTTATATGCTGATAGATGATAAATTTTACTGTTGATTTAAATCTAAAAAACACGTAGAACATTTTGTAGAGAATAACCTGCTCTTGCATTTGGACTGTTATTCAACTGTGCCTTTGCTCTTTATAATGATAGCATCAGTGTGGCCAAGTCTAGCCTTTTGCAGTTTCATTCTTCTGTTTTTTGCAAGTCTCCCCACCAGCTGCAGCTCTTGTTGACCTTTTGAGCCTCATTGTGAACAGTATCTTGTTAGGGATGCTTTTCACTCCCGATAGTCTTTTCGCTTTTGTGCGAAATGGCTTCAGCATGTATATTAAATTTGGAAGGTGTTTTTCCTTGCCCCTTTGTGCTGAAATGTTACTCAAATTAGTCTGATTCTGTCAGCACTTAATTAGAATGTAGTGCCGAGGAAGGAAGTAATGTCAGTGCAACGTCAGTGTGTTCTGTCATACTTACACAACTAGTGAAAGTAGTGCTAACACTCACCATTAAAATGTATTACTTTATTTAACTTATTCTTTCTTTCTTTCATTAGATTTAGATGCCACCTAAAGCAACTGGGTAGCTCACAATTTAAATAAAAGAACAATATTCCATATACAATATGCAAAAAATCAACATCTGTCCAGATAGTATGCTAAGTATACTTGATAACTGACTGAGATTTCATTCAGAGCTTTACAAATGAATAATTGTAGTTAACGGACTAGTTACTTCTGTGTTAGGTAGAGATTTCCAGAGATAATATCTGAGTTGACTTGATTTTCTTGGCTTGCAGTGACTTGCTTTTGGATTATGTCTATGGTCATAATCAAGCTGAATCAACTGATAACAGAATAATAATATCTAATGTTGAAAGATAAAGAACATGTCATAAAATAAACCTCAAACTGTACTACATGGGTTGATAAAGTTCATCGTAGAAGGAAGAGAGAATTTACACTTGGATTTTCACTATAGTAACTCTAAAGATTCCAGTGGATGGATATACAAAGAATGCCATAATATATCTAATATTAAAAAAAAAAAAGAATTTAACATGCTAACCTTTCAAATACAGTTGTGTGTTTTTATTACTTAACACATGTGCTTAAGACTATTGTCTTCAGGTGTGTTATGTCCATAGGATTTCCCTGTGGAACTAAACTTAAATATAAATAAACCCCTTCATTCAGGCCTAAATGAAAGCTATTTCAGACATGATAAATGACTGCATTATTTGAAGGAACAGAATGCAATTCATAATTATTTACTTCAGATACAACATGTACGCATGTTGGAATCAGTGCCTGAATTCTAACATCAAAATGAACATAAATGGAATCTATAAATGTACTAGCAACATATGTCAGTCCTCTTGTAGTGTCAGAAAAATCTTATCATTGGAGCTAATAAGCTTTTTTAGCTGTTGGGCAAATTCTGGTAGCATGTTATGAGCGCTGCTAAAAGAAAATGCTGCATAGTGACTAATTACGGAATGAGAATTTATTGGAAGGCAATCAATAACATTAAACTCTCTATACAGCTATGTGAAGCAGAGACATTTTTGAAAATAGATTATACTGAAAGGTGATATTAGTTGCATAGAATGCCACATTCCTATTTATGTATTTATTTATATATATATTTTTAAAGAAAATATACTGCTCAGAAAACAGGGTGGGAACTCTGTGTGTACAAAGACCTATATAACTGCCTATCAAGTAATGGGTCACTGGATGTGACTGTTTTGTTTTAAATCTTGTCAGCAAAGTTATATAGCAGGAGAAACTTGTATAAGTTTAGGGTTTTGTAGTATATAACATTTTATAGGTATAAGTATTATTTTTACTGTAACTGCAAATATATTATGGTGTATATTGATTGTATTGCTTCTGTGTAATTTTAACTCTAGCTGGTTTTTACTTTACTTTCACTTTTAATTGTGACTGGATCAAGCCCTGGTCCTGGGATGGCATGTTATAAATAAACTTTTTGTTTGTTGTATCACACACTCAGTATAAACTTGAAGAGGTAATATTGCCAGGAAATTTTAAATCGCAACATATTGAACATTTTAGACTAGTTAGTTGTAAAGTGGATGTTACCTATATCTGTAAAAAGCATTAATTATAAGAGAGATACTGAAACTGAATAACATTAATGCATTGGATGAGATTTGGCCATTAGATCAAAAGTTTCATCAAGCTGAAACTTGCTCGGTACTTAAAGGGAGAAATATTTAAAATACTTTTATCACAGAGTTTTCTATGATATTGTTGCAATAATTAAAAATGTAGCCAATTTATGAGGAAATTACTGAAGGAACAAACAGGCTGGAAGCTAAAATAATTTTAAAAGTTTAACATCATAATTACAGTTCATATTCATTTGTAATATTTTAAATATTCTTGTAATACTTTGTTTCTTGATTTTGATGGAGGAACACATTGGGCACTCAGCTATCTGCAAGGAAAAAACACCCAAGCAGCTGTTTGTTGGAATTGTAGTAGAACTTTGAAAATGTGATAAATGAAATGTTACGTATCTACAGTATTTAGCAGATAATATATTTCTAATTATGTTAGGTATAGAGTAAGGCATAGGAAAAAGTGTGATGGCTAATGTTTGCAGCAAACTGCATTTTATGAATATGAATGGAAAGTTAAACTTGGTTAAATGGATATTTCAACATTGTCCTTAAAAGAATATAACACAAAGATGAATATCAGAGCAGTATTGTGTTTGCGTACATGGGTATTTAAGTCTGTGCTGAAACTCGGATACAAACATAGACATCAATCAAGCAGTAGAAAATATCCAAAGTCCTATTTTACAATGGCTTCAGAACTGGGTGTCTTTTCTACGTGCCACAGGTTTTCTACAAGCACTTTTACATTCAAGCATACCCTTGAATCTATACTTTGAAAAGTCTGGCTTCTACTCAAATTAGTGGTGGTTGAATTAGAATGATACTTGGTGAATTGCTGTCTGAATACCACTGTGATGTGAAACAACCTGGTTAAGTATGTAAACTCCTTCTCAGAAGTGGATTAATATTAGACTGAGGTAACACTTGATGCTTTCCTGATACCCCTGTTCATACACATTCAGACATCCCCCACACGTACTCTGTAATTGTACTGAACTTTGTCTTTATAGAAGAGGTCTTGTTTTATTTAAGACATTACAGTTGCAGACTCTGTCTCACAGAGGTGCCGAAGAGGTATTTTATTAGAATTATGCAGCGTAACCAGTTCTTTTTTGACTGACATTCTACCTAATTTTGCAAAGACTTGTTTCAATATTTGGCTGTTGCCTTGTTGCACAGGAAAGAAAGCTGCTTCAGATGTCAACAAAGGATGGATTAAGGCATGAATTGTTTTAGTAGCCTCTTCTGTGCTGCTAGGGAATTAAATTCCATTAATGTAAAATGTTGCTATCATGATATCCCTTTAGGTCAGACAATTATCGGATTATCCTTTTCTATTGATAGATAGAAATATAGATGATGATATAATTTATTCTGATTGTGCATTACTTGTTTTGATATGATTGTTGGATAATGATGTCCTCCATAGAGAAAGATGCACTTGATCTATCATCTGCCATGTACTAAATACAGCAGGAAATAAATATTTAATGAATTTTGAAATGTGATAGGCTTCTGTGTCTGTAAAAGTGTTAGTTTAAGGGTAATTTGAATTACAGCAGCAATTCTGTGATCTTGGACCCGTGAGAACTCTGGGAAACCACTTCTGCCTATGTAAGAAGAGACTTAACAGTTTCTTCTGAAATGAATTCTACTAAGTTGAATTCCATTATGGAGGATTCTTAAACATCAGGTGTATGTTCTGAATATGACAGTGAGAAAAGGAAATAGGAAAGTTTTGATCTATCTAGAAAATTTTGGGATCAGGTATGTATTGTTATTCAAAAGCTTCTTAAAGTGAGTATCCCAAAAAAACCAGAACTGTTTTTATTGGGCTTGATGGAGAAAGGATTGGAGAAACAACATGGAACTTTGCTTTTGTATATGATCACAGCTGCAAGAGTGTTATATGCACAAAGATGGAAGGATCCACAAATACCTACAGTGGAGGAATGGATCATTAAATTAATGGATTTGGCTCAAATGGCGAAGTTAACAGTGTTAATAAGAGATAATACTGTTTCTAAATTTGTCTCCTTATGACAACCCTTCTTAGATTATGTGCTTGTGTGGGAAAAAAATGAGGCTTTGATTGTGGGTTTTAATCATTAGACAGTTTGTGCTGATAGAAATAACGTGAATTTGGATTAATTAGTGGTAAGAGATTAACTTTTTTTAAATTTGCATTTATATCTGTATTGGAGATAGTTGGAAGTCATTTTCTGTTTCAATTTTCTATCTACACTATTATAGTTTTTGTCTTTTTTCTTTTAGCTCTATCTTCTCTCTTTGCTGTACTTTCTGTTTTGTATTTTAATTGTACTTTGAAATACAATATAATAAAGTTCTTATTAAAAAGAAGGAAAGTTTTGCTCTATGAACAAAATTCCATTCACAATCCTTAAAATTCATTAAGTATCCTTAGAATAACGTTCTTATTGTGGTTAGAAAGTATGTTGCTGTGTCTCCTCCCTTCTTGTTCACAAATGTTTCCTCTCTAAACATCATGTTTCATTGGGTATGCGTGAATATTAAAACTATATTTAAGCGTATTCTGGGGTAATCTGATTTGTAAAACCAACATATAGTTGTTATTTATTGAGGACATTGCTGAAGATCTAATTAAACCCCAAGATTTCCTCTATAAAAGAAAGGATAGAGAATACCCGCATCAGAGGAGGCGAGGCGAGGCAATTTAGAGTGGTGGATTGTTCAGGCTATTCCTGTGTCACGTAGGATGTTATGGCATACGTTTTCATATTGGCTAGAAGAATGAATGCCTTTTCTGGAGTTACTTGTAAGTTACTGATAAACTGACTGAAAAGGTATGTGTGTGTTTGTGTATACTGTATGTTTCAACATTGCAGATTTGATTGCATTATTGTATAGTATCTGTCCAAGTATCCATGTGTCCAAGTCTCACTGAAAATAATTCAGTTCATGTGCTGTAGAATTGGCAGATTTCTCCCTATGATTCATTTCTAACTCTTCAGTCCCATCGTTAAATCTACTGGGACTTAGTTCTATACATATACGTGTATTAGATTTGTGCCATGACTACATCTCATTACATTTGGAGAACTCCCTGAACTGTATGTATGTTTAGGACTGCTATCTAAAACTGCTGATAGCATATAGTTATGTTTTAACAGGCATTTACTTTTTACCCACATAAAGGAGGAGCCAATGATTCCTGTAAGACTGTGCGTGTTCTGACATATATATGCATAATCTAAAAGAGAGGGAGAGAAAAAAAAACAGGCAGGGTAAACTGACAATGTATTTTATATAATTAAACTAATATTCAGAATATCGTGGTTTTCATTCCTTTTTCTGCTGATTTATTTACTTATTTATTTTGAGATATAAAAATATTCCACATTGAACTATGTTCAGATTAAACCATCATTTTTAATTAAACTACAAATTACTCAAGTAGGTTTAAACATTTATTTGCAAAGTATTTGCTTGTTCAAGTTTTATTAAATTGGTTGCTCTGAGAGTAACTAATAATCCATTAGTCTACTCAAGGACAGTGAATGTTTATGAATGATCTTGTTAACATGGTGAAGTTATAATGATGTACTTTGTCACTTAAAAAGGCAAGCACTAAATAGCAGTGACATGGAAAGTGAGATCTCTCTCACTGCTGACATATGTAATTATAAACATACAATTCTTATCATATACAAAGCAAGTGATGGGGTGCCAAACACTTTTCAGCACTGTTTGGAAAGCCTGATAAATTCCCTTAGTATAGCTTTGAAACTGCAGATAGCAGTGGAGAAACTGTCCAAAATATTTCAGCAGTAGAAAT
Source organism: Liasis olivaceus (assembly GCA_030867105.1). Classification (NCBI taxonomy): domain Eukaryota; kingdom Metazoa; phylum Chordata; class Lepidosauria; order Squamata; family Pythonidae; genus Liasis; species Liasis olivaceus. Next base: position 17,688,227 of record CM061355.1, on the reverse strand, counting down.
AGGTGGATCTGTCAGTGAAAAACACCTAAGACCTACTGGATAGATATGATGGGCTATAAAATCTGCTGTGTAAAATGGAGTTCCATAACTATTACCTAGTTGTCTTGATAAAGGGGGAACCAATGAAATAAATCTAACATTGGAAGAAATGAATGGACAGGTAGGGTATGAACTGTTCACTTCATTTAGAGCAGTGTTTCTCAACCTTGGCCACTTTAAGATGGGTGGACTTCAACTCCCAGAATTCCTCAGCCAGCATGGCTGGCTGGGGAATTCTGGGAGTTGAAGTCCACCCATCTTAAAGTGGCCAAGGTTGAGAAACACTGATTTAGAGTCTGTATTGCATCTGCACAAATAAAATCAGGTTCAATTCCAATGAAAAGGAATGCTTGAATCAGCATTAATGAAGACTTATGAAGACCCATTGAAACATTCCTGCCAATCTGAGAAGATAAAAGATAACTAAACGGTAGATTTATAAAAGTTATCTAATTGAAAAATATGTATGTGTGTGCAAGAATACATACATATACATACATTGTTACCACTTAATTTTTTAAGTGGTACAAATTTTTAATTTGGAGAAAGAAAGGAAAAGAAAAACTCAGTGGAAGGTGTAACCGTTAGTATTAAAATGTTTAATACATACAGAATACACATTAATAACCAAGTATTTTTTGTGTGGAATGCAAAACATATTGATAGTAAGGTGGTCCTAATGCCTTTTCCTACTAGCTTACATTTTGTCATAAGTGGATATCATTTCCTTATCATTCAAATAATTGTTTTATCACAGCTGAGCTTTTATGGGAAATTTCCAATGCATCAGGTTCCCTCCTTCCGGTATAGTTATCCTCTATTGGAGCAAATTTTCTGAGGTCTGTTACTTTGCCAACAAAAGACCATCTGCCTTTTATCCTAATTTAAACTTTTAGTCTTTCTGAGCAAATTTTGCAGTTAAAGTCACTGTGATAATCTGAAGCGTGAAATGTCTATCTCACAATGATCCTCATTAATGAACTTGAATGGTGGTCAATAACTCTGCATTAGACTTGGTCACAGAAGGCACTCGAAGCCACAGTCCATAATAGTCATCCAGAGATTCATCAGAACTGGCTTTCTGCCTAATTTACTATTTATAGCAGTCAAATAAACAATAATTTTAAAGACAAAATGTTTATCGTTAAACTGTTATTCACTGTTTGTTACAGAGTGATAAAAGAGGGACTTTTTATCTACTGCTAAGCCTTGTCAAAATGATTGGGCTTTCTGAAAATGATTTACCTGCTTCCCACTCCTTGTCTTTTAGAACATACAAGCTTTTCAGGAATTTTCCTGTTGATACCTAATGGATACATATTGTCGAAGGCTTTCATGGCTGGCATACGAAGGCTGGTGTGGATCTTCCGGGCTGTGTGGCCGTGTTCTGGAAGTTCTGTTTCCTAACGTTTCGCCAGCATCTGTGACCGGCATCTTCAGAGTGCAGGAGCACAGACAGGAGCAGTTCTCTCTGTGCCCAGGATGGTGTGACCCTTTTGTGGGTATTTATAGAGATCTGCGGGGGTGGGTGGGTAGGGTTAGGGTTAGGGATTGTTTGGAAATTGTGTTTTTCCAGCATGGGAAAACTGATGGAAAAACACAATTTCCAAACAATCTTCAGACCCACCAGAAAAATACAACAAGTGCTAAAATCAGCAAAAGACAAAAGGGATCCCCTCACCACCGCAGGAGTATACCGCATACCATGCAGCTGCAGGCAAGTATACATCGGGACCACAAAACGCAGCATCCATACCAGGATAAAAGAACACGAAAGACACTGCAGACTACAGCAACCAGAAAAATCTGCAGTAGCTGAACATGCTCTCAGGCACACTGGACACAAAGTCCTATTTGAAAACACAGAGATACTGGACAACACCAACAGCCACTATACCAGGCTATACCGGGAAGCCATTGAGATTCACAAACACCAGCACGGTTTCAATAAAAAAGAGGAGAGTCTAAAAATCAACAAAACCTGGCTACCAATCCTGAAAAATACAGCCTGCAAAAGGTCAACGAACTCAGCTCAACCACCAGGACATGTGAACAGCTCATACAATGAACATGCTAATCACCCTCAGCAGCCACTCATTAACAACTCAATAGAAGAAAAAACCCTGCCTAACCCACAGGAAGATACCCAGATATTCTGATACCAAAACAAGCAGCCACTTTAACCCCCCGCACCCCCCTAGCCCCCCCAACCCCCTCCCAATTCCCCCCCCCCGCAGATCTCTATAAATGCCCACAAAAGGGTCATACCATCCTGAGCACAGAGAGAACTGCTCCTGTCTGTGCTCCTGCACTCTGAAGATGCCGGTCACGGATGCTGGCGAAACGTTAGGAAACAGAACTTCCAGAACACGGCCACACAGCCCGGAAGATCCACACCAACCTAATGGATACATTTACTAAGGATGCTGCAGATTTTATTTAATATTGACTAAGTAGAAGCATCATAGGGGCAAATGACTAATGTGTGGTCACACAAATATTTTAAAATAGAGACATAAGGAAATGGCACTACTTCATTAAAACGATGAATGTTTTTATCCTATGCTTTTAGGGAACTGTTTGATACAAATAGGGCATAGGACATAAATTGCTTAGTCTCTTTCTCTCACTTAGGCTACTAGTATGCTGAACTTGTTCCCTGCCAGTTTATTTGATAACTTAAATCTTGTGCCTGAATAGAAAGCTTTACTGTTGGTTTGGTTATTGAATTTCATGATGAGGCAGCTTATTTTTATAAGGCGCAGTCTTAATGCATGATGTGTTATTCTTAATATATATTAATAATGAGTGTTTAAGTGAGTCAGCTTGCTTTATTGATTATTGTGATTGTAGACTGAAACCTGCTTTTCAGTGGGTTTTTATAATTTCTTTGGGAATTATGGAAACTTTGAAGTACAGTCCTCTGTACCTGCCACTTTTTTTTTTTTTAATATTGTCATATGTGATGTCTGATTTGTCCCTATTCATTCTTTTTTGTTGTGATTGTCTAGTTTTTGCAATAGGAAGTTTATTGGGCATTTGAAGGCAAGAGTATGAATCTCTGAGGTTGTGGGTACTATTGGGTGCTACTATAATGTTGCCAAATATTCAGGAATTTCTTAAGAAAATGTTGGTTGAGAGTTTAGGGAGTTCTCCCTTAGAGTTTAAGCAGGGCTCCTGTGGAGTTCTTGAGGCAAGATAAAGCATTTGAATAATTTTATCTTATTATCAGTAATGGTTTAGCCTCAGTGCCTTTGTTTGCTGTGGTAATTGCAAACATTGCAGATAGCATCATTTCTTCTGATGTGGTGTAAATGACTGCCTTATTGTTGCAGTTCTGTCTGTGTTGTCAGACCAGACCATAACTTTTGAAAGTTCCAGCTTAGGGCCTGCGGGCCTAGTTAACTGACAGCTCTTCCTGCTGCGCCTGATTTTAAAATCCTACCTGAGGCCTCATTATTATATGTGATGACACAATAAACATTTCTGCATACATCTGTACACAAGCTTTTCTACAAAATGATATGACTTCTGTAGTTTTGGAAGATGCTTTTTAGACATCTGGTGAATACTAGGTGTGCAATGTTTCTTTTCCTGGAATTTTAGAAGATTGTGCAAACTGTGAGCATAACAGTAAATCAATAAAGTATATAATAATACTCGCAGAAATTAGAGAAAAAGATTATAGAGTTATGCTTTTCTTAACAGAAACATAAAATAGGTTAATTCTGAATTGTATGACTGGAGCACATTGAATTCCATTTGTGTTATAATCATGTAAAGATGTGTCAATCCAGATTTTGATTGGGAACATATTAACATCAGAAAAGAATCATGGATTCCTGAGTGACAGTACATCCTCTCACACAAAGCTGGATAAATGCCATTAGCAAGCGATGAAAAAGTATGCTTCAGCTTAATAAGGTCTCCCAATAATACGTCTTGCACTGTGATCATAGCATTTGGGAGGTGAGCCCGCTCTGGATAGGATTACATAACTCCTTAAGCAACACGGATTAGAAGTGATGCTGGACAATCACATAACTTCAGGAGAGCCTTTATGACCTTTACTTGATGAGGCAAGGACACAAGCAGAAAAACTTGAGTTGGGGTATTAATGTGCTGATATCTCATGAAGAGTTGTTACATTTTTTAATGGATCTTAGTATTGTTTTTACTGTCCTTTGTAAGTTCCTCCACGCTGTTAACATGATAGGCAGTATGTAAAATGTGTAAATAATTGTTTGCCAAGTGCAACACTAATACATCGCTTTGAGTGTAGCATACTGGTTCATTTGTCTATTAAAGTTAGTCTGGTCATATCTGGGCTGCAAAAGTCCTGGCAGCTGGCAGACATCAGCAAAGAGGTGCAAAAAAATAACTCTTTGCTGATGTCTAGTATGCTGGCTGGGGAACTCTGGGAGTTGAAGTCCACACATCTTAAAGTTCCTGAGGTTGACAAACACTGGTCTAACAGTTTCCTGGATTTTTGCAATCCAAATCAAAATACAGTTATTCAGCTTCCAGTATTACTGCTCTTACTTCAGTGAAAAGCAAGAAGCAATTAAAAACTGACATACTCTCAGATTAAGTACATAAACTACATTTGCTACCAAGCAAGGTCAAAGATCAAAACTTTTTTAAAAAATCTGCAACAGGGCAATGAACATTTATTAAACTACCTGTCAGGGAGAAGAGCCCCCAGTTGGAGGATATATGGAACATGTATTCTTTGCTTCAGCAACCAACTTTGTCAACCTCACTATACTATATATCAGTATAGTCTGAGCATTAAACCCAATAGCTGCTTCATTAAAACTGTAGAGTAATTCAATCGTTTTGGGAAAGCAAGATACTTAATAATTGAAGAACATGAACAAAGCAATCTTTTTGCATCCTTTGGGGCATAGATTGCATTTTTAAAAACTTAACTGAAATTTTATCCTATATCATTTGGTTCTTTTAACAGCTAACAGATTACAGATTTTTTTTTAAAATCTTGGTTATATTGTTACCATCTTCATACTTCCATTTGTCAAATTGCGACAGGAGGAAAACAAGCTTTCTGTTTTTGTGTTGGACTTTAAACATTATTAAAAATAAGAAAGAGAAATGGAGAAGTTGATAGCATAATGGCGGAAAAGCCAAACCCAGTGTCAGACACCTTGTACAAATCCAAGGTATAATGGTTGCTGTTTATTTGCAATTTTAATACTGCTTATTTTAATAAACATAAGAATTTATATAGGTTTTCATCATCTGTGTTTTTGGATGTACAGGTGAAACTCGAAAAATTAGAATATCGTGCAAATGTTCATTTATGTCAGTATGGCAGCTCAAAAGGTGAAACCAATATATGAGAGAGACGCATTACATGCAAAGCGAGATATGTCAAGCCTTACTTTGGTATAATTGTGATGATTATGGGGTACAGCTTATGAAAACCCCAAATTCACAATCTCAGAAAATTAGAATAGTATGAAAAGGTTCAATATTCTAGGCTCAAAGTGTCCCACTCTAATCAGCTAATGAGTCCATAACACCTGCAAAGGGTTCCTGAGCCTTTAAATGTTCTCTCAGGCTGGTTCAGTAGGAATCACAAGCATGGGAAAGACTGCTGACCTGACAGTTGTGCAGAAAACCATCATTGACACCCTCCATAAAGAGGGAAAGCCCCAAAAGGTAATTGCAAAAGAAGTTGGATGTTCCCAAAGTGCTGTATCAAAGCACATCAATAGAAGGTTATGTGGAAGGGAAAAGTGTGGTAGAAAAAGGTGCACAAGCAGCAGGGATGACCGCAGCCTGGAGAGGATTGTCAGGAAAAGGCCATTCAAAAGTGTTGGGGACTTTCACAAGGAGTGGACTGAGGCTGGAGTTAGTGCATCAAGAGCCACCACACACAGACGGATCCTGGACATGGGCTTCAAATGTCGTATTCCTCTTGTCAAGCCGCTCCTGAACAACAAACAACGTCAGAAGCGTCTTACCTGGGCTACAGAAAAAAAGAACTGGTCTGTTGCCCAGTGGTTCACAGTCCTCTTTTCTGATGAGAGCAACTTTTGCATCTCATTTGGGAACCAAGGACCCAGAGCCTGGAGGACGAATGGAGAGGCACACAATGCACGATGCTTGAAGTCCAGTGTGAAGTTTCCACGGTCTGTGTTGATTTGGGGAGCCATGTCATCTGCTGGTGTTGGTCCACTGTGCTTCATTAAGTCCAGGGTCAATGCAGCCATCTACCAGGAGATTTTGGAGCACTTCATGCTTCCTTCCGCAGACGAGCTTTATGGAGATGCTGACTTCATTTTCCAGCAGGACTTGGCACCTGCCCACACTGCCAAAAGTACCAAAACCTGGTTCAATGACCATGGGATTACTGTGCTTGATTGGCCAGCAAACTCGCCTGACCTGAACCCCATAGAGAATTTATGGGGCATTGCCAAGAGAAAGATGAGGGACATGAGACCGAACAATGCAGCGGAGCTGAAGGCCACTATTGAAGCATCCTGGTCTTCCATAACACCTCAGCAGTGCCACAGGCTGATAGCATCCATGCCACGCCGCATTGCGGCAGTCATTGCTGCAAAAGGGGCCCAAACCAAGTACTGAGTACATATGCATGCTTATACTTTGCAGAGGTCCGATATTGTTCTATTTCCAATCCTTGTGTTATTGATGTCATGTAATATTCTAATTTTCTGAGATTGTGAATTTGGGGTTTTCATAAGCTGTACGCCATAATCATCACAATTATACCAAAGTAAGGCTTGACATATCTCGCTTTGCATGTAATGCGTCTATCTCATATATTGGTTTCACCTTTTGAGTTGCCATACTGACATAAATGAACATTTGCCCAATATTCTATTTTTTCGAGTTTCACCTGTATGTTTTCTTTGTATTAGGAGTTTCAGATGTATTTTATTTCACTTTGTAGGTACAGGGAACTATGCATGAAATCAATAATAATAAATACTGCTTTTTCCTACACTGTAGGTTATCCTAGAGTGGATATCTCTTACTGTACTCCAGAGGCAGGGCTAGAAAAAGTTCTGATGGGGCTTCTAATGGGAAGAAATAGTCTTCTTTCGCAGTGTAAAGCCTCCTTTAGCAGGAGATTATTGCAGAAAATAATTTCCAGCGGGGATTAGGAGTCCTCTGCTTGTAAGATCCATCCCCCAGGGAAAGCTTGGGTATGTCCCATGGAAGAATGTAATGGCTCCACTTTAGGAAAACAGGACATTGTAGGTCCATATTTTTTGTATATGTGGGAGTGCTGTTGCTTCTAGATTTTGTATCATTGCGTTGACTATGAATCCTGAGAATGGGGATCCCATGGATGTTCCACTGATTTGTTGGTACATTTGTCCATGAAACTGAAAGTAGATTCTGATGACATCAATTCTTGTTGTCAGACAGCTTTCTCTGTGTTTATTTCTTTTGCTGTGGGGGTCTTAAATTATGGACTATCTATTTGAAGTCTATGGCAATCTATTTTAATAGGAATCCTCAGTTAATGGTGAATACTGTGTGTTAACTCAGCAAAGATTTACAGTATTGGATTTTATATAAACTTTGTGAATGCTCTAGGACTACACTTTTAGCCTTCTTAATAAACCTAAACTTGAAATAAATTTTATGCAGCATTTCTATTTTCTTCTAACCTCAGAAGGGAATAGTATATCAGGAAAATTCAGGCAGATTCACTGCATCCTAAACAGTTCTCCAGTTTCTTTTCTCACCCAGAAACACTGGGGTAAGTTAATAAATATATGTTAAATGCCTGTCTATCGTTTGGGAGACAGAGTTTCATTAATGGAACTTTATATCAAGATCAAAGAAAAAAAGAACGTATTTGTATTTATTTATTTAAAGAACTTGCATGGTCACCTGTCATATGTCAATCCTAGGAGTAAAAACGAAACCACTCTTTCTACCAGGTGCCAGAGCAAACAGCCTCCCGGCTCAACCCCTATCCTAGCCCAATACTTGGGAGAAGTTCATGGTCTTCTGGGAGGCTAAAAGCATAGGGATTATAAACATATGGATAACACCTTTGTTATTATGTACATAGGCTTAGGTACTAAATTGGGCATTACCAGAGAAGAAGGGATGTGATGTGTAATTTTAAATTTCCTATTGCTTAGTAGTAAAGGCAGAATTTTAAAAAATATTTTTTAAAAAATCTTTAAAGAATAAAGATTTGGCCAAAGAGATCTCAAAAAAGCTAAATGTCTTGAGTGATCTTTTTTAAGAATAAACAAGGGGCACTTCTTTTGCTCCCTGACTGCTTCCAAAATCACATTATTATAGTGAGTTCTCCACCTTTCCTCATTGTTCAGCCAAAATGCTCTACAAGCCTGCTTACAAAGGCTTGGCAGCATGGGGTCAGGTAGGAAATCCATGGAATCCATTGAGAAAGGAAGCTTTGAAAGAATGGTGGTAGATAAATAATGAAATTAAAAGGGAATTTATAGATCACAGTTGGGAAGAAGCAATAGTAACAAGATATGAATGAAACAATACAAGTGTGATAAGGACGCTATAGATTTTGAAAGCTGGACTCCTCTTTTCTTCCAACTTTATTCGTGGAGTTTTGTACTTCAACACTCACACAGGAGTGGCAGTCATGCTCTGATAGTTACATTGAGAAAGAAATATGGGGGGAGAGTCTGAGAATAATAAATCCGTCAGAGATTAGAGCAGACTTTTAAAGCAGGCCTTTTATTTTTCAACGTTTTCAGGTGCACTGTAAATTCCTGGTTTAAGTTAACACCTCATTCTACCTTGTGGTATTTATATTAGCCGATGAATAAACTTCCTTCTTTTATTTTCAAAAGAAATGGGTGTGTTATGCTGGTAGGTAAATAATGGAAGAACCTATCTTAGTATGTTCCCTGATTGGGGATCACTTATTTCTGTTGCAACAGGCTGCAGAGATTTATGCTGCGTTTCTGATCACACAAAGTGTGTCTGACTGGAAAGCCTACAAAAGTATGACTTTAAAGACAGAAGTAACCAAAGCTGTGATGGCACAAATTGTGACTCATGCATTAACAATACTTGCAGGAAATAATTCCTAAAGTTTGTGTGCTTGTGCATGTGTATGCATGTGTGTGATTGTATAAAGGTTAGTTCATTAATTAGTGTACTGTATCTAATTAGCCTCCAAGCACTGGCACATGGACAGACTATTAGAAATTTTGTGGCAGAACAAAAAAAACAACAACTTTGGCTTCAGTCCTAAATACTTACTCATAAAATCAAACGAAAACCTTTCCCATTCATTGGTTTAGTTCAGCATTAGTACTTCCTTAAACTTTAGTTCCATTAGTACTTCATTAAACTTCCTTTAACCTGCTGGTGTCCATGTATGTCCACTTCAGCTCATATAATCTATCTACTGATCATGCTGCTGGGGATCATGAGTTTTGAACTCTTTCATCTGGAAAACATCGGGTTCAGAAGCACTAGTGGGAAGTAATTGGTATAAGAAACCTTTCCCTTCTCTCAGTCTTCATTTCCCCATATATACATTAGGGCTGTGTAGTTTCACAGGGAGTGGGTGGCCATATAGATTGAAGTAATAAAATAATAAACAAACTTCAGACTTGAAAGCAAAAAGGTCTTTCCGAGTACATGAAGGCACTCCTGTTGCATCTGTTGGCAACTCTTTAAAGTCATTGTATTTTGCAGGATTGCTCAACTACCTTGTGCAGGTACAGTGCAAGGAAATGATGTGTTTGGCTTAAGGCGTTGCTGACAAATGCTAATCTCCACAAAGTTAGCTAAATTGGTGATGAACTCCCTAAAATAGAATCTGCGTTGAACAAAATAAAAGAAGCCCAAATATTTGCGTCTTTGCTGCTCAATGTGGAAAGCAGCGTGGTGGTTTGCAATAGAGGAAGATTCTCCAGTATATGTCATGGAAAAATGGGGTTCCCAAGATGTTTTAGAATGCCTAATGATTGGGAAAGAGATGTCGACAGAGTAATTTCCTGCAGGCATTGTTACCGCCTGGGTAGACATGTTCAGACAGCTGATGTGAAGGAAACTGAAACGTGTTTTGGGAACCTCAGAACAATCTAAGATGCTGAAGTCAATTCTGAGAGGGAGTTATAATTAGGAGCTAGGAATCCTCCCCCTCCCCCCATCCAGTCTTGAAGCCCTGCAGACCAAATTTCTGCCAATGTTGGGATGGTGTAAAGTGAAACTTTAAACTATGTTTCCTTGGTATTATCCTGCCAGCCTATCAGATGTTTTGTGCAGTAAAGCTGAGGTCCAAACTTGGCGCCCTGGCACATCTCCCTTGGGCATGCCCATCTGATCTTTTGTTTGGTGATAGCAGTTATTTGTGAATGAGGAAGCTTCCATCCATGATAATCAAAGCATCTACACATGCTCTCAAAAGACCAAATATGCATTCTGTGTTAAAGCTTATATTTAACTTTTTTTGTTTATGGGTCTGAGAAAGTTTTGTGAGTGTTCTTGCTCGTGATAGCAAAATAACTGTTTAAAACACTCATATAGCATATTCTGAAATAATTGTTGATTGGAGTGAAATGTGCTCCTGAAAAAAAAGTGAACAATTCAGATTGCTTGAGACTTTGCTGAAGGAATGTCAGTTTTGTTACTTGACAAACCATAGCTAGTCTTATATGGAATTTCTAAGGAAAGTCTGTTTGAATTAAACTAAACTGTACTAATTCTTTGTAAGAAGGCTTCTATCTCCACAACACTCTTTCTAGAACAGTAGTATTAATAATTAAATACGTGCACAGGGAGAAGATTTAGAGATTCTCCTGCCAAAATGAGAAATAAATATTATTTAGCAAGGCCCAGAGAGGGACTCCTGTCACTGTAAAAGCTTCAGATGAACTAAGGGCTTCTTCATCACCAAAGCAGTTCACTGGAACAAGGCTGCTGAAAGAATGAATCCAAGATAGATAGATAGATAGATAGATAGATAGATAGATAGATAGATTTATTTATTTATTTATTTATTTATTTATTAGATTTCTCTCCCACCCATCTCCCCTATAATAGGGGACTCTGGGCGGGTTACAGAGAGAATAAAACTATAAATATACATAAAATATACCCCATATATACAATTAAAACAATACTAAAAACAAAAAATCCAAGAAGATGGAAAATCAGGGCGGGGACAGCCGGCCACTATGGGGCTAGCCATCTCCCTGCTTGAGCTGTTCCCTCCCCACCCCAGGCCAAGTGGCAGAACCAGGTCTTCAAGGTCCTTTGGAAGGCCAGGAGTGAGGGGGCCAATCGCACCTCCAGGGGCAGAATGTTCCAAAGAGCGGGGGCTACCACAGAGAAGGCCCGCCTTCTGGCTCCCACTAGATGGAGTTCTTTCACTGAGGGGGTCCGAAGCATGCCCTCTCTGTGTGACCGGGTGGGACAGGTTGAAGTCATAGGGGAGAGGCGGTCCCTTAGGTAACCTGGTCCCATGCCATGTAGGGTTTTAAAGGTGATAACCAACACCTTGAATTGGACCCGGAAGCAAACTGGTACCCAATGCAGCTCGTGGAGCAATGGTGTTACATGGGCCCTTCTCGGGGCTCCAAAAATAGCCTGCTCGGCCGCATTCTGGACCAGCTGTAGCTTCCGGATACTCTTCAAGGGTAGCCCCATGTAGAGCGCATTGCAATAGTCTATCTGGGAGATAACAAGGGCATGAGTGACTGTTCGAAGGGCTTCCCGATCCAGGAAAGGGCGTAACTGATGCACAACCCGAAGTTGTACAAAGGCCCTCCTTGCCACGGCTGCCACCTGCTCTTCAAGCAGGAGCCATGAATCTAGGAAGACCCCCAGATTACGCACTGGGTCTGTCTGGGGTAGTGCCACCCCATCGAGCACCAAGGATGACAAAGTCCCGGATACAGAGGAGCCATTAACCCACAGCCACTCCGTCTTACCAGGGTTCAGCCAAAGCCTGTTACTCCCCATCCAGACCCTTACAACCTCCAGGCACCGAGAAAGGGCGGCCACGGCATCACTTACTTCACCTGGGATGGAGATGTATAATTGCGTATCATCAGCATACTGATGATACCTCATCCCATGGTGACGGATGATCTCACCCAGCGGCTTCATGTAGATGTTGAAAAGGAACGGAGAGAGAACCGAACCCTGCGGCACCCCACACAGGAGGGGCCGAGGATGGGACCCCTCACTCCCTATCTACACCGATTGGGATCGGCCCTGAAGAAAGGAGGCGAACCAGCACAATACTGTGCCGCCCACCCCCAATTCCCTGAGCCGTCCCAACAGGATACTGTGGTCGACAGTATCGAAAGCCTCTGAGAGATCAAGGAGAGCAAGGATGGTCGCACTTCCACCATCCCGCTCCCGCCAGAGATCATCCATAAGTGCGATCAATGCCATTTCTGTTCCATAACTGGGCCTGAAACCTGACTGGAAAGGGTCCAGATAAGGAGCTGAGGCCCTGTTTTACAGTAATTTCAACCTTCCTGTTAGACCATATCCAAAGGTAGTGCTGGGTGGCTACTATTGGATACCTAGTCCACTAATCTGTGGTGTCCCCAAGAATTCCATTTTGTCCTCATACTGTTTAACTTCTACATTAAACTGCTGGAAGTCATTTGGTATATTGGAGTAGGATGTCACTTCACCCAGTTGTGTTTCTCCTGTCAGCCAAAGAAGCAATTGTTTGAATGTTGTCTAAATTCAGTAATGGCTTGGATGAGGGAGAACAAACTGAAATTAAATCCGGACAAGATGGAAGAACTAATGGGACTCAGGGATTAAAATTCATCTTATTTTGGAAAGGTTATACTTTCCCGGAAAGAACAGGTTTGCAATCTGTAAGTATTCCCTAATCCTCAACTGTCATTGGATTCATAGGTGGTGGCTGTAACAAAGAGTTGTTGTTGTTCAGTTATTAAGTCGTGTCCGACTCTTCGTGACCCCATGAACCATATCACGCCAGGCCTTCCTGTCCTTCACTGCCTCCTGGAGTTTGTTCAATTTCATGTTCATAGCTTCGGTGATGCTATCTAACCATCTCATCCTCTACCATCCCTTTCTCCTTTTCCCTTCAATCTTTCCCAGCATCACGGTCTTTTCCAAAGAATCCTCTCTCCGCATTAGGTGGGCAAAGTATCTGAGCTTGAGCTTCAGTATCAATCCTTCCAATGAGCAGTCAGGGTTGATTACCTTTAGGATTGACTGGTTTGACCTTCTAGCAGCCCAAGGGACTCCTAAGAGTCTTCTCCAGCACCACAATTCAAAGGCATCAGTTCTTCGGCACTCAGCCTTCCTTATGGTCCAGCTCTCACAGCCATACATTGCTACTGAAAAAACCATAGCTGTGATTATGCGGATCTGCAAGGTGATGTCTCTGCTTTTTAATATGCTGTCTAGGTTTGCCATAGCTTTCCTCCCAAGGAGCCAGCATCTTTTAATTTCATGGCTGCAGTCTCCATCTGCGGTGATCATTTCTACCCCTTCTATTTGCTAGAAATTGATGGGTCCAGATGCCATGATCTTAGATTTTTTAATGTTGAGTTTCAAGCCAGCTTTTGCACTCTCCTCTTTCACCCTCATCAAGAGGCTCTTTAGTTCTTCACTTTCTGCTATTAGGGTGGTATCGTCTGCATATCTGAGGTTGTTGATGTTTCTCCCTGCAATCTTAATTCCAGCTTGTGATTCTTCCAGCCTGGCATTTCTCATGATGTTTTCTGCATATAAGTTAGATAAGCAAGGGTCCTTTCCCTATTTTGAACCAATCAGTTGTTCCGTGACCGGTTCTAACTGTTGCTTCTTGGCCCACATATGGATTTCTCAGGAGACAGGTAAGGTGGTCTGGTACCCCCATCTCTTTAAGAATTTGCCACAGTTTGTTGTGATCCACACAATCGAAGGCTTTTGTATAGTCAATGAAGCAGAAGTAGATTTTTTCTGGAACTCTCGTGCTTTCTCCCTGATCCAGCGAATGTTGGCAGTTTGATATCTAGTTCCTCTGCCTCTTCAAAACCCAGCTTGTACATCCAATAGTTCTCGGTTCACATACTGCTGAAGCCTAGCTTGTTGGATTTTGAGCATAACCTTGCTGGCATGTGAAGTGAGTGCAATCGTGTGGTAGTTTGAGCATTCTTTGGCATTTTCCTTCTTTGGAATTGGAACGTAAACTAACAAAGAGTACTTTTACACAATTACACCTGCTGAATCAACTCACCTTCACAGTCCAGTTGGATGTGACAGATGATCCATGGCTTGGTTATATCCCAATTTGACTACTACAAGGATTCTATGTGTGTCTATCCATGAAAAGTGTTCTGAAGTTAAGCTGATGCAAAATGTGGCAGCTGCACTACTATTCACTGCAAAATACAGGGATGATATGGTGTGTGTACTAAAAATCTGTATTAGCTGCTTGTTCCTTACTAGACACATCTTAAAAGTGTTTCTATTGCTTGTTAAAGCCGTAAATGGCTTAAGACCTGTCTGAGGCGGTCACTTCTTCTCTTAGAATCTGTCCAGTAGTTAAGATCAACAGGAGAAGCGCTTACTGTTAGAGGCCCCTCTTTCTAGAGTGTTGGAGAGGGCTTTCTTCTACAATTTCAACACTATTAGTGTTTATTGTAATTTATTGTTTCAATGTTTTATGTTCCAGTTTTATTTAAAGAATATTGTTAGCTTTGTTGAATAGTTAACAGAGTAGAAAGACAGGGTATAGCTAAAAAAGAATATCATATGAAAACTGAACAATTTTGTGTAATTACTATATAGTCTCAGCAAAGTATGTTGCTTTTATTACTTTTTGGGTAAGAATAATTTTCAGAGCAACATTTTTATTTGTTCTTGTCCACTTATCACCATTACATTCTTTTTTCTAAGTGATAAATAGTATTGCAGTTGTGGCTATAGTTGAAAGTTATGTGATAGAGTATACACTTTCTCCTTTAAAAAATTAGACAAAAAACTCATTAATATCTCCCATATATTTACAGTCTCTCACCTTTGTATTATAGGATGTTGATCACATTTTCAAACTTCTGATTTTAGAACAAGTGAAGTAACATCACTAAAGTATTCCTTCCACAGTCTTACTCATGGTTAATTGCCTCTGCAGTTGGTATTTGAAGGAATACTTAATTAGGCTTTCAGGAAAACATACAAAAGATCTTACTCTTCCGTTTAACATTTGTACCAAAAGGTGTTAGATATTTGCAATCTGCACGTTAGTATTAATTTAAAACATAGATTTCTACTAAGCTCATTAAATATACTGTATGGTAAATGCTTTTTAAATGCGTGGACTAGTTCAGACCAATCAGTTTTAGGGCTTAGCAATATTCAGCTCTGGCTCTCAACTGTGGAATAATCTAATGATGAACAGAATAAAATTGGTCATGTGCAAGAACATTTTCTAAACTACTGAGTAACTCTAGGGTTGTTGGCCATCCTGGCTGTTGGATGATGGAAGCTGGGGTGCCCATGATGAAAGAACCAGATTGGAAAAACTAACTTAAGGAGTAAATGGCACATACAGAGTTTTTCATCAGTTGTTTATACAGCAGTGTCTGTAACAAAGTCTGTAATTTGTCTGATACAAGTATGTAAGTCATCATGCATATGTTGTCATTTGCTTCTTGCTTTCCAATCTCATGGATACCAAAGCCTTTGGACTTACAGAAATTATACTAATTCAAAAAATATTACTACTTCTATATGCTTGTTAAAAAGAGGTATTATTTATAAGTAAAAATTAAATATTGGTGTGTCATACAGATCAGGATCTAATACAATCTCAGCTTTTTAAAAAATTAATTTAACTCTAATCAGTAGAACCCATTTCCAGGTACATGTATGTTAAGGACCAAGGAATACATTTTTAGTGTGGCAATGACAATAATAGATACATTTGAGGACCTTTACTGGAGATAAAAATAATTTTTGACATTAGTTTCATTGCCTCCTGATTCATCAAGCTGATATTTATAATGCTGTGTTTTTTATACCTTATTTCTATTTTTTTTTCCTAGCATCCATGATTCTTATATCACTTGTGGAAACTTTTCCTAGTGTTTTCTGAGATTGCATTCTTTTTTTAAAAAATCCTGTCATTACTTTTTATAAGGCACCCATGACTGTCCCAGCATTAATATAAGATTCAGGATTTGGGTTTTGCCAAATAAGAAACCTCATATATTCCTTTCTCTTAGTAAATGCTTGGACACCATTTTGGCAGAGTCTTGTAATGTGTTCTTTTTCAAGAAAGGATTGTTTGGGCTAGAGAAAGTGTTGGCACAAAAAAAAGTGTTGTCATGGTGACTGAAACCTACTCTTAGTCATCCCTCAAGAAGAGTAGGCTGCAAGGCACATGTTTGTTGTGGGCTTTTGAGAGTAAGGGACCCTTTAAATTGAAGAGCCCATTTTATTGTCTCAATGCAGATTTCTGTCACTTGCAGGAGAATAGATCTCTAGAGTATGGTTTGGGTATCAATGCTTATTTTAATCACTTTTCAAACAGAAATGTTTAATGACAATGAAAGTCCCTTTTTTATGGTTCTGTGAGCCTTAGATTCTGGGGGTCTGAGCTTCAGATCGCAGCTTGGTTTCCTAGAGTTACAGAGAGAGCTCTTAAAAGCTAGCATAAGACCTTGAATAGCAACCACAAGCTTGAAAAGCACAGCTTGGGAAATCTCCTTGGTAGGGGTTTTTCAACATTATATAACAGGGCTGCCCGTTAAAGGCTGGGGATGTGTCTGCTTCTGCTCTGCTATGTGAGAAACATCTGTACTGTTCTTTTTAGTAATTGCACATTGAAGAAATGCAGTTATGGAGAACTGCAGTTGGCACTGATTTCTTAATTGTGTTCCTGAAGGATAAAAGGCTCGTGATGGCTTTTTGTACTATGAGAATATGTACTGTTTTTATTAGATTTATGTCCTGACTTTTGGACAGGAGTTCATGATGGCATACATAGTGCTCCCTCCTCTGGTTTCCCCACATCAACAAAACTGTGAGGTAGGGTAGGCTGAAAGGGAGTGACTGGCCTCGAAGTCACCTGGTGAGTTTCCAAAGCTGAAGGTGGGCTAGAACCAAAATCTCCCCATTCCTAGTCCAACGTCTTCACTATTAAAGCAGGGGTTAGCAAACTATGACCCACAAGTAAAATCTGGCCCACTGTCTGTTTTTATATGGCCCGCAAGCTAAGAATGGACAGGTGAACAGGTGGCATAGTGCCAGACCTGTGCCTCAACTGAGCTCCCGGGACGAGGGCCAGGGCTAAGGAACTATCAGTAGCCTCTTTTGCTGGCAGGCTGGTCCAATGGCTGCCGTGCTCCTTGGCCTGCAGACCTGCCAGTCACACTTGTAGAAGGAGTGTCAGCCCTTCAAGAAGTTTCTCCAGAGAAGAAACCAAAACCATGAGTACGAAACCTACCTTTATTGTAAGGTTACAGCAATAGAATCTTGCAAGTCTGAAAGTAATTCTCCCCTCCCTTGCCTAGGGAGGGCCCCTTCTGAGAGGCTTTCCACACTCCCATTCCTTCTGTGGGCTGAGATACCTCTTTGTCTGACCATTGTCCAGGCTGCAGCTCCTCCTCCTGCTGTCTCCTAGGTTATTCTCACAGCCCATTACAGGAGGGGTGGGATCTGGCCGACCCTTGTATTAAAGCATACTGGCTTTCCAGTGTATTTTTATGCAATCTTTCCCCAATATAATGTAGAAAGCCGCTTTCGATTAAAAACAAGTGTCTGTGGTGGACATTATTCAGCCACTGAGTGTCTTTAGTCCACAATCTGGGAGGTTGAGAATTGTGCTCCAATCAGTTCTACAAAACAGGCCTTAGAGAGGTCCCTCACCACCGCAAGTCAACATCCTGTTTGTCACGAGGGTCGGATGATCCAGGGAACTGGAATTCTAAAGTCGTCCATCTTGCCAGGGCAGAAAAAAGTTCCTGTAAATTCAGATTTCTTCCTGGCCAATAGTAGTAGCAACCTGGTGGTACGTATCAATAACTATCATAAATGAATACAGTATCAATGCCTATATATATATATGTTAGTTTAGGTCAGTGTTTTTCAAACTTGGCAACTTTAAGATGTGTGGACTTCAGCTCCCAGAATTCCCCAGCCAGAATGGGAAAGCTGGGAGTTGAAGTCCACACATCTTAAAGTTGCCAAGTTTGAAAAACACTGGTTTAAATATAGATCAGTATATTCATCAATTCACAACCTGTTCATAGTCCATAAATCTTATTGTTCCTACTTCTGTACTTGCACATATATTGAACTTGGGAGCGGGGGAGAAAATTTCTTCCTTCACGTCAGTTTTGACTTCTGGCGACTGCCCCCTGCAGATTTCTTGGCAGCATCTTTTGAAAGTGGCTTGCCAGCTCCTTCTTCCTCGGGCTGAGAGAGAGTGAATTTAGGCAACTATTAGGTGTAGTCCATGTACAAAAAGAAGAGCAACATTTGTTCCTAAGTAAATTCCATTAATATAAAATGTTTTGTTTTACATCTGACCTTTGGTCACGGCATTGGTTGCGACTAGACTTCCAGACCCAAATCAAGGTGCTGGTCTTAGCATACATGTATTTACAGGGACATCTCTCTTGTCCAGTTGTACCCCATCCTGTGCATTCATTCCAAGAGGGGCTGCTGAGGGCCTTCACCTCACCTGAGGTAAAAGGTGCAAGGGTCTGGAGTCCTCTGCCAGCCCCCACTATGGCCTCCAGAGCTATGGGGGACTCCACAGCGTTTGCTCATCTCAGAACAGTTAAAACAATCTTATTCCAATGGACTTTTGACATGGAAGGTGGACCTGGATAGGATTTTTTTGGGTTTTGATAATGCTGATTATTTTGTATTGTTACACTATAACAACATAAGATAAAAACAGGTACAATATTCCCCCAGGGATCCAGCTGACCCTGGCATTAAAAACCTGGTTCTTCCGTCACACCTTACATCTGAGAGTGGTATAACCCACTGGAGTTGTTTTTTCTCGGCAATTTATGTGTCCATTTTGGTTTATGTTTTTATGCTTGTCTGTTATGTGGTTTCATGGAATTTAGTGTTGTTATTTGATGATGCACACCGCCCTAAGTAGTGTGCTAAACCGTCAGTTATATAAATTAATTAAGTAAATAAATATTATATGGTTGCTTGACTAGATATATCCATGATAGACATTTTGACCAACCCTTCTGCTTACTGCTTTGTATTCAGAGGATGAATGTTGTGATTAATCTGTTGCCCTGAATATTGGGATTTTTTTTTTTACTGTTCAGACCAACTTTGCAACGAGCTACTTAACAATTCTGATCTAAATTTTACTGTCTCAAGGATTTTGGTGTTAGGACAGATACTGTTTGTGGGAATGTATTGTTCATACTTTCCTTGCTACCCACCCCCTTTTTTTTTAAAACAGGCATTTTAAAACACAGCTTATAATCTTATTTGTCAAATGTTAACTTAAAATGCATATATACCCACATTAGTACTTCAAGAGAGTTATTTATTAAGAGGAAAAAAAAATCAATTCCTTGACAAGAGTGGCTGACGTTCTGCAGATAGTACTGAAGAAAAGTTTCTCATCCAATACTGTTTTCAACACACATGCAGTAGAATAAAGATCTTAATGACTTTACATGGGAAGTCACTACATCAAGTTGCTGTTTCTCTAATGCTGTGCAAATCCCTTCCAGGCTGCAGTGTTAATGCTACCATCTGTGAGATTCTTTATAAATTCAAATAAATAAATAAAATTAATGCAGTATGTAGTGACCAGAGGCCCTTGCACCTGGCTGTTTCCTTTTGTATCCTTGCTCAGATGAGAAATGTCTAGAAATAATGCATAACCTATTAGAAGGAACATCATGCAAGACATCAGATAAATTCATCTTAACGTAACATTAAAGCTACTATAAGCAGCAGGTGTCCTGTCTGTATATAATATAAACGGCCTACATTCCTATATACTTTTATCAGCCATCATTCTTTGCTTTCTTTTATATTCCCCTTAGCTTGTCTGGCATGTGGTAATTTGAACAAGTGTTCAGAGAATATCATTGTTCCCCTTAGTTACTCATAAACAGGCTGACTGGCAGAAGTGTGAAACTCAAAAAGACCAAGTCTTTCAGAGGACTCCCCTGGTTGCTGGGGCAACCAGAGAATTGGGCTGCATTTGTAAATGTGATCTTTGACCATTTTGCATGGATTTTCACAGCTCCAAGGGACAAAAAATCCTAACAGGAGCAATGTAGAAAGTTATCCAGTACAAATCAGTTGAAAAAGAGTCTGTGTCTGTAGAATAGCCTCCACTTTTTTTCTGTGGTGAGAGGGAAGTTTTCTTCTCTCACTTCGCCATCTTCTTGAGCAAGATTTCTGTATTTGTAACTAGAACAATCATTTTAGAGGATAAAGAGTGTGCTTTGAATTGGTGAATCAAATATCAAAAGTGTAGAGATGGAAAATTCCTTCTCTTCCTTTAGCTGGGTACCCAGAAACTTAATATATATGCTCCTATTGATATAAACTAAGTGAAGTCTTGTTCTGATAGGAACTATCAAGGCTTCTGTATAATTAACATATCAAATACCATGAATCTGAGAATTGTCTCTCATTCATCACATACTTAGTTGGTAGGCCCTTAGATAAATTTGATATGCAACGTGTAGTTACTGGAGGGAGGGCAACTAAGCTTGATTCCTATCCTCTTTCCTCGGATTGGATAAAATTAAATGTTTGTAACATGAAATCGATAATCTCTACCACGCAACCAGTGTTTAAATAGTCTCTAGAAAAGATTCCTACAGCCCTCACCATACAAATTCTGGACCCCACTTTTTATAAACAGAACGTTGCTTTTATGTTTGTTGGCTGCTCTTCTGCTCTTTCATGTACCAGTCAGGAGATAGCAGCCAAAACAAAGAGTTTTTTTTTCCCCTAAAGATTACACCTGGGAAATGCAGAGCCTGTTCCTCTTGTTTGCATGAGCTGCCGTTGTCCCATTTCAGTTCTTTTTTTCCTGAGCTCAGTGGGGCGAGACTGCACTAGAAATGTTGTTTTTCCAGTAATATATGGCAAAATCTGTATATATATACTAACCCTACTCATAGCCAATCTTAGAGCATTGCCACATAGGCCAGTTTTCACTCCGTTTCCATCCGTAATCCATCACAAATCTCTTCAAAGCCAAACTTCAATCATTTTCACTTTCTACATGCTGAGAACAGGTTGGGAACATCAGGGACAAATCCGTTCTCCCTCCAGATGACCTGTAAGAGAGTTTGTTCTCCCCTGACCAATAGGAATGTTCAGATAGTGGTACTCTCAAACATTTGCTCCTGTAATAAGAGAAGTCCTCTTATCCACTCCACACAAAGAAGAAGAAAACAAATTATATTTATTTGTAGGCATTCGTCTGGCATTTTGAAGAAAAAACATGAATAGTTATTACAGGGTGAAACTACCGTGCTGCAAAGACGTTTGTTTTTTTATTATTTCAAGGCCATCTAACTCCATAGTGACTCTGAGTGGCTTACAGATAAAAATTAAAGGAAATCAAAATATATCAAGAAAAAGAAGAAGACACCTGACTGGAAACCTAAACCCCAAAAGCCAAGCAGCCAAGGTCTTAAGCAGTTTGTGGAAAGTCAGAAAAGTGGGACCAGTATGAATCTCCAGGGGAGTGTCATTCCACATTTCTATTTAAAAGCCTCTCCTTAGCTGTTACATTGGAAAGATGTCCTTTTGGCAACCTATGGCTTTTCACAATAGTTCTAACCACAGTTGCAATTTGTAGTATAAAACCTTTATGTGGGGTAGGGGTTGGGGACACAGTGAAAGGCTAATGGCTTGCTTGAACCCAGAGGGAGACAAGTTTGGCGTTTGCTGCTTCAGTCAATCAGCATCTTTATTTGAGATTTGATCTGCATCTGGTAAAAGCCTAGCAAATACAAAAGTTGTATGCAAGATTAACAGCTTATACTTTATAGCTTTAAAGTGGCCAGGGCCTATGACTCTGGAGGCAATAATTAAAAGAAGCACAAGGCTTATCAAGCAGGGCAGTTTTTTACTGGAAGTCGAAGCCCATACATCTTAAAGTTGCCAAGGTTGAGAAACTCTGGATTAGAAACTACTAAGTTTGGTTCCCTGATGAGGTTACTTGACCTCTTTCCTTAGCAACATTTTTTAAGCTCAGTTTTCCTCTGGTTTCAAACAAGCTGGTACAGAGCCAGGAAAACAGGGAGATGGGCAGGTCTGGAGTGAATCCAGGAGGGGCTTTTAGAAAAAAGTTGGTGGTTATATGTTTGGAAGTACATTTATCTACCCAGAAAACAAACCCAAATTCCAATTTACTCATTGGACCCCCAAAATTGCCAATAACAACAACAACAACAACAAAAACAACAACAGCTTAATAAAGTTTAAGTCTTCGTTGTAACTCCTCTTTGCACTGTTTGCTTATTTATGCAGTGGTAATGTTATGCTAGGGAGCCAGTTTGGTGTAGTTGTTAAGGCATCAGGCTAGAAAGCAGGAGACTATGAGTTCTAGTCCTGCCTCAGGCACCAAGCCAGCTGGGTGACCTTGGGCCAGTCACTTTCTCTCGGCTCTAGGAAGGAGGCAAGGACAAACCACTTCTGAAAAACCTTGCCAAGAAGACTTCAGGGACTTGTCCAGGCAGTCTCTGAGAATCTGACACAATTGAATGGGAGAAAAAATGTTATGCTAGTTGTTGCGTGTTGTACAATAAGGTAGAAAAATAATCTCCTTGCCTATAGTTGCTGTAGTCATAATCTGTACTCTCTATACTGATTTTTTTTTTAAACGGCCCAAATGAGACATTGCCAAGATGTTTCTGTCATGAAGTACTAAATCATTTATATGAGAATACTTTTTTATTATAGAAATGAATCCTTGTTTATACAGCACTTCAAATTCAAAGGGTAAATGGTGTTTTAGAGCGAGCAGAGATGAATACGTAGCACCAGTTGTTAATTCATTCAGGCTACAGTATTTTGAATGCAGTGGACTTGTTCATTATTTCAGAGGGCATGTCTGAAGTCCACTACTTGGGAGTTGAGTTTTCAATTGCTGACACATTTCCTGCCTATACATTCAGTGTGAAAAAGTCCACAGCTTAGTTTGTGAAATATAAACGGTATATAAAACTTACATGTACTGTATCCTCGGTGGCAAAGAAGAATACCATCTATAGTGTTTGCTACTTCTAAATAGAATATTTGCTGGCAAACTGCATTAAAAATTACTCTAATTGAAAAGTGTCTCTGCACACCAACTGGTTGTCAGCAGTTGTGCATGTTAATGGTTTTATTTAATTTCTTTGTTTGCTTTTCCTTATAAATTACAGCAAGTTGTACTCATACTCTAATGCTGTTCTTGGCACATTATTTCATTTCCTTTTCCTTGCCCAAACCAATGTTCAGTTCTTTTCTTTGTTCACTGGATGATAAAAGCAGGGACAGGCCAGTAGGTACCCCTGGAAGTTTGAAAGCACACGATGGGTACTCTCACAAAATGATATGGGGAGTGGTTGCCTATTCACAAGTGCAGCCATGAAAAGCAAGGTCACTAAAAAAAATACCCATTTACCAGACAACAAACAAGTGAGATTGATCATCTTCCATCATTCTCTAAGATACAATTAGAATCCAATCAATATAACATGAACTAAAATGTTAATGATTAAAATGATGCCAAAAATGCTAGGGTGTTGCAAAAGCATTAATGAAGTTGCACAGAGTAAGCAGAGACAGTAACATTCCCCTAACTGGAAGGCACCACCCAAGTTCAAGATGACTAACATATATATTGCCTTATGCCTTGGCCCAGTGTTATCTCTTTTGATTGGAAACAGTCTCTGAAGTCTCTATGAAGGTCTGTCCCAAATCTATGGTCAAATATGCCTACTTCTCATCAAAATAGATAACAAGATGGGAGATATCATATGAGTGCTCGGTAGGACTTATTCCAAAGATATATGTATGTGTGTAGTCTAAATTTTTACAGGATCCCTCTCAAATGTGGCAGGCAGAGTCCAATGCGGTGATTTCCTACTCTCTCTTTCTCTCCCTGCCCCCAAAAAGAGCAAGAGCAAAATTTGCCTCTTTTTCTTGAGACACAACTACAGTATTACATATTTGTTCTTCGATTGATTCCTGAAGATGTTTGTGCCTCTGCCTCCTTCAGAGCTTACGTGTCTTTTGCTCTGAGGAAACACATATATCTGTAATTTAACTAAACACTATCATGTTGAGCTTCTAATCTAAGATGAAAATAATTATGTATACACATGATGTTAGATAACTATAATCATGATGAGACACTAAACGCCAAATATAGGGTGCGTTATACAGTACACTTACAGCAGGAACAGACTCCCCCAATATATAAAATCTCCTTCAAGTTAAGCTTGACTTCTGGCAATTTCATGAAGAAAATTTCCAAGTAGTTTTCTTGCAACAACATGGAAGTGATTTCCTATTGCTTTCTTCCATTGTGTTGTTGTTTACTTTCCAGCCAAGCCTACAATCCTGGTACTTCCTGATTGATTTATTATGTGCTCTTAAGTTGGTGTCATTTCTTAGCAACCATATAGCTAGATTTTCTTCAGGACAATCTGTACACTAGAGCCACTACTATGTCAAACCTGTTTAATTCTGGAAAAGTAAATTCCACCTAAGGGTTTTTAGAATTATGCCTTATTTTGTGTTCTGTTTGCTACTTTAAGCAGTATAGATAGGTTTCTTTAAGGGTAAGATTACAATAAAGATGTTTTAAGAACCATTAAAACATACACATTTTCATCCTTCTCAATAGCAAAGGCTTAGATACACTCCCAGTTAAAATTTCAAATAACATCTTGGTATTCTTAGTTTCAGTAATTATTTTAACCTTGTTCTAATCTCCTTTGTTTTTAAAAATAGCAAAAATGTGAAAAATTTCTGTATGGCTATCACATTAACTTGCATATGTGTCAACATCACAGAAAACTGATGAGTTATATACAAATATGCAAGTACAAAAGAAAAAGAAAACTTTTCTTGGTTATGTGCTCAATGTGTAATCATGCTTACTTACCTCCATACCTCCATTGACAAAGAGATTGTTTTATTATTTCTGCTCAAAGCAGAAATCCCAAGAGTTATAGGCAATTAAGCAGAGCTGTGGTCATGTTAAATTTCCAACTGATATTTGAAAGCATGTTAGTAAATAAAAATGTTGTTGAAATACAAACAACAAGGGACGTTTAGTCACCATAAAACTCAGTTCTTTAAAGTCACTGTCTACTGGTTGAAATGACAGAGGCATCAGACCAAATGTATTTTAATGCAGTGTCTTCCTCCTTATGACAAGATGTAATCCACAAGCAGCATAAATCATTTTAATTTCTGTAATGTCATCTGGAAAAAAATGCAAGTAGAAACATGTCAAATTCAAGAACTTGCAGACTTCTGCAGCGTGAACAAGTACTGCAAGCACATGTACTGAACCGGCTACTGCTTTTCTTCCCCAGAACATATCAGCTCTTTTCTCCAGTTTTTGGCATGCTATACAATTCCTTAATAAATACAGTTCTAAAAATAACCTGTCTCACGTTCTGAATTTGCAAAAATCTTTCAGTTTGGATTTAAATAAAGTGACATTCCTTAAAGTCTATTGGCAACAAATCTTGCAGACTCTTATTAAAGTACTTTTGTGACATGTGCACCTGTTTAACTTGAGGGAAAGATTCCTTCTTCATTGACTTAGTGGGAGGGAAAACTGTTGGCAGCAAACTTTAGAAGCTCAGTATTGTGCAGAGGGGCCCTGATACAGTGGTACCTCAGTTCACGAACTTAATTCATTCCGCGACTCTGGTCGCAACCCGAAATGGTCACGACCCGAATCAAATTTTCCCATAAGGTTCAATGTAAATACGGTTAATCCGTTCCGACCCCAAATTTGGTCGCCAACTGATTTCTGGTCGTGACCTGAGTCAAATTTCCCCATAAGGTTCAGTGTAAATAAGGTTAATCCGTTCTGAACCATATGTTTTTTATTTTTAAACCACAAAAACATGAAACAAAGTACAGTACAGCACAGTATGAAGAGAGAGGACGCTGACCTTGCTCGAGACGACTTCTGGTGTGGAGGACAGGAAGGGGGGTGGGGAGGCAGTTATTGTTTGGAGGGAGAGTCCCCCTCCAAAGGGACATCAGGGAGATCTCCTTCAGGGGTTTCTTCTCTTCTTTGCCTCTTAGCTGCACGCTCAGTTCTGGGGAAAAATCTGTCTAAAGTCATTTGTTTCTTCCTGCGCTGCATAACCCTCTGGAAATGAGAGACCACGTTATCATTCATCAGATTCAACACTCTGTTCGTTACAGTTATGTTCGGGTGGTGCTTCTCAAAGAAGTCCTGGCACGCATTCCATTTTTCCATAATGGATTTAATCTCGGCACTGCTCACCTCCTCCCTGTCTTCCTCTTCCTCAGTGGAATGCTCCTCACCAAGTGCTTTCTGCTGCTCACTCTGGAGCTCAGCAAGTTCTTCCGTGGTCAGCTCCTCCTTGTGGTCCTCAACAAGCTCCTCTATGTCTGCACCATCGACAACCAGACCCATAGTCTTGCCCATGGACACAATCTCCTCCACTACCTCTGCATCAGACCCTTCACGGTCACGTTCAGCGACACATTCTGGCCACAGTTTCCTCCAGGCTGAGTTTAAGGTCCGGCAGGTGACATCTTCCCAGGCTTTGTCAATGAGGCCGATGCAGTGGAGAACATTGAAATGTTTCTTCCAAAACTCTGCCAGAGTCAAGGATGTTTCCTCAGTGACATTGAAACACCTGGTGAAGAGCGCCTTTGTGTAGAGCTTCTTAAAGTTGCTGATCACTTGCTGGTCCATGGACTGCAGGAGAGGTGTCGTGTTGGGGGGGAGGAACTTGACCTTTATGAAGTCGTATTCGGCATCCATATCGTCCACCAAGGATGGAGGGTGTGCTGGGGCATTGTCCATAAGAAGAAGGCACCTTTCAGGCAGCTGGTTCTCAGAAAGATATTTTTTAACGCTGGGTGCGAACACCTCGTGCAGCCATTCCATGAACAACTGCCTTGTGACCCACGCTCTCACATTGGCCCTCCACATGACAGGCAGTCTGGCCTTGTTCACATTCTGTTCCCTGAACGCACGAGGGGTCTGGGAATGGTACACCAGTAGCGGCTTAATCTTCAGGTCGCCGCTTGCGTTCGCACACAGCAAAAGGGTCAGTCTGTCCTTCATGGGCTTGTGCCCTGGCAGTGCCTTTTCCTCCTGCATGATGTAGGTTCATTTTGGCATCTTCTTCCAGAAGAGCCCCGTCTCGTTGCAGTTGAACACTTGCTGAGCGACGTATCCTTCCGCCTTCATGAAGTCCTCAAATTCTTCCTTGTAGGCTTCTGTAGCGGCCTTGTCAGAACTGGAAGCCTCTCCATGTCTTGCCACATTGTGGATGCCACTTCTCCTGCGGAATTTCTCAAACCAGCCTCTGCTGGCTTTAAATTTGTCACTTGCTGCGCTGGTAGAGGGTTTTTTCTGCAGTAAATCACTGTGCAGTTTCCTGGCTTTTTCACAGATGATAGCTTCACTCACACTATCACCTGCCAGCTGTTTCTCATTCAGCCACACTAACAACAGCTTTCCCACCTCTTCCAGCACTTGTGGTCTCTGCTTGGTTAACATCGTTACTCCTTTTGCCACATCAGCTTCTCTGATGGCATCTTTATTCTTCAAAATAGTCGAGATTGTCGACTTCGCCATCTTGTACTCCAAGCCCAGATCAGTCACACGAATACCACGATCGTGCTTTTCTACAATTTCCTTCTTCAATTCAATGGTTATTTTCTTCAAACCCTTATTCTGACCAAGCTTGCTCTGCACCTTTTTCGGAGCCATGCTAACAAGCACACCAAAAAGCTTCACAGGACGTCTGTTTGCCACTGCGATCTCGCCTATAGGAAGCTGCGACCACGTGTCACGGGAGGGAAAATGGCCGTGTATCCTGTTCGTCACCCGATCCGGCGTTCGCGACCGGAGGTAAATTTTTGCGGCCGGAGCTGGTCGTGACCCGAATTGTTCATGAACAGATGCGTTCGTGAACCAAGGTACCACTGTATATTGTGTTGCATTGAGTGTTACTTTTCCAAAGTGTATTATGTCTATGGAATGAAAATGCTGTCTGTGAAAATCATTGGATCTGATAGACCAATTTGTTTGCTAGCATGACAAAAGGTATTCTCCTTTTTTGCAATAGGTACTGAGGAAATTACAAACTAAGACAAAAAGGACTAATTTTGATTTTGTGGGGAAATGATGAAAAGCTAATTGATGCCTTTAAAACTGTCAGTATGTAAGAATAGCATTGCTACATTAGGCTTGCAGTATTAGCAGTAAATTTAGTGCTTTAGCTTCCTATGCAGGAAAACTTCCCACTCCTTTAAAACACAACTGATTAGCCTAGGACAGAAAATACAGTCAATTTGAGAGTGGTGTAACATTTTTTATAGATGTCTTTGCTTATGATTACATATATAGAAATAATCCATTTTATTTTCACAAAAATATGAGATAGATTAGTTTGGCTTGTTCATGGCTGAATGTATGTATGAAGTGATGTCTCAGATCAAAATTCCCACTTTAATTCAGCCTTGCAACATGCGTAGGAGGTGTCAGGCTTTTGGCAGCTCACTTCAACAGAAAGTAAGGTTCTCCCAGAGTTTCATTTAATAAGGTTTATTGAATGAAACTAGTATAAGGTTACAGAAATTTCAGCAACTGGATAGCTTTTACTTTTAGAACCTAGTTTATCTCTCAGCTTGTTACTCTTTTAATATCAACTTCTGTGTAAATTGGAGAGGAGACTATTTTCTTCACTGATAACAGAGGGACATTCAGGTGGCCAGGATGTGAATCTCTTTCAGCCTCTGAACTATTTCACTAGAAAGCCAGAAAATTTCTCCTGCACAGAGGTAAACATAGGTATCCATTACAAACCCTTGTGGGGCCTGAATGGTCCTTGGTGCCAGAAGACCTAGAAGAATCCAGAAAGAAGTTAGCAGTGGTCCAGAGAGGGAAATCGTTGGTGGTATCCGTCAACAGATTGACAACCACATTTGGTGGCAGTGAAGAACCAGCAGAAGGGACAGCAATGCAGAGAATAGAATTTTGGTGAACCTTAGAAACAGGCTGGTTAATCCTAGTCCCTGCCTGCCTATCTCTCCTCACATCCCTCATTGCAACAATGCCAACTAAGCAGAATATTGTTGCTGCAAAGAAAATCAAACGGGTGTATCTCACAAAAGGGTGGGAGGTTACTGTCAAGAGTCTGCCCAGCAAGAAAGCAAAAGGACAGAACTCTGAAAAATCTTCCCAAGCCAGTTGAGGGAAAGTAAACACCTCTTAATGGACTAATTAGGAAAGAGAAGTGAGAGGAAGTAAAGGAGAAAGGCTTAGAATTAGAATTCGGAGAACAGCAAGAAAAATGCCAATAAGGGGTAAGGCTGTTGGATGAAATAGAATAACAGTGTAAAAAAACTATAGCAAAGAAACATAATCTTAAGAAGACTTGCAATTTAAGAGTAATTTAGGAAATAGTGACAATTAGGATAAAATGAAATAGGAGGTTAAGATAACTGAAGAAAAATTAAGAGGTGTAATATAAAGTCACTGTAAATAACAATTCACACACTAGTTAAAGATTAAGCAAAAACATTTGTTTTGTGAGACACTGTTTGCTAATAAAAGGGACTTCCCAACCAGAGGTTGGGTTGTGAATTGTCTGAGTTTATCACTATCCCTAATCCTGTGATAGGAAATAGGGAAGGAAACATTAAGCTGCTGAAGTTGTTGTATCACAATATTTGCACTAGCCTTATTCGGGTTGCAGCTGTAGTGATCAGCATGGAATCGCTTGGGTTCATAGATTGTACTAAGGCAGTTTATACTGTAAGTTGGTTAATTTTAATTTGGCATGTAATGAAACTAGCATTGTAGTTTGTAAATCATAATTTATGGTTTACTGTTTTATGTGAATAAGATGTGTATGAGTTATTCAACAAATCTATGACATAAAAGCATTGCTTAGAATTGTATTCAGCCTTTATGTACGATACAATAGTTTAGTCTTAATTGTCTGAACTGTATTTATGGAAACTGCTGTATTCAAACCTCTCTTAATTATTCTGTAAATTCCTTCATTGATGCCCAGAAATTGTAACTGCCAAACTTATTAAGTTCATTTTCCTTTGTTCTCCAACAAGGTTGAATAAACAGGAAATGTGATTTTGGCAGTAAATGGTATGTAATTTTCAAAACAAACATTTAAAAACAATATAAGCAATATTGTAATTGATTATAACATATTGTAACAATATATAATAAATGATCATTACGAAAGAAGAAAAAGAAGACAACAACACTGTTAAGGGATGGCTTTTTTAGTTTTTGTACCACAAGCGTTGTCATTTAATTTGGCATGAACTTTCATTAATAAAAATCCATTTAATTTGATGTATGTAAACACACACCTTCTTGTAATTTTTATTCGTTGCAGGTTAAACAGTGCAGAATATTGCTTAGAGTTATACTTTTGAACTGCCTAAAATTGTGAAATGGAAGTATATTCAGTTAAATAATCTCTTGATTCCACAGTTTGGCCCAGATGCATTAGCAGCATCTAAAACTACTGAATTATGTATTTTTGATTTTTCTAAGTTTATGTTTTTTATAATTATTAACAATTAAAGAGTATTGCTAAGGTACTGTACATAATTATTTGCAAGAACTCTGGAATAAAGAATTGGAATATCCCATGTGAACAAATCAAGATCTAAGACTCTTAAACAGTATTAAGTATGTATTTCTTATGATCTTAAGATGAAACTACAATACTACAACAATGTTTACAGGATACCCAAGAGAAAGTTTTAAAAGGCTGGCTTGAAACTTATTATGGGAATGCACATTTAGCTTCTATCTACAGCATCTTCAACTAGTTGTGTCTTTTCCTGGGATGATGTAGTAGCTGTGGAGGGAAGTCATACAAAAGATGCTATTGTATTGTGGACCAGAACTATGTTCTGATTTTTGCTTGGTCCAAAGTACCTTTGGAGGATCAAATCTGAAGTACTACATAGCTTTGTTATGAATATATACCAAATCATTTCTTGAAGTGGGCAGATGATAGAAACAACTTATTTGGCAATATAAATTTATGCATACAATCCTCTGCCTATCTACTAAAAAAATAGGTTCCAAGGGAGCCATTTTTAATGCTGAATTTTAAATTACTGTAAGTTTGAAAAATATGCTTTCTAACCAGTTTACCTGTGTTAACAATTTTTACAGAATTGTTTTATCAATGATCTTTGGTGAATAAAAATGTTTTCCAGTGACTAGGTGGAAAGATATACAGTATATATTTCTTTTTCAGCTTTGGGGTTAAAAATGACTCTTTTAAATATGTGGAAATACAGGGATAGTAATATTTTGGAAAGAGTATTGAATTTTATCTTTTTTTATTTTGTTAGGCTGGCCTTCCCCTTTTTATACAAAGAAGAAAAGATTCTAGAAAGTAATGCTCTAAACAAATCATTTTGGATTTGTTTAAAAGTTTGTGCTAGCAGGTAAATGGTCAGTCAGGTATAAAAATAACCATTATATGTACTTGTCTTTCTATTACAAGTTCAGCAACTGAATTTTTAAAAGTAGCTCTACCTGATATCAGTATCTTGTTTACCTTCTCCCAAGTTCACATGCATGAATGAAATCAAGCCTGTAATATTGCAATGTAGTTTTAATTTCATGCCTTTGTTCAGCAGTCTTTCACTCTGATCTGTACAAACTAGGAAATGTTCTCTCTAAAGTTTTTTTTCATGGGCATTCTAGGAATTGACAACCTTAATTCAAAATTTGCAGTTTTTAAGTGAAAGTGCTGCATAAAAAAAGAATAATGTATTTCACTTCGTCTATTACCAAGCTATTTGATTAGCACTTTCTGCTGTTCCCTGTTATGCCAAGTTCTTAATAGTTGTGTGTTACTAGTTGATTGTTCATTTTGACTGCAGTAGCCTAATCTATCTCCGCTTAACACTGAATAAAAATCTAGAAAGTTGAAACATTCTTAGTTAACAAGTGTTTTTGAGGTAGGCTTGTTTCATAGTTTTACTTCACTAGTTTTCTGTGCATTGAGAGACTGACCAAATGTTCTTGTATGGTGAGTGAATGGTATCTTTGGTTCTTTATAGAAAGGATAGTACTTTCAGCTCTCAAAATGGATGGGATTTTAGCTCTTACCTGGGAAAGCTCTGAGGTTAGCTTTCTAATGAAGTACCCATGATGGTACAATTGACATTTCCTTGTACTAAAGAAGAGATACCAAAGAGATGTGCAACAATATACTAGGCCACTGAATGTCAACTTTGGGCAATTTTCCTCACCCCAGTGCCTTTACATGAGTAGCAGTGTACTTCCAACCACCATAGTTATCAATTGTGTAGATGGAAATGATGGAAGGTAGAGTCCAGCTCATGTGGAAGATAGGCCTAAAGCCTATCCATCTTTAGTATGAACATAAGACATCTTAGATTTGTCAAGAGTACAGTGGTGCTTAAAAGTTTCTGAAGCCTTTTGAATTTTCAATATTTCTGCATATATATGACCTAAAATACAATCTGGTCTCCACACAAATCCTAAAACTAGATAAAGAGAACCCAGTTAAACAAATGAGTCACACATAGCATACATTATATTTTTGTATGCAGATGATGCCTTGCTCTTGGCTGAGAGTTTGAAGGTGTTGTAGCAGATATTAGAGTCCATGTTGCAACAAAGAATATGAATCTATAAGTTAATGGATCAAAGATCAAGATACTTACATTTGACAAGGAAAATGGAGTGAACAACTGCAAATTATACATTTATATATAAATGTCAGATGAATATATGTATCTTGATAGAATGTTTCCTAAAGATGGAAAGACGGATATTAAAAGATTCAAATGCTGGTAGAAAGTTTAGGGTAATATATTGTGAGGAATGAATATTTGTTGAAAGAAGCAAAATGATTTCTGCCCATTTTGTTATATAGTAGTAAATATTAAATAAGCACACATTTACTGGGTGGATGTGTGTTCAAACTGTATCAGAGAGGTAAAATTCTTAGATATGATAAAGAACTGTGCACTAGAGCAGTTGGTCATGGAAGCAACAAAAGAGTGGTTACTACTAGATCTACTCTTAAGTAGTGTTTTGGACTTGGTGAGAAAAATATATATAGTCAAACCAATTAGGAATAGCAACCATAATGCAACAAAATTCAAAATTGAAACAAACAGTAACCTACATAGCAAGATGGTCATATTTGACTTCAAAAAAGGGAACTTCTCAAAATTGAGAAGACTGGTGAAAAGGAAAGTCAAAGGAAAGGTTGAAAGGGCAAGTTCAGTCCAGAAAGCTTGGTTGTTGTCTAAAACCATAATAATAGAGGTACAGTGTATTCCTAAAATTAGAAAAATGGCCCCAGAGTGATATTGTGGACCTCCTAACTAAAATATGCAAGTTGCCTCTATACTCAGCCTCTGTAGTTGAGGATTGTAAGGTTTAACTTCGATTTTTAAGAATGGCTCATGGGAAGTGGTAAGTCTGTCAGCTTTACATTTGTTCTGAAGAAGACAGAGGAAATTTCTATTAAAGATAAAATTTCTATTAAAGTTAAAATTTCCAAACATTTGGAGATGTAGGCCTTGTCTAAGGATACCCAAAATGGCTTCACTAAGGGAAGGTTCTGTCTAACTAATCTACTAGTATTTTTTGAGAGTGTTAATAAACATGGGGATAAGGGCAATCCAGTAGATCCATCTACTTAGATTTTCAAAAAGCCCTTATTAAAGTCTTCTTAGTAAGCTTAACATTCATAGAATAAAAGGGCAGGTCCTCCTGTGGATAAGCAACCGGCTAAAGAATAGAAAACAAAGAGTAGGAATAAATGGACATTTCTCATAATTGAAAGATGTAACTAGTGGGTTCCCCCAGGATTCTGTCCTAGGATGATGCTTTTTAACATATTTATTAATGATCTGGGGTTGGGTGTGACTAGTAAAATAGCCAAGCTTGCTGATGACATTAAATTGTTCGGAGTGATAAAAACAAAAAAGGACTTTAAAGGATCTCTGCACATTAAGGGAATAACATCAAAATGGCAGATGTCACTCAATGTGAGCAAGTGTCATGTGGTGCACATTGGTGACAAAAATCTAGACTACTCATATAACTTAATAAGATCAGAGCTAGTAGTGACTGATGAGGAAAGAGATCTTGGAGTAATGGTAAACAGTTCAAGGAAGATGTCAACACGGTGTGCATCTGCTATAAAAAAAAAGCCAACAGAGTGTTAGGGGTAATAAGAATCAGTAATGAAAATAGAGAAATCAGTGGTATAGCTGCATCTGGAATATTGTGTGCAGTTCTGGTCACTGAACCTCAAGAAAGATATAGTGGAGCTAGAGAAGGTTTAGGGGAGGTCAACTAAGATGATCAAGGGGCTGGACTGAGGTGTATAAAATTGTGCATGGTGTGGATAAAATAGACAAGCAGAAGCAATTTTCCCCTTCTCAAAATATTAGAACTAGATATCACCCAATGAAATTGAATCCTGGAAGAATCTGAACACATATAAGGAATTATTTTTTTACACAATAAGTAATTAAACATTGGAATTCACTACTACAAGATGTAGTGCTGGCTTGGCTGGCTTCAAAAAAGGGTTGTACCAATTGATGAAAGTCATGGGGATCAGTGGCTATTAGCCTTGATGGCAGTGTGACTGTCTCTGAAGCCTTCTGCTGGGAGACTAGTGGGCTTCCTTGTGCAGTTAGTTGGCCACTGTGAGAACAGACTGCTGGACTAGATGGGCCAGGGGTCCGATCCATCAGGGCATTGCTTATGTTCTTACATGTCATGAAAAACATAAAAATAGTTGAATGCAGTGGGAGTGGATGTGTGGTTAAACAAGAAGAGATAGGGTCAAGAATAAATGGGTCCTGAATGGCTGTGGACTACATACAAAACTGTGAGTGGTATGGAAGAAGTGCATTGAGGTAGTGTGGTCATAGAGAGAGAAAAAATGAAGACTGAATCTCAAATATGTGAAGGAAGAGTGAATGGGTCAAAAGGAAGGGGAAGGTTGAGAAAGAAGAGAGGCGAGAAAAGAAAAAAGGCAGCAATGTATGGAGATAGTGGAAGCTAAAATGGTTTGCAAGGACAGAAATATATGGAGTGAACGGTGCTGAAATAAAAATGTATATTTCCTCTTTTTTTTCTTATCAGGCATATAATTTCTTTGGCTTACTATTTTTTCATCCTTTTCTGTACTTTGCATAACGTTGCTTGTCCCAAAAGAGAACAGTGTGATGGGTATGTGTGTATGTATGTATGATACAGATACTGTCATCTTGGTCATATGTTCCCCCATCAGATGCATTTTTATTTCAAAATAATTCCTGCTCCTAAGAAAAATATGCTGAAAGCTTCAGCGGTTCGAGTCCAGCCTCGCGTTAACAAGGTGAGCTCTTGTTTCTATACCCGCAGCTTCTGCCAACTCAGCAGATCGAAAACATACGTGAGTAGATAAATGAGGACTCTCACTCCGGTGGAGGAAAAATGCTGGCAGCGGCTCAACAGAGAGAGACGGGACAAGTTGCCGGTAAAAGCGCGAAAACCGCGCTCGTCCGAAAAAGGGGCGCGAAGCAACGGAAATCCCGCCTCCTGTGCTGCCAGCTGGGCTGACGCTCTAGGAATTAGGCTCTGGCAAAGTCTAATTCCGAAACTAGAAAGATGCAATTGCCTTGAAAACCGCTAGGGGGCGGTCACTGCAGGGTCAGTAATGACTGTTAAGCAGATAAAAAAAAAAAAAAAAAAAAATTCCATTAATTATTGTATTACTGAATTTTGTCTTCATGTAAGCATATTAGGATATGATGTGGAGTGACAAAATAAAGAAAACATTTCTTTTTTAATACATGTTTAACTCTGCAATATAAAGGTAGTTCCTGAAATCTCATTTAAACCCCGGGGGTATATCCTAGGATATAAATATGGTTCTATACATTTTAATTGTGGGCCAGGTAAAAATGTTGCAGTTACCATACATCCATAACAAATTGCTTGCTGAGGAATCAGGTGGAAAGTGAGAGACAAAAACCATGAGATCACTAAGTCCATTCCCAGTTTTTATAAAAAAGCCACATATCTTTGACTATATGGAAAGCAAATCCAGACTCCTAAATCTTTCACTGGTAGCAAAATACTTGATGCAAGCTTGACTCAGGTATTTGTGTTTGTATGTTTCAGCTGTTTATGAAAATGGAAAATAGTGTTGAAACATAATCTGCTATAGGTTTATTGGATAGACAGAATTTTCACTAAATTAAACTCTATCTTTTGATATCAGTATAGTATTTGTGTGTAGGATCATGTAAGCTTTATAATACAGTGGTACCTCGGTTCACGAACTTAATTCGTTCCACGCTTCTGGTCGCAAACTGAATTGCTCGTGAACGTAAGCATTCGTGAACCAAGGTATTACTGTATTTAAATAAAATATTGGGGATTTTAAGTTCCAGTGCTCTTTGCATTTATTTATGGAACTGGATTTGCTGGTTTTCTCCTTTTGGACATATGTTCCATATATTTTTCAAATGTTTTACTGGGTTAATTAGTAATATTGTTAACTGCTACATAATATCTCAAACCAGTCTGGGGGAAAAAATGACAAAACTGTGACTCGGCTCAGTGGCAGAAGCAATTCTGTAGTTTGGTAGTCATGACTCTTAAGCTTGCTTCATGAAAAAACAATATAGTCAAATCTGTCACACAACTGCAGTTTTTTTGTTTTCTTTTTTCTCTTGTTTTTTGTTTCTGGGTAGGGTTTCTAGGAGTTTGAATCATGCTGTGCAAGACGTGACCTATCTAGCATCCGTTGGCATGTATAAAATGTTGGAAAACCTCATATTTCAATGTAAACTGCATAAGTTTCTAGCCCTTGGGGCTACTGGCAATTTCTGCCAAAGGCAGCAGAAACAAAGAAGTGAAAGAGGTAGATTTCAGTCTTTGAGTCTTTCTACTCTTCATTTCCAGTTTTACCACGTTTCTTTCCTCTTTATATATGGAATTGGGGGGGGGGGAGAATGTGATTGTTCAAATAATTGCTGATTCTACCAAAGGAAACCACACACAAACCATGTTTGAAAGACGCGGCTAATTGATTTTCATTACTTTCAGGTAAATTATTAGTGTGCTGCTGCAGCAGCAAATTATCACAAAAGGTTGAAGCTGTCTTAGTTATATTTGGAGCAGCCATCTCAGCTGGTATCCCAGCCTCCTTTGCACCTCCTTGGCTGGCTGTCCCTTTCTAGCGCACTCACAGAAAATGTGTGGTAGGCAGGTCGTAGCTGTTGCTACTACTGATAGGCTGGGGGAGAGTTTAATCTTTTTATTCTTTCTAACCTGGTGGAATGATAGGAATAAATTATGAGAAGGGTCTCAGAACTCTGCTCATAAACATAATTGTCTGAAAACTGAACAGAATGAGGCCACATTTGGTGTGGAGAAAAAGCCAACAAAAGAAAGACTGAGTTTAAAAAATGGGCTGGATCCATCCAGGAACTGCAGAGAACCCCCCCCCCCCCCCCCAAATTCCCCCAGTGCATCTCAGAGGTAGTTGAGCAGTAACCTGGACTGCTGAAAAACTGCTTTGATCTAAGCCATGTCTCTCTTTGCCCTCCCAGTCAAGTGATTGAAAGCAGAGGGTATGCAACCTACCCCATGCATACACACAAAGACATAGCCACTGCTGGAAAAGATTTGAAAGAAATTCAAGAAGCCATGTTCTGCATGATCTCCTATCTTGTTTACCCCACTTGGCCCCCTTTTTATTCTGCTCTTCATATGGTAGGGTGGGTGAAGAATAAAAATGAGAAAGTGATGGAATGCTCAGAGCAGCCACATTCTGTGCAGGTGGCCAAAAGAGAGAATTAACCCTCTCTTTGATATTCATATATCATGCACTTGATTGCATAGAAATGATTAATCCTGAGTATTTTCAAGGTAGCGGTGACATGATCCCAACTAGATTTAATTCGTTTCCTGATTTTGCACATTGGGTATTTAAGTAAGATGTCAGGTAAATGTTGCCAAAATACATAACAAATAGTATTCTGTATGTCAATTAAGTGCTCTTTTGTAAATTAGCAGAATTTATTTCATATGGTTAAATTTAGGGAATATCTGTTCCTAGTCTACTAATGCTTTGGGGCCATATACTCTTAAATTCACATAGTAGCTCAAAGCTAGTATGAATTGGATTTGAGCAAAACGTTGATCAGACACCAGTCTGACCAGTCAGAATTTGATTTTGCTTGGGAGCATTTTTGCATACTAATTTTTGCTTTGTTTTGAGTGATGGCTTCAAAATACACACAGAAAAAATAAATTCTTACTTTGAATATATGTCTTTCCCCCAAAAGACATGTTTGTAGGGATTGGGATGGTGAATGACCAAAACAGAGACAGTAAAAGCAGTGTGAATTATAATATATGTTAAAAGTTTGTAACAGGAGTCCTTAAGTCAGGTCACCGTTTTTCAAATGTTTACACTATGATTACTGTGGAAGTATTTTTCTGCTGAAGATGTGATAACTCTCTGGTTTAGAGCTTCAACTTGCATGGTATGACTAAAAATACTTTAGGCACTGGATTTACTGTGTGTAAGGGTAGGGATTGTGAATGACTATAGTGAAGGCAGTAAAAACAGTGTGAATTATAATACTGTAGATGGTATGAATAAGAAATACTGTAGGCACTGAATTTACTGTGGAATACATTAAAGCTGTACGTATAGCCTAGCCTGGGCCAATTGGATATTTTTCAGAAAACTGATAAATTGACCTTCAGAAGTGTTTAAGTAAAATAACTCATCTGTAAGGCTCTAAAAAAATCCAAATAGTTTTATTTTCTTGTTAGTTTAATGTCCTGCCTTTCATTCAGGAGCTCTCTCTTCCCATTTTCCCAGCCACAACCTGTGAGATAAGTTGGGGTGAGAAAGAGTGATTGGCCCAGTCACCCACTGAGTTATTTTAGCTAACTTGAATCTGGGTCTCTCTGGTTTTCAATCCAACACCTTAATCCCTAGCCCATGCTGGCTGTTTACTAGCTATATAAATAAGTAATGATTGTAAATAATATCCAAAGAGTATTTTTAAAGGGCAAAAACTTATGTTTCCTTATATGTAGTAGGAAAGCTAGAACAGGCATCTTATGCTTAGGTTAGAAATAACTTTTATGGGGTGTATGAAAGGTAGTAGAACTGTTATCATTCAAAAGTGAAAAATATACACCTGACTGAGGTCAACCACCTGTGGGGCTGGAGTTTTCCCTTTCTTTCCCTTCAGAGCTTTTCTCAAGTGGACGTTAACAAGTGTAAATTTCACAGACTGAATATCTATTAGAGACTTTTTTTTACTCTGTCTTGATTGGCTTAGATGCCTGCTTTATTTGACTTTTCCTAGAATGTGGCAGGTTGCTGTAGATCACCAGCCATTTAAATATATCACAATGCTTCAAAACAGTATTGTTCCAGGACACCATGAAATAGCTTTTTTAAAAAGAGAAATGTTATTTGGTTTATAACTAGCTTGCATAGATTCCAATCTCAAACTGTGTACATATCATATTGGCACAACCAAACTCTGATAATCACAAGATTCAAGAAAGAATTTATATAGCAGATGCCTTTTAATGTAACTAAAAGAAGAATCCAACTCTGTGTCATAGTAGACTCATATAAAATAATATATACAAGTCTCTTTAAAAAGTTAGAGATCTATTACGTTTGTAATAAACTTTCTTTCTAAAGTAAGGGGTTGATCTAAGAGACAGAAGGAACTATTTATGCTTCAGGCAGCATGTCGAGGGGGGATGTGTCCTCCAGAAATGCATATTTACATTTGACAATGTTTCTCTAGTAAAGAGATTATTAAAAACTTGCAAATTAAAAGTTGATGCCTTTCGCCAACTCTGTTGATATTTATATACAGTCTAAGCAAATATCTGGTTTCTTTGACTTAATTTAAGACTATCAATCTGTCCGTATGACATTTCCTGGCTAAAACTATGTGCCCCTATTCACGTTTGCCACCTAAAGAACTTTACAAAAGGTCTTATGTCCTAATCTCATTTCAAATTCTTTTCTTAAGTATATATGGAACTCAGGGTTTCCCTGCACTGAAACCAATAGTCTCTTGTATGTTGTCAAGAATTTGCAGCACATTCCATTACTCGATAATATATCATGCCTATTGTCTTATTCTTTGGTCTATCAACCCAAAAGAAAGCACTGCACAGTTCAAGTCTCTACTTTGTATATTGTATATATCTAAAGAAAAGCTTTTGCAGTCACAGTACTTGATTGATAACTATTCAGTGGTCTCTATAATATATGTACTAGTAGTGTTTATACTTGTGTGGGCTTGTGTGCATTTATATATACGTGAATATTATCATATGGAGAACTTTACAAACAAAGATTTCAGATAATTTGTTGTTGGATGGCACCTTTGAAATTAAATTAGATAGAGGAATATAATGATTCATTGAGAAAATAAACAGAATTCTGTCACTGTGTATTGGTCTTGTTCATTTTTTATTATATGTCTCTGATGGATTTTCCACTCAGTTTTTAAAAGCAAAATAGTCATTATAGGAAAATGATTTCACTGATGCTCTGTTTTCATTAAAACACAAAGACAGAAAATTGTTATGATTCAAATAAATGGTTTTATGCCCATTGTGGAAACTGTTAACCCCATTGGTGAAGTTAAAGGTCTTGGAATTGTAGAGAAAACACTTTTTTGATATGTCAGAACACAGCAGTAAATGAACAGAATGTTCCCAGCCAAATACTTGCAAAAAGAGAGGGATTAATATGCAGAAGCAGAATTAAATTAAAGATACTTTATTGTGATTACTGGACTACCTCCGATCACCATGCAGACAGTCTAGGAAGAGAAACTGGAGTAAGAAAGTATTAAGTGGTGATTGTTTCACTCATTAGCTGAGGCTCATAAGTGTAGATGTATATGCCCAATGAAGACAAAACACTTATTTTGGATTTGCATAGGTGAAATTGGTAACTGTTCTATATTCTACCATCTGAAATATTAACTAATTAACAAATAGATTGATTGGTTGATTGATTGATTTGATTTGATTTTAATCCACTGCAATCAATCAACTCTCAGCAGTTACAGTTGGTAATTTGTAATAAAACATTAATGGTATAATCAAAGTAAAATATCCAAAATTAATATTACAAAATAACATTAAAAATATAAGTTCTGACAAGAGTAAACAAAAGAACAAGAAATAAATAAGAGAATGTATGGTAATCGGAAAATAAAGAATGAACTTTCTGAAATTACCATTATTACCATTACTCTGTTTTCTTTTCCTTCTTGAATTAAGTTGGAACTTGTGAGTTCATTCATTGTCCTATTGCTGTAGAGAGAATCTGTTTGATTATTTGGTGTTTGCTACTTTTCTCTGGTGCATTCATAATTAACTGAGCCCTCTCCATGCTGGTGTAGCTCTCAAGTAGGGAGTAATTAGTTCTGTCAATCACTTGTATTTGTACAAGTGACTAAATAATCTACCTTATCTTTCTCTATTTTGGCTTGCTTTTCTAGGCAATAGTGCTCATGTTCTGCCATTTACTTTGGCTAGGTAGAAAAATACTACTTGTTCTTTTCTTTGGTAATAGTCTGCAAGTGTGAAAAATGTCATGTACAGATTGAGATTCAGCCTTGGATTTGGCACTATTTATGCATCTATTTAAATTCATATATTTCAATTTTCGGAGGTTTCCAATAAGTAAATCATAACTATAGACTTGTTTGTTATGGCAGCTCTTTTAACAATATATTTGGATCCAAGGGGTACCTTTTAATGTGAGATATATAACTAAACTCTCCTACATGTGAGCATCTTGTTTATGTCTTTTAAGGTGATAAGGCTGTATTGCATAGTGTTTGCCCATTTGTTTCCTCTTGAAAATGGGCACTGAAATGGAAATTGACATTTCCATTTGAAAAGTACCTTTGTGTGGATTGATCTCTTACGGTTCTGGGGAACTGTTGTTTTATATATTACAGATTTTTCTCTCCCCTTGAACACCTCCATTTATACTTTACAAGAATGCAGAACAAGTTGCACTGGCTCTCCCTGAAATGCAGCAATTATTTATCAAATTTGATTCTAGTATTTTGTTATTTACACTGTGCATTGCATTTTTTTCCTGTTTAGGAGTATGTCTGGAATGTTGAACAGATACTAAACCTGAAATAGAGAATTGTGCCCTGACAACTTACCCCATATTTAACTGGAGATGTGTGTTCAGTGAAGGAATGCCTTCTCCTGTGTTACACACAATTTATGGAATTAATACCCTTGGAAGTTGTGCTTAACCCCCATTCTTCCCAGTTTTTGGGAATAATTCAGCAGACCTTCATTTTCAGCTAGGCATTTTGAGTTGACCATGAGAGCCAGCTTGGTCTAATGGTTAAGGCACCAGGCTAGAAAGCAGGAGACTGTGAGTTCTAGTGCCGCTTAGG
The DNA here is from genome assembly GCA_030867105.1 of Liasis olivaceus. NCBI lineage: Eukaryota > Metazoa > Chordata > Lepidosauria > Squamata > Pythonidae > Liasis > Liasis olivaceus. The sequence continues at coordinate 17,645,492 of CM061355.1, read as the reverse complement.
CATGAAAGCCGGCTGGGTGACTTTGGGCCAGTCAATCTCTCTCAGCCCACAATGTCAGGCTAGAGCCAAGCCGGTCAGTAAATTCCTGTCGCAACCAACAGATCAAGATTCAGTCGATCCAAAAAAACCTGCGGGAAAATGCTAGGAAGAAAAACAAAAAATTGAGCTGAACATGATATGTATGTAATGTGGCTGGAGTCTGTACTTTGGGGACTAATTCAGGCAGTATGATTACATGGGTTGAATCCCTATGATGATGTTAAATGGGATGATGATAAACGTGCATTTAGGATTTTCTTACAACACATAATTATTCCTTCAGCTAGCTCTCTTTCTTTGGGCACAAGAAGCTAAAAGAGAAGCAAGTTGTCCTGAGTGTATTCATGTTTCTGAATGCATTGCTAATCACAGTATGGATTGTGAAACTATGTGGTACTCATTCATTAGATCTGAACATCTCATCTACTCATTGTCTGTTTACTTTCCATTATCATCTCTATGCTTTTTTAAACATTCTATTTTGAAAGAGCTGTTTCAACTCTTATTTCTTGTTTATACCACTTCCCACAAAAATCAGCAAATGTATTTAGTAATTTTTTTTTAATAAGATTTGATTTAATTATCATTATGTTTGTTCTTTCTTAATTTAGAATAAGCTCAAGGAATCTTATCAGCCCATTATCAACAGGCAAGCTATTTCCATTTTACCACATTAAAACAGTTTTGAAACTATAGCTGAAAAATATTATGTATGAACCTATTTATTTATTTATTTATTTAAAAGTTTTATATGGCCGCCCATCTTAAACAACTCAGGGCAGCTCTCAACAACAATAAAACCAATAACTATAAAACAACCATAAAACAGTAAAACAATAAAATAATAAAACAAAAACCCTGCGCTTTAATCGACCTCTTGGGATGCCCCACAGCAAGCTCCAGTTGCCCTCATTCCATACTTTCTATCTATACAATCCTATCCCAGTGCCTTGGTTAAAAAGCCACATCTTAATGGCTTTTCAAAAGGCTAAAAGGGTGGGTGCCTGCCAAATCATCTGGGGAGGGTGTTCCACAAGTAGGGGCAGCCACAGAAAAGGCACGCTTCTGAGGTCCCATTAGGTGGCAGGATTTTAGGGAAGAGACCTGGAGTGTGCCTATTCTCTTTGACTGAGTGGGACAGGCAGATATTCTTAGGGAGTAGCGGTCCTGATTAAATGGTATTTCTGTGAAGTACCTAGACTTTTCTTAGTCTTTCATTGGCAGACAGCATACTATATTTATCTAACCCATAGCAGAAATAACTATGTATTATTGCAGATTATAGTGTTTCTCTATCCAAAGCAAGATCTGAAAACATGATCCAGTGAACTTGCTGAAATCTTGACAGTGTGTTTATATCACTCTGCCTATATACTGCCTTGAATTCCCTGGAGGAAAGGTAAGATATAAATGATATACAAAAAAATATGCTTACACATTACACCAAAGAACATTACATATGTTAGAAAACTGAAAAGACTCTTGGTCACACATCAGTTATTTGTACCATCAAGTATAGATTTACATGTATGAATGAACCATAGCTAGAGCTTTCATATTGCTTATCATGCAGTTCTTTTAATAGATGTGATTACGCTATTACAGGCTGAATATTCAGCTAATCTACAGTTTCACAGTCTAACTTCATGCTAAATGGGTGCTATTGCTAGTAATAAAAATGCGTCTCAGAAAATAATGTGCTGAGGCTGCTCCTGTAGAAAGTCCTATTTGAATGATAATTTTGTACGTCTATATTCTCCAGCCCAGAGGATCAGTAGGTAGTCCCAGTCAGAAGACCTCGGGCATCTCTGAAGTAATTGCAGATCAAAGGTCAGTAGATGGAACAGAGAAGAGGTCTCTGACAATGAGAAGAAGTTTTAAAGCCTGCACCTTGTTTAACACTCCAGTGAGAAAACTTTTGACTGAGTGAGGCGGCTGCATTCTGACAGGTCAGCAGGAGGCAAAGGCTGTAAACCAAGAATGACAGTGGCTAAAAGAGTTAATGGGAAGAAGCTGCTGTTATGCTGGCAGCTGCAGTAGAACAGCAACAGAGAGCTCTGGAATGCTGCTCTTTGCAAGCCACTTATATATGACCATAAGAAAGAAATGGAGAGGTTGGGGGAATGAAAACAGTTGAGATATGTTCCTGTTGATAGGATGCGTCTACCCTTATCAGCACATACTTTAGCAGTAGCTGGGGTTGCAAAGAATGCAGCATTGCATTGATCAACAAAGTGTTGTGATGTGGTCTACTGTTACAAGAATAATAGCCATTGTGTGTATGCTACAGATTTTGTTATTGTTTTGCATGAACTAGTTTGTAGCAGGAGAAAGTGAGTGAGACAGAGTGACATCTAGATAAAGTGTTTGCTTTCGCTGGATGTATCTAGTCCAATAAAACATTTTAGAGTTACTGTTAGGTCATTTCAATATAATAATCTGATTATCCAGAGGAAGAGTGGTTTTTGTGAAGGGATGCCTTGTTAAGGATAATCCTCATCTACTGTGTTATTGTGTATAATTAACAGGGCATATTACTTTTAATGTGATAATGTCTATCCTTATATTTAGGGGAGGAGATTTTTGCTTATAATAGGTGATTGCAGTCTTAAATGCTTCTTGATTTTTAGGTGGGCTGCCTAAAACATTTGTATCAAAATGCTTTGGCCAATCCTGGGTTCACCAGAAGCTTATTTTTAAGCAGATTAGCAGTAGGAGATAAAGTTTTTCTGAAATGTAGTTTGTCACTACAGTATTACCAATCTTCTTGTGCAGTGTAGAACTACAGGATAACTTCTGAATCCATTCTACAGGGTACATACTAAGTAACATAAGATCCAATAATCCTGTGGATCAGCATTCTGTGGGAATTTATGTTTTGCCTATCATTATGTCCCAGTAATAAGCAGGATAATTAAGCAGACATGGTTATATTGGATATATTCACAGAAGAATAAGGGTTGAAAATTATTGCTTTAATGAAAATAATGGATAGGCCTTGAATGTTTCACAATATGCCCCAGTCATGCTCTCAGATGTAAACATAAATGTCTTGCATTAATATATACCAGGTTGGTGTCGACTCTTAGTGACCACACAAATAGATTTTCTCCAGGATGATCTGTCCTTGGATTAGCCTTCAGGTCTTCCAAGGGTACACCCATTGCCACTGTAAACAAGTCCATCCACCTTGCTACCAGTCTCACTTTTCTTCTTTTTCCTTCTACCTTTCCCAGCATTATGGACTTCTCAAGAAAGCTAGGGCTTTACACAAATGTATCCAAAATATGATAATTTGAGCCTGGTCATTCGTACCTTAAGTGAGAACTCTAGATTAATTTGTTTGATGATCCATTTGTTTATTTTCTTGGCTACTCATGGTATTCTCAGGAGACTTCTCTAATACCAAAGTTCAAAATCATCAATACTGTTTCCATCCTGCTTCTTCAGTGACTGACTTTCACTTCCATAGAGTATCACAGAGAAAACGATTGTCTGCACGATTCTGATCTTTGTAGGTATAGACTTGTCATGGCATCTGAATATCTTTTCCTTCATTGCCATCCTACCAAGTGCTAGTCTGCAGTGTATTTTCTTGACTGCTGGCTCATTTACTGTTGATAGTTAATCTTGAAAATGAAGTGAAATCTTGAAGTTTTCTACCACTTCGGTATCTTCACTGTTAATTGTAAGTTGATTGCTGTACCTGTTGTCATTAGTTTCATCTTCTATATATTTAATCTTAGTCCCATTTTTTCACTGGCTTTTTGACTTTCATTTCTAGAGCTTCCAGATCCTTTGCAGTTTAAATGATCAGAACAGTGTCATCACATAGTGCAAGTTATTGATGTTTCTTCCTCTCGTTTTAAAGTCATACACAACTTCAGCCAGCCCAGCCTCCTTGTAGTGAATAAAGAGGATGGCCTTGAAAGACAGAGCCTTCAACACACCCCTCCCTCCATTGTCATGAAGATAAAAGAGGGAGGAAAGGAAGCATGTTCAGACTTCCAAGATTCTGTTACTATAGCTATTCTAATAAGAATAGTTTTACGTCTGCATGGTGTCTGTTTCTTAGTCTGGTCTGCCTTGTGGGGCTGATAATTCCTCAATGTATACTCAGCATATACAGGTCTTGCATATTATATATATTAAAAAAATCCCTCTCACCCTATGGGTGGTCTGTGTCTTCCTCAATCTCGGGTCCTCTACCAGAGGCCTGGGAGTTTGAGGGTTCTGCACAATATCTTGGCTCTCCTAGCACTTTACTCTTCTGGACAGAGAGCTCTGATGTTGTTCCTGGGATGTATTGGAGCCACTATTCCAGCTTAGGAGTCACAGCCCCAAGTGCTCCTACTACCACTAGGACTACTTTGGCCTTTACTTTCCACATCCTCTCTAGTTCCTTCTTCAGGCCCTAGTACTTCTCCAGCTTCTCATACTCCCATACTCATATTCCCATACTTATACTTCTCATACTCTCATACTATATATATACATTTATATGGCCACTCACTCACCATTGGTATGATGATGTCATCATGAAAATGATGTAAAATATTTGCAGTGGCATACTGTTTGATTTAATGGATTTTCAGTAACAGTAACATTCTCTCCCTTCTCAATTAGTCAGTTAAATTAAGTTTCACTTCTGGTAGCAAACTGAAGTTTGCAAAATCAGGAGGAGAGATGGGAAGAAGTAGAGGGAAGCAAAGGAGCATAAGCCTAAGGTGTATTAATTAGATTCATGCATCATATTAAGTCCTGGTTTGCTTAAGCATGGTTTGTCGAGAAGCTGCAATTGACTTGGTCCTCACACACAATGCTTATCACAGTGGCTAAGTGCATAAAGAATAAAGCAATTATTAAATTGGAAGAAAATGAAAATTATTTAAATATCAAAACCAGAATTTAAAATACATATTCCATATTCAAGTATCATCATTTTTTCAGATAACAGTGGGGGTGAAGTGGAGACTCATTGTTTTTTGAAATCAATTTTGTAGACATGCACATTTTTACTCCTGTAGCCATCTACTCTTCTATATGGATTGCATTGTCCAAACAGCACAGTATTCCATTGGTGAAAAGGTTTGTCTATTTTAGTAAAAAAGGGGTAGAGTGCAGCAGAGATGTAAAAAGCAGTGATAATTTGCATTTAGTTTGAATTGCTTGTCTGTGGCAAAGAAATTGACTTCTGCTATTTTTTTTTACAGTTTAGGAAATATAGTTCTTGTTCCAGATATTTTTTTTTCCTTAAGTGAGGTCATATTCTTAATTTAGTAACACTATTCATGCTTCCACCGAGTGGTATCTTGAAAGTGGGTCTCCAAACAGTTCAAAACGTTGGCCTCTATTGTAATAAAGTCTTTGTAGATCTCTTCTGTATTCCCTAAGATTATTTGCTTTGTCAAACAATATTGATTGGATATTTAACAGAGTGTGCTTGTTAAAAATGGTGAAATGAAATAGTTTCCTTGTGATTTACATTACCAGAACCAAATATGGGAATGAGATAAACATATTCACAGGGATGTGTCTGTGTTTGTAGATAAGGTTAAGCCAGGATTTGTATACTACTGTTGAACAAGCCACAATGGCCTGTCTAAATCAAGAAACCAGTTACATTATGGCATGGTGCTATGCAGAAACTATACCTGTGTTTAAATTTAAGTACTCCTGCTGATGTGGTTTTCATATCTTAATAGTACAGACGTTTTTCAGTGCTGTCAAGACATCCTACGTGGTATCATGATATCATTCCTCATGCATTGATAAGCCATTCAAAATAAGATGGTTGTGCTTCAGATATTAGGACTCAGTAGCATTAGCTCATTATGTTTCATTCTATCAGAGGGCTACAAATTAGGGCAACTTTCATAAACTCTAGTGTTTTTGTATTTTCATACTGCAGAATTTAGCAATTAGTCAACTGTCCAGCAATGCTCATAGTTTTCCATTTTGTACTACAGGTAGTCCTCACTTACAGACTGGAAACTGTCACTAAGCAATGCAGTTGTAAAGTAAAATGTCATGTGACTCTGCTGACTTAAGACATCAGTTCCAGCTGCCATAGTGAAGCAAATCACTCCAGTCGTTAAGTGTGATGTCACATGATTGTGACTTGCGACTTTCTGCCAGCTTCCCCATTGACTTTGCTTGTTGGAAGCCAGCTGTGAAGGTCGCAAATGGTGATCACGTGAGCGTGGGATGCTGCAACTGTCATAAATCCGCGCCAGTTGCCAAATGCCTGAATCACGATCATGCGACTGCAGGGATGCTCAGTGGCTGCAACTTTGAGGACCGGTCATAAGTCTCCTTTTTCAGCCTTGTCATAACTTCACATGCATGCTGAATGAGCAGTCAGTAAGCAAGAACTACATGTACTATTGCACTATTTAAAATAACTTTTTAAAAAAAAAAATGGAATTATACAAGTTCCTTTTGTGTTCATTTCTAGATGACAAAGCTGAATGGCATTTGCTACAGTAACTTGTTTAGTGCTATATTTAACTGTCACAGTAGATGTTAAAAAGGTTTGGAGAACTTACCCATTTGATACTGATAAAACTTGAACTCCAGACATTTCTCATGTAGTAGATGATATTTTTGTATTCTTGGTATATATGCCATGTGATGTACAATATTGTTTTTCCTCTAAAGATTTTTGTTTGTTTGTTTAGTATCTTTTCTTATTATAGTCACATGAAAAGAACTATGTCAATAATAGGTGCCCTAAATAGCAAAATTATAAAAGCTCCGTCATAAAGCAATTATGAATCACAGCCAGCATGAGGCTCATTTATAAGTCTAAGCCATGCAAAGTAAACATGCATAATTAATTCAATTAATTAATTGAATTTCTTCTGTTTTGATTTCTTCAATAATAAAGTATATTCCAGAAGAGTTTTTAAATTATCCTTAAATTATATTTGACTTATATGCTTTAATTTCAGCCTCCTTGCTGGAAAATCCTACAGATCCCTCAGGATTTTGAATTGAACTTACTAACAGGCAGTTTTGTAGTTTAAGAACATTTATTTATTTATGTCACATTTAAATGACACATCAGAATTCTTTGAATGGTATATAGGTAAATTAAACATGTAAAGTACAAGACAATAAAGATCATGCATGCTGTCCTTGCTTTCTGGATGTGGATATTGCAAACAGGTCAGCGAGTACAAGAAAATAATAAAGGCAGATTTCAAGGTTTAAAAACATGTATCAAAGTTTTCTGTAGTTGTAATGCTTTGTGTGAATGCCCTTGAGAGACAGGAGGAAGAGCTGCAGCCAGGGAATGGTCAAATAAGAGGCAGCTGAGAAGGAAGGGGGGCCTGGCAAACGTCTCAGAAGGGACCCTAGTTTCTTGGATTGTAAAGGTGAGGGGGGAAAGGTGTACTTTCAGACTTGCAAGATCCTATTAGTGTATCCTTGCAATACAGTTAAAGCTAGTACTTCTGGGTGTGCTTGTCTGGACTACCTCACAGGGCTGACAGTAGTACTTTAAAAAACTAGTAATTTTATTCTTATTTATGTAAGCTATCATGGACTTCAAGACTCTTAATAGTTGCACTGCAATATACCATAGAGTTAGTTCTTTGGAACTTTGGTATATATTATGGTGTGTGTGTGTGCGCGCACGCATGTGTGTGTGCCTTTGAGTCAGTTTTGACTCCTGGTGACTGCCTGAACTTGTCCCTGCAGTTTTCTTGGCAAGTTTTCCAGCAGTGGTTTGCCACTGCCTTCTTCCTAGGGCTGAGGGAGAAGAACTGGTCCAAAGTCACCCAGCTGACTTCATGCCCAAGGCAGGAATAGAACTCACAGTTTCCTGGTTTCTAGCCTGATGCCTTAACCACTACACCAAACTGGTTCATTATGGTGTATACTGCATTTTTTATATTTCTATTCTATCTACTTTGCATTCAGGCATATGTTTTCTGTCCCTGAAATCAGTAAAACTCAAAAATAGTTAAATTTAGTAAGATCAAACCCTCAGGGTTTTCTGTATTTCACATGAATCAGAATTATATGACTTTCTTAAATTAAGCTTCAGTATTTCCTTTACTTAAGGTAACAGTGAAATAGGTTACTAAATATAACATTTGAAAGTCAGCAATTTCTGTATTTTTTCTGCCCTCTCTTTTTAAATTCTGCTTTGAAATTTTGCTTACCAAAATGCTACCCTGTATTTCTCTCTCCATTAAAACAAACCCACATCACAGAATCAGATTTTGATTTGGCCTTATGTGGTACAATCTTTATTTTGGTTGAACTTCCTGTGTTTTAAACTTCTAATTAATCTAAATATGGTGTGCATTATTATTTCAGTGTTGTAAACTGAAAGAATATTTTGGAGGAGGGAATGGAAGCTGCTTGCATTAGCCAGCTCTTCAAGAGAACGGACTTTACTTGCCTAATTTTTTCTCAGAAAATGTCACTGATCTCTTTTAGCATCTAGGTAGACAGTGCTAATTGTAGTGAGAATTTTACTTTCTAAATAAAATTGGGGGTGGAGATTGCAGTGTTCAGTCTATAGAGTACAAATAAGGAAGCAATTCCCTAAAGACACAAGCTGTTTGATCGCCCTTTCTGCAATCTGTAGCAGCTACAGAATACTTTAAAGAATTCCAACTATGCATCACATTTAATAATCACATTTCAGAATGATCAATATTAAAAGATGTGAAAGACACTATTGATTACTTCTCGACAAGCCACTTCTAGGATCTTCTGAATAGGCGTATCACTAATGAGTAATAAATGTTTAATATTCCCTGTTCCTATCTTAGCCTGTATTGCTTCTTTTCTGAAGATACTCAGCTTTCAATTTTAAAAACAATTTGCTGCAAAATATAAATCATTTTTCATTCTAATTGCATTTAAGGAGAAGTAGATGCATTTTTTTACTCAAGTAAAAAGCATACTCAAGCATATTGTTTCTGAGGCATTATGTATTTCCACATTAGAATGGATCAATCAGTTTACAAATTTATCAATGGTTATAAATTTTTGTCTTCTGTTTTTGCATGTTGGAAACGTAATAAGAAAAGTAGTAGTTACGATCACAATCAAGATTGCTTATTTATTTAATGTATTGGGTTAACTTGTATTTCACTTTCCGCTATAGAATTTAAGACAATTAAGAACATCCAGAGACAATGCAATAAAAATCACAAAACAATTTAAAAATAAGTATGTCCGTTGAAACATTGGGATTTAAAATAAACAGATAGGTATGGAAATTGCCAGAAACCTCTTGGATTACTAATGCTGAGATAAAACAATGAAGAACCTAAGTAATCTTAGTTTTTAGACATGAAATTCTGATTCACTTACTACTTTTCACTTCCCTGCTTGATGTATTAGTCTCCATTTGTATGTCTGACAAGAAATAACTGCATTCACTACTTCTCTATTTTTGATGGGAAAGTTTCTATTTCTAGAATTGTATTCTTTCAACTCTTCTCCCAAAAGAAATGCTCTGGCAGGCATAATAAATATAGTGAAGATTCCTCAGTTTCTCATATGTCTCAGGATCAGGGCCATGTGCTACCTTGAAGAATCAATAGGAAAGAAACTCATGGAAAAACACTTGCAAAGAGGTGAAAAAGGTGAAATCACAGTTTGTGCAACCCTAGATAGTGTCAATTGGGAGGGATTTCAAAGCAGTGAGCACCCTCAGTGCCCCTCGATCCTGCATAGCATTCCTTTGTTAATTAGTTATAATTGTACTATTGCTCAGGATTTCTCTGAAACATCTGGATTCTCTCTTGCAGTTCTAGTTCCTTGAAATTAAGCCTTCTGCTAAAGCAGATAATTTGATTGTTGTGCAGTAGAAAGTAAGAGCATCATGGCTTATATTGCAGCCTTCCTATTCTGTGCAGTGGCAGCTCCTGTCTAAAACTCTAGCTAATGACAGCAGAATGGAAATGTTGCCTGCTCTTTTTATCAATTCTATGGTTTTTTAAAAGAACAAGTCTATCATGGAACAGTAAAAAATGGAACTGAACTCATAACAAAACTTCAAAACTTGGGAACAGAACATTCAAAATGTCTGTTTCACACTCAGAAAGTTTTACATCCCCCTACTGTGGGGAGCTTCCTCATTTCTCATGTAACTTATGTCTCTCTAAAAATGAGGATTTGTACCACTAAAAGAGAGGACATAGATCAGTGCATTCTGTTCAGAAATAATAATTAGAATATACATATCAGGAAAGGCAAACCAGCGTGCCATCTGAACCATTCAGTTAATTTATAACATCTCAGATCACCTGAATTATTTTTTATCCACCCATTAATTCCAACCTCCAAATCCTGTTCCAATAGCATTTTTCATAAACACCCCTTTCATCATCACATCACTGCTCCCATAAATTAAAAATAAATAGGATGCATGGTTACCTTTGAGTGTTTAGAAATTCAGAAGACTTCTTTGTAAACGTCTAGCAACAAGTCTCTCCTTATTAGTGAAGAGACCTGTCATAGGAAGGCACTTAGAAAGAAATGTGTCATATGCACTGTAACATGCATGGGATATAACATAATAATTCAGTTGCTGGAATTTGTACCTCCCATTCCATTCATCTCAATAAATGTTGCTGAATAGAATTTTGAGAATTGTGCTTGGAAAAGAATCACTTAATATTTTAGGTAGATGCCAAAGACAAGGGAGCTCTCTCCTCCCTTCAAAAAAGCCACATAGAAGGCAATCAGCAGTTGAGGTGGTAGTGGGGTGCTTCCCACTGTACCTCATTAGTTGAACTGCTGTTGTTTCCGCTTGCATCCCCATTTTACTGTGTTCCAGAATGTCCCTTCATCCACTTCCCAGAAATCCTTAATTATTAAATAAGAAATCCTCCTTATTTTTGGTTCTATAAAGCATCCCTGGAGAGGATATAAAATACTTTCCTTCTGTGTGGTGTAATATCAGCAGAGAAAAGAGAGCCAGGCTTTTAAAAAGAGAATGACAGAAATTGGAGGCAGGGGGCAGGAACAGGTGGCAGAAATGGTGGACTGGTGTCACAGGTAGTGTGTTGGAGACCAAGCAGGAAAAAGCGTAATTCTTCATCGTCGAACCAAATATCTGTTTTGAGTTCAGGACAAGAACCATGCCTCTTTCTATCTGTTGACAAACAGAATTGTCAGGGCTTTTAGGTTTACATGAAGTGGTCCTGTGCTAGAGTGACCCTTTTTTGTTTAAACACTGTTTCATATATTTATTTGCTTTGGAAAATTCATTTATTTTTCTAAATGCCTATGTTCTTGTCCAAAGAATGTTTTGGAAATTAACAGGAGGTTAATGGAAAAGAATATATCATGCATTCATGATAGCAAAAAATGGATGCTCCAAGGTTAGAGGGATCCTCATTCTCTGTCAGTTATACAATGGTCTAAAGAATGTACTGTCTTTCTGTATTTGAACTACTTTTTATTGTTGAGGATTTAGAAATTTAGACTATCTGCAGTAACTTATTTAATTTCTCATTTTTTCATATTATTAAACACACTGACTTAAATTTAATATGATGAATATATGAGTGTTACGAGATTTGTGTTTTTACCTTTTTCCTCTTTTGCATATTAAATAAAAATAATTTGTACCACTTCATTTTCTCTATATCAAGTGGTTTTTTTTTAATAGATAAACTGCAATGTATGGTTGATGTTTGTACACTCTTTTCAGTATGGAGCAGCCTAATGATCTTATAAGTTAGTAAGCGCTCTGTTTACTTCCTTTGTACATTACCTTATTTAACAATCCTGTATTGTAGGATGTCTTGGGAAAATGCACGAAAACATTTCTGAGATGGTCTTTGATTCTTTTCTCTCTTTCCCTTTAGATGGTATTCACAGTGTTACAGCACTTTGCACCTTACGGGTTACGATCATCACCGATGACATGCTTACCAACAGTATCACGGTACGATTGGAAAACATGTCCCAAGAGAGGTTTCTGTCCCCTCTGCTGGCTCTCTTCGTGGAAGGCGTGGCTACTGTACTGTCAACCACTAAGGAGGGCATTTTTGTCTTCAACATTCAAAATGACACGGATGTTAGCTCCAATATTCTGAATGTGACATTTTCTGCCTTACTTCCCGGTGGCATTCGAAACAAATTCTTCCCCTCTGAAGACCTTCAAGAGCAGATATACCTCAACCGGACGCTCCTCACATTGATATCTACTCAACGAGTATTGCCTTTTGATGATAACATTTGTCTGCGGGAACCTTGTGAAAACTACATGAAGTGTGTATCTGTACTGAAATTTGACAGCTCCGCTCCATTTATTAGTTCAAATACTGTACTTTTCCGACCCATACACCCTATCAATGGGTTGAGGTGTCGCTGTCCCCCTGGGTTTACTGGTGACTATTGTGAAACAGAGATTGACCTCTGCTACTCTAATCCATGTGGAAACAATGGCCTTTGTCGAAGTCGAGAGGGAGGCTATACTTGTGAATGTTATGAAGACTACACTGGTAAGTTATTCCTTGGTGCCCTAAATGTTGTAGCTTGCATTATGCATTTAGGAAAGGGCAGTCTTTTGCTTTCTCAATTAACCATAAGGTTAAATATAACCATTAGAACAAAGACAAATTTGAACTTAATTTATAAATAGGAAAGGCTGTAGTCAGAAAATATGATTTTCATAGAAAAGTCAGTCCATAGCCCCTCCATTAAAGAACTTAAATTAGCTGGAATTGTATATATAGTCAGGTATATGAACAAAAATGTCAATACAATAAATTGGGGCAATATATGGCTCAAGTCCTGATGAGGTTCTGTGGTTATCTTTTCCTCACATGACAATGATACGTTATTAGGATATATGCTATGAGAAGTCTAGAGTCTCTGGGAGTCAGATGGCATATACATTTAATAAATTATTATTATTAAGTCCAGACTGAAAAAATTGTGTTGGGTTGTTGGTATTCTCTGAATTTATTTTTTCATGACATTTCATGACAGATAGTCAATCAATCAACCAATTTTTATTTGGTCATAGACCAGCAAATGAAAAAAAAGAATCATAGTTAATTATGATAAAAAAAGAGAAACAAACAAAAATTCTAAAATATCGAAGAAAAATTAGAGAAGATACTACAGCGTACTGTATATAGCCTAATTTTGTGTACAACTATAGCCAAAACAGGTAGTCCTCAAGTTACGACGGTAATTGGGACTGGATTTTTTTGTCACTAAGCAATGCAATTGTTAGGCAAAACATCACATGGCCACATCATTTAGCAACAGCAATCCCAGCACTCCCCATTGGCCATCGTTAAATGAATCCCACCAGTCGTTAGGCAAGGACCCATCCCGATCTAAGCCATTTCCGGTTTGGTTTCTCCCAGCCCCGAGCCCTGGTAAGGTAGGGGATTGCCTCCTCTGCCTCCTCTTCAGCCCCCCCCCCACCAGTCTCCACATCTCTGCCTTTTTGGTTGCCCTGCACAGCAGCACTCCTCAGTGGCAGTAGTGGCAGCACTGGGGCTGAAGTAGAGGCCTAGGGCCTTCAGCGGTCTCAGCCGGCCACCACTCCCCTGAGCCTCAACTTTAGCCCCAGCACTGCTCCCACCACCAAGGAGTGCTACCTCAAGCCCCATGCCATGGTCAGCACCCCAGCACCACAGTGCAAAGCCCCAGCCACCCCTGCCACCCTGCGCTCTCCAGGCCCTGCCATGCTCAGCTGATCTGCACCATCTTCCACTGCTGACGAGGCACACCCAGCCTTGCCCTATGAGAGGCAGCTGCTGGCCGTGGCAGGACTTCTTCCCGAGGCCACTTGTGCAGTTCTTCAAATAGCATGCCCCATTCTTGTGATGCTTCAAAAGGCCTCAGAAGCCAAGGAGTGTTGCTGTGCAGGGCAGCCAAGAGGGCAGAAATGGGGGGAGAGATAGGCGGATGGGGGGAATTGCATTGCCCCTGCAGTTGTAGGTGCAGGCGGGCTGCCAAGTGCCCTAAGTTTGATCACATGACTGCAGGGGTGCTGCAACGGCTATAACTTTGGGGAGCGAGTGTAAGTACCATTTGTTCAGAGCCGCTATAACTTCAAATAGTTGTAACTCGAGGACTACTGTATGTACCTAGGTAACCTCTTCAATGCTATGATCTTGAAGGAGAAAATTTTGAGTATATCAGAGATGCACCAAAAACTATGTTTTGGTCATTGGAATTTCAGCTACTAGATGAGATGTAAACAGCTAGTATAAAGCTGTTCAGAATAGCTGGTTCAGAATAGCTGGTTAAATGCTTGGAAGGCAAGATGGAGGTATCTTCTTCAGTCTTTTGACCACAGTTCATCTGTTAACAAATTGTTTATTTGGCATTTCCAAATAGGACCTGCAAAAATGCCTACTTTATATTGAAGAGAATGTATTCTGTAGTTACTGGACTAATGATAATAAATAAAGCTACTCGGTAGCCAGTTTCATAGTGGGAGTTCTAGAAGCAAACTGGAAATTTGTGCAAATGAGATACTGCATTGTACATACACTATATTTAGTTCTTTTATGAGGAAAATCTGCTTTATTTTTTAAATGAATAAATAAAATACATAGTGGGAAATCTAGCATGGCACAGTTCCCAATTGCTGTTAAGTGTAAAAGCAAAATTATTTATGCTGCAGACAAGCTGCAATCCTGGGGATAATTTCTAGGAAGAGTTTCAGCAGGAAGCTGCTAAACAGTGAGATTTACATTTAGGTAAAACTTGTATTAAATTGTTTTAAATATGAAAAGCAAGATTCTGAAGTTGATTACTAGCACAGAGTATATGATAAACTGATTTAACATAAGGCCAATTTACATTTCCCATCTCAAAACTCCCTGAGGTAAAATTCTACTTGCTTTCTTTCTTCCAAACCACAATTAGTAGAACGTATTGAAAGTGAGAGATAGGAGCATTAGTCTCTCTGAACAAAAAATGGATTGATATTTCCTGCTGTTGAGTGTGGTGCTACCCCTTGTTGGTATTAATGTTGTAAGGGCAGGAACGTGATCTGCTGGATCCAAGCTTACATCATTTCCTCGGACAAAGATGATTCAGGCCCATCACCTACAACAGTCATGGAAACAGCACAGATAGTCCACCTTCCCTTAAGCTGAGGGAACTGTAAATATGAGGCTCTGCCAGTCCAAAATTGTCGTTTCAGTCTTTTCATTTGTCTTGTTGTTCTCCTTTGGGATTTCTGTGCTTGCTATAACCAACATTTACTTTCGTAGGTGCTTTATCTTCCCTGAGAGATTGCTTGAGAACAAGTTATTCTTAAACTTACTGTATTTTTAAACAGAGGTTATTTGAAGCTACAAAAGATACATGGCCATTGAAGCATAGGGCCAAAACAGTAATAGGCCACATTGTGTAATGAAATGGCTGCAGTCTTGGAGATTGCATTAAAAGTCTTTTCAGATGATCCCTGCAGTTAGAAAAGCCTGGCCATGGAGCATGCAAACTTACACGTGGATGTGGGATGAGCGTTTCACCAAGGAAGCATAGTCTTTTTGAAACAGACCAATCTGATGGGCATCACTCCAGAAATAGTTCAGTGTGATTCAATGCCTAAATCAGGATTGAGAATCTGAAAAACAACTCCATAGTCTTGCAAGAGGAAAATGCAAAGTGTTTTAATTTGTTTCAGAATAGGATGAAATTTTCAGGAACACTATACCTTTATGAGCAGGTAAAATATACCACATTCTGTAGAAACTGGTACTTTGATTTGGAGCTGCATTGCTTTAAAACCTGGAGTTTTAAATAGTGTCTGCTACTTAGCTGGTTTGGGGCAGAATGTGGTGAAATTTGCAGTGATAGGAGCTAATTGTGTAGGAACAACCAGTTTGTGCAGAGAGCCAGTTTGGTCTAGTGGTGAAGGCACCAGGCTAGAAACCAGGAGACTCTGAGTTCTAGTCCTGCCTTAGACATGAAAGCCAGTTGGGTGACTTTGGGCCCATCCTTCTCTCTCAGAACAACTCACCTCACAGGGTTGTTGTTGTGGGGAAAATGAGAGGAGGATGGAGTATTAGGTATGTTTGCAGCCTTGAGTTATTTATAAAAATAATAAAGGTGGGATAAAAAAATCTAAAACAAAACAAAACAAAACAGCCATACCTGCTTCCAAAAATATAGACTGAAAGAATTTTGTGCAAAAAGGCAGGATTGATTATAGGGAATAAAATACCCTTCCTGAAAATGTAGTGGCGTTGATTCTTGGGGTTTGATTCAGAAATAAGAATTTTACCTGCTGATCTTTTCCATTTGCTCCTGTTGCCATGACACTGTGAAAATTACTTCTTAGAATTTCTATATTAGAGTTGCAGCTAAAGAATATAATAAGTTACCCATGTGCATAAATAAAATACCAATACAAAATTATCAGCATGATCTGGGAGTTGGCCAAATCTAGTATGTTCCCTTAATATTAATATTTGTTGGGCGAAGGCCAAACATTGGGAATGTAGGAAATGTGTAGTGATAAATCATACCAGAACCTTCCTATTCTTTTTTCTATGTTGCCATAGACTTAAAAGATTGAGTTATCCTTGTTGAAATGATAATACACAAAGAATGCAGCATTCTTTGGAAGATCTAAAATTTCACTTTATCCTATTAAGAAACATACTTGACAAATAATCTAAAAGTAAAGATACTTTGAAAACAGTGTAAGAATTTCCAGCTCTTCTGCTGTGTTATGCTGACTATAATAGAAATATACTTTTATCCCTGAACATCTTGATTTCCTCTAGAACACAATTATGTCCCAATAAAAAGGCTTCTTTTCTCACTTGTTTCCATTTTCCCCAATACTCTGAAGCTTTCCATTGTTGGATGTAATTTATACATGATGAAAGTTTCTCAGTCTTCAGGAGTCTTCTGTTTCAAGGAGTAAGGTACACAGAGCTTTTATAAGCTATTTCTGAAATGGAAATACCCACTAATTATAATTATCTGGAATGACTGCACTTCCTGTGATGCAAGGAGGTGAGTGATAAGGAGACATAATATTTGTGGGTTTAAATCAGATCTGGAACGACATTTCATTTTTTCAAGCCAACATGCACCATCTCTACCTGTGTGCTAAGAAAAAGACAAATGAACTTAAAGAACTTAAATATTTCCAAAAGGATTTCCCTCCCTCCCTCCCTCTCTCTCTTTCTTTCTTTCTCTTTTACCTAGGAAGCAATATTTCTTTAATTTTGGCTTAATATGTTCCATGAAAATATATGTTTTGCTGTAGTATATCCTTGAATCACGTAAAATGATAACCCCTGGCTGAAATTTCTCTGACTTCAAGTTAGTATTGTAACCTGACAAGTTAAAACAGATTTTTCTCAGTCAAGGATAGCACATGGTTTTTGCAACATGTGCTGGGGCAATGTGTCCAAAAAAAAAAAGGATGCTTAGAGCTGGGACAAAAAATCAGTTTATTTAATTTTTTAAACAATCTATTTATTTAAAAGATTTTTATGGCTTCCCATCCTAAAACACAACTCTGGTTGGCTCACAGCAACAATAAAACCCTAAACTATAAAAACCATAAAAACACAAAACTGTAAAAGACAACCCAAGCTTGGCACCTCAGTCATCCCCTTGCAATGCCCCAACAACCAACCCACAATACCCTCATTCTACCCCAGTGCCTGGGTAAAAAGCCAGGTCTTGATGGCCTCTTGGAAAGCTAAAATGGTTGGGGTCTGCCAGATCACTGGGGAGAAGGTGTTTCATAAGATAGGGGCAGCCACAGAAAAGGTACACTTCTGAGGTCCCTCTAGATGGCAAAATCTCAGGGAAGGGACCTGGAGCGTGCCTACCCTATCCAATCTGGTAGGATGGGCAGATACTCTCAAGGGGAGGCAGTCCTGCAAATAACCTGGTCCCATGCCACATAGGGCTTTAAAGGTGATAACCAGCACCTTAAATTGCACCCAGAAGGAAATGGAATCCAGTGCAGCTCGCACAACAGAGGTGTAACATGGGTGAACCTCGAAGCACCCAGGCTGCATTCTGGACCAGTTGTGGCTTCTGAGTGGTCTTCAGGGGCAGCCCCATGTAAAGCACATTGCAGTAATCCAGTGGTACCACACAAGTGGGAATGAGAAGAGCACTTAGGGCACTAGCTTTATTCTGCACAGATCAAAAGCTTTCAATAAATTAACAGAAAACTAAAGTTTTAGTTTTTTCCCGATGCTATCATAAAAGCCATAAATGGCAAATAAATAGGACCCCAACTGAACAGGTGCGCACCTATAAATACCTTGGAGTGCAATTCCATGCTTCTCTATTCTGGAATGCACATTTCCTTTATCGAGCAAGTGTGGCACAGCGCACTTCATCAGCAGTTATAAAGGAGCCCATTATGCAAGGTTTTTCAAGCTAAAGTAATACCTCAGCTCCTCTATGGCTCTCAGATTTGCTCCTTTGCAAAGCTCAATACAATTGAAACTATTCGAAATAAGTTTATGAGAGCCATTTTGATGGTATCAAAAAGTGTTAAAAATGCCATCTTAAGGGTAGAATTAGGTATAGTTTCATTGGATGCCAGAGCATAGTTTTTTCTTCTTACCTTCTGGCTAAAGTTATTACTGTCTCCTATAGGTTTAGCCCCGTTAGTATTTAGGGATCATTTCAAATCATCGTGGCAAAAACAAGTCTTAGATAGAATTCAATTGCTGGGCTTCTCTATGCAAACTCTGTGCTTATTAGGATTTGATAATGCTAGAACTGCCCTTAAACAACGTATCTGGCATATAGATTTACAAACAAATTTAAGTAAGGTGCTGCACCCCAATATTTGTCAGTTTCTACCACAAGGGTTCATTCCAGCTTCTTATTTAACATCTATTATAATTCTGAAATTTCGCAAAGCTTTCACCCTAGCTAGAATAGATGCATTGCCCTCAGCAGTCCTTTTTGGACATTTTAAGGGCATTCCTATACACCTTCGATTATGCCCATGTGGAGATGGCTCAATAGAAACACTAAGCCATATGCTACTATATTGCTCCCTATATAAGGATTCTAGACAGATATATATATATACCCAATATTGAAGAGATTTCCTGGCAGGGAGTGTGACTTCTATCTAATGCTACTCCTTTCGGACAAAGACCCAGAAATATCCTCCCAAGTTGCCTGGTTCTGTGCTACCATCTGTACAATACGCTCCACCATTATTTAGACTTAAAATTCCACAACATAGTAGCCTACTTTGATATATTTTAGCACTGTTATTTTAATTACTAGATTAAATAATATTAATTGTTTTGTTTTATAGATATATATAAATGTAAAATGGTTGTTATTGTATATTTTGATTGTATCTGGCCTTAGGGCTGTAATAAATGTGTGTGTGTGTGTGTGTAATCGAGTGGGAAGTGACTAAGGCATAAATAACTGTAAGCAAGGCCTCCTGGTCCAGGAAAGGGTGCAATTGGTGCACAAAGTGAATCTGTGCAAAGGCCCCCCCAGCCATGGCCGCCATCTGCTCATTCGAGGAGGAGGTTTAATTTACATTTTAAAATAATTAAATTAAATAGAGTTAATATGCATATTCTCCAGAAATGTATTTAATATTTCTTATATCAGATTAAAAATTACTTGAAAATAGTATTTGAATGCTTCTGGACCATACCCAGAGTTTTTGGAGGTTGGAAGCTGAACTTCTGAGCTAAAGTGTATGCCTGATCCTTGAAAAATGTGAAAAGTTGCATCCACTATTTCTGTTCTCCCCCCCCCCTTTTTTTCCTTTTTCTTTTTATACCATACTCTTTGGTGAGGGGCAACACTAAAGCCTTGCTTACCATAGCAAATGGTAGAGGAAAGAGAGGTCAAAAAGTTGTGGAAAATGTGTATTTCAACTATTCATTGCAAGCATACTATTTTGAGTATTGTTGCAAATGTTTTCAGTGTGGAAAGACCTGCCAACATTGGGAAGGAAGAAAAAAGTAATTGCATAATAATAACACATGACATACAGTATATTATTACCTGTTTTCCCTGAAGTAGTGCCTTCCACATAAATTCAGTCAACTCCCATGATCTTGCAGCCATATTGGCTGGCAGACAGTAGGAGCTGAAGTCCATCGCATTGAAGGAAGCAGGTTGGGGAAGACTGTTGTAAACACTGCTGTAGAAGACAAGTAGATTCTTATCTCTTTTAGCTCAGTGGGTGACCTTCAAACAGGTATTCTCTATAATCTTCCCACAGGATTGCTGTGAGAATACACTAGAAAAGAACTATGTATACTCCCTTAATCTCCTGCAGATGAGGCGGGTTTTAAATAAAGGAGTAAACCTATTTCCACTTTGTAAAATAAAACTTCTTGTTATCTAGAAACCAAAATGATATGTTAACTGGACAATTAGTTTTTTAATATGTGATAACTCTATATAATACCTTGTTTTTTCTTTCCCAATGTTTCACAAGGAGTATTTGATTGTTGTTTTTCTGAGTCAAGGACTGCAAATGGTCTCCCGATTACTCATTATTCTGCCAAGATATTACCAAGTGAGAGTGCGTATGTATGTGTGTGTATACACACACATGTACACATACACACATACATATAAAGTCAGTTCTGTCTTACCTTACTATTGACATTATGGAATGCTGCTATAAAAAATAATCAGTTTTTTCCTTCAGTCTCAGCTGCTAATTTCTGATCTGTCTCACTCAGTATTTGTCTGCTGCAGTCTTCAGAGGGCACCATCAGTTGACCTGTTCAAAAAGCCCCAGGTGCCATGCCATCATCCAATACCTTCTGCACTCTCCAACCCCCAGTCTTGCATCTGGCTTTTTTTGCCTGCAGAAATATTTTCAGAGATCAAAGTCTTGGACTGTCTCTTTTGAAATCTAGTCCAGAGATTCAGTATTCTTGTTTGCTCTTTTTTTAATTAGTTTTCAAATGGTTTGACAGGATTTCTGATGTTACAAAAGCAGTTTAAAGTGCTAGAATTAAGGAAGCTTTGTGTATGAAAGTGATATACCTAATATCAGTATAATCACCATATTTTCCAGGCTCCATCCAGAGATGGAGTTCAGTGTTTCACCTGGGTAATGTTTTGCCATCATGGACTGGAAAAAGTTGTTGCTATTGAGATCATAGTCATAATTTTGCAGTCATCTTTATTTAAGACTCATTTGGTTTTCTGCAACACATTGTGAATACAGATGGGAGAAACAAAGCTATTGGGGGTGGGGGGTAAACTTGGACCAAGGATTATATTTTCAGAGTGCAAAGGGTTCCAGGTCTAAGAAGAAAAGTGCTTTTTACACTCATTCAAAAAAAAAAAAAGAGCATTGCTAAAGTCATCTTATTAAATAAAGGATCACTACAAAACTCTGAAGCCCAGTTTATTTGTTCATTTCAGTCTTTTAATGACTGGATGACTTTTGCCTTTTAAATGAACTACTGCAGATGACTCCAAAGAACATTTTATTATAAAATATTACATTCCATAAAAGCATAAGAAGAAAAATATAACGGTATTATGGTAGCAATCTCCATAGATATGTTCATCTACTTTGGTTATCATCAATGAATCAACATTGAGTGGGGAAAAGCATCTGTAACATAACTGTTGCTTGTACCATTATTTTCTTCTGCTTCTCAGTGGTCAAAAACTTGTATGTAATGTTTGCACAAAAAAGAAAAAAAAAGCCAGGCTTAAAAGAAAATAAGTAATCTTCCTTTTAAATAGTTAAACTAGGAGTTAATAAGTTAGCAATAATCTATGCTGCGATACTGCTTTTATCAAATTCCACTTTCCCACTTGTGTGAATAGTAAACAGTAATTCAGCAAGTTAGATTTCTTTACAGCTGGAATTTATTCAGTCTTCTAAAATAACTTCTCTTATTAGGGGTCAGGTGTTGGTACAGGTCTGTTTGCCTTACCTTGAAACAATTAACAAATAAAGAGGAGTTTTCAATCACAGTAGAGCAATTCTTCCCTGAGTCTTGTTTTTCTTGATTCAGTCCTAAAAGCATATCTTCATGAAGTAGGGAAACAGTGTAGATCATGAGTGTCCTTTTAATACCATGAAGAAAATTGTTAGGTAAGAGAAGAGTTGTTTACAGTAGTGTATGTGTGTTTCAACAGTAGTTGATACTTTCAGCAGTTGAACAGAAACATATGGTACTTAAAGGTGAACATCAAGATAATTAGAATTCTGGAGGACAGTTACGAGTTTTATAGGCGATATAGTGTCACTGTTATTGAAAAGGTTCTTCTGTTTTAGCTAGCGTGATTCAGTGACTGCATCTAAATTCACGTGATACTTATCTGTCATATTTTGTTCTCTTTGTTAATATAAGTTTTATTGAAAGTTTTACCAACAGTAATAAGTACTAATGCAAACTAAAATAGAACAAAAAAGAAGAAAGAGAAAGGGAGAAAAAAAAGAAAAGGCTGAAAGTGCTGAAAGAAAAAAGTAGGAGAAAAATAGGAAGAAGAAAAAAAAGGTATAAAGAAAGGTATAAAGAAGTGGCTTCTGATCTTCATAGTAGTTATAAGTACAATTATATTTTAACCTCTCTCTCTAAACTTACATCATGACTCTCTTCTTTCTATAATCTATCTTGTCTAATCATCAAAATCATAAATCATAAGTTCATTTTTTTCTTATTTACGCAAAAATCCATCAACAATAAATGTAGATATTGTCTTTTCTCTAATCAAACACGTCAGATTGGCCATTACAGTGAGTTCCATCATCTTCACCAACCATTCCTCCATTGTAGGTATTGCCAAATCTTTCCATCTTTATGCATACAATAATCTCACTGCATTATCATATATAAAAACAGTGCTTCGTGGCTCTTTTCTATTCATCAGTCCTGGGAGGAAAAGTTCCTGTTTCAGTTGTATGTTAATCTTTAAAATCCTCTGAATTTTTATTTTGTTCTTCAGAAGGATATTGTGCTCTGTTACAAGAATTGGTTTAGTCTAAAGTAGTACTTTCACTATATATTTTGCTGTGCCTACTTAAAACCATATATTTTTTAAAATATATCATGGGCATTGTTTGTAATTTGCCTCTAATAACACTGTTTTTCACTGCAAAAAATCAGAGGCAAATTGAGCAGTGGAGAAAGAAGAGATTATTATATACGCAACATAACCTCAAACTTATTTTTAATTATGATGAAATGTCATCCCCTTAACATACAGATGCATAGTTTGTCAAAATCTGTCACATAAATATTAAATAATAGGATTATTTCTGAAATTCATGGTAATATCAGTGTTAATGCAATATAGAACTGGTAATATTTTTCTAATTACTGTTGCTCAGGATCTGTTCATTGTTTTGCCCAAATCCTGTAGAATTTATTTCTATCTTAAGTATTCATTTGTTCCTGTGTTCTGATGCTCTATTTTTTTTTTTTTTAAATTTCTTGTCCAGATAAACTTGGGTATTTGTTTAAAGTCATTACTATTGGTTTTTTTTTTTTTAATCATGATTAGTTCCTAGGGAAAGGATAGGATTGATGGAATGCTTTTTAAGCCCAGGAGAGCAGAACAGAATATTTCATATAAATAAATAACTTCTCAAGTATTATATTTTCTTCTTGCTCAGTTTTAACTTAAAGTGGTATGAGAAATTAGCACACAGAGAGAGTACCTTTTCCTTTTATCCCCCAGGAAGGCAGATATTCTATCTTGCTGCCTATCCATGCCTGCTTTGTTAAGTTGCTCCTATTTCTCATGCCAACTAGATTCTAAATTGGCTTAGGAAAGTTTGTTGAGGCTGGGATTTTTAGCAGTGACTTGCTGGGGGTCCAGATTGCCAGCTACCCCAGTGCCCCTGTAGTGGGTCTTATTGGACATGTATGCTTTTATATTTGTGTGTTTATGTTTATATTTGTATGCAAAGTTTAATTAAATTTATACATCCAAATTTAAAACATCAAAATGCACATACATGCAGGTACAACAACCAGCTTTAGAATAAATGTTTCTTTCTTGCATTTTCCCAACTCTAACGTATTAAACTCGTACGTTGCAGCTATTGTTACCAATGATGTTAATGTTAATGATGGTAGTGATGCTAGCATGGTGGTTGTAATACTTGCCTGACATGCAGGACTTCTAGTTCAAAACCTGGCAAATTCTCTCTCTTCTAGGTTGTGGAAGTAACAATGGCAATTAAAAAAATGTGTGCGTTAGGTCTGGAACCTATGAAGCTCCTTTGCTAACAGAAGCAGAGATTACAGGGTGGCAACCCCTGACCCAATTAAGGGGACATTCCTGTCTCTGCCAATCAAAGTTCAGGAATTCATCCAGAAAAAGTGAAATACAGCAGACAAAATGGATGGAAGTTTTTGATCCAGCACAAGCTGGAATTCAACTTGGAGCAGGAAAACATGGGCATAGATTGCATTTGTAGTGGGCTGAAGACAGGGGCTAGAAAGCAATGCCATCTGCATTCACCCTCCAGAAAGGAGTGGTGGCCTGTACTCACAATGGGGCCACTTGGCAGTGAGATATGCTGTTAGGCTTCTCAAGGAAGCTTTGTTGAGTCACACAGTCTCCTGGTATTCTGTACTCTTTGGAGCTGAATTTAAATTCGAGGAAGAATCTCACTTATTGCTGAGTAGTAATTTTTATTATTATTATTTACAGTAAACATCCAGCTATTCTAGAAATAGTCAAAGAGGGCACTGTGTAGGTCATTCTCATGCTGAATTCAAGCAGTGGAGCTTCTGGTGACTAATTGCTCACAAATAAGCTATTTACTGACACTGCATATTTTAGGCTTTTGTTACTCTTTAAGTAACAATGCTATGTTTGTAGCAGTATATAAAATTTTAAAAACTGCAGGTAGAAAGCTTATGAACTGGTTTAACTGTACTAAAAATGGGCATTTTATACACACCCATATCTGCAGTTTGACCTTGTTCCTTGTCTTATATCAAAGGCATTTTGGGAATTCAGAAGACTGTATTAGTCTTCTGAATTTGGGAGACTATATTAGCAGTTCTTAAATGAGGATGCTTTTCTGGATGAAATATAAACTGTGGATACTTTTTTTATTGTTTTAATCTACCCTGAAGGTAGATTCTCTTAGCTGCTTATTCTTGCCTGCATGTTCTTGTTTTCACCGTGACCTTGAAAGGTTTGGGAGTTTCCACCTCCCACCATTCAGAATAGAGCAGCAAAGAGGAATAATAAGAGCTAACTCTCTCCCACCAGGGTCTCTTTGTAGATCAAGGTAGATCCCTAGTAATTGTAGAGGAAAAAATCCTACATTTTGAAGTATGCTGTTAGGAAAATGTTTGGGTTGGAGTATAGTTTATTTACCTGCTTCACAGACCAGATAACTGCCAAGGGAAGTTTGGATGAGGCACTGCTCAAGAGGAAGGGTAGCCATTAGTGTTTTTTACTCTGTCATGAACAGTGGCAGATCTTTCTCCTGTCACTAACTTTATTTACCTGTGCTTCTCTTTTTTATTTTGTTTCTTTTGGTAGTCTGGTAAATTATTGTGATTAGAAGAACTACCAGCTGACTTCAAGACAACTAAATATTTCTCTTGGAAATTATTTTTTAATACTGTACAATGACTGAGCATATTTACCCAGAGGCATTCTACAGAGTTCGGTGGAAATTATCCCTTAGTAAATAACTCATTTCTTTATTTCTTGTATTTATGTCCTAGAGAAAAAGTAAGACATAAGATGGCTCACATGGGGGTCTACTTAATTTTGTATTTGAACAATGGCTATGGGATATTGACTGGATTTAGAGAAAGTGACAGGCCCAGAGTTTGCACAATCCAAATCTAGTAGTTTTAACCACTAAGTCATGCAAATTATTGATGTATTCTGGCTCAGAAAAGTATATTAAAAGTATATTAGCAGAGAACCATTTCAGATATACCATATAGTCTGTAAAATTGTATTCGTTTTTCTTTTCTTGAAGGCACTCCAAGTTTATTTGTACTCTGAACTGAGTATCGGCTACAATCCTTCATTTGCACATTATTCAACAACTAGAAACAATAGGTGTTTATTTGCATCAGTTATTAGGAGATGAACATGGCTGCAAACTGCCAAAGGCTAAATTAACTGTGTGTATCAATGTTCTGCATTCCTGGTTGGAGGCAAACTCATTTTGTAGTTGTGAGAGGTGCGGAAGGGTATGTGCAAATAATTGAGTTACGGTAGGCTTAGTGAGGCTTGAATTTTAGATTGTAGCTTCTGGGTAAACTGTTAGCCCCTCTTTCTTACTATTCAGATTCATCTTATGCTCTATCCATTTCTTTAGACTTTAGATCACAAGAATGCTTTCTTTAATAACCCTCAACATACATACATACATACATATATGAAACAAGAATTCACAAACAAGCAAATCAATAAATAACACATTTCTTACATTGCTTGTATAGCTTTTGCTGTTCATAGATTAAGAATCCTGAACAACCTTTTTATATATAATGAACATTAGATATATAATTTTGAGAATGTATTTGTAATTTTTGCAGAATGGAAAAGATTCTTCTTTTATTAGCATGTATGCCCTAAAATCTCCAAGCCCCAGAGTTCTGTTTCCCTTCTTTTAATTTTTTTTCCTAGTATAAATGACAAAAAGGAAATCATGGATGCTTATTCTGTTTTGTCAGATTATAGGGAAATGAGGAGAAAAATAAAACAGGGAAACCTTTGCCAACCTTTGGTTATTAAGAGAAGCTTGACTGCAAGTATTTGGAAAGTTTTATCTCCATTTTAATTAACTAGCATTTATCATGAACTTCATGCATTAATCATAAATACGGTTGAACTTAACTGTGATCTGTTTCAAAAGAAAATAACTCCAGAACCCATGGCTTGAAGTGAGCTTTCTTCAAATAAACCATAAGATTAATTACAGGTTGGAGATGAACTGTCATGTCAGGATCAATCAAAAAGTAAACAAAAAATTCCATTCCTCATAACCACACTGGAAAAGAAAGAAACTAAGAAATTATTAACTCTAGTTTATTGTGATATCTGAACCAGCCATTAAGGCTACCAATCCCCTTTAATCCTCAGGCTGTTTTTAAAAAGGTGAGCCAAGAAGGAGCCTACTGAATTGAAATGCAAAGTTTGCTGGATTCTGAAAATTCTGAGGCAAGCATTTGCTTCAATTAGGTCAGTGTATATGAACTATCAGATTTCTGTCTTCTTGGCCTGACTGTTCTATTGCTGTTGTTCACTGTTATGTTATTCTACTGTTATGTTTTTTTCCCCAGCAATTTCATTATGTATGTATGTATGTATGTATGTAATGAAATTGCTGGGGAAAAAACATAACAGTAGAACACACACACACACACACACACACACTGTACATTTTCCCATTCTGCCTCTTGTTTTCTCTCATCTCCAAACTATGGCTCATATTTCAGTATTTGCACAGGGTAATCTTTAACATCCTAAACATTTTCACTAGCTTATCTACATACAATTCCAGAATCTCACTCCTGCAACTGTGGCATGCCATCAAGGTGACACACTCCTTCTAAAGGATTCATTTGCAAGCCATACAATCTTACCTTATTATTGAAAAAATAATGCCTTCTGGTATACATGCTTTAGGAAGCAGTCTTAGACTTAGTCCATTGAAGACATCTTTGCTTAGCTGTGGTGAAAGTCTTGATGTGAAGAAAACCAACAGGAAATGAATATTTATTTGTAAGGTTTTTACCCTGACACAATCTAACAGAAACCAAAATATAGCAATACAGAAAAAGACTAAAAATCATAAAACATACAATACCAAACAAAGAGGTATCATGATTGTATCCAAATCACTATTGAAATGACAAATTTATTTTAGTTTTACTTACAATTTATTTATGTATTTTAGTTTTCTTCCCAGTAAGGTCCAAATTTGTCTGACCACTTTCAGTACTTGAAAAACAATCAAATTCTTACAATAGTTAGGACCAAGAACTTGCCAGGATCTTAAGGGTGACAAATAGGAACTGTCGAGTTGAGCCCACAAGACTTTATGTCATTTTAATTCCATTGCAGCATGCATTGTTGAAGTTAGTTAATACTCCCAGTGGTATTCTTTAGTACATAGCGTATGAGAAAGTACTGATTCATACATGGACCCATCATAGAATAAGCATTTAATTCAAGATCTTAAAATATTTATATGAACTGGCTTTTGTGAATTGTGGCCAGTGGATGTTCAGCTTACATGCTTGTAGATTCAGAGATTATCATGAAATTGTTATCTTGAGATAACAAGTCTAGCCCATGCCATCAAGGAATTCCACATGTTATAGAGTCTCTTAGGCCTTTCATAGTTCAGTGTGAATCTCCAGTCAATTCAGTATTCTACGAACCACTTCATCCCATTTATATTGTTTACAAAGAATGGGCAAGAGTTCTCAAGATAGCTTGGTAAATTGGAGCTTCAGCTAAGTCCAGGAGGCAGAGTTCAAGGATAATTATTATGTAAACAGACCCTCAGCAAATAAAGTCTACTTCTTCTTCATTTATTAGCCCTTTTTTCCTCCTTTATTAAAAAATAAATAGTACCCTTCACTGGATTCAAATATCGCCTGTACATTTGCAGTACTTAATTTTGCCTATATGACAAATTCTTGAGTCCCCAAATATTCAGTCTTGTTTCAGTTGTGGAAATGAATGAAACACACCTATACATACCAATATGCAGATTGATCACTGTTCAAGTCATGAAGGAATAAGGCGAACAGTCTGTTGCTGAATTGCCAAGATATATTTTTGACTGGTGAAATTTTGCTAACTCACACAAATGATTATTAATAATTTTCATTTGAGAAAGTATGGCCTTTCACTGAATGGTTAAAGGCTTTTAAGCAGTTGGAATAAGATCTGCATCAAATGTGGCAGCACTGTTATTGTTTTTTTTATGGTTTATTTGTATCTTACAGTTTTTTGTTTTGTTTTTTGTGTCTTGAGTCATGTTGACTCCTGGCGACTGCCTAAACAAGTCTGCAGTTTTCTTGGCAAGATTTCAGAAATTGTTTGCCATTGCCTTCTTCCTAGCGCTGAGAGAGAATGACAGGCCCAAGGTCACCCAGCTGGCTTTGTGCCTAGGTGGGACTAGAACACAAGGTCTCCCGGTTCCTAGTTTCATGCCTTAACCATTACACCAAACTGGCTCTCTTCTAGTATTATTATAATGTATTGTACTCTGACTGTATTTTGAATATACCTAAAGCCTTTGGTTTGAGGCCATTTATAAATTTCGTTAATTTAGCAATTAAATAATCCCTGAGCTTATGTTTCTGTTAAAAAATGATAGTAATTTAAAGAATCTATACTAAATTGTAGGTATGTGCTGTGCTTTGGAACTGAACCCAGAAAGGTATCTTGGAGTGAGCATGGCCATGCAAGCTACACCTGTTCATACCTCCATAAAGAAATTTGCTGGGATTGCACACCTGTAACTCTACTTTGGAACAGATGCGGTGGGCTGCCAGGTCTCTTTTCACTCACCTTTGGTCTGAAGCACAGCACATCTCTATTATATTGATAGGTGACTTATTCCTTGAACTATGAAAAATTGCCATGCTTTACATGAGGTACTCTTGAAAAATTCCCAGGGTCCAAAACACACTCCCCAAAGATGGCCATAAGGTACCCTCTCTCCCAATATTTAGGAAGATGACAAAAATGAGTACAGGTAGTCCTTGTTTAGCAACCACAATTAGTTCTGGTGACTTGGTCATTAAGCGAAGCAGTTGCTAAGTGAAAATCATGTGATCATGACTGTGCTCTATGATTTTACTTCAGCTTTCCTTTGCTTTACAGCATCAGAAAGATACAACCCAAACAGCCAGGTAAGCCCAAACCATGGGGAAGATTTCCAGAACTCGACTCACAAGGAAGCTGGGTAAAAGGGCAAATCTCAGAGCCCTTTTTCCCCACTCCCCTGACCTTTGGAATGCTTAACCTGGCACTGAGATAATTAACAAGAAGAGAATTAGAAACATTTACATTCATTGGAGAGGAAGGGATTATAAGAGAGTAAGCAGGCACACAATGAGGAATACACATCAAAAGAAATGCGCAAGTGCTGGCTGTTGGGCTGCCAGCCACAACCCACTTAGGAGGCAAACAAAAGCCTTCAGTGTAAATCTGATTAGAGTCTTGTCAATTTCAGGTAGCAGCTGTGAGCCTGCAGGAGGGTTATAAGGCCTGGAACACATCTCTCCAAACAGAACCCAGGGCTTTATCAGTAGGCAAGCACTTTCAATTTAAATATGGCAAGACCTTACTTAGCCCTTGTATTTAGCTTTGGCTGTTCTCAGTGATACAGACATTTATGCAAAACCAAGCTTGAAAGACCTACTATGATGACTAGATACCAGTAATATTAATATCGCTCTGATTAGGTAGCATATATGAGGCTGTTCTTGAAATGTGTATAGCAACCCTTTTGGCATGAGAGGGTTTTAATGATAGTTTTATAAAGTTTTTGACTGTTTGGGGTGGAGGAGGTCAATTAAATAGAATTACATGTTTCTTTTTTGCTTTCATCTTGCCATAAGACTTATTTTTTCAACAACCATGGCAATTGCTTTCTTAAGAATAAATTATTTTGAAGAACATGAAATCTAGAGACATCTCTGAGCAAGGAGAAAGGCTGACTGAAGAATAGTGCATTGCTCTTAACAGCCGATTCATAAGGCTAGGATTGCCAACTTCCTTTTATGGAATTAGACATAAACATCTAACCTACTTCCACTGCTAAAGTCTCTTTTAGTGGAGTTTGCCACCCATTATATTATCTGTTAATTTGATTTTGAATCATTAACTGTTTTGGGGATATAGAATTGTTTCCTCATAACTGGTGGGCATTGCTATTTCTATTTTTAGGAGAATATTGTGAAGTGAATGCTCGCTCAGGACGCTGTGCACCAGGAGTGTGCAAGAATGGGGGAACATGTGTTAATCTGCTCATAGGAGGCTTCAAGTGTGAGTGCCCTCCTGGTGAATATGAGAGACCTTATTGTGAGATGACCACAAGAAGCTTCCCTCCAGAATCATTTGTCACCTTCAAGGGATTAAGGCAACGTTTCCATTTCACTGTATCTCTCATGTAAGTATCACTCCTTTCCAACACTGTATGAAAACTTTGCAGTCAATGTTGCATTGACTACAAAACACAATATAAGTCTGAAGTAGCATCTTATGACTCATTATCATGTTTTTGCAATATCTCTAATCAAAAGGTTTGATGCTGTTTCTTAATACTAAAAGTTTCCCTCAATTTTACCCTTACTTTTCACAGTTGGGAAATTATTTGCTTGAGAATGACCAAGAACTGAGATTAAGTTAGTCAAAAATTTTAAGAGTATACCTTTAACCTCAGGTTGGCATATTTCTTTTAACCTGACACTCCCTGGAAAAGCAAAAACTTGAAGATTTATCTAATCAACTGTACCTTCTTGACTATAGTTTGTATTTTTTCAAAACATCACACATCCACAAAATGTATAGCTAGCTAATAAAATGTTCTAGCTCATGCATTGTATATGGTTTATAGATGCCATATAGATAAAAAAAGCAGATGCTGTAAAAAATGGCTAAGAAAAAAGAGGCAATACAGAATCATCTGCTAGTTCATTACAACCTGTTTCTCTTCCCTGTTAAGCTGCTTATCACACTTCTGCATTAATTCTGAGCTGTTCACACCTACTCTCAAGGTGACTAACATCTTTCACTTTTTCACTCTCCCTTTTCTCTTCTGTCTTCCTTCCACCAACCAATTTAATGTTAGTATATGTCTTCCTAGACCAGTATTTTAGTAACATGTCCATGATGGTAATAGGTCATTGCAATATATAAAACAGAACTTGTTGAAGAAGCTTTTCACCATGGGGCCAAATTTTGGGTCTTATATGATTACTAAAAAGAGGTTCTCAGACTATACAATTTCAGTTGGAAACCCAAGCTCATTTTCTTGAAATAAGAACCAGAGATATCAGTGAGCTCTATTTTATTTGTTTTTAAATTTGTTTTTAGCTCACCTTCAGGAGTGCAACACTCTTGAGGTTGCTTATGTAATGAAAAATTTAAAAAAATATTGTTGTTCAGTCGTTAAGTCGTGTCCGACTCTTCGTGACCCCATGAACCATATCACGTCAGGCCTTCCTGCCCTTCACTACCTCCCAGAGTTTGCTCAGTTTCATGCTCATTGCTTCAGTGATGCTATCTAACCATCTCATCCTCTGCCATCCCCTTCTCCTTTTGCCTTCCATATTTCCCAGCATCAGGGTCTTTTCCAAAGAGACCTCTCATTGCATTAGGTGACCAAAGTATCTGAGCTGGAGCTTCATTATCAATCCTTCCAATGAGTGGTCAGGGTTGATTTCCTTTAAGATTGACTGGTTTGACCTCCTAGCAGTCCAAGGGACTCTTAAGAGTCTTCTCCAGCACCACAGTTCAAAGGCATCAATTTTTCGGCGCTTAGCCTTCTTTATTGTCCAGCTCTCACAGCCATACATTACTACTGGAAAAACCATAGCTTTGATTATGCGGATCTTTGTCGGCAAGGTGATGTCTCTGCTTTTTAATATGCTGTCTAGGTTTGCCATAGCTTTCCTCCCAAGGAACAAGCGTCTTTTAATTTCATGGCTGCAGTCTCCATCTGTGGTGATCTTGGAGCCCAAATAAATGAAGTCTGTTACTGCTTCCATTTCTACCCCTTCTATTTGCCAGGAATTAATGGATCCAGATGCCATGATCTTAGTTTTTTTAATGTTGAGTTTCAAGCCAGCTTTCACACTCTCCTCTTTCACCCTCATCCAGAGGCTCTTTAGTTCTTCTTCAGTTTCTGCCATTAGGGTGGTATCGTCTACATATCCGAGGTTGTTGATGTTTCTCCCTGCCTTAATTCCAGCTTGTGATTCTTCCAGCCTGGCATTTCTCATGATGTACTCTGCATATAAGTTAAATAAGCAGAGTGACAGTATACAGCCTTGTCGTACTCCTTTCCCTATTTTGAACCAATCGGTTGTTCCATGACCGGTTCTAACTGTTGCTTCTTCTTCTTGGCCTGCATACAGATTTCTTTGGAGACAGGTAAGGTGATCTGGTACCCCCATCTCTTTAAGAATTTGCCACAGTTTGTTGTGATCCACACAATCAAAGGCTTTTGCATAGTTAATGAAGCAGAAGTAGATGTTTTTCTGGAACTCTCGTGCTTTCTTCATGATCCAGCAAATGTTGGCAGTTTGATCTCTAGTTCCTCTGCCTCTTCAAAACCCAGCTTGTACATCCGATAGTTCTCGGTTCACATACTGCTGAAGCCTAGCTTGTTGGATTTTGAGCATAACCTTGCTAGCATGTGAAATGAGTGCAATTGTGCGATAGTTTGAGCATTCTTTGGCATTTCCCTTCTTTGTAATTGGAACGTAAACTGACCTTTTCCAATCCTGTGGCCACTGTTGCGTTTTCCAAACTTGTCGGCATATTGAGTGCAGCACTTTAACAGCATCATCTTTTAGTATTTTAAATATCTCAGCTGGAATACTGTCATCTCCACTGGCTTTGTTGTTACTAATGCTTCCTAAGGCCCGCTTGACTTCGCTTTCTAGGATGTCCGGCTCAAGGTCAGTGACCACACCAGCATGGACATCAGGGACATTAAGATCTTTCTTGTATAGTTCTTCTGTGTATTCTTGCCACCTCTTCTTAATCTCTTCTGCTTCTGTTAGGTCCCTGCCTTTTTTGTCCTTTATCATGCCTATCTTTGCACTAAACGTTCCTTTGATATCTCCAATTTTCTTGAAGAGACCTCTAGTCTTCCCCATTCTATTGTCTTCCTTGATTTCTTTACATTGTTCATTTAAGAAGGCCTTCTTATCTCTCCTTGCTATTCTTTGGAAATCTGCATTCAGTTGGTTATGTCTTTCCCTTTCACCCTTGCTTTTCACATTCCTTCTTTCCATAGCTATTTGTAAAGCCTCATCAAACAGCTATTTTGGTGTCTTGCATTTCTTTTTCTTTGAGATGGTTTTAGTTGCTGCCTCCTGTACAATGTTACAGACCTCCGTCCATAGTTCTTCAGGCACTCTACCAAATCTAATCCCCTAAATCTATTCATCACCTTCACTGTGTACTCATAAGGAATATGATCTAAGTCATACCTGAGTGGTCTAGTGATTTTCCCTAAGTTCTTCAATTTAAGCCTAAATTTTGAAGTAAGAAGCTCATGATCTGAGCCACAGTCAGCTCCTGGTCTTGTTTTTGCTATCTGTATAGAGCTTCTCCATCTTTGGCTGCAAAGTATATAATCAATCTGGTTTTAGTATTGACCACCTGGTAATGTCCATGTGTAGAGTTGTCTCTTGTGTTGTTGGAACAGAGTGTTTGCTATGACCAGCTTGTTCTCTTGACAGAACTCTATTAGCCTTTGCCCTGCTTCATTTTGTATTCCAAGGCCAAACTTGCCTGTTATTCTGATTATTTCTTGACTTCCTACTTTAGCATTCCAATCCCCTACGATGAAAAGGACATCTTTTTTTGGTGCTAGTTCTAGAAGGTGTTGTAGGTTTTCATAGAACTGGTCAACTTCAGCTTCTTCGGCATCAGTGGTTGGGGCATAGACTTGGATTACTGTGATGTTGAATGGTTTGCCTTGGATTCGCACTGAGATTATTCGGTCATTTTTGAGGTTGTACCCCATTACTGCCTTTCCCACTCTCTTATTGACTATAAGGGCTACTCCATTTCTTCTAAGGGTTTCTTGTCCACAGTAGTAGATAATAGTGGTCACCTGAATTAAATTCACCCATTCCCATCCATTTTAATTCGCTGATTCCCAAGATGTCAACGTATTGTTATCTCATGTTTGACCACATCCAGGTTGCCTTGGTTCATAGATCTTACATTCCAGGTTCCTATACAATATTTCATATAAATAACAAGTTGAAATTCTCTTTACTAGATGCTTGGAAACTGAAATGTTGATGCCACTGATAAGAGGATCCCCAAGTGAGGCAACATGAGGAGGAAAGGTTCTCCTTTCCTGCTCCCCATACAGACTACCTACAGTAATGACATATTTTTTGGTAGCTGCTGTATGAAAAAACAGAAGAGAAAATGATCCATTAGAGAGTGGGGGAGAGAGAGAGAGAGAGATTGATGTAGTGGTTAAGGCACTAAGCTAGAAACCAGGAGACGTGAGTTCTAGTCCTGCCTTAGACCCAAAGCCAGCTGGTGATTTTGCACCAGTCACTGTCAGCCTTAAGGAGAAGAAGGCAAGGGCAAACTCCTTTCGAAAATCTTACCAAGACGACTGTAGAGACTAGTCCAGGCAGTCACCAGGTTGTCAGCACTGACTCAAAAGCGCATACACACACACAAATCCCCATGTTAACAGAATGTCCAGCAAAACTTACTTAATTTGTTGGCTGTAGAAGGTACTTTGTGTGACATTTTGTTGTTCCTGTCTGATGTAGGTTTGCAACAAGGGAAAGGAATGCTTTGCTTCTCTATAATGGACGTTTTAATGAGAAACATGATTTTATTGCTCTTGAGATAATTGAAGAACAAATCCAGCTAACATTTTCTGCAGGTAAGATAACTTGCAATGACTGGAACCCTTTACTGAATAGAACTCTTTCTATATTTTGAGAACATATTCATGATGTTGTGCAATTTCTATGCTAAGGCAACAATATATATATATATATATATATATATTTGGAGAAAATAAATTTTAAGTGCTTTGTTTTCAAGATTCATATTCTTAGAAATCATGTCTTAATAGAGCCAGATATTAAGTGTGACCACTGATGATTCTTTGTTATATTTTTAAAAATTAGATTATAACTGAACACTTTTCTTATACTGCTAAATTATGACCCAATTAATCCATGCATATGTGCTAGAGCTGTGCAACACTAGATTCCAAGGTAAAAAAAGTGCTTTGGAGTATGTGTGAAAACTCAGGAGCACCTGTCTGCAATTTCTTAAACCAAAGATGTCTTTTCTCAGGGTTGTGAAGGGCAGCTGTAGTATCATGGGAAAAGATGAGGTTGAAGTTGCCAGGTGCTACATAAGTGCCTCCCCCATGCTTCAGTGCACTGAATCTGAAATGTGCCCAGTCTCCATGTGCCTGTTGTCCAAGTTTTATTAAAGTTACTGATTTGCTATTCATTATTACAGTATTGTCCCTCTCTGCTGTTACATTATTGAGCTACAAGTGCTCAGTTTTATAAAGTATGGAAGCCCCAGTTTTCTTTAGGGATCAATAGAACCAATCATGCATTTGGAGGAAGTAGAGGGCTTGCATTTGGTACGTGTAGATGCCACCTTATATGAACCAGGAGTGTGAAGCTTCAAATTATTCACTCAATCCTTAAAAATAAAAAGTATGACAAAAAGTAATCTATTTTAGTCTATGTGAAACATAGATAGCAGCCTAATTCTGTACACGTGGATTCAGGCGCAAACCCTATTGTGTTTAACGACTCAGAACGCAGTCCTGTGCACACTGTCCTAGAAATAAGCCTAGGATTCACTGCCAAGTAAAAATACATACAGTTGTATGGTAAATAAACTATCCCAAAAGAGAATTCAAAACCTGTCAGTAATACTGAAATTAATTCTTGACATAAATTATGCATGTTTGGTAAATAAAATCACAAATCAATTAATCTTCCTTTGTCAAATTCCCCTATTACACGCATGTTTAATTTCAAAAGTGATTTTAAGAAGTATCACTAGAAAATACTTGATTCAGGAAAATACTTTCCAGATTATTTTCACTGTATGAAGCTGAAATTATGTAAATAAACAGAATTTCTGCCACTTTATATAAGCATTTATGATAAAACCCCAATAGAAAGCACCACTGTATTCTGAATATTGTCTTCAATGGGATTTTTTTTTTTTTGGTGGCATAATTCTGTGAATCATAGCTCTTTGAAACGTTCAGGGTTCAGGTCCTTAAATGTACTTTCATACAACAGATAAATTTAGATCTAAAGCTTTTTGTCCAAAGCAATGCTTTTTGTATTTGCTAAGTTTAATTGGAAATCAACATAAAACATGCAATAGCCAGAAAAGATTTCTATCTAGATGGTATCAAATGTTCGTTGTTGTTGGTAACCCACAAAAACCTTCTTATTTAGAGAAGGAGAAATCTAAGGAAGAGCAGTAATCCTGCAAGAACTTCTTGTTTAAAACCTTAGTAGCCAGATGCTATTTGCAAAAGATTTATGGTAAAGGATGATAGAGTAATTGAGTATTTCTACACTCATTTTTCTAAATTGCATTGGATCTTTGAGATATTAAATTGTATAGATGTGTTTCCAGTCCAATATTTGAATATATGTTTGTTTTATGAAAAATCCTGTTTATGAAATAATGTCCATGTTAGAAAAAAGCATACCTATGTCTGGAAGGAAATAAGTGTTCTGATCCAAAAGATAAATTTAGAAATAACGCCCATATTTTTTTCCTTCCTAATATTTTTCCTGCAGGTGCAGGGTCCGCTTTTTTTTTTTTGGATAAACCAAATGTTGATCCATTTGGTTGCAACAGGAATTGTCACCCAAAGTCACCCAGCCGGCTTTCATGGCTAAGGTGGGAGTAGAACTCACAGTCTCCTGGTTTCTAGCCTGGAGCCTTAACCACTAGACCAAACTGGCTCTCAGAAAAAATAATCATACTCCATTGTTTATATCACAGCAAGGTGTCAGCATCTAACTGACCATGGCTTATTTCAAGAAGCTAACCAAGTCAGATCAGAGAAATACTTGGAGACATTGGTCTAAAAGCAGTGTTTCTCAACCTTGGCAGGTTTAGGATGTGTGGACTTCAACTCCCAGAATTCCCTGCTGGCTGGGGAATTCTGGGAGTTGAAGTCCACACATCTTAAACCTGCCAAGGTTGAGAAACATTGGTCTAAAGCAATGGCAAAACGCTTTTCCATTGTTATCAAGAAAGCAACATAGACATGTCCATGAAGTTACCAACAACTGAGCCGAAACTGAGAATGTCTTTACTTGACTCTACTACAGTAATGCCTTCAGCCATCATGGATGCAGAGGATATTTCCATTCACATTGCAATGCTTGTTTCAGCTCCATTTAATTGATTTTTTTTGTTTTGTTTTTTTAGTATAGATACTATTGTTCATACTCATATATCAGCAATTATTGTAATCTGTTACTTAAGGTGACTTAGGCGTGGGTTTTTTTCTTAATTACTCATTGACAAAATGTGTGGCATACATGTTTACATTTAATTCACATGCATATATAGATAAAAAATCCATCTAGATCAGTGTTTCTCAACCTTGGCAACTTGAAGACAAGTGGACTTCAACTCCCTGGCTGGGGAATTCTGGGAGTTGAAGTCCACATGTCTTCAAGTTGCCAAGGTTGAAAAACATTATTTGTATGAAAATAAAATAAAACATATTTTGGACTTAGCACAATTTTGACAGTCACTAAAGCTCTCAGTAACAATAGCTTCCATGGGCTTACAGTGCAATATGTTGCATTTGAATAATTACAACTGCAAAAGGACATTCAGACATTATAACAGTTTTTGGGGGAAGAAACAAACATGTGCTTTTGTGAGATAGCATTAAGGAGAAAACTATTTTTGTGACCATTAATGAAATGGAATGTTAAAGTTTCCTCTTGTACAAGTAATTTCACTTTTATTGAGACGTAAAATACTCCTTAAAGGAAAATAGTGGGTGTTCCTCCTGAAATGCTCACAAAAACAAACAACACAGAAGTAATTATATTCACCATCTTTAACAGAGGCAATGTTTGTGTTCCTTTCTCAGTTTAACACCTTTCTGTATGAACCAAGCAGGTGTGTGTGTTAAACTGAAGTAAATGTTTGCATGAATACAGGTGGAAATACAGAGTGATTTATTATATACATTGTTATTCTTACCATTTTTTCCTTTTCTTATTCTTCTTTAGTGGAAACTTTTGTCCAGCTAGTCACTCATGATAAACCCAACCTGCCCATTTGACAGGTCCTTGTGTACTTTTCCTGTAGATATTTGTTTTGTTATTACCTCAGAAAAGCAGTGAATAGTCACTGGGCTGGTTGTACTAGTCTGCATAACTAATCTGGCACCTTGTGCTTTATCAAATCCAATCTTTAAAAGACATTTCAATGTGAAAGAAAGGAAGCAATGTCACTCAATGCAGGGGTAGAACTTCTGTAATTTTCTGGGAAGAAAAATGTTTTCTTTGTTCCCTCAACACCTTATCTGACATTCCTGTAAGATTCCAGCCTGAAGAAAACCCACAGAAATGCATATTCTTTTTGTAAGTTTACAGCTGTTTTCGCTTTCTGGCTTTATACTAAATATTTACATTTCACATATGATTTGTTTTCATTCCTTTGCTAAAATTTGAGGGTTAACAATTGTGACAGCACAAGGACACCTTAGAAATATACATTTTTATATATATATATATATATACTTATAATTGCCATAATTTGTTTATTGTTGACATTAACATTGTTTATGCCAGATTACAGCTAATGATATTGTTGTCATTAATTTCAAATGGAATTTAAGTGGGAACAAATGCTTTTCTAAGTGTAAGTATATTATATGTCCCCACTGAAGTCTTGTATTTACATTTCTCCTATTGTATTCAATACATAGCAGTCCCCTTGAAAAAAGTTTTGCAGGCTGGAAGTACTTCTAAATTCATATTTGGCCCTGGAAGCTCTTTTAAAAGCTATAGCCTACAGTTGTTTTTGCCCAGTTTAAGCTAGTGTATCTGATTTTATCCATTCAAAAAGAAGTCACGAAGTCATCATGATACGGGACTGTGTTTGAAACTTCAGCTGGTAAAGACTTATAGCAGCAAAGATATAAGTACATATTCATCACTGGGAACTTGCTATATTCCTATTCCCATACAGATGAATTGGCTTCCAATGCATTGCTGTCATAGTCAGAGTTTTGCATACTTAGCCTTACATGACTTGGTTCCTGGTTATCCAAACCAGGGTTTTTCAGACTGTTCAGACTCTCTCACTAGGGGAGGAGGAAAAAAATTCACTCAAACCAGCCCATTTTCCATTTAAGCAGATTTCATAGCCTGAAAAACCTTTGAAAACCCCTGGACTAAATGGTATCTTATCACATACGACCCTGTCTATATCTTTGTTTCTGGAGACAAGACATTTTATTCTCTGTGTTTTGACAGTGATGGAGATGGAGATGGCTAGCAGGCAGGAAAAGGTCACACCAAGACTTGAGATTTCTCTGCCAAATGGAGCGAGTTCATTTGACCTTTTGTTGCCTGGCTGAGATCGTTTTGTTCCATTTGATCTGCCAAACTCAGAATCGTTTTCAAGCTGCTTTTATCTATTAACTGTTCTTTTTTAAAATTATTTTTCTACACCTTTTCTAATCCAAATATTTAACTTGGTGTAAACTGTCTTGAAAAACATAATTCTGTTGGAAGGCTTGGTTATACGTTGTCTTAATTAATACACACATATATTGAGGGAACAATGTACAGTACATGCATACAGACATTCAGTGGATTCAGCTTGGAAATCAAATATTTATTTATTATTATGCTTAAATATATTTTGCTGCCGTCTGCACCAAGTAAGATTAATATCTTTGTTAACTGAAAAAAATGAATGTTTTAAAAGTAGAACTTTTAAGATGAACTTTTTTCCCCCCTCTTCCATGCTACTTTTTAGGAGAAACGACCACAACAGTTGCACCATTTGTTCCAGGCGGGGTTAGCGATGGGCAGTGGCATGCTGTCCAGGTGCAGTACTATAACAAGGTAAGGAATGCTCTTTTAGTGATATTCTTTATGAACTCAATGGATTGGATCAGTTTCTCTGGTAACGTGAGCGAAAAAAGCGTTTAGGCTTAAAAGCTATGCTGGAATGGAAATCTTGCTTTGGGGCTGATGCACATTGCTTTTAAGTTGCAGTAGGTTAATTGGATATGTTCCATAATGATGGAATATCTTTGAACCTTTTCACAAAATAATGTAAAGCCTTGAAAAATCATATATAAGCTATCCCAGGCCAGAGAAAGAAGACCAGTTAGTGTGCTATTTTAGTTTCAAAGCCATATATATCTAAATACAGTGCAATGAACAAGGGTATTCCTGTGGCTGAAAAAGCTCTAGTTAAAGCTTTACAGCCATTAAGAAACTAGTTAATGGGGAAGTCTAATGATGAGACAGTAATATACATTTAATTTATATGACATCAGTGCTTAGCTCCTTGTTGCCAAAAGTGAACTTCTTTGTTCAGTTCAAATAGCTTTTTCTAAGTGGAAAAAGCAAAATCACAATTGTTCCTTTTCTTTCAGGATTTAGTTTTCTAGTGTCAGTAACTCAGCATAGAAAGTGCCCAGTCTCTTAGCAAATATTCCTTATCATAAGTAGAAATATTGTTCTTGATGTACTATTGGAATACTATTTTTAATTTAGATATTTAAGGATAAAAGTAAAGACTTCCTTGAGTTAAAGCTGCCTCCTGGTGATTACATGGATACACCCATGTACATTTTCTTGCTGGCAATATTAAAACATTAGGAAAAAAAACTCAATTTACCTTGGATTTCCTGCTGATCTTACACTGAAGTACTAACAAAATCCAATCCTCCTTGGCTTTTTTGAGATTAGTCAAGGTTGGCTACCTGTTTCCACTTGAAATTGGCAATACATAGTGAAATTATAAAAAATAATTATCATTTTACCAAAGACAGTGAAGTTCTAAGATTTATAAACATAACTAATATTGAATCTGTACTTCAGGTTACATACAGTGTTATTTACTGAACATTTAAAGTAACACAGATAATAGAGTCCAGTATACTTGTATAGATTCAGCCAGGCTGCTTTAGATAAAATCTGTGACCATACAGATAGTCCCCTACTTACAAACAGGTTGCGTTCCAAGAGGCTGTTCGTAAGTCCGTTTTGTCTGTAAGTCCAAAAAAGAAAAAGAAGTGGAGGCAGGGCCGGTGAGGTGCAGCGTGCTCCATTGCCAGGCAAGGCAGGAGACCTCCACCCCCTCTCCCCTGTCCTCTGCCACCACCCCCTCTCCTGCCTCACCCGGCAATAGAGCGCACCGCATAAACTAACCCTTTCTCGGAACTCCAACTTAAATGCAAACGGAATGCTGGAGAAGGTGGGAAACTAACCCTTTCCCACCTTCTCCTGACTTCAGTTCTGACTTCCAGCTCGACTTCCGGTTCTGATTTCTGGGTTCATCCTGTTTGTATCAGTGAAAGTTCACAACATGAAAGTTTGCAAGTAGGGAACTGTCTGTACTAAGCGAAGTACAGCCTCGGTTTAGCAATCTAGACTGAGTTTAATAAGTGTGTTTCAGAGTGATGCTGAACAACAGACATGATTATTTGCAAGTACTGTGACAATGGCTGCAATTCATATATCACACTAAATCAGGGGTGTTTAATCTTCAGCCCCAGGACCACATGCAAGTTCTCAGTTCCGAACTTGGGCAAGAATATCCTTTCCATTGTAGCCTAACGTATGGAAACCAAGTGAGAAAGATTAGACAGTGTTAGTACCAAACAGAAGAAACCCCCCCCCCCCATAGATTATTCCTGTGGAAATGTGGCCCCAACAGAAAAAATGTTGCCCTTTTGCTAAGTCATGATAAAGACAACCCCAACACACTCACATTTGCCTGCTCCCTCTGATCTCTGATGATACAGTTTCAAAGTTTCTTATCCGTAATTTATGGAGGCTTGGCGTGTGGCCGCTACTTTGGGGGTCATATTAATCACAGAGCAAACCAGACGTCCTTTGCAGCTTAAGTGCAACCCTTAAACAATAAAGCTAAGAGAAAACAGGTAGCGGATGTGAGGAGAGATATCCAGGGCATACTTGCACTCAGGGGACAGGGTAAAAAAAACAGTCAAGATGGCAGGCACATCCACACAGTTGAAACCTCCCTTCCTGACTTTTTTGACACCCTCCCCACAACGTGGATGTCCCTGTTTGCCCTAGCCATTTATCAGTGGACTTCTCCATAAAACATGGTGATATGGAGAGAAGAAAAGGGAGAGAAATGGAGTCAAGTGTTTGACAGGATTACTTTGTAGTTACAACGTAAATGTAATTAAGAGCTTTCCAGTCAGAATGCATGGAGGATGACCTTTGTCCACAACAGATGGAGATGTGCTGAAAATAACACTCGGGCATCTGTAGTTCAGGGTAACAAGGATGAACTGCAAAAAAAGCGGGGGGGAGTAATATTTTTATCTGACAACATAGCCACAAACAGAATATTAGGGAACGTCTCTTTCTGTTTTAACATTGCGGCTGAATTTGTCGTATGAACCTGGAATATCGGGATGAAGATATTGCTGAAAACTATGATTGATTTAAGATGGGAGCAAAACTTCCGAAGCTTCTTACTGCATCATTGCTATGGGAATATGTGAGCCTGAAGCTGACTGCAGCTCATCCTCATAAAATTTGTCACTGTTTACTGGTATAT
Source organism: Liasis olivaceus (assembly GCA_030867105.1). Classification (NCBI taxonomy): domain Eukaryota; kingdom Metazoa; phylum Chordata; class Lepidosauria; order Squamata; family Pythonidae; genus Liasis; species Liasis olivaceus. The sequence continues at coordinate 17,601,965 of CM061355.1, read as the reverse complement.
GTCAATGAGGTCATTGCCTTGAGTTCTTTATGAAAGACATCATCGTTTTTTATTCCTTTATCTTTTATTTTAACATTACTGGGGGAGGTCAGATACTTGCAGCTTATTTAAATGCCCACTTAGAGTGTGCCATAAATTTCCTTGCAATCTGCAACTTACACCATTGCATTTGGTTGTTATTACAGTTAAGTTGCTTTAGTTGAAAAAAGGCTGATAAAATGACAGATGATAGAATAATCCATAGTTCTTTTACCGGAGTCATTCGTTCACATTGGCCAAGGAGCCTGGGAAAAAAGCGTATATATCAGCAAAAGTCTGGGTTTCATGGTGTGGTTGTTGGTTTAGAATTTTAAGCAGCTGCCAAAAAGATAACAACTTGACATTGCTCCAGGGTATTCTTTAAAAGGAAAAGTGATCCCACACATTAGTTAAAAATAAAGCTTTGTCTCATTTCAGGATCCCAAGTTTGTTCAAGTAATAGAATTCATTCATGTAATAGAGTAGTATTCTAATATGATTATTTGTGTTTGAAAATGGACAAGAAAAATTGTTTCGTGCATGGACAATCACAGCTTATAAAAATACAAATTTCATCTCTCAAGACTCAGTGAATTAATTTGCTGGTTTAATAATGGAATCAGTGTAAGCTTTTGCAGGCTCCATGCCTATTTGCCATCTCAAATCAATAGTTGGCTTTTTTGCTTACAATATTTATGTACTTGTTTAATTTATATTCCACACTTCAGTAGGTTCCCAGAACAGCTTCCAAGAAGTTAAAACTACAGTAAATAAAAATTTTAAAAATGTAAATAAGAACATTATCATAGCATGAAAGCAATGAAAGAACAATACAGTAAAGACTCCCTTGAGTCAGGCACAATTCTTAATTATAAGGACACACCCATGTAATTTTCTTGGCAGTAATATTGAAGTGATTTGCCATGTCTGCCTTCTGGGGAAATCTTTTTGTTTCCCCATCTATCATACAGCCCTGACATTTTCTGGTGGTCTCCCATCCAAGTACTAACCAGGGTTGCCTGCTTAGCCTATTGAGATTATACAAGGTTGTGTAACCAACACCAAAGCCTAAAGGGGTAAACTGGTTGATAAAAGGCATCATGGTAGGTGACCTGAATGCTGCTTTGAAAGGAAATTTCTAAGCCAGACAACCATATTTAAGTAGATTGTTTGCCCACTGCAGTTCAGATGTAGGAGAGCTGTATGATATAGATTGTGATAGATTTTCCCCTGAGTGATAGCAGGATGAAGTGGAGAGGAATTGTATTGAAATAACAGCTTGTGGAATCTAGATAAAAACAAGAAACAAAACTTCCTGTCCTTTGTGAAGTAGGAGAAGCTTCATCAACTCTTAGCACTTAATAAGAAGGGAGGCATTGCACAAGTTCATTTTAATTTGCCCATGTTGGATTGTTGGGTACTACAAGCAAAACTAAACCACAAGCTTGCCTTGTTGTACTCCTTTTTCCCTTAAGGCTTCCTTTCCAAATTCTACAGAAACAGAAATCCACACTTGCCTGTAGCAATACATGTTTGGAGGCAGTTTATTGGTAGGCTCTTGTTTTAACAAGGCCTTAATGTGCTATAGAGATTTTCTAAGATAAAGGTAATTTAAGGATTTTGGGTTGTGCCAATAAATATATGGGATGTTATGTCTAAACTTGATGCAACATTGACATGCCAGAATCATTCAGATGCATTGATTCACTTAAATTATATGCAGATAACACATTTGAAATGAAGGTACCGTATATTATATAACCTGATATAATTATGATTATATATGAGTGTGTGTGTGTGTGTATATATATATATGATCATAGTATAATATACCGTATATTATACTATATACTTATACTCCTAAGGGACCGCCTCTCCCCTATGACTTCAACCCGTCCCACCCGGTCACACAAAGAGGGCATGCTTCAGACCCCCTCAGTGAAAGAACTTCGATTAGCGGGGTCCAGAAGGCGGGCCTTCTCTGCGGTAGCCCCCGCTCTTTGGAACATTCTGCCCCTGGAGGTGTGATTGGCCCCCATACTCCTGGCCTTCCGTAAGGCTTTGAAGATCTGGTTCTGCTACTTGGCCTGGGGTGGGGAGGGAATACCTCAAGCATGGGGATGGCTAGCCCCATAGAAGCCTCCTGTCTTTAGCTCCAGATTTTTTGTTTCTTGGACTCTCCTTTCCCTTTTTTAGAAATGTTTTTAAATTGATGTTTTATGTATTTATATATATTTATGGTTTTAATGTCCTGTGTGAGTCGCCCAAAGTTCCCCCATTGGGGGAAGATGGGCGGGGGAGAAATTTAATAAATGAAATAAATAAATAACATTTTTTGCCACTTTGCTCTTTAGTTGCTGCAATTTTGCCAAAACTGATTTTTTTACAGTATGAATGTTCATTAATTTTATGACTTTCTCCTGGAGATTCTTTTCTTGTCTAGCCATGTGGTTTTCTTGGTGAGATATAGGGGTGGTTTACCATTGATTTTTCCCATGCGTTTTGATATGATGCAGTTGCTATTGTCACTAAAGGGACCATCTGCCTCCAGCATTGTCCAATATCATTGCTACTCAATGTAGGTGCCTGCTTGCTTTGGCATCACTGGGATGACCTTAATGCCTTGGGTAGCCCTACTTGAACTATATACTTTTGGTGTGCATCCCCAACATTCTTCACTCATTCTTCCCAGGAACACCCCCTGCTACAATGAGGCAGCATAAGAGGACTTGGGGAGGGGGTCTGCTTTTAAGTGATCTTTAATATATATAGATAAGCTGATGCTTATACTGAATTTCGTAGTTTTTCCATGATATGATATGCATTTTTACATCTCTGTCTATTGCTAAAATCCAGATTTCTTAAATCAGGTGATTTCTTCAAATCTATAACTACAGTGGTACCTTGGGTTACGAACTTAATCCGTTCCGTGACTCTGATCACAACTTGATTTGGTCGCAACGCGAGGTAAATTTTCCCATAAGGTTCAATGTAAATACGGTTAATCCGTTCCGCCCTCCGAATTTGGTTGCACCACGAGGCAAATTTCCCCATAAGGTTCAATGTAAATATGGCTAATCCGCCCTCCGAATTTGGTCGCACCACGAGGCAAATTTCCCCACTTTTTTCTTCAAAGCCTTATTCTTGCCAAGCCTGCTCTGCATTTTCTTTGGAGCCATGCTGACAAGCACACCAAAAACCTTCCACACGCCACAAAACACACCACAAGCCTCACCGAACATCTCCTTGCTACCGCGATCTCGCCCACAGGAAGCCGCGACCACGTGGCAGCAGGGCAAATGGCCGCGGATCCGGTTCGTAGCTCGAGGCGGAGGTCGCATGGCGAGGTAAATTTTTGGGGCCGGAGCTGGTCGTATCCCGAAAAATTCATAAGGAGGGGCGTTCGTAACCCGAGGTACCACTGTATAAGATTTGCAAACATCCTTACAGTTTATGTACCAGTTATATCTGTGTTATCACTTCTTTAAAAGTGTCCTTCACTTTTTGTTTCTTAATCTCTTGGTTTTTTAATTTCCAAATTGAAGGTATTTTCACATTTGGCTTCAATTTATTGGGATCCATATATATGAGTAAAATTTTATTTATTTATTCCTCACCTTTCTATCTTGCCTCAGTCAAAAGACTCTCAGCATAATGGCTTTATAAGTCATTTGTATAATGTATAAACTCCTGTATATACATTGGGGAGGATAGCAATTGCCTTAATTAGTATTTGATTGATAAAGAAAAGTAGTAGTAGTATATTATACACAGCTTTCAGATTTTTTAAGCTCTTCACAAAACCCCCAAGACCCTGTTAGCTATTTTCCATTGAATTATTGTTGGGGAACTAAATCTGAGTGGCTACATAAGGTCAAGTTATGAATTCAAAGCAGAAAGAAAGTTAGAACCAGTTAATGAATTAGTAATCCATAGGAGTACACAGTTGTTTCAATAAGACTGGATGGATGATGATCAGATAGTTAATGTGCCCATATATTCTGCTGATGTATTCTTAAGAGGTAAAATCTTCTTCAAGTGAACCTCAACATGGATGGCACATCCATATATTTTTCTCAACAGCAAATTGGAAGTGGGTTTCTACTGCCTTCTTCCAGATTGGTTGGTTGGTTGGTTTTACTTCCCAGACTTACAGAACTTCCAATGCTTTTAACTCACTGTATCTCTTAAAGCTTCTAGTCTTTGTAGTATTCCAGACAGGAATTGCACTTGATGCAATTAATATGCAGTAGTTATGCAAGTCCATTATTCATAAGTGTAGCTTTGCAATCCCGTATGTTTTTCTTTTAAAACTAGGAAGAATTTATTTATTAAAGAATAGGAACTATTTCTAAATTCCAGTGTTATTTCTACTTTGGATGAGTAATGTGGTACAGTTTTAAGGCTGCATATGTCTCTATCTTAGTACACCACCTGCAAAGAGTCTTAAAAGGAAAACAGGACTGACTGATTTTACAGAGCTGGGAGTTTGAAATTAAAATCTTTGAAGTGTTTCCAAATCCCCTTGCTGTAAAATGTGTTATCTTTAATCTACTAACTAAATTATATTTTTCCCTAAATACATAGTAAAGCTTTATCCAAAATTAAATGAAGCATGTTTTTCATGGTAAATGCCCAATCAAGTTACACAGTTAAAACAAATACTAACAACTGCATATTCGTAAGAAATACCAAAATTTTACCTTTCTGATTCTGTCATTATGTGTGTAGGATCAACAGGATTATTTATCTTGTTTTTTCTCTTGGAGGTATGTTGAGGAGTACTTGAAATAATTTGGTACTGTTTTGAAAACAGCATTAAAAATATAGCTATATCTCCGCAATCTCTGATGAACAAATGGACATTTGCAGCTGGTTGCCTGTGCAGCTGAAAGATTGATTATCTAATTTCCTGTAGGAAAACAGGTTTTGTATGATGATAGCAATCACCTGAGATAATTAACTTTATGACAGTGTAATGCTATACCAATGTTATCCTCTGGAAAACAAAGCTAAATTCCAATTTAATTGTTTAATATTGATTCTGGCAGTATTAGTACAGATATTCACATTTTGAAATTAAAATTAAATTCAAACAAATTAAAATATATTCAAACAAAAATGTTTTTATTCCAGATAAATAAGTTTTATGTGCAAAGTGGGTTCAAAATTTAGTAGTAATATGTGATATGAAGTTGGATCTGTGGCCAGGCTCTCCTAAGACATTATCTTATTTCTTAATATACACCAGTACAACAAAGTCAAAACAGAACTGCTTACTTTAATAAAAGTAAATAGCTGTGCCATTTGTACTGAAAGGACTTTCTGGAATTTATGAAGCCTGTCACTTTCCTGCACTTCAAAACACGTCTATAAAGATGTTAACATATACACATTCGGAATTTTGAGAGCGTGTTATGGCCCTGTCACAAATTGGTTGCCATAATGGAGGTGGTCAGTCACAGAAGGCAGTCAAAACTCAGGGCTAGGTCCACCCACCATTTTATTTTCTAAAAATGTCCCTGGAATCTGTGTGGACCCTAGAAGCATGTTTGGAAATATGTTTGAGACTCATGCATTGCTTTGTAGTATGCTGGCTTCCCATTCATTTTTTTTTTTAATTAATATGATCTAAAAAAAATAGGAAGATCTGTGATCTTGGCATACGGCAAGGAATGTGTTGGCAGGTACATTGTCACCCTGGACACCTTGTTGAGAATGAGGTTTATGAAGGAAACGCTATACCCATATACCAGTCTTTCAGCATTACTTTGCATGGGAATTGTAGGATATTCTTAAAACAGCCTAGCGGTTTTCTCAGAAGGTAGTGGTAACAATAATGCAGCTGAAAGGACTTTTTTTTTTATTCTGCTTATGGGAATTCCTTCCTTATAAGGAGTGGATGGAGGTTTAGTGTAAGTTTGGCTTGGAGAGGAGAAGACTCTAGGGAGATGTGATAACTCTCCAAGTATTTGAAGGGATGTCATTAGAAGACAGGACAGAACTGTTCAGAGTCGTTCCAGAAAATAGGACACAAAAGAATGGGTTTAAATTACAAGGAAGTAAAGTTCAGTTCGACATCAGCAAAATGACTTAATGGTGAATGCTATTTAACAATGGGACAAGCCACCTCAGCAGATGGTAAACTCATCTTTACTGGAGGACTTAAACAGAAGTTGCATGCTATATGTCAGGGATGCTTTAGGAGTGGGCTCCTATACTGGGCTTTGGACTGGATGATTCAAACCCTGACATTCTGTGATTCTGTGATCCTCAACTCTGTGATACAGAAGAATGGGCAGTTAAAGCTTAAGTGAGATGGCAACAGTTTAAGGTTCGGGGTCTGTAAAATGTGCTAAGGAAACATAATTCTCACTATCTCTTCTCTCTAGGTACTTTTGTATGGTTGTGTGCATGAGTAAATATTGGCTGTTTAAGGGTGGACATTACAGAGGTCCTTAAATGATATCTAGTTAGGAAAGAGAATTTTAGTTGCCAATTTTTAAAATATTTGTGAAATCCTGGTATTTTGGGGTGCCAGTGAATGCATGTACTTGCAGTTCCCCTGTCATTATGCAGTACCATCCAGACATGATGTCAGCCTCCCACAAACCACAGTAGAGTCCAGCCAACTACACCATAGTCAGAAGAAAAGTCTCTTAATAAAGTGAGCCAAATCAGACAATAAGTGAAATCATATATAGCCATCACATAGTCAAATATTATCTATTTTGCAGATTAAAAATACTGACTAAGCAGAAGGACACTTGCTAAATCCATTATAGAATAATAATTCAGACATCATAGAACAAGTCATTCAAGAAGATGAGCTAAGAATTAAGGTCAGGTTGTATATGTACAACGTGGTTGAAAAACTAAATAAAGTATAGGAAACTACAGATATAGTATCTTCTATTGCAGATGTATCTACCCAAACAAACATATCCATAGGCTGCTCATCCTTTTCCTGCTGATTGGAAAACAACAGATAACTTGTGAAAATCATGGCTCACATTATAAATAACCTCTGGAGGGCTCTTTATTGAGTCTGTTTGTAAAAGGAATACATCTTTGCTTTACTTTGGAATGTTCAAGGAACTGTTCAGTTATGCAAAACCAAGTGTTTATTAAGTGATGCAGCTAAAAAGCAAATGGGTTGGCTCCTTGTATATACTTGGTTCTGTAGGGGGCTTGCATGTTTAATTTCCTCTTGCTGAACTTCCTCATGGCCCCAAACGTTTTTGTGTGTATGAATAGTATGGTAACCAGTCAACCTTGTGATAGTTTCAAAAGACTTGGAATGAAATCTGTGGTACCAGTGGAACATTATAGCTGCCTTATTTCTACAGTGGACTGAATGAATGTTTATCAGAATTTCAAACCACAGACTGTGGCTGTGCCATCATCAAAGCAGAGAACAGCATGTGTAGATTTGTTATAATTAGCTTGACACAAAGGTTAAAATCATACCTTTCTCTCAATGTTATACATCAAAGTTAGACTGCTGAAGGCCTCCTCTATCCCAACTTGTGAGTGGACTTCACCTTCTAAACACATACCTCTTCCCTGGTTGAACTGTGAGGAAGAATGAATATATGGTCTGAAGGCTAACAAACTCTCAATCTCTTATGTATCTTTGATAAGAGATGGCAGTCATACAGTATAAAAATTACAGATCCCATATGTCTCCATGAAATTTATAATTTCTGGATCCCCAATCAGGTCCTGTGTGCTATTCTTTCCAGCTCTAATAAGTAATGTGGAATGGAAGAACAGCAGATAAGACCCAAAATCTGAAAGGTGGGGAGGGGGGAGTATACCACGTGACTATAAAAATAGGTGTTTCCAGTACAAATTCTTCCTCAGGATGTATGAAAATTCATAGAAGGGAGAGGGAGAAAGAAAGGAAAAAAATCCACACACAAATAATAAAACTTGGACCTTCATCACAATAGAGGCAGTTAAAATAATAAAGCAAACTCAACAGCACAACTCTTTTAAGAGAGAGAGAGAGAGAAGATCAAGTCTTGAGAAAGGTCTTGCATACATTAAATAGAAATACACTGATCCCTTACTACAGTATCCTTTATGAAAAGGGCATTTGAAAATTGTATTGCTGTAGGAAACAGCCTCCCCCTTTTTGTCACATGTTACCTCTGAAGAAGGCATTCAGGGAAGAATCCCAGTGAGGTTCTTAGAAGACAAGTTGATATAAGAAGTCCACCTTCAAAAATCAGTGTTTTCAGTTCTTGCTGAAATAGAGAGGGTTGAAGGAAGGGAAGATATATCTGGTTGTTTTTAGATTACTGTACCTTCCTTCATAGATTCCAATAAGATTCATTGCCTGGTTACTTTTCATTAGCTCAAGGCTGACATTTTTAATCCATCATCACAATTTGAAAGTTTGCTATGTGTAAATATACTTCAGTTTCAGCAGGTAGCAGTACAAGTTGGACCTTTGACTGAGTTTGGAAACTAAGCAGGATCAGGCCTATTTAGGACTTGGATGGGGACCATTGGGGATCCTCAGGACTGTAAACAAGACTGGGAAGCTAAAAAATATTCTGAAAGAGTATTGTTTCCTGGAAAACTATGTGGTTGTATTCTTCTAATAACCAGAAGTCAAGCTTAATGAGGTCATCTTTACTTTAAATATACTCTGGTTTAAATTCTAAGAGGCCTGGCAGATAATTAAGTGATCAAGCTAGATGTCAGGAGGAATGTCCTGATTATATGAGCTGTCAGCCAGTGGAACAGGCTGCCACATGAAGTGGTGAGTTCTCCTTCACTAAAGGACTTCAAACAGTCTAGACCATCATCTGTCAAAAATATTCTAGTGGATCTTGCACTGGTGTTAGACTGGATCTTCAGACTCTGCATCTATGATTCTGTCTATACACCAGGAAGACAGGATAGGAAGATTAGAAAATTATAGAGATTAGTGCACCTTAATATATTTAAGTATGTTAATAAAACTACACCAGTTGGTACTATCATGAACCATGTTCTTCTCCAAAGCAGGCTTTTGAAAATCCTTCATGGCTTTTGTATTATGTGAATATGTGACAAGGAATTTAAGGGATAATACAGTTATTAAGTATACTGTTCCAGATCATCCCTTGTTACAGCTGCTATACTAGGCCACATTTAGAAATCTATAGAAAGGAAATTTTTGGTCAATTGGAACATTTACCACTTTAGTCTTATGATCCTACAACCTAAGAGATTAATGCAAGCTGTTAAGAAGTGCTTTGTATTTATGTAAATGTCATACCATTTGCATAAACCAGCCAATTCTTATATCTCTCTCTCAATTTAAAGTGGGAACCTTTTTAAAAAAATAAAGAGTGTTTTTACATTGTTTGTTAATGAGATCAGGAATTTATCATGATGCATTGTTCCTCATAGTCATATGCCCAACACTTTAAGAATTCACTGTAAGGACTTTCAAGTGTACACTTATCTGCACTGAATCACGCAGTAAACTTCAAGAACTCAATAATTCCGTAAATAGCACCACATCTGCCTGCAGAGGAGAAAGAAAAGAAAACTGGGAAATCATGTTTTATTGAATATTCATTTGTATTAACACTGTACAAAGAGATCATGGAAGATTCAGAAAGGGAAATCCTTGTAAACATTGAATAATTATAGTTGGAAGTGGGCAGAGGCATATTAAAAACACCTTTGAAAGCACAGTAGATTCACGTGTCTGAGAAGTAGCTTTGGATTAGCAGGGATCAGAAGGCATTTTGCCCAAGTGCCCATCTCATTGCCAGGTATGTTTTTCATCTTGCAGCTTTTCCTGAGTTGAAATCTGCTCCTAGGTGTAGCAATGTAATGTTCTCTTGGTTACTTAGAATGCTGAAGAGTAGACTTGAAAGTTTTCTCTCTTAAGCGTAATGAATTGGGACAGTATTGAGTCATATGAACCAGGCCTACATCATGATAAGTGCTTTCTGAAACTCTAATTTTATGCATACGTACTTAAGAGAAAGTTCGGACAAACACAAAGGAACATATTCATAAGGAAACATGCACAGAATTGTACTTCAGGGTTTCTAAAAGATACCAGATTTTTTTTTCCTCCTAAAATACTTGGATTATGTTTGTAATTTATAGGAAAAAGTGACTGGGATTGTTTTTTCCATGGAACAATGTGAGACAGTTCCTTAAAAGCAACTGTAGCTTTTAAGGAATTGATGACTTAGTTCAGTGTTTCTCAACCTTGGCAACTTTAAGATGTGTGGACTCAACTCCCAGAATTCTGGGAGTTGAAGTCCACACATCTTAAAGTTGTCAAGGTTGAGAAACACTGACTTAGTTCGTATGAATTGCAAGGCATGCATGCACATGCAGAACTAGATAGAGTTTATAATTCAGTACCTATTTTGTTTCCCTTGAGTTTATCTCCTTATTAATACTGAAAAACCTAGAAAAATCAAAATATATGTTGGGCCAGGAAAAGAAAATAGGGAGATACTTTTCTAGTTTTTGAAGATCTTGGCTCGTAGGGTGGAAAATGTCATTATGGGTGTGAATTCTTTTCCATCCCAAAACAAGCACGTACAAAATGCAGTGTTGTTAACGATTTGGGAGGGGGAAGGGAGTGAATGAGACACATCAAAGGAAGAAAGCCTTTATGTTCAGTATTTGTTTTTCCTGTTGGCCATTAGTAGAAAGTGTGTCCCAATGTCAAAATACAAGATGCTGTTCTTTTTGTGGTGGCTTGCTCTTAAATATATTTAACTTTTTGTTTTGTTTTTGAGTGAAAGCACCTTAACACAACTGTCCCCAACTGGACACCCCCAAATGTATAGGCATTGAAATTGCTCGGATTGTGAGCCAGCATGGCGAAGAGTTACATTAGCTGGTAATCCTGAAGTCTCATCATATCTGATAGATGGAAGTTTGGGAAAGTCAGTCTTAACCAAGTGCAAGAATTTAGGATTACTGGCTTTTGTGGGGTTGTTCCAATTTGTGTAGCCTACAAACTCATACTTCAGGGCAGAAAAGCTCTTGTCATATTCACTGTACTCTTCCCGTTAGTTTGCAAATGTCACACCTTTTCTAAACCCTATGACTTTATTTCTTGTTTCCAGTTTGTTGAATTTTACAGATTCTGATATTGGTGCTCGGTTGAGAATCTGTGTCCACAACAAAACTGTCAGAGATTTTTGACTGCTGAATCAGCCAAACGTCTGAGAATCTGAATGCCTTCTCTTTCATATGTTAGACTCTTGGGCTTAGACCAATAGATTAAAGAAGGAGAGTTTTTGTTTTTTGTTTTACTCTGGCAGTGTGCCTAATGAGACTGAACATAATTGAACTGAAAGTGCACCCTTGGCGTTTAAGCGTCTCCTGCAGACTACTGCTCCTTGCTCCATTTTTTACTAATGGCTGCAAGGAGGAAAAAAAACTAAACTCTGTGAGCATGATCCTTTAAAATCATAGCTAGTAGTGGTTTGTTTTTTTTTTACTCTGGCTACATAACTCTGAAAAGAAAATATTCGTTTAGCTTTTAAAAGTCAGTAGGAAACAGGTTTTCCTTAACCTTTAGCCACTTGAAACAGTGAATGAATACATACTACTGATTAACATACACAAAATCTGGCATAACTTTCAAAATGTGAAAATGTTTTTCCCCTCTTAGTTATGCTTGCATTCTTATTGTTGTTTTCTGTGCCCAAAGGATATGTTTATAATAAATAATAACTGAGTTTATGTATCACAACAAACCAGGGTTTATTCTTAAAAATATATGTAAGGTTCAGATCCATATGTTGTTTCAACCCCTTGGCGCCAAATGAGAGGAGATAATTAAGGTGCCCTAACTTTTGGGACTGGTGGAAATATTTGGAATTTTGAAAGCATGTTATGGGCAGTCAGGCCCTGGAGGGAAAGACTTACCAAATAACATATGGTAGTGATGGAGACCTAGGCAATTGCAAAACCACAGTCTATCAAAGTGCTACCTGCCACCCCCTCTACCTCTCCTCTCCTCTCTTCCTCCATTCCCACCTCCCCTTTTTCAGGTTGCTCCTTCTGGTTCCTGCTAATTTCTGTCCTGTTAGCCTCATAGTCTAACTGAGCAGAGGGCAGATTTCCCTTTCTGAACTGGGGTATTTGATGATGATTAGAATAATTATTTTAGCTAACAGCCCAGTCCATAGATGAACCATTGTTTTAATTAAACAGATCCAACAGCAAATTTATTTAGGGTTGCTTGAGACTTTTATGTATAATCTTTTATCACTATCTAACTGTATAAAGCTGTTTACAAGCTACCACATGGACAGCTGGATTTCAGAAATCTTTGTAGTATGAGAGTGGCTATAAATGTACTGTACATGTGACTGAAAACTTTCTGAAAATGAGGGGTGGAAAGCACCTCCCTGCTATGTTTTCATTTTCTACCTCAAAGTAAGAAGCAGAAACAATGCCAGGATTGATCAATCTAAGCTTAGCTAGAATACTTTATTCACTTAAATCATGTATATGAACTAATCAAGAATCCACTTAGCTATCAGTAAAAAATACAGATGGTATAATGAGAAACACTATTTTTATTGGTTTGTTAGATTTACAACTTACCTTTCCTCCAGAAGCTCAGAGCAACTTACATGGGGATTTCCCTACATTTTTATTCCCACAGTCAGATAGGTTGGACTGGGGGAGAGTGACACACTCAAAGTCACTGAATGATCTTCCATGGCTAAAGATGGACTTGAACTTGATTCTCCTTGGTCTTAGTTGAACACCTTAAAACAGGGTTTCTCAATCTTGGCAGCTTTCAGATGGGTGGACTTCAACTCTCAGAATTCCCCAGCCAGCATGCTGGCTTAAACATTACACTAGACTGTAGACATGAAACCTGAGAATTAAAAAACAATTTACTGGCTTTAGTCCCCATATTTTAAAGATGTAAATATAAAGTGGCCACAACAGAAAAATAGTTTATACATAAATTATACTTGTTTTATCATGGTGTACTTAACATTTTTTGTTCATCAAAGTAAAGGCCAGGTGTCTGTCAGGTTTTTCAAGATCTGTTCAACATGTAAGTGACTTGTCCCATTCTCATGATTCTCCCAAGCTATGATAATCATAAAAAAGGGCTCACATTTTGCTGAGTAACAACTGTGTGTCATGGTTCGAAGGAGCAAGTAACATACTGATCATAAATGCTCAATCTGTATACGTTGATAAGAGGGAAAGCTTTTACAGCAGTATACCAAAAGTTGAATTCGGAAGAGTTCCTCATTTGCCATTGACATAACTGTATATGTGATCTTACTAACTCATGATAGAAATAGTCTCAGCTTTCTATGAATTGACCCCTTCCAAATAAGCTTTCCCCAGCTTAATGCTCTCCAGGCAGTGTTCCCCAATATGGACTCAACAGTCTGAAAGACCATTAGATGGTAGCAACTTCTGGCAGCTCTTTGGTGCCATATAATGGCTGTCTGGATTTTTCAGCCTAAATCTGCCAGCTCCGGGTCTAAGCATACTGGATCTTCAACTCCCAGAATTCTTAGTTGGCTGTGCTGCTTGGAACTCTGGGATGGAATATTTGGAGGAGCACCAGATTGTGGGAAATCTTCTAAACGTTTCCCAGAAGCTCCCTCCTGGCTAATTGCTGTTACAGTGTAGGAGGAAGTAAATAGAAAATGTAACTGAGCCACTTCAGAATAGTTATTACAAATCAAGTCATGCTATTCCTACTTCCCTTTTTCTTCTTTTAAATCAACAGTATGTAGTCTCAGAAGATGGAATGGCAGACTGAGGAGAATGCTTTGTGAAAAAGAAGCAAGAGTACATTCTCAGCTTAGAAGCAGAGACTTTGTTAAATAGCTGCCACTAACAATAATAGTAGCCAATGCTGACAAATTTAGCTGCATAATATGTTGATCATTTACTGATGAAGGCAAAGTGACTACATACTATGACATGCAGGTAATGTGGGCTTTCATAAGGTAAACCTGAGAAAGTGATCGTATTTTGTGATAGAATTTGAAAGCCCATTCACTGGCAGTGAGTGTGCAGATATGCAGCTGAAACACCTTTGTGACTGCCTGAATTGTATAACCATGCAATTAAAGCATTCTCTGCTGTAAATGTAACATGTTTTCATCACATTTTGTATTCAACTTCATGTCAAAATTACATACATTTGTTGATAGTTGCTCTCCTTGTTTGTCTGAAAAAGAAGGAGCTTCAATTTATTTTTAAAAAGTTATTTAGAGGAAATGTTCACTGATATACAGTGTGTGTGTGTGTGCATATAATTAATTTATATATGTAGAGAGAGAGAGCACCTAGATGTCTGTAGCCACACATAAAAGTCAGTGTGAAAAGCCAAAGCAGAAGACAGTGTAACAATTCAATATTTAGAATGCAAGAGAAGAAAACTGTGCTATGGAAGCTTTTTATAAGGCACACAACTGGAATAATTGTTATTTCATTTTGCAGCATCTTAGTTTCAATAAGGATTGATTTTATATAGGACAATATTTCATGGGCTTAGTGCAATAGCATTGAAGAAGAAAGGATGGAAAGATAGGGGGAAAAGATGACAGTCCAATACTCTAAAACGAGAAAGAATCATGAAATAGTAGGTCTCTGTAGCAATCCAGATTTGAAATATGAAAGGTAATTTGGAGTGTCTGTGGTCGCATATATTGCACCAGTTGGCACCTCCTTATATCAAATGCAATTTTTACCAAATCATGCGGCCACTGCTGTGTAATTCCAAGACAACATTTAATTTCTTTAAGGAATTGCTGATAAGTGCAGTGTGCATGTTGATGCATTCTTCAGTTGAAATATGATTTAGAATAGAATAGATTCCTATTCTAGTGGAGACAACCAGCTAGAGTAGGAACTATAGGCTGGCTACACCATAATCTTCTGAAGGTGAGAATCATAAAGTGATTTGTGTAGAAATGCTCCATTATCTCATGAAAATGGGGAAGAGAGGCTTTTAAGCGTTTCATCCAAGATTCCAAACCACTGCAGCCTGACCTTGCCAGGACCTGTTACAAGTTTTAAGAGGACTTCCTGAACGATGTGAGTTGCCAACCTGATGGAGTGGGGATTTATTTGTTTGCTCGTTTAATCTAAGGCACTTATATACCATCCTTTCCCATTTTTATCTCAGGGAATGAGGTTTACAATGCAGCTAAAACAAAAACTGTCAGCTCAATTCAAACCATATTTAAATATGAACTAAGTGGCAGAGTTTAACATATAACAATAATAAAATTGAACCCATTAAAACATGTGAGAAAATAATAACAATAATTATATTATTCTTTAATGTCCATAAGGGATAGATATAGTAATATATTCCGTTTCCAAGTTCCTGGGTGTTAAAGGGCTTCAGGGCTAAAACTTTAAATTGAAAAAATGGACCAGTAATTAGTGGGGCTGTGAATCATTCAGATCTGACTTCAAACAGTTGATTCACTGAGTTGACTCAATTTGAGTTCTTGAGTGGACAAGTTGAGTTGATTTGAGTTATCAAATCCATTCACTAAAAAGTGTGTATGGTCATGCAGAAAAGTCCGTTAGATTGTTAAATTCACATTAATTCAGTGGGTGGTTTAATCAAATCCATGGAACTTTTTAAAAAAAACAAACCTTTGCATAGCCTTTGTGAAAGGTGCAGTTTCTTTACTCAGATTACATACAGAATGCATATATTTGGAAAACTTGTCTACAGAAAGTATGCATTTGGGAAAGATTTATAGGAAACAAGGGTGTATTTAGAAAAGCTTTATACAAACAAGCATGCATTAGGACAGTCTTCCCCAATCTGTAGATGTTTCAGACTTGGCTGTGGGAATTGAAATCTAGGAAGACTGTGTTAGGAAAAATTATATCCATATATGCACTCATTAAGTCAATATGCATACATGTGCATATGTTAAGGAAAAATATGTGCACAAGTACAGATGCTGAAGTTAAATGACGATAATTGCTTTTTTAAAAAATGTTTCTCAGAGCAATTTGTAGAATGCACTAATACTTGAAGGTCTGCCATTCTGATATAGATAAGATTTTTCTCCTTATCTGCTGTTTGTGAGGTCTAGGCCTTTTGTTACCTGGCAAATGTCAAGCCCTTTATATGAAGCACTGCCAGATTATGTGATCATAGTAAATATAGCTGGGAGGAAATGAAAAACTTTTTCATTGCCATAGTCTAATACCAGGAAATAGCTTTTGAAAAATTTTGCCAAAGTTTAATGTCTGTTAAATATAATAATGATGGCTTTGGAAAGCTTATCTAAATGTGTTGGCTTGGTTTAGATTAAACAAGTTAAATACCAAGAAATTGAGCACTAGATATTTTATCATTTGGCAAGTATTTGCTGCAGAAAGAAGATATATGTGTGTGTGTTTGCACATATACATACTACTGAAAATATACCAGCATGGGATCCTGGTGTACAGGTAGCAACCACAGTTGGGACCAGCAACTTGGTCGTTAAGCGACTGTGCTTATGATCTTACTTCAGCTTTCCTTTGCTGAAGTAAGACAGACCTGCAGAGGTCAAAAATGCGAGGATTGGTTGCAAAGGTCCTTTTTGTCACCATCACAACTGCAAACGATCGCTGTCCAAGGTCCGCTAAATGAGGACTACCTGTACTGAGACTGACTCCAGTGAATGGTTGCCATTGCGGACAAATTGCAGTGTCATTCTCTTATTTTGATTTGCTTCCCCCAGGAGCCAGCAGTCTTACTGATCTCAAAAGGATGACTATTTCAGTTTCAGAGCAACCTCAGAAAGTATAAGATTGCTAAAATCACTGTAATAAAATTACTCAGATGTTTAACTGCTTGAAAGCAATCACTTGATGGCCAGGGACCACACTCCATATTGGATGGAGTGAGGGTCACAGTGAGTAGAGGTCAAATCACACATATGAGTGGAACTACATTACAATGTTCATATTTCTTAATGTCAAAATGGCAGAATATTGCTGTCACTTTTCATCAGTCATGGTAATTGTGGCTTCTCAGGGGCACAGTCAGGGGCTTAAAAGGCACCTGTAGCCCTGGCTCACAGGTTGCCCATCCCTGCCTTACAATGTGGCAGAGACCATACGATGCTGCTGCCTGAAATATTTATGAATTTAAGTTTTTTAAATTGCATATTTATTTTGGAAGCCCAACATAGGACAACTTGGTATTCCTCATGGACCTTCAGGGGAGAAGGTGGCCGTAGTAACGGTGGATGACTGTGATACTGCAGTGGCTGTGCGCTTTGGAAATCTAATTGGAAACTACTCCTGTGCTGCTCAGGGAACACAGACCGGCTCCAAAAAGTAAGATGGTGTTTTTTTAATTACATGTATAGGTTTTAATGGTAGGATTAATCTGGCTAGCAGAGGCTTCACTACTTTTTTAGGTGTGCTTGGAATCAGTTGTTGCCTGATGTAAAGTCATTTTCATATCTCATTGCATTAAGTTAGACTTTAGGTTTGTGCATTAAGGGCTAAATTGTTGAGTTCAGAGAATAAGCAAGAGAAGGATAATCATGTAGAAATGTTTGCTAAATTGCCCCTCCTTGTGGTAAGTTAGCTATTGCTGCAGATGTTTCTGTTTCTTAATAGTTTCGTAGGATAGAAAAGTCAAAATGAAGAAGAAAATGAAGAAGAAAAGTAAACACAGCCTACTGTTCACACTTCCATTCAAAAATGTTCACTTAGATGAGGAAGGGGGAAGTGTCAAGGTGAAGGAAAGACAAATGGAGGAAGAAACACATTTGATTGATTTTCCTCAGTGGTCTTTAATCACACTGAACTGAGGATCTAAAATCCTCAATCCTGGGAGTTGCATTAGAATAAATTGATATACTTCAGTTAATTGGAAAAGATGCTTGAAAATACATGTGTCATTGAATGTGCTTTTAATGAATTAATCCTGCTTGGAATATTTTCAAGTAAGGTTCTGAATAGCTTTCTCAGGTTAAATCTACATTTACAAGCCAATGTAACTTTGAATAAGTGCAGCTCTTGAAGATGTAAAAGTTTTTGTTTGGCTATGACTGTTGACTTTGGAAAGGCAAAGGAATGTATGATGAAACCATTAGGATGATATTTAGATGTTTTAGTTAATATTCCTTTGTAATCATAAAATGTATTGGGCAACATCATCTCTCTGAATATTTATGTTACAAAGGATTGCTATAAATGTTATCTATCAAGTTTCTCCTTCACTAACAACCTGATAAATAAGAATTACAATACTTTGTAACTGTAATACTAGAAGTGTGGAATATGTTTCTTATCATTTGTGGCAAAAACCTTCATTGCTTTAAAAAAGAAAAAAACATTAAAGTTAGTTGATCATAAGTAACATTTATACCATTTTTACAGAGGTGTATTAGGATTTGAGAAACAATACAATTCATTACAGGTAGTCCTCACTTACTGACCACAGTTGGGACTGGCACTTCCGTCACTAAGCAAAAAAATCACGTGACAGTGCCAGACTTACGTCACTTTCACTTCTGTCGTTAAGTGAATCACCCAGGTCATTAAGCTAAGTCACATCTTAATTAATTTATTAAGCTAAGGTTGTTAAGGTTGTCACATCATGTGACCACGACTTGTAATTTTACTGCTGGCTTCTCCACTGACCCTGCTTGTCAGAAGCTGGCAGTAAAGTGCACAAATGGTGATCACGTGACTCCGGGATGCTGCAATGGCCATAAATGCAAGGATTGGTCGCAAAGCTGATTTTTTTCAACCGTTGTAACTTCAAACGCTTGCTAAACAAAGTAGTTGGTAAACAAGGACTACCTGTATTATTTTGTTTCAATGTCATGACAGAATCTGTAATAGCAGCAAGGAATTATCTCCAGTATCTAATTCCCAATAGTATGGTTATTGTGCAAGAGACAGTACATTATATATTGAGTCAAATAACACTTCATTTCTGATTTCTTTAGGTCATTAGATTTAACTGGCCCTCTGCTTCTTGGAGGAGTTCCCAATTTGCCTGAAGATTTTCCTGTGCATAACAGGCAGTTTGTTGGTTGTATGAGGAATCTCTCCATTGACAGCAAGCCCATTGATATGGCCAGTTACATCGCCAATAATGGCACTCTTGCAGGTATAACCTCCACAAAAATGAAACTGGAATAAAAACTATTTTGGATTTTCTGAAAATTATATACACAAGGAACTGTGTTTTCATAGGAAAATATAAAAAGATGGAAATAGTGATGTATTCATGGGCTAATTTTTCAAATTTACTAACTACTTTGTGCATACAGATAGTCCTTTAGAGGTTTAGTGACCACAACTGGGACTGTTAACTTGGTTGTTAAGTGAAGCAGTCGCTAAGTGAAACAGCAACTATGCTTATGATGTTATTTAAGCTTTCCTTTCCTTTACAGACCTGCGAAAGTCATAAATGCGAGGATTGGTCATAAAGTTATTTTTTCATCATCGTCATAACTGAATGGTTGCTAAATGAGGCAGTTGCTAAACAAGCATTACCTGTATAGAGAATTATCTTTCTGCAGATATATTTAAGATGACATCCTAGAAAACTGTTTCTGCACAGATGTTATTCTGAAGCATTACTTGGTAGCCTAAGTCCCTGATACATGTACTAACCACATAATAACCTTCTTTCTCTAAGGGCAAATGAAAGCAGTTGAGTTTCAAAGTCTTCAGCATTTGTTATAGTATCAGTCCTCTAGTTATCCATATCTCCCCTTCACAAAAGAGAAATGTTCAGCTAAGGTCTTTATATTGTGATATCACAATATAAAGTATGATAAAGCATTGTGAACTACTTTCTAGAAAATGCAGTTGCTGCTGTTCAGAAACAGTGAGCTAAACCACAGCTTGTTACAACATGAATGCATGTTTACTGAATGACTTGAGGACAAAACTTTTTTTGAATTGCAGGTTGCTTAGCTCAGAAGAATTATTGCACCACAAACTGGTGTCAGAATGGTGGTACATGTGTGAACAAATGGAATACTTACACTTGTGATTGCCCCCTGCGATATGGGGGGAAAAACTGTGAGCAAGGTAAACAATGGATCCTGTTTTCTATTAAGTATGTGAAATATTCCATAATGTGTGAGCAAATTTTAATTATTAGAGAACAGCCTTTTTTTAATTATGGGTGGCTAAATGCATTATAAACCCCCTCTTCACCCCTTTAAAACAGGTATTATCAAGAATCTAACAATCTACAGCAGTGTTTCTCAATCTTGCTAAGTTTGAGAAACACTGGTCTACAGCAACCTTTGCCAGTATAGTGTACCAAATATATTGGGACTATAATTCCCAGTATATACACCAATTATTTTCATGTTGGTTGGGAATTCTGGGAGATACTATTAAAGCATATCTGGAGGGTATTAGGTTGGGAAAGTTTGGTTCATAAAATCTCTGGATAGCAAGCCATGTCCATTATGGTGTACCATATTCTTCATCTCCACCGTAGAGACAATTCATTCCAAACACAGAAAATCAATTTTCAATCTTCTTTAAGCAAAAATGCTTCAGTTTAAGATGATCTGGTCCCATTTAGTTCAATCAAATAATAGCTTTAGTTAATAATACTGACTTATTTAAGTTCAGCCTGTTGTTCAATAATCACTAGGATAAGAAATCAGCCCAGACATAAAAGAATTCATTAAAATAGTGACTTTATTTAGTCACCCGTGTATCCTAATAGAGAACATCTTCATTAAATACTCTTCATTGCGATTCTTAGGTTCCCATTTGGCAGCTTCAGTTTTCAGGGAATTGTTTTTTCATTTGTTCCTTATCTGGGGAATTTGTATTCTGCACCCTAACCCAACTGGGAATACTTCCTAGATAATGCAACCAACATTCTTGTGCTGCAGGGGAAAATCAGTAATAACAATAGGAACAACCTGTAAAACCTTTTTACAGTGAGAATACCAGCTTTCCATCAGTCCTTCTGAGTTGTCTTTGGCTCCAAATGGGCTTCAAAAGCAGTAGTTTTTAAGTATTACGTTGTACTTCTGCAAACTGTATCTACCTGTGCATGGATGGTGACTTTTGGGTGCTATAAGGAACAATACTCTGAGAACTTGAGCTATCTATTTATAATTTACTAAGTGCATTTAAGAATGTGAGTGTGGGTACTTTATGATTCCAAGAAAATGTGAAAATCAGATTTAACTGACTTTCAGAAAAATTTTGGAAAATGTTTCTCTCAATATTGCTAATTTGCTGAGGAAACACTTAATAAGTTTCCAAAGAATTATTACTGTGAACAGTATATATGTTCTGCCTTCATTTCTGTTACTGTAATCAAAATGGTGTACTATGTTTAGAAGATTGAGGGTTTTTCTGTGCTTTTCCTTCAGCTGATGAAAAATTATTTTTAATTATTAAGCCATAGGTTTCTTCTTATTAAGACTACTTGTAATAAACTTTGACAGCATGTTAATCTCTAATCATGATTCAAATCAGAACCTACGTGATGCATATTGCAAGTTCCTGTTCCCATTTTTGCTAGAAATTCAGCTAAACAGAGTTATAATGCAGTCCTTCTTTAACTGCTTTTCTGCATAAAAAGTTTGTAGTTTGGTCTAGTGGTTAAGGTGCCAGGCTAGAAACCAGGAGACTCTGTTCTAGTCCTGCCTTAGACATGAAAGCCAGTCACTCTCTCTCAGCCCAACCCACCTCACAGGGTTGTTGTTGTGGGGAAAATAGGAAGCGGAAGGAGTATTAGGTATGTTTGCTGCCTTGAGTTATTTATAAAAATAATAAAAGCAGGATTAAAAAATAAAAAAAATCCACTTTCAAAAACCAATTAATTCATGTTATTGTCAGGTGTAAGTAAGTAAATAAGTAAGATCAATTTCTTATTTCTTGTAAGATAGATATGTGGGGCAGAATGAGCATAAAGGGAAATAAGTAATGTCAATAAAGGAGAATTTTTAGCAGTTACGGCGAAATTGAGCCAGAAGTCAAAGCACTGAGAACAATTGCACATTAGGGAACAAAATGTATTCATATGATCAGAGTGCTTTCTGCCTGGGGTGTAGATGACACAGCAGCCACAAATTTGGGCTTGCCAGATCTTTTATAAAAGTGTAGTTTTGCTGGCCCCGGGGGCTGTAAAAATAACATTGTCAAATTCTTAGTAGACATTAATAATAAGTAAGATGCTCCCTTGCTATATCCAGAGCCTAGAATTTGTCAGAACCACATTCCTACATAACATTTTAAACATTTTACTGGATTTTGTTACCTTTTATAAAGGGATAATTAAACTCAATGCATTTTTGTAACTACAGCTGAGAATAACACGCTTGCTATTCAACATATAGCATTGCTCCAATGAGCAGAAGCTTTACAGATGAGCTGTACATAGTTAATATTACCTTCCAATTAGTGAAATGTATAAATTCACATGATTCTTATTAATATTTGTATAGCATAAATAACAGTGTAGGTATTGCCAAACAGAGAAGTATGGTTCCTGCTCCAGAAGCCTTCACCTTCTCTGGGCTGGATGTGGGCAATTGGGTGGTCTCTAGATATTTTGGACAACAGAACCTATAATCCTTTACCCTAGCCATGTTCCCTGGGGCTGGTGGAGGTTGATGCCCAACACCTGGAGACGTTGTAGGAGGAGAGCCATGTTAGTCTGTTGTGGCAAAAAGTCAGGAGTCTGGTAGCTCCTTTTCTGACTAACAAATCTTATTAAAAGGCATCACTTTATGCGTCTGATGAAGTCTCTCAATGAAGATTGTTAGTCAGAAAAGGTGCTACCAGACTCCTGATTTTTCAATATCTAGAGAGTATCTTTTATTTTTGCTGTTTCTTAATTCAACTGGGTAGCTTTTTCACTGATTTTTTTTGTGCTTTGGCTACAAAATCAATAGGCCGCAGATTTTGCAGAAGAAATATACATATACACATATAAAGACTATTTTGCTATCTAGTAACATCTTAAGATACAGCCACTACTTATCTATGCTTCTTGCCTATATGGGGATTTAAAGAATGTTACAATTAAAGTATAACTCTGGGAACACTGGAATCTATCCAGTAACAAGCATATTTTCATTTACTATTGTGTAGAAGGTATCTCCTGGGTCAGAAGCGGGCAAGAAGTTGATTGGGATCCACAGGCGAATCTCTGAGGGATTTGCGAGATTTCACATTGTCAGTTGTTTAATAATAGCAATTAGAAAAAGTAACCCCAGCCTAAAATTATACAGAAGAAATGAAGAAAGCTTGAGATAAATAGGAGTGGATATTTCTCTGGAAAGACTATAGATTTTATTCTGGACAGAGAATCCTTTTATTTTTCTAGGTATCCAGTTTTTGCACTAGAAATTTGGGGTTCTAATAAAAAAGAACATAGATCCCACAAGCTGAAAGTCTGCCTAACCTTATGCTTACTGATACCATGCAGTATTGATTGATTGATTGATTGATTGTATAATTAAGAATGCTCTGAGGATTTTCTCCTCATTCCAGAGTTTTTGATTAAGTGATCCTGCTTTGTCTTCTCTTTGTCTTGCGTTACAGCAATGCCTTTTCCTCAGCGTTTCACTGGGGAAAGCATCATCACCTGGAATAACCTCGATATCACTATCTCTATCCCATGGTACATTGGCCTCATGTTCAGAACCCGGAAGGCTAATGGTGTGTTAATGCAGGCCAGTGCAGGGGTATCATCTAAGATTAATATACAGGTATGTTAGCTTATAAATCTAATAACAACAACAACCAGAGAATCCCATTGGATAAGAAAGGGCAAACAGTAAAATTAAGTGTCTTTGCTTAGCCATGAAGACAACTCAGCAGTACAATCTTATGCTTATTTCGTTTACAACAGGCTCTGGGTTCTAGTGAAAAGCAAAGCAGATTGAGCAAACCTGAAGTTGCCCATCTCTGGAGTTGCAGAATATCACAGAACTGTCAGAGTTCATTCAGCCTACAATCAGAGCAGTCTTAAGTAGGGAGTGAGAGGAGCAAAATTATTAGCTATTCAGTTCCCCTTGTTTGTTTCAGCAGAAGGAAAAATACCTTTGCCAAATTGAGACAGTTCTAAATATTAATTAATATAGATCTAAACAGTGAGCAATCTTTAATTGAGAGTTGCCACTCATAGTGGACCTAGTATTGAATATAAATAGGCAGAATATTGGTATAAATACAAATTATCCACTGAAGAATAAATAGTAAAGTTGTCTTAAAATATAATCTTTATTTTATAACCATGTTCCAAGAATTGTATGTATAATTCTCTCTCTATATAAAGTTTTTTTCCAGCAATTCAGGTTTTTTTTCAGCAACTAATGTTTCAACAGATACTGAATAAATATGTGGTATTTGAAGTTTATGATGGGCCGAATCAGGTGGCCAGTTTGAGGATGACCCAGGCACGAATCAATGATGGTGAATGGCATCATTTGCTAATAGAGTTGAAGAGTGCAAAAGATGGCAAAGACATCAAGTACTTGGCAGTTGTGTCCTTGGATTATGGCATGTATCAGGTAAGATGACATCCATAATCTTCCATCATAAAAAAAAGACAGAAGTGGCCTGTTAAGGAATAGATGACAGCATGAGCTATGCCAAAATGAAGTTATTTCTACCAATAGAAGAGAATATATGTAGCTTAGGATTGAACTTAGGGTTGTCACAACCAAGCTCAGAGAACCCCAAGGACTCCAAAGTTATTTCTCATTGCATCTATCATGGATTCAGAAATATATTTTTCTTTAACAATCTACCAGCTATTCTTAACCCAGTGTCATCCAGTACTGTATGCTGAACTCAAGTACATCTGCAGCTGGTGAAAATCCTGGAGGAAACGGATTATCTAGACCTGATTCACTCAGGTTTCAGACCAGAATTTAGTACCGAGAAAGCTTTGGTTGTGCTTGTAGATGACCTGTGGCAGAGCCAGGATAGCTGATGGTGAATCCATCCTTGTGCTCCTTGATCTTTCAGCAGCTTTGATATTAATAATCACAGTATCCTTCTGACCCAGCTCCGTGGGCTGGGGATTGGGGCACCATTTTATAGTGGTTCTTTTTCTTTCTCTGGGGGCAGTTCCACATGGTGTTGGGGGGGGGCAGAGATAGCTTCATAGGCCCTCCTTTGTGGGGTGCTACAGGCTTCTATTCTCTCTCCCCTCCTTTTCAGCATCTACATAAAAGCACTGGGTGAGGTCATCTACTGGTTTGGGGTTCCATATAATCAGTATAGTGATGATACCAAATTATATCTTTCAACTGTAGGCCAGCCAAGTGAAGCTGTCAAGGTTCTGTCCCAGTGCTGGAGCTGTGAGGGTTTGGATGGGGAAGAATTGTCTCTGACTCATTTCTACCAAGACTGAATAGCTGTGAATGTCCGGGCCCACCTAGATCTTGGGGTATTCCATCTTTAACATTGGATGGGGTTGCACTTCCCCATTCAAGAGTGGCATGCAGACTGGGTGTCTTCTTGGACAAACAGGATGCAGCGGCGTGGGCAGTGATGGGAATTCCTCAGAATGCCCAGTTAACACTTCTGCTTCACAAACTACATTGATTGCCAGTTTGCTTCTGGGTGTGATTCAAGGGGCTGGTTGCTACCTATAAAGCCCTACATGGCATAGGGCTTGGTTACTTGAGGGACCACCTGTTTCCCATAGTATCTGTCTGGCTGATTTAATCTGGCAGGTTTGGTGTGCTCTGGGTTCCTACGATTAAACAATGCCATCTGTCGGGATCCCGGAAGTGTGCCTTCTTTATAGTAGGGCCTGCTCTCTGCAATGAGGTTCCCCCCAAGATCTGGATACCCTCTCCTGCTGGTGTTTCAAAAGGGCTTGAAGACATGGCTCTTTGCCCAGGCCTATGGGGAAGGTTAGTGAAGCCCCCTTCGGGTTGTCAAGGTCCATTTCTTTTTTGTTCCTGCCCAGTTTTTGTCGTCATTGCCAATTTTTTTTTTATTCCTTTACTCTGTCTATTTCTGTATTCTTTTTTTCTTGTTTTTTACTTGTGAATTGCCCAGAGTTGTTGGGAGTCAGGCGGCATACAAATTTAATTAATTAAATTAATTAATCTTCAGTCCATCAAACCTGGATAGCACCAGAACAGGGAAAACTGAGCAACGTGGGCAACATAATTCTATCAAGATGGATTTCATGACTTCTAAAGCCCACATATTGTACACTGGATGCTATTGGAATATTTAATTCTGTTTGACTTCTCCCTCTTGATGACAGAAGATTTATTCACTCATGGAGAATTAATTACCATTTCCATTTCTTTCTTGCAATTGTATTGAACAGGGGAAGTCATTATACCTTTTGGAAATGCTTCCTTATGGGAACCACAACATGATTATCTTCTATTACCACTTTCAGACTTATTCTTGCTTAAGTTCTTTTTTAAATTATCAGTGAAATACTATAACTAAGAATTTACAGAAAAGCTTCAGTCACCTTTCCTATCTTCCTCTTTTCAGAGCACTGTACAGATTGGAAATCAGTTACCTGGACTAAAAATGAAAAGCATTATTGTGGGAGGTGTCTCTGGAGATCTAGTCTCTGTGCAGCAGGGCTTCTATGGCTGTCTACAGGTGAAAACTGAAAATAAATAACTTTACAACATTAGCTATGAGAAGAATTCTTGTTTCCTCAAAAAACAAGAGGAGGAGAAGAGCAAAAAGAAAATGAGCAGAATTCTGTTTAAAAGTGCTTAATTATGAGTTTACGTTCCTTTGATTTTAATTGAACTGATCCCATTGGAATTGCATTCAGATGTTTTAATTGCTCGGGAATGTTATTTTGTAAAACATTCAGGAGAGGCTCCTAGGCAAAATACACTGATGCAAGCAAAGCACCCTTTTTGAAATATTAAAGCAGCTTTGTCCTCTGGAAGACTCACGCAGCTGCTTCAAAAAGCACCCCCAGTGGTTTGCACATGCATGTGTAGTCACAGGCTATACCTGCTGGGGCTGCCCACAGAGCAGATGTGTGCATAGACAGACATGCAGCTGGTTTGGAAAAGCCTTCAAAGCAACTTTGTGAGCCTTTCAAAAGATACAGCTTCTTTAGCATTTTGAGGAGAGTTGATCTGTTCATGGTTTGTGAAAGATCTTTTTTTTTAATCCTTTGCCCAGCCCTACTGTTAACTGAGTTTTAAGAAATTAGGTTTTTGATCTAATAGCTCCCATTGACTGATCTGATTTTGGAAAATCAAAGGTCTCATTACAGTAATTATACTTTAACATGATGTCAGCCATGAATAAACCACAGTAGACAGTGGGTGTGGGGCTCTCCACACTTCTAGCATGGAAAGAGGAAGGGGGATACATTAATCTCAATGCAGAGTTCTGTTCAAACCCTAAATTGTAATTTAACAAAGTTTTTATGAAAACTTCATAAGCTAAAGTTTGAAAAAAAACAGAACAAAGCCTTAATCATTAACACCTGGGAATTGGAGTGTGTCTATTTTTGGTTCTGGTTGGGGTGGCTGTACACAGGGCTGCCCTTGAAGACCATCCAGAATGGTCTTCCATTCAGTTAGTCCAGAATGCAGTGGCACAGGTATATCTCATTATGCCCACATAACATTGCTTCTCCATGAGCTGCACTGGCTCCCAATAGGCTTCCAGGAGTGATTCGAGGTACTGGTGGTTACCTTTAAAGCCCTACATGTCATAAGACCAGATTTCTTTAGGGACCACCTTCTTCCAAGAACATCTGCACTGCCCCACATGCTTCCACATGGAGTGCATGCTCCAGGTTCCCTCTTTTATAACTTGTCACTTTATGGGACCTAGGAAGTCTGCCTTTTCAGGGGGTGGCCCTGTGCTCTGGGACAATGTCTCTCCCCGCACCCAAATATGACAGGCCCCAACTTTGCCCACCTTTTGGAAAGCCATTAAGTCCCAGCTTTTCCCCCAGGCATTTGGGGCCAGTTGAGTGGGAGTCCCCTGTTGATTGTTTTATTATGGTGCTTGGTTGCCATTTTACAGACTTTACAGTACTTCATATTTATATTTTGTGTATGTTTTAATGTTATGGGGCGTTGGTTTATTGTTCATTTTTTGTTACATTACATCATCCAGAGTTACATTTTTTGAGTTGGGCAGCCTTATAAATCTAGTGCATAAATAGAAAAATAAATGTGAAGCATAGATGTGCTTAAGCAAAAATGGAAGTGAAAGTTTGCTACCTCTTCTTGTTATTACATCAAAGAAGTGAGTGAAAATGTCCCTCTTTCTCCTATAGCAATACTACACCTTTTATTGTGATATATATTCGTTGGTTATTACTTTGGTCTCTTTTCCCCTTTTTCAGGGAGTGAGAATGGGGGAGACGTCTACAAATGTTGCTACATTGAACATGAAACAGGCAGTCAAGATTAACATCAGGGATGGCTGTGAAGTAGACAATCCTTGTGATTCTAATCCTTGTCCCCGTCACAGCTATTGTAGTGATGACTGGGACAGCTATTCATGTGTCTGTGATCCAGGTAATTACGGCTTGTAGCAAGTTGGTCATAATATCCAAGGCTCTGGACCTTATAGAACTGCATGCTTAAGAATTTCTAGAATTTGGCAGCTGAGCAGAAATTCCTGCCTATAATCTCATAATGGAAGTGATCATCTTGCACACACTTCTGAATGATACTCTGTAGCTCTCTGCTATTCTTACTTTCTCAAGTTTTACCACTTTCACACTTTCATTCTTTTGGAGAAGGGAGGAAGAATGGTACAATTTCTATGAAAACCAAGCAAAAACTCCTCTTCAAAAATCTCTTATTTATATTTGTATTTGTTTTAATTTGGAGAATTTTGAATGTTTACTTCTTGCCACATAACAGAATGTTGGAAAGGAAAATAGATCATTTACATGCAATTGAATATGATCACAAGATTAAATATACAATTGAAATATAAAATGGAATTGTTATTTGCTTAAACTTCAAAAGTATTTTAATTTTTAAAAATATTTTAATCTCTGTTTTATATAATTCAGTTTTTTTCAGACTGAGTTTTTGTTTTGAGCCTTAAATTGCGTAACTGACATGTCAAGCCTTATTTACTTAAAAAGTAAATCCCAATAATTATGTTTAATGTAAGGTTTACTTATAGGGCTAGTATATGTTTAGAATTATGATTACTATAGAGCTTATCTCCAAACCCTTGTGTCTGAGAATATAGCTTCTGAACAACTGCTGTTTGTGAGATATTTGTTTTTGTTAGGCATATCATTAAGACCTTCTCTGAAAATTCAGAAATCAAGAAGCATATTTTAAATTAGTTCCTTTAATATCTTAAGCAACACAGTACTTCAATTGCATCCATATGTGGCTATGAAATATTGGACCATCCCATATTTTATGTGGTTGCAGTCTTTCTAAACAGAAATAACTTTCTAATGGCTATAGAAAAGTATATTGATAATTCAAGAGGTGTTACTACTGTCCAGATTTGTTTATTTCTCAGATAAACAAATCAGTTCTCACTTAGTTTGCTCTGTGTCTGTAACCTTGTCTCCTCAGGGTACTTTGGGACAGACTGTGTTGATGTTTGTACCCTGAACCCATGTGAGCATGTCTCTACTTGTATCCATAAACCAAGCTCTTCTCATGGATATACCTGTGAATGTGGACAAAGCTATTATGGACAGTACTGTGAAAGCAAGTAAGCAAAGGATATTGGCTAGTTCTTTTCCTTTCTCAATACTCTCTACACTCTCTCATACAAACACACCCAGAATCAAACCATTATGTTCCAAACAATATATTTGCAAGAGAAATTCTATTTATTTATTTAGTTATATTTCATTTATACCTTTTTAATGCACTTTTCATTGTGAAATCACCACATTGAGTTCAACTCCTGGTGACTTTGTGGATACTTCCATGTAATTTTCTTGACAACAGTGTGGAAGCAGCTTGCTCTTGCCTTCTGGGATGTATTTTTGACTTCCCAATCTAGGCTACAATCCTGGGATTTCCTGGTGGTTTCCCATTCAAATACTAGCCAGATCTGACCCTACTCAGCTTGTTGAGACCAGTCATGGTTGGCTAGATGCCATCACTGGATCTCTCTAAGAAAGAAGTTATCTCCTGCAGAAGTCAGAGTACTTAACCTGAATTGTCTCTCTCTCTCTATAAATCCATTCTTTTGTTTTATATATAATATTTTATAAATTCATATATATGTGTGTCTGAATATACATATTTAGATTTCACATATATATGAATTTATAAAAGATAAGCATAAGAGGGAAAGGTATGCCTTACTATTTTCGGTGAAAGAGAGTATCTTTTTATTTTTACATAATTTTGAAATTCTTACATCTTTCAACATTCCAATTTCTTTGTAGAATTGATCTACCTTGTCCCAGAGGCTGGTGGGGAAATCCTATTTGTGGGCCATGTAATTGTGAAATCAGTAAAGGATTTGATCCTGACTGCAATAAGACGGATGGGGCATGTCGATGTAAGGTAAGGAATGGATCATTTTTTCCATCACACATCAGGCTGTTCAGGCAATTCAGGAATGAATAATTTTGATGATGATTAACTTAAATCTCCGCACACCTTCAAAACTTCCAAGTTCCTTTTTATATTCTTGGTTTTAACAATTATGTTTCAAGAAGAAGTAAGGGTAGATTTGAGAGTTGTCCAAATGAGAATTATCGGTGTTTTATTTCCATGTTGTTACATTTTGAAACTTGAGAAAGACCAGCTGTTATGTCCAGTGTCTATACATGGAAAATATATTTTAAGCATCATTTTCTTGGGGAAAAAAGTCCAAATTCCTGAGTTTTCCACAATCCTAGGTTCAAACCATTGTTTGTATTTCTGGTAGCCCTCATGAAAAAGCATTGACCGGTGGGTCTTTATTTTTCCAGGTAAACTATTACCGACCACAGAACAGTGACTCCTGTTATCCATGTGATTGTTTCCCTTCTGGTTCCCATACTCGCACTTGTGACATGGAAACTGGACAGTGTCCCTGTAAATCAGGAGTGATTGGACGACAATGCAATCGCTGTGATAATCCCTTTGCTGAAGTTACCCTACATGGCTGTGAAGGTATTTTCTTGTTGGTTTGCCATTTGCTATGTTTGGAAATTTGTCCCCTATTTTGAATTGTGTTGACTGCCATAGATGTGAATAAAAACTAGATATAGCCCCTTACTTATATCTATTTTGTTATCATCTACCAATGAAGAAGAATTTGAAATTGAGGATTAAATTGTTTCATGGATTTGGCCATTTCTGGAGCCTCCAGAAAATAAGATTGGAGCGTACAAATGTTCTTCCTGGCATAAAAATAGGGAGAGAATCATTGTGTTTTCTAGAAACCAGCAGCTGTTTGTTGTACCCTGCTTTGATCTGTCTTTCTTGCTGTGCCGTGGGAACAAATACAATTGTATGGAGAGGATCCAAACCCAGCTACACTGGTACATAGATTGAGAGTTAATTAATCAGTTGAGAGTGAAAAAGATGAACTCTGAGCAGTGAACTTGTAATCTTTGTTCTGTTCTGTACATGATCTATAGCTTTTCATATATAAAAGCTTCTGTATATCATATATTTCTTCTAATATTGGATCCCCTTGAATACTCCCTCCCACTTGCCCCCCTCAAAACTTCTGTGCTTGGTTTTCAAAATATCCAAAGAACAGAGACCTCTCTCATAGTTTTTATATTTAAAGCATTTAAGCATAAGATCAGTGAATTATATATGACTATCCTTGTATTAGCATATTCTGTCCAGAGTTTTCTATGGATGAGGTGGGTAGCTGCTAGAAAGACACCCTTCTAATTAGGGAAGCCTCATTATGGAATACCCTCCCTTGACAGGTTTGAAAAATTTGTTGTATTTCCAGTGCCAACAAGACATTATTTTAGCTAACGTTTAGAATTAGTGTTAGCCCTACTGAGTGTTTTACTTATCTCTTAATACGTTGCAGCTTTTTTTTTTTAGTTTTTTACTTTCCTTAGAAATATAACTGAAGGATAGCTGATTCAGGAGCTTGTTCTGAAGCCCATTTTTTTTCCACTTGAGAAGAGCAGGCCAAGATATATCTGTTTTGTCAAGCTTTTAATTTTACATTTTTGTTTTAATGTGAGGTTTAAATTTTGGTCTTTGTATTTTAATCATTGTTAGCTATCTTCAATTCTCGGTGGAGCAATAAGGTAAAAGATAAATCAAATAAATAAAAAAGGAGTTAACATTTCAGAATAAATATAGGCTGACTATCCTTGAGAGATTTGCTTTCATTAAATACTATCATGGCAAACCCAGTTTAAGCAGTGTGTTGCAATAAGTTGTAGATAATGGTGATAATTGTTGTATGCCACCCAGAGTCATTCTGTGTGAGATGAGCGGTTATATAAATGTGATGATAGATAGATAGATAGATAGATAGATAGATACTTTTCTATTGGAACCCTTGCAGAAAAGAAATGTTTGTTGTTTTATTCTTTATTTCTTTTCCAATCTGTTGAATCAAATGGTGTTACTAGTTTAAGATTATGCACATTTTTATTTTGTTGTCCGATTTTCTCAGTTAAAATGAAAAGCTAATGATTAAAAGTTCAGATATGAATAATATCCTGTCCAGCATAAAAATAGCACTCTGTTCTGACGTTCTGTTCTAGTCTAATGATTATTCTTATTTCTTCTTTCTGCTGTTGCTTTACATTGTTGACCTCCCTCCCTCTCTCTCTCAATATGTATAACTTTCCCTTCAATCTCATGTAGTGGTTTACAATGGATGTCCCAAAGCATTTGAGGCTGGCATTTGGTGGCCACAAACCAAGTTTGGACAACCTGCTGCTGTTCCCTGTCCTAAGGGATCAGTGGGTAAGTAACAGTTATTATATATAATTATATATATTATTTTATAAAAATAAAAAGTGTTGGTTAGGTTAGGTGTTGGGAAAAATAGAGATTCAAAAAGGTCAGTTGACATATAGAAGAGAGCTTGCCATCAGAACCTGAAGATGGAAGTCTGTTTCATAGATGGAGAACTTGTTAAGAACATACTAAAAATCTCATTTAGATAAAACAATCAAAATATAAATTGGATAGTTGGAATATAGGAGTGAGGAGAAAACAAAACTTTTAAAAACATAATCAGAATCTTCTCTTACTTTTATTCTGCAGTATAATAAACATGTTTTATAGTGATTGATATATACATATATATACACACACACACACACACACACACAGAGTACTGTGCAAAAGTTTTAGGCAGGTGTGAAAAAACGCTGTAAAGTAAGAATGCTTTCAAAAATATATATGGTAATTGTTTATGTTTATCAATTTACAAAATGCAAAGTGAGTGAATAGAAGAGAAATCCAAATCAAATCAATATTTAGTGTGACCACCCTTTGCCTTCAAAACAGCATCAATTCTTCTAGGTACACTTGCACACAGTTTTTGAAGGAACTTGGCAGGTAGGGTGTTCCAAACATCTTGGAGAACTAACCACAGATCTCCTGTGGATGTAGGCTGCCTCAAATCCTTCTGTCTCTTCATATAATCCCAGACAGACTCGATGATGTTGAGATCAGGGCTCTGTAGGGGCCAAACCATCACTTCCAGGTCTCCTTGTTCTTCTTTATGCTGAAGATAGTTCTTAATGACATTGGCTGTATGTCTGGGTCGTTGTCCTGCTGCAGAATAAATTTGGGGTCAATCACACGCCTCCCTGATGGTATGGCATGATGGATAAGTATCTGCCTGTATTTCTTAGCATTGAGGACACCATTGATCCTGAGCAAATCTCCAACTCCATTTGCAGAAATGCAGCCCCAAACTTGCAAGGAACCTCCACCATGCTTCACTGTTGCCTGCAGACACTCATTCTTGTACCGCTCTCCAGCCCTTCGGTGAACAAACTGCCTCCTGCTACAGCCAAATATTTCAAATTTTGACTGACCAATTCAGAGCACCTGCTGCCATTTTTCTGCACCCCAGTTCCTATGTTTTCATGCATAGTTGAGTCGCTTAGCCTTTTTTCCACATCGGAGGTATGGCTTTTTGGTCACAATTCTTCCATGAAGACCACTTCTGGCCAGACCTCTCCAGACAGTAGACAGGTGTACCTGGGTCCCACTGGTTTCCACCAGTTCTGTGCTGATGGCACTGCTGGATGTCTTCCGGTGTCGAAGGGAAGTAAGCATGATGTGTTTTTCATCTGCTGCATTAAGTGTCAGAATCCTCGCAAGATTTTATAGTAGATTATTATATGGCTAGTTTAAAAAAAAAAAAATGATTTTTTCTACATGCTGCGGTTCTGCCATTGGAAAAGGGGAGGGGGAGTAGGAAGGAGAGACCGTTTGATGCAGATGGTTTCTTATCACAAGCCCTAGAATGTTCAAGGCCATGCCAGCAAGGGAATCAGAAGACAAGAACTAAGGGCGAAGAAAGGGGGGGAAAAGAAAGAAAAGCAGTTTTTGGCGCGCTTTTATTCAGTCTCAGCAATGCTTTGGATCTGTACACTTATTCTTAATAAATGAACTTTCTTTTGAATCGATATTGGTTGCAAGGAGAGTTACTGGTTTTAAGATCAACAAGTGGCAGTTCGTTACATTTTGCTGAGACTGAATTCCTAGTGACTCCCATGGCATGCAACCCAGTGCTTCTGGGCATGAACTGGTTAAAAAGGAAAAACCCAGAAGTGAACTGGGAGGAGAAGATCTTGCGTTTCCCGAAGGAGGGGGGAGTGGAAGTTGAAGGAATTACCGAAACGTTGTCAGATGAAGAGATGGGTGCTGTGAGTGGGGAAAAGGCAGTGGAAGCTGCAATCCAGATTCCCAAGGAATACCGCGACCTGCAGGAGGTGTTTAGCGAAAGGGAGTCAGATCAGCTACCCCCCCATCGTGCCAGTGACTGTGCCATAGAGATTGAGCCGGGGGCTAAATTTCCAAGGAAGAAAATGTATCCAATGACACCCAAAGAGTTGGAAGCATTGCGGGAGTTCATTGACAAGAATCTAAAGAGGGGCTTTATTGTACCTACGCATTCTCAAATTGCTGCACCGGTGCTATTTAGGGAAAAGAAGGATGGCTCCCTACGTTTGTGCACGGATTATAGAGGGCTAAATGCCATTTCTGCTGACAACAGGTACCCACTCCCCTTAATGAAAGACCTGTTGGCACATTTATCCAAAGGGAAAATTTTCACCAAGCTGGATTTAAGGGAGGCGTACTTCAGGGTGCGAATACGTGAAGGAGACCAATGGAAGTCCGCCTTTAACACGCCTCTGGGGTGCTTCCGTTATGAAATAATGCCGTTCGGATTAAAAGGAGCGGCGGGGGTATTCATGCAACTTATAAATGAGGTATTACAAGAGTATTTATACCAGGGGGTGTTGGTTTATCTGGACGATATCCTGATTTACACTGAAACCATGGAGCAACATGTGCAATTAGTCAGGAAGGTGCTAAAAAAGCTACTGGAAGCTCAGTTGTATGCCAAGCTCTCCAAATGTGAATTTCATAAACAGCAAATTGACTATTTAGGATATAGAATTTCGCATCAGGGAATTGAAATGGACCCAGCAAAGGTGAGGGACGTTACAGGTTGGGAGGCTCCCAAAACCAGGCGTCAGCTTCAAAGTTTCCTGGGCTTTGCTAACTTCTATCGGCAGTTTATACCCAACTTTGCCCAAGTAGCACTCCCACTTACCGATTTGTTGAAAACCAAGGGCAAGGACAAGGCGAAGGCATCAAAACCTGGAGCCCCCTTAGCCTGGACTAAGGAGTGCCAGGAGGCGTTTCAAAGTTTAAAGCGTCTGTTTACGGCTGAACCAATCTTAAAACACCCTGATCCAGAACAGCCATTTGTCATACAGGCAGATGCTTCGGATGTAGCAGTGGGAGCTGTGTTGTTGCAGAAGGGGGCAGGGGGGGAACTGTTTCCTTGTGCATACATATCCCGGAAATTTTCAGAGACTGAGAGACGCTGGTTGGTGTGGGAAAAGGAAGCGTTCGCAGTACGCTGGGCATTAGTTTGTTGGAGGCATTTGTTAGAGGGGTCACCCCATCCATTTGAAATTTGGACTGATCACAAGAATCTAGAGGCTTTGACTGCACCGAGGAAACTGTCACCAAAGCAAATGAGATGGGCACAATATTTTCATCGATTTAACTTCTCCCTGAAGTATATTCCTGGGGGAAAAAATTTTCTGGCAGATGCTCTATCTCGGTTGCCTCAACACAATAGCAAACGGGAGGAAGTAGTCGCTCCAGTAATTCCATGTACCCAAGCAGCCCTAAGAGTGGTCACTAGAGCTCAGAAAAAAAAGGGTGAAGGACAACCAGAAGGAGAGTTATTGGTAAAATTAAATGCCCAGATTGCTCAGGATGAGTGGTTCAAAAGCAACAGCCAGTTGCTAGTAAACAAACAAGGGGCATGGTGGTGGCAAGACAAGCTATATGTCCCTTCAGATGCTAGAAAGTGGGTTTTGCAAAGAAGTCACGACAGCAAAACAGCTGGGCACTTTGGTTTTGTGAAAACATTACATCTGATCAGACGTCAATTTTGGTGGCCAACAATGAGAAAAGATGTAGGGGAATATGTAGCCACATGCCCCACGTGTGCTATGGCCAAAAAGAGAGGGGGCAAACCAATGGGGCTTCTACAGACAGTAGCAAACCCTGTAGCTCCTTGGAAGCAAATAAGCATGGATTTTATTGTAGACCTGCCTGAAAGCAACAAAAAGACTGTTATTTGGGTAGTTACAGACCTTTTTTCCAAACAAGCACATTTTGTGGCATGCCAAGCCATTCCATCAGCACCCAAATTGGCTAAATTATTCATACAACATGTCTACCGAGCTCATGGGGTCCCAGAACGGATAATTTCGGATCGCGGGGTCCAGTTTACTGCCAAATTCTGGAGAGCGTTCCTAAAACTACTGGGGGCATCGCAAGGCTTGAGTTCGGGTTACCACCCCCAGACAGCGGGATCATGTGAACGTCTGAACTCAGTATTGGAACAATATTTGAGATGTTTCATTAACTACCAACAAGACAATTGGGATGAACTGTTACCATTCGCTGAAGTAGCTTATAATAATGCAGTGCACCAAAGCACTGGTCTCACCCCTTTTAAAATAGCTACAGGACAAGACTTTGTACCCATCCCAGAACTGCCTAAGCAGACCACTCAAGTCGCTTCGGTTGATGAGTGGATCCAGCAGATGACACAAGTGTGGCCTCAGATTGCTGCCTCGTTGCAGGAGGCCAGAGCTACATACAAGAAATTTGCAGATGCTAAGAGAACACCAGAAAAAGACTGGAAAGTAGGAGATAAGGTTCTTTTATCTACTAAACATCTTAAATCATTACAACCTTCCAGAAAGCTCGCTCCAAGATTCATAGGGCCTTTTGTCATCGATAAAGTAATTAATCCAGTTTCACTACGATTACAGATGCCTGCCACCTTTAAAAAAATCCATCCAGTATTCCACTGCGACCTGCTTAAACCATATAAGGAGTCTTCTCAGTGGCATCCCTCTCCAGTACCTCCTAAACCATTGATGATTGAAGGAGAACAACATTTTGAAGTTAAAGAAATACTGGACAGCAGAAAGCACAGGGGGGGGGTTCAATTTTTAATTCAGTGGAAACATTTTCCCAAGTCAATGGCTGAATGGGTTGACAAGAAACATGTAAAGGCCCCACGTTTAGTTAAAAAATTTTATGATGCTTATCCTACAAAGCCTTAACAATTAGATTGGTTATTGTATTATGTGTATCTTTGCTTTTCCTTTTAGAGTGAAGAAGAGGAATCATCTGACTGACATCCTTTTCTGTGGAGGGGCAGTATGTCAGAATCCTCGCAAGATTTTATAGTAGATTATTATATGGCTAGTTTAAAAAAAAAAAAATGATTTTTTCTACATGCTGCGGTTCTGCCATTGGAAAAGGGGAGGGGGAGTAGGAAGGAGAGACCGTTTGATGCAGATGGTTTCTTATCACAAGCCCTAGAATGTTCAAGGCCATGCCAGCAAGGGAATCAGAAGACAAGAACTAAGGGCGAAGAAAGGGGGGGAAAAGAAAGAAAAGCAGTTTTTGGCGCGCTTTTATTCAGTCTCAGCAATGCTTTGGATCTGTACACTTATTCTTAATAAATGAACTTTCTTTTGAATCGATATTGGTTGCAAGGAGAGTTACTGGTTTTAAGATCAACAAGTGGCAGTTCGTTACATTAAGTTTCCTTGGCCAACCACTGTGTCTACCATCCTCAACGTTGCCTGTTTCTTTGTGCTTCTTCAAAAGAGCTTGAACAGCACATCTTGAAAGCCCAGTCTGCTTTGAAATTTTTGCTTGGGAGAGACCTTGCTGATGCACCTTGTGTCTTGTTGCTGTGCTCAGTCTTGCCATGGTGTATGACCTGTGACATGAAACTGTCTTCCACAACCTCACCTTAGTAGCAGAGTTTGGCTGTTCCTCACCCAGTTCTAAGCCTCCTCCACAGCTGTTTCTGTTTCAGTTAATGACTGTGTTTCAACTTACATATGAAATTGATGATCATTAGCACCTGCTTGGTATAATTGGTTAATCATACACCTGACTCTAATCCTACAAGATCCCTGACTTTGTGCAAGTGTACAAAGTGTGCAAGTGTAAGAATTAATGCTAGTTTGAAGCCAAAGGATAGTCACACCAAATATTGATTTGATTTGGATTTCTCTTCTGTTCACTCACTTTGCATTTTGTAAATTGATAAACATAAACAATTACCATATATATATTTGAAATCATTCTTACTTTATAGCATTTTTTCACACCTGCCTAAAACTTTTGCACAGTGCTGTATGTGTGTGTGTGTGTGTGCGCGTGCGCGCATATGAATGATTTAAGTGGTAAAACCACCACCACCACCACCAAATTCCATCGATATATGATTCTGTTGTAAAATGCCCTTTTTAAAAATTATAATTAGAAGTGCTTCTCACGTATAATTGTGTATTTGTTAGGAATCTATTGCTGTAAGGTAAAAAGTTATGAGAGTTTAATTTTCTTATAAATTAAATATGGTGATAAAACTTTTGAATTTCTCACTAATTTTCTATTTAAGGAAATGCTGTTCGGCATTGTAGCAGTGAGAAAGGCTGGCTTTCCCCTGAACTCTTTAACTGTACTACCCTTGGCTTTGTGACTCTTAAAATCATGGTAAGAGTGGGGTACCTACTGAGCACAGTATTAATTATCCCATAGTAATTTGTAATATTGCTGGAGAAGTTATAACATACCATTACATTGCTCACTCAAATCTCTTATCTGAGATTACACATGTGTTATAATTTTAATAGACAAAGAACCAGTTCTCATGATCTTTCAGTGCATAAGCAGACAAACATGAGGGAAGGAGTATTCACCTCATAAGAGTTTCTGCCCACACATCTAAAAAATGATGTGTGAAGGTAAAATGCACATGTACACATGCACCAGATAATCTTCATACACTGAAAGATGTGAATGTTTAGATGTGAATCAAACCTACAAATTAGCCCACCATTCTACCACATACAAATTTATTCCCCAGGCAAGCCAAACTTGTCAAATTTGAATCTAAAGTGATGAATCAGACTCCTCTTTAAATCACTTAACAAAAAACAAATGAAATCTCTCTGCTAAAATTTGACTTTTGCCTTATGTTTCCATCAGAATGAGAAGTTTCTTCATAATGAGACAAAAATGGATGGTGATAAGTCAGTGCAGATAGCGAAAGTGCTTCAAAATGCCACAAACCACACAAGTTCCTTCTATGGAAATGATGTGCGGACAGCCTACCAGATGATGATCAGGGTGTTGCAGTATGAGAGCCAGCAACAGGGGTTTGATTTGGCTGCAACAAGGGATGTGGACTTTAATGAGGTAAGAAATGTTGAAATGATAATGAGTGAGCACAGGTTGTGACACTTACAGAGGACCAATTGCAGAAAATGTGGGAATGTAATTCCTCTTAGGAGGGCACAATGAAGTGAGCCCTAAAGATTGCACAGTATTTGTTTAGTGGTCCTTTTCAATTCTCTGACCATGCAAAGGACATGCATTGCTAAGGGCTTGATGGAAGAACAGAAGGTCCAGCTGCATCTTTTGTCTAGTCAACAGTATGCAGAAAAATCATATAACCGAGAAAGCTTTCTAAAGTGGTTCACCTGAAAACAACTGCAGATAAGAATCTCTGTATCTTACAGGATCTAGGAATTTGATTTGAATTTTTTTCTAGTGTTGCTTTCAGTGATCAATCCTTGTTATAATCTTTTTGGTGCAATGGAGCAATATGTTCCTATTTTTTAGTGGGGTTTGCTGGGCTGAAATGGCATTGGTACTGAAAAAAGGATAGGTTGTGATCACAGACCTGGGATGGGGGTGGAGAATCATTTCATGCCAAGATCAGGATTCTGCTGTCACCTGGTAGACCCTGTTAGTACCAAAACAAAACAAAAATTGCTTTTGATCAGCCCTAGATTATATGGCTTTGGGTTAAAGTGCATTGCAAGGTATTATTGTTATAAGAGCTCCAACATAGTGAGAGTGTGATGATAGAACACTGAATAACATTTGTATATTTGAAACAAGACTGTAGAATGGAAATAGATTGTTTACATTATTCAGGCACTGTTGCCAGTAGTCAACATTAAAATGGTCTAGTGAGTCCCACAGAGCATAGAGATTCTATTTGTGGAATCTAAGAACGTTCTTTAGATTCACCAAAAACTATGTCACTATGTAATGTAAAGTTTAACTCATAGTGACTAGGGAATTCTGGGAGTTGAAGTCCACATATCTTAAAGTTGCTAAGGTTGAGAAACACTGCTCTACACTATGCTAAATGAAAGCATTTTCCATTATTATCAGGTTGCAACAGAAAGAAGCATTTTTATTTACTTTGGCTTTGTTTTTTACTACCTTGCCAAATTCCCTTAACATTAAATAACCACTTTTAAATAGTAAAAAAAAAAACCCAAATGATGGCTGTGTAAAAAAACAAAAATGTAGAATCTGCTTTTCCATAGAAATCAAATACAAACTTTGAAAAATAGCTTGTGTTCCAGTTATACAGTTTATACTTTTACATGAATGCCAAGAAACGTTACATAGTACAACTTCCATGTTGAGGTCAGGAAAAAACACCTGTGACGCCATGCATGCTATGCAGAACTAACTGCATCGATAGACATCTGTACTTTTTGTGAAGAAACGCTGTATTGTTCATGCCAATACATAGGGAAGAAGAGTTTTATTATTATGTTCACTATGTTGA
Organism: Liasis olivaceus; assembly: GCA_030867105.1. Taxonomy (NCBI): domain Eukaryota; kingdom Metazoa; phylum Chordata; class Lepidosauria; order Squamata; family Pythonidae; genus Liasis; species Liasis olivaceus. Next base: position 17,560,667 of record CM061355.1, on the reverse strand, counting down.
ATGCTATTCTTGGAAAATATGAATCCACAGGAATCTAATATAAATATAATAAGAGATGCTGTTTATAAATATATAAAAGAAATGCTGTTTTCTTCCATTGTTACTCAGCTATGCAAGCAAAGAATGATTTCTCTCTCAATTGACTGACAAGAATTAGTACTCCTCTAGGTTTCTTCCTGCAGATGTTTTCATGGATTTCTAAAAATGAGCTTTCCATTGTAAGGATTGATTGATTATGTGCCATTAAGTTGGTGTCAACTTTTAGAGACTACATATAGATTTTCCACATGATGACCTGTTCTCAGTCTGGTCTCTCAGATCTTCCAACAGTTGCATCCATCACCGTTGTAACTGAGCCCATCCACCTTGCTGCTGGGCTTCCTCTTCTTCTCTTTCCTTCCACTCTTCCCAGCATTAGAGCCTTTTCCAGAGACCTGGATCTTCACATAATGTGACTGAAGTAGGATAGTTTGAACCTGGTCATTTGTACATCGAGTGAGAACTCTGGGTTGATTTCTTTGATGATCCATTTGTTTGTCGTCTTGGCTATTTATTGTATTCTCAGGAGTGTTTTCCAACAACCATTCTAATGACAGATGACTTATTTATTATTTCAATTTGAGGATAGTTATCAAATCCTCAGACCATTGTATTATTTAAAATATAGCAATAATCCAATGTAAAATTCTAAAAGTGTTACAGTATTTTTAATAAAAATATAAAAATTGCAAAAGCCAAATACCATAACAAATAAAAAGTTGAAACCATCAAAGAGCAAAATGCTGAAAATAAAATAATGATAGTTTGCGTTTGCTTAAGGAAAACTTCATTAGACTCTATACAGAGTTTCAGTTATATCTTCAGCTTTTTTCTTTCCAACATAAGTATGATATGGTTGCATTTTTTTTCCTTAGCATGCTTTTCTTCTTCTCCTAGAACATCATAAAAACAGGCAGTGCCTTGCTGGATCCTCGCACTAAAGACCATTGGGAACACATCCAGAGGACAGAAGGGGGTACAGCTCACTTGCTGAAATACTATGAAGATTATTTTCACAATCTGGCAAAGCACATGAAAAGAACCTACATGAAACCTTTTGTTATAATTGCTGCAAACATGAGTAAGTACTTGCCTCTAGTGTTGTCATTTTCCTATCAGATATGACCTCTTAAAGCAGTGTTTCTCAAACTTGGCAACAGTGCTGGCTGGGGAATTCTGGGAGTTGAAGACCACATGTCTTAAAGTTGCCAAGTTTGAGAAACACTGTGTTAAAGCATCTTTTCACAGCCTGAAGCCTTCCAAGGCTATTGGGCTATAACTTTCAGAATTCCCACCAAATGTAACTAGAATTGGGGCAGCAATTGACTGGTCATTATTAAAAACTATTTAATCAATTTAAAAAATGTCTATACAGGTAGTCCTTGAGTTATGACAGCAATTGGGATCAGAATTTCCATCGCTAGGCAATGAGATCATAAAGTGTGATGTCACATGACCACATGGCTTAGTGACAGCAATCCCTGCAGTCCTCGTTGCCATTGTTAAGCGAGGATTGTGGGTCATTAAGCGAGCACCTCCTTGCAACTTCCTGCTGGCTTCCAACAACCAAAATCAATGGGGAAGCAGGCAGGAAGTTGCAAGTCCCAGGTGGGTTGCAAGCGGGCCGGTAGGCAGGTAAGTGGCTGCTGCTGGGTAGGAGAGGAAGTGAGGGGGTGCATGGATGGCCAGGGAGGTGCGGCATGAGTGAGGCATGGGGTGGCTGCTGCCAGGTGGGGGAGGGCACGTAAGGGGTGGGGGAGGTGCATTGCGAGTGCAGCAAGGCTCGGGGAGGGAGCGCGAGGGTGTATGGGTGGCCAGCGAGGTGCAGCACAAGCTCAGAGGAGCTTGGGGAGGGTGTATGGGTGAGGGAGACTTACCCACATGACTTGCAACCTTCCCTCCTGGCTTCCCCATTGACTTTAGGGAAGGTCACAAATCGCAATTACATGATCTTAGAAGACTGCAACCGTTGTAAGCGCAAGCTGGTTGCCAAGCACTCAGATCGTGATGATGTGACTGCGGGGTTGCTGGAACGGCTGGAACTTCGAGGACCAGTCATAACCACCACTCATTCAGCGCTGTTGTAACTTCAAACAGTCACTGAACTAATGGTCATTAACTGAGAACTACCTCTAGTTACTGAGCAGCATGATATATTTGTTCATATCCTGCTTTGAAATTGCCAATGCCAGGAAGCATTTTTAAAAAAGCATTTCCTTTTTCCTTCTCTCATGAGGCAAAATGACTGTCCTAAAGATATGTGTGCTATGATACATGTCCATCATTAAACCAGAACTATGAAAATTAATGCAAGTTTAATTGATAGATAAAACCCTGTACAATTATTTGATCATGCTGCGTGTCAGTTCTGGGAATAATATTCCCCACATACCTGGAAGTATGATAGATTATAGAAGGCTGTTTGACCCAATGCCTGGCCCCTGGGATGCCCTATATGCATAATAACATGGATATATTGCACACTTGCAACATCAATAACCTCAGATATGCAGACGATACCACCCTAATGGCAGAAAGTGAAGAAGAACTAAAGAGCCTCTTGATGAGGGTGAAAGAGGAGAGTGCGAAAGCTGGCTTGAAACTCAACATTAAAAAAACTAAGATCATGGCATCTGGACCCATCAATCCCTGGCAAATAGAAGGGGTAGAAATGGAAGCAGTAACAGACTTCATTTATTTGGGCTCCAAGATCACTGCAGACGGAGACTGCAGCCATGAAATTAAAAGACGCTTGCTCCTTGGGAGGAAAGCTATGGCAAACCTAGATAGCATATTAAAAAGCAGAGACGTCACCTTGCCGACAAAGATCCGCATAGTCAAAGCTATGGTTTTTCCAGTAGTAATGTATGGCTGTGAGAGCTGGACCATAAAGAAGGCTGAACGCCGAAGAATTGATGCCTTTGAACTGTGGTGCTGGAGAAGACTCTTAAGAGTCCCCTGGACTGCTAGGAGGTCAAACCAGTCAATCTTAAAGGAAATCAACTCTGATTGCTCATTGGAAGGATTGATACTGAAGCTCAAGCTCAGATACTTTGGTCACCTAATGCGAAGAGAGGACTCTTTGGAAAAGACCCTGATGCTGGGAAAGATGGAAGGCAAAAGGAGAAGAGGACGGCAGAGGATGAGATGGCTAGATAGCATCACTGAAGCAATGAGCATGAAATTGAGCAAACTCAGGGAGGCTGTGAAAGATAGGAAGGCCTGGTGCAATATGGTTCATGGGGTCACGAAGAGTCGGACACGACTTAACGACTGAACAACAACAACAAATTGCACACTTGAAGGATATACAGTGCATCTGGAAAGTATTCAGACCCCCTTCACTTTTTTCAATTTTGTTATGTTGCAGCCTGATAGTACAATTGTTCAAATTCATTCTTTTCCTCATTAATCTACACTCAGTACCCCATAATGACAAAGTGAAAACAGAATTTTAGAAATGTCTGTAAATTTACTAAAAAGAAAAAACTGAAATATCACATGTACTTAAGTATTCAGACCCTTTACTCAGTACCTTGTTGAACCACCTTTGGCAGCAATTACAGCCTCGAGTCTTTTTCAATATGATGCAACAAGCTTTGCACACCTGGATTGGGGGATTTTCTGCCATTCTTCTTTGCATATCGTCTCAAACTCAATCAGGTTGGATGGGGACTGTTGCTGGACAGCCATTTTCAGGTCTCTCCAGAGATGTTCAATAGGGTTCAAGTCAGGGCTCTGGCTGGGCCACTCTAGGACATTCACAGAGTTGTCCCTAGGCCATTCCTGTTGTCTTGGCTGCGTGCTTAGGATTGTTGTCATATTGGAAGGTGAACCTTCAGCCCACTCTGAGATCCTGAGCGCTGTGGAACAGGTTTTCATTGAGGATATCTCTGTTCTTTGCTCCATTCAGCCCTCCCTCAACCCTGACCAGTCTCCCAGTCCCTGCTGCTGAAAAACACCCCCACAGCATGATGCTGCCACCACCATGCTTCACTGTTGGGATGGTATTGGGCAGGTGATGAGCGGTGCCTGGTTTCCTCCAGATATAACTTTTAAAATTGAGGCCAAACAGTTCTATCTTGGTTTTATCAGACCAGAGAATCTTATTCCTCACAGTCTGAGAGTCCTTCAGGTGCTTTTTTGCAAACTCCAAGCAGGCTTTCATGTGTTTTGCACTGAGGAGAGGCTTCCGTCTAGCCACTCTGCCAGAAAGCCCAGATTGGTGGAGGGCTGCAGTGATGGTTGTCCTTCTGGAACTTTGTCCCATCTCCACACAGGATCTCTGGAGCTCAGTCAGAATGACCATCGGGTTCTTGGTCACCTCTCTTACTGAGGCTCTTCGCCACCGATTGCTCAGTTTGGCCGGGCGACCAGCTCTTGGAAGAGTCCTGGTTGTGCCAAACTCCTTCCATTTGAGAATTATGGAGGCCACTGTGCTCTTGGGAACCTTCAGTACAGCAGAAATTTTTTTGTAGCCTTCCCCAGATCTGTGCCTTGCAATAATCCTGTCTCTGAGCTCTGCAGGCAGTTCCTTTGACCTCATGGCTTTTGCTCTGATACAGTATGCATTGTCAGCTGTGTGTGAGGCCTTCTATAGAGAGGTGTGTGCCTTTCCAAATCATGTCCAATCAATTTAATTTACCACAGGTGGACTCCAATCAAGGTGTAGAAACAGCTCAGCAACTATCAAGAGAAATGGGAGGGCACCTGAGCTAAATTTCAAGTGTTGTTGCAAAAGGTCTCAATACTTATGCCAATGTGATATTTCAGTTTTCCTTTTTCATACATTTGCAAACATTTCTAAAATTCTGTTTTCACTTTGTCATTATGGGATACTGAGTGTAGATTAATGAGAAAAAAAAAATGAATTTGAACGATTGTAGTATAAGGCTGCAACATAACAAAATTGAAAAAAGTAAAGGGGGTCTGAATACTTTCCGAATGCACTGTATAGCAAGGATACCCACAAACACACGCATGCATATACATGCATATACTGTATGTGTGTTTGTATGTGTGTATGTGTGTCCGTCTGTCTATCTCACACACATTTGAAAAAGAACAGGAAGGCTGGCTATGGGACAGATACAGCTCTACATCTATGTCTCCATTGAATCCAGATGCTTCGTAATAATGACAAAATGTGTGTCATGATGTTGTGATGTGAGCCCCATCCTTATGTACATGCATAAAATGTTGTGAGGCACCTACAAAAGGTGCAGAGTTTGCCTCACCAATGTTGGGATGTGTATTTCATCATTTGCCCCATTCCCCCTGCAGACATTCTTGTCTTCTTGTTTCCTTTTGCCCCCACTTGCTTGTTCAAAACCACTCTAAAAGCACACTTAGAGCTGGGAGAAAATGCCCATCAGAGTGACATTAATTCTGGCTTTTAGTCCCTGCTGTTTTAAAACACTGAAAGAGCTAAGTAGTTTTTTAAAGGGGTCAAAAAGCAATGCAGATAGTCCTCATTTAGGGACTGCCTTGCTTAGTGAACATTCGCAGTTACAACAGTAATAAAAAAGTAACTTTACGATCAGTCCTCACATTTATGATATTTGCAGGTCTGTAAAGAAAGGAAAGCTGAAATTAGATCATAAGCACAGTCGCAGTTTCATTTAGTGATCACTTCACTTAACGACCAAGTTGCTGGTCCCAATTGCGGTTGCTAAATAAGGACTACCTATATTCACTGGTCCAAGTAGAAAAAAAAAAGACCTGTTTATGTTTCAAAATCACTCAGCCCTTTGTCAAACTCAGCAGTTCGCTGGGATTCCAAACCTTTCACTTTCTTCTGCACCACCACCACCTCCACCCTAACAGCTGTGGACCATGGTGTGGAGAAGAAAGAGACAAAAAAAAGGAAGATGATGATAATAGGGGGATAGACATGTTACGCTCTAACTTCACCAAGCAAAGAATTGCCTCACTGGTAGGGAATTCAGAAACTGCTGAAGGATTTGACAGGGAGATTAAATGAGAACTAGAAAGAAGCAGCCAAAGAAAATATTTAGGGCCAGTTTTGACATTAAAAATTCTGTATTTGTGCACAAAGACAAATAGGAGGGATAGGGGAATGCCACAAACAACAGATAATTGGCACCATTTAATGTCAGAAAATTGCCAGTTATTTTGAGTGGAAGGTTAGGAATGTTTACTCAGGAACTTAGTTTCATTGAATTGAGGGGCTTCCTTCTGTCTAAGTGGAGCCTTAATTCCTGTCATCTAGCGGTTTCATTTAGTATGTGATCTTGTACTAATCTGATCTGTAGAATATATTGTGTTATAAATCTGATTATGCATTTGTTTTTATTATGTGTGTATCCTGTCCTTCCTCCCAGTTTCTCTAGACGTGGGTTTTCCTATTTTCCATGTGAAGGTAAAAGAATGACTCGCCCAAGGTCATTCAGTGAAAATTAAATGGCTGAGAGAGGAGTTCAACCCTAGTTTTCCTATTCCTCATCTAATGCTAACCAGTACATTTCACACATTATGGATATGTTAAGAGCGATTTTAATACAAACTTGCACTTCCAAAAGCACAGTTGTAATTTATAATCAAGTAATGCACAGTTGCACTATTATTAGCTGATAGAAGGAAGAGTTGGTTGGTATTGTGAAATTGAAGTGGCTCCACATCCTGAGGTGTGCAACCTACGATTTGGAGACTGCATGCAGTCCTCCCATTTGCAGCCTGCATGATTCTGTAGCAAGGTTCCTGGGTTTTATCAGTGTGATTTGTGGTATTTTTCATGAAAGAAAGGCAAAAATAAATGTGTTAAGCCTTTATGAGTTTGGATCCTTAAAATTACCACATATCTCCTCCCAAAACTCTGCCATTCACCTTGGAACTTTTAAAGGCAGTCATCCATCATAAACACTTCAAAGTGCAGCCCCCAGGCCAAAAGAAGACACCTGCTCTTGAAGTATATTTATTTTTCTACACCCCTACTGCCAAAGACATTTCTCACCAACATCACTGCTCTGCAACACACAACAATATTTCAAGGTGCATTATAGCTCAACGGTAGAACTTCTGCATTGCCTGCAGAAGCTTTGAGGGTCGATCCCTGACCTTTCCAGGTAGGGGTAGGAAAGCCTCCAGTCCTGAGAACTTGCTAAAACCATATAAATTAGATGAGTAAGTAGTTTGACTTGATATAAGGCAACTTCTCATAATGCTGTGTTAGAACATGGGACTTGTTTTCTGAGAAATCATTTAAAGTTGTCAAATATCCACTGCATTCTTAGAAGTGCTTAAGTATATTTCTATTGCAGAATATGGCACCACTAAAAATGGACAGGCGTGTTATATCCTCACACCCTTCTTTACAGTTTTGACCCCTTCGTCTCTGAAAGAAATCCTGTGGATGAACATGAAAAACTAAGTCTTTCCCCCCAGTATCTGTATAGCAGTGTTTCTCAACCTTGGCCACTTGAAGTCCACACATCTTCAAGTGGCCAAGGTTGAGAAACACTGCTGTATAGTCTAGAAAGCTAACAAAGCTTTAAATTTACTAAACTATTACTTGGTATTTAAATCATATGTGAAAGAAATGAATGACGTTTATTGTTTATATTGCTTTTGCATTGTTTATATTGTTTCTTTCAGTAATTGCTGTTGACATATTTGAAAAGTCTAATTTTACGGGAGCTAGAGTACCACATTTTAGTGCAATCAAAGAAGATTATCCAAAAGATTTGGAATCATCTGTTTTGTTTCCTGAAACATTGCTCAAAACATCTATCAAAAAAGGTATGATGCTGCTTTAGATTAGCTCTTTCCAATTTGTACCCATCAAATTTTTGGGGATTGCAACTCAAAAATTTCAAGACAGCATAACCTTTGGCTGGCTGGGAATTCTAAGAATTACAATATAAGCATATTTAGAAATCATGAAGTTGAGAAGGTTTCTCTAAATGTTTTTGGAAGCATATAATAAGAATGTTCAGATCTACTACTAAATTGCTGCTCAAGAAAGATTAGGTATGCCGTAGAGGATATCTATAACAGTATGCATTTCCTAATGTTTCCTCTTCAAATTTAACTTCATACTTAACAACGATGGAGAAGAACTACAGTTGAAACTATACTGACCAGGGCAGGTCCTGTACTGTCTTCTTTTTCATTTTGTTCAACAAGTGTACCAAAAATTAGAATATTTAATTTGCATGTGTTCCTTTTTCCTCCTTTTTTATTCTCATGATTATTTATTTTGAAGTTACATTATTTTATCAATACTGTTGTACCTATACTTTTCTTCAGTTAGTTTAGTGCAATAATTATATAAAAATCTTGCAGTTGTGAACCACCATGGGGATACTGGGAGAGACTAGAAGGAGAACTACAGATGAAATCAGTATTTGACTTGGACGTTCAGTTACAAATTCTCTAAATCTATAGTTCCAGCAACCTCTTAATTCACTTCTTTAAAGTAGGGATAGGCAACATTTTTGCATCCAGCTGACACACATCTTTTGTTATCTTTTGAGCGTATGTGACAATACAATTTGGGGGGACTTCAGGGACCACCACACTAGATCTGGTGGCCACTTCAGACCATGAAATTGCCCACTGCTGCTTTAAGTATAAAGCCACACCCTGGATGATATCATATAATTTGGCATCACATTTTTCTCTAGTGATTCCTACAATAAGGCCTTCAAACTATGGGATTTTGTCTAAGATGGAGGATGAAACTGTAAAGAACAAAAACATGCATGCCAGAAGAAAGCGCCGGCACCCAGACGATTCCAGCCAGCATGCTGTTGCCATGGTGATTATATATCGAACCTTAGGACACTTTCTACCTGAGAACTATGATCCTGACCGAAGGAGTTTAAGGTAAAATTTATATCTTTAACATGCTTGAACAATAATTATGTTCTGGGTTGGGCAGTTGTGCTTATGTATGACAAAATCACATATTGTACATTTAATCTTAGGTTTACTGAGAAATTAGTTGCTGACACTTCTGTCTTTGTTGTCCTGGATGATCCTAGAAACTAATCCATGATGAAAGAGATACCAGTTTGGAAAAATTTAGGATTTATTTGTTTAAACATTCTATCTTAAAAATCCCAAGAATTCTTAGAAGCAGTTCAGAACTCAATTGAATGCTCATGATTTTTTTGATCACAGTTAAATGTATGAACGGATTCAGCTATGTGAGGATATTATGCATGTTCTGTCAGTGCTTTTTACATTTGTAATGACTCATTAATACTTAAAAGCCATCACTCATTTGCTAGAGCTATCAGGTAGTGAATGTGCTTGCTCAAACTGCCCCTTTAAATGTCTTCACATAGCACAGTGTTCAGTACAGAGTCCTGGCTAAACCTGATGGAATATGCTCTTCTGAAAACAACAAAATATTTTGTTGTGCATCTGTAATGATAATTTTGTTCTATTTTGCCAGGTTACCTAACCGGCCCATCATTAATACTCCAATAATCAGTGTAATCATTTATAGAGATGGAAAGTCTTTGCCCAGTCTGCTGGACAGCCCAATTATGATTGAGCATGTTATGCTGGAAACGGAGGAGAGAACAAAGCCTGTTTGTGTGTTCTGGAACCATTCAATTGCGTATGTTTGCCAATCTGTACTGTTTTGGAAGACAGTTATTGTGTGTGGGCATTTTTAGGATAATAGTAATTGACTGAGTTGACATGGACTTGATTATGTGCCATCAAGTCCATGTCAACAATCACATAGATAGATTTTCTCCATAAGAGTAATAATTTAATCTTTTTTATATAGATAGCAGAGTATAAAGAGCAATGACAACTTCATTGGCTCTTATTTATTGCTGATTAGGAATAAAAGCTAGAAGTTTTTATTAAACTTTTTTTTATAAAGTACTAAAGTTTTTTTATAAAGTATTCTGATATTCAAACAGATGGCTTTTTTAGACAAATTCACACATCAAACATTTGTTTGAGAAGGATTTCTAGATAAAAGCTAGCTATTTAAATGGAAATAAGTTCTATTTCTTAAAAAAAGATTATTTCAACTTTAAAAGAACATAGACTATCGATCCACTTTTTGAAGCAGCATCAAATTGACTTGAAGACAATTATCAGCAGCTTTCTGTCACTCTATTAGTCATCTTTATTGTTTGTAATTAAAAACAGAAAGGATATGCTTGTGGGTATAAGGAAAATGATTTCACTGGAATCTCTGACTTCTTTTCATTCTTCCTCCCATTCCCACATGGGGAAAAAATAGTTTATCCATCCAGGAATATATTCAGTAGAAAAGAGTATTTATGAAGCTACTGTGATTGAGGGCACATTCTCATGTCCCATTAAGCATGACAGAAAGATATCCCATAACTATTTTTGCAGGTTAAAGCCTCACGAGCTGCCTTCATCTCATTCCCAGCCCACCAAGAACAACGTAAAGTCATATTTATTCAAGCCATTTTTAAAGCCATTTTCCCTCTTCTTTCAACAGTTATTATCTATCATTCAAACAATCTATGCCTCATTGGTCATAATGGTGATGATGCACTTAAGCTGAGATCAGCCCCGCTCCTGTTGGCTGCTTTAGGCTGCTGTGAGCACACTCCCTTTTTTCAGTCGCTGAGACTTTTTTTAAGGCCATTCTGATTTTGGGAGTGGGAGACCACAGTTCTTTCAAACCACGAGCTCTTCTCCTGTACCCACCAGTTTCCAGTCCCACATACCTGATCCATGAAATTGGAGAACTGGCAGGCAAAGAGCCATCTCTCCTCAATTCTTCTGCCATCACTCCCAGGCCTGGGAATCAATCCAGGGGTGATAAGAGATGTGGAGCCACCAGTTACCCTTCTCCTTCAGCCCACTGCTAAGGAAAATAAAATGGAAGGTGCTTTGGATCTTCTTGCCCAAAGCCCAGAAATGCAGAATTTAACAAAACCTTGTGAGCATCCTAAAAACGTATGGGGTACTTGTATTTTAACCATGCAGTCTTACACATTGGGAAGGTTCGAATGAAAAATTCCTTTTTGAAAAATAGTGAATTCAAATCTCAATATATAATAAGAGTTTATTAAGAAAAGATAAATTAGGGAAAACAAGAAAAGATAAACAATCATGTATTCCTAATTCCAAATAAAATTGATACAGACAGTTGAGTTAAATAGTTGCTTAATACTTAAGACTTATGGAAGTCATGAGGATCAATGGTTCTTAGCTTTGATGGCAGTGTGACCATCTGCTGGGAGACTAGTGGGCTTCCTTGTGCGGTTGGTTGGCCACTATGAGAACAGACTGCTGGACTAGATGGGCCAGGGGTCTAATCCAGCAGGACACAGCTTATGTTCTTAATACCTCTTTGAACTGCAGAGATAACAGTTGGAGAGAGATTATCTGCACCTCCTGTCTCAATGTTTGTAGGCAGGCTCTCCTTGTTCCTTTCACCAATTCTCTTGCTTTCCTCTTTACTTCTGAGTATGCATCCCCAATTTTCTGGGGACTAAATGGGATCCGCTGTCTTTCGGGGAGACTGACTGTTGTTTCACCCAGTGAAAAACAGTGTTTCATGCATGATATGCTGGGCCTAGGCAGCAAATCAGAAATTATCTAAGAGGTTAATTTGCCTTCCTAAAGACCCTTGGTGGAATTAGAAACGTGTAGTCTAATTTTCACCAGTTGTTGTTGCTGTTGTTGTTTTGTCTAGATGGAATTACATGGGGAGAAGCTTTTTTTCTTTTTCTTTTTTTAGGAAAAGAAGCTGAATTCTATTCTGAATTCCTCTCGGGAAGGAGATCAGTCTATCAAATGTTCTAGGCGACTGTGTGGTGCCCTACCAAGAATGAGGGGCTTCTGTGCTTCTTTTTTTCTAGAGCATGCCATGTATTTCTTTTTGCAAAAATTACAGCTCTTACTCAAAATTGCATCCCTGAAGACGTGCATCCAAATATTGAAATCAATATTAGGATATAAAAATAGATACATACCAAATAATATGAGAGATTTAGAATAATGGGATTTTATTATAGTTTTCTAACCAGGAGAAGATTCAATATTACTTAAAGATCAAAGAGATAGCTAAGTGATAATAATGGGTTACTTGAGTTCTTAAGCTACATGTATATAATCTGGTCATTTGTCATGTTGAGGCAAAGTTAAAGAAATAACAACCTTTACCTATTGCAAACATTGACTTCAATTGCCAGACACTGCATTAATGAGCAGGCTGCTCTGGGACATGAGTAACTGCTCTTGAGAAGTGGGGGTAAACTTTTGAATGCACCAGTTTTCATAAAAACTGCACTTTTAAAAGCCTGTTACGTTATGTGAGTTGCACTGTTAATTATTTAGAGGAGGGAGGGTGATGAGAAACTGAAATACCAATCCATCCTTGAATCAGTTTGGCCTGTCAAGTAACAAATGTAACTGGCATTTCTTTTATTTTTTCCTTTCATTGACCAGAACTAGAGAAGCAGGAGGCTGGTCTTCAAAAGGGTGCGAGCTGTTTTCTCGGCGCCAGAACCATATTACTTGCCAGTGTAACCACCTGACGAGTTTTGCAGTCCTAATGGATATTTCAAAACGTGAAGTAAGCAGTTCCCTTGTGATTATTTTGTTTATTCAGTAATGAAACAGTGTGGGATGAAAGTAGTAAGTGAGTGAGATCATTTTAAATTAGTGTTTTATTTTTACTTTAAAAGCTGCCTTCCAGTTTATCGAAGTATTGTGTTTTAACACGCAATACCCTGTTTCAGCTACAAAGTGTTTGCAGAGGGCATGACTTATTGTTTGGTTCATTTTCTTTTGTTTCCTCACCAACATACAATGAAAATTTTTAGAAGATGAATTACTGTCATTTTTTAATCAGGAATCTGATAGCACCTTTTTTGATGAGCAAATGTTATTAAAAGGCATAAGTTGCCATGAGCTGCAGCCTCAGCTAGTCTGAAAAGGTGCTATCAGATTCCTGATTATTTGCCATCATAGACTAACACAGGTCTTCTGCTACAATGTCATTTTTAATGAATTCCTGATTACCTGTATTTCTTGACAGCTTTAAATCTAAGCCTTATTTGATATAAGGTGTCAAGAGAGCTAGTTTTTTTTTTTAAAAAAAAGGGTTGGTGATTATTTACTTCCAATATTTAGTAATTTATATTTGCTTTTCTTCTGTCATGACTCGGGCAAATCACATCAGGTTTCTAGGTTGTCTCTTGCTGGGCACTGATTGGCCCAGGGACTTTTATGGGTAGGGGTAGGGGGCAAAAAATTCAAGATGGCACCTACATGATTAAACCCCCACCCTTTTTATGGGCATGCCTACCATCTTGAATATTTTGACACCCCCCCTGCAGATGCCCCTCACCCTGCATCTCAACCCATGCCTTCCAGAGCAACGTATGGACCCAGAATTGTCCATGTTGAATCATTTGCATCATACTTTTTGTTTGCAAATTGCTCTATTACTTAATGTATTTATCCTTACTATAAGATGACAAAGTGAGTTGTTGTAAGTCCCATTTCATAGATTGGGACTTGCCTTGTCTTCTTTCACTAAAAAAACGTGTTAGTGAATTAATTGCACTGTCCGACATATTCTCTTAAGTTTTTTTAAAACATCATGCTTGGAAATTGACAGCCCTTCACGCTGCTTAAGTGAATCTGGATTTGAGGTGGAATAGCATTTAGTCAAATAAATATACTAAGAAATTAATGTTACTTTAAAAAGCATAATAACTGAGCGTTTGGGACGGGAATAAAGACAAATGAATACTATTTTCTTTTTATTGGTCTATATCTTAATAAACAGATTGATAAGTAATCTTTTATTTCACAGAATGGCGAAGTACTTCCTCTCAAGATCATCACTTATACAACGGTCTCCATCTCACTGGTAGCTTTGTTGCTGACCTTTATACTTCTGGTCTTGATCCGAACATTGCGGTCCAACTTGCATAGCATTCACAAAAACTTGGTAGCTGCTCTGTTCTGCTCAGAGTTGGTCTTCCTGATAGGAATCAACCAGACAGAAAATCCAGTAAGAGTTAATTTCAGTGACTTTTGTTTAACATGCTTTTGTTCACTTTGATGTATCCCAAACAAAAAGGTATACTGTGACCCAAAGGTGTGCATGCATTTCTGTCAGTTTTGCTACCAAATTGGCCTTGTTCTACTTGAAATACACAGTTTGAGCCAAAGTGATGGGTTTGCTTAAGAAGGATCCCATGCAGACACTGTTTCTTTAACCATATACTAGACCAGCTCTTCACAACCTTCAATTTTGCAACTTGTTGTAGCCTGGGTGCATCTGGATAGCATCAGGTAGGGGAAGACTGATGTGGAAACGAGTTACTGATCAACCCACTTTTGTCAGAGAATGGATGGAATTTAGCAGGGTGCTGCTAGATGGTTGCTGTTGTCTCATGCACACTTTCTTGGAGAAGGATGTCTGATGAATAAGGTGCCAGATTTGAAGAGTTTATAGGCAAAGTGCTCTTCTCATCCCTCTGCTGCCCCACACAAAACTTTGGAGGAATGGGGTACTGCAATAGCTGGAACAAGTGACAAGGAAAAGTCTCTAAATCTGTCTGACTCAGCCCTTCCCTCACTTCTTGTACAGTAGTGATGGACAACGTTAGAGGGGTGGAGGATGTAATTCTGCCTCCCAGTCTTTCAAAGGACTGCAGAGGACATCACCAGAACATGGTGCTGATGTCACTGTTGGCATCACTGAAAAGGGCAAGATTTTACAAGTTGGCTTGAGAGTGGAAGACCTCTGGGAGTCAAAGTGCTCCCATTTCCATCCTTAAAATCCCCCAACCTTCCCAAACAGCCAGAAAAAAAACAGGCATTTTTCAGACTATTTTCAACCTTTTCCTAGGATTATGATGAGATTAAGTGTGGGATGAATATAGATTGCCTCCTGTTCTCATTCCCACCCTTAATCTGAATGAAAAGAAACCCGTGTGTGGTTGAAATGTGGCCATTTTCAGCTGCAGAATCTTGAATATTGGGTTGTCAAATGGGGCACCTCAGGGTTGTATGTGGTCCCTGCTTTAGAGAGGGAGCGAAAGAAAGGGAAAATACGTTGGGTTTCCAATTTGGGCAGGTGACACTGGCAAGTCTCCCCCCCCCCACCTGCTTTTTAATAGCCAGATGTTATAAAAAAGGAATGCCATGGTTAGGAAGTAGCAACATCCATGTCAGTCCCACTAGGTAGACCAGATCAGGAAATTAACAGGATGGGTACAAGTACTTTTATTGAGATTGGCTATAAGTATCTTGCAAGTCTGATTGTTCTGTACCTCCTCCTCATCATCGTCGTTCAGTGAGTTAGAGAGGTGACATCCTGAGCCACTCAAATGTTATCTTGTTCTGGACTTAAACGTGCTTCAGCCCCTTTTGCCTAGGCAACGGTTTCTGCATATGTCTGTCAAGGTCATGTTCCTTACTCTCTACAACCATGATTCTCCTCAAGTGCCTCTAGTCTCCAATGTATCGCCTGTTGCATCAGGAGCAGGATCCAAAGAAATTAGAGAACAAGAAAAGCTGTATCAACCCAACTTCTCACTTTCCCTTTCAGGCTTTTAATATTATTTTTAAAAAAACAAGGAACAGAAAGAAGGAAAGGTTCAGGGAACAGTGGGCCCGGATATTTGCCCCACCATGTTGGTGCTGCTGATGCTTGGCCTGGGGATTGCTTCTGAGTAAATAAATGTAACGATCTGTCGCTCTCGATTCCCAACGAAAGAAAGTCTCCTTGAAACTGATATAGGTTCAAAGAAAAGCTCATTTATTGAGAAGTAGTGTACAGGTCCAAAGCATTGCTAAGACTAAGCCTGTGCATGCCGAAAAGTTACTTTTGCCCATTTCTAAGTGCACCCCCCCTTGCCAGCTTTCCTAGTCCTCTTCTCCATCATCCATTGGTACAACCTTGAGCGTTCTTGAGAATCCGATAACAGCCCATCTGCTTCTAACGGCTCCTTCCTGGCATGACCCCCCCCCCTTCCTATCTACAATGGCAGAAACGAAGTAAGCAAGCTAGCAAGTTGGCTAATTGATTGTGAGGATTCTGACAATAAGTTGAAAATGGGGCTGGGTATCACCTCCATATCCACATGGAGGATAGAAAACTCAGCACAGAAGTTTTCTTCCATTGGCTTAAAGGCCACACAAAGCTTTACATGGCATATCAAGAGCCATACTTAAAAAATGAGTAGATCCAGGACCTGTTGGGGGGGAGGGGCAGAGGAGAGTCAAGAATTGAGTTGGGTTGCTGATAAACAAAACCTTTAGCCTCAACCATTCTGAGAAGACCCTGGGGACTTTACCTCAGTAAAATGTATAATTCTTTAGCTGTCCTTCTTTATAATATGCTGGCTCAGCCCTTTTAAGGAGTTTGTGATAAGAATATTTTTTTTCAAATTAATGTCCTTTTAAATCCTGGTTTTGAAAACAAGAGTTGACCATGAGTCAATTAACAAAAATATACTGCCACATCTTAAGCCATTTCTTAAACATTTTACTTGAGCAAGCAGGAAATCACACAGAAAGGGCCACTCCTTGAAAGGTAGTGAGATCTGCTGGTATGTCTTTCAAACAGTTCTTGAACCTTCCTTGCAGAATGAGAGTAGTCTCAGCAGTCACACACTAATGAGCATGAAAAGTCAAGAATGTAGGAACACAAATGACATAGAGTCGCTCAACATTTCATTTCCTTTTATTAATTTCTGTAAAGCAGGGATCACATGACTGGGAGAGGTTTCAGTGATCCGTGGATGATTGATTGACAAAATTCTTTATTTTCATTGTTGCATATCTAAATAAGCAGTTTGCATCATTATGACCTATACAGATAAAGCATGCACACCCACACACATGAAAATAATACTCAGAATTATATTAGGAGAGTAAAGCCTTTACAGGGAGGGTATAAAATTGCCAACTTTAGCTTTTAAACTGTGAGTATAAAGCTGCCAGCTCAAGTTTAGCTCTTTTCTGACGTTTTGATTAGAAATTAAATTTTGATTAGAAATTAAGTGGCAATTTTCCTACCCTTTAGTAGTTTAACATAGGAGACGGAGGCTATGTTCAGAAACAAAAAGAAGTATACATTCCTCACCTTCCTGTGGGGCCATAAGTAGACCAAACGTTACCACTTCCATTTCTGTTAACCAGTGTAGAGTCAGGTAAAATCCACAAACTGCACTTAATCTTAATTATGGTTTCTTAATACAAGTTAGTTTTATTGACTTAAGTTTGATATTGATTTGCTTTAATGAACCATAGTTAAGACTGACCACAAGCTTGAGTTCGGAAGAAATGGGTGATTTCAGTTAGTTAAAAACGAATGTGAAAATGTCTTTTCTCCTTTCAGTTGCCCCAGGAGTTCATAAAAGCTTGTGTTTTTTTTTTTTAGTTCCTGATTGAAATATACCCTCCCTCCTCTAAATACTGTACACATTTTGCACACTATGTAAGGTTTGGTGAGTCACAGACTGCGCAGTTCTTAAGGACTGAAAGAAGCTTACCAAAATTATGAGTATACAAATGATTATGTGTAGCTATAAATTAAGAGAAAATATGATTCTGGAGAACAAGAACAGGGCATGATAATTCTCCTAACTTTCCTTTGGAGACCCAAAAGCACCTGACTGGACCTGTTTAAAATGAGATGCTGGACTATATTAGCATCTGGTCTAGCGTGTTGTTGTTGTTCAGCCGTTAAATCGTGTCTGACTCTTCGTGACCCCATGAACCATATCGCACCAGGTCTTCCTGTCCTTCACCGCCTCCCTGAGTTTGCTCAGTTTCATGCTCATTGCTTCAGTGATGCTATCTAACCATCTCATCCTTTGCCGTCCCCTTCTCCTTTTGCCTTCAACCTTTCCCAGCATCAGGGTCTTTTCCAAATATTATGCTTCTTACAGTTAGTGGTCTGGCAGTCTGAAAAAAAGGCTAGGCCATAATCATGCATAAAATAGTTACTTGGATTGCAGCCCTTACAGTTCACTTACATATAACCAAGGATTGATTGTTGTGCTAAAATATATGGTGGCTTGGCAGAGGCAGTTCTAATTGATCTGAGTTCTTTCTTTTTCTAGTTTGTATGCACCGTAATAGCCATTCTTTTGCACTACTTCTACATGAGCACATTTGCTTGGATGTTTGTTGAGCAGCTTCATATCTACCGTATGCTGACCGAAGTGAGAAACATCAATTTTGGGCACATGAGGTTCTATTACGTTATGGGTTGGGGGATTCCTGCCATTATAACAGGTAAGAAAAGGATATACTTGCACTATGATCTTATGTTTAGCCTTACAAATGCCAAAACTTCCCCCCAGGAATTCTTGGTAACTGAAATCTGGGGAATGTTTTATATATTCTGAACAAAAAAAGACAGACATATCCTAAGTTTCTATTTGAAGATGTAGAAATGCTACCTTAGGCTACAGAAAATTGAGAAGTACACAAAATTATGTTCTGGTTTTAAATGCTATTTACTTTTTGACAGCAAGAAACATCTCCACTCCCATCAAATGTACATTAAACTAGAAGTTAAACATAGTGACTTAAAAAGAAATTTGAATGACTTGTAAGGGAAAATATTTAAACATGAAGATCCAAAGATATTCTGCATAAATCCAGTGTCTCAAATGAATGAAAATATATTCACTGCCAGACCTAAAATATCTTCCATCACAATTGTAAGTTCTAATTGTCACCAGCCAGTGAGTGACATGATACCAGTGGAAGTGACATGATACCACTGGAAGCACTGTGAGTGGTTCAAGTAACATCTGAAGGATCAGAGTTCTCTACCCTGCTATTTGTGTCGGAGAGTAAGTCTCATGAAACTCAATTTTTGTACTCTTAAATATTGTAGCCTAATAATCAAGGTATATTACAAAGCTTATTAAAGAATACAGTGGATTGTAAGCAGAACCAGTCCATCAGTCCTGGACCAAATAAATGTTGGCTGAAGTGATGATCAGCAAATAGAAGTTCACATAGTTCGGGAATGGATGTGAGAAGATGATGGACCAGAAAAAAATGATTATGTTTGCCAAGGTTGAAGACAGTAGAAGGAAGGAAAACTGCAGATAACCTTAGATGGAGAGGATCAAAGAGATTACTCAAATAACCTTGGAAGAGTTACAGTTGATTACTGGAGGCATGTGATGATGAGCGTTTGCCCATAGAGTTACTAAGTTGAACCCAGCTTGATGGAACTTGCTGAGCTGAATTTAGTGAGAGCAGAAAATGCAGTCCAACCTTCCTTGATCATTGTAGCCAATCCTCTGTTGTATTTTCATCCACATATATTGCACAGAGTTATTCCTTCTACCACATACTATATAAAGAAAGGGATAACGGGTTCTTCATCACATTTTATGTAGTGAGAAATAGCAGCAATGGTATGTCATGAAGAAGTTTTGGAGAGGGATTTTTTTTCTTGAAACTATAGCTCAAAGTTCGAGAAAACATGCATGTATCAACTTCTCACCTCCAGTACATTCTGCATATTGAAAAAGGATTATAATTGTTTGTTTGGGAATTAGAACTTGGCTAGCCTCCCTCTGTATGTATGTTTGCATAATATTTAATACTGAGGAACAGAATATTTACTATAAATAACCTGCAATATTATGGCATGGCATAAAGTGAGATAGAAGATGGGTTGATAAGTTATTGCGCCCCGGGCATGATATTGAGGGAAGGACTATTAATATGCTTGAAAATTGTTCCCTTTTTGTAGCTGGGATGCTGGTAAAACAATCTTAGCATATAAGAAGGATACAGATTTCCCCCCACCAATTTTTATATTGTAATATCAAGGTTGCTTGTAATCACATGATATTTTTAACAACAAAAACAACTAAATCTGTGACAACAAAGAATGAGGATGGTTATACCCCACAAATATCCTGAAAGTACTGATTAGTTTTCAATGACTGAAAAAGTTCCATGATAAAACAAATAATGTTTTATGCAAAATAAACTGGATGAATGAAGCATTTAAATCAGTTTTATTATAAGACAGATAAAGGGGAAAAGGGAGAAAATGTTGGAAGACTTTTATAACGTTTTTCTACAATATCCTCCAGTGTGTTTTAACTGCCTCAAGCAGTGGAAATGTTTGCACATGCTAATGGTTCTATGGTAATTTCTAAGCAACTTTGTTTCTCTTCAGATGGATTCCTTTAGAGGAGTAATTAAACACTTTTAAAAATAAATTTAATTGCTAGTTTTCCCATTACCTTCACTTTGGTTTCCACAGTGGCTATCTGTTAACATAAATTTCCAGATCTATTTACTTCTTTTTGTCTTTAGAAAAGTCTTTAATCTAGTTTCACAAGCTTTTGAGGTTTTTCAGGGTTAAAGTTTATATCCATCCTTTTTGCAACATTCATTCAGAACATAAGCGTGTGTATGTACAAGAAAACTTCTAGGTTGCCTTATTCTGAGAGCAGGTTTATCCCATCTGTGTTGCCTGGTGAAGAGTTTCAAATCAAAAATATTCTGTGATGCTGTAAGGAATTGCATAAAAAAGCAAACTGCGTATGTGGAAGGATGTGTGCTTAAAGGGTTCTTTAGTTACTAAGTGCTTCTTAAAGCAGAGCAATATTAAGAATAGATGTGTGTAGCATTGCAAATTCCTACGGATATTCATTTATCTAATCTGCTCAGCATTGTTTGTCATACCAATTAAATTATACTGCACCTATCTCTTCTATCAACAGGCCAGACTGCTCCGATGCTATCAAATACTCATGAATCTTGTAATCAGTTGTAGAGGAGCTAAATAATTGAATGCTAACAAGAAGTTAGAGATAGCAAAAGGGGTTGAGAGGAAAGTACTATCACAGAAACTGAGAAAGCAGAGAAAGAGTATAGGGACCAAGAAAATTGGCCAGAGGAAGGATAATTGAATAAGAAAAAGCAGAGTTCACAGAAAACTGCTGAGGAGCAAAAACCAGAGGAGAAAGACAGAACACAGAAATGAAGGCCTGAAAATGGTCCAGTGGAAACAGGAGGAGGAGGAAGAAGAAAAGGGAATGTGGAAGAAAACCTATTTGTAATCTAGATTCAGATCAGACTTCTCAATCTCAGGCTGTCAAGATTGGTTGGAGTGCCATCATGCTCACTCAGCAGTTGGCTGAGGACTATGGGAAATGTGAACTATCAAGTCTGGAGGGCAACTGGCTACAGAAGGTTGGCATGGAGGCTTTTTTTGTGCTGGCAAGCTTTGAATATGATCAAGGTTTAGGATATGAAAGCTCAAAGATAGAGATATACTGGGTGGGAGTGGGATTTAAAATCCTTAGTAGTAAGTACTTCTTTCCTAAACTGTTGATTTCATACTTGGGGGCTGAAATACATCTCATTTTAATTCAATATCTAATGAGTAGGATAAGATTTAGACAGTGAAAAACAACCTTTCCTTCTCCCCAAAAAAACTACTGAAACAAAGAGAATCCTCCTACTCTTTTGCATTTTTTTTATACTTCTTAATGTGAATTAATGTTTCAAAGGACTCCATACATTGAGTTTCACTCTGCTTTTGCATTGCAATGCAGGTCTTGCTGTCGGTTTAGATCCCCAGGGATATGGGAACCGAGATTTCTGCTGGCTCTCTGTTTATGACACCCTGATTTGGAGCTTTGCTGGTCCCATTGTAATAGTTGTGGCTGTAAGTATTGTAGATTCTGCAGTGGTATAATCCTCTAATAGAGCAAGGTTATAGTCAGTGTAGAGAGCAGTAATCACAACTGAGTGTGAGGCCACCTCCCTTTCAGACTTCTTGTACAAAACATAAATAAGAATATATATCTTGCAGCTGTTTAAAATTATAAAATGTCTCAGTAGCAATGTGATTGATTGGTTGACTATGTGCCATCAAGTCGTTTTCAACTCCTAGTGACCATATAGATAGATTTTCTTTAGGACAATCTATTCCTAATCTGGTCTTTCAGGTCTTCTAATGGTGTGCTCATCACCGTTTTAACTGAGTCCATCCACCTCACCAGTAGCAATGGGACTAATGGCAAATTACCTTTTTTTCCCCAAACATTATTATTGTTTGTTAAAAGATAGATCTTCTTTGTACTTAATTATGTGCATGTCTTTTATTGACAAGAATATGATTGTGATTCCAAATATAGTGAAGCCTGAGGGTTATACTGTCCTTAAAGTTATAATATGGCTACATTTGTCTGTATAAAATTTTTAAAGACTCTGACCCTTTGAAGTTTAAAATGTATTGTGCTAAAAAAAAAAAAGCATTCCCTATAGTCATTACTAATGGGTCTCTCTAAAAACTCATTAGGTTGCAGGGTAGACAAGCCAAATAAATGTTAAAACCAGTATATAGGTGTCTTAAAACAAGATGGTTATACTTGTTCCTTTTTTTTTATTTGATTTATATCCTATTTTTACAGTCTGGTGAGTACTCAAAATTTAAAAAACAAAAAGAATGATAAAAAAAGTTAGATCCTTAGATTAAAATTAGCAATAAAAGAAGTGATAACATTATTTACTACCAATTAAAAACCTGATGGAAGAAACACATGTTTACAGATTTTGTAAATAGTGAGTGAATGAGGACCAGATGTGCTCCTAGGGAACGCATTCCATAACCTTGGAGCAATGCAGACCTCTGACAGTGGGGGTGTCCTCAAAAGGGCCTCTCTCCTTTATCAGCTGGACAGGATTGTAACAGGAGAGGTAGCCCCACCGATAGTTGAACCCTCAGCTATTTAGGACTCTAAAGGTCAGTACCAATCTCTTACACTGTGTGCCCTGTAAGCTTACTTTAGTACTACATGATCCTTTAGCTTATTATCAGCACAATCATTTGCCTTCCTAACAACTTCCGTACATTAGTGAAGACTTTTCAGGAGGGCTTTCCATGTATAACCTTTCTTGCTACTTTGTCTTGCTACTTAAATACTTTATACATTCTGTTTGTTGCTATTATTTTATTCTGTTACTGTTTTGGGTTTTATATTTCTGTGTTTACAGTAATGTTTTTATTGTCAGTTTACATGAGCTATCTAGAACTCTATGGAGGACAAACATTTTCATTAAAAATTCAAGAAGATTCCCACTACTGTAGTTTTCTTCTTTGTTCACACCCACACACATACATGGTGGATTCATAAAATAGAAATTGTTGTTCTGATCTTTATGTTTTTTTCCCTTCAAGATCAACATTGTAATCTTCATCTTAGCAGTGAAAGCATCATGCAAACGAAGGCAGCGTTCACTGGAGAAAACTGGTATCATGTAAGTTTACTGGTATCATGTAAGCCAGGTGGAAAGGAAATCATCCTGAGCAGAGATAATATAGAGTGACATATATTTGTTACAAAGTAGAATAATTTTTAGCAGTTTATTGAGTCATTGGTCATCTTAAGAAGATGGTATCAAGAGTGGAGAAGCTGTACTTGTGTGCCATTTAATCTCATTTACATTACTTCCTTCACATTTCATTTCCACATTCCAGTTTTTGTGATTCCATTCATAAGATAGCTTTTTGCATAATAGTATTATAGTGAACTGCTTGCTAAAACAGATCTGTTGAAGATATAAAAAATAAGGATTGCCTTCAGACCTGGAGTTGCCTTCTCCTTTGGTAGCATGTATTCTCAATTTTGAGATTCATTCCAAACATTTTTGAGATCAGATCAGTACATTTTAAAAAAACATACCCAAATTTTTCTCCAGAAAGCATTCACAACAAATTACACTCTAACACATCACTGCAGTGGATTATTCTGTAGTCTCTTGTAGGATTTGGGGGACTGAAGGAACAGCCCAGGTTCTGTTGGATAAAGTTACCAACACACACAAGTAGCTCTTTTGTTGATATTCTAGGTCCTCTTCTTTCTGACAGTTGGTTTAAATATGTTCTTTTCTGATTTACTCTATAAGTCTGACAATTTTAGTCAGTTTAGGACACATCCTCAGATACTATACATAGGAAGCTGCCTTCTATTGAGTTCCATTTTACTTTCTACTGTACCATTTAGACCAATTCCAGCTTTCCAGCAGGAGTTTTTCTAGCCCTGTTTGGAGTTGCCAAAGGTTGAATCTGGGACTTTCTATACCCAAGGCATGAGTTTTATTATTCTGCAACACTCCCTCAATTAATGAATTTAGAGACTAAGGTTGTTCCACCATTCTCTACCCTTAGCTAACATACTGCTGTTATCTGATGATGCAGTAAGAGGAAGTCAAAGGAGGCAATTTACTATGTTCTTGAAGATCATTGCAAGTCTCTGAATTCATTCATTGAGGCAGCAGTGCTGATGTGCCCAGTGTGTGTGTGAAAAGCAATTAAGGTGTTGCTTTGCAGTGAATTCCTCAAAGCATTGAGATCAAACATGTCCCCCAAAAGACTCATGGTTGCTTCAAGGGCTTTCACACGTCTCTCCATGTATGTGCAGACACACTGAAAGTGTCTTTGCCTGCATATGCAGACACAGACAATCTGGGGAAACTTTCCAAACAGCTACCCCAAGTCTTAATATGTCTGCCTCAGCACTTCAAGGAGGGATATTTTCCTCATGCAGAGTGAAGTGTTCTTTCCAATACTTTGCCCAAGCCTAGTACCTTATGTAGCACATATTGCTTTCCATATCATATTGGGAGAAAGGCAGCATGCGAATGGATTTGGGGTAGTAGAATCATGCAGCCTGATAAGGAAAGACACTGCCAGCACATGATGTAATCAGCATTGTTAGGAGCTGGTACTTAATTATAGTATAGATAATGACATTATCATTTAGAAGTCACAGATCAGTTACTGACATCTGTTTGGACAAGACTGGACAAGGTTTATGAGCTGCAAAAATCTACAGCAATTTTGACAAGGTTACAGAGTAGATTAAAACCTTTTTGTTTCTGCATTTTAGTTAGGGATCTTCCAGAATGATTTGTTTCCCAGGATGGACTGGAAATAGAAGTCTACACACCAAAGGAGCTGTATTTCATGCCTTAAAAGAATTATTTTAATTGTGCTTTTTATCTAGGTCTGTACTGAGGACTGCCTTCCTCCTCCTCCTGTTGGTCAGTGCGACTTGGTTACTGGGTCTGATGGCAGTAAATAGTGACATAATGACCTTTCACTACTTGTTTGCTATCTTTAGCTGTTTACAGGTAAGCTATAACATTTGGTCTTAATGGTAAGCCTTTTGTTCTGTTTCAAGGGCCTTGATAATTTATTTATTCTCTGTTGAAGTAGACTGTATTTTTGAAGATGAGCTCACAATGAAAATGGCAAACCAAAATGACTTTAATTTTCCTTTACACAGTGGAAACCAGGAAATTTTATTGAGGCGGCCTCCAGTAAATGAGTTGCCTTCTTTGAAATGCACAGCTGTTTAAAAAAAATGAAGGAATAGCTTTAACACCTGCTTTTGCTGTAATGGTTCTCCCATTTTTAATTATTTAAATGTATCTCTGCTGCTAATCTTTTCAAGAAATTATTATTTTTAATCAAAGTCTTTGATTTTCAGTTTCTGTGAGGATAGGTTAACAGAAGCCCAGAAGATCCCACTGGAAAATTGTAATGACATGCAACACAGGAACATATTTGCTAAGTTTAATTAATTAAATAGAAATGTAGGTAGGTGCTATACACCAAGAGAGACCTCCTTCCTATCTAGCTCAATATTGCCTGCAATATAGCCCTGGAAAGGTTAGCTTTTTATTTCAATGGGGGTTAGAAGAATTCCAACTAGATTATGTGCCTGTACTAGTATGAGATGCCATCTTAGGGCAGAGATGAACAGCACTCAGGTTGCTACGTTCAGTGGTTTGAGGGAGCTGAGAACTGCAATCATGGCACAATGATATTCAGTAGATAAGGATTCATCTTCAGAAGATGTACTCATCTTAGAAGTTGTACTCATTTCTAAGTTCTACCAGCATATGATCAAAGGGGAGATGTTTGGGAGAGATAAGAACTAAATGGGAGAGTTGCACAGGCAAACGGAAGCACTTCTTCATGCAATTCACAGTTAAATTGTGGGATTCAGTTGCATAAAACTCATTTCCATCAACTTACGGTAACATACATTTTCTCTCAAGTCGAATTCAACTCCTGGTGACTACTGGGACAAGTCTGTGTTATTTTCTTAGCAAAAATACAGAACTGGTCTGCCATTACTTTATAAAATGTAAAATATTTTTAAAGGTCCTCCTTATATGATCACTTTGTTTATCATTATGGAAGAATAACATATTAACATACTTCTATTCTTCTCCTTCTTCTTGGTCCCTCTCACAACAATCTAGGGCCTCTTCATCTTTTTTTTCCACTGTATATTCAACAAGGAAGTGAGGAAGCATTTGAAGAATACATTCAGTGGAAAGAAGGCTTTTCCGGATGACTCCACAACAACCAGAGCTACCCTGTTAACTGTGAGAAGTTATTTTGCAGAAGCATTTCCCTACAAATTGGTTGGCTCAGAATTCTGTTTTATATATTTCTTTTTTCTCTCTACAATTGTCCATTGTTGTATTGATAATTGTTCAGTTTAGGACTGAGGTATTTTTAATTAAAATTGTAACTAAGAAAGTGACCTTAGAGCAGGCCTACCAGGCACTCAAAAGGTCCTGATTGATCTGGGATTTTGAATACCCAGCAGGTGGGAAGTACTTCAAAATCAAGCTGACTGTCCAATGTTTGTGGGCTTTGGGCCACCTGGGTTCTGTTTCTTACTTTTGTTCATGCACAGAACCAAATTCAGCCTTGTAATAGTAATCTGGTCACAAATGGTGGCAAAGAATTAAGAGAAGGTGACAGTGAACACATGGGGGGATTTAATTACAAGGTGGCTTCAGGTAGTTTCCACAGCTTGGTTCAGCAAACATGTTTTGAGATTGAGATTGAGGAGAATATGCTCTGTTAATACAACAAGAAAGTGGCAAGGAGTTTATTGTCACTGTCCCTGGTACTACTGACTTAAAGATGATAGAAAGTTTTATGCAGGAAAAAACAAATGATGAGCAGGCATCCATAGGACAGAGAGAGGCCATTAATTTGAATAAGTGGGAAGAGTAACTTCACACTGAATTATTCAGAAATGCAGGAATTTGGGACTTGAAAAGGTGGTTTGTGTGTTTTCATGGCAGAGACCGAAATAGTGCATGCATTCTCAGTAGTAGTAGTAGTAGTAGTAGTAGTAATAGTAATAGTAATAGTAATAATAATAAATCAGTCAATTGCAAAAGGCAGCTTTACTTAGAACAGCTTACATCCCGCAACAATACCTTTAACACCATGAAACAATATTTGCCTATCCCAGGTCCTTGGGAAGTACTCAATAGGTGGACAAAAATGCCAAATCCAGTCTAAACATCTGGCTGACTGTCGACCAACAATAACAATAATAATTTATGGTTTAGTTATAAGGCCATATCAGAATACAAAATGCAAAACAATAAATATATAAGAAAATAAAAGGCAGAACTAAAAGGAAATACAAATCATATTTCTGTATTTACCCCAGTCAGATCCACATATGCTTATTCCAATACAGCCTGAGATTGTTGGAGCCAAGAATCAAAAAATAAATTAATTCACATTAATTAATTAATATGCAAATTGTGTAAATGTTTTTGTAGTTGATGTGCATGTGCACCTTCTTCATTAAAGCTTGAGATCAGGTAGCCCTACTTACAGTACAAATAGGAGAGTTAGGGAAATAAAATTAACTAGATCAAATGTCTTATTTGACCATTATAAATAGGGATGAAAAGTTGGATTATTCCTAATCCTTTTTTTAGAGAGCAAAATGTTTCTTTTTATTATTAGAAGTTCTTTACTGAAGGTAGCTCTTTGCTCCCTAAAAGCAAAACTCTGTGAAGTAAGCAAAAGATTAGTTTACTTAGGCTCATCCTTGTTTTAACTAACCGTGACAAAATCTGATTATCTTTAAAGAGTTTAAGACTCATTTGATTACTAAGGCCATGACTGGGTTAATTACATAATGTGAGTCTTCAAGGGATATACCATTTCAGATTGCCTACAATCTAGAATGTCCCTCCCACCCCAAAGAAAACAAAGAAGTAGGTAGGAAGAAAGACAGTAAGAATGTTTTTTTCCCCCTGTGCTGAAAGACTTTGGAGAAAGCCTTGCTCAGCAAAAGCTTTAGATATACGTATCGTTGTACAGGTGGGTCTCGGTTAATGAATCCCACAAAATGGTAGCATTATTCGAATTTGCGCTATTCAAAGTGACATTTCTATGGAAAATAGGATAATTGGTTCTAGCTTGACGGAAATAGCAACTTATATTTTTAAACATAAACTTTTATGTTTATTAATGAAATATTGTATAACAGTGAAAGAGGATCAACCCATATCCAAAGTGTACCTGCTATCTCCTGTATTCTGCTGTATTCTTCAAAATGAGCCTCTTTGTTTCTGAGCTTTCCTCAAACGGAACCTTCCTTTTCTCTGTTTTTGCGCACACAATGATTAGTGTCTAAAACCCAATGGCAACTGCACATGTGCTAGCCTCAACCACGGGCGCACTAGCCTCTCACTAACTGAATTTTGTCTCGCATTAAACAGACCTGGTATTAATTTATAATTCGCACTAAATTGAATATCGCACTATTTGAAGTTGAACTAATCATGACCTACCTGTACATATAACTTTTTTTAAAATAGCATCTATCTTTTAAGTAGCCTTGCTTTCCAGATGACATTTCTTCTTTTTTCTTTCTCCCTCTCTCTCAGCGGTCTCTGAATTGCAATGATACCTATATTGAAGAACCAAATATGTATCGAACCACTATTGGGGAATCCACAGTCTCCTTAGAAAGCACCGTCAGGTCAGCCAACAATCACAATAACTACTTTGCTTGTATCCTCAGGTAATCTGGTAATGGTGCATGGTTTTCCAGATTTCCTTCTCGTTTTGTGTTTCTTTTACAAATAAAACGATTCCTTGCCCCATTGGCAAACAAAATAATGTGTGGCCTCTTTTGCAAAAATTGTCCTTGCCTCCATTCTCTGCAGATCTGTTCTTATGCAATGTATTCTCTCTGGACCCTTGCAGTGTCTGTACAGTTTGATCAGACAAGAATAGTAATGAACAATGGTTCACTTATTCTATTGTCTACACTACTATCATATAATGCACCAGGGGAAGATGACAAAATACAGTATAATTTCTAGTTTTGCTTAAATTTTTAAGTGTTGATTGGGAAAGATGTATTTATTTACTTATTTGATTTAGTAGAGATGAAGCCCAGAAACTCAGTATATCAAGTCAAGCAAGAGCTGGTAATACTGAAGGAGATTCATCCATCTTCCACAGGAAGCCATCAAAATCAAATGGTAAGAGAAATACAAAATCCAATGGGTTTAATTAATACACCTTTTTTTCAACTGCTTGCCAGTTAGGGTTATTTTTCTTAGTTCAGTTTTATTAACCTGATGCAAATCAAAAAGCACAGGATGATGGTCTAATTATCAAGTACCATCAGCTAGAATACACCCATGGAGTAGAAATACTGTAGCTTAGATTTTATCTATTTAGCAAATCAGAGTTTTTAACAGTAGGAAAGATAAGGCCATACATAACAGGAAAGCAGAAGTAGAAAGCACTGGTTTCAAAGGAGGAAAAAACAGTTAAAACACTCAGTGAAAATCCTAGGGTTTGGACCACATACAAATCAGTCAGTGATCCTGATTTGGCAGGCATTTGAACCTGGGTCCCCTTGGTCCCTTAGCCATTATCGCAGAGCACATGCTGGAAGGCATCATTCCAGCCAGTTTACTCTATATTACATCAATTTACATCTTCTTTCCTTACTACTAGCTTCCATTTGAATGAGAGATAAAATGCAGAACATCTGGATTAGGCTTATAGACATCTGGGTTTTTATTTGGTGTAGTTGTTAAGGTGATGGAGTAGAACTAGGAAAACCCAGGTCCAAGTCCACCTTCACTGTGGTGTGTCTCCTGTGTCTCCATGACTATATGGTGGCTGAAGGCCACAGTGCTATATGTGGGTTGACCACATGTGCCTTTCCACTAACGCTTATTCCTCCCACTTTCAAACAAGAGTGATGGCTAATGAAGTCCATGAACCATCTTCCTCTTGAAAAAAACAGGTGGGCAATTATGCACAGGAGAGAAATTAATTGCCAGTGTTAGATTTTACTCATACTGCAGATTTCTAGTATCAACCTCACTTGGCTGTATCCTTGCATATAGTAAAATGCCAGTATAGTAATGGGAAATCTATGGCAAAATTCAATTTTATTTGTCACAGCTCATTTCACTGGCTGTGTGGTTATTTTTGTCCACAGAGCATGATTCCGATTCTGACAGTGAACTGTCCCTTGATGAACACAGCAGTTCGTATGCCTCCTCTCACTCGTCAGATAGCGAGGAAGATGTGATAGATGTGGAGAAGAAATGGAACACTGGCACTTTGAAAAACAATGAGAGGGTCCCAATCCACAGCACTCCCAAAGGTAAAAGAGCTTCCCCCTTGGAAAATAGACTTACTGCCCACAGAAAGCCAGTCAGAGTGTGGTTCTTTGAGCATTGAGCTTGTGTTGGTTACTTCAAGATTCCATCAGTAAAATTCAAATATTCATAATCTCAGGCTTCTTATAAAGAGAGTGCAGTATTTAAAATGCTAAAAAACTATAGAAATACATTGCAATCCAAAGAAGTGATGGTGTTGTACCAGGAGATGACCTACTGTCAGAGAAGCAGACTCTGCTGTTCACCTGCAAAAGGGGGTTCACTTTGTTGCAATAACAACTACTGCAAGGAAAGACACAGCTCCTGCATGCTCTGTGGAGACTAAATAGGCACTTTGGATAGGGTAAGTGGTAGTACTTGTAATGTGAAATTATACTTGAGAAGTTGGAGAACTATAGTTTAAAGCTATTTTTATATTTTGATTTTTTTTTTATATCTCTGCGCCGATTTTTTTCCCCACATTACATACATGGATACAAGTGCATGAACTGAACAGATGAAAAAGGAAAATTAAGTAAACTTATCAGCTGTGGGTAGAATCATTCATATATTAACACCCTATAGATTAGCTCACATAGCCCAGGTTATAGGCATGTTGGAATTAAAAATGTGGAGCATCATGGGTTATTCTAATAATATCCTTGAAGAGAAAACATGTCTAATCTCTTCAAGAATACAGAGCTTTTCTCCATGAAATACAAGGATGGACTTTCTACTAAGCCAACATTGCTGAAAGGATATTTCAAGGACATCTAAATTCAAGGACTGCAGAAATTGGAGATGGGTCATTGCAGTACAGGAAAGCTGATGGAGAACTGTTAAATCAAGCAGCTTGAGCAGAACAGATCTCTTGAATCATGCAGTAGAGACTTAATAGCCCATTCAGTGGTGGGGAAAAGATACCTGCTCCTCATTCTACTGCTGGGTTTTCAGCAACCTTGGTGGAGGCAGAAAAATAGGAAAATGAAATTGAAAGTAATTGAGAAAAAAAGAAGGAATCATGGGCCTGAAATTTTGTACAATCCACTTTAATGCCAGTATGACTTTTTGCTAACAGAAAGTGCTTTCAGATGGTGGAAACAAAACAAAAACACCTTTTGTTTTTAATGCTATTTTTATTTAATTTTCTGTGTGGAATGAAAAGGACCGAAGAAGCAGTGGCAGAGCACAGAAGGGGTACAGTTATAAAATCCCATCGTGCACAATAAGTGTCTTGTCTGATATATGTGGTCCCATTCCCTTAGATGCATTTCAAACATGATCCTAAATGGCGAGACTGGTGTCAGTAAAATCAAATCCAGTGCCTGGATACACAGTTTCACATACTGGACTAAGCTATTTTTGCTCCTGGCAGGTCTACCCCCACCTCCACCCCCTGGGTCCTTTCTGATGATTTTGTTCCATTATGGGCCAAGGCAGTACATAAGAAACTGGAAGCCTTGGGTTTTTCTTTAACCCAGGCGTGCATACTAGGGCAGGAGCATGCAGCACGGGCAATCAAGCGTCACATTAGGAACATCAATATTCAATCAGATCTGATGTCCTTTCCTAAAGATATTTTTCTAAGTAGCCCTCACACCCCTTCCAGATCTGTCAGAATGTAAATTAAATTACTGTCCACAAACTGAGGAGGGCTCTGACCTTGGCACAATACAGTGCACTTCCACCAGTGGTTTTAGAGGTTGATATAAGAGTTATTCCATCCAAATCTAAACAATGCCCATGCAGAGAAGGAGCTGTTGAAACCATTAGGTATGTCTTGTTTGGTTTGTGCTGATACCGCCACAAGCTGTTAACTCCACAATTAACCAAATTTCCCAGTCATTCTGATCAGTTTTATTTACAGCTTTGACTTTCAGACTCAATGGATTGTATTTCTTTAATTGTGGCAAATTCTGTCACGTAATATGAGAGATGCTCAGCAGCTTGACTGACATACTTACCTAACTAATTAATTCATCAATTAGTTTTATGTATGCAGTGTGTTTTGTGGACTGGTCATTGACCATAATAAAGAATCTGTCTATCTGTGAGCAGCGAGTGTTTCCTTGCTGATGGACTTTGTCTAAGTTGAAGGTAATTGCAGACATTTGAAGACATGCTCATTGAAACTGTAGTTCAAAAAACTGTGTGTGTGTGTGTGTGTGTGTGTGTTTTGTTTTAAATATGGTCTTATTTTGTATCCTGCAGTTGATACAGTGCCCAACCATGTGAAACCCTATTGGCCATCTGAGGGCATTGACGTGAGTGATGAGGAGGAGCCAAATGCAAAACAAAAACTGAAGGTGGAAACCAAGGTTAATGTGGAACTTCATCAGGAAAATCAAGTGAATCACAGCAGTGAAATACCTCAGGAAAAAGAGGAAGATGGACAGCAAAAGGAGAATAAACCACTCACTCATCAGAACCACCAGCCACCAGAACAGAGGAAAGGTATTGGGGAAAGTTTAAACTATGAAATTCACTACTACAAAATGGGATGATGGCTATCTAATTATGTGGCTTTAATAGGAGAGAAGATAAATTCATGGAGGATAACATTATCAGTCATTATTAATCATGATAATATGTGATGCCTTCAGGATCAGACCTATCATGAATATTGATTGCTAGGGAACAATCCTGAGAGAAGACTTTTGCCTTTTGCTTCACTTGTGGGTTAGCCAGAGATCTCGGTATGGCCACTGTGAGAAACAAGTTGTTGAAACAAATGAACTTTCAGCCTCATCTAATATAGTTCTTGTTATGTTCTTAATACAAGTTGCACTACAATGAAAAATAAAGGCTCTCAGAATTAAATTGTTCAATGTTCATAGCTTAAGGCCATTTCATATATTACAATTAGGAAGTATACTTCTAAGGTACTTCAGGTGTAACCTGAAATCATAACATATGGTGACAGACCGTTAAGAGCTGTTATATTGTGACAGGGAAGGACACTCTGGCCTTCCTCTATTTCTCTCAGCCTCATGTGTGAAGTGGCAGAAAGTCCAGTACCCTTGCAGAAAGTTTTTCTGAAATCCCTATGAACATAGGGGACTTCCTTCAGTGCTTTGACCCTAATTCCTTACAAAAATAGTTTGTACCATAAAGTAGAAAGAAGTCAGGGTTAAATGCTAATATTATTCCTGTTGATACTACATTTGCTTGGTGGGGCAGGCCATATCCAGATGGGCATTGTGAATATGAATGAAGAGTATTACAGAAGTTGAAAACAGAGGCTTTCTTCATGTCAAACATATATATGCATAGAGCATTGCCTTTTACTAAATGAACCTTTTGATTTTTTTTTCATCTGATTATATTAATATGGCCACTTCCTCTTCTTCTCTGTGTTAGGCATACTGAAAAATAAAATCACCTACCCTCCTCCATTAGTGGACAAAAATATGAAGAATCGACTAAGGGAAAAACTGTCAGACTATAATCAAACCGCAATTTCACCTAGAACAACTTCCATTGGGACTAACAATGGTGTTCGCTCCACTTCAGACTCTGGGGTAACAATAAAAAACCCAAGAAGAGAACATCCTCCAGAACAGATAAATGGTTTAGCCATGAATGTCCACATGGGAACAATAACGGCTGAGAATAACTCGGATTCTGAGTGAGTGCCAAGTCTGCACATTTACCATGCTTTTCCCACTGTGCTACCTCTCTTGATTTTCTGATGTTTATTTCTTTCCAAAGACTTACCACTTAATTCTTTCAGTGGTTTGTTTTGGACATTCAGGAATGAGCATCAGAGCCATCTGATCTTCCCTTGCTTCTCCTCCTCCTCCTCCTCCACTTCCCTTTCATGTCCTCCAACACTTGCTTTGATCATCACTTGCTTGAAACAGAGTTTTTGTGACATCTAAAAGAGTTATGTTTAGTATAATCTCTATGATCTAATCAGATAAACTGGATTTGTGTTCTCAATTTAACTTCTGTCTTCTCCCAAAATGTTTCCTTTACCAGTTATCTTCATCAAAGACCCTGCTCCCCTCCTATATACTTATCAAGAATTTTCTGCCACTTTTTCTTTTGCACTCCATCAAAAATGGGCCACACTTGTGGAAGCTTAGCTGTTGAAGCATGGCTTTTCTTCTACATATTAACATAACTATGATAATCTAGGTAGTTTCACTTGCAATTGTCAGCTTGGCACTGTTTAACCCTAAGTTGCATGGTTACTTCTTCTCATGAACAGAGGCAGTAATGAAACTTCAATTTGAATCATCAGGAAATTGTGAAGACTCAAAATTACCTTGGATAATTACTTTGCTGTAACATCACTTCCTTGGCACCACTCAAGTCTGCATTTGCTTGCCATGGAGTGAGGATGCCAAGACTGTCACTTCTGGGAATCTGCACCTACTTGTGACAATTCCACAGTTTCCTGTGAGTTGTTCACTAAAGTTAAAGTTATAATCCCTTCAAGGACTCGCCTGACTGCATCAAATGTGCCATATTGAGACCAGCAAATGGAATTTGCTACTGCAAAATAACGCCTTTGAAAAGTGGTCTGAGCCATAGCAATGCTGCAAGGGGTGTTGGGCAGGGCACTCCATCCGAACAAGAGACTTACCTTTGAGGAATACATCATCAATAATACGAAAGATGTATCACCAAGCCCCCATCTGATTTTATGCTGGGGTTTTGCTCTGTTTCAGCAGAATTGCAGAACTCAGGAGGAAGATGTATCCCGTCAAGTGTCCTTTCATTTCTTCTCCAGTTTCTATCCCAGCATGTGGTGGACACCTTGCCTTAAAATACCATTGTTTTATATAAATATATATATATATATATATATATATATATATATATATATATATAAATAAATATATATATATATATATATATATATATATATAGCTGTAGATAATTTTATGTATTTTGTATGGCAATTCTTTTGTACATTTCATATAATTTCTGTTTTTTCTCAAATTTGATAGCAGGAGAGCAATTGCGAAAGAACTTTGATATTTTTTATATTAAAAAAGAATTGCATGAGTTTACTTGAATTTGGCATCTGAGCAGAGAGGGAAAGGGAGAGGAATCTAAACTTGATTTGTGAGTCTTTTTAAAAAAGACTGACATGTTAAGGCAGTGTTTCTCAACCTTGGCTACTTTAAGATGTGTGGACTTAAACTCCCAGGATTCCCCAGTCAGCATGGCTGACTGGGGAATCCTGGGAGTTTAAGTCCACACATCTTAAAGTAGCCAAGGTTGAGAAACACTGGGTTAGGGTATCTAAATTCATTCATCATATGAAATTGGAATATTTTAAAGGCTGCAGTGTATACCGTTATGGTCTCAAGACAATATTTGTGCATGTGCTCATAGTCTCACTGGATTTCTTCATTGCATTAAGTTACAATAGGTGGCTTCTTCATTTGTGCCCTAGTGTGTCATGTGGATCCAGTTGTGGCTTGTAAGCTGTTACTTATGGCTTGGCATCTCTGTGAACCAGCCAGTTGTGATTAAGTATGTCATGGCTTGGCATAATGAATGAATCCATCCTCATAAATCTACCTGTGGTAGGTTTCTAAGGCAGTCTAGTCCTTTTTCTGTG
This sequence comes from Liasis olivaceus, assembly GCA_030867105.1. Lineage (NCBI taxonomy): Eukaryota > Metazoa > Chordata > Lepidosauria > Squamata > Pythonidae > Liasis > Liasis olivaceus. Next base: position 17,524,591 of record CM061355.1, on the reverse strand, counting down.
CTTCAGCATATTTAGATTTTTTTTCCCGTTTGGTAGAATTCATAGCCTGTCTTCAGCATTGTTTTGAAATTGCTATAATTTTTTAATAGTATCATCTAATTCTGCTGAAATTTATTTAACTTTTGAAGCTTGTCCCTCCTTCATCTTACTCTTTTAAAAAGTAAAATTACACTTTGTTCCCGTACTTCACTCTTTAGAAAAAGTCTAGGAGTGTTTTAATTTCTCCATCTTTTAACAAATGTTCAGAGATTTTTAAAATAAATATCTTACATGTCAGGTGAACTAAATATTTTTACAGCATTGTGTTCAAAACAGTTTGAAGAAAGGAGCAGCTTTGTCAGTTTTTCATTTCTGTGGTCTTTATACATTAAGCCAGCTATATTTGAGAAAACATATATTGTGAAATGTTTCAACCATGATTAGACTCAGTTAAATCTTCTCAACTGGGTAAAATACACTGGGAATTTCATTAATGCAAGCCACTTTAGAATTAATTAATCAAGCTACTATTAGAAAGCCTATATATAAGCAAAAAAAAAATGATGTAAGACAGGAAATTTCTAGGCCAGGAATCCTCAGATTACAACCCCCTAAACTGATGCGATCCCTCTCCCATGAATAAAACTAACAATTTCATTGGGGTTAGCATTGGACAAGAAATATACCACTTTTAATCACTTATTTTTAATCTGCATCTCACAGTTCTCAAAGTTTTGGTACTGCAACTACCTCTTGGGGCTTGCATGGGCAAAGCAACTTTTGACAGCGCTCCCAAGGGTGATTAGTAAAGCCCCTTCCCTGGATTCCTCTTTTTTTTAATATATAATTTTATTAAAAGTTTTTTTAAAAAAGACAAAAACTAATACACACTAATAAGAAATAAGAAAGAAAAAAGAAAAAAGTCAAAGCTAAAAGTGCAAGAAAGGAAAAAAAGTAAAAGAAAAATAGAAAAGAAAGAAAAAAGATACAAAGAACTAGCTTCTGATCTTCTTTAAAGCAGTTATAAGTACAATTATACATGCATCTCTTTCTTCAAATTAACAACATGCCTCTCTTCTTTCTATAACCTATCCTCTCTAATCATCAAAACCATAAATCATAAGTTCATTTTTTTTACGTATTCCATAAAAAAGTCCGTCAGGGGTGTCCACTCAGCAATAAAGGTAGATATTGTCTTTTCCCTTCCCTGGATTCCTGACTTACAGCTTGAGAACTGCAAATTTTGCCTTAGCTGTGAATTTGCTAATGGTCCCAGTCAGCTATTATCTCTCAGCCAAAGTGCCTTTTTCTCATATCTGGAATGTCAGGATAAGAGTGACCTACCATATGCGGTGTTGTGATGATGATCAAATTAATAATTTACATAAAGGGGTTTAAACTCTTACCCGAAGTAACTATATAATTGATCAATATTTACTTCTGAATTCATTTTCATCTCTGACTTTGCATCTCCAATTAAAAAACATCAGGGGAAAATCTTTATATTCTCAGGAAGGTGGCATAATTCTGAATCTGTAAATCAAAAAGAAAAGTCTATAATATACTATACATTTAGATTCATAGATTCAGAATTTGGTCTGAGGAAGGCGACTCCCTCGATGAGGACTTCTGCAGAAAAAAATGAACCCCAAAATGCCTTTCCATCAAGATCTCTATGAATTTTGTTTGCTAAAAGTTTTGTTAATGGGAGGATGGTGATGGGTGGGTGGGAGGCAGAATTTTACACATTCAAGTTGAATTAAAGTTTCAGAATTAAGCATCTCACATTAGCCCATTAACTTCCCTGTTAAATTCCCCCTGAATTGTGCATAATATGAAAACGTTTACATCAATCATTTCCAGTTTCATTTGTGATCTACTTAGTATTACTTCTAACTGCAGAAATACATTCTCTTCTACAATTGTGTCATTGTAGAAGGACAGTCGTGGTAGTCTACGGTAGCAAAAAGTCAGGAATCCAATAGCACCTTTTCTGACTAACAAAGCCGCTCGTGAAAGCTTACGCCTTTTAATTAAATGTGTTAGTTAATGCTACCAGCTCCTCTTTCATTTAGTGTGTGTAAGAAAATAAGCAGATGCACTCCAAATGTGATTGAATTAATGAACTTGCACAAAATCTAAAATATTTCTTACGTAAGTTTTGAATCACCAGATGACTTATTTTGCTGAGAAAAGGATCCAACTTATATTGATTCAAATCAAGACTGAGTTTTTGAATTCCTATAATTCCTGAGAAGACATGCATATTGACTGGACACTCTGAGAGTTAAGCAGCTAAACGTCTTTTGTATTAGCAAGCAGCATAGTTTAAAGACTTTGATGATGTGTGCACATCCACACTCATGCGCAATCATTATTCAGAGCAACCCAAGTGCCAGAATTGCCTTGTGAGAAGGAATCTTTCTTATACTATAGAGCAGTGTTTCTCAGCCTTGGCAGCTTGAAGATGTGTGGACTTCAGCTCCCAGAATTCCCTAGCCAGCATGCTGATTGGAGAATTCTGGGAGTTGAAGTCCACACGTCTTCAAGTTCCCAAAGTTGAGAAACACTGCTGTAGAGAATGGTGTCATTTAGTGGAAAAAAGTACAAATGTTCTTATTTTGTACATCAGCTGTGTTTCGTATTGATGATGCTTGTTCTCAGAATTCAAGCCTTGCCGCTTTTTCTTTTTCGTTTATATGAAAAGCAAATGTTAACTGAATAAGCATGGTCCAACTAAGTTACACGTTTTACAGCCCATTTTTCAGTGGGAGAATTAAGAATCTGTTTAAATCTTTCTCCCTGTGAATTTTAAAAGTCCTCAATATGGTTCAGAGATTTGGTCATTCTGTTTTTAAAAAATTATGTGTGCAAACTTTCACTACTTTTTTCAAATCTAGATAAAAATCCCATATGTAATGAGCATTTGATAAATTATGTTTTTCATCAACCCTGTTCCCATGAGGCCTTTTTAGAAGAGGGGAAGAGTCATGCCCTTTAATATATATATATATTGCTTTCATGCTGCATAAAACTTTGATGTAAAAAAGATTGAATGTGTAAGTATTTGCCTATCATACTTCAATATGTGCTAAATGATGTTATATCTATGTGTATATTTTGCCCAATGAGATGTAGTTAGTTATTTTTTATCAGAACACCAGCTGTGCATTAACCACAGAGGAAATAAGAACCTATTTTTTACAATTTATGACAGATTTTAGACACTGGAAAATTTTTAAAATGTATATTTATTAAAGTTCAAAACACTGGAATTTGAGCACAGTTGAGAAAATGTAACAGTAAATTAAAGTTTTGGATTTGTTTATATTTCTATGTCAACCATTTATTTCCCTTAAAATGATGGTACCTTGTGAATTTATTATTTACGTTTACACACTGTAGTTTTTTGTGAAATCAAAACTATCTACAAAATGCTGTGAAAACCAAGAACAAAATGACACTAAAACAAGCACCCTAAAAATAAACAGCATTCTAGAAAAATAATTTTAATTCAGTGATTGAAAGATGCAATTCTGAACCCCGTTACCTAAGACCATTCTCAGTGAATTAAACGGGGATTAATTTTAAGTAGACATGACACGCCCAGGGATGTGTGCAGGGGGAGGGGTCCAAAAGGTCAAAGCGGTAGCCAAGACTGTGCAACTGAACTCGCCATTTACGTGCCATGCACATGAGACTCAGGCCCTTGATGAAGGCTGCCATGGCAGAAAGACATTCTGGAATTGTACTTGGAAGCCAGTGGGGCCATCACAAGATCAGCCTTTTCCAGCTGCTGACCCTGCTGTCTGCAGCTTTCAGCAGAGTTCAACAGCAGGTGCAAACAAAAAACATCTTTCCTCCTATGGCAGACATCGGTTTCTGAATCAACCGTTTTTCTTTTATTAGCTCTGTCATACTCGGGAGTCTTCAGGAAATAACAGGCATACTCACATTAGTATTGTGTTTTTCTATCCAAATGTACATTCTGGGTGCATCTTCCCAATTTAAATTTCAACAATACCCCACATTATTAGTGCACTCACAGCTGAAGCCTGTGGGTTTCAGTTTCTTGGAATAATCCGTGAGGGATTGCTGCGCCGTAAATATTTGGCTGCTTCTGCCCTCTCCAACACTTAGCAGCTGCCATTAATCTGAAACATTTGGAATCCATTTATTTAAAATAAAACTTTATAGATTATTTTGCTGTATTCCTCCTAATCACCTCACAGGGAAAGTGAGGTAAAAAAAACCAAGACTTTTTTATAGAAAAAAATCCTCTGCCTGACCCTACTTAGTTTCTGAGCCCAAACAAGTGGGGATCTGTAATTTTAGAGTAAAAAAAGAAATCTACTCCATCATGGTTAAGAGAACAAAAAGTCTATTAAAATACTTTTTTATTTCAGGAAAACCTGGTCCAGAATTTGCACATTAACATTCCCATGCATGAATTTAAAAATTTTCTGTGGTACTCAAACGTGGGATATGTGCAACTGACAACAACTCTTTTATTAGCTGCTACTTTAAAAATGTGTGGTCTAATATGTTTCTAATGCTGATGGGTAGAAAAAAATGAGGATTCATCTCTCGTATTTATGATCATATTTTATAAGTTGCATTTATTCAACGTATTAACAGGTGACTCACTAGGTCACCATACACATAGTAGAAAAGCAGTTTGAAAGTGTGAAATCTATCATCAAGAAGGATTTGCAAAGGAAGTCAAAAAGATTATACCCACAAGTATTCTGGGAGACTATGATGGAACAAATGATGGGAACTTTTATTTTAATTCGTTAGGGGGTCGGCTGACAAGGAAAACTATTTACAAAGGTAATAAGTATTAAAAAATGAAATCTAATAATTGTTTGTTACAAATGTAAATGCTGCTAAACCAACAATATAACTCTTTCATAATCCAGTAACAGTCTTGATAGAATCATTTTAAGTAAAAAGAATAATAATAGGCAAAAATTGTCCATATCTTCCATGAAGGCAAAGATTACAAAGGATGCTTTGTTGCTCTGGACTACCTTGAGTTCCAAATGAATATATATGTGAAAAAGATAATTTTGCAACAAAAAGTATGCTTTAATTTTTCTAAGCATGCTTTGTAGAACACACAAGGCAGGGTTCGCTTGTCATACCCTGAAAAGGGATTTGCTGAGAAGGAGAAAGTGGGGATTAGAATGATATAATTGTATCTTTGTGAGTTGTTTTGTACTGTAACTGTTCTTAATGACTAAAACTAAACCCAGGATTATTCTTGGTTCTGATGTGCTCCTTGATAATAAAAGTTAATATCTGGTTCATACCAGATTTATCTGCCTAAACGTTTGCAAACGTCAAACAGAATGCAAGCAGAAGGTCTTGTTGTCCTATCTTCAGAATCAAGATTATGGCACAGGGCTGATTCTTGGCACAAGTAAATATATGCATACCCCGTCACAGTGTCATAAGAAGGTCTGCTGAGAGGATTCCCTTCTCCATCTCCTCACTGGAGGTAGTCTTATCTTGCTTGATAGAGGGGACTTTCCTGATCTGGCACAGCTATGGCCTCCCAATGGCATGACCTTCTTCCAGAGGACCTCACCTTGGCTAAGGAACCAGGTGGAAATCAAGTCAACTGTTGGGGCCTGGTAAGTGCAGTGCAGTGTTTCAGCTTGTTCATTCGGTGTTCCAGAATTGTTTGGTTCATTGCAGTCCTCCTCTGAAATCTCTGCTGGACAGAGAATTAGGCTTGCTTCATTTTATGTACTAAAATAAACAGCAACTATTGTAGCTCCAAGCTGCTCCAATGGCAGTGCCACAACAAAGCCAGCACCAGGGGTGTCTACAGGGTGGGGTTAACAAAGTCAAGATGGCACATCATGGACATAAAAAGCAGCCGTGCTGTTGCAGCAGCCACCTTGACTTACCACACCCTGTGGACACCCCCAGCCTGCACCTATAGAAGTAGCTGGATCAGCCTGTTTCAGGAATGGGGTATACCCTGGAAGGAAGACTACCTTTCCAAGTCCCACTGCTATTGTTTCCATGTACTTATGCTGGGGACTCCATGGTGCAATATTTTTTTGTTAAAAAACTATGTTTATCATCCCCAGTGCAGAACTAACACTTTTGCAGAAAATTGTGGGGGCAAAGCACAAACACATCAGAAAAACAAATAGAAACATTCAGATCTGAAACAGAGCTGAGGGTGTCCAGGACTTACAAAAAAAAAAGACATAGCTTCAGCTGCATAATCACTACTGTCATCTTGACTTTTTTGACCATACCTTCCCACAGATGCCCCTGGACAGAGCAGTATTTTTAATTTGTTTTTTTTTTTAATGTGACTACAGTTACACTACATAAAGTACAGATGTATGTATGTATGTATGTCAGGTTAATTTTCTTGTTTGTCTGAGAATACATTATATGATTATGAGTACAAATTTCCTGGTGGTGAAGCACCATGAACATTTAGCAACCACTCCTGAAACAACTAGAACCCAAGCAATGAACAAAAATTCAACCAGACATAAAACAAATGTTCCTTTTTAAATAAACAGATGGCAGAGCTTATAATCAAGAAACAGTCATTTGATTTTGAAAGGCATTCAAGCAGGCATTTGAATAAGCCAGAAGTGGTCATGAAGCTACATTTCCGCCAGCAGCAGCTCAGCAGGTAAATAAAAGAAGCACATGAAAACAATCGGTGACACCGATAGACCCCAGACGTAGCCTGGTGGGGAATGAGTTTCATCAACGGCTTGTGCTCAGCGGGAAAACACAGGCAGAGGGTAATGCTAGAATCCAAATGGCTTCATTCAGAAGAAAAAATGTGAGTTACAGTCTCTAAGGTGACCACCTTGAGGTCAATGGATGTACAGGTGAAACTCGAAAAATTAGAATAACGTGCAAATGTTCATTTATGTCAGTATGGCAACTCAAAAGGTGAAACCAATATATGAGATAGACACATTACATGCAAAGCGAGATATGTTAAGCCTTACTTTGGTATAATTGTGATGATTATGGCGTACAGCTTATGAAAACCCCAAATTCACAATCTCAGAAAATTAGAATATTACATGACATCAATAACACAAGGATTGGAAATAGAACAATATCGGACCTCTGCAAAGTATAAGCATGCATATGTACTCAGTACTTGGTTTGGGCCCCTTTTGCAGCAATGACTGCCGCAATGCAGCGTGGCATGGATGCTATCAGCCTGTGGCACTGCTGAGGTGTTATGGAAGACCAGGATGCTTCAATAGTGGCCTTCAGCTCTGCTGCATTGTTCGGTCTCATGTCCCTCATCCTTCTCTTGGCGATGCCCCATAGATTCTCTATGGGGTTCAGGTCAGGCAAGTTTGCTGGCCAATCAAGCACAGTAATCCCATGGTCATTGAACCAGGTTTTGGTACTTTTGACAGTGTGGGCAGGTGCCAAGTCCTGCTGGAAAATGAAGTCAGCATCCCCATAAAGCTCGTCTGCAGAAGGAAGCATGAAGTGCTCCAAAATCTCCTGGTAGACGGCTGCGTTGACCCTGGACTTAATGAAGCACAGTGGACCAACACCAGCAGATGACATGGCTCCCCAAATCAACACAGACTGTGGAAACTTCACACTGGACTTCAAGCATCGTGCATTGTGTGCCTCTCCATTCTTCCTCCAGACGCTGGGTCCTTGGTTCCCAAATGAGATGCAAAAGTTGCTCTCATCAGAAAAGAGGACTGTGGACCACTGGGCAACAGACCAGTTCTTTTTTTCTGTACCCCAGGTAAGACGCTTCTGACATTGTTTGTTGTTCAGGAGCGGCTTGACAAGAGGAATACGACATTTGAAGCCCATGTCCAGGATCCGTCTGTGTGTGGTGGCTCTTGATGCACTAACTCCAGCCTCAGTCCACTCCTTGTGAAAGTCCCCAACACTTTTGAATGGCCTTTTCCTGACAATCCTCTCCAGGCTGCGGTCATCCCTGCTGCTTGTGCACCTTTTTCTACCACACTTTTCCCTTCCACATAACCTTCTATTGATGTGCTTTGATACAGCACTTTGGGGACATCCAACTTCTTTTGCAATTACCTTTTGGGGCTTTCCCTCCTTATGGAGGGTGTCAGTGATGGTTTTCTGCACAACTGTCAGGTCAGCAGTCTTTCCCATGCTTGTGATTCCTACTGAACCAGCCTGAGAGACCATTGAAAGGCTCAGGAACCCTTTGCAGGTGTTATGGATTCATTAGCTGATTAGAGTGGGACACTCTGAGCCTAGAATATTGAACCTTTTCACACTATTCTAATTTTCTGAGATTGTGAATTTGGGGTTTTCATAAGCTGTACGCCATAACCATCACAATTATACCAAAGTAAGGCTTGACATATCTCGCTTTGCATGTAATGCGTCTCTGTCATATATTGGTTTCACCTTTTGAGTTGCCATACTGACATAAATGAACATTTGCACGATATTCTAATTTTTCGAGTTTCACCTGTAATTTAAAAGGGAGAAGGCACCAAAATAAGGGAGGGGGTTGTAGTACAATTTAATACAGTATTTTTTTCATAGTTCAAAAATTAAAGCATAAATCTAGAAATGGCTTTTCTTCCTGCTCTTCTGATTTTTATAGAAATGGAGTTAATGCTTTGCTTATACAGTTTGCATGTTTGGCTTCATGACCATGTTTATGTTCAGTTCATGATACTTTATCTGGATGCTTAACATCCTATATATAATATACAAAACGTACTACTGATTTCTGATGATGTAAGCTTTCCTTTAAAACAGTGTTTCTCAACCTTAGCAACTTTAAGATGTGTGGATTTCAGCTCCCAGAATCCCCCAGCCAGCATGTAGGTTTCTATAAAAAAGGCAACATGTGACCCACAGTTTCAATTTCCTCCTCACTGCAAGGACAGAGCCACAGTTCTTTTGGTATATTATAGAACACTGTTTTTCAAACTTGGCAACTTTGCCAGCTGGAGAATTCCGGGGGTTGAAGTTCATACATCTTCAAAATGCCACGGTTGAAAAATGCTGTTATAGAACCTTCCCTCCAGAAGGGTGGAAGGGAGGGCATTACAGTGGGCAGGTGTAAGGGCTCTTCTGGTGTTTTGGGGGATGATACATAGGTAATGTGCGGGAGCAACATTTTTTTGTGGGTTCCCTGAATGAATATATGGTGGAGCCTGTGTATGGTAGTCAAAAATCAGAAGGAATCTGGTAGGACCTTTTCAGACTAATAATTATTATTAAAAGGCTAAGTATGTGTGCGCTGTGGCACCCTTCACCAGATGCACAGCCAAATTAAACCATTGATTTTATGAATGTTAACTTGACAGGCTGCAGAGATCAGCTTATTCACTGTGTACAAAGTAACTCTATTTTCATGACCCAACTGGTTCAGTCTTTCCCTAGGGGGAAAAATTACAGAATACTAATTGGGGTCAAGACAACCAATCTGGTGTGGTAGTTAAAGGCGCCAGGCTAGAAACTGGGAGACTGTGAGTTCTAATCCTATCATAAGTGCCTTATGGCCAGTCCCTCTCTCTCAGCCCTAGGAAGAAGGTGACAGCGACAACCCACTTCCAAAAATGTGCCAAAAAACCTGCAGTTTATCAGGCAGTCACCACGAATCAAGACCAGCTCAAAGGCACCCAAAAAGAAAAAAAGAAATGGGGTGGTGTCAGAGCCCTCAAGGACAGACTTATTGGAGGCTTACCTGTTTCTGGAGGAGACTTCAACTTTCACCTTACACTGGACAGCAGAAGAGCATTAAATTTCTAAAATTAGGATGAGCAAGTCTATAACACACTCCAAAGAGTTATATGTCCAGGGCAATACTTAGTCCCAGGTTCAAAATCATCCAATCTGCTCAGTGAGCTATCAAATGTTGCAAAAAAGCCAAGGAAAACTTAAGAACAAGGGAGTTGTATACTTGTTTTCCTGCAGCTCCTATACAATATGAAGTAATATAGTTGAGATCCAGAATAGGAAACAGCCAGAAATAGGGAAACCACATTTTAGCCTTAGCTGCTCTTATGGTTCTGAGTTGTAGAATTGGTAGTCTTAAGCTGGGTGCTTTAGCAGAATATTCACTGTTTGCTAATTGCCCTACTCTTCTTGTCTTATTTAGGAAACTCTGGAACACCGCTGGCTTCCTTTTGACTTTCTAGCCTGGATACTGTGATATGTATAAAAGTAGCAAATGCTATCTCGTAGTTTGCAAAATCAGACAAGAAATAACTGTTCCTAGGATTTACAGGTTTTACAAGCTTGTATGATTTTGCATTTTACCTATGTTTACATTTTAATATTTATTTGGGTTCTGTTTTTTTATGTGCTGCTCTATGACCAGAATAAATAAAATGAGCAATACTTGCCATTTCTTTCTTTCTTTCCCTTGAAGTACCTCTCGATAGCCTTGGGCAAATTCATAAGAATGGGTTAAGGGAGTGTCATAGTTTTCAATAATTTCCCATGATGCTAGAGTGTCATGGAAAAGGGAGCAATTACATGCTTGATTGTAGGATCCGCCCTACCAAGTTTTCCTCTCCAAAGATAAAAAAAAAATCTGTGTTAATTGTATGGAATCTTCTGAATCATATTTTCCTGATGGTGAAAGAAAGAGACAAAATGTACATCATCTTGATAAGGTTATTATTATATATATAATTTTGATCTTTCTTCATGAATATAGTCATTAGTAGTACAGATGTTCCAGTATCGTCTGATCTAGACAGAAAAAGATGGGGGGGGAATGTAGTTGGCACAACCATATGTTCGTAACAGGTGCTACAGCCTGTCATGTGGGCTGAATCATTTTGTTACTGTAGAAACTCTGGTTGCTATGATGCAGCTCTACAACCATCCTTGGTGGCCTTCATGCAAGAACAGCTTGTTCCAACTTGATGCTTCAACATTGCTCATAGGCTCTTCTCCCAAAATAGATCTTTCACACATTGAAATATAAAAACCGATTAAAAGCATATTGATTGAAATGTTATTCTATGAGCGTTACAGCAAAAAACTGCCCTAAGGTATATGTAAAATAATCACTAAAATCTAAAGCGTTTTTACTTCACAAAGTGTGAGCTTTTATTTACTTTCAATATGCATCAAAAGCTTTCAGCCTTAAAAGAATGGATTAATAATTTAATTACACAGTTAGGTTCATGATGTTATATCGACTTGATAATAATTTAAGACATGTCAAAAATGAAAACTCTGAAATAATAGGCAATTATGAATCTGACTCATAATACACTTTTCCCCAAAGAAACAAAATGTTACTTTTAAGCACAGGAGAAAAGACCTTGTAAGAAATGTTGGACTTGGAATGAATCTATGGGACTTCTCTCTTTAAAATAAGCAGGCTGTATAGAAGATTAGCGTTTTTCCAGATATTCTACACAGCATGTGCTGTGTTATCATTAAAATTATTTCTATTAATCTTAGCGAACAAGAAAATACCATTTTCTTAAAAGATTTTCACTCCCAGAGTTAGTGCTGCTCTTGACCTCATTTAGGGCTTATTTATCCTCCACTACCATGAGAAACATACAAGAGGATGAGAAGTCTTGCCCCAACCGCTCCCCTCCATGATTTGAAGGCATGCAGCAAACACTGGCTCTGCATAGGCACATTCCAGGCTTGACATCCGATGGGGAATCTGCTTGTAAAAAGCAGGATCCTCACTGGAGATCTGTGCCCTCTAACTTGTGAAGAATAACAAATATGAGAAGGACAGAAAATGTGGACCTAGTCTAATCATCTCCCCAATACAATTCTAATTGTGTCAGATGCTGGAATACCTAAATACAGTTGAAGAAAATAAACAAAGCAGCTTTTTCAAGGTTAAAGGCAACTATCAGTAGGCTCTTCAGAATATTATCTAAAGTTGCCAACATGTCCGAGAGCCAAGATATTTTCCTAGTTGTTGTGCTCTAATTACTTAACATATACTATGACATTTCATTTTGGGTTCCTTAAGAAACTCCATTTTTCAACAAGTAGGAAAAGAAAAAGGAGATCTCTAGATATCCCCAACATTCACCCTCCATTCTCTTTCCTACTTTTGAACTGTAACATTGCCTCCCAGATTGCAAATGGCTTTTTGGTTTAAAAGCTTACAAGATGGGAAACCAAAAAGCAAATATGAGAAAGAGGATAAAGAAATCCATGGTGATCACACAAGCTTGTATGCATTTAGCCATAATCTAGTCCAGAAAACTTACTTACATGATCTTAACAGGATTCCTCAAACAGTATAAATTACACTGCGATTCTATACATGCTTATTTGGGTGTTAAGTCTCCTTATGCTTAACTTCTGCACAGGGTAGGGCTTCAAGCAATGGGAAAAAGTAACCAAGAATCATTCCCTATGTCACAACTGTTCTTTTAATTATCCTCTGACAATTCCAAACACATCCAGATGTGCATTCATGTGTCTGATGATCATTCAAAGGCTTTTAACTAACCAGTTTTTAAAAGTCTCTGCTTGGTTTAAAAAAAAAAAAAAGCAAGAAGTCATTTTGTTGGCTGAACCGTGACCTCATCGGCTGGCATGTTCATAGCAGTACTTTCCCTGTTCTTGCCCTGTTGCAATGTAAAGACAGAAGGCCCCAGTCTCAGAATCATGCCACTGCCCAGGCATTCATCCCCTTTGTAGAAAACGGCAAACTGAAAGACAGAAGAGTGACAACGTGTACTGTACGGAGTACGGGTATACACTGAGAAGACCTCTACCAAGGGGTCACCTGACCACTTTTAAACACCTCATATAACATGGGGGGGGGGAATGGGAAAGTGAATTCAATGCTAGTATGATTATTATCACAATTAAGTGCTCTTTCCTAGAGGTGTAAATTGCACTGCTATAAAATTACTTCTAAGCAAAGAATCTTAGGAAAATTCTTGCACTCAATTAAATAGACATTATTTTGTTCAGTTGTCACAGTAAAGATAGCTTCAAGAGGTGTCTGAAATACTGACTTAAGTATAACAATCTAGCAAACCCATCAATAGTGAAACACAACAGATTATATTCACACATCTCAGAGTAAATGTGCTGAATTAAGTAATTCAGCAGAGTCTCTCCCTTTTTCCTGCTGCAAAATCTGTACAATTTGAAATTCTTCTTACAGTTTTAAGGAATTGTGGCTCAGACACCTCTTAATGCTTGAGACTTTTTTGACAAGCTGGGTACAGCCCTTACATCCCATTATTTTTCACCAAGGCTCTTGGTTATTTACAGAATCTCTTCCATGATGTCCACGGGACTTGCATGACAGGACTTGACAAAGCCTGCAGCTTAACAAGCCCTCTAAATGTTTTCTGTTAATTATGAAAGCTATCCTCCTTCTCACATCGCAGTTACTCAGTTGTGATAACTGAGGTGGGAAGGCAACAAAGGGCAGATAAAGACTAGTTCCACTGTATTTAACCAAGTAAGAATGTATATTTTTTCAACTCTCACTCAAAGAACCTTCTCAGTGTTTCTCAAGCTCAGCAACTTTAAGATGGGTGGACTTCAACTCCCAGAATTCCCCAGCCAGCTTGCTGGGGAAATCTGGGAATTGAAATCCACCCAACTTAAAATTGCTGAGATTGAGAAACAGTGTTCCAACTGAACGTTAGACTACTGGACCTTCTTATCTAGGAAAAGAAATGGACCACCTTACCTAGGATAAAGAAATGCAGACAGGGTGGGCTTCCCTTCCCCCTACCTTTGCTGAGATCCACAGATCATACCTGATCTCTTCTGCATATAAGAACATACTCTATGGCTGAACTACATTTCATTCAGTATTATTGGCAATATTTTCCTTGGTGAGTAAATGAGGTCCCCTTGCAAGTAAATAGCTATTGGTCTTCAAATATAGTTTAGTTCTGCCTCATTATTACCACTGCTAACACAATGCAGATGTTTATAAAACCTTACCATCAGTGCTGGGAATCGAACAAAATCCAAGGGAAAATTATTATGAATAACGCCAGCCATGTTGGATCATCTTCAAGCGTTCAGATGTTAATAGCAATGTACAGAACCAAGATTCCTGCTGAGATTTTCTATTCACTCACATGTAACTGTTTAATAAATCGACCAATAATGTTTGGGCAAAATCTGCTCCATGCTTTTCTATTCAATCTATCATTTGTTTAAAGGGTGTAACTATGAGCATATTGACTGGGAAATATGTCCTGGCATGCTTAGAAAATTTAAGATAATCACAGGGGAAGTAGACTCAGCACATACCTGCCCTGCTGTAAGATCCCTCATTGGCTTAGCCAGGGTCAACCATACTGATCCATCTTGATTAAGAGTTAATGTGCAGGGTGCTACAAATTAAAAAAAAACTGTTAATTGACTCACCTTTATTTATTCATCTGATTTGTATAGCTGCCCATTTATGCAACTCTGGGTAGCTCATGTAATTAAACAATCAAACAACCAAAACAAAATACAAAAGTCAGTTAAAGAAACAACAAAAAAAAACCCTTTACAACCAGATAAAACCCAATTAAAACTAGAAATCAAAACCCAAAACTTCTGCATTCTCCTTAATATCAGATACTATTTGTAATCTGAACAAATAATCCACATGTAAGATTTCCTTCTATAAATGGCCTGTTGGTGCCACTGAAAGAATACACTAACCAGGTTTGTTCAATTAACAAAGATTAGTCACCTAACGCCATCAAGTGTTGGAAGCGGAAATTACACTCCATCATTTTGTCCTGCACGAGTTCTGCAGGCGGTTCCTCGGCAATCCAGTGCACTCTGCTTGTCCGTAAGAGATCTCTGTAAAGTGCAGGGTGATCCCTGCAGGGCGCCTTCAGAGGGGTACAACAGTTTTAATTGACAACTCAGTATCTCAGCACAATATAGAATAAAATTAGCATCAGGTAAAAGGAAAAGATTTTCAATCGGAAAGCAGAATAAAACTGCTCCTTTGGGCTAGATAAGAAAAACAAATCATTAGGTCCCCTTTCTATCACAGTGATGATGAGTGCAATCTTTGTTGTATTCATCTTCAACAATCTGTGAAGAATCTTTAATTTTGTTTTATAAAGAGGGGATCATGGAAAATGTTACAGGCCAATTTGATGAAACTGCTATGGGCAAATTTAATATTTAACATTTTCCAAAGGGCGATGCTAGATGACCTAATGATTCACAGTAGGCTACGTACCATATAGAGACAGGCTGGCCAGGATTTCTATTTTTTTTTCCTTGGGTTTTCTCTCTCTTTATTTGAACTATATTAAGGCTATCTGAGACCTTCTATAGTGGACCTTTTGTGACCTTTCTGCCTTTCTAAAGTGAGGGAAATGGCCCTGCTTATTTTCAGTAGCCATATTGTTGGCTGTTTCCTTGCTATACCACAGGCCCCAGGGTGCTGACCTCCATGGGTCATAATTTATTGAAACCAACAGGTTTAAATTATATCAGTATTTCTCAACCTTGGCGACTTTAAGACATGTGGACTTCAACTCCCAGAATTCCCCAAGGAGGAAACTGTTGGTCGTAAAATTTAACCATGGTTTGTTTTAACCATAATTAGCCTATAAATAGCTAAAGCTATGGCCAGAAATTATGCTTTTGCATAGATAAATATTAACCTTAACTGAGCATTGTATCTGCAAAATGTCATGCTTTCAAGGATGTGGAGTGAACCTTTGCTACAAAAGTTGAGCCATTGCTCCCCGTATAAATTTAGGAATTTTAGCCAGGCTTAAAGGAGCATATTAACCTCAGATAGTCCTCGTTTAGTGACCACAATTGGGACCGGTAACTTGGTTAAGCAAAGCAGTTGCTAAGTGAAACCGCAACTGTGCTTACGATCTTGCTTCAGCTTTCCTTTGCTTTACAGACCTGCAAAGGTCGTAAATGCAAGGATTGGTCACAAAGTTACTTTTTCATCACTGTCATAACTGCAAACAGTTACTAGACAAGGCAGTCGCTAAACAAGAACTACCTGTGTATCTACACACTATCCATGGAAACAGGGAAATGTTGATGTAAGGGGTAGCAGGTGGACAGTTGTAGCATGTCCATCAAAATGCTGTTGCTCATTCAGCCCCTACCAATGTTGATGTCACATTGTGTGACCTTTGTGATGATACAGGAATGGAAATCTCACAGAAGCTTCCACAAGCACGGATGGGTATTCATTCCCCTTTGATGAGGGGAGAGAGAAGCAGAATGACTCTGAGGATGGGCTATACAGGTCATCACTTCCAGCTTGAGACAGTGGTCATCACTAACAATAGAGCTATGGCAGTGTTTCTCAATCCTGGCAACTTTCAGATACATGGCTGGCTGAGGAATTCTGGAAGTTGAAGCCCACACATCTGAAAGTTGCAAGGTTGAGAAACACTGCCAAAGTTCTATGATATCAGGACTGATGGTATGAATTAAAGACACAATGAAACACTTAAGATGAAGGCATGCTTGTCTGAAGGTAAAGCTGAATGGTGTGATCACTTCTTTCATTGCTTGCCATTTATTTCATACTTGGTGCCAACATCCTTTTCAATTTTCTGTTCATCCAAAGCTAGTTTGAACAGGATGTAATAAAACTACTTGACACCGGTTTACTTAACAGCTTTGGTGTTCCTTTTGTATGCAAAAGCCAAGAATCTTGGGCCAGTAATAACCACATTCTTCTAAGCAGCAATCACAAACAGTGCAAATGCAAGCAAACGTACCACAAAGAGTTCCCCAGAGGCTATATTTTTATCTACAACAAACCAAGCATTTCTGCAGTCTTTCAGCTTAGCTTTCTGGCCAAACGTATACAAGAAGCAACCTAAGAAAAACAAAACACATATTTTAAAATATAACCCGCATGCTTCTCACACCATTTAAGCCACTGGTTTCAACAAAGTGTGTGTGTGGGGGGGGGAACAGCCTTCCATTTGTCTCTTTTTAACAGAGAGCAGTATCCTACAGCTGAAATATTTTTTTATGTTTCAGGGTATAGAATCTATGAACATTTAGAGAAAATAAAAAGAAAAATCTTGTTTTCTTAAGCAGGGCCAAGCATGACAGCAAACATCTGCTAAACTGGCTGCAAGTAAGCTATTTCCCACAAGAAAAGTGGTGAGTTTTCACAGTATAATATGTAAGCCATCCTTTTCCAGCCTGGTGCCCTTCCAATATATTTCACCCAGAGTAAATTTCAGTTCTTCTAAAGAGGTAAGACACAGGGATGGGGAGGCTTCAATTACTCCAACTTCTGTTGGGAGACAAACTACCAAGCATAGTCCTTTTTATTTTGCTGACAACTTTTCCCTTCAGAGAACAGAGGAAGGCAAAAGTGGTTCAGCTACCCTTGACCTGATACTAATCAACAGAGAAGACTTAGTTGAGGAAATAGAAGAAGCAGAGGCTTTGGGGAACCTGACTATGCACTGTTGGAGTTCTTCACTCTAAGGGAAACTATACCTGAATGTGTTTCCCAGACTTCAAAAAAGTAAATTTCAATAAACTCAGACACATGATAAGTAGGAGTCCATACCTGGAGAAGCTAACGAAGAGTTCAAGATAGGTGAGAATTCCTAAATTAGAATATACTATAAGTACAGTTGCAAACAAATCTAATGAGAAAAAAGTGAAAGGCTGCAGAAGAAGCCAGTGTGTCTACAAAAAATGTTTAAAGAACTGAAAACAGAAAGAGCATATACAGGATATGGAAACAGGAAAAGATCACCAGGGAAGAACCAGATCAGTAGAGATATTACGGGGAATGTTAAAGCTGAGAATCAACTGAGGTTGGTGAACAGTAAGAACAACAAAAAAAGTTTCTTCAGGTATGTTGAAAATAAAGGGGAAAGAAAAGACTCAGTATACCAGCTGTTCAGTGAGGATGCAAAATGCAGAAACAAAACACATACCTACTGAACTCTTATTTCCTTCTACTCCAACAAGAAAGCATGTGTTCAAGCAAGTGAAGAGCAAAATGAATGGCCAGGTTGGCAATGATTAAAAACATTAACAGGGAATAATATTATTTTATTCTGAATCAGTCTAAATCTCTATGGAGAGATTAATTATATCCTTGCTAGTTATCTGGCTGAACTTTTATGTGTCCTGAGGAATTTTGGAGAATTGATAAAGTGTTGGATGACTGGAAAATGGCAAATGTTGTCCCCTGTCTTCAAAGAGGAGAAAAATAAACCAGGAATTACAGACCAATCAATCTGACCTGAAAAACTGGAGAAGATTCTAGAAAATCATGAATAAATTGATGTACAAGCACCTTTTAAAAAATGGTAACAGTGCTTCACTCCTGGTGACTACACAGAAACAATAAAAAACACTGCAGTAATGACCAGAAATCAGATTGGAATTGTCAGAAACAAGGCTTGTCAGGCTAATCTTTTATTATTTCGCTTGGGTAAATTCCTTAGTAAATCATGGGAATGCTGTGGGCATAATATATCTTGATTTCCGCAAAGCATCTGACCAAGGTGTCCCAGAATTTTATGATCAGTGACCTAGTTAAATATGGTCTGAAAGGCATGACAGTTAAGTGGATAAATAGTTGGCTTGAAAATCAAGTTCAAAAGTGTCATCGATGTTTCTTTTTCAACCTGGAGAGAGATATTAAGTGGGGTACCACAAGGCTTAACCCTCTATTTTTAAATACTTTTATTAATGACCTGGGTTATTAACTTGACAACTTTAAGATGTGTGGACTTCAACTCACAGAATTCAAGTCCACACATCTTAAAGTTGTCAAGTTTGAAAAACACTGACCTAGATGACGTGTTAGATGGAACACTTATCAAATTTACTGATGGCACAAAAATGGGTGGGACAGCTAGTAGAACTGGGCATGCTAAAAAAGATTCAGAGAAAGCATTTTGGACCTCTCTGCTGTTCATTAAAGCAGTCCATCTTTTCTCAGGCATCTGTGCAGACCAGAAAAAAAAAAAATACTGTGCCCTTCAGACAACTCCTAATGTGATTCTTAAAGCAGCTACAATTTTTTCCCGGGACACTTTTCAGAATATAAAATAATAGATTTCATTTACAAGAAAGTAGATTCCAAATGACTGTTCACAAAATCTTCCGGGCAGCAAGTTCAACAATAGGACCAAATACCAGACAAGTGCTAAGCTCTCCTTAACTGGAGGCATTCAAGCAGACAGTTCTCTGTCAAAGAAGTTTTAATTTCAATTTCTGAAGTGAGCAGGGGGTTGAACTTGATGGCCGAAATCTGCAGTGACTTCTGGAAGGGGGGGGGAGGTCAAAAAAAGCAAGATGGCAGTCACAGCAGCATGACTGAGGCACTGTCACTTTTATATCTGCATTGATGTTGCACATGCAAAGGGGCAGAGCTTTGATTGCCCTGCCGCAACCAGTACATTGTCCTTTTTTACCCCCTTCCCTCTGGGGACATGCTAACCTAGATGGTCCCATCCAATTCTATGATTCTAAGACCTATCATCCATGCTTGCTAGGAATGAGATTGGTATCCAAATAATGCCCGGGGCAACAGGCTGAACTAAGATCAGTCACAAGTTAGTTCCTGTGACTTGGAGCAGTATTTATTAACAAAAACAGCAAAAAGGAAATAGCAAATTAGCAGGTATTAGAAAAGGACACTCTAAGCCTATTCTGCAAAAATGTTATAATTGCACGTGGATTTTCTATACTTTAGCAGGAAAAATAGGCCCATATTTTGGATATAAAAATCTTAATCCATTCATAATAATGCCAGCAAGCAGAGATTACAGATTAAATAATCCAATTGCCAAGAGTTTGTATCAATTTAGTTTCTCTTAAAAACAGAATGTACAGTTGACATTTAAACTTATTAAGCTTAAGAATCAGCTTAACAGCCCCATCCTAACCAATATCCCAACCCTAAATCAAGTCCAATGTGACTTACTTCCAAGTCCCAAATAATGTTAGCAAGCAGTTATATAGTAACTCAAAGCACTTTTAACTCTCTCAATAACTCTCCAAATGAAGGGGACACAACTTTCCTCAAGTGGGTAGTCCCCCAATTGTGCTGGAAGTCAATAATCCACAAAGTGTTAGATTGGGGAAAGCTAAATTAAGGTCATTTAGTGAAAGATGTAACAGAAAGATCTGAAAGTCAGATTCCTGGCTTATAACCAGCACTCTTAGCCAACAGATTACCCCAGTTTAGAATCGCAGCCAGATGTGTTGAAAATTATATATATTAACAATATGTTAGACTTAGGTAATTACCAAAACAAGAATATGAATATTGACTGATTGGCTGGACTTATAGGCTGCTCCAGTTGTAATACAATTGTCAGCAACGTGTCCCTTGCAGGCTTCTAAAATGCTCTTAGACAGCAGTCATGGCCATTCAAAAATGTTGGCTTGTTTTTTCAACCGCAACATAACCATCATCGTTGTCATAGTAATAACAACAACAATGCAAATGATATAATTGAATAGCTTAAGTAACTTTTCTGGAGAGCTGTCTACAATATGGAGCCTGAAAAGATGACCAGCTCCATTTACATGCATTGCCTCTGAAACCGATATGCCTCTTATTTCTTTCCAGATCTGACTCTGTGTGTTCAGCCATCCCTTCTGTCCTGAACAGAAACAGTCTGAAGCAGTGGAACAGCCTTTCCGAAGGGAGAGAAAGACCTGCGGCCAAATAAGATGACAGCAGCCAAAGGAGCCATGCAGCATCTTCTCCCCAGTGACAAGGTTAAGGCTCTGGGTGACATTTCCCAGCTAGTCTCTGGTCAAACTTCCTCACAACATCACCTTATGGAACCCCTTCCCTCCACAAAGGCCCCCAGCCCTGGAGGCCAAACCCAGCAATTATTAAGCACCCCCTCCCTCTGAAAAACATTATCTTCCCCTTACAAGCCTGGTCTAATTTTCAGCATTTATAGATTCCTTCCTTAAGTATGTTTATGTTTAGACTGTTCTACCTTTTACTTTAAAGGGGATTAAAGGATCCACATTTTGTTCGCTTTATAAAATCCCACTTCCCTACGCTGCATCACCTAATAAAAACAGTAACCAAATGCAGCCGTCTAATAACTTGCCACCTAATTTGAAGCTTTTGTGGCCAGATGTTTCTAACAAGAGGATATTGTACAAGCCTTGGGGCTCCAAGCTCATTCTAATCCATTGTCAGATGAGACAATTTGGGGAAAGCTAAAGATTTACTGAGTTTTAGGTTGCCAGATTCAGGGGGAAAAAATGTGGGGGAGGCGAACAGATGTACAAATCTTTATATTTCACAATGCTTAACATGAACTGAATGAAAAAAACACTTGCTCACCCTTGTGTGTTCCAATAACTTTGCCATCTTCAATGGAGACAAAATTGCCTGGACGTGGTTCCAGATACTACAAGGGAGAAAAACATCCTTTGAATTTAAAATCCATTTAAAAGCAATATATATGAAAAGTAACAATAAAGTGAAACGTATACACATTTCTCACCTCAAGAAGGAACTCTGAAAAATCCCTTTTACCGACAAAACAGAGGCCCATACTCTAAAATAAAGCACATTTGATGGTCATCCTTTAGATATTTTGAAAGTTCAACTAATGGCACTTAAGATCTACAAATCCTACAAGTCCATCTATCTAGAAACATGCTAGATACACAAAGAAATCTTAAAGGAAATATGCTGGACTTAAGAGAAAAGCAAACAATACAAAATGCTGATGGCTCACACAAAAATGTGTGTTCAGCAGAAGACTATCCTACATGGCCGCCATGAAAGATAGATGGAGTAATTTCTAATTTAGAAACTATCAAAACACTAAAATGGCACAATTGGTAATTTTATCCAGAAACATAATCCAAAGAACAGCATAGTTTATTCCCTTGAAATGGCACTCAAAGGAATCCCTTTTGGTCATTTCCAGATTGCAAAGACATCTAAACGCATGTTTTTCAAAGTTGGCAATTGCTGGCTGGGGAATTCTGGGAGTTGGTCCATGCATCTTAAGATGACAAGATTGAGAAATACTGCTCTAAGTTATAATGATTGTTTCTGTGAGTCCTTTGAGTAGGAAATGTTACCATGCCTCTTTTTTTTTCAACACATGGTGAAGCTGATGTTCTGCAGCTATCTTCTTCACAAAGTCTTTTGTTAAGTCTCCAAGAGGAAAAATGGTTTTGTGCAAGGCTTCTTGAGAAATTTGACTGAGAAAGAATGTTTGGTCTTTACTGTGATCAGCTCCCTGAAGAAGTTTGACAGCTGCAAGAGGAAGGGAGAAGAGACGAGTTGCATGACTATATTCCACCTCCTTCACATATTTAGTTTATTGCATTAGAATCTGAAAATTGGGCCTTCAGTGAAAATAAAAAAGATGAGAAATTCAAACTTAGTAGGAAAAGTTATTTCCTCATTTAAAAACAGATTGCTTGATTGATATGTGTGATCAAGTTGGTGTCAACTCTTAGCAACCACATAGAAAAACTTTCTCCATAACGATCTGTCTCTGATCTGGTGTCTAGAAAACACTGATATTCACACTGAGTTCTATCAAGTACAAGGTCCTCTTGCTCACTTGAATGGAAGAGTAGCTCTTCCACATATGGACCAACCCCATGCTTCAGGGGGACACTATCCAAAAGAGAGAATTTTATGTGCAAAATGAGGCATCGGATGAGGGGGTGGAATGAGATGTCCTTTGACATCAGTGAAAGGGAGGTTCAAAGCCTTATTACTGCAAAGGATGAGAGAAGACAAAGCAGGTAAGTAGCAAAAAAAAAAAGGAAAGAAAGCAAATGGATGGATGGATGGTGACCACACGAGCAAATCAAATTTGGTTGGTTTGTTTAAACCACAGAGCATAATATGGCAGAAACAATAAACCAACAACCCAGTACATAACTAAAAATATATACCAGGAGATCCAAAGTAACAAACAAGAAATCTGATTTTGTTTCAGGTAATATTCAGTAATAAGGCTCTTGATTATGTGATATGATGTTTTACTACTTTAAGTCCAATGCAACAGCTTTCCTAGCAACATAGTTAGCTGTTCTTCATCTTGCCTTTTCCAATTTTAATTTGTATTCTAAGAAGACTTTTGCAGAAAAAGTGCCTGCTACTAACAATTCATCTCACTGTATTAACAGATGCTACATATCTGACCTGGATTTAAGCAGTCGAGCACTTACTATTTCTTACTTCAAATCTATTTCTGAAAAGTCCTGGTGGCCTTCGTGTGTATTTTTGTTGAAATACTTCATTATCTTCCAGGGAAGTCCTTGCATAATGTCCAGTTGCTATTGCATCAGCTCCTGGTATAGTTTTGAAAATAATAAAGACACATTTCAACAGATTCTATTGAATTACATGTTTTTATTTTAATAAGACATTTAAAATATTTCATTACTTTAGTTTTTATAATGATATTCCTAATCTTGTAATGCTTTGTTCAGGAGGAAACTCCACTGCATTCAGTAATACTTTCTCTGAATACATAAGTAGGATTGCACCCTCAATTTCTGAAAGACAGATTGATCTGAAAAGCAAGATCTTCATAGGCTATAAGAAGACTGTATGCAAAATTGGGCTTGAGTTTCAGGTTTACTCCAGAGCTTCATTTTTCAGAAAGGTAAACCCCACTGGAAATAAAACTTACCAAGATTATCCATAGCATAGTGTAGGAAATAATTGAATTTGATGTATTTATTACATATAATATCAGGATTAGGTGTCCGTCCGACTTCATATTCATTTAAAAGGTAGCTATAGGAAAGAAAAGACAAAACATTAGAATGATTATGAGTATTTGGAAATGCAGAGATACATTTACTGTCCCATCAAGAATCTTAATTACTTTGTATAAAGCTAAGCACCTGAATCACTCCATTTCATCAGAATATGCTGACCAGAAAGGAGAAATCTCTTTGCCCTGACTGGATTTTAGTGAAATTGTATCAGTTTATAATTAGGCTACTTATTTTAATCATTTGAAAATGACATGACTACGCTTGATGTTTAGCACTTAATTGAAGCACTGTAGGTACTTCAATAGCATCCACTGTCCTCTTCCATGGCACTAAGAAAACATGAAACTAGTGGTACATGGGAAGAACCTTGGGAGACAGGAGAAAGAGCTGCAGACTAGACAATGGTCAGTCAAGCGGCAACTGAGCCTGCAGAAGGAATTTGGGTGTGGCAAATGTCTCAGAAGGGACCCTCCCTAGTTTCTTGGGCTGTAAAGGCGACAGGGGAGAGATGTACTTTCAGACTTGCAAGATTCTGTTAATGTCACTTTACAATATAGTAGAGTTCGTTCATCTGGGCAGGCTTCTTATCTAGACTACCTCACAAGGCTGACAATGAAGCACCAGACTTACTCAGACTGCAACTGGATGATTCCTGGCTGGGGATCAGTGGGTTACCCTAGGTACACCTCTTTATGCTCCATGAAAAACATAAGGAAGGAATTACACAGAAGACTAGCTCAGTGGTTGTTATCAGGGGTGTCTGCAAGGTGTGGTCAAAAAAATCAAGACGGCAGCCTCAACTGAGCAATGGAAGCTCTGCCTACCTTTTATGTACATCACACATAAAAAACAGGCAAAGCTTTAGTTGCACTGTCATGACCACCATCTTCAACTTTTTTGATCACACCCTGCAGCCATCCCTGATTGTTATTATTCATAGCAACATTAATGCTACACATTATTTCCAAGCATACAGCAGGTGGCAGCCCCTAGACCTGCCTGATCTTGAAAAAACATGAAGTAGGTCAGGACAGATTAGTACTGGGATGGGAGACTATGTGGAAATCCCAAGGCTGCAGGCTAGACGGTAAAGTCAGAAAAATATATCTAGCATTAAGTAGGCCATGTTGAATTATTTCCATATTTTTCCCAAGAAAACAATGTGGATGTATTCAAGTAGTCATCAGAAGTTAAACTCAATTCAAGAAAGTCTATCTTTAACTTATCATTTCCAACCTTTCAAATAAGCTTATTTCAGTCACCATGGTGGATGGTTTTTGCTTGCTCAGGCAAAGGAGTTTTATTAGAGTTCAGGATGTTCTAAAATTGAGCCCTTTTCCACATACACTTTCATAACCAAAGCACAGAGCACTGATGCTTTGCTAGAGCATGAAGAGCAGTAGATGAGAGAAGAACCAGTCAGGGAAGCTTGCAAAGCTTAAATAGGGAGCCCATTCTCTTGCTTCTCTTATTAATCTTCCCCATCACACAAAGCTTTTTTTCAGCAAAGAGTTTATAAAAATTCTCCTACCTAAACACTTCGTTCCAATATTCTTTAACGTAGGAAACTTGACGAAACGGAATGTTGAGCATCTGACACACTTTATAAGCATCTTCAGAGTCTTGGTTGCCTTGACAAATTCCCTTTTCATCCACCATGTCCCAGTTGTTCATGAACACCCCGGTCACATCATACCCTGCTTGGATGGAGAAAAGCAAGAAATGAGAAAGTAGAAATGATGGTACATGAAAAATTAACATAGACATCCTTATAAAGTAAATAACTTTCAATCTTTCACTATTAAAAAAAATTATTGAGTCGTCTTTGGCAAGAACTCTTCACACTTCCTACACTTTCTCCAGTTTTGGAGAACTCTTACTGTGTTAATAGAAAGCATACTATCCCAAAATAGTAAACTGTGCACATGGCAAGTAGAAAATCTTCATTCTAGTTAGACATCTCAAAGCACGTAGATACTAATGGACTGAATATTCATCCCTGGTCACAGACCAGCCATGAAAGCATTGTACTAGCTCATATTTAACTTCATTATTAAAATATGATTAAATTTGATCTTAGCAAAAAGACATTTCAAAGTCTGTGTGTGGGTCTCACTTAGTATCTGTCTGCAACTCTTTAAACCAAATGCATCTTTTCCCAGGATTGTGGTACACAGAGTAACTGAGATATTCTGAGAAAGTATTAATTTTATTTATATTTCTGCTTTGAGTTGCAAGCAAGGGCTATGTGAGCATCCAAAATGCTCCAAAGCTTTTTTTTTTTTTTGCTTTCAGTTCCAAAGTGTTGCACAGCCCTAGTCTGTAGGGAGAAGGGTAATGTAATCATAATAAAATCCCTCATTAGATGCTATCTTTTCCCATTGGTATATACTCTGAGGACTAGAACGTATTTGAAAGTAAGCATACTAAATTACTAGAAATAGTTTCATGCTTAACAGCCCTTCGTTTGTGAATGTGATTCCTGAAAGCCATTCCCAATGCTGGAAAGATTTAAAATGACTCATTCATGTAGTGATCCTTAATCACTTTTGAAAAAGCAACTGTTCACTTGAAAAAAAAAGGTTAAGAAATGTTCACTTAAAGAAAAAGGTTGACTGCTGCAGGCCATTAGCATTAAACAAAATTCACATAACCAGTTTTCCAGTGTTCCCTGGAGAAAACCTCCTCCAAAACCAAATGAAAGATGGACTTAAAACTGCAAACCTAAGTATTTGGGAATATACCCCTGCCAGCACACATACCATGTGCTTCTTTTTGTATTTGTTATATATCCATCTTTCTTCTAAAAACACGTCTTTCCTCCAGTTTTCTCTCACAGTAGCAACCCTGGAGATAGGCTGAGTTCAGAAATAAGGATTGGTCTATAGTTTATAGCAGTGTTTTTGAAACTTGGCAACTTTTAAGATGTGTGGACTTGAACTCCCAGAATTCGCTGGGACTGGCTGGGCTTTAACATCTTAAAGTTGC
The DNA here is from genome assembly GCA_030867105.1 of Liasis olivaceus. Classification (NCBI taxonomy): domain Eukaryota; kingdom Metazoa; phylum Chordata; class Lepidosauria; order Squamata; family Pythonidae; genus Liasis; species Liasis olivaceus. Next base: position 17,497,924 of record CM061355.1, on the reverse strand, counting down.
CAAGTTTGAAAAACACTGTTCTAGGACCTAGACTGCACACAATGAATGCCCAAGGAGCAAATCAACCTGTAGGAATTAGGCATAATTCAATGTGTGACAAACTATATGGAGACCCTAGATGACCTTGGTGGATCTGCAAAAGCTAAGCAGGCTCAGAAAGGCTGAGTGCTTGGATGGAAGACCACCATGAGAGCCCAGGCTCGCAGAAAGGGCCAAGTTGAGAAACGCACTCCGGAAGGAGGCCAGGGCAAAGCACTTCCGTTCTGCTGCTTCGAATACTATACAGAGCTTTCCCCAAAGTCCCCAGAAATCCGACCGGAAGTAGCGTTTTTTCCGCGCAGGGCAATTCCTTCCACCAGATTTCGCACACTACTACAACTCCCAGAATCCTTCGCAAGGGAATGCCGGGATTTGTAGTCTCCAAACACCGGAAGGGAAGTTCCACCGACGGAAAGAATGATCTGATGAGGGGGAAAAGGACGCCGGGGAAAAGAACCTGGAGCCCGCGGCTTCCGCCGCCATTGCCCGCTCAGGTGGCCTCACCTCGCCGCCGCAGCAGCAGCGCCGCCACGGCGCTGTCCACCCCGCCCGACATGGCGCACACCACGTGCCGACGCGCGACCCCCATCATGGCCTGGCCTTGCCTTGCCTTGCCTCGCCTCGCCTCGCTTCGCTCCGCTCTTTCAGGGCCGGCCGCGCTTCCTTTCCCGTCTGCGGCCCACCGTGACCTGAAGAGCAGAGGCGGGACGGGGCCGCCTGTGGGCGGAGCTGATCTCACAAAGGGCTGGGAAATGGGGCTTCTCCTCTGTTCTCCCTGGGGAGGAGGGCCGCTTTCGCGGGGTCCCGGGGGTGGGAGGGGTTTCCGCTCCCTTCATCCTTTTGGTCGTATCGGCTGGGGATGATGGAACCTGAAGTCCTGGCTTCTGGGGGCAGCCTAGGCAGAGGAAGCTTTTTCGAATGGGAGCAGCCGCTGGAGGACACGTGTGGGGGTGCGCGCGCCTTCGAGTCTATGTTGACCTCTGGCCACTGCCTCTACAAGTCCCTGCAGTTTTCCTGGGAAGATTTCGGAAGTGGTTTGCCATTGCCTGCTTCCTAGGGCAGAGAGGGAGGGACTGGCTCACACGGTCTCCTGGCTTCTATTCAGATGACTTAGCCACCACACCAGACTGGCCCTCCTTTGAGGACTTGTGCCAGCCACAGATTCACTAAGCCTCTGTTTTGAAGTCACTCACTTGGTACAGGTTGCTGCTGTTTTGCAGATAGGAAGCTCAACAGATCAAGTGTGGGAATGTACTTTGGTGCATCCCAAGCAAAAGCAGAGTGTGCTTGCTCCACCAGCAACCTCTTCTGGCCTTTGTAAAGCACTTTGGGTCTCCAGAAGCAACTGAATGTGTACCCGCTTCAAGCACCCCCTTTCTTTCTCCTGTGTTTTTCCCCTTCTTTCCTCTGTGATTTTCAAAGGGAAGAAGGATTCCTTCAAAAAAGTTGTGGAAATTTAAAAGGTCTCCTGCATAGAGCTAGTTTTCACATTATTCATGTGGATCTGTTTTGCTCTCCAGGTGCTAATCATTGTATGACTGCTGCATAGCTTCAGACCAGGGCAAGTTCCAGTCTTTTATGAATCATTCCTTAAACCATTGTTTTTCAAACTTGGCAACTCGAAGATGTGTGGACTTCAACTCCCAGAATTCCCTAGCCAGCATGTTGGCTGGGGAATTCTGGGAGTTGGTCCACACATCTTCGTTGCCAAGTTTGAAAAAAACAGCCTTAAACAAAGAGGTCTTTTTTTATTCTTAAGAAGGCTATGCTATGTTCTGTTAGTTGGTATGATTCCTATGTTATTCTTGGATAGCCATCTTAAAGAACTTATGTAGATGCTTACCTGACCTTTCTTAAAATCAGTGTTAAACAATAGATAAGACTTAAGGCCTTTCCCCACTTGCACCTAGCCTTAACACAACCATGCTCTGCAACCTTTTTATTCTGTTGGGCCCTCATGATTTTGCATTCCTTTCATCTTCAGTCAGTGGCTTTAGGAGTAGGATCAGCCTGGTGCTTTATAACCACTTGAGGTTGGTGCCGGTGTGACCTCTGGTCTCTGTCCTCTACAGCCATTCTCACCTGGACATCAAAAGAGTCCCCATCTTTCCAGCTAGCCACCTCCACTGTGCCCAACACATTTCCAAGTCAGTTCCTGGCCCAACATGTTTTAATGTATCCCTAAGAATGGGTGCTAGGAGGCTGTGCAGTGAAATGGGAGAGCCTGCATTGCTGTGTAGCCACCTGGGGCCTTTCACATGTTTTTCAGATGTCACTGACAGGTGTGGAAGAACAGCATAGCAACCCCCTAGCTGGGAGATCAAACAGGTGAAGCAGGGAGAGCAGGTTTTTAACCCTCCAGGTAAAGATCACAGACCAGCTCTGGGATTCAAGACCTGGTAGACAGAGCAGCTTCTCCACTCTTCTTGCCCCCTGTCCCAGTCCTGCAGATCAGTTTGCTGAGGGCTTGTCCAGTCTGAAGCAATGACTGATGGATGGCTACACCTAGCTATTTGAACTCACCTCCCAGCCCAGTTAAGGAGAGTGACTGGTGAATGTTTTGTGGGAGGGGAAGGAAACAAAATTGAAGGAGTCCCTTTTTTAAGCTTGCCCTGCACAGTGTAACATCCCCATTTAGCAGCATCTTTCCTGTGGCAGGATAGGGATTGAAAGTAGGGGCAGTAAATTGCATGCAGGTGGTTTTCAACTGAGCTATGGGGACGTAAAATTGTTTTTCTGTTTTCAATGGAGGATATATTCAGCTTCTTCCACTGCTCCATCATGCAGGACAAAATAATGTTGCCTAATAGCCCATTTTTTTTTTGTTTTAATCCTGCCTGCTACAGGAAGCGGGTCACTGTAGGAGCTTCTAGTTATAGTTGGACTTTTTCCTTTAATTTCCTTCCATTTTTTTCTTCATTTTTTCATCTTCCCTGTAGGATTGCTGTGGCCTTCGATGCCCAGGAAGTTCCTCACTCTAAACATATCAGGAGAGATCCTGTATGGTTGGTGTTGCCATTTTTAGCAGGGTTCCACCTTCCCCTCAGGTCCGGCAGGAGAGGCATGTTATGGGTCCCATCTACCAAGGAACGTCATTTGACAGGGCTTAGGAGGAGAGCCTTTTCCGCTGCAGTACCTGCCCTTTGGAACATAATTCCCCCCAAGGTTAGGCTATCCCTGACCCTGCTGGACTTTCAGAGGCTCTTAGGACATGGTTTTATCATCAGCCCTGGAGATCCAGTGGTGGTATGGAGCCTGTCAGTTGGTTATATTGTTAGCAATTGTATGAAGTGTAGTGTACTCTCCTGCAAATTAAGTTTTAAACTGTTTTAATTGGTTTTTCTAATTCAGGTAGTCCTCACTTGCAGACCAAAACTGGGACCGGCAACTTTGTCACTAAGCAACGCAGTTGTAATGTGAAAAATCATGTGACCACACCCAACTTAGGATGGCAGTTCATCAGTTCCGGCTGCGGTCATTCAATAAATCACCCGCAGTCATTAAGTGAGATATCATATGACTGTGACTTGCAATTTCCTGCCAGCTCCCCCATTGACTTTGCTTGTCGGAACTGGCTGTGAGGGTCGCAAATGGTGACCGTGGGACACTGCAACCATTGTAAATGTGCGTCAATTGCCACACACCTGAATTGTGATCACATGTTCATGGGGACACTGTAACAGCCGCAACTTCAAGGACTGGTTGCAAGTTTCCTTGTTCAGTGCCATTGTAATTTCAAATGGTTGCTGAATGAATGGTCAGTAAGTGAGGACTACCTGTAGTTTTTATTTTAGTTATTTATTTGTGTTTGTTTTTAATTGTGTGCGAAGTCAAGTATGTGAGATGGGCGGCTATGTAAATTGAATAAGTAGTTCAGTGCCAACCACTCATCCACAAAACAGGACAAACATACATGCTGAGTTTCCATTGTTTCTAGTGAGAAAGCATCAGGCTTATAAAACTGCATATTTTCACTCCAGATATCACCTTTTTAATTGTTATCTAGAACAACAGGCTATAACTAATCATTACAGCCTATTTTACTACTGTAGGTAATTATGATTGCTTACTGACTGCCTCATTCAGCGACTGTTTGGTTATGACAGTGCTGAAAAAATAACTTTATGACCAATGCCCACATTTACAACCCTCGCAGGGTCCCTCAGTCATGTGATTGCCATTATAGTCAGTACGTGCTGTCCTGTGGTTTTTCTTTTTTTCCCCCTTGCAGAGGGGAGAGATTAGAGAGGAAGAGATTACAAGAGAGTAAGCAGGCACACAATGGAGAATACACATTGAAAGGAATGCTTTGGTGCTGGGACTAAGAGCCACAAGCACATTACACAAACAGGTGGTATATTTTCCATTGTGTGCCTGCTTACTCTCTTGTAATCCCTTCTCCAATCTTCCTGCTTTTTGGGGGGGGGCAAGAAAAATGGGTCAGGCACAGGAAAGATTGCCTACAGAAATTGCTTGGATTTTTTTCTTCCCCCCTGCCCCCCACAGAGCAGAGAGATGGCTTAAACAATAATTGTATTATTTTACATTACTATTTTTCTCTTCGATGATGAAAACAAAATGTGCAATTCCTGTTTATATGTTATAGGATAAAACATCACCTACATCTGAGCTATTGTGGTAAGAGAAAGAAATGTGGTTAATGGTTTTACTTTTTGCAACTTTTTATTCATAAGAAATTCCATGAAGCAAATCACCTGGCTAGCATGAATTGCCTTGACAAGCCACTTGGAATAGCATGAAAGGTTTGGGTGTAACACCCAGTGGCTTTACAAATGTTGCTGCTAACTGCAATTTTTAATGAGACAGGTGAATATGATTTAAAAAATCATCCATGATTCAAGGTAGTTTGAAACAGTGTATTGTTCTATATTGAGTTGCTCAAATTAGCTACCCTAATCAAATTTTGGAGAACTCATTCCTTTTTGCACACTTGGTTGTTCAATGTAAAGGAACAGTAAAACTACACACACACACAGAGCCATAAACAGAAGTTCTGCATTTAATACTCTGCCATTCTTACAGAGTAACTGAATTGTGATTGCCTTCACAGAGACACTGAATATTGCGCAATAATTATGAAAGTGCATAATAAATATTTAAAATGCATAACTTTATTTCAGCTAATAATATTTGACATATTTCTACAATTTACTTTGCACAATTTTCAAACAAATATCTAGCATGTTTTACCAGGAAAGACATTGCTACAACCAGCATTCCTTAAAATATAGAAAAACCGTCATTTAAGCTATCTTCCCCATTTTTCCTAGCAGCAATATATCAATATTTCAAGTTCACAATTTAAATTTCATGCAATTTCAAGTCTTTTTTTTCCAGTATTAGAACTATTGGCCAGTGAAACATATTAGTTGCTAAACTCCAGAATTTTTTCTAGTTTGAAAACCAATTTTTAAAAAATCAAAATTTCAGAAGAGGTGAATTCTCTTTATTTCCTTCAGGACTTAGTTTCATCAAAGGAGAGCTCAGATCTATTAGCTAGAAATAGAAAATACATTATTAAAATGTTGACTAAACACAACCTTTATATTGTTGGGAATATAAAGAACACCATTTGCTAGCAAATCTACAGTGACAGTGCAGTTTTGACTCCAACCAATCACATCCAATTCAAATATTAATTTTGCAATAGCCTATTAATGCCAGGTCTTGGCAGAATTTTGATGTTCTCTTTTTAATATTACATGCAGTATATTTAGCATCAGATATTGCACAGAGCTTCAAAGATTAAGTTGAGTGCCTCTAACTATAAAAAATGTGCAGTTAAACTTTTTGTCATGAACCACATGCAAACAATATTAAGAAGATAAAAATGGAGAATAGTCTTACCTGTCCTGTAGGCTTCAATGGAGGGGCTTTAATAATTTCAGGAGTGTTAAAAAGATCGATGAGAGGTTTGTTTTCACATTCCTGGATGGCAACTGGTGTTTTATCTGTTTCAAATTCTATCAACAAGCTCTAGAAAAAGTGTTTTAACATGTTGCTTATTGCGATAGCATAGTCTCTAAAATATAGAACATCAGATTACACAACAGCTGCCCCCCAAAATACCTAAATCTTTGAGATTCTCACAGCTGTAACTGCTGCTCTGAACAATCTTTGATTTCAGTGTTTGTGTGATCTAATTCAAATTTTCTCCTTAATGAGTCATCAGTGTAAACTGAAGTTTCCCACACACCTTTCCTAAAAACTGACTCAACAAGAATCTGTATCTCAAGGTATTGAGACGAGGCACCAATGGACTATTAATATAACCAATATTTAGAATAATTGAATTTAAATTCTTCTCAAGAGATATAAATCTTCTGCAAAGCACATTTAAAAACAAGGCCAACAAAAATCCTGCTTTATTGAAATACCATGATAAGCACCCGCTTAGTATAAAATATTACCATAACAATGTAAGCACACTAGAGGGTGACAGCATCTTTCAAATCCTTTTGAACACAGGTAGTATTTGCAACAGCAATTTCTACTGAAATACACGTTCTGCACTTTGACATGGCAGGTATTTTTTTAAAAAAGACAGCAACTTACCTCCTTAGCTGGTATTACTTCTTCTACTTTCCCTTTTTTAGTTATGTCTTGTTCTATTTCAATAAAAGGTTTATCTGGTGAAAAATCAAGTGCAATAGGTATAACCTGTGGCAGAGATAAGTCTCCCTCTGTTGAAGATGAGCTTGAAGACACCCATGTCTTGTTCTCATTCACATATTTAGAACTAGGTAGGAACAGCAAAAAAGCATTTTTATGCAGAATTCCAACATTGGTATCATTTCTTTCTGTTATTATATGCAATTGCTCCTTTACCTCAATTCCACAGGAAAACAAAGTTATATGAGACTGTCCTTAACATTTATACTAAAATAAATTGTTAAGATACTGTAAGATTTTTGTTTCAACAGATAAGATCTGTCTTTTAAGAAATCCTTAAATATCATGAGTCCATGTTTTCACTAGGCATACAAAAATACAGTAAAAAGCCAGCTTGATTCCTTCTTTCCTCAGAAATACATTGTTGTGGCAAATACATATTTACATCATTTGTACATAAATCAGGGAGCCACAGCCAATAGAAATCACAGGCCTATATCATAATACATCACGATGTATGAAGTGATTAACTGAAGAACTCCAAATGCATTCAGCTGATGGATACCAGCATGGTGTCATAGAAAACCCTGCACCTTTTGTCTAAGTCTGGGCTCTGTTTCATTATAGTTTATTCAGAGCCAGAGAATTCCATACTGAAACCTTGTAGTCTTATTCTAGAATAGCTAAACTTGCTACATTCCTGACATGCAAGCCAACATTTGCATTTTCTGAAATCAGTGGTAACCCGGGAAATGAGGCATATTAATAGGCAGTGACTACAGCAATGAGAAAAAGGGCAGAATGCTCCACAGTACCATGCTTGAGCAAGTCTAGTTTACCTAATTCCTGGAGTCTTTTTAGAAGACACACTAGAAACATGAAGAGCTAAAAGATTTGGAGATATCATTGTTCTGGGCACTGTTTTAGGGGTCAGTGTTGGAATTCCTGAGATACGTCGACCAACAGGGGTAGGCAATGTAGAATGCCTCATGTTTGGAGTCCGTAAAGCAAACTTCACAGCAGAACAGGATTTTTGTACGGCTCCTTCTAATTGTTTGACAGGTGGGGAAACTGCAATATTGCTAGAGAGATTAAGGAAACATGAGAAATTTAACATTTAAAATTACAATCAAAATAGTCTTTATTTTAGTAGCTTATTCAGATTATGTTCAAAATATTCTAAATATTAGAAGGATAAAATATCACTCACAGTAGTTCCAAAAGATATACAGGTTGTCCTTGCTTATGGACAGTAACTGGGACCAGGAACCCCATCGCTAATGGCACGGTTGTAAGGCACAATGTTGTGTGACCACAATGACTTGCAACAGCTGTTCCGCAGTTCCACAGTCCCAGTTGCTGCTGTTAGGCAAATCCCACATGGTGACAGCATCCCACAGTCATGTGATCACCATTTGCAACCTCCTGCCGGCTTCCCCATTGAGTTTGCTTGTGAAGGTCACAAATGGCAATCGTGTGACTCTGGGATGCTGCGACATCATAACTGTAAACCAGTTGCTGATCACCAGAATTGCGATCACATGACCATGGGGACACTGTGATGGCTGCAGCTACGAGGACCTGTCATAAGTACCCCTCATTCAGCACTGTCATAAGTTTAAACAGTTGCTGAATGAGTGGTTGTTCAGCAAGGACTACCTGTACTTTATAGTGGTCCAATTCAGATATTGCCCCAAACCATAGATAATTAACTTAAGAATTATTTAGTGTAATGTTTGAACTGGCAAACCTAAAGCACTGTGCCTTAAGGCTGAGCTTAATTCCACAAACACTTACTGCACCGTAGCTTGCTAATTGCCCAGCCCTCTTATTACTAACCCCAGCTCAAAGTTTGCGAACATACAACTGTGCATACAGAATTTATCTACGTACAGTGGTACCTCAAGATACGAATTTAATCCGTTCCGTGACTCTGATCGCAAGTCGAATTGGTCGCATCCTGAAGCACGTTTTCCCATAGGGTTCAATGTAAATACGGTTAATCCGTTCCACCCTCTGAATTTGGTCGCATCCTGAAGCAAATTTCCCCATAAGGTTCAATGTAAATACGGCTAATCCGCCCTCCGGATTTGGTCGCATCCTGAAGCACATGTCCCCATAAGGTTCAATGTGTCAGCCAGCGTTGCACGGCTAAGAAATTCCCCAGGCGCGCTTTAGTCAGCCCTAGCGCAGAAAAAGGAAGTGCTAATGAAATCTGAGAAAGGCTCCCGCGCGCACAGCCGGGAGCGGGAGCTTCCCCCCCACACCCCGTGCTGATTCTTCTTAATTCCGCGCTCTTTCCTCTGTGCATAGCCCTTGGTGCGCACGAGAAAAGCACACTGAAAGCAATGGGGGGGAAGGCTTATGTCGCGCGCACAGCGGAGCGGGAGCTTCCCCACCCCCGTGCTGCTGCTTCTTAATTCCGCGTGCTTTCCTCTGTGCATAGCCCTTGGCGCGCGCGACAAAAGCACACTGAAAGCAATGGGGGGGAAGGCTTATGTCGCGCGCACGCACAACCGGGAGCGGGAGTTTACCCCCCCCCACTGATTCCTCCGCGCTCTTTCCTTTCTCCATAGTGACAAAAGCACAGTGAAAGCAATCAGCGCGCTGGGGGGAAAGGCTTATGTCACGCACACGCACAGCGGAGCGGGAGCTCCCCCCCCCCCCGATTCCTCCGTGCTCTTTCCTTTCTCCATAGCGACAAAAGCACAGTGAAAGCAATCACCAGGCCAAGGGCTATGGCCAAAGGAAAGAGCAAATTTCCCCATAAGGTTCAATGTAAATACAGACAGTTCTGAAACATATGCATTTTATTTTTAAACCACAAAAACATGAAAAAAAGCACAGTATGAAGAGGGAGAATGGGGTGGGGAGGCAGTTATTGTTTGGAGGGAGAGTCCCCCTCCAAAGGGACTTCGGGGAGATCTCCTTCAGGGGTTTCCTCTCCTCTTTGCCTCTTAGCTGCAAAGCCTTATTTTTGCCACACCCGCTCTGCATTTTCTTTGGAGCCATGCTGACAAGCACACCAAAAACCTTCCAAACACCACAAAACACACCACAAGCCTCACTGAACGCCTCCTTGCTACCGCGATCTCGCCCACAGGAAGCCGCGACCACGTGGCAGCAGGGCAAATGGCTTTTCCTTTTTCCTTTCTCCATAGCGACAAAAGCACAGTGAAAGCAATAGCGCGCACGCACAGCCGGGAGCAGGAACTCCCCCCCCCCCGCGCACTCAGATTTCATTAGCAGTTCCTCTTTCTGCATTGCTTTCCTTGGGCTTTTGTCCTCCTGCTCAGATTTCATTAGCACTTCCTCTTGGAAGCGCAACCACGTGGCAGCAGGGCAAATGGCCGCCGATCCGGTTCGTAGCTTGAGGCGGAGTTCGCATGTTGAGGTAAATTTTTGCGGCTGGAGCTGGTCGTATCTTGAAATTTTCGTAAGATGGGGCGTTCGTATCTTGAGGTACCACTGTATATTGATATTACAGCACTGCAGGATAGCTTGACAGAGGCTTTACTAGTTTTCACAAGAAATTAAGCATTTGGATTCTCTCTATCAAGATCCCAATCACTTACGTTACAAAACAGTTCAAGAGAAGACTAACAATCGTAGTGGAAATCAGTACCCATAATCATAAAACTTTACCTTCCAATATTGCTACAAGATAGTACCAGATTTGATTGCAATACTCTGGTGGCTTCATTTTCTGAAAATGTATCTAAGGAGAAAATACAGTTGAAGTGGTTATATTAATTTTTCCAGGCACGCAAATATTCAACTGCTTAATTCAATCCTTTTTGGCCAGCATGTACAACAGTGCATATTAAGTACAGAATCAACACTGTCCAGAAGTTAGTGTAATTCAATGCATTAAGATCAGTTTTCTTACCTCTCTTTAAGTTTGGGGGTGCTGTTTTAGAGTTAAGTTTAGGACTTGAACTTGTACTTGCATTTCCCAGTGTGTTTTTCAGTAATAATTTCTGATCAGAACCTCCTTTCTGCAACTTACTGCTTGCAGTCTCAGATGTCAGGGTAGCCTTATATTTGGGTATATTCACAGGATTTCCTTTAGCACCACATCCGGGTGTGGGTTGCTTTCCAGATGCATCAGAGTGGGCAGCATTCACTGAAACCCCTTTCACAGGTTTAACTATGGAAATCTTGCTTGTTCCGGAAGAGTGCTTGGAGATGCCTGCAGGAGCTTTTGTAACACTTGTTTTGACTAGGAAATAAGAAGACAACACAGATTACATTATCATTATTGTAGCCAAAACTTTTTAAAATGTCATAAAAGCAGACGCCAGTCCCTGCTGCAATAGCCTTATACTCTGGATAGCAATAGGCATCCACATGTGTATGAAATAACAAAAGCAATGTTGCGTACTCCTGATGCAAGCTGAACCCCTTTAAGTATTTGTCATGATGCTGCACATATGGATGAAAGGAAAAATAGACTGTGTAGCATCCCACACATCCTGGGACAGATTTGTTTTTTTGAAAGTAACAGTCTGGTTGGACTAGAGCTAGTGTAGCCCCAATTCCCTTCACCCAACCCACTGAAGCAATCCAGGAGGATACTATAGTCAAGAGTATCTGAAGTCATCTAATAGAATAGGAATACTTCCTTCATTTTACATACAGTGCATTCGGAAAGTATTCAGACCCCCTTCACTTTTTTCAATTTTGTTATGTTGCAGCCTGATATTACAATTGTTCAAATTCATTTTTTTTTCATTAATCTACACTCAGTACCCCATAATGGCAAAGTGAAAACAGAATTTTAGAAATGTCTGTAAATTTATTAAAAAGGAAAAACTGAAATATCACATTGGCTAAGTATTCAGACCCTTTGCAACAACCCTTGAGATTTAGCTCAGGTGCCTCTTGATTGTTGCTGAGCTGTTTCTATGCCTTGATTGGAGTCCACCTGTGGTAAATTAAATTGATTGGACATGATTTGGAAAGGCACACACCTCTCTATAGAAGGCCTCACAGCTGACAATGCATACTGTATCAGAGCAAAAGCCCGCAGAGCTCAGAGACAGGATTATTGTAAGGCACAGATCTGGGGAAGGCTACAAAAATTTTTTTTGCTGTACTGAAGGTTCCCAAGAGCACAGAGGCCTCCATAATTCTCAAATGGAAGGAATTTGGCACAACCAGGACTCTTCCAAGAGCTGGTCGCCCAGCCAAACTGAGCAATCAGCGGCGAAGAGCCTCAGTAAGAGAGGTGACCAAGAACCCGATGGTCATTCTGACTGAGCTCCAGAGATCCTGTGTGGAGATGGGACAAAGTTCCAGAAGGACAACCATCACTGCAGCCCTCCACCAAACTGGGCTTTCTGGCAGAGTGGCTAGACGGAAGCCTCTCCTCAGTGCAAAACACATGAAAGCCCGCTTGGAGTTTGCAAAAAAGCACCTGAAGGACTCTCAGACTGTGAGGAATAAGATTCTCTGGTCTGATGAAACCAAGATTGAACTGTCTGGCCTCAGTTCTAAACGTTATGTCTGGAGGAAACCAGGCACCGCTCATCACCTGCCCAATACCATCCCAACAGTGAAGCATGAAGGTGGCAGCATCATGCTGTGGGGGTGTTTTTCAGCAGCAGGGACTGGGAGACTGGTCAGGGTGGAGGGAAAGCTGAATGGAGCAAAGGACAGAGATATCCTCAATGAAAACCTGTTCCACAGTGCTCAGGACCTCAGACTGGTCCGAAGGTTCACCTTCCAACATGACGATCCTAAGCACACAGCCAAGACAACACAGGAATGGCTTAGGGAAAACTCTGTGAATGTCCTAGAGCGGCCCAGCCAGAGCCCTGACTTGAACCCTATTGAACATCTCTGGAGACCTGAAAATGGCTGTCCACCGATGGTCCCCATTCAACCTGATTGAGCTTGAGAGGATTTGCAAAGAATGGCAGAAAATCCCCCAATCCAGGTGTGCAAAGCTTGTTGCGTCATACCGAAAAAGACTCAAGGCTGTAATTGCTGCCAGAGGTGCTTCAACAAAGTACTGGGTAAAGGGTCTCAATACTTATGCCAATGTGATAAATAAAAAAAAAAAAAAAAAAAAAAATTTCAGTTTTTCCTTTTTAATAAATGTACAGACATTTCTAAAATTCTGTTTTCACTTTGTCATTATAGGGTACTGAGTGTAGATTAATGAGAAAAAAGTGAATTTGAATTATTGTAATATCAGGCTGCAACATAACAAAATTGAAAAAAGTAAAGGGCGTCTGAATACTTTCTGAATGCTCTGTATATCATCCATCTGGGCCACCAAGGTTATTGGTGTCCTAAAATAGGGCCTGAACCTAGTTTTTCTTATTATGAACAACATACAACTTATTGTTTTTATTTAATTAAATTAGAATTTTACCACCTTTCAAGACTTTATTATTAGCCATGCAGCCAAACCATGCAGGAATAATATAGCCTCAGATCTGTATCATTCTTGTAGATAACAGTAATTTGATCCTAACAAATCAGGTTCACTCAATCACAATGCAGATGAAGATATAGCAGTGACTTATTGTATTTTTGAGATGTTCTGATAAATGTTCACAGTCAGTTCTAACATATTTAAAAGTATTTGCTGTTAAATTCATATTTTAAAGTATGCTTGTTCTGTGTATGTTCATTGCAGTGGTCTTTGACTAACTGCAGATTAAGTATTTATTTGCTTGCTATTTATATTAGCTGGGAAAGGTGGAAGGAAAGTGAAAAAGAGAACAATCAGCAGCAAAGTGGATGAACTCAATTACAGCAGTGATGGGTAGACCGTTAGACCTGAAGGACCAGGGTGGGGACAGATCATCCCAGAGAAAACCTATCTATATGGTCACTAAGAGTCAGCACCAACTTGATGGCAAGTAATCAATCAATCAATTTATATTAGTGAGCACATATATTGTTCAATCACAGATACTTGTGCTGTTGAAGAATTTACTCAACAGATGCATCACTGTCATCACTGTACTTTCATACATACATTGTTCTGTCTTTGATGAACAGCTGTGGCTCCTGCCTTCCCTGCTCAGGGCCTAACTCTGACCACTTGAATATGTCTTCATTAAGTTACAGTTCCCCATTCTCTATAAACTATGCACTAGAATCAAACCAATTTAATAATTACCATTTCCTCTTTTAGGAGAAATTGAGAGACTTGAATTCAAACTTGAATTCATGCTGGAAATGGAGGAGGAGGAGGAAGATGAAGTATTTCTTCGCATATGAACATTATTAGGAGGTTTCAGTTGTCTTGTCTTCATTCCCAACTGTAAAGACAATGATAAATGATTTGGCTGCATGCCAAAGAAGTATAATCAGGCACGCTGGTTTTACCACTGAGCTTTAGATTTTTTCATCATCAAATTAGGGATATTGCATCTCTCTGCAGGTTGCTGGTTTTAGGCTTTACCTGGATAATTTCAATAGTAAGCACATGGGAAACCTGCTCATCTCTCCCACTCTGTTGTAGCATATGGATTTTCTTCTATTCAGCAGCAAGAAATCAGGCCAAATTAGACAGAGCTTACTACTTTGCAAATTACATTTCTGCATCGCTGGATTATCATGCTGGATAATCATGCCTTAATCTCCCATGCTGGTTCATTGCATGGGAGAAAATCAAAACACCTCCCAAAGACACAGTTAAAATATTGAAATGCCATGTATAACTTATTAGCAACGTCCAAATCCAATTAGTTATTAGTTACGAGTATTCACCTTGCTGGGAGTAGGGAGAGTTCTCTTGCTTTGCATAGATGAACTGGTAGAGAATGATTCTCCTGCATCCAAAGCTATGCTTGATTTGTCAGAAAGCAAATCTTCAGACGATCCCATACTATTTGAGTAAATCATGTTGGAAGGACTAGGCAATTTTCCTTGTTTGGGCTGCAAGATTTGGATTTGAAATATTTGTAAAAGAAATAGGTATCAGAAATATAGAAAAATATCACATTCTCTCCATTAAATTAAAACATTATTGAATAAGTATGTCATCAAACTGCAACCAGACCATTAGTTAAGAGAATCAGATGATCTGTTCTCAGAATGCAAATATTAAATATTCCAATATTATGGAATCCAATTCATTTACGCTCTCCCTCCTCTCCAACCTATACATCGTCCTGTATGAATTATAGTTGAAAGTGTAGACCGCACTGAAAAGCATTGTTCTGAAGTAATACTTCACACTGAGAGATCATGCATATGTGCAAATGTCTTCTGCTTTGCATTGTCTCTTCTTATGAAGACAAAGCTTCTTCCTGCTGCCCCATTTATAGTGGCACATCAGACAATATCCTCTATCATATTCAGGCACAAAAACAGTCTGGGGAAAATTTGAAATAGAACCTGCAACAGTTTCAAGGTCTGTTCAGGTTAGAGCAGAGCTAACTACATTTCAGGAAATCAGGGGAGCTGGTAAACCATCTTCAAAAGCCTTAAGCCTCCCTCTGGCTCTTTTCCTTGGCATCTTTAAAGTTCTGGGTTTTTTTCCCCCTCCTCATCTCCAGGTTAAGTGTCAGAATCCTCGCAAGATTTTATAATAGATTATTATATGGCTAGTTTACAAAAATGATTTTTTCTACATGCTGCGGTTCTGCCATTGGAAAAGGGGAGGGGGAGTAGGAAGGAGAGACCGTTTGATGCAGATGGTTTCTTATCACAAGCCCTGGAATGTTCAAGGCCATGCCAGCAAGGGAATCAGAAGACAAGAACTAAGGGCGAAGTAAGGGGGGGAAAAGAAAGAAAAGCAGTTTTTGGCGCGCTTTTATTCAGTCTCAGCAATGCTTTGGATCTGTACACTTATTCTTAATAAATGAACTTTCTTTTGAATCAATATTGGTTGCAAGGAAAGTTACTGGTTTTAAGATCAACAAGTGGCAGTTCGTTACATTTTGCTGAGACTGAATAAAAGCGCGCCAAAAACTGCTTTTCTTTCTTTTCCCCCCCTTACTTCGCCCTTAGTTCTTGTCTTCTGATTCCCTTGCTGGCATGGCCTTGAACATTCCAGGGCTTGTGATAAGAAACCATCTGCATCAAACGGTCTCTCCTTCCTACTCCCCCTCCCCTTTTCCAATGGCAGAACCGCAGTATGTAGAAAAAATCATTTTTGTAAACTAGCCATATAATAATCTATTATAAAATCTTGCGAGGATTCTGACATACTGCCCCTCCACAGAAAAGGATGTCAGTCAGATGATTCCTCTTTTTCACTCTAAAAGGAAAAGCAAAGATACACATAATACAATAACCAATCTAATTGTTAAGGCTTTGTAGGATAAGCATCATAAAATTTTTTAACTAAACGTGGGGCCTTTTGTCATCGATAAAGTAATTAATCCAGTTTCACTACGATTACAGATGCCTGCCACCTTTAAAAAAATCCATCCAGTATTCCACTGCGACCTGCTTAAACCATATAAGGAGTCTTCTCAGTGGCATCCCTCTCCAGTACCTCCTAAACCATTGATGGTTGAAGGAGAACAACATTTTGAAGTTAAAGAAATACTGGACAGCAGAAAGCACAGGGGGGGGGTTCAATTTTTAATTCAGTGGAAACATTTTCCCAAGTCAATGGCTGAATGGGTTGACAAGAAACATGTAAAGGCCCCACGTTTAGTTAAAAAATTTTATGATGCTTATCCTACAAAGCCTTAACAATTAGATTGGTTATTGTATTATGTGTATCTTTGCTTTTCCTTTTAGAGTGAAAAAGAGGAATCATCTGACTGACATCCTTTTCTGTGGAGGGGCAGTATGTCAGAATCCTCGCAAGATTTTATAATAGATTATTATATGGCTAGTTTACAAAAATGATTTTTTCTACATGCTGCGGTTCTGCCATTGGAAAAGGGGAGGGGGAGTAGGAAGGAGAGACCGTTTGATGCAGATGGTTTCTTATCACAAGCCCTGGAATGTTCAAGGCCATGCCAGCAAGGGAATCAGAAGACAAGAACTAAGGGCGAAGTAAGGGGGGGAAAAGAAAGAAAAGCAGTTTTTGGCGCGCTTTTATTCAGTCTCAGCAATGCTTTGGATCTGTACACTTATTCTTAATAAATGAACTTTCTTTTGAATCAATATTGGTTGCAAGGAAAGTTACTGGTTTTAAGATCAACAAGTGGCAGTTCGTTACATTAAGATTCTAATTCCGATGCCACCGGCTAAATGCATTTTTGCAGTAACACCAATAAGCATTTAAACAAGCAATAAATTGCACACTAGCCTCAGACTGTACCTACCCACTTTTACCTAACATTCTGACCAATCACAGTGATAAGAATCAGGAATGTTGTTTTAGATTCATGAATTCAGGTAATAACCTTAAAAGTCAGGAGCACAGAGCCGTATGCTTTCTCAGAAACGAAAAGAAAAATATTAACAAATCCACAGATTTAAATACAAACTAGAAAGAAAATTACCATTCTAATATAATGACATAACTTAAAGCTTAGAATATAATGTAAAAGGAAAATCTTTACCTCTCCTACCACTAAGTAACTGTTATTTCTAAATGCAGGTGGTGTTTTTACAGTCTGAAATTTGCTTCTTAAACCTTTTTTAAGGTTTGTGTCATTCTTTGCATGGGCCGAGGGTAGAGTAGGCGTTTCTGGTAATTTATCTGTTTTAGCAGGACTTGATGTGTTCAGAGGCATTTGGGGAGAATGAGCACTGTCCATTATTGTGACAGGTTGCCCTAAACGCTTCTGAATTGAAGGCAACAGTTGGTCGCTTGGACTTTCCCATATACAGTATGTCTCTCTTCTGGTGGCTGTTGGTGTTTTATCTGTCACTATTCCTTTTTCAAGGATTTTCAGTTTTGACTTTGATTCTTTCACAAATTTTTCGGCAACCTCTGTCTTTTCCTTCCCTGGATGGACAGTATTGTTCTTCTTTGTTTTGCTTCCACTTTTAAGCTGGAGAGCTAGCAAATGAGCTTCTTTAAATATTTCCACAAATTTATCACCAGCAGGAGGGCTCCATGCTAGGTCATTTCTAAGTGATGGAATTCTATTTTCACTTTCTTCATGGGTTTCAAGAGACACAGCAATACATTTTTCTTTATGGCCCATTGGTCCAATAAAAACTTCATCTTCATTTTCACTATGACAGAGACAAATTAAGTCAGATAACTGCACATTCTTCTCTCTGCTCTTAATGCACCTTGATTTTGATACTAATTTTACCTTGTGGGAGACAGTGAAAGGTCAAAATCAAATTTTTCATTGGTCAGGAGGTGAAAATCTGAAATTACAATAGTACGTCATACATTACCATTATGACTTCTGGGATTCACTTTTTCTACAGGAACTAAATTATCATACAGCAAACCCTCAATATAATAGGCACTGGTTTAATGAACCTTCAGTTTAATGGACAGACTCTGCTTAACTCACAGGGCTGGGACATCAATGGTAGTGACTGAAGGGAGGTCAGGGGCAGGAAAGATTGGGGATCGGTGGCATATGCTGCACTAGGAGCTGCTGAGGGGAGGAGGAGATGACACATTTAACACTTACTATAGTCATCACTTTCCTTTACTAATTGTTAGACTAAACCCTCAACATTCTTTACTATCACACAATAATAGTAATATGTCAAAAACAGGCTATTCAATGACATTATTAAATGTAGTATGAAAATTAAAAAACAGGGAAAGGAAGGAAAGAAGAAATCTGTTCTAGTTGGACCATTTCCTCCAACTGATCTGCAAGAAGAATTCCAATGTTTATTTTAAAAATATTGTTTTATTTATAATTAA
The DNA here is from genome assembly GCA_030867105.1 of Liasis olivaceus. NCBI lineage: Eukaryota > Metazoa > Chordata > Lepidosauria > Squamata > Pythonidae > Liasis > Liasis olivaceus. The sequence goes on along the minus strand of CM061355.1, from coordinate 17,479,482 downwards.
TAATTGGTTTGGAAGCTGCTTTAATAGAATTTGTAATAATAAAGATCTTTGCTAGCAAGTCAGTTACTGTATCTACAGTTTATTGAACTTATATCCTAAAAAAAGTTTTAAGGCAAGTAGAAAGTGTGTGTGTGTGTGTGTATAGCAAATAGCTTAATTAAAACATTAGCATTAAAGTAAACACACTTAATGACAATAAGATAAATAATATTACCTATGCTATTTTCATTAGTGATTTTAAACGCTATACCAGGCATTTGCTTTGTGTTTCTGGCAGACCGTGATGTGCAGGTTGATCAAGGGTGGATGTAGTGGGATGTCCTGGGTGCAAGAAAAGGACAATCTGGGGGAAACTACCAAGTCATGTATCTCTCAAACCGCATCTGTCACCATCAAGTGGACTTAGCCTGATTTTGGGACTTTTCTGTAGCAGTCGCAACAGAGTAATTAGAAAGACACTTCACGTATTTAAATTATTGTTTTAGCACCTACCATTGAGGTGAACGTCTGCTGTTTTACATTCTGAATGCAATGTTTTTCCATCTTCCATGGTGTCACTGCAAAACAGTTTCACATCTCATGTGTTAGGAATTAAACAATTCAAGCTATCACTTTAGCCCATTGTTTTGCATAACTGAACAGAAATGATAAAAATGGTCAATTCAAAGAGCTAATTGTTATAATACTGATACATTCGTATAAGAAATTTCTGCCTTGCGCTAGAAGGAAGTTTAACTATTCCAAACTTATTAATGGCCAAACTAACTGAAGTTCAGTTCTGTCCAGTATGCACATCCATCATCCTATTTAGCTCTGCTGGTTAATCTAATGTGAAAGCAGAGGTATAGTGAAGGTGATCCTGTTTTTGATACAAAGTCCAGTCCAGTAAGTTTTCCTTTAGTTTATCTGCATCTGACAGTAGATAAATTAGAGCACATTTTAAGAACTTGAAGCTTAATATAAGACAGATTAGACCTTGTTTTTAAGATTGGAATTTTACTCCAAAGAATTTTTATGTCCCCACTCCCACTACTAAATTTTTGCAGCACACACTGATTATGATGGGAATTCTAGCCTTATATAAAGCAATTTATTTAAAAAAAATCTGCCCAGCTGCTGCCATGGAAATGGATGATTTCAAATATGCTACAACAATATAACAGTAGCATATACTGATATATCAGTAAACCCCATTGGGCAATAGAGTTGATGCTACACATTTAAAGGCACTTTTCAGAGAGTGATGTATGGTAAAAGGTTACAGGTTGCTTCCTTCTAATAACAGTACAATCCTTCAATACCATATGAACTTGGACCAGCATTCCTACCCTGATCACAATTTGGCTTCATAACATTTAAGATGCATCCTTGTTTAGCTTTCAGGTATGGAATTATATTTTCAAGTTAGCTTTTTTCATTGCTTCCCAGCTCTGCTTTATTAGTCTGTCTGAGCAACACTGGAGGAAGAATCTTCCTGCAATGAATTGTCTTTCTATTTCCTAGCTGAATTCCTTCCACTTCCTCTTGTTTCACTGAACACTTTTATTGATTTTAGTGCTTAGGAGAAAGCTTCAAGTCTGCTAATGCACAGTTCAAGAAGGTCATTTGGCTCTGCTGTAAAACCATCTAGAAATAAACTCTGCTTTCATCTGAAGTCCTTCAGCTTTTTGGGATGTTGGACACAGCACCTTACTTGCATTTTTGAGGCACCTGCTTCAAAGATTTATAGTATTGTTTCAAGAGCTTACTTTCAAGCCAATAAAACTTTGTTTCCTGTTATTAGACAGCTGATCCTTTAGAACAGTGTTTTTCAACCTCCGCAACTTTAAGTTTAACATGCTGGCTGGGGAATTCTGGGGGTTGAAGTTCACACATCTTAAAGTTGATGAGGTTGAGAAACACTGATTTAGAAGCTTTAAGCCCTATTAGACTGAAGCAGTACAACAGATCAGTCAATGAAAAGCAGAATAAACTTAGCACGGGGAAAAAAAGGCAAAATGTCTGTCTCCTGAGGGAAGCAGCCTGTTCTCATATCTGCAGTGTCGCTTGCGATTAGGTGCCTTATAAATTGAATAAATAAAATTAGGCAAGTCCCATCGCCTTTGGGGAGGGGCGTGCGAAAAGATCCCATGAAGTTTCTCGCTGTAATAAACTGTCCCCTGCCACTCTTACGTTGCATCCCTCGCCCAAACACCTCCAAGGCTTACGTACACCCTTACCGCCAGGCCCTCGTGGACCGTTCACACGTGAGTAAATTGGAGACTCCTCGGAGGACGCGCCCGGCCCGGTTTTCCCGTCTCCAGAGCCGGGATGAGCACAGTTTAGCTACACCACCGATTGCCGCTTGCACATAGCCTGGAAGCCGCTAAATGTAACCCCAAACCTCGGAACTAGATTCGAATTCACCTCAGAAAGGGGCCAAAGCAAAATCCGATTCCCCTCCATGGAGTTCCCCGCCATTCCATTTCAAATAGCCACTCCGCCCACCCCCAGCCCGTTTCTTCCATCTCATTGGTTGGTTTAAACGACGCTCACAGCCTCCTAACCAATTAGATAAAAATCAGTGTCCGCGCCGCTAGTGCAACACGGAATTTGTAGTTTTTGCCATTGCCCTTCCTTCCTACCCGAGCGACGCTCAACATTCTTAACCACTCGGCGACCGCTCTAGGAAGACCAAGAGCTTGAGGGAAAAAATTGATACCTTGCCTAACTCTATAGTCCAGCCTTCGATTAAAAGCCCGGGGACTAACACAAAGAGAGGCTCTTTCCACTTGGGGCCTCCAAGCGTAGTCACTGCGCCCCCTACTGGGGCGCGTTTTGCCAAGTCACCCTGATCCCAAGTGTTGACTTCCCAAAACATTTTAAGTTGCTGCTGTGCTCCCCCACAAATACAGCACACGCAGGAGGAGACTGGGGTTGTGGTTGTTGTTTTGAACCAGAAAACCAGCTCATATTATAGCTTTATGCCTGTTTTCAGCATAGACCAGAATAAGAGTGCAGCATCTCTTTCTGAGTCACTGAAGTTGGGGCACGTTGTGCTCTACTGCATATTAGGAACGATGGGTGCACAGATGCTTTCATGAATAATGTATTGGTTTCATCTTGGGGTCATCTCCCGAGGTTTCTTACTGCCCTCAGAATGATTCCTCTTGTCAGCGAAGAGGTGCAGAAGATGGATTACTCTGAGGAAATTTTCCATGGCTAGCTACACCTTGAGCTGAAAATGTCAGGGCTTTTTAGACTTTGTGTTAACAAGGTTATGTTTTCTCCAGGAAGTGTTAAATATCCCCTGCACCACAGTTAATTTGTTTTTTAACATCACCTCAGCATATTTTTGTTTTTGCAATACAGTATTAGTTAGAGCAGAGCAAGTTTTATTTTCTGCTCAGGATGTGTGATTCAGAAAATGCCAGCGCTTTTCAAAATCTGAGCCACCACCATGAATCCAGGTGATTCATGAAGCACTATGGCGGGCATATATGACTGTAAGATAGGCCATATGCAGCCTTCAGTTCATGCCCTACCACCTGGACCCCAACAGCATACCAGCCAAGAAATGCAGGGCTTGACTATAAAATAAACGTGGCCTCCTCCAATAATGGGAATAACATGCCGTTCACTTGGAAAGGAAGAAACATAGTATTTCCTTCAGAAAGGAAAGATCCAAAATAGAGATCTGTTTTTCTTTCTGGAAATACTTGAATGGATGAATTATATTTGCAGTATTCATTGCTAATATTTATCATGCTGTTCTTTGAGTTCCTTTGAGCTAGGCAATTTTATATCCTAGATTCCTAAAGCATGTGATAACTGGGGCACCCAGCTCAATATGTACATAATTATGGGTACACATGTGTATTATTTTACTTTAAAAAGACGTTATTCTTTATTTTAAAAATCTGCCTATTTCCACCTTAGGAGGAGAGTCATGTTGGTTGATGGTAGTAAAAAATCAGGGGGACTCTTGTAGCACCTCTTCTGACTGACAAATTTCACTAAAAGTCATAAGCTTATGTTTAATAAAATCTGTGAGTTGGAAAAGGTGCTACCAGACTCCTGATTTTTTGCCTATTTCCAAGTAATGCAGGTAATTTCACATAACACATCAGGAAGAAATAATATTGGAGCTGTGGATAAGAATGTCTCTATATTCTAGGATGCATGTATCTCCTTTCATCCGGATGCAACATTTGAGAAGAGGTCCCAAAAGTGTGGGTGAAGTATACTCTCAGTGTCCCTGCTGAATATTAACCTAAAACTAACTTGAAGTGATTTATGAGATGGAAACCTCCCACCCAGGACTTTTGTGGGGAGGCTTTGAAATAAACAGGGATGATTTGCTGCTTCAAATCTAGAAATGCAAATGCTTGTTTGGCAAAAAAAACCCCCAGTATTTCAAATATCTTTTCATTGAGTTTTGAAAACAGAATGGTGTCTCCTTCAATCAAGCTCGCCTCCCTCATTCTGCCACCCCCCCATTCCCACCCCCACCCCCCACCACTCTGTTCCCTTTGAAAACACACATGATACAAATAGGGAGGACTTTTTCTACGGTTCCACTTTTGGAAAAGAATACAGCAGACTTAGCAGCTTCTGTTTGTAAAGACTGAGTAGCCAGCGAGGAAAGAGAACCCGAGTGTGATCATTACTTGCAACCAATCTCTGGTGTTTCCTGCGATTTAATCCTGTTTAGTTGTGCAAAACAGCTTTCTTGCTACTAGTTTCAGTTCACTAATTGATAGGCCCTTGGCTTTGGGGGAAAGAGGCACAAGAGCCATCAAGAAAGAAATGAATGTCTCTAGGAGGTAAGTGACCTGGGTTCACAATCTGAGAGCTGGATGCAAGTTCACTGTCACTTGTCCTTTTTCCCTCTTTATAGCTGAGTTTTAGAGACTCTGATAAGGTGTTGTCTTTAGACATACAGAATTGACTTGTTGCAAGATTTGCCATGACATCTGCTGGAAGATTAGGCTGTGGAAGATTAGGCTGTGAACAGTGGAGAAGACAGAAGCAGAAGGAATTGAGGGTGTTGGTCTGTCTGCTTAAGTTTTAGCTAATAACAACTCCTGGAAAGCCAGAATTTGATGGGAACAGGAATGCTCTAGGGAAGCAGAGTTAATGGTTTTTTATACTTCCATTTTTCTGGATCTGCTTTTTGAAATGGAAGCTTACATTACATTTATTTACCCCAGTAAATCCATGCAATGTTTTATTTTAAAATGGAATGCATAATGTAGCTGATGTAAATTTTTCCAGTGATTAATATAAGGTACCCACATCTGTTTAAACATTTGTGGAGATGGGTGGATGGCCAGCTGATTTGGTTTTCAGATGCTCTTACACAGAAGGAAGTTGTACAAAAAAACAAAACAAAAATTTAACCATGTGGTATAGAGAGCAGTGTGTTTAGGACTGCAGCCTCCTTCCAGTCCAGAATTGGTCCTGTTGCATGCCACTAATAACTATTCTTTAAAAAAAAAAAGGCATTTTGAAGTCAGTTGAATATTATTGCAGGTCAAGAGTTATATAACGATTCTCTCACTTAGCTGAATTCCTGTTCCAGTTTTCTTGGCAGTAAGAGAGAACTGGCTTGCCTTCTTCCAAGATATATATTTAATTTCCCAGTATAATCTATCTGGTGGGCTCCTATCTATGTACTAACTGGGACTTCATTATTAGGATAAGCCTAGTTGGGTAGATGATGCTACTTGCTGTGATAAAACCAATAGATATCCATCATAAACAGCCATTCCAGTTCTACTTCTGAGATAATCAGAACTGCTCTTAGATCACTGCTCAAAGTACATTAATCACCTAAACTCAAATTGAAACTAATGAAACATAAAATAGTCACAGTGATTTTATCTTCTTCTTTTGATTTCAATGGGACTTAAGCTTCCACGTTTCTTGGCTTGGAGCAAGTAAGTTTTAAAAGTATAAATATTGGATAAGAGTACTGTAGCCTCACTGATTTGTATCATGGGATGCTTAAGCAGATTTGATAATGCAACATCAGTTTTAAAAAATGAAGAAGAAAGCTTGGGAAGGGAAGAGGAAGAATTCAACACATATATTTAATGAGACAACAGATATATTTAACAAGATATAATGAATTTGGATAGATTATTTGTTTGACATGTTATTTTTGCTCTCTCTCCCTTTTTCTCTCTCAGTTCGTTGAATTAAAAAACTAAATAGAGCAAGATTCAGACCACAATGTTATACATGTTTACTTTAAGTCTTACTGAATTCAGTGGAATTTATTTCCAGTCAGAATTCCACGTTTAGAATTGAGCTGGATGTATCCAGTATGCCTAGTTCATCAGTTTCCTCAACTATTCGAAATTCAAGTTAAATGCTGACCACTTTTGTGAAAAAAGAGGAGCTAATTTTCCTGTAAAACAACAATATCTGCATTTTTTAAAATGCAGTGTATATACAGGAGCCAAATGTCTGACAAAGATGTCATATTTTAAGACTGGAGATTCCCTGGCTGTTTTTGTAGGTGGGTCTTCTGGTCAGTTCTGATTCCTGGCAACTACAGGGACTAATCCTAGTCTTAAACCCTGTTCATTTTGATGTTCATCAAGCATTTTTTAGGGGAGATGGTAAGGAAGGAGTTTGCTAATGTCCTTTTGTTTTTTTGTTTGGCAGGATACATTGCCTTCGTGCTCACCGCCCTAAACCATCAGCAAGCCCTGGAGAGAACTGGCACAATTCTTGTGGCTGCAAACACTGGTGTGAAAATGAGCAAACAACAGTCCACACACTCTATACACTGATCGTCATGGTTATTCTTATTGCAATTTGGGGAGTATGGGCAAGAAAAGATTACTAAGTTTATTTAATAGTCTGTTTCTCTATCAAAAATTCAAGACACCTGCTGAAGACAATAACAAAGGTAGCACTTTTAAGCAGTGATGCTTTTCTTCAACTCAGGAATGGAATTACTATTATTAGTGGGTTCATACTTTCTTAGCTTACACTAAATGTAAGAAAGAAAATAATGTAAAAGATTCTTTTGATATGAATAAGACTAATATGTATAGCACTTTAAAATCAAATATAAAATGTGCTATATTTATCTATTAAATATACATACTCAAAACAGTTTTGTCAATATTTTTGCTGGTCTGCAGATGTCTTTCGACATTCATCAATGGTCTTGTATTTCAGGTACCCAATTTCATAGCACCAAAATATGGACACGATCATTTGGAAAGGATTGAAGTGGTAGGTTGACTATGCAGGTGGATCTTGTAGATCCAATTCAGTATTCAGTAAAATAGAGCTTGTACATGCTTCACTGGTTGTAAGTCTCACTATACTCTGGGATTTAACTCTGCATTGACTAGAGTGTGCCCTCTGCTCAACCTAAATTCAGTCAGTCAAAAAATAGGCAATTAACAATAACGCTATGATCTTCCTCCCTACTATGTAATGTTATTAGAGAACTGGATGGCTGGCATCTGAACCCCTGTATGGTGCTTTATATGTTACCTAGGTGTGTAAGCAGGATTTCTAGCTCAGAAGACTGTAACATCCAGGGATGCTGAACTGTAACTCGTGTGAGGATTGGCCATCATGGCTAATGGCCATCCTGACTCGAGAAAATAAAGGTAGTACTGTAGTCCAAATTATCTGGAGGGCATTAGCAAGGAGAAAGATGCTGCAGTGACATTTTTTGGATTCTTCAACTAGGATGGGAAAGGGAAGAATTCTCCAAGAGTCCTGCCATTTACCCAACCATTGGCCTTTAGAAAAATCTTGCCCTCTCCCTTTTATCTGTAATGTGAATGAAATGCTTGCCTATAACACCGGGGGTTTGGAAAGGTGAATTAATTAACATTAGAAAAACTCTCCGAGTTCCTGTGGTAAAGGTTATGTTTAAACATGTGATTACTGTAGTGTTGTTTCTTTACTAGAGGGATCATACTTCATTTATTACCCAAGATTTATTTTCAGAGACTGATAACACACTATACCAGCTTTCCTCAGTTTCATGACCTACCAAAGTATAAAATTATGAATCTCATTGCCCAGTTAGTATGGTCAATATGCATGCTGGCTAAGGATCATGAGAGTTGTAGTACAAGACATCTAGAACAGTGTTTCTCAACCTCAGCTACTTTAAGATGTGTGGACCAACTCCCAGAATTCCCCAGCCAGGATTCTGGCTAGGGAATTCTGGGAGTTGAAGTCCACACATCTTAAAGTTGCTGAGGTTGAGAACTACTGATTAGAGTGTGCCATGTCAGGGGTGGTTATTAGACATGCATGAATACCAGGAAGAAAATCTTAACATTCGGTTTTCCTAAAACAGTGTTTCTCAATCTTAGCAACTTTAAGATGTATGGACTTCAGCTCCCAGAATTCCCCAGCCAGCATTGTTTGCAGAATTTCCACTTGAGATATATCTTGACTATTATTTAAATGCCATCTTAATATGTTTCTTTTTTGTTTGTTTTGCTTCTAAGTTACTTTTGATTTCCTACTGATCAAGTTATCTCGTAGTTGGCTGGCTTGGAATGGTTATTTTCTGAATTGTGTGAATTTATGGGGTAGTCCTTGTGGGTTTAGTCTGTAAACACTTTTGAAAGATTTGTTCATCAATACAATCATTTTATACATTCAAATATAAACCAGTAACATAACAAAATTGAAGCAACATATGTAGGTCTGTGGCCTTTTATCAGATTGGATTAATCTAATGGTTTACGTAGATTTCCCGACCCAATAGCTTCCAGATCTGTGGGAATACAATTCTTATTTTCAAGTTGGAAATAATAGAAAGCTGTGTCCAACACATCTGGGAGCAATGGGTTGAGGAAGTTTGATTTAAACAATTTGTAGGTTGCTTTAGAAAACAAATAATGGTGGGCTAATTTACCCTGTACACAACCACAAGCTTTCCTTTACACTAGAAAGCATGATCTGAAGTTTCAAAGTCTTTGCAGCCCCCCAAAGTCTAGAGTGAGATCCCAGACCTCCAAACATTGTCGTGAAATTGTAGCTGATGCAGGAGAAAAAGTTTCAAAGTAGAGACTAATTACATTAACTAGATGTACTTAATTTACATTTAAATGAAATCAAACTTAGTTTGTAACTTGGCCCATCAAAAGCTAACTGTAATTCCTGGCCAACAAAAAGTTTTATATTGTATGGAAGGATTGGAGAATATTAGCTGCTTTCTTGTTTAACTTGGCCTCCAAGCTCCAGAGAACCAAAAGAGGTACCAAAATGGGTGCCATCCACCTTGCAGGTTGTTAAGGAGCTCATTTCATCCCCTAAAACATCTGAAACCTTGCAATGGTGGGAATTTTTACTCACTGTAACTCAGCTGCTGGCCTGCTACTTAGCTGTTGCTGTAAACATTGTAGAATGTGGTAGTTTAGACGTGAGTTGTGTTGTGAAGTGTTTTATTTTTTGTGATTTTTATGCAGGGGTTCCCTGAGACCTGAACATTATTTCAAGGGTTTCCCCAGTATAAAAGCACCAAGAAAGGCTGCCTTAACTACTACTTCACACTAGAAGTTGCAGACTTCTGCCTATGCCTTGGGATTTTTTACTAACACAGAAGCTGGTCCATTACTCTGAAGTTTTAAAAAAAAAATCACTCAGGCTCAGTTCATCTCTTAACATATTTCACCTCTAAGGGTACGACTGACGAACAAGAGAAGACCTCAGTTCATGATACATGCATTCCCCCAGGGAACAACAATGTTACAGCCCATTAGTTTATGTTAATTGGACTCAAGCCATTTTTCATGTATGTTCAAAAAAGGATATGATTTAAATCTACCTGCTTGCCACCAGTTAAAGTTACCAAAAATAGCATCTTCATTTCAGCCAGCAAGTTGAATATATTCCATGCATCATTTCTTTTGTCAGGCAATGAAAACAAGTCTTAATTTTCCACAATAAAAATGTACTACAGGGCTGTTCTGTATTCTGTTTTCAAAGCTTTATATCCTTTTCTCATCCAGGTCTAGTTATCATTCTGTATCTTTCTCTCTCAACAAGCTTTTTAAAAGGCAGCTTGTCTAGAAAAATACCCTGTAAAACCAGTCCAACTTTTGCTATTATCAGGTTGCCTAATCCTTCATAAGAAAATCTTGCAGACATCATATTCCTTAGCATAAGGATCTAATTTGAAATAATTCTATCATTACATATTGGTCATTTTTTATTTCTCAAAGGTATGCTGTGCAAACAGAATTTTAAGGGTTAAACGTTTTCCACATATGCTTGGAAGATTAACCTCTACGCAATTCTTAATTTTTCATGTACAAGCAAAGTTTTTCTAGATTGTATGGTCATTTAAACACCTAAATACTAATTCTCAGATGTTAAAGGTTTGGCTTCTGTTTATTAAAGTCTGTCCTTAAACGAAAAACAGACACAACATCAGTATTGATGTCCCAATTTATTAATATAGTACATCATTGTAGCACTTTAGTTAAAGTGCTAGGCTAGACCCATGGAAACACAAGTTCAAATCCACTGCTGGCCACAGAAACTCACTGGGTGATACATAATTGTATTTTCCACAAATCCTTTTTTTTTTTTTGCATTTTTCAACAAGTGGCTTACATTTCAGATTTCATGGCTGACATCTTTAGTTATTTCTTCTATAGAATCATAGAATCATAGAATTTTGGAGTTGGAAGGGACCACATGGATCATCTAGTCCAACCCCCTGCAATATGCAGGAAACCAATTAAACCATCCCCGAGAGGTGACTGTCCAGCCTCTTCTTAAAAACCTCCAGAGATGGAGAACTCACAACCTCCATAGGTAGACTGTTCCACTGTTGTACAGATCTAACCGTCAGGAAGTTTTTCCTTATATTTAAGTGAAATCTAGGTAGCTGCAGTTTGTACCCATTATTTCTGGTCCTAGTTTCTGTGGCCATGGAAAAGAGTTCCTGACCATCTTCCTTATGGCACCCCTTTATGTACCTGAACACTGCTATCATGTCTCCCCTCAGTCTTCTTTTCTCCAGACTGAACAGCCCTAGTTCCTTCAGCCTGTCCTCATAGGACAAGTCCTGAAGTCCCTGTATCATCTTTGTTGCCCTCCTCTGAACCTGTTCTAACCTGTCAATATCCTTCTGGAAATGTGGTGCCCAGAATTGTACACAGTACTCCAGGTGTGGTCTCACTAGTGCAGAGTAGAGGGGAATAATGACTTCCCGCGTCTTTGATATAATGCTTTTCCTAATGCAGCCCAAAACTGCATTAGCCCTCCTAGCAGCTGTCTCACACTGCTGGCTCATGTTCAGCTTGTTGTCTATGACCACACCCAAGTCTTTCTCCAATGTAGAGCTTCCAAGCCATGAGTCCCCCATCCTGTATGTGTGCCCTACATTTTTCTTCCCCAAATGTACTACCTTACATTTCTCCCTGTTGAAGGACATCTTGTTCCTTTCAGCCCAGTCTTCCAACCTGTCCAGGTTAGATGAACAATATAGTACAATGCATAGTTATGGTGTATATTCTACACTGCCCAAGTCTAACTGGGCAATGGGTGAGTGGGTCAGGAGTTAGTGGACTGAAAGGGTTTTAGCTTGATATGTGAACTTTTTGATAACTTCAGAGAAGAAGCATCAAGAGATCTTTGTGGTTTTGCTACAACTTGTATGAACATGTCAAGTGCATCCCACTTCCCAGAAAAAAGATTTGTTAGCCACATCTGCAACAACTGTGTATGTTATAAGTATAAACTTCAAAGTCTTGGGTCAGCTCAGGTGATGTTGCTCTAAAGGAGCTATCCATAATATCCATCCAATTCAAATATCTTTGTTTTGGAAGCAAATTTGACATAAGTCCAAGGCAGCAGCATGACAGAACATTCTCTACTTAAGTGCAATCACATACATAGATCTATTTGTTCTCAGCTTCTCCAACAGCCCTAAAAGACAAAGAAAAATCAACACATTCTAAGTTTTACAGAATGAGTTATAGGTCATCATGTCCAGAATCAAAAAGCTGCAAGAGGTGGAACAAAGTGATCTGTTACCATATATCCTCACACTGCTCCATGTTCAAAGATTAAAGCTGTCAGGCTTCCCCAACCTAGCACTAGCACAATAAATGTATTAATCCTACAACCTCCAGAATTTCCAGCCAACATGACCATTGCAGTTGTACTTCAAACACAGAGGGCACCAAATTAGGGCAATTCAGATCCCACAGTAAGGGAGAAATCTCCTAATATGATCTTGGCCCTATTCCATTGGAGCACTGTAGATGTCTGTCTGGTACTGCCTGCATTTTCTAGCTTACTAATAACAAGGAACCAACTGTGGGTGATGTTCAAAAATCTTGGGAGCTTGCCAAGTCATCAGTTTTCCAGAAAAAAGGTATTTTTTAATTAAAAGGTGTAACAAATACAACAATCACAAGAAGAGGCTTCTTCAAAGAGAAAAAAGACAGGGAGAGTTATGAATAATTTGGTAACATGGCTATCCTATACAGGTTATGCTTGGTTGAAACACGGAAATGCTGGAATAAGACTACGGAAAAAAGAAATTAGGGTTACAGCAAAGTGGAATTTATCTGTGTTGGCTCCATCTGATCAAATAAGAGATGATAACCTCAAGCTACAAAGCTTGGCCAAGGGCAGGGGAACTCAAAGGAACAGTAGAGTGAGACAGAAGGAACTTAAGAGTGACCATAAAAACAAAGGGTTAGTGCATCCAGTTGTTATAAACGTGGCTGTTGGAGACATTACAAAGAAGCAGAATCATGGTCCTAGGAGAAGTGAGATTAACTCTCAATTTTCTCATGTGGGAACAGTCTCTTTGGAACAACAGAGTATGAGTACTATGAGACTTCCATTAATTGAAATGAGATGAAGACAGATAATTAGTATAGAATTATCTAAACTTCCTAGTCTTGCTGAATATACCATTTTTTTTTCATGACCAAAGAATCCTAATGACAAATTGCTGCTTTTTTACTTGTTACTCTGTGTTTCCCAGGGAAAATTGAGAGTTTGAGTCAAAGTATTATGGTGACACGCAAAGTAGGGCAATGGCCTCAGAATTTTGCAGTTTTAATTTTTAATTTTGACAATCACTTAATTATTGGCAGCAGGGCACTTCAAAAACCTACATCACTGTGCTTCATGTACTAAAATTGTGTAAATTTGTGCTTCAAATCAAATCAGACATTCCAAAATACTTCTAATACTGGCACAACCAGACAGGAAAAAAAATTAAAATAAAATTTCTTTTAGCAACAGGCTGCTATCATTCTCATGCAGTCATATCTCTTCATGTAACATCTTTCGTTGCCATTCTGCAAATGATGCCATCTAAAAGGGTGCCTATCTTTTCTTCTTGTGGCGTGAGCTTGTACACCTGCAAAGATAATAGAATGATGACTTTCTCGAGACAGCATGGTTCTACAAACTTTTTTTTTTAGTTTTTAAAATGGTTTAAAGCAAGGTGGCCATCCTCTCAGTGCCTGAAGACCAGATACTAGTGGCAGTTTTGCACTTCAGAGTTGCACTGAAAGGGGCACTGATACAGTGGCCATGCAGGCATGGAGAAAAAAGGAAATATCTCAAGGAACCTCTTCTGAAAGTGTAGGAGCAGTGCAGAAGCAAGCAAGAATCTCAGTTCAATGTATTAATATGATGTGCCACTGAATTTCAGCAGCACAGAAGGGGACATGACAACTCCAAGCACACTTACAGCCTACAAGTTGCTTATCCTTAATTTATAGGCTGTGTTATGACATTTACATTTTTTATTATTTACGTCAGTCTTCCTCCTTCTGCTACTCTCCAAATATGGAAGTTAGGAAAAGGTTTAATTACATTAACATTTAGATTTTCAGTAAACTGAAACCAACCCTGATTGTGGGAGTGAGGTATGTGTGTGTGTGTGAAAGATTAAGCAAACACTTTTTTATATGGTTGAAATCCTGTACATCCGTATGTGAGAGGAAATTACTCTATGCTTGATATTACCCCTGAGTGAACACCTGTTGCGTTAATTAAAATGCTCTTGTTTGCTATAGCTATATCTTCTTACTTAGAGAAGCTGAAACAAACCTTCTTAATTTTCTGTATATCACTTATTTTAGAGAGATCGGCTATGGAAATTTGCTGGCCATCTACGTGACTTATTAGATTGTTCAGATTCACAGTTTTCTCTTGGTGTTCAACCACAACTATGAGTACCGCAGAGTCGCTATCGGAAGTGCCAAATTTTCTGAAGGCATCAGAAATCTAACATTGAAGAACAATACAGGCTTGTATTAGTCATAGCTAACAATCTGGAGCTTTCAAAAATAACCTTCCCATTTACAAGTCCCAATAACATAAGAATTCCTCTATTATTTTCACTTACGTGAAAACAAGGTATTTAATATTTCCTTCTTTCAGTTCAATACTTGCAGTCAGTATTGAATTTTTTTTTGTAAACAGCGTAATATTCCTTCATCAGTTTTCAAGCCAAGAAATAAGTGCTCAGACTTTCAGATTTGCAAGATTCTGTTAATGTCACCTTGCAATAAAGATAGAGCTCGTATTCATTGTTGTGCTTCTTGTCTGGACTATCTCGAAGGACTAAGAGCTGCAGAGGTAGCCTACTCAGCCAATCAACCCCAATGTAGCCCACAAGGCAGATGCTTTCGCAGAGTAAGTATGGGAGGCAAATCATGACATGCAGGTGATTATGTCACCACGCAAATACCACAGTTTACATACCTGCATGAGACATTGGGACACAAGTACATAATCGTGATATTTATGTGATAATGTCACCAAGTGTAGGTCATCATTTTGGCATCACACAGTTTGATGCGCGCACCACTCCCATACAGGACTTTATTTGCCTGGTTTGGTAGCACCTTTCCTGAAACTACAGTAACAGCAGCGTGGATAGAAAAGCTGTCTCTCGTTCAGTTGATTACATTCTCTGCAGATCTGTACAATAAAGCATGTCTTATCAGGGGCCAGAACTCCCATGATGATCTCAGAATGAAACATCAGCCAGAAGAGTCAATGCAAAGACTTTCACTCTATTTATTGTCTGGCAGAGGGGCGGAATGAAGCAGACAAGGGGAAATTCCCAAATGGGCACTGAAGATATATAAACTGCAATTTAGTTTCATTTGCAATAATGAATTACATATGCAATATTGTTTGTCCTCCAATCACATACACTGTATTTTCAACAGAAAGATGGAAAATAGTTAATGTGATGGGTAATAACCCAACATCTTTCAACTAGTTTTCTTCATGGGCAAGCAAATTCATATACTGTGTTTCACTGGAAAAAGGTGATTTAGAACATAGTATCAATCAAGAATGGCTAATGTTTTGGGGTATGCTACATTTTGATCTCCAGGAAAATGGGGAGCTGCAGTTGGAGGCTGGCAAAAAAACCCTCCAATAGTAGGTGAAACTTCTGGTATTGCGGTTACATACCTTTTTCTCTCTTCCTTTCTCACTGTACCTCAACATTTCTTTCTCATTTTCTCCTTACACCAACCCCCTACGTAGAAGAGGAATGACAGTCCAAAGAGTACAGTAAGAGTATGTCTACAGCAGTGTTTCTCAACCTTGGGAACTTTAAGATGTGTGGACCTCAACTCCCAGAATTGCCCAGCCAGCATGGCTGGCTGGGCAATTCTGGGAGTTGAGGTCCACACATCTCAAAGTTCCCAAGGCTGGGAAACGCTGTTCTACATGGTTTGAAGGCTGCATGAAATAAGGCAGAGGACTGCAATATCTCAGCCCCAGTTATCAGCATCTTACATTATTGTTCGGTGAAAGGTTGAATATGATTTCAGCATTAAGTGTTCTTGTCTTCATTTTGCCAATTTTGTAGAGATGAACAGCTTTATTTGTTGCTACTAATATCTGAAAAGGATCAACAACCTACCAGAGAGAACATAATGAAGTTTTCAACTGTAGTATCAGTTCCATAATAAAAATTTGTACTTTTTTAGCCAAATAAAAAAGATACTTTAGGAAAACAATCCCTTACCTTATAGACATGTTAATTTTATGAAAGGAACAGTATATTTAGGCTAAACCTGTATTTATATTAAAATTTAAACCATGTATCACATTTCTACCTTGGAATCTTAGACTCATACCACTCCCCTTGATGTTTATAATTTAGCTTTCAGGAAAAAAACATGCTATTTTGTTTAAAAGAACATCAACAAAATACCTTTCACAGAAACAGGGTCAAGAGGGAAAAAATCACTGAGAAACCATGTTCTAGAAGTTTGGGCAGGCATTTTAAAATTCAGGTGAAAATTATTTATCTCCCTAAGTTTCCACTCATTGAAATTTTTTTCTACAAAAAATATGAATGTGACCTTAGTGAATTCTGACCATGTGACTGAATATGTAAAAATGGAGACAAATTGCTTACCATTGCAGGATTAATTAATGCTCCATCAATAACACCTTCCATTGCTTTCTTCCGCAAAGTAGCAGCATTTTTCACATCATTAAATAGGATGAGAGTCACAAGACAGTCAGGAAACAATTCTAATCGATGTCTTAAACATTGCATCTTGTACCAGAACAGTAAGCTCCTTCTGAATTAATCAAACCTGGAACATTTATAAACATTTTAAAGTTATAGTTGGATATTGTTTATACTTAATCTTTGCTATTTGGATGAGAGAGACATAATGAAGTTTAAAAATCCATTCTGTGAGATGACTGGAAGGGATCACGCTTGTCCTGGACTGCAGTGAACCGTGAAGCTGAAGTATAGCCTAGTGATTCTATCTAATGTTAACATCTGGAAAATTAAACTAAATTGAGTGGGTTTATGTTCCAGATTTATTATGTTTTAAGTCATGGGAACTTATAGTAATTATCTGTCCTCCAACAAGATACAAGTCACTGTATCTGTATCTGTATCTGTTCTCCAACAAGATACAAGTCACTTTTACACTGGAACAACTTCAGGAATATCTTTCTTTCAACAGAGAAAAGACCATTCTTGCTGAATTTTTCCCCTGCCCATTTGTCACTAAGCAAGAAAATTGTGCCAAGATGAGTAGGATTATCAACATTTTTAAAAAACGTGGACTTGTAATGAGCTATTCTTCAAAGCTGCCCGAGTAGACAGACTTCATTTGTAGTTGCCATGTAAAAATTCCGTGCACATACAGTAGGAGATGCCTCAAAGGAGTGAATTCCTATCAGCACGTTTTCTTCTTCAAGGCCTATCACACAAAATGACAATAGACTATCCAAATATGTGCACCACCCAATATTTTGTGAAAATATTGTAATTAAATAATATCGATATCTATATCTATCTACAGGTGAAACTCGAAAAATTAGAATATCGTGCAAATGTTCATTTATGTCAGTATGGCAACTCAAAAGATGAAACCAATATATGAGACAGACGCATTACACGCAAAGCGAGATATGTCAAGCCTTACTTTGGTATAATTGTGATGATTATGGTGTACAGCTTATGAAAACCCCAAATTCACAATCTCAGAAAATTAGAATAGTGTGAAAAGGTTCAATATTCTAGGCTCAAAGTGTCTCACTCTAATCAGCTAATGAATCCATAACACCTCCAAAGGGTTCCTGAGCCTTTCAATGGTCTCTCAGGCTGGTTCAGTAGGAATCACAAGCATGGAATCAGACATGCATTGCTATCCAAAAGATTCTTAAAGTGAGCATTCAAAAACAACCAGAACTGTATTTATTGGGTTTGATTGAGAAAGGACTGGAGAAACAACATGGACCTTTGCTTTTGTATATGATCACAGCTGCAAGAGTGTTATATGTGCAAAGATGGAAGGATCCATAAATACCTACAGTGGAGGAATGGATCATTAAATTAATGGATTTGGCTCAAATGGCGAAGTTAACAGCGTTAATAAGAAATAATACTGTTTCTAAATTTGTCTCCTCATAGCAATCCTTCTTAGGTTACGTGCTTGTGTGGGGAAAAAATGAGGCTCTGATTATGGGTTTTAATGATTAGATGGTTTGTGTTGATAGAAATAATGCGAACTTGGATTAATCAGTGGTAAGAAATTAACTTTCTTTCAGTTTGTATCTATATCTGTATTGGAGATAGCCAGAAGTCACTTTCTGTTTCATTCTTCTATCTACTTTCACTATTTTAGTTTTTGTCTTTTTTCTTTTAGTTCTATCCTCTTTCTTTGCTGTACTCTCTGTTTTGTATTTTAATTGTACTTTTTATATAATAAAGTTTTTATTAAAAAAAGAAAACAGAATAAAAACAGTAAAACAACCAAAATTTAAAAACAAAAATAACACAAAAATAGCAGCTGAGAAAATATATAATAAATTATCATATATAATAATTTTATTATTATTAAATTATAGTAATAATATAAATATAATATAAACAATATAAAGTAGTTATAATTATATATTATTTATAATCATTGTATAATAAATAAAAGAATTATTACACAATCATTAAATTATAATATATGATATATTTATGAATTATTATATAACAATTCGATTATATTTATATTAAAATTATAATTTAATGATTGTGTAATAACTAATATATGTATTATTCATAATAGTATATATTTATTGTTATTTACAATAATTATGTATAATAATGTATAATAATTATAAATTATATAAATGCATTATTTTAAATTATTATTTATTAAATTATTCTTATTCGGCCTTCACTCCTCCCGTCTCTCCTCTCTTTTCGAGGCTAACCTCCAGAACAGGGCACGAGGCTGTACTCAGCCCATCCTTCTTCCCTAGCCTTTTTCTTCCTCCTTTAGGAAGGCCGATCTGTGCACTGGATCCTTTCTTACGTGCATTTCTATACCGTTTCTCCCCCAGTGCTCTTCAAGCAACGTTACAGGCCGCTCCATCGCAGCTCCTGAACGCCCTGAGAACGAACAAGAAGCGGGCAGAGACAGAGAGCGCCCAAGTTCGCGCCTAAGATTTTAAACGGGAAGAGCAGAGTTTTGCGCAAGGCCTGCAGAGCGACCCCCCAGCCCGCCTTCCCTCCCGGGGGCCCCGCAGCCGGGCGATGCCCACCAACCTGGATGCGGGTCAAGAGCAGAGGCCCGCCGAGGCTCCTCCTCCCCTCCAGCCGACCGCTTTCCCCCCCGGGAAGGCCTCTCTGGCGTGGAGGCCCGGCTCGGCCTCCCCTCGCTTCCCGAAGCCCGTCGCCGGCAGCGCCGCCCGGCCGCTCCTCCAGCGCCTCCCCGAGGCCTCGCGGCGCTTGGGCAGAGCCGGACGGGAGACGCGGCATGGAGCTCTCCGAGGCCTCCTGCTTCTCGACGGCCTTCAGCTGCGCCTTCCTCGCCTCCTGCCTGCTTTTCTCGGCGCTCAACCGGCAGCAGCGGGCGGCGTACATGGACGAGGTCTTCCACGTCCCGCAGGCGCAAGCTTATTGCGCGGGCCGCTTCGAGCAGGTAGGCAGGCGGGAGGGTCGGCGGGTGCTCTGGGCCCCGCGCCGCTCCACGTGCGGAGGCAGAAGGGGGTTTGCAGGCCCCAAAGGCGGCCCAAGTGGCTCCTTGGGGTTCCCTTCCTTCTATTTATCCTACAAAATAGACCCCCCCCCCCCATTTTCCCATCATTTCTCCATCCTCGCTTACGTCAAGCACCGCAGAGGACCAACCTCTTGCTCTCCGGTTCTTTTGGACTAAAACTCCCATCCTCCCTGACCATTGCCCTTGCTGGAAGGGGCTGATGGGAGTTGAAGTCCTTCGCATCTGGAGGGCACGTTTGGTGGGACAAGGCAGCCACAATCTCCTCCCTCTTCTAATAGACCAGGGTTCCCCAAAATGGTCAATGTCGATGGGCCTATCCATTATTGTCATTATTATTTGTAGTACTATTAGTTAAAGTAGTATTGATTAAATTATTTTTATATAATAAACGTTTGGGGGTCAGTGAACAATCTGAAACTTCATTAAGGGGTTGATGAGCTGAAGAGTTTGGGGACCCCTGAAATAGACAAATGGGGGCTAATTATATTATGTGTCATCCCCTTCTCTGCTATTTGGAATTTGAGGTTGCGGATTGGGGTTCCAGTACAATTTAGCCCAGTTGAGTAAAAGGGATAATCTAATCCTGCAATATTCACACCATGTTTGTTCCCTGGAACCCCAGGATTCAATAAGAATCATGCAGGGGTTCAACAGGACAGTTTCTGTTTACACTGTATGAAATGTATTATTGCAACATTAATGTATTGCAGGATTTATTTTGTTCAAATAAAATTTATTACATGAAACGTATTTAGTAATGGGTTCTGCACTGATTTTTCACCTTGAGAAGGGTTCCTTGGGTATCTCAAGTTTGAAGACCATTGATCTCATCTCATCTCAGCCTCTTTTAGTCATGTGTGCTAAATTGTATGGGGACTCAATCTGTAATCACAAATGTGAAAACAACTGGAAGAATTGGGGTGCAAAACTCTATTTGACTGGCAGTAAAAAGAGAGTTGAGGATTACTATGCTTCTTCACTCCCATCTAGTGATAATAATCACAGATTTTCATAGCTGTGGAAAAACCCATCCTGTATAAGTCCATGATGGACACAATGCCCTCTGTCCAGGTTCTTTAATGTACTGTACATATTCTAGGTCTCAAACTTGACACTGAAAACAGATTCTGTGACTGAATTCATGCTAAAATTGGAATTCCAAAAACATTCCATTTCATCTTTGTGCTACAGAACCTTTCCTGGTGCAACCCAAGGAAATATAGTCCTTGATAGCTGCATCCTACCTTGTCTTGTCAAACACCTTGACTATTTTAAATGTGTTCAGAATTTTAGTTTACTTGAATTAAACAAAGACTCAGTTTTTTTCCCCCTTAGCTGAACCCCATCTTTTTTTTTTTTTTTTTTTTGGTCTGGTTACCACCTAGCTTGATTAAGAGTTCTCAAAAATTGGATAATTTACACACTGTGTGTGACCTTGTGCTGTACTAGCAAAGGTATTTCCCTAATATGAATCTTGGGATTTTTGTTAGGGTAAACATCATTCCTCTGTCTTTTTTATAGCTTAGAGATCACTGAACTCAGCGCTGAGACCCTAAAGCTTAGACTCTGTTCTCTGAAGTTCATCTCCACCAGCTACTAATTAAACTGCCCAACATGGCTTATACTGACATTTTAAAAAACCTAATACAGTATTTAAATTGTGTCCGTGTTTGTTAATAGAAGAACTGAAACACTACTTTGTTGTTTCATTTTCTCCTTACCCAGAAATTGTGCTTTACTTTAAAGAAGCAATTCTAAGTAAAGGTGTTTTGTTCTAATGTTGTGCTTTTGAGTCAGTCTTAATTCCTGGCACCTGCCTGGATAAGTCCCTGCCATTTTCTTGGCAAGATTTCGAAAGTGGTTTGCCATTGCCTCCTTCCTAGGGCTGAGAGAGAGTGACTGGCCCAGAGTCACCCAACTGACTTTGTGTCTAAGGCAGGGCTACAACTCTCAGTCTTCTGGTTTCTAACCCAGTGCTTCTAGCCACTGTACCAAACTTGCTTGCTCTCTTTTGTTCTAGTACTTCACACACACACACACACACGCACGCAGATGTGGTATGTGTATGTGTTTTCATATACAGAAATAAAGAAAGGAGAGATTAAAAAACAGAAAAAGGAAACTGAAAAGGACAAAAATATGTATCACACAGCTCAATTTTTAAACACATTATTAAAAATCTTGATCACAGAGTAACGCTGATCAATTTTTTCATTACAGAGATAATGTTTTTGAGCAGAGATCTAGTTGAAAAGCTGAAAATGAAAATATGTCATCAGTCTAAAATTGAAAATTCACAGTGGACTGTCTTTCCATTGTAAAAGAGTAACATTTTTTTGCCCTGTCCCACCTTGATAGATCCTTGGTTCTTCATATGGTGATAAAGTCCACATTATTGGTACATAATTAAGAATCACATTCACCCCTTTCAACCATATTATTCTTCCCCAAACCACATTAATATATAAACCAAAAAGATATGGTAGTGGTATAAGCCCATATCATATGTGTAAGTGTCTCCCCCCCCCCCATCATTTTACATTTCCAACACAATGAAGCTGACAAGCAAACTAAATATACCGTATTTTTCCGACTATAAGACAATACTTTTTTCTAAAATCCTTACCCTAAAAATTGAAGGGTGTCTTATTCAAGGAAGTCAGCCGAGGAGAGAACCGCGCGGTGGCAAAACTGCCCATACTTTGTCTCTGCAGACAGGCTTCCTCCTATTGCTAGCCTCCAATCACGAGTGAAATAGCTTGTCTCCCAAACAGACTTCCTCCAATCATGAGCCTTATGTAACTGATGTCAGCTGATGCTGAACAAACCAATTAGAGAAGACTGTTTGCAGAGAGAAGCTATCGGCAGTTTCACTCGTGCTTGAATGTAATCAGTTAGGCAAAAGAGCATGGAAACAGAGCTGCAGAGAGACGGTTTGGACCTCCTCCCACCGATTGTATCAGGTCAATGTTAACTAATTACTAAATAAAAATGTGTTCTGCACTATCTTTAAAATATTGATTTCTTAATTTGGGGTTGGAAAAATGGGGGTCATCTTGTACATGGGGGCGTCTTATTGACGGGAAAATACGGTACTCTGAGGTATCTAGTAAACAGAAAACAAAAACATTTTCTTGAATTAATCGTACCTTTGACCAGTGATTCATTAATAAGAGGTGGTCTAACTCTTTATTCCAGTTTTTGCAAGTAATTAACATCCATCTTAACAATACTCTTCAGCTGTCTATGAAAAAATACTGTAAATTTGGAATCATCCAAAACCCATTTTAGTGCTTACAGTAACTCGGAAGTTTTAAATGTCGCTAATGCATCGGAACTAACTTGTGAAATCAAAAGATGTTTCGATTGAATATACTGCCACTCTGCAGTTTTTCAAATGATTTAAAAACTTGATTGGTAGTTAGCTGATCTAAAGTATTAATATTCCTATTAGCTCATGAATTCCCCTCCTCCACCCACTCCTGCAAGATTTATCTGCAGTATTCAGACTGGAATAATCCCCAGCACAAGTCTATGACATGAAGTCAAAATTACTATTTACTTCTGTCCTAAGAGCTTTCAAATATGTTTTGCAGCCTTTAATGCTGGAAATAGAATAGTCTTTTGAGAAAGAAACCCAAGCAGGTTCCTCCCAAAATAACTTTATCATTCAACCCTATGAACAATCCTAGTAGATACTGTATAATGTGACACATTTGATGTCTTATTTGAATGCCTTCAACCACCTCCCAGATTTCATTTTAATATTATTGATTCACTAGACCTATGTAGTTTCAACTAAAGATGCCCTGCCTGTTTTCTTTCTTTACGTAATCCCTGAAGAGTTCTGATGAACCTGAAAAGTTGCACACTATTTCTGAATTGGAATGAACCTAATACTGTAATTTTATTTATTTACTTGATTGATTGATTTTAGTAATTAACATCCATCTTAACAATCAGTTGTTGATTGTTGACTTTCAGTGCATTACATTGATCAGTTGACTTTCAGTGCATTACATTGAGTAATTTGAAGTAAAATATTGACAGTACATTCAATCAAAAGTCAAAGGCCAAAGATTAAAAACATAAAGTAGCATCATAAAGATATAAGCTCCAACAAAAATGACAAAAATAAATAACTAGGTAGTTGTAAATATCAAAAGCCCTCTTGAACAGTTCAGTTTTTAATAATTTTCTAAAAGCGAATATAGTAAGGGCTTTTCAGACTGCACAGGGGAGACAATTCCAAAGAACCAGCATAGAGAGACAGTGTTTTCAGGTCTCCATCATCTTATTTCAGAAAAGTGAGGAACGGCTAACAGTTATTATCCTAATGTTGAACATACTGGATCCCAGTACAGTACTCAGAAGAAGGCAGCTCCCTGTCTAAAAGTGCTAATATGCTTTTACTGCAACCGTATTGTTAATAGTTCTGCTAAGGGATCTTTCAAAGTGATTCTTTGCAGGTGAGTGAAGCAGAGAAAGAGAAGCATACTCTGGCCCCCTTACAGCTGGATGTATTTATTTGTAAATGGCTTGGTTATTGTTTATTCAGCATTCACGATCCTCCTGAGTAGGAGCAATAGCACATCCTGAATACTTTTTACCATCTGATTTGGGGACTTGTGTAGCTTCCCTGCGATGCTGAAGTTCCACGGAACATGTACAGAGGAGATACTCAATTTATTCCAATATAGGAATGTATAATTCATCTAATTAAAGTAAATCCATTTTGCATTCCCCTTTCCCAGTTAGAGCTTTTTTGGTCGTGCATTTGTAACTTATTTTCTTTTTCTGACAGTGGGATCCAATGATCACCACATTGCCTGGTTTGTACTTGCTGTCGGTTGGAATTCTGAAGCCCGCAGCCTGGCTCTTTGGGTGGCCTGAAAACCTGGCCTGCTCTACAGGAATCCTCCGGTTCATTAATCTGCTTTTCAGCATTGGGAACTTCTATTTATTATATTTGCTCTTTTGCAGGATACACCATAAAAAGGTAGATGCAATATATTATATTTAAAAAGTGTCACTCTACACCAGTGTTTCTCAAACTCAGCAACTTTAAGATGTGTGGACGTCAACTCCCAGAATTCCCCAGCCAGCCATGCTGGCTGGGGAATTCTGGGAGTTGAAGTCCAAACATTTTAAAGTTGTTGAGGTTGAGAGACACTGCTCTGCACAAAGGGCCAACACTAACATGTCAACATTTTGACAAAACTCTGAAGTCTCCCCTGAGTAATACTTGGATCTTCCCAACATCTTGCCTTCCTGTTGTCTTAAATAGATAGAACCTTTCTGCAAATTCTTAATATTATACCTGTAACTGTTGGTCGTTCACAGACTCGTTTTATTGTTATGTAATAAGCCATGCTTATTTCCCATTTGCAGAGTATCTTACCTTTGGTTTTAGCTGTGTTATCACACTTAGAATCTAGAATCAGTTTAATCTTATGGATAATAATAATAATAATTTATTAAACTTGTATCTGGCTAGAATTTTTTTCTGCCATGTCTCTTTTGTCTTATAGTGGGGAAGTGGGCTTTTAAAAGTCAACATTGAATTTTTTTTTTATTGTTGTTGTGGGGGGGCGTGAGTGATTGGACTCACAGGCAGAACTTGATTGGTAATGCCAAAACTAAAAACTGCAGAGTGGAACAAAAAATGGACATACCTTTTCTCTCCCTCTACTTTGTTTTACATATACTTATACATTTTTTTCTTCTGCTGCTGCTTCTGCTTCTTCTATTATTATGATGATTGGTCGCACAGTCAGCCAGATATTTAGACTGGGTTTGGCATTGTTATCCACCTATCGAGTCCTTCCCAAGGACCTGGGATAGGCAGGTATTGCTGTTTGATGGTGTTAAAGGTATTGTCGCAGGATGTAAACTGTTCCAAGTAAAGCTGCCTTTTACAATTGACCAATGGTGATTTTGTCAATGCTGATGGTCTTCAAGTGGTACTCCAGATGTTTTGGGATTGCACCCCAGGCACCTATCCCAGGTCCTTGAGAAGGATTCAACAAGTGGATAAGAACTCCAGATCCAGTCCAAACATCTAGCTGACTGTGAGACCAACTATATTATTGTTGTTATGGTTGGTCGCATAGTCAGCCAGATGCCCAGACTGGACCTGGCATTCCTATCCACCTATCGTAGTGTTGTTGTTGTTGTTGTTATTCTCCTCCCTCCAACTTTATTTCTATTCCTTAACCCTTCCTGACTATTTAAAAAATCCACAACTAATCAAGTAGCAGATTTGTTAGTGAAAGGTTTTATTTTAAATATGTGTATGGTATATGTGTATGGTACTTATGAAATTTGCAGATGATAACCCTATCTTCTAAGGGGAACTGTTTTTGTATATAAAAGAAGCAAAAATGCCGCTTCTAAAGTGATACCTTCTAAGTCATATGTGTGAATCATAGAAGCAAATTTGACTATAGAAGTAATGTTTTTGCTCATGGACAGATGTAATCAATTAATGAAATGCACCAGTATGATTAATACAAATTTCATTAATTGGGTAACAAATTTATTTTTTGAGGATCTGAAATTCTAACAGTGAGCTTTAGATGGTATGCTATGGTTTAATGCTAATGTTTTTAATTATTTCCATTTCAAGTTCCTAGTGAATTTGCCCATTTTTTGTTTTTAATTTTTATTAGAAACAGTAGCCCTGATTCTTTTTCTTGTTTTTCCCCCCCATCTTTAGGCTGCCTCTGGATTCCAGAGAATCCTGTCAACCTTGACACTAGCAATATTTCCAACTCTTTATTTTTTTACATTCCTTTATTATACTGATACAGGGTCAACATTTTTTACTCTATTTGCATATTTAATGTGTCTTTATGGCAATCATAAAACCTCAGCGTTCCTTGGATTTTGTGGAGTTATGTTTCGCCAGACGAATATCATATGGACTGTCTTCTGCGGTGGAAGCGTTGTTGCAGAAAAGCTAAGCGAAGGCTGGAACATAGAATTACTGAAAAGCAAAGAGAAGAAAAACTTACCAACACAGAGGTTCTCTTCAGAATCAATCAGGATTGTTAGATTTCTTCTTGGGTACTTTATATCACTTAAAAACTTGAGCAGTCTGATTCTCTTGACATGGCCGTACGTTACTGTGGTGATGTTTTTTGCTACTTTCATTGTCCTCAATGGTGGCATTGTTCTTGGGGACAGGAGCAGCCATGAAGCCTGTCTGCACTTCCCTCAGCTGTTTTATTTTTTTTCCTTTGCTCTTTTTTTTTCCTTCCCTCTTCTAGTGTCCCCAAGTAAATGTATCAGTTTTCTTCATTCTGTGAGGACTTATTTGCTACAATATAGTATCCTCACCATTGTCTCTTTATTCCTTGTCTGGAAATTTACTTATGCGCATAAGTATTTGCTTGCAGATAACAGGCATTTCACATTTTATGTGTGGAGAAAAATCTTTCAGAGACACGAGCTTGTCAAGTACACATTAGTTCCAATTTATATATTTGCTGGCTGGAGTTTCACAGATGCACTGAAGTCAAAATCTGTTTTCTGGAACTTAGTATATTTTATATGTTTGTTTGCAGTCTTAGTTCCACAAAAGCTTCTAGAATTCCGTTATTTCATTTTGCCATATATCATATATAGGCTTAATATTCCTATGCCATCACTTTTGAAACTTTTCTTAGAGTTGATTATATATCTTTTGGTGAATGCAATAACATTCCATTTCTTTTTGAACAAACCATTTCAGTGGCCAAATAATGAGGAAATCCAGAGGTTTATGTGGTAATGTTTTGGTTTCTAAAACCTATCCTAGATCTTTTTGCTACAAATGAAAAGTTACAATTTAGAATCAAGGAAAATGAAGTATTCTGGATGTTTTTGTAATGGAGTAAATGTGAAAGGTGCAGGGTTTCTGTAGACACTGGGCTGTTTTTATAAGGATAGCATCTTAGTAATTAATTCCTAAAAGATCAGGGAAATTTTACCCATGTATCCAAACTAATGTGAATGTAAGGAGATTTCAGTCATACCAGTTATGCTACAGAAATCATAAATTTGGGCTGTTTTCATTGTGTTTCTGTACATGTGTAACAAGTGATTGAAAATAAGTTTGATTTGGTATCACTCAGTTATACTGTCTTTTTACCATGCTTGGGGAATACTGTTTCGTGCTTGTGTTATGATGACGTTGGATTTTATCTTTTGATGGGAACATTTAATTTTTTTATAATGTTTGGGGTCCAGGGGACTGTGACAGGTGAAAGCCACATAGTTATTATCTGTTTATTGCGTAAATAATGAGAAATGAGTGAGAGAAATGTGCCGCAGATTAAGGCTGCAATCTTGGACTTATTTTTCTGGCAAGAAACTTGAAATCAGTGGGACTCAATTCTATGTAGGCATGGATAGGATTGTGGTGTAAAACAACAGGAGTGAGCAAGAAGGAAATTGATTATGAGCTAGAGAACCATACTTAATTCACATATCATAGGCAGATACTGTAGAATGAATTTGATTCGTTAATCACTGAAAGAACATCTAGATATCACAGGTTGCTATACTGAATACACTGAATGAATTTGTAGTCTCACAATAAGCCATAAATCTTAAAATACTTTGCTAAATACTTAGGGTTGTATGTACATTTTCCTTGCTTTTTTTCCAAATAACTTTATTAGATTTTTAAAATAAAGAGATAAAAACTAACAGGAACTAATAAATAAGATAGAAAGTAGAAAAGAGAAAAAAGTAAAAAATGAAAAATAAAACAAGGTCAAACGTGTATAAAGAAAAAGAAAAAATACAAAAGAAAAATGATTTTCTTTTACAACACATATAAGTATAAATTTGCTTTAAGCTCTTACTCTAAGTTTATAACATAAGTTTCATTTTTTTCTATTGTTTATTATTTCTAATCATCAAATCCATATATCATGATTTCATTTTTTTTTCTGTTTCACACAAAAAGTCTGAAAGGGGTTTCCAATCAGCATTAAAATTAATCGATGTCTTTTCAAAGCTGTCAATTTCACCATCTCAGCCAGCTCCATCAATTTCACCATCCATTCTTCCACTGTGGGTGATGTCACATCTTTCCACCGTTGTGCATATAAACTATTTTTAAAGATGCAGAGTGACAAATCTACTGACATGCCCTGCTTTAAACTTGGTCACTTTGAAATCAAAAGAACAGTTTGCAGAAGCCAAGAAGATAGTATACAAACAGTTTTCAGTTGAAGCCTTAACTTCATGTGAAGAAATAAACTATAGTAACCATTTATAAGCTTCCAACTGAGGACCATATGAAGGTTCTCTTAAAGACACATTTTCTTATTTACAAAAAATAAATTTAGGTAAATATAAATGGCTTTGTTATATGAGTTCAGTGCTTCCCCATCCCAAAAATCTGTATTATCTTTCTATTACATGAGCCACAGAAAATTAAGCCTATAACCATGGGGGGGAGGGGAATCTGTTACAATACAAAGAGCACTCTTGAACATATTCCACAGAGACAGAAAAGCTAAAACAAATACTATCATTTATTACTTGCTATCAACAGTTGTATTAACATTTGGTTTGTGATGAAAAACTGTATTTACATTTTTATATTATTCATTGCAAAGTGTTCTTATTAAGTATAGTTCTAAATGTTTCTTTTCTCATCCTTAAGCATGCTTCACTCCAGGTATTATGGCCCATAAATGTAAAGAACACTGGTTTGATTTTTACTTTTTGGTATGCAGCATGCAAGTTTGTTGCTATAATTTGAAGACTCTCAAGTTTTATTTTTTTAAAAGAAACATATTTTTAGCTGCCATAGTTTATGTTGATAGCAAAATCAACCACCAGAACTATCGTCCTATAACATTTTGAGAATTGGTATCTTGTTAATTATAATTAGAGGCCCTGGAACCCTCTTGATTTACTTCTAAGCATTACCTACCATTTACTCCTCTTACATTCCAAGTTGCAGTTTTCCATATGCCACCAGATGGATCTGTAGGCTAATTCCCCAGGATTAACTGCATTATTACTGCTATCACTATTTTTATTTTTAATGGAAATTATATTTAATTCAAAATCCTTTGTGAGAAAAGGGACCGATATCAGAGCTGAACCTGTGATTTGTATAGGAATAACTGAATTTTTTTATTTTGCTATTTCACATCTCCTTCTAAAAAGAAATCGATCATTGACTAGCTGAGGAATGACATACTTGTTGTGTCTTTCCCTTTTGGCGAACATGTTTAAAATCATGCTAGGTATACAATTTAAAGAAAAAATATTCCATTAAAATCATTACTTGGAGGAGTAAGGGAAAATAAAAAAGGGTAACTTAGGTTCACATGGTGGCACTGTTGAGCTATGTTTACAGTACAGCTCACAGCATTTTTAACAGCTTTTGATCCAACTTTTTTAGATAGAAGCCCACAAAACCTAAAGCAAAATATTTTAATAGAGAACTAGGGTTTTCCCCCCCCTGGAAACTGGAATTTTATATTTAGGGGAACAACCATTGTGGTAGAATGCATCTAGTTCTAATTGGGAAGTAGACCAGTAACTGGAAGAGATGGATCTTTCTAAAATATTTGTTCTCCAAAGCTGGAATTAGTTGAGCTTTTAAACTGTATTGTCCAAGGGTTTTCATCATCAGTTCCTTTGACTAGACATGATAAATATCACCTATATTCAGGTGGGACACTCGGAGCCAAGAAGGTCTGGTCTCTAGAACAGGTATTTCTCAGTGGCATCCAGGGGTGTCTTCTGGGTATGGTTAACAAGGTCAAGATGGCAGCTGGAACAATGGAGCTTTGATCATACTGTTGCGACCACTGCCTTGACTTTTTCTTTTTTTTAACTATACCCTGTGGACCCCCCGGTGGCATCTCTTTAATCTTTGAACCTGCACAAGTACTCTTTTTCTTTCTTTAGATAGTTTGTCCTTCCACTATATTACACTATTATAGATACCTATCATGGTGCAGGAGAGAAGTCTTTGCTATGTTGTTTATAGCACATCCCACAGATGTGAAAACCTGACCTAAATCCAGTTATTGACAGCATCTTTAGCATACTTAGCTCAGGCACACTGGCGTTGGCTCAACGAGCACAAAGTTTCCTTCCTTTGTTGGATTTAGCTTTCAGTTTAGAACATTTTGAATGTCCAAACTTGAACTGACATCAGTACAACCAAAGATATTTCATTACAGCAATAAAAAATTAATGGCCAAGATGATGGACAGGTTCATATACTCACCTCGTGATATATTCTTTTAATACCTAGGAGGAATATTTTTCTCTCTCTCTGCCATTATCATTAGGAAGGTGTGATATACTATGTCTAATTTCCCCAGTTCTTCCCCGAGGTTAAAAAGGAGTGAATTAGTAAGAATTGTACTTAACTACTGTAAGGTCTCTCCAGTATTGTCAAATGCACAATATTGTACACTTCCCAGAGTATGTATGTAAGGTTGGCAGTTGTATAAATGTGATGAATAAATAAAATAACTTTGTACTGTCATCTTATTTACATACTTCCTCCTTCCCAGTGTAAAGAGGATCAACAGCTGGACAGAACCATGGAATTTGATAGGGCAGTCATAAAATATTGTTTGGATTTTCTACATTTTAAAAGAAATCTTTCAGAAGGAAAGCACTTAACCAATGCTGTACATTATAAATAAGCAAGGAAATGGATTTATTCTGGTAGTTTGGCTTCTTGCCTTTTAGCCCTCATGGCAGAGGTTTTATATTTATTGGTACTCTTCAGCAGAGAGGACAGAAATGCATAAATAAAACAGTTTCCATACTAAAATGTGGGTTGCAAAGCCCAGTGCAATTACTGGGTCAGGATGCTCCATTTGGTGATGGTATAGAATTATAATGAACTACAAGATTGGTGATGCCAGTCAGAAAAAGAAGCAAGCAGGCTAACTCGTTGCCCCTGCTATAGAAATAACACTAAAAGAAAGTATAAATTAATCACTTTTCATGTTAACTCGCCAAATTATTTCTCCTGTTATTTAAATGAGTATAAAGTGTCTGCCTCTTTATTTTCAAGACATGTATTTTAACTCGAATGATCTTTGTACCATGCGTTATCATTTTGATATATGTGTGTATTTTCCTTTAAAATACTGGCGCATCCAGAATTTTGTCATGTTTAAGTAAAACATCCCTTCTGTCTTGATGTGAGCATCTTTTGTTTGCATGCTGCAAAACTGCCAAATGAATGTACAATTCTTTGTCGCTGTATGTATAATATACTGAATCAGAGGGATTAATAATAGAATATCATTAACAGGACTGCACACTCCATCAGCACCACAACTGTTTTTTATTGACAAAGTGCCTTAATATTTCTATAAAGCCACAATTCTCATGACTTTGTTTGGATTGTTTCTATATTAAATATAGTTGGTAAAATCTATGAAACGATAACTGCATTGCCCTCACATTCAGATGTAACTTTTTAACTAGCTGCATCTCCATGAATTCAGTTTATTAGTATGAATGTACCCATGATTGACTGAAAAGCTGGCCATGGAAATAATTGATTTATTCAGCCATATAATTTAAAATCTGGAAGCACCAGAAACAGTCTCTATAACTAACATTTCCTTCTCCTTAAACAGAAGGCATGATTGTTTAGAAAAAGATGTTCAAAAAAAAAAAAAGCTCAGTCTTCTTGGGAGAGGCGTTTGGGTTTGTTGGATAGTTTCTCTTTATTTTCTTCTTTATCTCCCATTAATGTGCTCCAGAATATATTTAGAAAACCAATTATATCCAGTGGCTTCTAAACTCCTTTAACCATTTGCTCCAACAGGTTTTTGATCCACTGGATTGACTGCATGAAAAGCCAAAAGGTGATTTTGGAGGTGCCAGTGCTCTTTTGATCCCTTTATTAATTCAAATCTCAAAGCAGTTTTAGGCAGAGAATTGCACATAGTTAGGGATGCAATACATACATAGGCCCATCTGTGGAAGTTAAATGAGCTTTGTAAGAAAAAGAGGGGCACATTTTTTTAGTATATTTAGATCCCCCATTTCTTCCATCATGGCTGCTGCTTTTAATGTCTGGTGTGCATGGTTCCTTCCAATAATTTCATGGTCATTCAGACTTGTCGCCATTCCTTAGTTGTCAGCCCATGTTTTATTTCTTGTTTTTTTCCTCTCCTGACAGGAAAAATACAATTAGGCAGAAAGGTCTGGATGAGGAGTGCAGATCTTTGAAAGATGAGATGGTTTCCAGCACTCGGTCCCTGTGACTGGGGTGGTGTGTGATTCTGAAGTCACTCTAACACGCTCCATCCTTCCTCTTTTCATCTTCACCTGCTTACTCTCCTGAACTCTTTGCAACAGTTGTGAGTGTGGATGCAGTTGTTTTGTAACCTGTGCATGTACATTTTTCCTTTCTCCTTGGGATTTTTGTTTTTACCGTGCTCAACTTTCAACATACTGTGATATTTCCAAAATGTTCTCTATCTCATTTTTATTTTACTTAGATCATGTATCTAATTTTTTAACCTTTCACAGCATTTTTCTGTATAAGGACAGAGTTGGGTGATCTGCCTACAAGCATGTATTCCTTATTTTTTTTTAAAAAAAAAGTCTTTATGCCTATGTGACAATACAGACAATACAGGGAAATAGGTATGTAAAGCAATCTCCAGCTTTCTAACAGATAATGTTCCAAGCACTGCACTCTGAGGATAATTATTTTACTGCTTCCCTGGCTTCTTTCTTTGTTACAAAACAAGAATGCTACTATTCTGTTTGGAGGACTTGGGAAAGGGTGCAGAATATTTAGAATATAAGTACAATTGCAAAATTATATCTTACTCTATGATTACAAAAAAAACCCTCACTTTTTTCTATTATCCATTTTTTTCTAATCATCAAAGCCACAAGTCATAAGTGCATTTTTTCCGTTTCATGAAAAAAGTCTATAAAAGGTTTCCAGTCAACCATAAATGTAAATATTGTTTTTTCTCTGATCAAAGAGATTAATTTAGCCATCTCCACAAGTTCCATCATCTTCACCATCCTCCATTGTAGGTAGTGTTGAACCTCTCCATTTTTGAGCATATAATAGTCTTGCTGCAGTTGTCATATATAAAAACAAATCTCCCTGACTTTTTTCTAATGGCTTGTCCATTAGTCCCAAAAGAAAAGACTCTGGTTTCAGTTGTACTTTAACTTTTAAAATCCTCTGAATTAATGCATGTATTTGTATCCAAAAATTTTTGGCTTTTTTACATGTCCACCAAACACAATAAAATGTCCCTTCGTGTTGTTCACATTTCCAGCAAGGATTCAAAGTACCTTTATACATTCTAGACAATTTCTCTAGTGACAGATGTCATTTTATAAAAAATTCTCTTTAAGGCTAGAACGTAATGTAAATTTCAATCCTTTCAACCACATCTTTTCCCATTGGTCCATTATAGCCAAAAGTTTTAGCCCATACTAAAGCTCTACTTAGCCCATTCATTTTTATCTTGTATATCTTTTATAATGTTTTAATCTGTGTTTTATACCTGTTTGATTTTGCCTTCTGCTTTCATTTTAATTTCTTTGTAAACCTTTTTGAGATTTTTAATGGGAAGATATCTAATATTTTAAGAAATAAGTAAACAAACGAACAAATATTTAGGCCCTCTAACGAGTCAGCATCCATGAATAAATGACTGGGTGTCTCTTGCCCTGGAAAATACCTGTTTCCTTCTTCTTTGGTCTGTCTGTCAATAAATTAATAATAATAACCCTCTTCTTTGGGATGCTGGTTGGTGGACAACAAACATACCACCAGGCAACTGTTGCCAGGTCTAACCAGAGATTGACATTGGTTTACTAACCAAAACCTAAATCCACTAGCTGATGCAGGAAGAACTGGCAAATTAGAGAGGATTGGTCTCTTTGCAGCAGACATTTTTCCCTTCTCTTGAAGCACAAACCTTGATCTGGCCCTTCCTCTCATTTGCCCCTTCTCTCTAATTGGTTTATCTCGTTTGAGTGTGGCTTTCATAGATGAGGCACTAACTGGATATGCCCAGCTAGGTCTAATTGGAAAAGGTGTATGTGGGTAGAGGAACAGAGTTTTAAAGTAAGCTTTTCCTTAAAAGGGGAAAAAAGCAGGGCTTCATTCAACTTATGTGTATATCTAGTAAGCATCAGAGTAATATTTCCACTATGAGTTGGAAAATTGTCACTCCCTTTAACAGGTTGTCTTTTTGGGGAGAGGAGTTGTATGGCAAGAAGGAAAGTGTCCTTTTCAACTCAAAAAAAGGGCTGCATTGAAAGCAAGGGGATGAGAATTCAAAAAACTAAAAAGGGACAGCAAGCACACAGTTGAACTAAAATGGGATGGGAGTGGTGGTTGTCTCAGAGGCCGGCAGTAGCTGTGAGTTAGAGAGCTCTTGTAGCAGTCCTTTCCCTCCTCTCTTAGCGTCTCATCAGTGGTAGGTAGATCCAGAATGATTCCCCTGCACCAATTGCTGCTTAAACATCTGCTAGTTCATCCTGATCCCCCATCCACCCTCAACCACCCAAATGTACTGGCCTTGATAGGAACCTGCAAGGCAAGAAGCAAGATTGCCAGCAGCCTTTGCAGTGTGTGTGTGAGAAACCAGCCAAGATGGACATAGTGGCCATTTTAATTACAAGGCCTGTCTGCCCCTTTGTATTTGTGTTGTACGATACCATGCAAGGATGCCAGGTGCCCTAAATAAAGTCTAGAATTAAAAGGTTTATTAGATCAATGAGAATAATGTCCAAGTTCGTGGTAGAGTTTTCTGCCATACACATTCCTTAGCAGCAACATAATGCAAGCTCTATTAATGAAAGTCAAAGAGCACAGTGAAAAAGTGGAACTAAAATTAAATATGAAGAAGATCAAACTAATGACAACAGGTAGAACAACCAGCCTTAAAATTGGCAGTGAAGATATCAAAGTGGTGGATTGCTTCCGTCTTTTAGGATCAGCCATCATCAGTAAAGGAACACACAGTCAAGAAATGTGCCACAGACTAACACTTGATAGAGCAGCCATGATGGCCTTGGAAAAGATATTCAGATACTGTGATGTGTCTGTACCTACAAAGATCAGAATTGTGAAGCCATGGTATTCCCTGTGACACTCTATGGAAGCAAAAGTTGGACTTTGAAGAAGCAGGATAGGAAGAGTATTGACACTTTTGAACCTTGGTGTTGGAGAAGACTCCTGAGAATACCGTGGACAGCTAAGAAAACAAACAAATGGTTCACTGAAAAATCAACTGAGAGTTCTCACTTGAAGCACAAATGACCTGGCTCAAATTATCCTACTTTGGGCACATTATGCAAAGACCTAGCTCTCTGGAAAAGGTTTTAATACTGGGAAAGGTGGAAGGAAAGAGAAGAAGAGGACAGCAGCAGCAAGGTGGATGAACTCAGTTACAGGGGCAATGAGCGCAATGTTGGAAAACCTGAAAGACCAGGTTAGGGATAGATTGTCATGGAGAAAATCTATGTATGTAGTCACTAAGAGTCAAAAACAACTTTATGACACATAATCAGTTAATCAATCCATATACCCATGGATAAATATTCTTTCTTTCAAGTAACAATTTTTACTCAATTTTGTAATTTTTGCACCATCCTTCAGCAAACAGGTATCAGTGTAATTCTCAACAATAATGTCAATGCAGTAAAATCAATACAACAAAGAAAAAATGAGTCATGATCTTTAGAAGTCTATCCATTCCACTGCAGTGCTTACAGCACTATACCAAATGTTCACAAACCTGTAACTCCTTGGTTCAA
Organism: Liasis olivaceus; assembly: GCA_030867105.1. Classification (NCBI taxonomy): domain Eukaryota; kingdom Metazoa; phylum Chordata; class Lepidosauria; order Squamata; family Pythonidae; genus Liasis; species Liasis olivaceus. The sequence continues at coordinate 17,443,180 of CM061355.1, read as the reverse complement.
GTTTGGGCAAGCTGTAACAACTTCACAACTTGCATATTTTCCTGGTGTTCAAAATGAGTGGTTTTTTCCCCATCTCCTTCTGGCTGGCCAAACAGGGTTTTTACATTGTGTCTGTCCAATGTGGGTTATTCAGAGTGCTTGTCAAGTCATCCCCTTACCCAGAGGCAAATTCACAAATCTTCCCAGTTCTGATTGTCTTTAAAATGTGTTACCTTCTTCCTCTTGCATTCAAAGTAATCGGCATTGATGAGACTTGTAATCCAGTCAACCTTTCAACAGATGCCTATGTGCTGTCTACATCTTCCCCCAATGAATGTTTTACCCTTGTAGGCCACATTGGTATTAAATCTGAGCATAAGGTCACATTTGCAAGTGGCAGAGGGAATAGGGGAAAGATAATTCCACATAAGCATAATTCCACATAATTCCAGTAGATGCCCTATATGCTTCTCCATACTTGTCATTCAGTGAGGGATTTCCTTTTTATAACACCTAAAATGATACAATATTGGGATTTCTGAAATGGGAGTCTCCTAGGACAAGCTAAAGAGGGAGCTGTTTCTGATTATAATTGGGAGCTACATTTCAACTCTAACCATCAAAGGCCCATTAAACATGTTATGGCAGTTTTGGGGGAGTAAGGGGGACAAATTATGAAATGGCAATATGTTACAGATTCTTTTGATTCTGAGGTTGAAGAAAAGAACGTGGCAGACTTAGCAGGCTGTCAGCCACCTGTGAGTAATGACTCAGAGACCGTACAGGTGTGTGGTGACTCAGATAACAGAGTCACATCTGACTTTAGGAAAGTGAAAAGCACTAAGACACTCTGCCAGCTGAAGAGGGGTGAGAGCAGAGATCTTCAAGACTTGTCAAGAGGAGAAGTCACCAACTCTTCTAAACAGACAAAGCAAAATCTCTGACTATATAATTTTCTGGTCCCCCTCCCCAATAGCTGGAAACAGGTGTCCTGCCTTCAAACTGGTTCTACCCCAGATTCACTGATAGAAAGTCAAGAACTCTCTCTTCATTCTAATTTAGGTCTCAAATTATCTCTTCCCCTGCTATTGTGAATGACTGTTAAGCAGATTAAAAAAAAAAAAAAAATTTAAAGCTTACAGATTTGTAATTTTGCCTTTCACTCTGCTTGCAGTCAAAGCTTTGCATTGGACACATCATAATGTCATGACGCAAACCTCATGACTTATATACTTGTGTCAGATCCTGAGACAACCAGTATGTAAGGACAGACCCTTTTGCATATTCAGCTTCACACTTAACTGCAGTTAAAATACACTGAACACAAAGGGGCTTACTTTTTAAGAAAACAGCCCTAGGGTTGACCAGCAAGTATGATTTCATATGTGGTTATAAACATTAAAGTTTTCTCTTCCTGAGCCAGAAACTCCCCAATTAGCCAGAAAGGCTGACATGCAACTTTCTGCTCTAACTCAAAAATTCCGTACATGTGCTACCATTGTCAAGAAGGTTTAGCAGTTGGGCTCTCCTCTAGTTCCCAGTACTTCTGAGTAACGGTGAATGGTAGGAACATTACACACTATTGAGGATGGGAGATTCATTAGATAGGCCATTCAGCATTCAGTTTTCAGAAGGGAGGTATTACACTTCTCAACTCATTCTTCAGTTACAGGTGAAACTCGAAAAATTAGAATATCGTGCAAATGTTCATTTATGTCAGTATGGCAACTCAAAAGGTGAAACCAATATATGAGAGAGATGCATTACATGCAAAGCGAGATATGTCAAGCCTTACTTTGGTATAATTGTGATGATTATGGCATACAGCTTATGAAAACCCCAAATTCACAATCTCAGAAAATTAGAATAGTGTGAAAAGGTTCAATATTCTAGGCTCAAAGTGTCCCACTCTAATCAGCTAATGAGTCCATAACACCTGCAAAGGGTTCCTGAGCCTTTAAATGGTCTCTCAGGCTGGCTCAGTAGGAATCACAAGCATGGGAAAGACTGCTGACCTGACAGTTGTGCAGAAAACCATCATTGACACCCTCCATAATGAGGGAAAGCCCCAAAAGGTAATTGCAAAAGAAGTTGGATGTCCCCAAAGTGCTGTATCATCAATAGAAGGTTCTGTGGAAGGGAAAAGTGTGGTAGAAAAAGGTGCACAAGCAGCAGGGATGACCGCAGCCTGGAGAGGATTGTCAGGAAAAGGCCATTCAAAAGTGTTGTGGACTTTCACAAGGAGTGGACTGAGGCTGGAGTTAGTGCATCAAGAGCCACCACACGCAGACGGATCCTGGACATGGGCTTCAAATGTCGTATTCCTCTTGTCAAGCCACTCCTGAACAACAAACAACGTCAGAAGCGTCTTACCTGGGCTACAGAAAAAAAGAACTGGTCTGTTGCCCAGTGGTCCAAAGTCCTCTTTTCTGATGAGAGCAACTTTTGCATCTCATTTGGGAACCAAGGACCCAGAGTCTGGAGGAAGAATGGAGAGGCACACAATGCACGATGCTTGAAGTCCAGTGTGAAGTTTCCACAGTCTGTGTTGATTTGGGGAGCCATGTCATCTGCTGGTGTTGGTCCACTGTGCTTCATTAAGTCCAGGGTCAACGCAGCCGTCTACCAGGAGATTTTGGAGCACTTCATGCTTCCTTCCGCAGACGAGCTTTATGGGGATGCTGACTTCATTTTCCAGCAGGACTTGGCACCTGCCCACACTGCCAAAAGTACCAAAACCTGGTTCAATGACCATGGGATTACTGTGCTTGATTGGCCAGCAAACTCGCCTGACCTGAACCCCATAGAGAATCTATGGGGCATTGCCAAGAGAAAGATGAGGGACATGAGAGCGAACAATGCAGCGGAACTGAAGGCCGCTATTGAAGCATCCTGGTCTTCCATAATACCTCAGCAGTGCCACAGGCTGATAGCATCCATGCCACGCCGCATTGCAGCAGTCATTGCTGCAAAAGGGGCCCAAACCAAGTACTGAGTACATATGCAGGCTTATACTTTGCAGAGGTCTGATATTGTTCTATTTCCAATCCTTGTGTTATTGATGTCATGTAATATTCTAATTTTCTGAGATTGTGAATTTGGGGTTTTCATAAGCTGTACGCCATAATCATCACAATTATACCAAAGTAAGGCTTGACATATCTCGCTTTGCATGTAATGCGTCTATCTCATATATTGGTTTCACCTTTTGAGTTGCCATACTGACATAAATGAACATTTGCACGATATTCTAATTTTTCGAGTTTCACCTGTATTTCCAATCCTTGTGTTATTGATGTCATGTAATATTCTAATTTTCTGAGATTGTGAATTTGGGGTTTTCATAAGCTGTACGCCATAATCATCACAATTATACCAAAGTAAGGCTTCACATATCTCGCTTTGCATGTAATGCGTCTATCTCATGTATTGGTTTCACCTTTTGAGTTGCCATACTGGCATAAATGAACATTTGCACGATATTCTAATTTTTCGAGTTTCATCTGTACATCAGCCTTCTCAAACCGTACATGCACTCAGTACAACTCCCCTAACCCAGATTATGTTAACAGAGGTTCTAGGAGTTATAGTCTAATGCATCTGAAAGGAGGTACAGCAGACTTATAAGACTCTGCTTATAGCCAATCTCAATAAAGGTAGTTTTAGTCTTCATGTGGAGTTGATTTCCTGGTCTGGGCTACCTACTAGGACTGACATCAATCTTGCAAGTCTCATGGTGCTGTACCTCCCCCTTCTTATACTCCAGTGAATTAGGGAAGCATCTGCCTGAGTTGCTTCCAAATGTTATCCTGAGGTTCTGGATTTAAACACTGCTTCGGCCTCTTTTGCTTAGGTAACAGTTCCTGCATATTTCCATCAAGGTCATCTTCCCTATTTTCTACAGAAGCTAGCTTTGTGTATTGCTTTAGCATTCATGCATCGCAGGATATCAATGAATGGATCAATCAATGAATGGAAAACCTTTTGCTTTCCACCTTAATTAGACATTGTTTTTTGTAGTTAAAAGCACAGATTGCTTACTTCCAGGAATATTTGCTTTCAAAGTGAAGAATGCGAAGTGTGGTCTTTGAGTCAGATCAGTGCTCTGGTCTCTCTATGCTGTCCACTTGGGAAAGCAACAGCTCTCCAAGATTTCCAACAGGTTTCTTTCTGAGCTGTAGCTGGAGATGCCATGGATTGAATTAGGATGCAATTCAGTGAGCGTTGTTCAGAGAAGGTTTTTCTTTGAAATGTGCTTAATGTTCATATTAATATTAATACAAATCTAACCAATTACACCAAATTGAGAGCCAGTTTGGTGTAGTGGTTAAGGTACCAGGCTAGAAATAGGAAGGCTGTGAGGGTCCCACCTTCTGTAGGAAGCCACCTGGGTGACCTTGGGCCAGTCACTCCCTCTCACCCTAGGAAGAAGGTAATGGAAATCTCACCAAGAAAACTGCAGAAACTTGTCCAGGCAGTCACCAGGAGTCAACACTGACTTGGAGGCACAAAAAACAAATTAAACAAAAAAACTACTTGCTAGGAGTTATCTACCCTTTTCTCCACTAGGTCATTTAGAAACACCACGAGTTGTCCAACAGTGGCTCTGTTTACCAGCAAAGCTTGGTTAACCTTAACCTTGCTCTGCCTTTTCTATGATTTGGCTTGATGTGCAAACCCACCTCTTTTTCTTCATCTATAATTCAGTACCTTGTGTGAATCCAGCAAATTGGTTATCTCAGGGACCATTTTCAGCATGTTACGCAAACCCAGACAGCAAGCTCCAAAGCCAAATGAGTAAGTTGTAAATGCAGGACTCTCAAGTCCCAATCCAGAATTTTATTCACATTCTTAAGTAAGAAAGCCACTTCACAAATGAATTTAATGCTCTTGAAAACTTAAGCGAAAGAAAGTTAGCTTTGGGTGGAATTTCTTCCCTGCAGTATGTATGCACAACTTTTAGTTTCAAATGTACCTTCAACAAACCCCTATTCTGATACCTTTTTCATGAAGATTTGAACAGTTTATTATTTGCATTCCTGCTGTTTCATTTCTTGCCTCATTTTTTGTTTTAAAGGTTTTTTTGCTGCTTCCCAGTGTATCATCTTGTGACATGTATTGTTTGTATCTCATACAAATAAGCATATCTATCTATCTATCTATCTATCTATCTATCTATCTATCTATCTATCTATCTATCATCTCTCTCTCTTTCTCTCTCTCAGTATATCTCTATCATCTCCTGTCATTATGAAGTTTGGGATGGTCAGAGCTCGAGAACTAATACTTCCACTGATCCCCTGCTTCTTCCCTGTAGATGAGTCAGCTCCCTCTCTGTCCCCAGAGACAAACTCACATCCACATCAATTAAGGTGATGCACTGATTTTCTCAGCCCTAACCCTGATATAATTGTAAATTCCCCCAGAGCCAGTCAGGTGAGAATTCTGGCTGCTCTGTCCATCTGGAGCTCTAGAAAACAGTTCTATCAAGATTTCTCCTCAGTTAAAGGTGCTCTGTCTTATTAGCAGGGGGAAATATAAAATTTTGTTTTTCACAAGATTAATTTGATCCTAGTATTTAGGTAAGTGAATCCATTCCACGAAAAGATCTTTATCAACCTATCTAAAACAGTTTGGGTTGTGATTAGGACAAAGTATAAGACATGTCAGTCTGGACTGTAACATATAAAGAAAGTGACAGTAAATCCCAAGCCTGTAGGTGAGATTATAAAATGCATCACAACAGTCTGTCATTCAGAGTGAAAATTGTATTGGAAATGTTATCAAGCATTCTCCTCCCTTTTCATGCATTCCTTTCCCTTCAGAAGCAAAAAATAATGCCATTCTCACTTTTTAAGACAAGAAACGGCAGCATAGCAACCAAGTAGTAATTTCAATACGTCACAAGAATATCACATATTTCTCAACTTTGAAAACATATCAAACCCTGATGGTGGTACACAATTTGTAGCCTATTAACAAGAGCCTGCAACAAGCAAGCCAGAGGTTAACTACAAAGCACATAAAATAGCAAATAAAGCAAAGGATAGGGCTACTACATCTGGACCGCAAAGATCCTGATGACCGCTAGATGCATTCTTGGTTACTGTAGAAGGAACTCTCAAAAGGTGCCAGATGTTTAGACCTCAACTCCCAGAATTCTCAGCAATAGCCATGCTAGCTAGGGAATTGTGGAATTTAAAGTCCACATACATGGGGGACGGCCACATAAGTTAAGAGGAATGATTGGTGATTATTTGTCCTGCCAACAGGGGACGCTGAGTAGGATGCGTGACAAAACCAGGGAAATCCACCAATCATTTTCCATAACTTATCCTGCGTTAAAACTGTAAGGCAGCGTCCCTCATGGGCCTTATTCCCGAGGCAGAATAGAAGTCGCTGATCAAAGCAGTGCAATTTTGGCAAGCACGCTTTTCTGCCCTTTCAAGGACTGGAGGCTGGCACTTTAAGTTGGTTGTCCAGGTCACAGAGGGCTGTAACATGAATCGAGCGTGTATTCCTTTCAGAGCTGAACTAAGAAATGGGATGACTCCCCACACAATATCTATTAACATTTGTGTAGCCATTTGAATTGATTGTAATTTGTGTCAGCTTGGTTGTTAATTGAACATTATTACCAAAACATCTACATCCATTGATTATCAGTTAAATGTAATGAAAGCATTTTTGAGCATGAACGGAGAATGAATGGGAAAATATCTAGAAGGCAGAAAAACAGGCAAGAAAGAGACCAACCAGTTGAAAACAAAATTGCTCTGTGGAGAAGTAAAGTCAGCAGAAAGTTGAAAATTAGGAAGATTCTCTTAGCTGCCTAGAAGGAAATAACAGAGACACCAAGGTTTATTAAGTATGGCTTGTTGCCCGTTGTTGCTTGTTGACTAAGCTACCTGTGACGTAAAGAGCAAGTGGATGAATTTCAGAAGAGAGCTTAGCTATCAGTGCCCAAACTCTGACTTCTGAAGAAACCTACCAAACCCTTAGGAAATGCCTCATCTGCTGTATGATGATTGTGTGGGAATATCACTAGGGAATGTATTTCATAAATTTTGAGTCCTATTAAATGCAGACATTGCAGTTCTGTTTAGGAAGCTCACTTTCTGTCTCTAACAATTCTGCAGTACAGAACTGTCCTATATAGTGGGCCTAAGGTCAATTAAACAATATTCTGTCTTCCCATTGTGCTGAATAGTTCTGTGCATCACAAAACACATACATATAAGTGTTTGGGGGCAGCACCATCACACAGAGTGAAGCAGCAGATCTGGGGTGTCATGAAAAGGCAGCAAAGTGTTACTTAATTTGTTGTTCTTGTATTGTCCCCCCCCCCCCCCCCAAGGAGTATTACTCATGAATGTTCTGCTTTGTTTACCAAAATAAATTGCTGGCTATGATCCAGTTTTGACTTGGATTGATAAATACAAAGCCTCTGGCAGTAGAATGCCTTGGTTGACTAAGTGATTGTTGATTAATATTTCTCCCTTGGTTGTTCCCGGATGTTACAGCATTTGAACCTGTTGGGTGCTTTCTGAATGTCATCAAAAAAATAAAATTAATTCCCTTCTTCTGGCCTGCAACAATCTGCTCATTTTCGGTGGAGACTTTAATTTTTGTATCTTCCTCTTTTCAGTTTCTACATCTCAGTTCATGTCTCCTTTCTCTGTTATAAAATGGAAACCTGGGGCTCTGCATTATACTACCTCCCCTACCCCAATTACATTTATTTATTTTATTTATTTAAACCATTTTTATGGCTGCCCATCTCACAACAATGACTTTGAGTACATACAAAACCAAACAGCAGTTAAAACAATTAAAATTAAATGTCCAAGGTCAACAAACAAAACAACATGAGTCACAACACAGAGCTCGCTTATCTTTCTGGCCAAATACCTGCGGTAACAGCCAGGTCTTTAATGAATTATGAAAGGCGAATAGGGTCGGGACCATCCAGATTGCTGGAGGATGCTCTTCCATAAGGCAGTTGCTGTAACAGAGAAGGCATGTCTCCTGGGTCGAACAAGATGGCTTTGTTTGATGGAAGGTACCTGGAACATGCCCTCCCTGCTAGATCTGGTAAGGCAAGCAGAAATGATGGGAAACGGAAGGTTCTGCAAATAGCAGGACTACCTGTCTCCCATCATCCAGTGTTTAAATGCATTTCCAAGACTGTGGCCAGGCATATTTTTGGAGGACCCCTGATCAACTGTGTTGGTGAGTTTTCTATTCCTCCTCATTTGCTGAGAAGTTCAAGAGACCTGAGCCAAGCACCACATTCTGTTTCTATGCTCTCTGGCCACGCAAGCGGGTTGTGATCAGTTGCAACCTTCCATCTTTTTATGTTTCATGACCAAGGAGGACGATTTCATAAGGAGCAGCCCAACCATGGGGAGAGAAGCATGAAATTAACCAGAAGGAGACAGTGGTTGATCCTCTTTAGAGTGGCAGTGGTTGATTCCTCTTCAGAGACAGAGGAAGTGGAGAATCTTCCCTTGAAGGTAAAACCTTGGCTACCTGCTGCCCTTGGTACCTTCAAGCAACCAGCATCTCCATCATGTGTTACTTTAAAGTAGCTGGGCTGGCAAAACATCTAGCCAGTTAACCAGTGGGGAGGAGACCAGACCAGATCTGTGCAAGGTTAGGTTTAGAAAGGTTGCAGAGGCATGGAGCCATGTTGCCAGATGGAAGGATGGTTTTCCAGCAGGCCAATTACAGTCTATCAGGTTGTTGACTTTAGGAAGACTCTTCCTCCAAGTGAAGGAGGAGGAAGAGGAGGATTTTCTTCCATTTTCCCACAGAAAATACCATTTTCCTGCCAGATCACCCTGATCTAACCTGCCTCAGCAGTACAGTGGCAATGTGATCGAAGCTCCAGGTCCTCAACAGCTGGTAAGTGGGCTCTCTCATGGATGGGCCAAGGAAGCTGTGTGATATGGTCTCTGTGTAGTTGGTTTTCCCAACTTGTGTTACCTCCAGAGATATTGGGATGATAATTCCAAGAACTCCCAACCAGATGGAAATTCCCAAATGTGTAATCTTACACATCTCAAGAGTAGCAGATTGGGGAAGAATAAGCAGTACTAAAGTAAATGGATCAAAAATTGGATACAAGACTGTTTCCCACATTCCAATGTTTTCCATAACATCTCCTTCCTCCTTCTATCATTCCCAACCTAATGTCCTCCAGATGTGAAAGACTATTTTTCCCATCATCCCCACTTTAGGGAACAGTCATGCTGGATGTCATTGACTGGATATTTGGAGGGTATTAAATTATGGAAAACAACATGACACAGTCTTCAAATAGAAGGTCAGATTAACTAGACAGGTACAAAACTGATTTATGAAAGAGAGAGTCAAACCACTGAACTGTTTTCTACAGCATGGACTTTACTGGTGTAAAGTTCACTACATTCGCCACTGAACAGAAACCTCGTGAGGCACAGGCTCGGATGAAAGCTAGTTTATTCAGGCGTAATGCGTAGCAGTTACAGACAAAGCCAGGATTGGCTTGGCGCGGTTTCTTACAATAGTTTTATAGGGTCCCCCCCCCCCGATCCATAGTTACCCCTCAGTTCCGCCCCTTGCCCTTGCCCTTGCCCTGGGCTACCCATCTGTCCATTTAGATCTTCCTTCCCCTCGCCTTGATGGCAGAATCAGCCGGTTTCTGTTGTGTTGTAATCTTCCTTTGTCTGTCATGCCCTTGCATTCCTTGGGCTTTTCTTATGGTGAGTTGGAGTGGCTGTTTTAATCTGCCCACTGATTGCCTCTGGATTGCTGCGCTCCTGGTGTATCCTAAGCCGGAGTTAGTGTTGCCACTTCTAATTGGCTCCCTGCTGCGCATTAACTGCCCGCCCCCTGTCCGTAGTTTACCTGCAGTTGCCTTGTCTCCTTGCCTTGATCACCTGTTGCCTGAGGCGGTGGAACTGACCAACGGCTCTGCGCTAGCAGTGTGTGCTTCCTAGGCTGAATCTGACAACTGGAGGATGAACTGGAGATACAAACCTGTTCAAAACATTTATGCTGAAATTACCAGCAGAAAAAAATTCTGAATCATAATTTGGTTATAACAGGAAATTAATTATTTCAGGCTCATCAGCCCATCTTCCCTCTTTCATGTATTGTGTGTTCTTTGTTGCAGTTTTTTCCCCTGCCATTAATTCGACATCGAATCTACAATGTCAGTTTTTCATCATATTCTCTCCTGAGTTCATTATTTTACAAGAAAAAGTAGAAACACTTCCTTGCCTCCTCCTCACATACAGAGGGAAAACGTGTGGGCCGGGCAGCCTTTGCAGACAAAAAAGAACATACTTAAGCAGAGTAATTGATCAGAACTGAACAACGATGATATTGGAAGATATTAAACCTGGAAACTGACGTTACACTGCGTGCTTTTATAAACAAAATTAGTGAGCTATTTAAAGTGGCACCATTGACATAGCTGTCAGGGAAAGAAAATCCTAAAGCAGGCAGAGCCTTTAAAAACCCAGTGGTAAAGTACACACTACTCTTGTTTAAAATGGAGTTTAAGAAAGAGAGATCCATTTGGTGGATTATTATTTCTCAGTATAATAATGAGGAGAAAAGGATAAAACTGTTAAAAGAGTTTCCTGTCAAAATACTGGAAAACAAATAAGATTAAGCTTGCTTGCTTGCTTGCTTGCTTGCTTTTCTTTCTTTCTTTCTTTCTTTCTTTCTTTCTTTCTTTCTTTCTTTCTTTCTTTCTTTCTTTCTTTCTTTCTTTCTTTCTTTCTTTCTTTCTCAGTAGGAGAGAGAATAAAATCTCTGCCGAAGACTTTTATTATCTTCTTGCAAAAGGAGAAGCACTGAAAATGGCTGCATTAAGGCAATTAGGAAAATGAACGGGCTGCTGTAAGATGAAGCCGAGGATTTTCTCTGTGGGTTTTTTTTAAAAAATGCACATTTTCCACTTTTGTTCAGAAGCTATTGTGGAATAACAGTGATAATGTAGACCAGTGTTTCTCAACCTTGGCAACTTTAAGAGGTGTGGACTTCAACTCCCAGAATTCCTCAGCATGCTGGCTGAGGAATTCTGGGAGTTGAAGTCCACACCTCTTAAAGTTGCCAAGGTTGAGAAACACTGACATAGACTAAGAACTCCCTGAGTTTGGATTTCAATGTTAAAAATTCAATAAAATTTTAAATTCACATTAAAAACCAACTTTTCACAAGTAGCAAGTTAAGTGAAACATGCCATCTGCACACAGGAGCTGAATGGCCCTCATACAAACCATATACAAAAAACTAGAACTGTTTTAACTCATGGTAGCTTTCCATGTTACACATTCAAACACTGATTTCCCCAAGATGTGTGATCCATAAGATTCTGCTGGATTGTACTCAAAGCATTCAGAAATATTGATGTTGATTGAGTAATGATATAAATAAAGGTCGTAGCTAAAGCAACTAACTTTGTTTCACATTGCAGAATTGTTTGGTTCTAAAGCATGCTATGCAAGGAGCCTCCTCAAAATGGAAGCTCAAATTTGGTTTATACTGAAAGTCAAATAGGAAGTGATCCACAAACCATTCTTATACATACATTGCTTTGATAAATTGAAGAACAGGAGGGGTATCTGCAGGGTGTGGTCAAAAATGGTCAAGATGGTGGCCATGACAATGTGATCAAAGCTCTGCCTATTTTTTATGTTTCATCACACCATTGTGGCCGCCATCCTGACTGTGTAATTGCAGATGTACCGTTTATCTGCAATTATAGATACTACTGTGCAATTTAATTATAAAACAATCACAAAGCCGGTAGAGTTAATTTTATTCTCCATCTCAAATCCTTCCATGGATGTGTATTTCATTCATAACAGGCTGTTGGGAACTGACCCTGTGGGCCCACAAAGAGTATGTACTAGTTATGTTTTGCCATTAGACTATGGCCTGAATTAAAAATGAAAAAGACATTGTATTTCTGTCCTCAGTCAGTTTACTCTTGACACAGTACAGTAGCTTCCCCCCCCAGAACAAAAATATGTGTTGCACAGCAACGCTTACATGCTGTTTATGAATCACACCTCATACCCCACCACCTGCACACCTATTAAAAACTCAGTTTAAAATATGTTAGGATTCATCAGATTTTAATGTCACTAATTTCCTAAGAAAGTGCTTACACGCATAGGCACAAAAATATTTGTCACACACACAAAAAATCCAATTTGCAATTGATTTATTGTAGAGTCGTTCATTTTAAGTCAATGACTACACTTCATACTGTATTGGACTGCATCTCTGAAGCAAACGTTATGCTCAGCATAATTACATTCTGAACTCTTCTTTTTTTAAACATCCCACATAGTAAAATGAGATTTCTCGTCTGACACTTCAATTACAGAAATATTTTATTTATTTTATTAACATTTCTATGTAGTTCGATCCCCAACAGCTCAGAGTGGTGAATATAAAAACGCCAGAGGAAAAAAAACAACAACAAAACAATAGTGAACAATGCACATTATAATGGTGTTGTGCCACAAAACGGGTCTGAACTTGGTGCTGAAGCCAAAAGACATCCAAACACGAGGTGCAGAATAAAGGGTTGCTTTTATTAAGGTATCAGAACAAAAGGACTCCAGCCTGTAAGGTGGCAAGAGTCCCGAATACAATTTGGTCACAATCATTATACTTCCCAAATTCTCTCCCTACCTCTTCATTGGTCAGGTACTATGGGGTTCACAACCTATCAGGTACGCCAAATACAACTTACGTTTGTCCCGCCTTAGTTTACATCTCCCACTACTCTCCTCTGAAGCCCCTTGCCCTTATTTACAGTTATCCATATTTGGGGCTTTTGTCTATGTGTCACTTTAAAGGCTATCTTGTCCTTGCAGGCTGGCTGCACCCTGTTGCAATTATCTACATTCTTCTCCCCTCTATATGGCGCAAGCTGCTTTAAGCCTATATCTAAATGGCCCTCTTGCAAGCGTTCCAGCATGTTACCCCCTCCTCTTTTCCCTTATCAGTTGCCCCAACGGTGGGTGGTTGGGCTTATTCCTCTTCAAACGGGTGTTGCTATGGCCTTAGTTCCATATGAACCTGGGGGGGGGGAGATTAACCCCCTTCTTCTGACCCTTCAATGGCACTGACCCAAAGGGTAGATACTAAAATCAAGCATCTTTATGAAAATCCATTGCGAAGGGGGCTATTCCCATAAGAGGGACACTGCCACGGAAATGCTCCTACTATGGGTCCCTGTAGACTGAACTCTTTCGGAGATCAGAAATATGCAAAAGAAGCCAGTATTGACGCAAACCTGAAAATTTATTTGAGACAAATAAATGGATTTTGGGAGGGGGTCAGGAAGGAAGTATATCTAGGAGAAAAAGACTGATTGATTGACATCTTGACAAAGCAAGATTGATGTTTGAGGGCAATAGAATCTGCCATTGACTGCACCCTGCAAATATCACTAGCTTACAAATAATTTTATTAGCAGGCGTTAAACCACTGTTTCTCAACTGCAGCAACTTTAAGAGGAGTGGACTTCAACTCCCAGAATTCCCCACTCCTTGGCATGAACTCCAGTTGTTGTGTAGATCAGGGGTCCCCAACCCCTGGGCCACAGACCGGTCCCGGTCCATGACCTGTTAGGAACCAGGCCGCACAGCAGGAGGTGAGCGGCAGGCGAGCGAGCGAAGCTTCATCTGTATTTACAGCTGCTCCCCATCGCTTGCATTACCTCCTGAGCTCCGCCTCCTGTCAGATCGGTGGCATTAGATTCTCATAGGAGCGCAAACCCTACTGTGAACTGCACATGCGAGGGATCTAGGTTGCGCGCTCCTTATGAGAATCTAATGCCTTTCTCCCATGATATCTAATAGTATTATTTAAGTACTACTGCTGCTTCTATTACTTATATTATCCTACTTTTTCTATTAAAAACTTACAGAATAGCCTGCCATTTTGAAAAATAAATGAATAATGTCCCACGCACATTAAATGTACAAACCACTCATAAAGGCAGCCTCTTTAAAACTGTAGCCAGGTATAAGAAGGGAAATCTTCCTCCCTCCATCAAATAGGCAAACCAGAATTAGATGAATCTGAAGATTAAAAGTGGAACAATACACCTCCAAAAGAGAAGGCATTGTATAAACTGTGTTTCTCAATCTTGGCAACTTTAAGATAAGTGGACTTCAACTCCCAGAATTCCCCAGCCAGCCCTGCTGGGTGGGGAATTCTGGGAGTTGAAGTCTACATATCTTAAAGTTGCTAAGGTTAAGAAACACTGGTCTAGATAGACCCCGGCAAAAGTTCTATCTTGGATGCCCCATCTCAGATCTTATCTAAGAATGGATTGAATACAAAACTTACATTCTGAATACATTCTGCTAGAAGCAGAGAGAGAATTGTGATCAGGCTCTTATGGTACAGAAATATTGTGCGCTGTGCTTTCACCTTGCTAAGGTATAATTTTCGATTTTTTGCTGTTTATTTTTGCATTGGTATCCTACCTCTGAGAGTTCAAAATGACTTGTGTGGGATCCCCCTCATTTTATCCTCTCAACAACAGTCCTGTGCGATACCCTGGGCTGAGAAAGTGTGATTGGCTCACAGCTATCTAGTGCTCCAGAGGAAACTTGTATGGGTCTATCCCTAGTCTTAGTGCAGCTCCTTGACTATTAAACCACACTAGCTCTCAAAACAACTGTGTAGGGAGAAGAACATGGGAATTTGCCTTACACTGATTTCAGCTGTTGGCTTGGTTAGCTCAAGGTTATTGACCTTGAACGATGGCAACTTGGAACGGGCCTTTCCAAGCTTTCACTTAAAGGCTGGAGAAATGGGATGAAGAATTAAGGTAATGGCAGCAGATGTCTCAGAATGGGAAGTTCGCAGAAGATGGGACTGAATCCCTGTAGGTGACAACTTCTTCACACCTTTGATGGGCTACAAAAGAGAAGGGCTCATCCATTTGAAGGCTCTGTAAAGCAAGTCTCCAGGAGAGCCAACTGCAGGGTGTATGTCTCTGTAGTGGAAGGGATGACCGAGTCAGGTGATTTAGCATTTCATGAGCTGCATTATGTAAAGGGGTGGGGCTTGGGGAGGACAAGCCCCTCCTCTTCCACAAAGGTCCAAAGAGAGCTAGCTTCTCCCACATCTCTTCTCCTCCACCCAGATCCTTCTCTGTGGGTAAAACAGTGTGGAATGATTTTCTACCTCTCTCTTTCTGCCCAGAGAAAAGAGCTTTCCAAAATATCTGCATTTGGGGACCCTGCTTATTTTGCTGAATATTGACTTGAATTTCCATCTCAGATGTTGACAGGACAGCTGTTTGTTAGCTAGAATGCTTTCTTGTCACTGAAATAACTCCTGTGCTAGTTTTCCCCTTAATCACTCTTTTTAGCCAAAAGAGACCCCATGGCATTTGTCTGGAAAAGCAACTGGTCACTTAATATTCCTTTTTTTTCCTAGCAGCCTGTACTATTTGAGGTCTTCAGTGCAACAGTTAAAGCACCTTTTTAACGGCTAATTGGAAGTATAGTGCACGTGGCTGGATGAAGGCTGCATAAAAATGAGCTCATTTCAATTCCAAGCAAATGAATGCATCCATTCCTTGCTCTGCCAGCCAGGGAGCAACTGATTATCATCCAGTCACATTTTATAGCTTTCTGAGATGCCACTTTAGGGGGAGGGGGAAAAACAGGAGTGATTCTTTTGTGTCATAGCAATTGTGTTCCAGTTAAAAAGGCACACGCTGAGAGTAGTAAAGCTGGTTTAGCTAAACCGAAGAACATGGCAGTTTGGAGGGCAGACTGAGTCTCATTCCCAGGAATCATTCTTCTAATCCAGCCTTTCACAACCTTTTTACCCTGAAGGAATAATGTTCAGGATTCAGGGAATCTCTGCCTAAAAACACAGACAAACACTTCACAATCAAATTCACTTCTAACCTACACAATTCAACATTTACAGCAACAGCAAAGTGGCAGGCCAGCAGCTGAGTTGTGGCACATAAAAATTCCCGCCACTGCTGAAAACAATCAAAGACTTTGGCCAATTCTATGGATACACGTTTTTTAAAAGAAAATAAAGATAATTAAATACTTAGCTGTTGAAAAAAATGACTTTGTAAAAAAAGAGACTTGTTGCAACATAACAAAAACCCAGTGAGGTAACTGGAAGGGTGAAACAAAGACATTTCAAAATAATTATGATAAATTATGGAAAGAAATAAAACAAGATCTTGACAGGTAGAAAAATGTAAGATTTTCTTGGCTAGGACTTATTGCAACAATAAAAATGAATATATTACCCAAGATGAACTTCCTATTCCACATGGCACAAGTCTCAGACAAAAACTTACAGAACTGGCAAAGAACAATCAATAGATTTATATAGGGCAGGAAAAAACTGAGATTCAGATTCAAAAATTTGCAAGACTCAAAAGAAAGAGGTGGACTTGCATTTCCTGACTTTAAATTGTATTATCAAGCAAGCTGGCTGGCATCGGTAACAGAATAGATAAAATCCCCAAACTACAGAACGTCAATTACAGAAGGAGTTGGCTTAGCCAATGGACTTCATAGACATTTATGGTATAAAAAGAAAAAAGAAAAAAATAATTTGAAGGGACGTATTATAAGACAAAGTTTGTTAAAGATATGAAATCTTCTAAAAACAAGGATAAGATGGTGATCTCGCCATTCACGTCATCATCAAAAGCCTTTTACTTCAAGGAAAGTAAGAAAATTTAATCACATATGCCAATATGGTACACCCAGACTCAGAAAATAAACTAAAAACACTGTAAGAACTGCTCAAGAAGGTAAGATCTTACCATGGTTGATATATTTGCAATTGCTTGGAGGAATAAAAAGTGATCTCAGAAACAAAGAGGGACCAATTTTGTTTGAACAAAACTGTACGCTTATGCAGTGATGACAGAATTGCATTCTGTGTCTTCTGAGAAGACCCCCCCCCCTTTTTTTTTTTTACTGTTTTACTTTCTTTTCTATTACATCTCAGATTCCTTCGAGCACTGGGAGAAGATTCCTGGGGAGTAATCAACAAAATTTATCTTTAAACCTTTCCAATCAAGTAGAACAGTCCTGAGTCACATTTGCCTCTTGTTGGGTGTGCCCATTAAAAAGGGCTCCACCCCTTCAGTTTAGTCTGCTTTTTAACATTTATCTCCCAAGGAGCTTGAAACAAGTTCTGCCAATTTGACCCTTTATAATGGTCCTGAATGATTGACAAAATGAAGAGTTAGAGCAGTGTTTCTTAACCGTGGCAACTTTAAAACCCATGGACTTCAACTCCCAGAATTCCCCAGCCAGCCATGCTGGCTGGGGAATTCTGGGAATAGAGGTCCACAGGTCTTAAAGTTGCCACGGTTGAGAAACACTGAATTAGAGAGTGACTTGGCTTCCCTAGACTCCCCTAATTTACACTCCGCTGGTTCTAAATCCCAAATTGGCCTGAATCCACATCTCACATTTAAAGCCTGAAACTATTAATGAAATAGATATAGCAGAAATCGTCGTATCAAGCTGTTGGCTGCAATGGAGTGCAAGGCAAGAAGCTTCATTTTGTTTGAAAACTGGCCTGGTGTGTTCTCCTTTCTGGCTTTTGGGGGTTTTCATAAAATCCATTTAGCAAATTAAGTCTTTCTTCACTTGGCTTGAATTAAACTTGTATTTCTTGGACAGCAGAATAATTTGGGTTTCATCAGGAACAGAACTGTAGATGACATCTACCATATGCTATTGATTATATTAATTAACAAGGGCATGCAGAGTTTATAATTCAAAGAAGAGGGGGTGCAGGGGGGCACGTGAAGAATCTGTCTGCAACTCTAAAGTATGATGATTAAGATCATGAGGCTGATTCCCCACTGTTGCAGTAGAACTCCGGGGAAAGATGCATTTAGTTTACGGAATTGCAAACAGTCCTGCATGCCCACCCATACACATTCTGAAACATCTTTTGCCCTTCAATCCAAAGTGATACATAACTCTATTAAATATTGCTTAGGATAAATATTAGTGAAGGCTAAGAATGAATGTTTGGCTTTTCAGCCAATGTTTCAGAGCTAAGGAAATCTTTCCATAAACATTGTAGAAGGGAAATGTGTATGCTGAAAAGTTTGAATGTCGAAAAGGCTTTGGTCAAAGGGAAAATGGTGGTAAATCTCAAGATTCATTCCAAAATGTCTGACTGTGCAGGGTATCAGAGGAAGAACATTTATCCATTTTTTGCATTGATTTATTTTTTATTAAATAAAATAAAGAAAACAAAGAAAAGAAATAAAACAATTACAAGAGAAAAAACACCCCTCCTCTCCAAAAGAAAATAAAAACTATGTGGCAAAATATATACATTTTATATATAAAAGAGCCAATGGGGCTGTCTTTTTAAAAAATATATATATTTCTCTTAGTCATGTTTCTGAATCATATATTAGAAAAAGATTATGGAACCAAGCCTGATTAAAATGTGATAAGAAAATAAATGTGAAAAATTAGTATCCTTAGATCTCTTAAAGAAATTCCTTGCTTGGTCAGAGGCTGATCTGTTTAAATGTGGTTTATCTCTATAGATGTAGTTTATTTCTTTATAGATGTGGTTTATCTCTTTATCTCTATAGATGTGGTTTATCTCTATAGAGATAAGCCACATTTACACATCATTCAAAAGAGACAGTAAAAAAACTAAGAAGGAAACAAAAAGACCAAAACACATCCCCTCCAGCAGCCAAAACCCAGATAAGCAGGGATGTTAATTTCTGGCAAACACCAGGCAAACAATCAATCAGAAAACAATACCCTAATCAAGGAACTACCAAGGAAAAAACAACTCCCCACCAACATTGGCAGGGCAAGTTACTGTATATAAACAGGGAGCAAACCCCACACTCACTAGCACTGATGATGTTACCTAGTCAGGTAATGAAACGTCTGCAAGCAAGCAACCAAGCTCAGAGCACCAAGGACTCCCCATATTTAGTTGTGCCAGACTGTTTTAGCCCTTAAAAAATAAGTGTCCAAGAGCAATCAAGGATGCATTAAATCTGCTATACCTCATCACATGATCTGTTGGAGGTGAAGGGAGGTGACCTGTAGTGAGTGGGAACAGAAGACTGCTTTTAGTATGCTCAGACTCATGCAGACACGGTCCCTTTAGTGACTGATCAACCTCACCTAAAAAGTGGTGCAGCTTCAACTCTGCAGTTGTGGTGACCATCTTGACTTTTTTGACCCACCTCTACAGAGGCTCCTGCACATGACTTCTTAGAGCAATGTGTACATTGTTTCCTTTTTTAATGAAGTGATTTTATTTATCACTTGTGAGATGGATTTATCTCCAGAGGAAGCAGGGGCTGATTGGCTGGGGAACTCTGGGAGTTGAAGTCCGCACATCTTAAAGTTGTTGAGGTTGAGAAACACTGCTCTATTACATACCTCACACTGCAGGCCTCAGTGTCAATGCTATAGAATTTATTTTATTTTCATCAACTTTTTGCTTTGTATTTATCAGTAAAGTACGTAGGCTGTGAAGTTCCTATGTCTCTCACATGCCAACTTAGGGGGAAGACTTTAGGTAAAGGTATCCCCAAAAGTCTGGGGTGGGAGCTGCTATATCAGAGCAAAATGGTACAGCCAGGCTCAAAGATGGAGAGAGGTTCAACTCAGCAGTGGAAAAAGGAGCTAGTGGTCCCCATTTAGAAGAATTTGGCTTCAGCTGAGTTATCCTATACTTTTACTTGAACTCAGAAGTTGGGATCCAGTGAAACCTGAGGCACATCCATAGATCTACACAACAGAATTTACAGCCTTCTTGATATGCCATGGAGTGTAACTGCACTGGGTTCTAGTGGAAGAACTACGAACTCCAATAAGGAAAAAAAATGAGAAAAAGGGTTAGTGAAGATTGTGCTAATCATCTCTAAAACCTTTTCTTACAATTGCCTTCTTTTTTTTTTTTTAAGTTGAAGGCTCTTTGGCAGTGTGGGAAGGGGGAGAAGGAAAGGCAGAAATATGGTGCTTCCTTCTGTGTGGTAGCAACTGAAGACAACAATCCGAAGCCTCCAATAGAGCCTACTTTTCCGCTCCAACAATTTCCACATATGAGCTGTGCCAGCTATACCTAGTTGCAGTTAACAACCTGCAAATTTTCACGAACACATAACACATAAATCTCCTTTTGTTAGTGCTTTTAGGCACTTCACAGCAAGGGGAGGGGAAACACATCCCCTGAAGGCTTTTTAACACCATCTGTGTTTGTGTTGTTGTTTTTTTCAAAAAAGCCACAGCTCAAAGAACATGAAGATGCAAAGAACTAAGATGCAAAAATAAACAGCTGAGTTACTTTACTTTATTTTGACATGATTTAAAACACCAGAATTGCTCCAATGGTTTAAATCAGCTTTCCCCAGTTAGGTGTTGGAGCAGAGCCAGTCCTACCATTAAGGAAAGTAAGATCTGGCAGCTGAGTCAGGGAGGCAACCACACTGTCCTGGAGGCCAAGGCCATGTCCAAAATCTAAACATATGCCATCCCTAGTGCTTTGGGTCACAACTCCCATAATTCTCATCCAGAATGGCTTACTCGTGTTCAGGGGCATGGTGGCAGTTGTAGCCAGAGATGTAACAGCAGGTTGAGGGGAACAGCAGGTTGAGGGGTTACTCTAGAGTAGTTGCCCCAGAAAAGCCTGCATCCTTGGAACTCATTTGAGTCTTCATTTAGTATAACCGCAACGGTAGACAAGCTTCCCAGACATACATTTTTTTCCACTCAAGCTAGTGCTGTTAACTTGGATGGGTGGTGCTGTAGTTGACAGGGGGAACAAGTAACCTCATGCATGTTGTGATATTATCATACAAAGGATGCAAATTATGTACATATCATGATGTCATGATGTACCTGACACAGTTTTCATTATTTTGCATGGCATATGTGACATCGTTGTGGCTTCTGGATGCTGATGGGTGCTTTGTTGATACAAACTCTGCTCCAGGCGCTCCTAGATTTCATCCAGACTGAGCTACCTAGCTGGACTTCTGGAGGTTGATTTTTCTTTACAGTGTGCAGAAGTTTGAGAGAAGTCTAGAAATTGCCTCAGGGTTCACAGAATAGGAACACTGGCTCATTTCTCAGGACACAGCCCAGGAAACACACTTCCTTTCTCTCCGGTGCTCAGCTGCTGCAGGTGCTTACAAGTCTCGTGCCAGGCCCCCATTACATCAGGCTCCCGACACACAACCTGCTTGCAGAGCAGTCCGGTCAAAAACCATCCAGATTTTAAGCAACTGGTCATATTACATGCATGCACTACTGCAGGCTTCTCCAACCAGGAGCCCTCCATTAGGGTAGGATTGACAACTCCCATAATTCCCAGCCATCTTGAAAAAGGTCCCTGAAGGTTTAACATTTTTATAAGGCCTCAGTTTAGGGAAGGCGAGCTATATTGCTGGAGCAAGGAGTGAAGCATCTAAAACATCCATCCATTTTGCAGAGAGAGAGAGAACACTCAGGCTGATTATTATTATTATTATTATTATTATTATTATTATTATTATTATTATTATTAGAAACAAAGCACCCATTTCCTACTGAACTTCAACCCCTAGGCCATTAAGAAAATAAAAATGGAGGACTCCACAGCTCACTTTAGGGAGCTAGAATGGGTGGAGTGGCAAGGATCAGCCTCCTCAGTTTATCTTCTGGAAAAGGAACATTTTCTAACAGCCATTTTGTGAACATGGAAGCTCCTTCTCCTGGCAGCCACTTTTCAACAGCACCAGCAACTTGCTTTCAGCACATCCACCAAGCCAAAAAAGGTTGGAGGTCCCTGATGTAAATGCAAGGATGAATTCAAAAAGAAATGCAAACTGTATCACTTAGCATAATAAGTCAGGGGGACGCTCTGCCCCCTGCCCACCTTATACATGAACATGCTGAGACTGATGCGATGAAGGGAGACCTCTCCTCCTCCCTCCTCTCCTCCTGCTTGCTGTTGCTCAGTTTTTCACTTCTGCAACTGACAGCATCAGGCCCTCCCTCTGGGCAATGTATCAACCTGCACAATAGACCCGCTGTGCAAATGCTGATTGAGGGATTAGTGAGTTCAACCTGCAGATCATCGCCTGAATAATGGAACGCCTAGAGACAGCCAGTGCTGCTCCTTTGGTGACTGGACCTGTATTTCCTCACCTTGGGTCTTCCAGCATTTCCCACGCTTCCAATTTAGCACTGGAGTCCAGAAGTGCAGTGTAGGAAGCCCTCCATGTCACAGACACTTATAGAAAGGATGGGCAATATACCCAAAAGGAAACAAGTTCCTTTCTCCAAGGTGGGTGGACTTCTGAGCCATTGATTCCAATTTCAGAACTGTCAGACATTTGGCTTATCTCAGCCCTCTCTCCATACAGCCACCTACATCACGCTCTTTGGATTAAATTGGCTAATGTTTATGATATGGTTCGGAGATGAAGCTCAATATAAATGCTAATTATTAACAACACAACCTGTCAGCCAGTTGAAAGATGAATAAAAAGACTGGAGGGGGAGGGAAGAAAGGCAAGAAGCAGAAAAAGAAAATGCTAAATGGTTTTCAATTAGGTGAGCTTGCTGAAGTCAAATTTTTTTTTTCTCCAGCAAATACATGTCTGCAATTATCTGTTATGAAAAGATCAGCATCTGAAAGAAGACCCATTATGCAAAAGCTGCTGAATAACCCTTTGGTGATTGCAGAATATATATTCTAAAGGAACAACAGAACCGTCTCGTAGTCTTGTTTTCATCAACGCTGGACATTTTCACCCAAGAACTTTGTGCGGGTTTAAAAGCAGCTCTGGACCTCAGTGATCCCTCAGTGTTAGCTATATTCAGTTACTAAACTGATTTATTCCTGGCTCAGCTGCAGAGTATTTAAAACCACAGAAAAATCATAACTGAAAATGCTGCATCTCTGTGGAGCTTGTAGACAATCTCTCTCCACCCCCAACCTCCAATTTGCAGGAGCTGTTTTCATCCCAACTCCCAACACCAGACTAGCAGGCCAGTGATACCAGATTGCTTAATTCGATTCTAAAGATAAGCACACATTCAGCCCCATCATACTATTCTCTTTCTGTATAGTACAAAAAAGAAGTAATAAATTATGCCAAATAATTAAAGAAATAATATAAGAAGAGAAGAAAATCTCACTGAATTGATTTCTCACCATCATTCACAATACCTCTCCACACCTTTCTATCCTTGTACACCATCCTTTCTTGCACTATGTCCACTCATTGCCTTTTGTTCTTTAAACTTTGTATTTCTTTGTTTCTGGGAATTTCATCAACTCCATCCAACCACAACCCTCTCAGTCTTTCCTTCCGCTAAACTTTTCCTTCGCATCATCTGAAACCACCATTAATACCAGTCATTCTTCTATTTAGTCCACATTTATTCAGCACTTGTTCATTCTTGCTCCTATTTCTTCTTGTTTTTAACACATACACTATATGAGTAACCCATTCCCACTGCATTTATATGTATTCTGATATACTCAACTCTCACTTCCATGCAACAAAATAGGCAGAAGCCATTTTCATGTCTTTTGGCATTCATCCCCCACAATAGACCAATTACTACCCACAACCAGCATTTGCACTTCTTAAAATTTCTCTATCCATGTTCCCATCTTTAGTAAAAATACACACAATTTGTTCTAGCTTCTCACCATTCACATATAACGTTCGACTTGCCTTGTCAAACACAACTACCTTGGTCTTTGAAATACTAATTTTCAGATACATATTCATTGTTGCATATTAATAGTCTAAATACCATTTGCGGCAAATCATTTGAATTCTCCATCAAGAACATGACATTGTCTACATGCAAAAGTATATATAGATCCATGTCCTCAAGCAATACATTTATAATGTAGTGTGAGACTTACACATTTCTCTGTAAACACACTAAACAACCAAATGGACAACACACTTCCTTGACTTACTCCCCACTCTAGGTCGAACCGTTCATTAAGCTTTCCATTTATTCTTACACATTCTTTACTTACATACATTATCACGTTTAGCAACCAACCTTCAACTCCATATTTGCGCAAAACATTCCAGCATTCAAGCCGATTCAGTTGATCATATGCTTTCTCTAAATAAACAAATGTATACTAATCTGTCTTTCTCACATTCATACATTTTCATTCTGGAGATTTATCTTATAATTTGAACCAGATGACACTGAGACAGTGAGCACCAGCTATACTTCACCTAAAATTACTTCTGCTGGGAAGCATGGCAAATTATCTGTTTTGAATTGCACATTTCACTATACCTGAAGAAACAGATCTTTTTAAAACTAAGTGTGGCTGAGAGGAAAATCACATGCACCTTTTGACCTCTACTGTTACTCATTAAATGGCAGGTTTAGTTGTTATATCCCATTTAATGATTGCATCTCTTCCTTTTCGAGGTCACTGGGTTCCATTAATTTAGCCGCATGTCAGATTGCCATGCCACTAGTTCTGTTTCTTCTACTCCCCTGGCCTTGACATTTTGTCTAATGCCTATGGTTTCCTTGGAGGTGTTTCTTAGGAACCTTGGGCATTTGCACATAGATGCTCCATGTACTTAATCATCATTCATATAGCTAAGAGTAATGGCTCATAAAAAATATTAGCTACTGTTCAAAAACCAGAAGAGCAATTTCTGGATATTGTGCTATTATTTTCTCTCCCCTTTCTTCTTTTTCCCTAAGTGGGATTTTCCCAATAGGACAGAAATGACGGCGTGAACATGTGATTATATCACAGTACAACCTCAAAGTAAAAGTAAAAGGACATCTCTAAATCAAGGAAAATTATTGGGAATCCTTGAACATCAAGGAAAATCGACTGGTGGGGCCCTTCTCTGCTGTTGCCCTCACCCTATGGAATACCCTCCCCCCAGAAGTGAGGCAGGCCCCCTACTCTCTCAACCTTCTGGAAAGGGGTGAAGACCTGGCTCTGCCAACTTGCATGGGCCGAGAAAAGGGGCAACCAACCCTGGGGGTAGCCAGCACCTTGAAGATGCTCCTGTATGTTAATATCTTTTCTACCAGCAGCACCTTGGAAGATATTAGTATTTATGTTTGTATTTGGTTTTTATTGTATTTT
Organism: Liasis olivaceus; assembly: GCA_030867105.1. NCBI lineage: Eukaryota > Metazoa > Chordata > Lepidosauria > Squamata > Pythonidae > Liasis > Liasis olivaceus. The sequence goes on along the minus strand of CM061355.1, from coordinate 17,418,040 downwards.
TAATTGTATTTTTATACTATTTTTATTGTATTTTAATTAATATTTATTTGTTGTTTTTATTGTAAACCGCCCAGAGTCACTTCGTAGTGAGATGGGTGGTGAGCAAATTTGAAATGTAAATATAAATATAAATAGGACCTCATCTTGCACCAAACTATTTCTTTGGGATGGAGTGTGGGGAATCACTTCATTACCAGCTTGGGCCTGAGGATGGCAGAATATTCAAAAGGCAGGATGTAATTTCCAGCTCCAGATCTGTAGGATCTCATCCTATCATCTGTCTTTCTTGAATCCACTTCTAGGAAATATAGAAAAGAAGGTGCTTTAAATTTTTCTGCCCAAAAATACAGAATTCAACAAAACTTGAAACACAAAAATAACTATACCATCGTACATCTTTTAATGATAAATTCCCTAGTTAAGCCAATGAGTTTACAGAGAGAATTTGATTGTGAAAAGGGGAATATTGGAAAATGAGGGAAAGGAACACAGAATTCAAATGAAACTAATACAATCAGCTGAACTGATTTTCTTTTTGAATAATGGCTTGCATTTCAGTAGTATTCAGAGGAATAAGTCCTTGAATTTCGGTACTGTATAAAATATGGTTGGAGGGATATCATCTGGGTCTCCTGATTGGATTTTGTTAGGCAGATTCTCCTTGCTGCTGTTTTCTTTTCTTCTTCTTTTCTTTCTAGTACTATTCCTCCAGCTTTATAGAACATGGAGGATAACTGACAGGTCAGTATATAATAAGATTATTTATAGCTGCTCTGAGTCACATATCCAATGGATGGCTATATAAATTTAATAAATTAACCAACACACAAATAATTTAGTAGCACAACCCACTTTCCTCATGATCTTGTGATTAATTAATAAGGTTGCTAACTCATTATCACATACTTTTGGGGAAATTAGAATTCTTTCTATTCAGGCCTATGGGGGGGGGGGTCACCTAATAAAATCTTTTAGGGAACTCAGATGTACCATATCCAAAAGAGGGGGATTGTCACAGTAGCATATTATAGTCTATTAAGTACATGTGGATTGTCATGTTGTGTAAATTGGGCTGTAGAAAAAAAATGATAATATGCTTCACCTGTCTAAACATACAGTATATAATTCTTTGGTTTATAAACCTAGTTAGTTCTTATCACATTTATTGTATATTACAGCTATGCTTTTTACTGCAAAACTAATTAATTTAGTTCCTTCCCTCTGCTAATGCCTTCTGAATATTCTTCAAATTGCAGATTTAACTATTTCAATTTTGCTGTAACAGTTGAAGGATGAACAAATTTAAAAGTTTTCTATTTCCAAGTGGTAATTATTTTCTGATGCTATGCAAACACCGGGAGTTTTTCTGCACTGAAGACAAATTCCTTGTATGTTTCATACTTGGCCAATAAAGTGTTCTAATTCTAATTCTAATTCAAAAAAAGAAAAAGTTACAAGCAAGAGAGACAAAAATAAAAAGATTAAAAAAAATTGGGGACCATCTGTGACTACTGTGTATCTCTAAGAGCTTGTTAAAATAAATGTCTTTAAGCAGAGGACATTTCTCAGAAACCCACACAGAGGCGTTCTGTTACTAATTGATTAGGGATAATTTTATACGTGATATCTGTATAGGTTCAGATAATTTTGGTAAATCCTAAACAGTTCCACAAAAAAAAAAAAAAAACACTTTCACAACTGAATCAGAATGTACTGTTAGCCCTTCATTTATATGAGGTCAAAACCTTTCTTTCTCCAATTATAGCTAGCAAGGAAAATAAAGTTGTAGCTGACAGCCAGGAACATAGTAATTAGAATGGTCTTAGGTTTAAAATACATGCTCATAGCAAATGTATCCAGATGTCAGCAATGGCCATCATTCCCTGAGACAGAATCCCAGTGATAGGAAATTACACTTAGAAATGTACATAAAGGTAAATTTCTCTATGTGGAGGGGCCATCCAGGGTGGAGATAGAATTAGCTGATCTGTAAACATATTGTCTAACAACTACATGAAGCCAAGGAAATAAGAACAGGTTACAGAGGAAATTAAGAGAGGGGTGTGTGTGTGTGTATCTCTTGCTACGTCCAAATGGCTACTTTAGACTTGCCCAGTTTGCTAGTTCTGGAATGTTGGCCATCAACTGGAAGAATAAAAAGGAAAATGAATGGCACACACATGAGTTGAAGTATCCTGAAGAAGGTGCAACCAGTGGATGGAATTTATTTATTTGGTTTATATCCTACCTTTATGCGTACAACTGAAGGCAGCATATATAATAGTCCCCCCTCCTATTTTCCCCCCAGCAACACCTCTATGAGGTGGGTTGGGCTGAAAGAGCAACTGGTCCAAAGTCCCCCAACCAACTGTCATACCTCAAGGTGGACTGGAACTCCCTGTTTCTAATCCAGCACCTTAACCACTACACCAAGCTGGCTGGCAGGAATGATGTTGTTCCTTTTAAGAGTGGGCTTAGTGACTGAGTAACTAATGACAGGTTTGGAATCAACTGTGACTATTGAGAAACATGAGAGAAGCATCTGCCTCATCATCTTGAATGTGGGAGGGCTTGAAAAGGAGTAGAGGATGAGGCCTAGATTCAACCCCACCTTCTACCCTCTGCAACCTTGGTGTGTTCTGCCAGAGCCCTGAAAGAAGGTGAACTTCCATTTGCTTGAATGTGAGAGGAGCTCTGTGCTAATCTGCACATCCGTTCAAACACCAAAAGACATTTCCTGAGATAAACAGAAAAAGAAAGCATTATAAAAGTGAGGAGAGGACAACTCTGTCTAAAACAGGAGAAGACTCAATTGTTCCCAGCAACATACAGCACTGGAAAGAAAAACAGAAGCTAAAAATGAATGCGGGCGAGAAGAATGCACAGACCTTTAAGTGCAAGCAGGGCATGTGTACAAAGGGGCATGGCTTCAATCCAGCAGTTGCACCTGCCCACTTGGTCTTTGCCCCGCCCCTGCAGATGCCCTCAAGAGCACAGGAATGCCGTGCTGGAGGCAGTCATAATATGTGGGTGGGAGTGTGTGAGCAAAATTAGAATGAGTGGAGTAGGTTTATAATTTTAACAGAAAGTTTTCTTTTGAAGACCTTGAGATTAGCAGTCTCATAGAGAAAGAGCTGATAGAGTGAAACAGAAGGAAGGATACAGAGGAAATCCCTAACTTTCTATCCACATCCTACTGCCTTTTCTGGTCAAATGGCTGAAGGTGCTGGAGAGTCAGTGCCATTGAAATCACATGTCCAACATGCTGAAGGTCATACTTGGTTTTTAAGTCATTTCAGGAACCGTGGCCTAAAAAGTAGGAGGTATTAGGACAAGGAAGTGGATGGGAATATGACAAATGTCTCAATTTAATTAAATTTACATTTATATTTAAATAAAATGAAGCCTGCTTCCCTCCTGGAGTTGTAGGAGTTATATCACTGGAACTTTTCAAGCAAAGGTCAGGCAGCCATTGTCTGGGATTGTCGGAGTATTCCTGTCCTGGGCCGAGGATTAGACTAGAAGGTTGATAAGGTCCTTCTCAACTCTATGATTCTAAGTTAACCATTTAAATATGATAATATTCTTCTGTCGCATTAAAAAATATACCTGAATTGCAACACTTCTGTTAGAAGCTAAAGAATCATACTGCAACATTTTGTTTCAAGTCCCACTTCAGCTCCAGGATAGAAATCCCATACATAAATAAGAAGGCAAGGGGAATAGTCAGCTGCCTCATCTATTCAGGGGTAAGCAGAAGTACCCAGAGACAGGCAGTCCCACAAATGACCCAGCCCTGTGCCATGTGGGGCTTTACAGGTGATAACCAGCACCTTGATTTGCACCTGCAAGCCTATCAGGAGCCAGTGCAATGGATGGAGTAGTGGTGTTACATGGGCACACTGAAGTGCTTCCATTACTACATGCACTGCTGCATTCTGGACCAGCTGCACTTCCAAATGGTTTTCAAAGGCAGCCCCACGTAGAACACCTTGCAGAAATCCAACTGGGAGGCGACCAAGGTATGAGTGACTCTCAAAGCGTAATGATTCAGAAACAAGCACCATTAGAGGATGTCGGCTGGTGGGGCCCAGGAGCAGAGCCTTCTCTGCCATTGCCCCCACCCTCTGGAATATTCTCCCCCCCAGAAGTGTGGCGGGCCCCTTCCCTCCTGGCTTTCTGGAAAGAACTGAAGACCTGGTTCTGCCAGCATGTGTGGGGTAAGAAGAGTTTTAACCAACCCTGCAGGTGGCTGGTGCTCTGATGATGTTCCCTGAGCCTAATAATTTCCAGCTACCATCAATTATCTTGGAAGATACTTACTATTTATTTAGGATTTTATATTGTATTTTTAATTAATAATTAAAAATACAATATAATACAATAATTTCTTGTAAGATAAATTCTTGCCCAGAGTTGTTTTCTAACGAGATGGGCGGTGACAAATTTGACAAACAAACAAACAAACAAATAAATAAAATGAGATGAAGTTGTGTAAAAGCCCTCCTGGCCATGACTGCTACTTGCTCTTTAAGGAGGAGCTGTGAGTCCAGGAGGACCCCCAAACTGTGCATAGCCAATAGTGCAATCCAACCTGGAATCAAAGATGGAAATTATGTAGATCCAGATGCTGAGCGCCTCAAGACCACAATTACTCAGGCTTGCCAGGACTAGTCAAAGCCTTTTCTTCCCCATCCAGACCCTCACAACCTGCAGACGCTGAGAAAGTAGCAAGACAGCTTTATTAGGTCATCCAGGGACAGAAGTTTGCAAGTGAGTGTCATCAGCATACTGATGATTACGTTCTGTTTCACTGGGATGTTGCCTTTCCCTTTCAGGATTGGCTCTGATAGGTGACCAAGACAACTCTATGTCTTTAAATTGGAAAAATGGTGAGGAAAGCCAAAGATACATATAAAATGATCCCTTTTATCATTCCTGCCTTGCTCTCCAGGGAACTGAAACAGGTGTAATTATTTAGCTAATAGAAAACCATAAAATACCTGACACAGTTCTTCCAAGTGATAATTAGAGCTATAGCTGTGATAAAGAAAAGATCAGCCCAGCGGAGTGAGACTTCAACAATGACTTGAACAATGCATCTGTTCTTTATTGAGTAATTCATAGGAGTAAAACAAAACTTGAGTAGTCTGAAAGAAGGAAACGTCTAACACCCAGTGAAATTAATCAAAATGATGTTCAGCGACAGCCATCTGCCAGTGTCTTTGTTTCTTGATATTAATCATTCTGATGAAAATTTTTGCAGAAAGCTCAAAGAGAGAGAGAGAGAGATTAGAGGAAATATGTCTGTTCCTTTATGTGTGAAAGCTGGACACACAAACACGTATGCACAATGGGAACAGACAAGTAAGATATTATACATTTTTTAAAAAATTGAAGGACCCCAGAGGTAACAAACAATGTTAGGATAATCATTAGGCCATGAATCCCAAATCCTGAGACAGTTCTGAGTAATTCAGAATAGATCATTTGTGGACAGCACTAACTGTCCTCTCATGAATCAAAATCCTCCAAGACCCTTAGGTCAGCCAGACTTTTGCTCTGAGCTGTGTGATGTGCTGAAGGATGTAGTGCTACAGCAGTTGCATGAAAAGAGAGAACAAAGCAGAGCTTCTGGAATTCTTTTCAACCCCTTTACCAGTGGTGGCTATAGGGGAATATCTCTCTTTTCTTCTGTGTAACAAAATAATATGCTTTGTCTCTGGGTGTGTGTCTGCTCTCCCGTCATGTTGCGCCTGGGTATGTTGCTGTGAATGAATGCACTGGTGTAATGGTATGAGGGAATGACCTTGGGAGACAGGAGGAAGAGCAACAGACTAGACAATGGTCAGATAAGAGGCAGCTGAGCTGGCAGAAGCAATGGGGGCATGGCAAATGCCTCAGAAGGGACCCTCCCTAGTTTCTTGGACTGCAAAGGTGAAGGAGGAGAGCTGTACTTTCAGACTTGCAAGATTCTGTTAATGTAACCTTACAGTAAAGTTAGAGCTGGTACTTCTGGATGTGCTTCTTGTCTGGACTACCTCGCAAGGCTGACATCAATCTTGCAAGTCTGAAAGTATCTCTCTGCCCTCTCGCCTTTACAGTCGAATTGTGCTGGACTCGGGTTGCTGTTGGGCTTGGGAGATGCTGGGTTTGCTGTTGCCTCACTAAGCGAGGGTCAAGAAGCATTTCTATTTTCTAGAGGGCCAGGGTGGTCCGATTTGCAGCCTCATGGCAGAAGGTCTATGTTATCAGGTTCATATCTACAGAACGCTTCTGGAGGAGAAGGCTTGGAGTGAGGGACTAACCTGGATTTTTACCTCTTTCTCAGTTAAAGAATAGAAAAGAAGGATATGGGTATTTGTCTTCTCAGTACAGGAAGATCCCATCCTGTCAGATCAGGGCAATTTTTTTCTGAATCCCTTTTGCATCTGGGAGCAGGTTTTGATGGACTAATTGTGACATGGGTGTCCCGGGGGGGGGTCAAAAAAGTCAAGATGGCCACCATAACCATGTGATAGAAGCCTCACCTCTTTTTCACAATGTATTCACATAAAAAAAGAGGTGGGGCTTCCATTGTATGGTTGTGGCCATCATCTTGACTTTTTTGACTCCCTCAATAGGAACACCCCTGTTTCTGGACCTTTGGATCCAGCCCTCCAAATGGATTGGATTGTCTCTAATGTATAATTCCTAGGTAATAGCTGGTTTCAGATGAATCAACAAAATGGTTGAGGGAGATCTGAAGCAAAAGGCATTTTCAAATTCTGACAATGCTACTATGATGGGAATGGCATTCTGACACTTTGAAAAGCTTGCTTCTATAGAGCCAACGCCCCTTCATTGCAACCACTACCATTAAACTTTATTGTGGCCGAAGACCAGTTTAGAACAATATAATACAAAAAATGAGGAAATAATATGACGAGGAAAGGAACACATACCAAACCCATCATAATATGATCAGGACATCCATAAGAGATGCACAAGCCAAATAACACAGGTGAAACTTGAAAAATTAGAATATCGTGCAAATGTTCATTTATGTCAGTATGGCAACTCAAAAGGTGAAACCAATATATAAGATAGACGCATTACATGCAAAGCGAGATATGTCAAGCCTTACTTTGGTATAATTGTGATGATTATGGCATACAGCTTATGAAAACCCCAAATTCACAATCTCAGAAAATTAGAATATTACATGACATCAATAACACAAGGATTGGAAATAGAACAATATCGGACCTCTGCAAAGTATAAGCATGCATATGTACTCAGCACTTGGTTTGGGCCCCTTTTGTAGCAATGACTGCCGCAATGCGGCGTGGCATGGATGCTATCAGCCTGTGGCACTGCTGAGGTGTTATGGAAGACCAGGATGCTTCAATAGTGGCCTTCAGCTCCGCTGCATTGTTCGGTCTCATGTCCCTCATCTTTCTCTTGGCAATGCCCCATAGATTCTCTATGGGGCTCAGGGCAGGCGAGTTTGCTGGCCAATCAAGCACAGTAATCCCATGGTCATTGAACCAGGTTTTGGTACTTTTGGCAGTGTGGGCAGGTGCCACGTCCTGCTGGAAAATGAAGTCAGCATCCCCATAAAGCTCATCTGCGGAAGGAAGCATGAAGTGCTCCAAAATCTCCTGGTAGACAGCTGCATTGACCCTGGACTTAATGAAGCACAGTGGACCAACACCAGCAGATGACATGGCTCCCCAAATCAACACAGACTGTGGAAACTTCACACTGGACTTCAAGCATCGTGCATTGTGTGCCTCTCCATTCTTCCTCCAGACTCTGGGTCCTTGGTTCCCAAATGAGATGCAAAAGTTGCTCTCATCAGAAAAGAGGACTGTGGACCACTGGGCAACAGACCAGTTCTTTTTTTCTGTAGCCCAGGTAAGACGCTTCTGACGTTGTTTGTTGTTCAGGAGCGGCTCGACAAGAGGAATACGACATTTGAAGCCCATGTCCAGGATCCGTCTGTGTGTGGTGGCTCTTGACGCACTAACTCCAGCCTCAGTCCACTCCTTGTGAAAGTCCCCAACACTTTTGAATGGCCTTTTCCTGACAATCCTCTCCAGGCTGCGGTCATCCCTGCTGCTTGTGCACCTTTTTCTACCACACTTTTCCCTTCCACAGAACCTTCTATTGATGTGCTTTGATACAGCACTTTGGGAACATCCAACTTCTTTTGCAATTCCCTTTTGGGGCTTTCCCTCCTTATGGAGGGTGTCAATGATGGTTTTCTGCACAACTGTCAGGTCAGCAGTCTTTCCCATGCTTGTGATTCCTACTGAACCAGCCTGAGAGACCATTGAAAGGCTCAGGAACCCTTTGCAGGTGTTATGGATTCATTAGCTGATTAGAGTGGGACACTTTGAGCCTAGAATATTGAACCTTTTCACACTATTCTAATTTTCTGAGATTGTGAATTTGGGGTTTTCATAAGCTGTACGCCATAATCATCACAATTATACCAAAGTAAGGCTTGACATATCTCGCTTTGCATGTAATGCGTCTATCTCATATATTGGTTTCACCTTTTGAGTTGCCATACTGACGTAAATGAACATTTGCACGATATTCTAATTTTTCGAGTTTCACCTGTAGGAGAACCAAGACTATAAAAATGTATAACAGACAAACCAGATGTAAGTACAGATACAATAAATAAGATACAAATAGATCTAAAGCCACTATAAAAATTACCCTGTATAAAATATACTAAATGCCCAAGACAAAAATTTAAAAACTTAGCAGAAAGATAGTTATTGTTAGCATTTGACAGCTTTTGGCAATTTCTTTACCCCATATAACACCATTGCTCCATGAGTTGCACTGGCTTTAAGTGAGCTTCTATTTGTGAACCAAGTTGCTTGTTATCACCTATAAAACCCTGCATGGCAGAGGGCTAGGCTATTTGTAGGACTGCCTGTCTCCCATTGTTTCGGATTGGCACACCAGATCTAGCAGGAGAGGGTCCCTTCCATCAAACAATGACACCTTGTTGGGCCCAGGAATTGTCCCTTCTCTGTGGCAGCAGCTGTCCCATGGAAGAATATCCTCCAGTGATCTGGATTGTCCATACCCTGTTAGCCTTTTGTAAGGCATTGAAGACCTGGTTGTTCCCCCAGGCATTTGGGTCAAAAGGTTAGGTGAGCTCTGTTGGTTAAAGTTGTTTTTCCTTAAATTGGGGCTATTGTTTTAACCTTGGATATTGTGGTTTCTATTGTGAAATTGTTCTTTTTTTTTAATCTTACACCCCACCAAGAGTAACTGCTGTGAGATTGACAATCATATAAAACATTTAAATACAAACATATATACATTTTGTATGAAGAAGCATCTTTTTGATCTTACATGCCACCACACAGAATTTGGTCACATTGTAATATGCATATTACAGGTGAGCTCATTGACTGCAGAAGGTCACCTAAACAATCCTGAAATGATTCCAGAATCAGTGGTGTCCCTTTGAATCATGTGAGCAGATGGATTCGAAATATAGCTCAAAAGGAATTGTGCCACTGTATATTTAGGGGCAAATATGCTGAAATACTATGTATAAACTCTGTAGCTAGAGAACTGATTTCTTTTTCAAGTTCCCTTGTTCAAAGAATGAACGTGAAAGGTATCCGCCATAGATTTATTTTAGAGTGAAATGGCTTAATTCATCAACCCAGGCTTGTCAGTGCAGAGGTGCCAGTAACGTACAGGACTGATTGTTTAAAATCATTCTCAGCTCTAGCATTCAGCACAAAGCAGCATATATTTGGGGAAAAGTGTGTGCTAAAAAGCGTATAATTAAGGAAATTGCATACAAACACTCATACATTATGGACCGTTGTATAAAAACCACGTTTATTCAGAAAGTTCTATACAAAAGTATTTATTAGGAAAAGTTGTGTTTGGCAACACAAAAATAATGTACAGAGAATTTGACAGAATAGAATAATACAGAAATGCACATGATTCTGAAATGGATTTAAAGTGATCTTCATATCTCCCATGTGAGCAAGGACTGAATGGGAATTGGGAGGGAGTTGGACTAATCCTCACATGCTCCAACTCCCACACACATTGCCTGCAGATGTGTAGACTCTGCTCCTAAAATGAAAATTTATATTCCCGATCACACAAGTAAAGTTTGTAGGCAGACAGCTTGCCTCCATTTATGAATGGATTTCTCTTCCCAAAGGGATTAGAGATTATCTTTTTCAATGCCCGCCTTTGTACGAGCAGGATATTTTCATTTAGCTTAAATTTGCACAATGGTTAGAATTAGCTTCTCATTGCTTCTGCATCATTGACTCTGCTGCTTAGTTAAATTTTATGGGTTTTTAACAAAACATAAAATCTTAACAAATGATACAGTTGTGTTAAAATGTGTTGCTCTGTGCAGAGTATAGAAGTATATTAATTGCTTAAAGAGTGAAGAAAGATAAATCTGTCTGGACATTACGATGAATGGAGAGAGGGAAACTAAGGGCAGGAAGTGAAATCTCCCTATGTAGTATTTATATCTATTTATCTATCCATCCGTCCATCCATCCCTCTTTTGAACAAAGCTCAAAATGCTATCCTTTCATCTGTTTTAGAAGTGGTGATTTCTTGAAGGAAAAAGTTAGAAGGTGCATTCCTTTGGTGATTATTGGAAATCTGAATTAAATACAACTTCTTCTGTTCAGTTTCTATCTCCTCACAGTGAAAGATGAGACTAATGAAAAGCAAGTGACTTCCATTTGTACCCACCTATTTCAACTGCTATGTTCAAGAATTTGTTGCAAACATCCCATCCTTCCTTGGGGTGCTGGGAGATTCAGTTCAGCAACTCTGAAGATCTTTTAGTTTTATTGAAAATTTTGTTTACTCAGCTTTCAAAGAAAGAACAAGCTGACATTCTCCAGAGATTAGAGAACCTAAAACAAGCCCTGTTAGAGTAATAACTCTGATCCAGCTGCTCTTGAAGTCTTACTTTCCTCAAACACAGTCTTCAGAGACAACTCAGCCTTTGTACTAAACAGGAGTTGCCAGTTTGGGTCTTCTCCTCTGTAATTTGTGAGCCTTGTCTTCAGCCTTACTCCAGAAAGAACTTAGTGAGGAGGAAAATCAACACAAACTCTAACAAGGTGTGACGACAATATAACACTTTGAGGAGCCTTTAAAAGATATTTCCTTGCTGAATCTAAATTAACTCTGGGTACCAGAGTATGTGCTCCCTTATGAAGGAGCTTGCTCAAAAATAATTAGACAGAATCTTGGGGATCCAAAGAAAACTTATTCAGATACCACTGAAGATATGCTGGGGTCAATTTCACATCTAATTTGTTTGGCTACTTATCAAACCCAGCTCTCATCTAAGAATTGTAAAAGTTTGGTGCCTCAGGTTCCAACAGATTCTTTGGAAAAGGTGAGCTCAAATGTAAATATGCATCAGTACTGGAAAGTGACAGCTTTCTAGCCTTTTTTGCAGGAACTGAGAGGACTAAAAGAATATCTCCCTGAAGATCAACCCAGTCTGCTTGGATTTTGTGCTGCTAGAGGTGAGTGAATTGCCTGGGATAGGAAATGATGGATCATTTGTATTTTGAGAACAGGGCTAGGTGTGTTAAGCCTGCCTGAACTTTTCAACACCAAATTCCCTTTTGTTTCCTGCCAAACATCAGTAGGGAAATCATTCCTTCTGATGCATCTTGGAGGACTCCAGAGCTGCAGAAAAGGTGTTTGGAACTGCATACATTCAGTGGCTGCTAACTTCTGACTTAATGAAAGAGCCAGAAGCAATGCTTGAAGGGAGATTTTTAAGATTCCAGTTATACCCTCTTGAACTAGATGCTTTTAACCCTAAAAGGAAATGTGGTAAAACACCATTCATTACTATTATAAGAAACAGAATAGGCCTGTGTACTAATAAATTATGCAAATGGGATTCATCCAAGATGGCAGCGAAAGAACAAAGAAACATAAATACTTATATATATTCACCACACAAAGCAATGTCTGCTTCCAACTCAAATGTTACTGTTTAGGAAAACCTATATAACATTCAGTCCTTCGTTCCTGCTTGCTTGGATGGATCTGGATCCTTGTTTACATAAACCATGCAAATATGTTTTATTTATTTATTACAATTTCATGTGCCACCTATTCCAGTCTAGTTGTTCTAGAAAGTTTACAACAATAAATATATAACATTCTAAAACCGTTTAAAATTCTGAAGCAATGGTAAAACTAATTGTTAAAATTCTGAAAAAGGTCTGGGTAAAACGGTGGGTTTTAATCTCTCCCAGAGTATAATAAGGAAGGGATCAACCTCAGTTCCAACCATGTTTTATTCCACAGCAGAGGCTCCTCGTTGTAAAGAGCAGAATTTGGATGCTGCAGATGTTGGATATATCTGTGGTCCCCTAAGGGTATGGGTTGTATTGTACAGGAGTGGGCAGTCCTGAAGGTTTTTTGGGCCTCTACTATAAGGTTTTATACATCAAAACGAGCTTCTTGAAGTGGCAAATGATGTAGCTGTTTCAGATGTATATATGTGTATGTATGTAATATGACACCTAGAGATGCCACTTGCCATTTGTGCTGCTGGATTCTGGTCCAACTGCAGCTTCTAGACTATGTTTAAGGCCATACCACAAAGAGTACATTACAGAAGTCCAACCTGAATTCACTGAAACCAGTCTCTTACCTTCAGGTAGGGACACAATCAGATGAACTTTGGAGTGTAGACACCAGAATGGGTAGTAACCAGAATTCAGCTTCAGCCTGTTCTCCCACATCCAACCCTTAACCCTCTAGAAATATGCAGAGGCTCTCAAGACATCCAACCCTGAGCTTTTAGAAAAGTGTCAGAAAGGGTTTTGCCGCTGCGTGCCCTAAAGCGAAGACGGAGCAAGGAGGCAAGAATACGGAGCGGAAGGGGCTGAAGTCTTCGAAGCCCGGCAAGAAGGAGTCAGCGGTGGTAGGCAGCGAGGCGGGAACTAGAGCGGAAACACGCGGTGGCAAAACCCGGAAGTTGTTAGCTCCGCTCTCTCTTCGACAGGCGGCTGCTCTTCCAGAGAAAGAAAGCAGCTCATGGGAGGACTCGGAGAGTGAAGAGATGGGGGTGAGTCCCATTAAAATTTGGGTGGAACTAAGGGTGGTGAGGACGAATCGAAGGGCAGAGATACGGGCGCTGATAGACTCTGGCTGCTCCCGAAATCAAACCCCGCCCTTGCCTGGGGTTTGGGACTGCACTTAAAGAGACTCAGAACCCCTGTGATTTTTACCCAGCTGGACGGATCCCCAGTGGGGGGAGGGCTGGTGGAATATCGCACTGAAGAGCTTGAGCTAACTATGGGGGACCGTAGAGAGACTATTAAATTCCTAGTGACTCCCATGGCATGCAACCCAGTGCTTCTGGGCATGAACTGGTTAAAAAGGAAGAACCCAGAAGTGAACTGGGAGGAAAAGATCTTGCGTTTCCCGAAGGAGGGGGGAGTGGAAGTTGAAGGAATTACTGAGATGTTGTCAGAGGGAGAGATGGGCGCTGTGAGTGGGGAAAAGGCAGTGGAGGCTGCAAACCAGATTCCCAAGCAATACCGCGACCTGCAGGAGGTGTTTAGCGAAAGGGAGTCGGATCAGCTACCCCCCCCCCCCCCATCGCGCCAGTGACTGTGCTATAGAGATTGAGCCTGGGGCTAAATTCCCAAGGAAGAAAATGTATGCTATGACGCTCAAAGAGTTGGAAGCCTTGTGGGAGTTCATTGATAAGAATCTAAAGAGGGGCTTTATTGTACCTACGCATTCTCAAATTGCTGCACCGGTGCTTTTCAGGGAAAAGAAGGATGGCTCCCTATGTTTGTGCACAGATTATAGAGGGCTAAATGCCATTTCTGCTGACAACCGGTACCCACTCCCCTTGATGAAAGACCTGTTAGCCCATTTATCCAAAGGGAAAATTTTCACGAAGCTGGATTTAAGGGAGGTGTACTTCAGGGTGCGAATCTGGGAAGGAGATCAATGGAAAACCGCTTTTAATATGCCCCTGGGGTGCTTCCGTTATGAAATAATGCTGTTTGGATTAAAAGGAGCGGCGGGGGTGTTTATGCAACTTATAAATGAGGTGCTACAAGAGGATTTATACCAGGGGGTGTTGGTTTATCTGGATGATATCCTGATTTACACTGAGACCATGGAGCAACATGTACAATTAGTCAGGAAGGTACTAAAAAAGCTACTGGAGGCTCAATTGTATGCCAAGCTCTCCAAATGTGAATTTCATAAACAGCAAATTGACTATTTGGGGTATAGAATTTCACATCAGGGAATTGAAATGGACCCCGTCAAGGTGAGGGACGTCACAGGTTGGGAGGCTCCCAAAACCAGGCGACAACTTCAAAGTTTCCTGGGCTTTGCTAACTTCTATCGGCAGTTCATACCCAACTTTGCCCAAGTAGCACTCCCACTCACTGATTTGTTGAAAACCAAGGGCAAGGACAAGGCGAAGGCCTCAAAACCTGGAGCCCCCTTGGCCTGGACTAAGGAGTGCCAGGAAGCTTTTCAAGGTTTAAAGCATCTGTTTACGGCTGAACCGATCTTAAAGCACCCTGATCCAGAACAGCCATTTGTCATACAGGCAGATGCTTCGGATGTGGCAGTGGGAGCTGTGTTGTTACAGAAGAGGGCAGGGGAGGAGCTGTTTCCATGTGTGTACATATCCCGGAAATTTTCAGAAACTGAGAGACGCTGGTTGGTGTGGGAAAAGGAAGCGTTCGCAGTGCGCTGGGCGTTAGTTTGCTGGAGACACTTGTTGGAGGGATCACCCCATCCCTTTGAAATTTGGACTGATCACAAAAATCTAGAGGCTTTGACTGCACTGAGGAAGCTGTCGCCCAAGCAAATGAGATGGGCACAATATTTTCATCGATTTAACTTCTCCCTGAAGTACATTCCTGGGGGAAAAAATTTTCTGGCAGACGCCCTGTCTCGATTGCCTCAACACAACAGCAAGCGGGAGGAAGTGGTCGCTCCTGTAATTCCATGTGCCCAAGCAGCCCTAAGAGTGGTCACTAGAGCTCAGAAAAAAAGGGGTGAAGAACCACCAGAAGGAGAGTTGAAGAAATTAAATGCCCAGATTGCTCAGGATGATTGGTTTAAAAACAACAGCCAATTGCTAGTGAACAAACAAGGGGCATGGTGGTGGCAAGATAAGCTGTATGTCCCTGCAGACACTAGAAAGTGGGTCTTGCAAAGAAGTCACGACAGCAAAACAGCTGGGCACTTTGGTTTTGTGAAAACATTACATCTACTCAGGCATCAATTTTGGTGGCCAACAATGAGAAAAGATGTAGGGGAATATGTAGCTACATGCCCCACGTGTGCAATGGCCAAAAGGAGGGGAGGCAAACCAATGGGGCTTCTACAGACAGTAGCAAACCCAGGGGCTCCTTGGAAGCAAATTTCCATGGACTTTATTGTAGACCTGCCTGAAAGCAACAAAAAGACAGTTATTTGGGTAGTTACAGACCTTTTTTTCCAAACAAGCACATTTTGTGGCATGCCAATCCCTTCCATCAGCCCCCAAACTGGCTAAGTTATTTATACAGCATGTCTACCGAGCTCATGGTGTCCCAGAACGAGTAATTTCAGATCGCGGGGTCCAGTTTACTGCCAAGTTCTGGAGGGCGTTCTTAAAACTACTGAGAGCATCGCAAGGCTTGAGTTCGGGGTACCACCCCCAAACAGCGGGATCCTGTGAACGTCTGAACTCAGTGCTAGAACAATATTTGAGATGTTTCATTAACTACCAACAAGACAATTGGGATGAGCTGTTTCCTTTTGCTGAAGTAGCTTATAATAATGCAGTGCACCAAAGCACTGGCCTCACCCCTTTTAAAATAGCTACAGGACAGGACTTTGTACCCATCCCAGAACTACCTAAACAGTCCACTCAAGTCACTTCAGTTGATGAATGGGTCCAACAAATGACACAAGTGTGGCCTCAGATTGCTGTGTCATTGAAGGAGGCCAGAGCGACGTACAAGAAATTTGCAGATGCTAAAAGAACCCCAGAAAAAGACTGGAAAGTAGGCGATAAGGTTCTTTTATCTACCAAGCATCTTAAATCATTACGACCTTCCAGAAAGCTCGCTTCAAAGTTCATAGGGCCTTTTGTTATTGATAAAGTAATTAATCCAGTTTCACTACGATTACAGATGCCTGCTATGTTTAAAAGAATCCATCCAGTGTTCCACTGCAACCTGCTTAAACCCTACAAAGAGTTGTCTCAATGGCATCCCTCCCCAGTGCCTCCTAAGCTAATGATGGTTGAAGGAGAACAACATTTTGAAGTTAAAGAAATACTGGACAGTAGAAAACATGGGGGGGGGGGGGTTCAATTTTTAATTCAGTGGAAACATTTTCTTAAATCAATGGCTGAATGGGTTGACAAGAAACATGTAAAGGCTCCACATTTAGTTAAAAAAATTTATAATGTTTATCCTACAAAGCCTTAATGATTAGAATGGTTATTGTATTATGTTTCTCTTTGCTTTTTCTTTTTTAGAGTGAAGAAGAGGAATCATCTGACTGACATCCTCACTTGTGGAGGGGCAGCATGTCAGAATCCTCGCAAGATTTTATAATAGATTGTTATATGGCTAGTTTAGAAATTGCTTTTTACATGCTGCGGTTCTGCCATTGTAAAAGGGGGGGGGGGAGTAGGAATGAGAAACCGTTAAAAGCAGATGGCTCCTTATCACAGGCACTGGAATGTGCAAGGTCGTACCAGCGAGGGAATCAGAAGACCAAGAACTAAGGGCGGTGAAGGGGGGGGGGGGGGTAAAGTAAGAAAAACAACTTTTGGTGCACTTTTGCTCAGTCTTAGCAATGCTTTGGATCTGTACACTTATTCTCAATAAATGAACTTTCTTTTGAATCAATATTGGTTCCAAGGAAAGTTACTGGATTTGGGATCAACAGGTGGCAGCTTGTTACAAAAAGTAGTACGGCAAAATATTAACATAATTATGATAACTAGCTTCAAACCTGCAATGATCTTTCCCGGCAGTGATCAAGCAAATGTCTTCTGGCATCATCTTATGATAGTGCCCAAAGTGATAATAGCAGGATCACTACAAAGCAGCACTCCATCTCCCAAATCATTCAGGTGCTCCAGAAGGATACCATTGCTAACATCAAAAACTGTTGAGTGATCCAGGTATATCAATAGGTCACACTCTCCCATCTCTTAGTATAGATCATCCATTAGGGCAATCAAGGTTGTTTCTTAATGTGTCTAATCCAGACACAAAACCAGACTGAAGAGTCCAGATAATCATTTCCTCAAAAACTTCCTGGAGAACCACTGCTTTCTCTACCAGTTTAGCTAAATCAAGAATATCGGATGTTGCTTTGAATTATAGCTATTCAAATTGGTCAGACTCCATTTGATGCAGGGAAGTGTTAATAATCTCAGACAGCATTGGCAGGACAATCTTTAGAGGCCCATTAGAAGCCAGAGTAATAGGCAAGTAGTGGACAAACTGATTCAAGGGCTCTGGTGGCTGTAAATTCCTTGTTTCCTACAATTCTGCATTATTCTTGCTGCTAGGGTTATAATAGACATTTAAAAACTGCCTTACAAAGCAGAGTTCTCATTAACTGTGCTTGTTCCATGATCTTTGAGAGAAAACATATGGTGGTTGAAGATGCAGAACCAACTGAGCAAAGCCCAGTGAACTTTAATGAGGAATCTTTCCTCTTTAGGTATCTTGATCATGATTTGCTCCTTGACGTATTGACACAATACCTTGCAGGGATAATAATATGACTCTTGTTGCTCTTCTGACTGTCTAAGGAATATTCTGTGATCTTCATTTCCTGCCCTCTCTCCTGAGATATAGACATCTCCTCAGGCATCTAATAATGAACAGTCAAGGCAAGTCTAGTCATAGGAACACACCTCCTTGAAAGGAGAGGCATAGAAAACATTTCTTCAGTGTTGGTTTATTTTCTGAAACCAGGGACCTTTGGAAAACCTTCACATTACTATATCTATGCACAAAGGAACTGGGGGAGCCATTTCAATGAACGTCTCTTAGGTGAATTAGTTCAGCAAACCTCACTTTTTACCTAGGGTTACTTTTGTTGTTATATGTTACAGTCATTATTTGCACGAACATCGCCATCCTTTTGTACTATGTTCCCTGCATATGTCAAATGAAAGAAATATTCAGTGGGAAAGCTGCAGATTTTCTAGCAGAAAGCATTTCATCTCCCCTGTACTATTTTTCTTATTATTTTACAGCTTTTGCTAAAATGTGCTTGTTTTATGTCTGTCTGTCTGTATTTGACTTGATGGCCAAAGATCAAAGCATGCAAAAAGAAAAAGAAATGCTCATATTAAAACAGCCAATGAGTAAGAAATAAAAGGTATGCAAAAGGGCAAATCAACTTAAAAGGAGTAGCGACATCTTGAAGTGGCTAGACATTTGCACATCTAACAGCTCCAGCAATTGCAACTCATTTAGTGACCCTTCTGGACTGTCAGTTAATATTCTCCTCTTCTGAGCTAGCATGGCTCTGGGTTAAGAGAGGCATCATTCATTCAGTTTGCCATGCCCTATAGTAGAAGCATCACAAGAGCTGGTGGAGAACTGGGGCTATTTCCTCCTTGGGACAAAGACTCTTGCACAGGAACATTAGGAAATCCTCCTTCTAATAGGGACACTGGCAGGAGATTATTAGAGGGTAAAAGCTAAATATTTAACCGAAGAGAGCAGTCTCCCATACAAACCCACTGAATACGAAGTGGAAGCCCTGGGCAATCAGAATCAAATAATGAGCTGATTGTCTGTATTATTTTAAGCTTGTAGCAATCCCCATCTTCCATGAGGACATGAAATTGTCCTGCAAAACCAAGGAGACAAGGTGACCAAAGTGATTCCAATTTCACTGGAAGTAAGAGGCACTGAGAACAAAGCCCTCAGAAATTTAGGTTGTCTCAATAAAACCTGGATCTTTTGTAACCCTTGTTATTAGAGCAAAGGATCTAGTGGGAAGAATCTTTCTGAACTATAATGTATTATCACATTTAATTGCATTATGTGTAGAAGAGTTGCCGAGAGAGTTCCTGGAAAGAGAACATACTTCCAAATAAATGTTACATTACTTATCATACTTCTGAAAGGAATAAGAGTTACCAAAACCATAAACAGATGCAGCCTGTTCCACCTTCAAAAAAGAGGTCAAGGTCCTCCTTTCTACTTGGGAAAAAAAAAGCCCATAGAAAGGAGCACACATAAGATACTTCTTCAAACTATTTTAAGACCATCCATCTCATGATCCCTTTAGTGTATGAGGACAAGAAATGGTTGAACTGGTCAAAATAACAGTGATACTTGCACTGAATCATGAGGATTGGTAAAACTTTAGGCCGAGTTGCCAGACTAATATTCTAAGCCTGAATATATGTGAATGCATTAGTGAGCAAATTGTGCATAGGAGCACAGTGAAAAAGGAATCCTCTTCTATAAGTAAAACATGCACACACAGACACAGTTTGAGTTTTTATCCCACATTCCACCGTTTCAGTTTTTCTAAACCTGTCTGAGGTAGAAGGTATTTTTGAACTGTGATGGAAATAAGGGTTTTCAAAATGAATATTACATTTTATGCTTGCAGAGTAAGACACTAAGCATGGAACATACATATAGTTGCTTGTTCAAGAAGGCACTTTCTCATATAAGCTTTGTCCGTGACTTGGTCCACTTGAGCCTTTGTATATGTCTGCTTTTTCTTTTGGGTACCCTGGTTCTATAAAAGCAAGCAAACAAATCACTGCAACAGTTCATTCTGTTTCAAGCAGAATTAATTGTTTCTAAGCAATAAATTGTTTTTGTATTTAACATAATTTATTCTGATTTAGAGTCTTTGGCACCTAATATGGATTATCTTGTTTTGGGAACAGAGCACATGTACTTTGACAATGAGAATAATTGCATATCCTTGTTCAGTAGAAGAGTGTCTGCAAAAGCCCACAGAACATAGAGAGGGGGAAGAAAAGACGAGAACTTTGAGAGGAGAAAAAGCAGTGCAAGGATAGTGGAAAAGACTGATAGAGAACTTTTCAAAATATAAGCATTTTGGGTACAGAGCAGAAGAAACACTACCCTGTCAAAAAAAAAGAATATTTTTACTGTATTTATGGGGAGTATGTCAAATAAACATAGTGGAAACTCATGCTTTTGACATCTTCTTTTGATAAAGCTGAAATACCAGGTGCTACCTCATGGAAGAGGAATCCCATCTATTCTCTAGCCCTATTTTAATTTAATGCAAATTTTAATGCAGCCCAGATGGTTTTGTTTACAGACCACGTTAAAGCTTCCTTTCCAGCTGTAATCAACAATAAAATCTGTGCTCCAAAGGGACTGATAATAATTCATAATTCTTATGAGCTTGATAACAAAGGAAATTAACAGTTTGGAATTCATGGCTCATTGCAATAATTTGGAGGATAATGTGGAGGAGTGTTTTCACTGTACCTTTCCTCCTCCTCCTCCATTTTGTTTCTGCTCCTCCTATTTCAGCCTGAAACAGTCCAGCAACAGCATGCCAAAGAGAGTCCTGAAGCTTGAAAAACATGGTTCCCTGAGCCTGGCCAATTCTTGCTTGATCTCCCTGAATGATAAGTGATAAGTGATAAGGTGATAAGTAGGGGGATAAGTGATAAGGTGATAAGTAGGGGGTGGGTGGGAGAAGGAAGAGTCTTTGCAGGAAGGGGCTTCTCCCGTCTGGCTCCTCATGTGCTGCTAGTCACCAAGAGAGCATCTGTTGGCTGCTCTCATGTTAGCTTCTTGTAGCTCATCTTCTCCTACTGCACAGGCGTGACGCAGAATGTTGGTAGTGGTAAATATCTGAATGTGCAACTGGTAGTTCCTACTTTGTCCTTGAACTGAGGCATATCAGGATCTGGGACATTCTTAAATATTTCAAAACCCTGCAAGACAGAAATGTACAGAGTGAAAAGTAGGACATATCTGGGAAAAACAGAGTCACTCACTTAATAAAAAAATATAGCTTTAAACATTGCTTTTAGGCTTAGCACAATTTCAAAGCCTGAATAAAATGAAGTGTTTAAAACATTAAGAAAATCCATGGAATTTAGAGTCTCCTGACAAATCTGTACTGACCCACAAAAGAAACAGAACAAGCCTTATACGCAAACAAAGTGTACAATGGACTATGTGTGTGAGTTGTGTGTGATGGCAGATACAGAAGGGGAGAATGCTGACAACACAGTATTTTAACCACAGTGGCACTTTTCATTTTTCTCAAAATATCAGAGCAGCTGTGGTTCAAACAACAGCATTCTCCACCCTCTTTTCACTTAGCAAAGGAAGTGAGCCTGCGCTGAAAAAGCATAAGTCATTAGAAAGCACGTTGCACCAAATGTACTGTAGTCTTAAAGACGGGGTATTTTCAGCTGCAGTTTCTGCAAGACTACACAGTGAAGGCATCTGAATGTTAATGACCCTTTAGAGGCAGTGGCTTGGAATTCTGCACGGCCACAGATGTCATGCTGGGACAATGGCAATTGTTGCTTGACAAAGAAGCTGATTTTTTTAAATCTCTGCATCGTCGACAGGTCATCTGAGTAGGAATGGCTCAAGTCAGAAAAGAAACTCACTGCAGTCGAAAGAATGGCAAGGAATAAGACTGGAACAATGTTGTTAGGCGAATGAATCAGTCCCAGCAACAGAGCTTCTAAAATATTTTCAGGGAAATTTGCCAAGCAGGGCAAAATCTTTATCTCCTTAAATGGCTTGGCAAAACCCAGATAACATACATTGTCAGTCCTACTATTTTCAATGTATTATTTATATTGCTGAGAAACAGTGAAAACCACATGCCATAAGCATTGTACAAATTGCAAGATCAGAAGTATCAAAGGAATGCGATAAAATCCAGCCTGCAAAGATTTCTGGGAAAGAGCCAAGTATCCATTTAATTCTCCCACTGAAATCAATAAGGTTTCAAAGTGTTTTATGCTATACCTAAACTATCTTTTCTTGTGAAAGAATCACTGATTTT
The DNA here is from genome assembly GCA_030867105.1 of Liasis olivaceus. Taxonomy (NCBI): domain Eukaryota; kingdom Metazoa; phylum Chordata; class Lepidosauria; order Squamata; family Pythonidae; genus Liasis; species Liasis olivaceus. The sequence continues at coordinate 17,395,957 of CM061355.1, read as the reverse complement.
TTGGCATCCCTGGGCCATACGTTTTATCTAGTTAGACCAGCAATCAAAGCCCTTTTTTTCAAATGCGCCAACTGGTTTCCAATAGACATTCGATAAACAGTCTAATCCATACGTTGCAGATACATTGAATTCATCCAGTTGGAAATTTCTTACAGATATTTCTTTCAGCATCAGTGAAATGGCCTTGGGGGGAAAGATTCTAGCCCTAGTCTAAAAGACAAAAAGAAACTGCATTATTTATTTAGGAAAATGGATGAAATGCAGCAGATGTATAACTGGAATTGACAATAATGTTCCCTACTCAAGTCAGTAGTTCTGCGCCCTGTGATTTATGCACACATCTGTGAAGAAAGCTAGATCCTGCTTTTACCATCCATCTACTTCATGTTATCTCTTGCAAGGAAAACGATGTGCTCTATTACATTGTTGGTTATGTACCAGGACAGACTTTCCCCTTCAGGTATGATTTTTTTTCCTATAAAGGAAAATAGAAAGTAAATGGAAAGATTTGTTTGTACTTTGATTTGGGTCTGATTTGAGTCTTTGTAGGACATATAGGGTCTTTGAAAATGCTCAGCCAACTGATTGGGGGAAATTGGAACAGAATGCAGACTATCTTTAGAAATGAACAGCTGGTTTGAAACCCTCTGGTTCCTTAACTAGGAGCAAACTCTGTTGAACTCAGTGTATAACACAAGGGGTGTCTACAGGGGGAGTAAAAAAAAGTCAAGATAATGGCTTTGACCATGCAAATGAAGCCACGTCTTTTTATTTTCATCATTTGTGGGGCTTCAGTGGGGCAGTCACCATCTTGACTTTTTGGGCATCCCCTCTGGGGATGCCCCATAATATAGCTGGATTGCTAGAAGGCTATAGATCTGAGCTTTTATATAAATTATGTCCATCTCCTTTTAGACTCTCCATTCTGGAAAAGACACACATAAATCACATTTGTAATACCATTTCTCAGCTTAATCTACCAAGATATAAATAAATCCTTTATTGTTGTTGTGGGGAAAATAGGAGGAGGAAGGAGTATTAGGTATGTTTGCCAACTTGAGTTATTTATAAAAATAATAAAGGTGAGGTTAAAAAATAAATAAAAATCAAACTAGGGCTACTAACTAGACTGCAAAAAACTGAATGACCATGAGAAGGCAACAAATCGAGAAGCTGTAATGGGTTTCTACGTCTCTTTGCTGCCACCTAGTGCCTTCTAAACCTCAGTAAATTTAAACGCATTATTATGTGAAGTGACATGTGGACACAGCCTTGTGGGAGGAGGTCTTTTCCAATGTGGTGCTCTGAACAAGGTGTATAATAACTTTTGTACTATTTACTAGAAAAAGAAATGGAGGTCTTTTGCATACATTACTTGGTGGCATGTCTGATATTACTAGATACATATTAATGTCAAGAATCTGTTGAGTGTACTTCAGAATCCAACCAGTTACCTCTTTCTCAGCCTAACCTACCCCACAATTACACAATAAAAAACACAGACAAGAACTACTTTGATGCCACTGGGTACAGAAATATTATCTCTCAATCATTCATATTTCATAATGATAAATTAATTCATACAATTAATAAAGAATCACAACAAAACTAAACCAAACAAGAAACTTTGAATGACCTTAACACACCTCAATAAATTGCAATATTAAACATATATATTAAACATACAGGTGTCACTGGTTTACAAAAGATACCTTTTAATGTTATATTACCATCAAATATTAAAAAGATTTTTAAAAATTGCCTAATAATACCACTGTGTTACTGTACAATAATCATAACATCTATACCAAAGAAGAACTTATAGCTTCATTCTTTGATTAGTTGAAAATAGTGCCTTTTCAAGAAGGGATACATTATACATTTCTAAAAGTCAATCCTTAATGTCTGGAATAATACCACTGTTCAAATTTTTCATTATAATACTTTTAGCTACCCGCCCCCCAAACCTGGTACAACCATAATTCCTCATAGATAGATCCAGAAGTTCTAATTCAGCATCACATTAAGGTCTTTAACCTTTAGTGATTTCTTCATGGATCTATTTATGGACATTGAAATACTATTCCAGAAGGATACCAATAGTTCACAAGACCAAATCATAGAGGTCAATAATCCTAAATTTTTTTACATCTCCAACAAAGAAAATCTGATGTTCATCCTTTTGAATACATTCTTTCTTGAATCCAATAAACCTGAAATACATTTGTTGGATGCACCATTTTTAGTCTCAGATCCATTGATATCATTTAAACATTTTTAAGGACTTGCAGTTATTGATGGGGTATTATCGGAGATTCTATTTCTTTAGTCCATGTCTGATATATCCCAATGATATCCACTTTTAAAATGTTATTGAACTTTTGGTAAAGATATTTTGTGGGCTTAACTTCTGTCATGGATTTCATTAAATAAGAAAGCACCTCAGATGCCTTTGAAGTGCCCAAGGCATTTGACCAGTATTAACCATTAAAACATGCCTAAATTGACAGTACTGCCTCTGTTGTGAATTAGGAAGACCATATGCGCTTATTTTCCAGTAAAACATTTTACCACCTCTTTCTAAAGTGGATTTTTTCCAAAGACTTTAATATTCATGAGTCTCATTAACAAAACCAAATCTATGTCCAGTAAGCCCCAAATATTTCTTGCAGCCCACACTCCTGAAAATTAAACATTGTATGTTGATTCAAGAACTTGCCATGACTGTAAGGAGAATAAGTAATAATTTTCTAATGAACCCCATAAGGGATGATATTCTGCTAAATTTCCATTCCACGTACTTAGTTTCAACATATTTATTTCTACATATTTAGAAATATTTTGGGGAAAATAAAGTTCCAAATGTTTAATATATTTTATTATTCAATATGTTAATATGTACACACAAAAAATAATATCCTCTCACCCCTATGGATGGTCAGTGTCTTCCTCAGTCTCAGGTCCTCTACCAGAGGCCTGGGAGTTTGAGGGTTCTGTGCAGTATCTGAGCACTGCACTCTTATGGACAGAGAGCTCTGATGTTGTTCCTGGGATCTTTTGGAGCCATTCTCCCAGCTTAGGAGTCACAGCCCCAAGTGCTCCTACCACCACTGGGACCACTTTGGCCTTTACTTTCCACATCCTCTTTAGTTCCTCCTTCAAATTAAATATTTAAATATATTTCTGAGCTGGGAAGCTAAGCAGATTTGAGCTTGGTTGGAACTTGGATGGGAGACCACCAATTACAGACTAGATTGGGAAAAATCATCCCAGCTGGACCAAGAAAGCTATATGGATGGGTTCAATCACCAGGACCTGGACTCAGCTGGAAGGAAACTGTTGTTGTTCAGTCTTTCAGTTGCTTCTGACTCTTCATGACACAACAGGCAGCAGCTGTCTGTCAGAGAGTTCTTACTTTAAAAATACTTTTAAGATAAATGGTTTATGCAAAAATGCAGTTTAGACGATAATCATTCTGGGACAGAGAGTACCACTTCATACTACATGTGAGAAGGTTGAACAGTTGAATGCTTACCCATGAAAAATGTTCTGAGATATGTTGGCAGGCATTAGGAACACTTTTATTATCTCATTTGTTTCTGTGAACTAAATTAGCTTTGGAAATAAATTGCCCTTGAGATTTACAACATTCTAGTGCTTTGCTTTGATTTCCTTACCATTAGGGGCCTAGTGAGAAAGGGAGAAACTTTATAGTGCTCTAAAACTTTATTTATGCTGCTTATTTTATTTTCAGCTGTGCTGCACTACTAGCATTCTCCCTAGCAATATCAACAGATTTGGCTGAATTAACAGATATGAAAATGAATTAAACATATTCACTTGAAAAGATCACATATAAGCATTCAAACACTTAATTTTAGGTCCTGGTTAGGGAAAATAAAACACTCAGTACTCTATATGAGCAGAATATAAACCTGGTTTAATTGGCTTCCACTCCTTGTAAGAGGAAACAATATTACTGATAAGCAAAACAAATGTGCTTTTACAAATATGTTGTGGAAAAAGGACACATCAGAAGAGACAATATGACCAAGTCTCTTGAAGACCACCATTTTCAACTCCCCAAGGCCTAAAAAGCTCAAGATGAAACCATTCTATGACCCTCCTGAATTCCTTTTTGTAATTGTTGTTAAGCATCTTAAATATCCAGTATTATGAATGAATGAACGAACGATTTGCACAAATTTTAAGAATTTTCAAAGATAAGGACTGACTCTTTCTCTGTCTTGATGTACATTATGCACCAGCTGTTGAGTAGCAATCGGTAACCCTCTGTCATTCAGATTAATGGACTCTAATCCCTATTGATAGTGCTGACAGGTGATGCTGGGAATTGTAGTCTGATGCCACATGTGGGATATCAGATTAGAAGAGGCTGGCAGGGATTATATGTTTGAATAACTAGATGAAGCTTGTCAATATTATTCTGTCTTCAGAGAGAGGATCTGCTTCACCTTTTCAGTGCTTGTTCTCTCTCCAAGTCCTGATTGTTTGAAGCCCTTTTGAGGTTGTCATGAAAATACAAAATGTTGAACACTTAAGTGTTAATTAGTGTGTGGAAGAGCAGTTGAGGTAAGAAGAGCTGTCGGGTACAAGAGATTAAGATGGTTGAATGAAAGCCAAATTATTGCAGAGTGGATGACAAGGATTTACTGTTATTGTTTCACCTCTGGAAAGACACAATTGTATTTTAAACACAGAAAACTTAAACAACTAAGGTTCATGAAACTGTTGCTCTTTAAATGGAAGAATTTAGAAATTAGCTAGAAAGGAGTCAGATCCAAGATCTTAAGTCAATCCTTAGCCCAAGTAGAAATGAGAAGTTGCTTCTTTCTTCCTCTAGAACAGTGTTTCTCAACCTTGGCAACTTTAAGACAGGTGGACTTCAACTCCCAGAATTCCCCAGCCAGTATGCTGGCTGGGGAATTCTAAGAGTTGAAGTCCACCTGTCTTAAAGTTGCCAAGGTTGAGAAATGCTGCTCTAGATGGTAATTTTGGTGGCTTTGGTGTTCTGAAGCCCTCTAGATCACTGTTTCTCAAGTATGCTGTCTGCGGAATTCTGGGAGTTGAAGTCTGCACATCTTAAAGTTGCTGAGGTTGAGAAACACAGCTCACGATCATGCAGCTCCAAGATAGCAATCTCTGGATATGCAATATCTCCCTCTTCCCACATCAAAATGAAAGTACATGCCTTCTGACCTCTGTTTGGCTTTACACAACCTATTCTGCATTGACTTCCCCAGTCCTCAAAATGGGACCAAAAGTTTTGCTACTTTCCTTTCTTGGTGTCACCATATCATCAACATGCCCTCTATGATGGAGTAAAAACTCCTGGTTCAAATTTCCATTCAGCCAAATCCCAATTACATTGACATCATGCTATGTGTGGACTTCTAGAAATGGGGCCAGCATAGCTGGGTCATTAAATAACACTAGGTACCCTTTTGCTGGAGCTGAACCACATTTAGCATGGAGAGAGGCTAAGCCTGCAGTAAGCAATGTGATGATGAAAAATGGAAAGGCCATCTGTGCACATGTGGCCAGGCTTCTGTATTTTCCCAAGTTTGCCAGGGGTGGGGTTATATGGGAGATTTTTTTTTTAATGACCAAGTTTTTTAGGTTAACAACACAGGGTGGGTTATTTTTGGATATTCTCCTCTCAAAATTGGCAGAATGCTGTGCAGCTTGCCTTAAAGATGGTTATGATAAAGACCACATTAGAACTCAGAAGACTACAGAGTTTTTACAATGTGATTCTTGTCAGTTCTTCCTATGTAACCAAACCACCTCAGGGTTCTCACTCATTTTGGTATTCAAAGTACATTAATTCATTACTCTTTCATTCTTGGGTCTACCACACAGTAAAATAACCCCTACCCACCACAATTAACTTACTCTTATATTTCTCCTAATATACTCAACACTTATGTCATATAACAAAGTGGACTGAAGCAGGATCTTATACACAGCCATCTTTGTTCCTTTCAACAAAATTCAGTACACTATATACTACTCACTACTTTTCTCCCAGAATGTGTATGTTTTAAAATTTCTTCATTTATTTTCAGATCCTTAGTAAATATTCTACCAAGGTAAAGGTAGTCCTCATTTTGCGACTACAATTGGGACCAGCAACTCAGTCACTAAATAACATGGTCACTAAGTGGAAAATCACATGACTGCAGCGGTGCTTCTGATTTTACTTCAGCCTCCCTTTTGCCCCATTCCCCTGCCCTTTGGAATGCTCACCCCGGTGCTGGGATAATTAGCAAGAAGGGAATTAATGTTTGTATTTACATTCATTGGAGAGGAAGAGATTACAAGGGAGTAAGCAGGCACACAATGGGGAACACACATTAAAAGGAATGTGCTAGCACTGGCTGTTTGCCTAGCATGCTCTCTGCTGCCAGCCCAAGCCTCTTAGGAGGCAGACAAAAGCTGAAGGTGTGAAAGTAATTAAAGTCTTTGTCAGTTACAGGCAGCAGCTGCCAGCCAGCTAATTAAGGTCACAGAGCTCAGCTTGTTAACTTGAGGTTAGCACCTTTTGGGGCATCCCTGCACTGGAGAGAAAAGCAGCTTAGGAAGAGATCACTTGTTTAGGCAATCTCTCCGCTCTGTGAGGGGGTGGGGGGGAGGAAAAAAAACAGGTTAGGCACAGGACAACACATATGAACTGACTGTAATGGAGAACATGTGACAGAGAGAGAGAGAAAGAGATGCTGCTAAGGCTGTAAATGTGCACCTTGGTCACAAAGTTATGTTTTTCAGCACCATTGTAACTTTGGATGGTTACTGCATGAGGCACTCAGTAAACAAGGTCTACCTGTAGACAAATTCATCTTCTTGCTCTAATTTTTCAATAATAATTCAATAATCCTGCAATTATTTATCCTATTTTCCCTCTTAAGCACAATTGCCTTCGTCTTTAAGACATCATTTTCAGAACACTACTCTTTGTTGCATCATATAATGTATCTAACACTTACTGCAGATAATTCTGGTATCGGCATTGTTTGCACACAAAAATATAAACACATTCATGTTCTCAAACAATGTACTTCTGATATCTGAATGCTGACAAGCATTCCTTATATACATAAATACACTAAATAACCCAGGAGACATCATGCATCATTGTCTGATTGAATTCACTGATCATTCCACAGATTTATTTTCATGTTATACTGCTTTTATCACATTCAACAACCACCCTTCAACTACATATTTGTGCAAAATGTTCTATAATTCAAACATATTCACCTTATCATACATTTTCTCTAAATTAACACATTTACAATGCACTTTTTCATATTCAAACATTTTTCAATGACCTGTTGAACAGCAAAAACATGGGCTGCGTACCTGCTACCCAGCATAAAGCAGTGCTGCATTTCCCAAATTTTACTCACTGTCACTACTTATATTTCTTCAATCAGAATTCTAACAAGTTTCCATCAGGCACATTTAACAGACTAATTACCCTGTCATTTTTGCATTTACTGTTGCTATATCTCCCTTTATGTATGGGAACAATAATGACCTTCTTCCAATCATCAGGCGCAGATGCCATCTTCACCCAGATGTTAAAAAATATCACCAGCCACTCCAAAGCAAACCACATCACTATTTTAACATTTCTCCAGTTACACCATCTATACCTGAGGCCTTCATATTTTTCAATATAGTGTATTTATGACTTCCTTGCCAACAGTTTTACCTTGGACACTAACATATGTAGCATTTGTTTAAAGTCCACTCTGTGACATATCACCATCTTTTGATATAAATCCTAAAATGCTTATTTTAGCATCCTCAATTCAGTTTTATCCTAAACATTTTCATCATTTTTATTCATAATTCCATTTACTCTGCTAGAGGCTCTGTGCTGAGCAATTTCAACCTGGTCCCAAAACATTTTTCCTACAAAAAGTGCTCTGCATTTCCTCTGCTTCTTCTAATTACTTGTTTAATGCTCTCTCTGAATATATTCTTTCCACCTATCCTTTTCTCTTCATGTACATTGTATAATATCTTTCCGTCATCCTAATATTTCACAGCAATTACTCTTATATGCATTTTTCCTCATCCACAGCCTCTTTCACTTCATCATTTTACCAAGCATCCTTTTCATGCTTCCCATTAGTATAACTCTACCCGCTTTTGTAGCAGATAATGTTGTTATACTTTTCACTCTGTTTCAAGCAGCTTCCACCTCCTCTTTCCTTACATCATTGGAGGACTGATTTATCTTCTAATATTTTTTGTACAAGATTTTATTTTCTCTTCTTGGAATCGTTCTATTTGTTTCTTTACTTCTTTTCTTTTTGTCTATGTTCATTTCTCTCCCAAGATCCACTCTTAACATTACCAAATAATGGTCTGTCCCACTTTTTAACTTCTCATCAACCTTATATCCTTCACTAATGCTCTCAATCTTTTGTCATAAACAATCAAATCAATAACGCTTTTAGATTCATATTCTTCCTTTGCCATGCATCCATATGAATTTTCTAAGCATTTATTCTTCTGTCTCTGAATAGCCCAATCATTTTTTCTGTATCTTCTCATCTCATTTCCACCAATCCATTCATGTCACCTGGCAAAACATTTTTTTCTCCTCCTGGATCACATTCATTTAGAATGTTGCACAGTTTTTTCCCCAAACTCATTTCTAGTTCTTTCATTATCGCCATTCAGTGGAATGTAACATGCAATTATCACCAACCTACGGATTTCTACTTTCATAGGCATCCACAACAATCTAGATTACACCAATTCATACCTTCTGACATATGTTTAAGCCCTCTTGTTCATAATTAAACCTACACCTTTGTTTCTCTGCATGTATTCATCAACCCCACTCCATAAGATCAGACCATCTTAATTCAGATGTATTACATCCTTCTCCTTTTTTAGTTTCACAAGCATATCTATTTTTCTTACTTTCGCTTCATTCATTAATTCTTGCTATTTAACATGTATGCTTCCTACATTCCAACTTGCAATCCTCCTTATGTGAATAGCAGTTGCCAGATGGATCCATAGAAATTGACCACCACAACCCTCCATCAATACTTTGGTCAACTGTGGATTTTGCACAATGCTTTTCAGGAAGGAAAGAACAGAGTAGTGGTTGCAACATTGCAAGTTAGCCCCTGATTCATATGTGTGTGCAATGTTAATACATGTATAAAAGGGGCAGGGGTTTCATTGCAATGTTGCAACCACCACTTTGTCTTTCTTGACCCACCCCTGAGAAGGCCACTGAGCAGGAACTATTCATAGGAAGAATGATTTTTTCCTTCCTTTTCATTTCCCTTTCCCTTTTTTACTTCAAAGCTTCCCCCCACCATCCCCTCCACCAAAAAGTATTCTACAAGCTCTCGTAAACCATCTGAAGGCCAGTATTCCCATGCCCCAAGTTGTTTCAGTTGTGATATCTCAAGCGCACAGTTTCTTCTTACTTTCTTACTTACCAGGAGCAAGTATTCTTTGAAACCACTGGTCAGGTTCAAACATCTCAGGAAGCCCTGGTTTATTTTGACCATGGTTGGAACAAGCCCCAGTGTTTCACACAAAGCACCAAGCCATAAACTATGGTTAACAATCATAATGGCTATATTCACACATCACACTAAGCCATAATATGGTTTGCATGGTTTTGGCTTAGCACAAGGTATAAGACTAGCCATTCTGGCTTGTTCAATAAATATTGTTTAAAGGAAACCGAGGCTTAATGTAGTTGTAGCCCATTGTTGCAACTTACTTCTAACTGCACTGATTATTTTTGAGCTAGAGAAATGAAACGTAACAAGTGTAACTTGGAAAAGATATTCCAAACTTAGCTTTGATTTCACATTCCATTTAATTGAGCAAGTTAGAAAGAGAAAGAAGAGGAAGAAAAAACATCCTTCAGAGAGAGGTGGGAAGGCTGTTGAGAAAGACTGATTAAATGCTGCCCTCTGGGCCTCAGACATTTTTTAGAGGTCCCTGAGACCAAGGATGGTTGATTTATCTCTTCTTCTCCTCAAAGCCAAAACTATCTTTTCCCCTCCTCTGCTGTGTGGGATGGCGAAGATTCACTGTTCTGCAAAGCTCTGGGCTGTTAATCAGAGCTGTTGAACTGTTTAAGTGCACCCAGAAAAGTAGTAGTCAAAAATAAAAGAGATGAAATGGCCACACATCCAGTCTAGTTGCTGACAGTCAGGGAACGGAAGACAGTGACCCATCTTCTCCTCAGAAAGGCACTTAACATGAATGAAACAGCATGTTGTTTCTGAGTTGCGCTTTAATGGACAGTTGTGATGTGGGAGATGATTTCATTATAAGATCATCTCGGAACCTCTAAAGGGAGGTAGAACATTTTTCAGGTTCAGAACCATTCTTAATCTTCAAGGGCCACATCACAGGCTGTGTTCCAAAGCAAAGAAGCAGGGAAAAGGTAAAAAAATATCCTTTCCACATTTAATTAAAATTATCAAGTCTTAAATCATTACCCACTTCTGCCACTAGAAGAGTCCGCAAGGTAGGACCAAAAAAGGCAATCACATAAAGAACAGGCTGATCTTTATGGTAGATAAAGCTACCATCTTAACTTTTTTGACCAAGTGTTGCAGTCACCCATTTGCCACATTAACAGTTGCAATTTCATAAGAACTGTGGGAGGGTGAAGTGCCTGGCTAGAGAAAAATGGCTGGATTTCTGCCAAGGTCATGTATTTTTTAGGGAAGGCAGATGGTTCACCAGAGGACTCTACTTTCTCATTCCTTACATCTCTTACCAGGGCATCCTTTTTACATGTGCTGTAAAGATCAAAAGGGGTTTGATCAAGTGTTTGCAGCTGCCATCTTGACTTTTTTTGACCCACCCTGCAGATGACCCTGTCCCTTACCCTCTCCCTGCCATTTTGCCATTCTTTCTCTGCAGCCGGCATCTGTGTTGAACTGAACAGAGCTTCATTTACATTTCTACCGTAGGAGAATCTACCACCCCTTTTCTTGTCCACCTTACTATACAGTTATACACACTGGAGTACCATGAGTTAAGCTGCCTATTAAATGGGATTGAGAAAGATACTTCCCATGAGAACCACATCATAACTTTCTCATTCAGCAACTTACTACTGGGAGGCCTAATGCCATAGCAAGTAACTCACTTGCATGGTTGTTTAAATGATAGCTTATTGCCATAGCCTGACACCTCTTTCAGATACCCACCTGATCTTCAGCTTACTCAGCCTGTGAGTCATTAAGCATGATGGACAGAACGGAAGAGGGGGTCCAGAAGCAGCAGTATCCGCTTTTGACAGGGAGGGGGGGTCTTCCAAGGGGGAAGATTTCCACTGGATCATCTAAATAATACGTACTGGCAGGAAGTTTGCCTCCTGCTCAGCGCTATGGTCTGGGTTCCTGTATGATACCCTCCATTCCTACAGAATCAGATTATCAGCATTTTTCTGAACCTGCATTATCCACTGTCTAGCTCAGGTCATAATTATAAAGCACTGTACCTTTTGGGAATGAGAAATTTGGGACTGAAAACATAGCGTGAGTTGGACTGTATTTCTCTGCTTTCTATTAATAGGGTAGAAGGAACGGCCATACTGGCATTGTATAATAACACCATCAGTGACTTCCTTTCCAGAGGTAAATCTTTTATAGTTGAATACAAAAGATGAGAAATAGACTCATTCAAAGAAGGGGAGGGGAAGAAAGAAACCTAATCAGGGCTTAAATGAAAACCTCAGGAAATATGAAGGTACAACTTGTTCTACATGTTGCTCTTGAATGGTCACAGAGTTATCATCCAACCCACACACACACGCTCATACAAAGGTCAAGTGGGAAAACACGCTCCAGAAAAGTAAAGTGAGGGGAAGCCAAATCACTTCAAAACCAGGTGGAGAGCAAAGTGCAAGAGGAAGGGGATGGGGGAGAAAGGTAGCTAGGAAGAAGTCAAACTGTCAGAGATAAAATGCTTTTGTGGGGAGTATGAGTATTATGTTGTGAAAAGCCCGCTGCATTGATAATAGTGTTGTACAGCTACCTACACTCAACATCAGCCCCTGTCTTGCTAGTACAGTGAAATTCCATCACCTTTCACTTCACTTTAGCAGAGCAGCAGCGTTCATGGATCATCTTCATCTGAAGAACTCAAAAAGGACTTTGCACATTGGGCATGTCTGATACAAATTGCTCACATTCTCACTTTAAAGCACCATGCCCCTGTGCTTTAATAGTTGCACATCAGGTAGAAATTCAGAAGGTAAGGTTCCTTTTTTCAGCACAGAAATATAGCCATGATGAAAGCTGCAAGGGCTGGATTTCCTGCTTCTTGTGGAATTGTTCAACACATTGGCATCCTCCAAGGAAAAATGCAGCAGCTGCCATAGCCATCTGTTGACAACTGTCTGAAACAGAGTCACCCAGAGGTAGACTTGGCAGCAAAAAACCAAGGGGCAGATAAAGGGTTTCCCATCAAACAATTTGCTTGATTCACAGTTGGGAAAATTATTCACATTAGTTATGCAGGAAAGGTAGGATGGGCAAGAATAACATGTCATTGTTGAGAGGAGGAAATTTCTGTTTGAGCCACTCAATTAAGCTGGTGTGCATTGTCCTCCTGGGTCAACAACTGTCTCCATCTGCCTTGTGCAGAAGCAGTCAGATACCTACTAGCTGAAGATAGGTGACCTTCAAAGATCTGTGAGCTAATGTAATGTTATGTGGGAATAACCTTGGGAGACAGGACAGACAACCACAGACTGGACAATGGTTGTGTAAAAGGTTTCTCAGCCCACAGAAGGAGGGAGGGCATGGGAAACATTTCAGAAGGGACCTTCCCTAGTTTTCTGGAGAGTAAAAGGAATGGAGGGGAGAAATACTTTCAGTCTTGCAAGATTCTGTTAATGTAACCTTACAATAAAGATAGAGCTAGTACTCCTGGTTGTGCTTCTTCTCTGGACTACTTTGCAGGGCTAACAGCTAAACAAGCCAGGAGACACCTAGTACTGTTTTGGAATTAGACTAAGTTACAGTGTTATAGAATACATGGCTTACTCCACTGCAAGAAAAGAGGAACTTCCTGTTCCTTAACAGCTGCATTTCCTTGTCAGAGATAGAAGGACAGAGGTGTGGAGCTCATAACAAGACACCATGGCTGCCATCTTTCAGATTTTGACACCTCTCACAGATGCAGATGCCACTCCATCCATCCACCCCTCTTTAATAGTATCCCTCACCTGAAAGTAAATGTACATTTCCCATAACTCTTTCAGAAACCAAAAATTAGGCTGATACTTGTAGAATAAAACTATGCACAATATTAGAGAAATGTAGATGCTCAGCAATGCATTTCCAGCCACATCAGAGTATGTTCACAGTATGTCTTGTGAAGCTGGGCTCAAACATCTCTCTTTTAGATCTTTCTTTCCAATCACACTAAAGCTTCATGAAACATTAATTACAGGGAAATTATCTTCAAACACAGAATTTCCAAATGTAGGAGAAAATCACTTTGGGTCCTTTAACATTTGGGAATTGTTTCTGTATTGCAATAGCTGTAATTCCAGAAAAGGTGCTGAAGTAGTTATGTCATTGGTCATTTAATGACATTAAGGGGAACTTGCAGAAGAAAACCTCATATGAAAAGCTGAGTGAATAGTATTTCACCAGAGGAGGAGGAGGAATCTTCTTTCCACACAAGCTCTCCAATTATAGCTCTCCCTGCTGCACTGTTATGAAATGGACATAGTTTGGGAATAATCCATCTCTACCATTATTGAGGAGAGCCAATTTGGTGTAGTGGTTAAGGCATCAAGCTAGAAACCGGGAGACCATGAGTTCTAGTCCTGCCTTAGGCACAAAGCCCGCTGGGTGACCTTGGGCCAGCCCCTCTCCCTCAACTCTAGGAAGGAGGCAATAGCAAACCACTTCCAAAATCTTGCCAAGAAAACTGCAGGGACTTGTCTGTGTAGTTGCCAGAAGTCAACACTGGCTCGAAGGCACACACACATAAAGAAACCCCAATCATCATTGATATTCTGTCTTGCTATATTTTGTTGTCACCAGTAGGATCCCAGCAAACATTAGATCTTGATTGGCCCCAAACTGATCAGCCTGATCCCTTTCTTTCCCCAGGTTTTCTCCTGTCCTCTCCCTCCCTCACCATTCATCCTCCTCAGGCTGGTGTTTCTGTCTTACCTCACCGGCCACCTGCTTGTTTACTGAAAGTCAACATAAGCAGAAGTGTGTGAGAAAGACATGTCTTTCAGAACATGCTGTTATGCCATAATCCCTGCTGGGAACGTGGTCAAAGTTTTGTGCAATAACAGCAGATCTTCCATCTGAGCATCTCTTCTCAAACAAAAGGCAGTTAAATCAGTTAAAATTGACAAAGGAGGAGGGGTGGACAAGTGCAATCAAATCACTAACACCTATCGATGTTATGTGGTAGGCTTTGAAATACATCTAGCATTTTGAAACCTGGATGGTTTTTCCATAGTCACTGCCAGAATGGGGCAGGAGAAAAAGAGAAGTAGGAGCTTTGAGTGAAATAATGCCACAAAATAAAAAGAACTGATTGTAAACTGTAATTATCAACATCAAGAAACTACAATACTTGAAGAAGTTTTAAATACCAAGCCAACCTTGTCTGCAAAGAAATATATAGATTCTTATTTTTTAAAAAAGGAGTCCTGTGAACCATTTGTCAGCATATGGTTTTCAAGGAGTAGCTTTCTCTTAAGTGTCTGCAGAAGAAATTTGATTAATTTAAGTGATGCTCTATGTACGTGCATGGAAAGGTACCTCAGTGAGAATAAAGCTTTGGCTAATGACAGAGTGTATATATAGAAGAGCAAATACAACACAGTGACTGATTGGAAAATTCAGAAGGACTGGTATGTATGTATTAACAAAACAAGGTTGTAGAAAATAATGGTACAAAAGAAACTTTTTGGAAACAAAGGAACAACCATTGTTTGGAGATAGAGATTGGTTGTGACAGGACCCAAAAAATCACCCTAGTCAAGGTGGTGAAGTAATTCCTAGTAGAGAGTTTTAGGAAGTGCAAGCTGTCAGATGGGACCCATTCTTTTTGGGTTTAGATGCAGTGTGCTTCATTCAATAGATGATTGAAATTTCTGATCTGGACTAAACTTGCTGCTATTTTCTCCCACTTCTTCATAATATGTAGAATGGAGCTATTAGTGTTCAGCTGAAAGGAGAAACTAATTTACTCCCTTTATAGAACGTCATTTCTTTGAATTTCCCATGAGGGATGCTTCTAATTCATTGAAAAACACTTCCCAGGATAAATTGTTGTTATTATTATTCCTGACTTCATACCCTGAAATAGCTATAGCTTCATCAATTTTAACCTGGCCAACTCTCACACATACAAGCTCACACACAGAGAATTCAGCACTATTAAAGCAATTTCTTTTTTTGATTTTTTCTAAAATGTTGAAGATATTGCTTAGTTTATCTTTCCTCTAGAGTAGCCTGAATCTTAATAAGCCTATCAGTCTATAGTGGTAATTGATCTGGATCTGGACTCCTGCTTAAGATGGACTCTACTGGAGTGAGCTAAGCAGCATTTAGACTATTAGGCCCACCATAAATTACACACTATTCCATTAATAGGTTGGCAACTTCCTGAATTCTCCCCAGAATACTCAAATCCCTCATGATGCACAGCCAGAGTACCACTGATGTATTATTTCAGTAGTACTGAAGTGTTAGCCAACCCAAATAAAAATAAATACAACTGGAGTAGTAATAGAATATACCTGATAGAAAGTTTTGGGAGGATGGCAGAAAGTTAAGTCACAATTCAATGGAAGACAATAATCTAATGTGAAGGGTTTTGGGTTCATTCAACCTCTGGTATCTCTAGAAAGAAAAATCATAAGTAGCTGTCAGCTGTACAAGGCAGACCAGGCCAAGAAATAGACTTCACAGAAGACTAAAAGCTATTTTTATTTAGATTGGCTGTGGTAATATAATCTTGCAAGTCTGACTGTGCTTCACCTCCTCCCTGTGTTATATTCATGTGAATTTGGGGGGGGGGGTCCATCTGAGATATTTTTGTAATCCTCCCACATCGTTTGGACTTAAGCCATGATTGATATTGTATCTTCCCTCTCTCCATCAAGGTCATCTTCTTTGCTCTCTACATCAGCCAGTGACTGGAAAGGTATCTCCGGCACAGCTTACAGCAGCATCAGCTGGGTAAATAGTGGACAGGATCTATACGGAGGTCTTTTTATCTTTTTTAACCATGGAGTAGCATTTTTCCAAAACAAAGTGTCATATCTGCAAAAAGTGAACAAGGGACTAGAAAGGCCATATATACTTAATAGCACTGTAATTCCAGGCTCCAATAACTGTAGTGTTCATTTATTTTAATCCCAGGGCAGTTTGGAGTTAAACTAACTTTGCCTGGGTCAGCCAAGTCATCCATACAGCAGTGATAGCACGGATAGAGCGTTAACCCTCTCATCCAGCTGCCAGAACAGAGACAAAGTCCTAGAGCAGCTCCAGAAGATTTGAGGCTGCTATAGGAATTCTATCTCAGTTGTCTGCTTACTCTGCCCTATACATGCAATATGAGGAGTGAAACACTGGGGAAAAATAATTGGGAAACCCTCCCGACCCTCTCCGTGTTGTCCAGTATGGATTATTTATTGCTTCATGTTGCTGCTCCCCTTGACCAGAGCATTGAAGAGAGTGTACTGTGCACATGATGGAAAGTCTATCCCAGGGAATGGCTGACTTGTGTTGTTGTGTCGAGCGAACATGGTCAGGGAATATTTGTTTGCCTAGATTGCTCAGGGTTTCTTTGCTTTTCTCCATTTTTACCTCCTTTGAGCAGCGTCTTCTGTGGACCAACTTGTCTGCTTATTCCTATCAAACTCCATGTGACAGCAACCTCTTCTGCTCTGAACCTGCAATTCCAACAGTTTGAAGCACATGTAATCCAGCAACATCCAGAAGTAGCCACTGCTCTAAAGAGCAATCATAAACCAGGCTGAGAAAGAAATAATCTGTTGAAGACAAAGAGCCCAAGAATGACAGATTCAAGAGTGTGTTTTGGGAATTTAGAGTGATATGGTTGGAATCACACTGGAATGAAGACTCACTTAGAGCCATTTTGGGGCTAGTTGCTGTCATTATAGAAAGCTCCTGTACAACTTAGCCCTCTTTTGACTTAGACGCTACATTAAATTGTGGAAAATACCCTTTATATTTAAGCTCCAGCCTCTCAGATATTTCCTGACATACTTTAAAATATTTTATAAAGCTATGTTTTATAAACCTTCTTAGGAGTAAAATCTGTTGAACATAATTGAAGTGTGGCTTACTTTTAAGGAGATATGCCTAGGACTGCCATATCAGTGCCTTTCCCACTGCTGAGCTGAAGGCTGATCCCTGCCCTTCCTCTAGGGCAGTGTTTTTCAAACTTGGCAACTTTAAGATGTGTGAACTTCTTCTCCATGCTGGCTGGGGAATTCTGGGAGCTGAAGTCCACACACCTTAAAGATGCCAAGTATGAAAAACACTGCTCTAGGTATTTGTTCTGAATTGAATTGTCTTGACTATTTGTGTGCAGAGCACACAATAAGCAAAGAGATTGGTTGATTGCTTCAGTTTTCCTCTTCATATCATCACTGGATAGCAGAAAAACCACCCATTAATCAGGCATTGCACCAAGGATGGATTTGACTCCAGTGTTCTATCAATAATCTTTAGACTCCTTCTTGTTGTCTTCCTCCTCCTATACTCTATTCTGCCATAAGCAAAATTGAATAACCTTTCTTAAAAAAGAAAAGTAGAGCAGAATTGGGGAGAAGGCTGAATCACGAGCAAAGGCATCCATGTGGTGATCAAAAAAGTCAAGATGGTAGCTATGACCATGTAAACAATGCATCCATCCTTTTTAAAAATAAGTATTGCATGTTAAAAGGGGGAAAGGGATTCAATTACACAGTCACAGCCATCATCTTGACTTTTGGGACCCCCTTCCCAGAGACCCCTGGTCACAAGCAATTCTTTTATTTAGGGTTTCTCCCCAGTTCCATTCCTTTGCTAATTTTCAGATTCCTCCATGTTCTGTTCAAGAGGTGGGAGGGGGGTGGGCTTGGTCCCACCATGTTGCAATTACATTATTTCAACCTTTTGCTAAACTAGTAAGAGTTAATACACTTGCAATAGTGCCATCTGAGTTCTGCAGTTCTGATAAACCATTATTTAAATTTACTGGTCCATGATTTCTTATACTATTCTGTTCCCACCAGTTCATGGAGGACATAAAAGGGTGAAATCTCTATTTGGGGCAGGAAACCATTGGCATATAGCTAGGGTGGGGTTGCCAGAGGAAGGAGGAGCCCCTTTTACAGCCCAATGAGGTGAGAATAGGAATTAAACACAGCTATCATAAATCAAGTGCACTTATTACCTTATTTGGTCAAAAAGCTGTAAATTAGGCCTCAGCCATACCTCAGAACTACAAAGGGCAAAGCAGGAGTAGTGTTCAAGTCAGACCAAGTATCATGGTTCTAGAAAGAAACCCACACCCAGTGTCAAGGTTCAAATGGTGAATTGGTTGCAGTTGTGGGGTCAGGTAGGGGATCAGGGAATTTTCAAAGGCAGGCACAAGCCACTTGGCTTGAAGGTACGGCTGTCCCTGAAATCACTCCAGCAAGAAACTGGCCTTTCCCAGGTGCAGCTGAAGCTAAGCAGCTTTGATTTACTAAGGCCTGATAATGTGAAGCTTTAGCTCCACTGGAAACCATCCTGCCTGATTTCTGGTTCTCCACCTGCTGTGTTCCTGAGGGCTGGAGAGTGGGTGACTCCAGGAGTCTTCAGTATAAGGATTGGGAGCAAAAGGACCTACAACTCATCTTTCATTGCTGGTATTGGGGCTTGTTTCTGGGTTGCCAACATTTCTTGGCTGGATCCTCTTCTGAGGAAGATAACATGTCTGCTGGGCCCTGCTAACCCATATTAAAAAGTGTAGGTGTGCTGTTCTTGTGCTGATCTGAAGGACCATGGCACAGCATTGCTACATCTAGCTCTTTAGGGTAACAGCAGCAGAGAGGCATAACCAGGGACTAGATGGGAATAAAGTATGCCCACATCAGCCTGAAACAATCAATAATGCTCCCTGGTGGCAGCAGGATTCTCCTATGCTGCCCCCCTCCGCAGGGAGGTGGGACCTATTCGAACGGTCCGCCCCCGGCGCCTGATGGACCCGCACGGGTTCCAAAGGGAGCTGGGGGGTGTTCCTGAGGCCTTGCTGCACGGTCCAGCGGAGGCTCTGGCCGCAGCCTGGAACAAGGAGGCGGCTGGGGCCTTGGACAGGATCGCGCCTGCGCGCCCTCTCTTGGCCCATCACTCCTGGCGCTCCCCATGGTTCACGGAGGAGCTGAGGGAGTTGAAAAGGGCTAAGAGATGGCTAGAGCGCCGCTGGCGGAAAACTGGGGACGAATCAGACCGAACACGGGTTAGAGCTGCCATTAAGGCCTACCTAGTGGCGGTAAGGGCGGCGAAACATCAATATTTCTCTGCTCTTATTGCATCCTCAGAGTGTCGCCCTGCAGCCCTGTTTAGGGTTACCCAGGCCCTCCTGGGAAAAGGGGGGGCGGAGGACTACTTGCAGGGTCATGCAGAGGAATTTGCTGAACACCTGATGGATAAAATTGCTCAGATCCGTTCCCAGTTGGAAGCCAAGCGTGGAGTAGGTCCAGAGGAGTTGCCCGGGGAGCGTTCTTGCCCAGTTATCTGGGAACGGTTTGATCCTGTTGTCCCTGAGGAAGTGGACAGGGTCCTTGGAGCTGTCAGTGCGACCACCTGTGATTTAGATCCGTGTCCCTCCTGGTTAGTTAAATCTACCAAGGAGGTGACCTTAGGGTGGGTCCTGGCGATGGTTAATTCATCCTTGCAGGAGGGGGTGTTCCCAAAGCCTTTCAAAGAGGCTTTGGTCCGCCCACTCCTCAAGAAGCCGTCGCTAGACCCCACCCTTCTGGACAATTTTCGTCCAGTCTCCCACCTCCCCTTTTTAGGGAAGGTGGTAGAAAAGGTGGTCGCGCGGCAGCTTCAGAGGATCCTGGAGGAAACGGATTATCTGGACCCCTATCAGTCAGGATTCAGGCCCAGTTATGGGACAGAAACAGCATTGGTCGCACTTCTAGATGATCTCTGGCGAGAGCGGGATGGGGGGAGTGCATCCATCCTTGCTCTTCTTGACCTCTTGGCGGCATTCGATACCATCGACCATGGTATCCTTTTGGGTCAGCTGCGGGAGTTGGGGTTGGGTGGCACAATGTTGTGCTGGTTCAGCTCCTTTCTCCAAGGCCGAACGCAATCGGTGTTGATAGGGAGCGAGAGGTCCAGCCCCCGGCCCCTACTTTGTGGGGTGCCACAGGGGTCAGTGCTTTCACCGCTCCTATTTAATATCTACATGAAACCGCTGGGTGAGATCATCCGGCACCATGGGGTGAGGTATCATCAGTATGCTGATGATACCCAACTATACATCTCCATCCCAGGTGCCCTAAGTGATGCTGTGACTGCCCTCTCGTGGTGCCTGGAGGCTGTGGGGGCCTGGATGGGGGACAACAGGCTTCAGCTGAACCCTGGTAAGATGGAGTGGCTGTGGATTCGGGGAGCCTCAAGATCTAGGTCTTTGTCATCTTTGGTTCTTGACGGGGTTGCACTACCCCAGACAGACCCGGTGCGTAATCTGGGGGTTCTCCTGGACTCACGACTCCTGCTCGAAGAGCAGGTGGCAGTCGTGGCTAGGAGGGCCTTTGCACGACTCCGTGTGGTGCGCCAGTTACGCCCCTTCCTGGATCAGGGGGACCTCCGCACGGTCACTCATGCCCTGGTCACCTCTGGGTTGGACTACTGTAATGCACTCTACATGGGGCTACCCTTGAAGAGTATCCGGAAGCTACAGCTGGTGCAGAATGCGGTGGCGCGGACAGTTCTTAATGCCCCTAGGAGGGCACATATAACACCGCTGTTGCGCGAGCTGCATTGGTTACCGGTTTGTTTCCGGGTCCAATTCAAGGTGTTGGTTATTACCTTTAAAGCCCTTTATGGCACAGGACCAGGTTATCTGAGGAACCGCCTCGTCCTGGTCACTTCAGCCCGTCCCACTCAGTCCAGCAGAAGGGGCAGGTTGCAGACCCCACCAGTCAGGGAATTTCGATTGGTGGGGTCGAGGCAGAGAGCCTTTTCTGCTGTAGCGCCCGCCCTATGGAACATCCTGCCTCCTGAGGTCTGGTGTGCCCCCTCCCTCATGGCCTTCAGGAAAGGTATTAAATCCTGGCTCTGCCAGAAGGCCTGGGGGCCAGAGGGGGGCCCGCACCTGTGGAGATGGCTGGTGGGATGATTGGTTGTCTCCCCCCCCCCAGCATCTTACAGGTTTTTTAAGGCCATAAACCAGAGGAGGTTTTTTAGGGTTTTTAATATGTTTTTAATTATTTATACTTTTTAGCCATCTCGGTGAGAGCTGTGTTTTTATTGTGAGCCGCCCAGAGTCACCCGTTGGGGGAGATGGGCGGCATACAAGCTGAATAAATAAATAAATAAATAAATAAGTACCTGATCCTTCTCACTACTGGTCATCTGACTTCACCTGTGATGTAAAGGGTATAAGGTTTACCTCGTTCGTGTAGAGAAACTCTCGTGACACGTGTGTTCAACAAAGAAGTTTACTCAAGCATAACGTATGTAATTACAGACAAAGCCAGGAGTGGCTTGGCACATCTTATCACACAATTTATAGTCCTCCTGTTCCCCCGCTAGCCCCGTTGCTAGGTTACATATTGCAGATTATAGATTACTCACATTAATCCCCCCTTTTACTTGAATGGCAGGTTCAGCCCAGTTCTTTTGTTTCTTTGATTGTTGTTTTCCGATGGCGTGGTTGTTGCCTTCGTTGGGTCTTTCTGTTGTGCGCAAAGCCGGGAGTTTCTAATCGCGCGCTGATTGCTCTTCCTCAAATCCGCGGCTCTTCCCTTTGTCTATAGCGTCCGCGGCCATCTGGCGTTAACACAACACATCGGCTACCAATTTAGTTAAGCGGCACCAGCTGGCCCATTAATTAGTTTGCGGTTTCGCACTTCCTCTTTCCTTGCTAGCACTTGAGCGGTGAAACTGACTAAGCGTGGCTGGGCAAGTTCCTAGACGTGCCGTGCCAGCTGAACCTGACATACCACCCCCCTGAAGACAAGTCCCCCTCCTTAATTGGGCTACTAGGGTACTGCCCCCCCCATCGGCCATAATGGTGTGCCTTGGCTTGGGGCTTTGGCCTTACCATGGCCGGGTCACTTATTGGCCGGGTCCCCGAAGATTCTCCTTCCCCTCCTTCGTCGTTACACACGTTGAGCAGCTGGCCACGTATTCCCTCGTATCCCTCCGGAGGGACGGCCACCAAAACTGTCTGCGCAGGAGGTGGAGAGTCCTAACGAACCTGCAATGTCCCGTAATCCCGTCGATGTGCCTGCTCCTGAGCACCTCCGCATGGCAAGCCTCTGGCACGCAGAGTTTCCCCTTGTGCCACCACAAATCCCCTTGTTCCTTTAAGGAGTCCTTGTTGCTTGCCAGCCAGGAGTCTCTCTTGCCCGCCTCAGCTCCGGCTCATGGCCAGTGTCTGGCACGTGAAGTTTCCCCTTGTGCCCCCACAAGTCCCCTTGTTCCTTTAAGGAGTCCTCGTTGCTTGCCAGCCAGGAGTGTCTCTCACCTGCCTCCGCGTAGGCGTGCCTCAGCTCTGGCTCTGCTTCCTTCCCCTCCTTCTCTTCTGGGGTTTGGATTCTGTCTTTTGTCACTAGCTGGGTCGCCAGGCCCATCGATTTGAGCGGCAACTCCTGCAGGGTCCTACAACCCACCAGGTTCCCCTGGCCACAGTAGGGTCCCGGTATACTACCAGCTTCTCCACCCTCCACTGGGGCTTGGATCCCACCTTCTGCCACTAGCTGGGTCACAGGAACCATTGATTTGGGTGGCAACTTCTGTAGGGTCCTACCACCCTCCAGGTTCTCCTGGCTGTGGTAGTGTCCTGGTATACTACCAGCTTCTCCACCCTCCACTGGGGTTTGGATCCTGTCTTTAGCCGCCCACTGGTTCGCCGGGACAGTTGATTTAGGCGGGGTCCTATGGCCTTCCAGATCCTCCTGGCCGCGGTATGGTCCCGGTCTACAGCCAGCTTCTCCACTCCCACTTGGCGTGGACCGCTCGGCTCCCGCCACTGTCGACTCTGCCCCTGCTACTGCTACCACTCTTGGCGCCAGTGCAGTCATCGCCTGCTTTGCTGCGGGGCCCTCGGGTCCCGCTGCCACCGTCTCTGCTGCTGCCATCCTCTGCATTGCTGCAGGGCCCTCGGGTCCCACCGTCACCATCTCCGCTGCTGTAGTCACCTGTGCTGCTGCGGGGCCCTTGGTTCTCGTCGCCACCCTCCCCCCTGATGCCATTGCCTGAGTTGTCGCAGGGCTGGGGCCTCTTGCCACCAGTGCCACTGCCACCTCGGTGGTCTCCAACCTCACCACTGTCTCTGTGGCTGCCCTCGCCCGCTGTGCTGGGGCCTTTTGTCGTTGATGCCAGTGCCACCTTGGCGGTCCCCGACCTCACCATCTCTGCAGCTGCCCTCACCCGCCCTATCGCTGGCCTGGGGCCTCTCATCGTCGGTGCTACCGCCACCTCAGCAGTCTTCGACATTGCCGCTGTCTCTGCAGCTGCCATTGCCCACCCTGCCACCGGGCTGGGGCCTCTCGTCGTTGGTGCCACCGCCACCTCAGCGGTCTCCGACATCGCCACTGTCTCCGCGGCTGCCATCGCCCACCCTGCCGCTGGGCTGGGGCCTCTCACTGCTGGTGCTACTGCCACCCCGGTGGTCTTCGACCTTGCCACATCTCCGCAGCTGCCATTGGCCGCATTGCCGCTGGGTTGGGACCTCGCGCTGTCAGTGCCACCACCACCTCAGCGGGTCCTGACATCGCTGCCATCTCTGCAGTTGCCAACCCCTCTTGTTTGCCGGTTGCCCCCGGCGCCATCCTGTCCTCACCTCACATGTGGTTGGTTGCCCAGTTGCCACTGCAGATTGCTGACCCTTGGCTTTCCATCCTGCAGCCGCCAGCTCCTCGAGCTCCGTGGGGTCCTCTGTTCTCGCGTCTCCTCCACGTCTCGACCCCATCTGCCCGGTGGTGCCACTGAACTGCACTGTCTTAGATGCCCAATTGATGTGCGGGTTCTGGCGCGTTAGCCATGCCAGTCCCAGCACTAGTGCGTGGTCGGCCACCAGGGTAACTACCAAGCGTAGCTCCTCCTGGTTGGTCCCAAACGTCATGCCAACCGGCTCAGTGCAATACTGCACCGCCCCCCCCCCCTGCCGTCGAACCATCCAACTGGCTGAATGCGATGGGCTCCCTGAGCCTCCTCACTCTGAGCCCCAGCATGGATGCCAGTATCGGGTGGATCAGGCAGTGGGTACATCCAGAGTCCAGCAGGGCCTCAACGTTCGCCTCTGCTTCCGATCTCACCCCCTTGAGGTGGACCCTGACCCGCATGGGTGAGCAGTCCCTGCTTTCCAGCGGGTCCTCATACTGCAGCCCCATTGGCTGCTCTGGGGTGTGCCTCAGCGTAGCCGACCTTCATCTTCCGCTGGCTCGCTCTCCCCTCCTTGTGGAGCCGGACTCCCATGTAAGCCTGCCAGCTCCGCTGCATGCCACTCCGCAAGCTGCTGCCTCCTTCCGGGGTCAGTCGGGGGTTCTTGTAGCCGGAGGTCGCTGGGGCCCGTCCTTTATGCAGTGCGTTGGGGCACCCCGCCTCGAGAGGCACTGCACCATCCGGTGCCCCTTCCCTCCGCAATGGTAGCAAGTGCCCGCAGTCTGCTGGGCCTCTCCGTCCTCGAACCTCTGCTGTTGGCTCTTGCACCTCGCCTCCAGGACTGCCTCATTACGGTTGGGCGTGGTTGGTATCTGAGCTCGGGTCCCTTGTTTCACCTGGTCCCAGGCAGCTTCCACTGTCCCCGTCAGCCAGCTCCACTCCGCTAGAGTCTCCGGGTTGTCCCTGCTGAGTGCTCTTCCCTGGATCTCCAAGTGGAGCCGATCCTGTGTAAGGAGCCAGGGTAGTTGCTCGGGATTCCCTGAGAACCTACTTCCCGAGTTCTGAACCGGGGTGCCTCCGCTGTCTGCTGGTTCTCTGTCGCGCTTCCCATCTGGCTGGTTGCTGCCACCAGCCTGGACATGGGCCTCGCGCTAGTCCCTGGTTCCGCGCTGCCCTCTGCGGCTGCCCCAGCCGGGGCTCTGGGTCCACCATGCAATGCCTGCCACATGCCCAGTACGGCTGTTGTCCGTTGCTGGAGGTCGCCCTCCAGCTGGTCCAGCCTATTCTCTGGCTCCTGGCTCCTGGACCCCTTGCCGCGGCTCCAGGTGACCTCACATCCCGTCGACCCCTCCGGCTCCATCCCACCGCCGAACGCCCACCTGGCATCCCGCACACTGGCCATGGTTGTGGGTCTGCTCCTCTCGCTCGGGACTGGCCTCGTCTGCATGACCTCTGGTCTGGTCTCCGCGCGGCTCCTCGAGCCCGTGCCCTCACTGCTGCTGGCATCACCCAATTCCTCCTTCGCCTGCATCTCTGCCTTAGGGGCCTTGCCCCGCTGAAGTATGGTCTGCAGCATCACCTGGACGGCATCCATCTGCTGCTTGACCTTGGCCTCCAGTCAGGTGAGTCGTTCCTCCAGCTCCCGGGTCTTGGGTTATGAGCCACGACTTGTCATGACCCCCCATCCTGGCGACCCGTCGGGGCCCCTGCCTCTGCTAAATGACCACCTCCTCTTTCCTTACTAGCTCTCGAGTGGTGAAACTGACTAAGTGTGGCTGGGCAAGTTCCTAGCCGTGCCGCGCCGGCTGAACCTGACAAAGGGGGCTGAGGTGGAACAGATTTTGCTCACCTTGCAGCTGACATTGGATGCTGCTGGTTTAAGGAGAAAGCACTTCTTTAACCCTGAAACAGCTGAAGATGAATTAAACATGTCTCTGTGGGCTGGCAAATGAAGGCAACATTATGGGACACAGCAGAAAAAAATGTATACCCTTATTAGGAGCAAGCCCTTAGTAGTAAAGTATTGGTGAGGAAGAAATACATTATGATGGAAAGTTAATTTTACCTTTATTCTGAAGAATTTTACTCTTCAGTGATGAAATGAACCAGAAATGTTGAGTTGTTGTATGGCATGGAAAGGGGGCATGCTTCATGTCTTAAGTTGTGCTTAAATATTAATGCCCTCCCTTGTAGAATACGCTCTTCATAATTTATGGATATGCCATAAGTTACCATAATTTTTAAAGGTGACCTGAAGGAAGAAAGCAAAACTCCAAAACCAGCAGATGTGTATTGGCATAATGTCTTTTTTAATAGCTAAGGAAGTCAAACTTTCAGTGAGAATTTTTCTTGGCAATCTTCTTTAGACACTCATGTCAAACCAAGGAAATGTTAGAACAGAAGCGACGAAGTGGACATGAAAGACAGACAAATTAATTTTCTCTTTCTTCCATTTCATCCTTAAAGATGTGAGGTCCAATCTTGCCAGCTGCCTGATGCTATTAATCAAGTATTTGAACCATGACTCAGCATGAGTGTAACATGCAGCAGTGATTGGATTGATATGGAAAATGTCCCCACAAAGCCTCTGGATTGCAGGTTGCCCAACCCAAGTCTAGAGGAAGACAGACTGGCACTGAAGCAATTTAGGAAAAGCATTTATTACTGATTACCTTGCCCCAAAGAACAATAAGTAATATATGCTCTGCAAAGAGAAAATGTTCAATTTCAACTTAAAGACATAAGAACCATGAAAACTTTATTAAACCATGAACCATGACATGCAGTTGGCTAAATCCAAGGTAATGTGGATGTTCCATAAAGAGCAAGAAAGCACAGGATAGTTATTTCAAAGAAAATATTAGTGTAGCCTCTTACACTGGAGGTAATTTCCCAACCAGCACCTTATACAGGTAGTCCTCGCTTACCAACCACTCGTTCAGTGACTGTTCAAAGTTGCAATGGTGCTGAATAAGTGGTACTTATGACTGGTCCTCAAAGTTCCAGCTGTTGCAGTGCTCCCACAGTGATGTGATTGCAGTTCAGGCACTTGGCAACTGGCTTGCACTTATATCAGTTGCAGCATCCCACAGTCAAGTAAACACCATATGCGACCTTCACAGCTGGCTTCTGATGAGCAAAATCAATGGGGAAGCTGGCAGGGAAGGTTGCATGTCACTCTGGTAAATCTCCCAGGCCTTCCTGCACTCGTGCCACGCCATCCACCCCTCAGCTTTCCTGCAGATGCACATGACCTGTACCAAGCCTCCGAAGCCCTCCCCTGCCTCCCCTCCCCCCCACAGCTCCCCCGCACTCCTTACCTGGGATTCCTGCTGCTTCCCACTTAATGACCTGTGCATCTTGGGGTTATGACAGCAACCAGGACTGCTGGGATTGTTGTCGCTAAGTGATGAGATCACATGATGTCATGCTATACAACCACATTGTTTAGTGATGGCAATCCTGGCCCCAATTGCTGTCGTAACCTGAGGACTACCTGTATGAGTGTTCTAGAATCTTCCAGAATCATTCAACCTTATTTGAATCACAGTAACAGTAATGAGAACAGGCTTTATATTACTTCAACAAGGGATGTGTGATGCTCTGAAGATACTATACGTTACTAGTGGGGAGTCAGAAAATGGAAAAATAGGCAGTGCTTCTGTCCAGCTAGTTTATGACATTTCATTCTAGTTCCTTCCAATTTTCTATTCCCTCACCCTCTACAGGGTGCCCAGAGTGTCTTCCAAAAATCTATTCTCTTGTCTAAACTTTGGATTTCTTTCAAACCTGCCGATAGAGTACTTTTATCATGGGAAAGGGTTGGTATTATTTTGGCTATGTAAGAATAGACGCTGCCCTCTGAACTTCCAGGAGACCAAATAATTCTCCTCAATGCTCATTCCTCTAATTGCATCAGCTTATCTCAAAGAGCAACATAACCCAAACCAACTTTGCAGTAGTGTAGCAAATCTCTTGCTTAGTGCTGGGAGGCTGCTTGATAAGGCACAGTGTGAGCTCCTTGCCCTGTCTCCTTTTAGCATTAACATTTACAGTATGATTAATAGGGCTCCTAAATTATGACTGCTCACGCTCATTATCTGACAATGATTGATTGCTTCCCAACTGCCCGATTTATTAAGCAAACCTAGTGGGAAGAAAGCATTATCAAGCCATCCTTTCCAATTGCTGGAATTATATAAACGGTGAAGTTCCTTACACACTAGAGTCCCTGTGGAGGGCTATGTTAGAAAGAAAAAAATGTCACTGAACTCATCCTGTCAAATGCCCCTTTTTTATTTCCTTTATTAAAAAAAAACAAAATGGTTCAGATTAAGCCCCATCACTTTTCATTTAGCCTAACTATACAGAGCTGATTTCACATAAATTTGAAAGCATGTCCTTTGTGTACAGGTTCATGAGGTATTATGCTATCTTTAAGTCCATTCTCTTTCTTCATCCTTTCTATGGAGGCATATCAAAGGCTCTAGGGTCAACCTTGCTACAATTCCTACTCTTTCTGCTTAAATCTGGATCTCAATTCATGGAGTTGCTGCTAGCCAAAATAGGAAGTATTCATCGAAGTGTAAAGAGAACAGTTCTTTATATTAGAGCCATATATATATATACCATATACACAGTTCAATCCTGACTCCAATTTGGTGGTTCTGAAAGTGGCAGATTATGTTTCTGTAGAGGAACATAGAGATGACTTTGGTAAAGATATGCAAAGATCATTAGCAAAACATGAGCTCGGTCCAGGAAAACATGATAGCATGAGAAAGAAACTAAAGATTGCTCCATCTTGACTTTCTCTGGCATGAGGGGGAGGGAAGGGGAAACAGTGTCAGGCGTTCAAGATTCTGTTATTATAGCCTATATCAATAAAGCAGAGTTCTAGTATATCTTGTGGTGTCTGTATCCTGGTCTGGCCTGCCTCAATGGGCCAACAGTTTCAGATGATTTGGAAGATCACCTCCAGTCAATACCAAAAGCTTTTCTGTTGAGTAATATGTAGAAAACAACCAATAGCTGCACAATTTTTTAAAATTAACAAAATGGGATGACATTGTCAGGCATAACCCTGTGAAGATAACATCTGTCAAACTTTCAGCAGATGTACTGGTGAATGTGGAAGCAACTTTAAAAATAAATAAATAAAACGAACACTCATATTTTTGTTTGATTGTTTGTTTGAATGAAGATATGAAGAAGTACTTTGAAAGATCAGCCTATCATTAGGTTTGCTGACTTCTGCTCAGCCTCTCTTTTTTCAACGAACTGAACAGAACTGATAAGATGGGCTCAAAGCTTATAGATGCTTCATTGAGAAAGGGAATGATTGTGGCTGGCTCAAAGGAGATAGATGTGGTAATATTCCTAAAAAAACAAAACAGCCCTTCTTTGGGTTCACAAATATCTCCTCTGGAGGAAAAGATATAGCCCTGGTTTAGGGGCTTTGAATGAAAAGCTGGTCTAGACCTTCAATCCAAGTTTGGTCCTGGATTTGGCAGTGAAACAAATGTTTCCCTCTAATGAATGCCCTCTTTTGAGAATAAGAAGTGAAAGTGTTTCCATTTGGTAGCTTTGGATAACATTGATCATGGTCTCTTGCTTCACTGGATATGGGAACTGCAACTGGAAACCACATGCAGGGAACTTGAGGAGATCATAATAAAGGTAAATTGTTTTGTATGATTATAAGGTAGATCTATCAGTCACTCAGTTTACCTTTCTCTGTTTTCCCTGTCTGGTGTTTTACAGATCACCTTCTTTCAATAGCCTTCCAAATTGCCAATTGATTCTCAAAGCTTTGGGGATATCCAAATGCAACCAACATATATCTCTGGATGGATTTGATTTGACTCCAGAGTCAGCCAAAACCAATGCACTGCCCTCTTTTATATACTTGGGTGTCAGATCTCTCTCTCAATCAATCTTTGCTCTGAAAATACAGTGTTTTCTTTATCCAGAAATAACACAGCAGGGAGACCCTAAGACCTTTTCATCCTGTTTTCTTGATAACACAATGAAGGTTACCCTTTAGTCATACTGAAGCCCCATATGGAGTCTTGCCAGAGAAACCGCATTCATTTAGTTCCTTTCACAATATTCCTAGCTCTTGTGGACACTTATGTGTAGTTGCTCTTACTCATGCCATGCCTGCCTTGATAAAGAGAACAGAAGGATAACCGTTCTTTAGATTTAAAATAATTGTACCACTGAACTGGAAACATTGCTCAGAGTGCTTTACGTTTAACCCATTCAGTTAAAGAATAATATTTTGGATATCTTATTTTCTGATGGTCTTCTTCCATTATTCAGCAATGACTTATGCAACTGTTTCAGTTGGGGAAAATTTTTTGAATGCCATTAATAAATCCAACTGCTTACTTCCAATGTGTAATTTAGCTTTAAGTTATTTACTCTATATGATTGCACAGGATAGCTCTCAGTTATGGGAGAAATCAGATAGTTCCTTTCCAGTTTCCATTTAAAAATTCTGAGGATATTCTATCATCAACAATTTAATCAACTGCTTCATTAACAACAACAGCAACAAAAATCAAACAAAAAATCCAATATCAAGTAGAGGGGAGAAATGGTCCTCAAGGGCTGTGATTAAAATTATACATCTTTCAAGATGTTTTTAATTGCTTTGGAGTGAGTGAACTTAACCTCTAGTTTATCATAACATGACCATGATTTCTTGTAGGGGAAAAACAGTATCTTAGACCAATTCTTATATTAATTCATTTGATTTCTGCTTTTTAGGTCGCAACTTGATTAACTAAGCCATCTGAATTCCTGCTTTGTGAACTGTGAAAGGCAAATTAAAGAATTTGAATCTGAGGGTTTTGCCTATAAAATTGAATGACCTGTAGGTAAAGGTATATTACCTTATCTGTATTTAATCTTCCCGTGGCCTTCCTCACTGCTTTTTCTAGTCTTAATTTCTACTCTTGTTTCTCTAGAGTATAAGCTGTATTCTAATTCAGATGTAACAAGAAGCCATGAATGACTTCTTAAATGAACCACAGCATTCCATGAATGAGGCATCAATTTTTGTTATAAAACTAACCACAGTTTCTAATGACATCCAAGGACAATGAATGGTGGCCTGTTGAAATTATAGTTACAGTCAGATTGTGGTTTCAAAATGTGATGGATCTAGAGGAAAGAGATTTTCTCCATTTTGGGGTAGGGTTCCCACTCCCACTCCCCAAATTACAACAGGGTTCCACCAGCCCAGCCAAAACTACTGATATATCTTTGGAATGCCTTAATGGTACCAAATAATTCATATTTTAGTACAAATCTGTTTTAAAAGTTTGATTGGTCAAACCAGATATATTTGTAAAAATGAGAAACAGAGAAGAAGCAAATGTACGAGATCTGCAAGAAGGAAAATCTAACAGAAACTAAAACTTTCACCCATCCCTGGTGAGGTTCCCTGTACGGTACCATTCTATGGAGAACTCAGCAAAAGCAGCACAGTTATTTCATGTTTACCTTGCTTATCTTTCATACTGGAGATTAACTGTCTAGATCAGGGGTCCCCAAACTCTTCAGATCATCAATCCTTTCATGAAATTTCAGATTGTTATATGAAAATAACTTAATAAAAACTACTTTAACTAATAGTGCTATGAATGATGATGATGATGATGATGATGATGTTGATGGATAGTCCCATCGATCCTTGAGGGTTGACACTAACCACTTTGGGGAACCCTAATCTAGATTTTGCCTCCTCCTTCAAGCCATTGCTTAGATGTCTAGAGTGCTTTTAACCCCACACTCATGATATTTCTACCTAGTAGACATTTCTTAATTACTGTTCCCATTACTCTACAAATATTCTTTATTATCGCTGCCATCAACTCTCTTAAATTTCTTAATTGCCACTACGATTAAGCCTATAAGATTACTGCTGCCATTACAGTATAGAGCCTACTGCTCAGATTCAGATTTCTGTGCCTCTACAAACAATTTGCTTTTGCCATCTACTTTTCTAAGCCAGTATCTTCTAGATATTTTGGGATAATAATTCCCATGAATCCAAACACCACAACCAATGACACATTATGGAATCTGTAATCCAAAAAACCTGGAGGGCCACCGTTTGCCTATCTTTGTTCTAGACCAGTAGGGAAGTCATGATGCATTCTTGATAAATGTCCTTTGTTTTGACTGTCCCTGTAACTGCTCCAACTTATGTTTCTGCTTACCTTTATTTAAAATGGGTTTTCTAAGCTATCAGGAGGCTCTAAGCATGGACTGTGGCACTAAGGCCAAGGCAGTTTATTCTGTGT
The DNA here is from genome assembly GCA_030867105.1 of Liasis olivaceus. NCBI lineage: Eukaryota > Metazoa > Chordata > Lepidosauria > Squamata > Pythonidae > Liasis > Liasis olivaceus. Next base: position 17,363,511 of record CM061355.1, on the reverse strand, counting down.
CTATTCATCAGATAATGAGCCAAGAGAATGGCTATTGCTAATTAGAATTGCTATTCATCTCCTCCAGGTGTTTTGAATCAACTCCCATCAGGCAAACCAGAATAGTCAAGGAATGTGGAGTTCCAAAGTTTTGGAGGACATTGCACTGCCTACCTTGAGTCTACTTAATTTGAAAAATATATTTGCACTTAGTCCTATCAACTATTTCCAAGTTGGACCTTACAGAAGCTTGATCCACAGATGGAAACTGAACATCCTAGAAGAACTGTCTTTTTTTCAAATAGTACATTGAAATTTAGCTTATTTCTTCTTTTTTAACCTTGAAATATTGAATGGTTGAAAACCACTACCTTCTGGAATCAGTATAAGTATTGGAAATGATGCAAGTTTCCTTTTAAACTGTAGGAATTAATCCATTTACAAGCAAGTAGCAGTGAGCTGAGAAGGAGAAAAAGTTAGCTGTAAAGAAAGATTACACTGAGATAGGATGCAGTGACAAAAAAGGGATGGTTGCTTGAGATGAGTGTTCTGCTTCTATGCTTTTGGACTCTTAAGAAGCTTCTGCACCAAAAGCTGGATCTACTGGGCAAATTCCTAGCCACGACATCAACAGTAGAAGCTAGGGGCCACTGGGTAAGATAGGAAATCACTTTCTTTTTTTTAGCATGTTTTTTAAATTCATCAACTTTTTTAAAAAAGAAAATAAATAATACAAAGTAAGTGGACAAAGAAGGTACAAAAGTTGTACAGTTAGTATTGTGTTGATGAGGGATTAACCATAAAAACCAAAATACTCTGACCGATGTACAAGAACATCACTTTCAAAAGAACAAGCAGATCCCTGTGTAGATGGAAAAGGAAAGAACCAATGGAGCTTTCAGAGAAATTGTCATCTTTTAACAAGGCCCTTCTGGAACTGCCTCTCCGTGTGAAGGATCGTGCTAAGGAACCCCTTGATTTTTTTTCTTCAAGTACAGGAGGAAATGCAGCAGAGAAACCTTAAGCACAGGATAGACTTGGCTCAGGGACTGTGTGATCCAGATCACATGCAGCTTTGGGATTCATGCAGCACAGCAGTTCCATAACAACTCATTTGTAAGGAAAGAGTTGTATGAAATACGCTATTCTGAACATATATAGATTTTATTTGTCTCACTAATGCTTGCTTGCAACTAGGCCTTGCGTATCTTGGCTCAATGTGTGTGTGGTTTAGAGGGCAACATCCTGAAATCTGACCTTCTGTAGTGTATTGTTGTGGTCCAAAGGCAGCAGGGAAGGTCAAGTCCCCAGCAGTAAGGGGTTTTTCTAGGCCTATCCAACCCTCATTCTGCCAAAATAGCAGCAATGGGGACAGCCTTTGTATCGTTTTGATGGGAAGGATTCAGGAAAGGATGGATTGTGTGGGTGTGAATATTGTGAGGCAAATTGGAAGTGTGTTGAAAGTACCTCAAGTTAGGTGGGAAAAACCAGATGATACCGGTTTGAGGGAGGTAGAAAGGGACTGTCTCAAGGATGCATGTGTGTGGATGAGAATAGCTGAACTTTCCTGACCCTTAGCTTCCTTCCCCTAGTGAGGTAATTCCACACCCTGGGTGGAGACCTTGATAAGATAAGGAAGTAATGAGGGGTTGTTATGTAACAGGTGGTTCTTGCGCCGTTGTTGCAACTGACAGAAAGTTTGTAATTTTGTTACTTTTAGTGGTAAATAAAAGACTTTGCTGCTCGAGGCACAAGGCTCTTGCTCCTTTAGAGGCAGGAGTCCTTTTTGCAGAAGTACAGTGGTACCTCGGGTTATGAACGCCCCTCCTTACGAATTTTTCGGGATACGACCAACTCCGGTCCCAAAAATTTACCTCGCCATGCGACCTCCACCTCGAGCTATGAACCGGATCCGCGGCCATTTGCCCTGCTGCCACGTGGTCGTGGCTTCCTGTGGGCGAGATCGCGGTAGCAAGGGGACGTTCGATGAGGCTTGTGGTGTGTTTTGTGGCGTTTGGAAGGTTTTTGGTGTGCTTGTCAGCATGGCTCCAAAGAAAATGCAGAGCAGGCTTGGCAAGAATAAGGCTTTGAAGAAAAAAGTGGGGAAATTTGCCTCGTGGTGCGACCAAATTCGGAGGGCGGAACGGATTAACCGTATTTACATTGAACCTTATGGGAAAATTTACCTCGCGTTGCGACCAAATCAAGTTGCGATCAGAGTCACGGAATGGATTAAGTTCGTAACCCGAGGTACCACTTTTACTTCAATAAAAAGTTTTCTTTCACTCCAACCCGTGTGTTCATTGGACTCACCCATTGGGAATAATGCCACCTTTTGGCCAACAGTTTCAGTGACTGCTGGGTGATGCTCTGAAGTTGTTATAAATGATAAGCAGGGCTTTGATAACAAACAAAATAACTTATCACTGGGCATATATTTATTTATTATATTCATATCTTGCTGCAACCCAGTTAAGGATTTTCAGTGGTTCACAGATATAGACATACGCTACTAAAAAATCCACGGTAAAAAATACAACTAGAAAAATAACAATAAACAGGGTTGGTCCCCAAACATGCTATGAAAGAGCTCTGTTTTAAGCTGTTTGCAGAAGGCAGTTAGGGAGGGAGCCAATCAAATTTCAACTGGGAGACTGTTTCACACCAAGAAGCAGCACCTCCTGGCCTCAGCCCCCCTTACTTCCCCTAAGTGGTGGACCATAAGCTGCTTCTCTTTGGCAGATCACATAGGTTGGACCAATTCTAGCTGGAAAACCGCCAGCCCTTTGAGGTGGGCCCACAAGAAACACTAGAACTCTACTTGACTACAATAACAGAACCTTGAAAGCCTAGTAGCATTTCCCCTGCCCTCCCACTTATACCAAAGATAATCAAGGCGGGGCAATCTTTACTTTCTTTCTCACACTTGTTTTCCTGTCATGTTTTTTCATCATTTTTTTAATTTATTTTTTTATTATTAAGAAGAAGGAAAAAAAACATATAGAAAGTGCTTTAACAAAAAAGTGAAAGAAATACAACAAAGGAAAAAAACATGTTAATATATCATTATAACAGTAAACAATTACAATTCTATATATACTTATCTAATGCAAATATTATTCAAGTATGTATTTGCTTCTAATACATTTATATGGCTATCATCTTTTAACCTACTGTATTTTGTATAAATGAGTCCCATGTTTCATTATACTTGTCCATACAAGTTTATGTCTATAGGCAATCTGCTCATAAGTGGCAAGTGCAATCAGGTCTCCATTGATTAAATGGAGCCATACATTTATCTTTCCAATGCTGCAATATGAGTCTTTTGGCCATAGTAACGGCACAGAAAATCCATTTACATTGTCCAGTTGTCAAGTTCCATGTCCCAGGTATATAGTCCAAAAGAATATTATCCTCTGAAAATTTTAGCTTTTGTTGCACAATCATATTTATATTGCCAGTACTTTCTCCCAAAACTTGGTAACATAGGACATTGTAAAAATATGCTTTAAAGAGGCATTGGCCTTATTATATCTCCAACAAAGTGCTATTTTTGACAGTCTTTTTCTATACAAATGTAATGGAGTTCAATAAATTCTAAATATTATTTTTTGTTGTCGTAATTTGAGGTTCATTGACCCACTTGCTATAGAAGTTAAAACACTCTCCCATTGTCTAGGCAATGTAGGAACCTCTAATTCTTTATTCCAGTCATTTCTTAACATCTGCATATCAAATTGATTTACTTATAACAAATATCTATAAAAACTAATAGTAGATGTTTTAGTGTTAAAGGATTTAACAAGTTGTTCTAATATCTCAGGTGTCTTAGAAGCTGAAAATGCTGCTGGTCCAAACAATGTTGTTAACAAATGTTGTAACTGTAAATATTGCCGTTGGATTACATCTGATAGATGATATTTAACATAGAATATGTTAAAAATTCATCTTATCATCTATCAGTTGGTCCAAAGTCAATATTTTTGCTTCCATCCAATTTTGCCATATCACCATCTCTTCACCAATTGTTAAATTTGGGTTTCCCTATAAAGTCAGTTTGGCATGGGAAAAAAGGTTAAATCATTTTTTAAATTAGACATTCCATTCCATAGCTTTCTAACTGATGAAATTGTTTCCAGAGATATTAAAGTTTTAGTATATTTAGATCCTAATGCTGTCCATCCAACCAAAGGTGCTATATATGTATATTCTAAAGTTGCCAAAATCAGAAAATTAACACTAATTGTTGGTTTCCAGTATTTAATACTTGACAATAGGTAAGCATGATGATATAGCTCCAGATTCAAAAAACGGAATCCTCCCTCATTAACTGGTAATTGTATTTTCTGTAAAGATATTCTTGGAATTGAAGAACTCCATAGAAATTTTCTAAACAAGGAATTTATTTTCTGAAAATATTTTCCAGATATAAAAACTGGAATCCCTCTCAGAATATAAATTAACCTGGGAATAATATTCATTTTGAGAGCATTCATATTTCCCCAAAAGGTAAGGTTTAATGACTCCCATCTATCAATATCTGAAGAAACCTCTCTCTATATTTTATTTATTTTACATGTTACTTTGGAATACACAGACCTAGATATTTAAAGGATTCGGTACAAATACAGAATTGATATTAAATTAATGGGTAATCAAATTTTCGCCTATTGGCATCAATTCTGATTTGGACCAGTTAAGAGAGTATCCTGCTATTTTACTAAAGGCATCTATCTTTTGCATCAATACTAGTAGTATATGAAGTTTAAAAATAAACAAAAGAATATTGTCTGCAAATAAAACTAATTTGTGTTCAACTGAGTTGTGTACTACTCTGTAGATCTCTCTGTGTTGTCTAATAGCATAAGCCAAGGGTTCCATACAGATATTAAAAAGCAAAGGTGAAAGTGGACATCCTTGTCTAGTTCCTCTAAATCAGTGTTTCTCAACCTTAGCAACTTTAAGACATGTGGAATTCAACTCCATGCTGGCTGGGGAATTCTGGGAATTGAAGTCCACATGTCTTAAAGTTACTAAGGTTGAGAAACACTGCTCTAAATAGTGGAAAAGTAGGAGAAAACATACCATTAGCCTTTACTTTAGATATGGGCAACTCATATAATATCTTAATCCATTTTATAAATTCCAAAGGAAATCTAAATCTATTTACTACAGCAAAGATACACTGTTTATGTATTTTATCAAAGGCTTTTTCAGCATCGAATGATAAAATTACAAATTAATCTTTATTCAAGTCTATTAGATCTACAGCTAACCCAATGTTGTCTGCTGCTTGTCTAGTTTTTATAAACTTTTCCGGTCATGTTTTACCAACCATCACCACATAACTTCTCCAAGGTCATCTCTGTACAAGATCATAGTCCTGAAGGTAACCTGGTGCCATGCCATAGAGGGATTTATATCTTAAAACCAGCATTTAGAATTGCACCCGGAAGCTTATTGCAAGCTGGTGAAGGCACATATGCACATAAGCTGCCTTTTCTGAGGAATTAACCGCATTTCTAACATGCTGTGTATAAAATAGGGTTTTAAACTGCATTTGGCAGTTGCTGCATCAGGGAGTGCCAATGCAAACTAAAGCAGGCCATGAATGCAAAGCGTTCCTGAACATGGACCTCTGCAATTACCAGTAGTTGCTCTCGAACTGCAATTGGAAATCCAGATCTACATTTTGAGGGGAGCAAGGTATTTGTTTGGAAAGGAAGCGCCAAGTCATGTTCAGCAAAATTACTATAACAAAAGAGGAATAGGCGAAATAATAGGTGGGAGAAAAACATTGGAATACACACTCATTCATTAAGAACAAACTCCAACTTCCTTTCTGATCTCCTTGCTTTTCGAGCTCCCTCCTTTTCTCCCTGCTCCAGTCTTTAAGCATGAAGTCTGCATTTTGCACACATGCATTATAGGTATTAGTAGGTTATGATGTTTAAAGTGCAACTTTCCCCATCTGGGCATTCTGGATTTTAATTCCCAGACTCCCCTACCCAGTATTGCAATTGTTGAGAATTCTGGGAGTATATAATTCATTGTATTAATTAACAGAAGAAGAAACATACATGCTACAGTATTAATCATATAATACAACCCGAATTTCAACCTTGACAGTGAAAAAAAGTCTGGAAAAGAGAACAACTCCCCCAAATGATTGAACATATTGTTTGACAGTCTTCTTCCTTGCCGACAACAACACATATCAACAATCCATTGTTGCACATCAGCTATTGATTTCTCCTTCTCATATTATATAATAATTCTTTTGACCGGCCCACAACTCTTGGTATCTTGACAAATTCCAAATACTAGCTAAGAAGAATATGAGCATGTTTTACACACAGCCCTTAATCCAGAGTAGAAATCCACACATCTGGAGGGACCCAGGTTAGGCAAGACTGTTCTAATGGATAGCCTCATTCTGAAACCTTTCAGAAGTATGTTAGCTTAATTTTCTTGAATGTAAATGATCAGATCTCAGTACTTTGCCAGTTGGATTGTGGCCAATAATGCCTCGAGGGTGTGACTTTAGAGCAAATAACTAGGCCCTAGTAGCAGAATATCAGGTGGGCTTCCAAATGAACACGAAGTGGTAGCTCACCCATTTTGCAGCCAGAGAGAAATGCACAGTTCCAGCTCTGGAGGTGGTCAGCCCTAGCAATTTGATCATTATGCCTCAGCTAGGGACATCTGCAAGGAGAAGTCAAAATCTGTAGAACAGGGGCAGTGCTGTGATCAAACTGTCCCTTTTGTACGTGCATGATGCCTGTTCAAAAGAAGTAGGGCTTTGATCATGATGCTGTACCCATCATCTTGCAGAGTTTGAACAACCCCCCCCCCACCTGGGATTTCTCTACCTACATCCGCAAATGACCCCTGAGTGCATCTCTGTGCCAAGAAAACGGAACACTGCTCAATTCAGCAAATCCTAGGAATTCGGCACAATCAATACAATCCAAATACTAACATATGCTATATGGAAGAAACATGGATGCAGCCAAAAAGCAGGGGGAGGGGGAAGTGTGAGTTGTTTCCAAGTTTTGCATTATGTATGATGACAAATTCAAGTTTGAATGCATTTTCCTAATTACATTAGGAGTTGGCAGTTATTCAGCTGAGAGATGCTTTGCTGGATTGGAAGGAAGGAGATGAGATGGTTCATCAAATATTCTCCCTTGTAAAAACCAGGAGCTTTGTGGGTAGGAGGAGGTAATGGGTCAGAAAAAATACAGTGCTTGCTAAGTGTTCAAATGGAGACTGAAGACCCTGAGGCTAGAATCGACTACCAGATGGGTGACATGTTAGAAATTTTCCTAGGCAGATTTGTCCTCCCATCCCTTGGAGTTTTTTGTGTCCAGTCTGGAGAGAGATGGGACCCTGAGTGCTGTCTTCAGCCAGTTGGTCTCATTATGTCAGATGCAGGACAAGGAACACATCCGATCCAGGGTAGGGCAAAGCCAGGAAGATCCCTGCTCTTTGTAGCTGGGGCCACCTTCTCCCACATAACTAAATCATTCCTCCTCTGGCTGTTACCCCTCAAGCCTGTCTAAAATCAAGACAAGAAGTACATCCAGGAGCCCTAGCTCTAACTTTATAGTAAGGTTACCTGTACAGAATCTTGCAAGTCTGAAAGTACCCCTCCCATCCCTCAATTTACTCTTCCAAAAACTAGGGAGGGTCCCTTCTGAGATGCTTTCACCACCCCTCCTCTTCTGGAATCAGATTTTGTTTATGAGACTGTTGTCTAGGCTGCAGCTCTTCCTCCTGTCTCCCACAGACCATCACACTTCAACTTCTGAGTCTCTTCTAATAAATCCATGCTGGTTGGGTGCCCATATGATGCTGAGCCAGAGAGAGTGGTAGTCAGTAGCCCCAGATTCCCCCCACCCCTCACTTGACAAGGACTTCCCTCTGACTAGACAACTAGTGAAAAACACTGGTACAGTTTCATGCCCTTTTAAGGTAGAAGATACATACAATGTAAAGTATATAAGCCCTAAGAAAATGTTATCATAGTTTTAAAAGACCACTAAACTGTCCCCCCCCCCCCGATCTGAAAAACCTGAGCCCTTCATACATGAAGCCCCTGGCCTCACCCACTGGGCCTACTGTAAATGTTAAGCATGGCCCTTGATCACCAAAAGTCACCCACCCCTACTCTGAACCCAACCCAAACCATCTTCATGCCTTAGTGTAGCACAGTGTTTCTCAACCTTGGCTACTTTAAGATGTCTGGACTTCAGCTCCCAGAAGTCCCCAGCCAGCATGGCTGGCTGGGGAATTCTGGGACTTGAAGTCCAGGCATCTTAAAGTAGCCAAGGTTGAGAAACACTAGTGTAGTGCATGAACTCAGCACCTCTTACACTCATCATTTCTAGTGTATAGCTCTTTCTCACCAAGTTTTTGCAGGGCCTTTATCATCTCCACCTTAGCCTGGTATTCTCTCAATACCAGCCTTCTTCCACCAGTGCTGTCTCAACTGAGCCCTCCCTGAGACAGAAGGGAGCAGATGCCATTAGCAAATACAACATCTTTCCACCCTGGATCCTGTCCTCACATCAAGGCCGCAGGTTACAAATGTCTGTGTCTGAATTCCTGCTTGGTGGCTCAATTTCTGTATATTTTGCCATATTTTCCCCATGAAGCATGAAGCTCAAAGCAAGAAAGTTGTTATTGTTGCTTATGATGATTATTACTATGATTAGAGAGGGCCAGTGAGTTTGCTAATGTTAAGAAAGAAGGTTATGTGATCTAGTCATGTGCTTCCCTCCCCAGACTCAAAAGGGGACAGCTTCTAATACCACTAATGTTCAAGGGAGGGGGGAAAAATCCTTTGCTTTTATTATGGCTATCAGGATAATAGTTACACTGCAGGATTAGCGGAATAACTGCAGTTGGCTTTCTTCTTTCATCTAGTTCAGTGCCAATTATTAAAGGATCAGATTAGACAAAGTAGAACCTTTTATTGTTACTGTATTTTTAAAAATATAATTATCGTCACTTGCACAAGTGATCAGTAAGATTGCTCAGTAAGCAATTAACTTAATAGTCTATCTTTTCTTTGCATTTTGGCAGTGATTTTCCTTTTCATGGTGCCCGGGGCTGGGGGCTCAATTGCCCGCAGAAACAATTTCTTCTTAAGAATGGCTCCTAAGCCATTCACATCGCGATCAAAGAGCTGGCAGATCCCAGTTGAGCTTCATCAACATCCTTTAGAAGCCTCAGCCTCAAGATGAGACATTTATTTATTTATTAATCCGGAACAGTGAAGTAGCAAGAATGTGGTGGCTCTCAGAAAACTGCTTTCAATACCTGCCCAATCTTAAAAGACAGAACACTTTGCCCCTTTTTAAAAATAGTAATTGACCCAAAAGAAGCCTATATTACCGGATGTTTCTGATATTTTGTTTATTATTTGTGGCTTTCCCTTCTCTCCCCTCTGCTTGCTTTATGTTTCATACAGCCGTCCTCGCTTAACGAAGGCAATTGGGACCAGCAACTCCATCGCTAAGTGACGTGGTCATAAAGCGCGATGTCATGCGACCATGCTGACTTACAATGGCAGTTCTGGCAGTTTCGGTTGCTGTTGTTAAGTGAATCCTGCGTGGTCGTTAAGCACGATGTCATATGACCACAACTTGTGACTTCCTGCCAGCTTCCCCACTGAGTTTGCTTGTTGGAAGCCAGCAGTGAAAGTCACAAATGGTGATTGTGAGACCACAGGATGCTGTGACGTCGTAATTGTGAGCTGGTTGCCAAGTGCCCAAATTGCGATCACATGATTGCAGGGGCGCTGTGATGGCCACAACTATGAGGACCAGCCATAAGTCTCCTTGTTCAGCACTGTTTTTAAATGGTCATTGAACGAGTGGTTATTAAGCAAGGACTAACTGTATTTAAAAAAAAAAAAGCCGGCACAGAAGCAACCATTCCTTAGGTAGCTTAAGAGGATAAACTCAGATGGATCTATTTAGTGTGAGCTGCAAGAAAGAAATAATAGAGTGCCCCCTTCATCTCAATCTGGTTATTTTATATATGAAAACAAATGAGTCAGCAAAGAAGTGTTTCCACCCATTTGTTTTCCTGTTGCTATTCCATTTTTAAAAGCCATTTTTGAAGCTATGATTTTGAAGCTCTCGCTGCTTTTTAATACCCTTTATTGTACTTAAGAACTTACTGTAGTGATCCTAAAAGCTACTTACCCACTTATCTGATATCGGTAGACTTATTATAAAGAAATTGCTTCTCTAGTACCTCTCATTACCGGCCACCCGTGTTTATCTCCTTGCAATCCAAACGGTTGTATCTGTATGTTGTATTTGTGTAGATGGCACATGAAAATATAAGTGCAAGGTACATTTAAAAAGAATGGAGCTTCAACTGCATGATTGTGGACACTATCTGGCTTTTTAGACACCTCTGTCCCTCCCCCCCCCCCCACCCTATGGGCAACCCTGATGTTTCATTTTGGGGGAAAGGACACCTGATACTTGTCTGCTGTTGAGGTAGTCCATGGAGTATGGCTGAATTCTCTTTCTCCCAACAGCTTTTGAAGGAGGAAAAAAAAAAGATGTTCTCAAGGATTTTTCATCTGAGAACATTGTGATTAAATTTGAATAGCCAGACCTCAGGACACCTTGAACACAATCTTTGCAGGAATTCAGAAAAGCGCTAGATTGTGCAATCTCAAGATGATAGGTGTTTGACCCCCACTCCTCAACCCCAGTCTTGATGCCACTTAATCTGAGACTGGAATAAAGTTCATCTTGTCTTTGGTAATGTTGCAAGTCTGTGGAACTTCTGGGTGATTTGTTCACCTGTTAGTGAGAGGTCTTACTCATCTTGTCTTTTGGCAATTGACCTTCAGCCACATGCTATTATTTAACAAGCCTTTTAAGGAGAAAGGTGGTTTGACAGTTTTGTAGTTCCCCGCATAGCAATCTAATTTGTTAGTTTGCATACAATCAGACTCATACATGCAACCTAAACTAAGAACTTAGCTATGTATGTGTGGGTGCTAGCAACTAATTTTCTTCCCTTTGTTTATGGAGGGGGTGAGTGAGGAGCTTTTAAGCATGCACACACACGCACGCAGAAGCTGCTCAAACTGGTGCCTTCACTCCCATAATTCATAGCAAGCTCAGCTAGCCAAGAATTAGAGGGCGCCAGGCTGGAGGAGGCTGGAGAATGGGAAGAGGCCTTTTGAAAGAAACACTGGTTGCAAGATTATTTTTAATCATGCTACGCAACTGAATTTTAGTTGTATCATGCCTGTGGGTGGCATTTTCATGTAAATCTTGAGCAGCAGCCGTACAATTAACTTGCGTGATTCCACTGGTATAAGAGAGAGGCTAATAGCTGCATTATTAGCTACTTGAAGAACTGATGGGAGAGAAGGGGGGACCCCCCCCCCCGAAGCTGCACTGAAGTGCACAAGTAGAGAGGAAAACGTTCTTTGCTGTGGAATTGTAAAGATCCCCTTCTTCACAGGCATATGCATGTGTTTTCTTGACCGAAGCAAGAAGACAGCTTTATAAGGCTGTTGTGTTCCCCCCATGATGTTCATCCAAATATCTAATCCAAATGGAACCTCATTTCCATTTACAATGCATTGAGTGCTGTTACTGAAAGAAACACCTTTGTTTTACACAACAGACACAACTGTCAAATGAATTGAAAAGGAAAACAGTATCATGGATCTGGAGCAAATCATGATGTTGGCCACAACCATATGATCAAATCCCCCTGCCCTTTCTTGTGTGTTGCATGCAAAAAAGGGCGATGCTTTGATCACACGGTTGTGGCTACCATCTTGACTTCTTTGACACTCCCCCCCACCCCGTAGACACCCATCTGTTTATATGGTTGATGGGCTTAGCAGGTCCTTCCTTCCAGTAAATCGATATGTTGTTACATTTCGCTCTTTGGAGGGGTGTGTGTGAGAAGTTCTAGCGGAAAAGTATTAATCACACAAAATCTATCCCGTCTGGAGATATGGGCAAAGATCTTCCACAGCACCTTTGACTCTTATTAAAAGAAACCAAACAAGAAGAAAAGAGGAGGCATCAGGGAGTGAACTACCACCTTCCACGTAGAAAGCATGTCATCAACCACTAAGCTGTCCTCTTCCCTTTTTGTTGGAAATCCCTCCTCCCTGAGCTTGATGTCATTTCTTCCCCGTGAGAACGATGATTTGGAAACAAGTTACGTTACTTAAGATGCAAATATTTGCAGGGGGGATCTAGGTTGACATCCATACAGCTCCATTAGCCAAGATTAGGGTTTGGGAAAAACTAGGTTCTTGTTTTCATATATCCTTCCTCTTTTTCCATTCTCCATTACAAATTGCCTGTACAGAGGCATGGAGATGCCTTGTGGGAAATATTCAGAAACCATTACAGAAACAAAAAGGGCAGAAGCATTCCTTGAACCCTGGGAAAGGAGACAGTATTAGGAAGGGGCTCAGGCTGGCTGCTCCCTGATTCCCTGGAGTATAAGAGGGAGGGGAGGAAAAATACAGTCAGGCTTGCAAGATTCTGTCAGTATAGCCTTGTCTCAGTAAAGTTTAGTTGGCTAGAACTAGACTAGTTGTGGAGTCAGTTTCCTGGTCTGGACACCCTCAAAGAAGTGATATTGTCTTTGAAAGTAAGAAAAGGTAAAGATGTCCCCTGATCAAGTTCAACTAGTAATTTACCCGTGAAGTAAGTGTCATGTCTTAGCTGGACTACAAAAAAACTTTGTTGTGTCCTCCTTAAAGATATTGCTGTCATTTCCCAATCTAGCCAGCTGCCCTGCAATTCCTAGATGGCCTGCCATCCAATTAGTAACCAAGGCCAAGCTTTCTTAGCTTTTAAGATCAGCCAAGATTGGGGAGGTGCTGATACCTGTTGACCTTTGAAACTCCATTTTGGTTCACATCATAGTGAATGATTAGAGCAGTGTTTCTCAACCCTGACAGGTTTAAGATGGATGGACTTCAGCTCCCAGAATTCTGGAAGCTGAAGTCCACCCATCTTAAAGTTGCTAAAGTTGAGAAATTCTGGATTAGAGAATGGGAACAGTCTCAGTCTCAAATCCCCATTCAGACATGAAGCTCTCTGAGTGATTTTGGGTCAGTCACTGTACTGCTTAGCCTAACATTGCCCCATGGGTATCTGCAGGGGGTCAAAAAAGTCAAGATGGCAGCCACAACCATACAATAAAAGCTCCACCCCTTTTTATGCAAGGGGCTTCCATCACATGGTTGTGGCTGCCATCTTGACTTTTTTGACCCCCTCCCTGTGGACACCCCTGCCTTGCTCATAGGGCTGTTGTGAGGATAAAATTGGGGAAAGGAGGACCCTCTGCCCAAACCAATGTTCCCCATTCTGCCCTCCTCCAAGAAATACACTGATTTATGGGATTATGAGCTGACATCTGTAGGGAACACCAACAGGCTTTTTAATCTGAGGGAGTTTCAAGTTGCTAAAATAACATTTAGATGGAAACATGAATGGAGAAAAGTCACTGTCATGTTCTCATTAGGAGCAGCTGGATAGTAGCTACTTCACAGCCTCTTCCATTTCAATTTCTTTTCTTGGCTTCTGGTGACAAGAAGCTGCACTAGCTTCTTTTCTTTCTCAGTCAGAAGCTATTGACACTTTCTGTTGCCTCTGCCATCTCATTCAGCCTGCAGAGATGGAGCCATTCAGGGTCTTCTCCCATAAAAGGAGAGCATTCTGGCTCAACAGTTGCACTGAAGCAGGTCAGACAATTTATGAATTCAGCCTAGACCTGTCTCCATGAACAGATGTTCTGATCAAGAGAGAGACCTTGCTGTCACTTGCCTTCCAGCTGCTTTCTGCCAGAAATATCAGGAATTAGAGTAGGGCCTCTCATATTAAAATATGTACATTATCCCATTCTGGTTTAGCAATGGGATGGACAAACTTGGGTTTAAAACTAAATCTCAACAGTTTTTCATGGTTTAAGAAACCTAGCTTAACATTGGGTATGAATGCAACTATCGATTTAGGGTCCCTGCCCTATATTGCACCAATGCTGGCCATGCATCCTATACTGAGAACAGTGCTTGGTTTGAAGAGTTATTTGGGCCAAGTTAAAGTTACAGACCTCTAAAAGGGGAGAGCGGGAGGACCTTATACAATAATTGCCAGCAAGTATATCTAGGTAATAAACCAGTCACAGTCTTCTCCACCTTGATGTACTGAAGTCCTATTTATAGGCATCCTAACCTCTCTCTCTCTCTCTCTCTCTGTCTGTCTCTCACCTATCATCTCTCTCTAGTCTATCTATCTAAACATGTACCAATTTTGTTTAAAAAAAAAGAAGACAGAGAATGAGAAAGAGACCTGTATTCTCTTTTGGGAAGCTCCACCTCCATTTTCTTGATGATAGGCAAGTGGTTTCAGCTAGTGGCACCACTTTAAGCACTGATATTGTAGTTAGGTCAGAATTGCCCTTCAGATTGTACTGAGCAACTATATCCACTACTGTCATCCAGGATGACAGTAGCTCAGTATGACTGACCTTGTAGTCCAAATGCATCCAACACTATGGAGTCTGGTGGAGAGCTCAGAGGACACCAATTAGAGCTGCTAGAAAATAATATCACACAACTGTGCAGAAAAGAAAAATACTTTCTTAACTGTGGTTGCTGCCTAACCAAATATAGCGATGATGTGGACAGCTCTTCAGCAGCTAACAGTCCTAGTAGAAAAAGTTCTTAATGGGATAAAATATACCTTCTGAGGTCCTGCAACCAATCTCTGAGATCCTGGCTACCACAACAATGAAAAGAAGAATCAGATCAGGTTGCATAGTTTTCTCTGGCAAGAGAAAAATGATGGGATATATCTTTGCTGAACTTGATTTATTACCCAGACTGTATCTTTCATCCAGGAGAAGGGGACTGAGATACTGATTTGTAATTTTGCAACCTCTGGGGTGCAGTCCCATAATGTAGACATAAAGGGACAGTGTAGCGATCTGCCACTCACAACTCAAAACTTCAGTAACTCTCCTTGCAACTAGTAATGGTTCAAAAGAAAGTTCATTTATTGAGAACAAGTGTACAGTTCCAAGGCATTGCTAAGACTGAGCCCATGCGTGCCAAAAGTTGCTTTTACCTTTTTTTCCTTTCCCCCCTGCACCCCGCTAACCTCCCAGTCTTCTCACACCCGCTCATTGGTATGACCTTGAGCATTCCTCGGTCTTTGATAACAGCCCATCTGTTTCTAACGGTCATTTCTTCCATCCATCTTTCCAGATCCTTCCAGCACCCCCCACCATGTCTCTTAATGGCAGAACCGAAGCAAGCAAGCAAGCTGGCAAATACAGTGGTACCTCAAGTTACGAATTTAATCCGTTCCGTGACTCTGATCGCAACTTGATTTGGTCGCACCGCGAAGCAAATTTTCCCATAGGGTTCTATGTAAATACAGTTAATCCATTCCGCCCTCCGAATTTGGTTGCGCCACGAGGCAAATTTCCCCATAAGGTTCAATGTAAATACGGCTAATCCATCCTCTGAATTTGGTCATGCCGCGAGGCAAATTTCCCCATAAGGTTCAATGTAAATACATACGGCTCTGCATTTTCTTTGGAGCCATGCTGACAAGCACACCAAAAACCTTCCAAATGCCACAAAACACACCAAAAGCCTCACCGAACGTCTCCTTGCTACCGCGATCTCGCTCACAGGAAGCCGCAACCACATGGCAGCAGGGCAAATGGCCGCAGATCCGGTTTGTAGCGTGAAGCGGAGGTCGCACGGCGAGGCAAATTTTTGCAACCGGAGCTGGTCGTATTGTGAAATTTTCGTAAGGAGGGGCATTCGTAACCCGAGGTACCACTGTAATGTGGTTAATTGATTGAGAGGATTCTGACAGACAGCCTTTGAAAATCAGTTAGGACAGAATGCTCCTTTTCTCTGCCTTCCCTGTAGGCCTAATTAACTTCTAGGTCCTATTAAAAGCATCAGCTCTGACAGTTAAGGCCTTCATGCCAGGATTCCATAACACCAAGATTATGGGTCATCCTCTGAAATTTCAAACAGCTTGATTCTTCCACTTAGAAAATCTTGCCAGCTCTTGAGGAACTTTTCTGGTCCAGTAAAAAATAAGTTGTTTCAGAACACACTGAAAGTATGCCCACTGAAGGAAATCCAATAATAGGACAATCATACAGGATGGAATCATAAGTCTTTCTGACCCAATGCCCAGGAGAAAAAAATTAGGTCTTCAGGGCCTTACAAAATGCAGGTCATTCTCTAAACTCTAATCTGCTTTAATAAAGACATAAAGGAACAATCATTCCTTTGTCTTTCTGGTTGTCTTAACTTTCTAGACATCATGGAAACTCATGAGCCAGGATACCAAAGGACTTGCCTCTAGGACAGATGTTGATGATGCTATTAAAGAAATGCTTAATGGGCAACATTTCACAATTTGGCAAACATAGAGACCATCTGCCTTGAGACTTTTCCTGCTCTCTATGAAAGGAAGTAAATCTGTTGCTTGAAGTTGATGTACTTCAGGAGCAACCTTGGCATTTGATCAAACTGGATTATTTAGATTACAGTAAGAAAGAATCTTTTTGTTGTTAAATTGTTCTTCTAAATGGCAGCAAGAAACCTGTTTCTACTGCAGAATTTTCTTCTACTCTTTCTCAGTTCTGATTCTGGTTAGTTTGGGGAATCTCTCCTCTCCCTTCTAGAGGCTCCACAACCACAGCTGCCAACACCAACATCAACACCATGAGGAGGCAGGAGTGAGCCCCAAGTCAGTCAACTACAGTAAGGGTTCTGTTCAGTGATCACCTGAGACTCTCTTCCATTAGAGTTATAAAAAGATGGTCTCTCTGAAGCCGTCTACACTGCGTGCACCATTCTTAGGCAAGTTGTATTTTTGAGGATGAATTTCATTATTGAACAACTACAGTGCTCTCGGTCAATCCAAAATGTTAATAAACCTCAAATCTGAATATCTAAGAAAGTAAAAGTGGGGTTTTGGCTTTCTTAGGAGCATATCTATGTGTGCACAATTATTGGGCAACTATTAGTGTGCAGAATTATTATGCAACTAAATGAAAAACGAAAATTCCCCCATCTCACTCATTTATTTTCATCTGTTAAAGTGAGAATAATAAACAAACAACTCAAAATTTACAAATAAACATTTCTGACATTTCAAACAAAAAATCAGTGACCAATGTAGCCACCCTTCTTTGCAATAGCAGTCATAAGCCTTCCATTCATGGAGTCTGTCAGTTTCTTGATCTGTTGACGATCAACTTTTTGTGCAGCAGCAACCACAGCTTCCCAGACACTGTTCAGAGAGGTGTACTGTTTTCCTTCACTGTAAATCTCCCGTTTGAGAAGGGCCCACATGCTCTCAATAGGGTTTAGGTCAGGTGAGGAAGGGGGCCATGTCATTATTCTTTCATCTTTGAGGCCTTTACTGGCTAGCCACCCAGTGGAGTACTTCGATGCATGCGATGGAGCATTGTCCTGCATAAACAGCATGGTCTTCTTGAAAGATGCAGACTTTTTCCTGTACCACTGCTTGAAGAAAGTGTCTTCTAAAAACTGGCGGTAGGTTTGGGAGTTGATTTTGAGTCCATCTTCAACCCAAAAAGGTCCAACTAGCTCATCTGTAATAATACCAGCCCATACCAGTACCCCACCTCCACCTTGCTGGTGTCTGAGTCGAAGTGGAGCTCTGTGCCTGTTACTGATCCAGCCACGGACCCATCCATCTGGTCCGTCAAGAGTCACTCTCAGCTCATCAGTCCATAAAACCTTTGAAAAATCTGTCTTCAGATATTTCTTGGCGCAGTCTTGCCATTTCAACTTATGTGTCTTGTTCAGTGGTGGTCGAGTTTCAGCCTTCCTAACCTTGGCCATGTCTCTGAGCACTGAACACCTTATACTTCTGGGCACTCCAGGTAGGTTGCAGTTCTGGAATATGACAGCACTGGAGGATAATGGGTTCCTGGTAGCTTCATGTTTGATTCTTCTCAAATCTTTGGCAGTTAATTTGCGTCTTTTTTTCTCAACACGTTTCTTGCGACCCTGTTGACTATTCGCAACAAATCGTTTGATGGTTCTGTGGTCACGCCCCAATATCCTAGCAATTTCAAGAGTGCTGCATCCCTCTGGAAGACTTTTTACAATTTTTGACTTTTCAGAGTCAATTAAATCTCTTTTTTGGCCCATTTTGCCTGAGGAAAAAAAGTGTGATGGAATGGAATTATGAAGGCCAGGCTCAGAGAGAAAAACATTTTCTTACATCTCCTGAGGAGTGTGGGAGATACAAGAGGATGAGACTGGCACCTCCCTGAGGAATTCACAGTGTTGTGGCTGGCATTACTTGGGAGCTGGGGTTTCAGTCTGGGAAGATTCTTGTTAGAGGTTGTAGCTAATAAACATAGCTGGACTGAATTTACATGGTCTCTTGGACTTCCTTGGGCTAGGCCTGACAAGAAGCTGCCTAATAATTATGCACACCTTGATATAGGGTGTTGATCTCTAGGCCACACCCTTCCTCATTACACAAATACACATCACCTGATATGCTTATATCCAATAAGCATTCAGGTTTATACAGCTTGGAGGTGGAAAATATGCATAAAAATGATGATATGGTCAAAATACTCACTTGCCTAATATGTGTATGATCAAGGCATTATAACTTGTATGGTAGCAAACTTCACCTTCTCTAGAGGAGTTGTAGTCTTAAAAGACCCCATCTTATTTTG
Source organism: Liasis olivaceus (assembly GCA_030867105.1). Lineage (NCBI taxonomy): Eukaryota > Metazoa > Chordata > Lepidosauria > Squamata > Pythonidae > Liasis > Liasis olivaceus. The sequence continues at coordinate 17,344,755 of CM061355.1, read as the reverse complement.
TAGTCTTGGTTTCTGCTAAGCTGTGGAGATGGAGATTTTGAGTTCATCAGTAAATGATGGTTGAACAGATTCTGAATAGTGGATTGACTATTGTGCTCTCAGGGATACCTAATCAGAGTCTTTTGTGGGGTGCAGAACATTCCAAATGCTAGGCATTGTGACACTTAGGAGGTGGAGAGCCTTGAATCACTTGGATTCTCTCACCCGAAACTTAGAGGTCTTTAAACAGGGGAGCTGAGATGGAATCAGAGGTGTAATGTGGCTCTAAATCAGTGCTTCTTAACCTTGGCAACTTTAAGATATGTGGACTTCAACTCCCAGAATTACCCAGCCAGCCAAGCTATAACAATGCCATCTTACAATGCTGAAAAGATGCAAATTGAGTTAGAAGAGTTCTTTAGGCCTCAATCAATGTTTTGGAGTCTCTGTGAACAATAAATATTTTATCAGCCATTTTCCAACCCTGTGCTACAAAAGCTAATTTTCTAAAGAAAATTATAATTTTATGTTAACTGACAGCAACTTTCCTTTGTTCTCTGAAAACAGTTAGGATGATACTCCCCAGTCCCAATTATGTGTCACTTCAAAAGGTTTAGAAAAGAAAAAGCTAGGGCCACATCACCCCTGGATGACATCTGTGTGTCCCACATATAATAATTTAGTAGCATTCCTTCATGAGGATCATAAAATCTTAGATTTGCTGGTTGAGATCCTATGAGGGTTGAAAGCTCACAAAGCATGGCCATTCTCACAGGTTCTCACCACCCTGAGAATTTTTTAAAGATGGAGGGAAGAGGTAGCCCAACATTTGAAAAAATCTCCTCTGCTCTTCTCTCTTTTTGCATATCAAATCTTTTGACCCGGAGTCCATTTTGTTACAGTACTGCTAATAAACCCTATGCTAGCTAATAAACAAAAGATATGACAACATTGTGATTTGTCACTTACAAATCACAAGGTAATGATGTTGATAAGCAATAATGAAATTAATAATCAATAGAAAAAGACATGCATTAAAAGACAGCTCAAAAGAACTCAAGGCCAAATCCCGCTGCCAAGCCACCAGTCTACTAGCTTTTTTCCTCTCAAAAACTGGAAAAGTTCAACCTGCAAACTCAAGTTCAAGAGGAATCTTTTGCTTGCTTCTGTCACTTAGTGGCCTGAACTTTGACCTTCCATTTGAATAGCCACTTCTTTATTCATTATCATTAGCTATTCTTTGAACCTGACTGCAAATATAATTGAGCCATGATATTTATATGTCTGGAGTACATTAGATTTCCCTCCTCTTGTCTAGGCCACTGACCTTTTCTTCATGGAAACAACTTCATTTCCATCATATTAGCCTCTGTGTCACTATGATGGTTTACAATAGGAAACTAGATAGAAGAAGTAAATAAATATGTGGCAAAGGTTGCCAAAAAGTTCAAGGAGCATTTTTCAAAAATTAACATTTTTGAGTTGAGCTCAGTTTCTGGGAATTTGATAGAAAGGTCTGTGTATTTTTCTTGGCAAGAATATAAAGGTGGTTTGCTACTATAACCTGGGATTTCCAGGAGGATTCTCATCCTAGTACTAACAAGGCCCACCCTTGATTAGCTTCTCAGCCCAGGAAAGATCAGCCTGGTGCTACTCAATTCAAATCAGCTCCAGCCATCTTCTGTGAAGTAGAGTACAAAAGCCAAACTTTCCCACCCTCAGGTGATGTTTCATAGTTTCAGTTGCTGAAGGAAAAGGGAACATGGAGATCCTTCATAGAGAATTATTACTAGAGGAAAATACTTAATTGTTGGCCATGACCTATTTGGCCAGCCTATTTATTTTAAATCAGTGGCTGAGGAGGCAATTGTATTTGATCTGTGCTACTCTGAAATTGCTCAAATTGTAGTTAATTGAGGTGGTGATGGTGATGGGTTTTTTTGCTCATCACTTTTTGACAAAAGAGGAAAACAGTAAGGATTCTGACTCTGTTGTCTTAAATTAACCTAAATTAGATTAAGATGCCTATTCCAATGAGGAGAGAGACAGTTTAGTTAGTGGTTAAGGCATGAGGCTAGAAACCAGGAGACCTCGAGTTCTAGTCCCACCTGGACTACAAAGCCAGCTGTGTGACCTTGGGCCAGTCCCTCTCTCTCAGCCCTAGGAAGAAGGAGGCAATGGCAAATCACTTCTGAAATCTTGCCAAGAAAACTGCAGCGACTTGTCCAAGCAGTCGCCAGGAGTCAAGGCTCATATACATTCCAATAAGGAGAGCCAAAGGCTGGAAGAGAATTTCCCATTGGCACGTGTGCAGTGGCGTGTGGAAGATCTATGGCCCTCCAGATTATGCCATTCTTCCTTCTCACAATACTTCCCAACATTAGGAATAGTAAGGGGTGCTTGAAAGGCCACCGGCTCTGACTCCCCATTAGTACTACAAACACCTTGGGGAAAAGCTATAAATCAGAGGAAGGGCAACTACTTTACATGGCTTTATTCCTATAGGACATGGCAACAGTTCCAGAGGCATTATACTGGTCTCAAACTAGCCAGCATCCCTTAAATGATGCTGCCCTCGGTAACATATTACACCTTTTTCTCAACAGCTCAGTGGGGCTGACAGTATGACTGAACCTAGTGAGCTTCTATAGCTGACAGTAAACTTAAAAACTGGGTCTCCCTGGTGTCAGTCCAATACCTTAGCCGCTAGTCCATTGTTTGCCTGTGGATTGGAGGATGTTGTGCTTTCTTTACATTGAGAACTTTGAAATCTGACAATATGCCTACATCTCACTCCTGGTCAAGATTGTCATAACCACCAGGTCACACATATAGTGCTTCTATAACAACTTAGGTTTCTGATTATCCTAAATGCTGCCACAAGCTTCTCCCATTCATATTAAGCACATGTGATTTAATCTTTCATTAATTCAGCAAAAGTTATTAAATGGATGGCAAAATCCCCAAAGAAGCAGATCATGGGGACAGGGATAGCCTAGATATTTGGCTGCCTGAGGCAGAACACCAAGGTCCTGCTCCCTGAAGCCAGCTGGAGTCTAGAGGCAGGAAAAAAAAATCACATATACCTATAGTAACAATAATGGTAAGAAGCATTTGCAACCAAACATTTGTTAACCCTTCCTAATACCCAGAACTGACTGGCTGAAGCAATTGCCTTACTCCACCTAATGGTAGGCCCGTCACATTGGTGGTCTCCTTGTTGTGAATTCCCAGATTTGTCCTCCTGGCTACTGTTGGAAACAGACTTTTGAATGAAATGGACCTTTGGTCAAATTGCGCATGCAAGACACTTTGCAAATTAAAAGTTCTGGGTGAGTCTTGAGCAGCAGCTACAGCTGAAGAAAGGAGTTAAACATGGGAGCAAACATCTCAGGGCATTCTCCTGCAGGTAGACTGTTCTGTGTTATTGGCACGTTAGTTATCCAGGCTGGCTTATTGATGAGCAAAACAGCAAGAAACCAAGTCATCTTGATTTGCTGATGGGGTTTTCTGAAGAGTGGTAGAGCTAAAACTGGACCAAACTGCAGGCTTCCATCTCACCTAGTTGTTCTCTTCTGTACCAGATGGAAATAATGGAGAAAATACCAAAAATAATGCTTTCCACGATGGATTTCAACAGCAGCTTGTTCACTATCCTGCTGTGGCTGCCCTGAAGTACTGTCAACTGCACTAAGGAAGAAATTTTTAAAAAAGAGTGAGAGGTGTTTATATGTGCATGTGAAAGAAGGATAGAGGGAGGGAGTTATTTTTCCTGTATTTCTTAGAACAGATTGTCCATAGGATGAATAGGTTGTTTACATAATGATTCAAGCACTGTGGGGGGGAAATTAGAATGCTAAGACCGAAAGAAAAGAAACATACCCCAGTGCCATTGTTTGGCACTCACAGCCCACACAGACAGTCCATGACATGCAGCCCTGCTAGATTTCTTTTCAGAGGGATGACTAAAGGCCTCCAAGGCTGACCCAACCTCCAGAGCAGCAGGGGGTGCCCGGATCACAGTGATGGAAGCAGCAACCGTGTCACTGTAATAAGAGTGCAGTGCAGCAAAAGAAATTGCAAGACAGAACATTTCCTTTTCGGTCTTCAATGATAGAGCGTGGAGGAGGAGGTTCATATGGTATGACTCACCTTGCTTGATCTATTTCCTCTTCTTTCTCTTTAAAACCCGCTTCAGTGCTGGCAAAGAAGCCCACAAAACCAGCTTTTCCCAAGTATGGGTCAATTCTTCTGGTACTACAATCTTGATTCTTTAGCATCAGGCATTTGGGACTTCTACCACTCCATGGAATAGTCCCCTCCTGTCTCTAAGCATGGCAGGTAGCCTAGTCCGAATTTCAACCATGAACAAGTCCCAATCTGGTCACATTGGATGTTTGGTTTTGAATAAATACACTGTCGATTTATTTGCTGATTTATTTCACAGTTTTCATAGCCCACCCAAATGAAAAGACTCTGGGCAGGTTGCAATGCATAAAATTTTTTTAAAACAACAATAACCACAAATCAACCCATCCCCCCAAAAATTTAAAACAACAATAACCACAAATCAACCCATCCCCAGTAACATTAAACTAGGGTTGAAGGCTTGGTGAAATTGAACTCTCTCCAATGATCTTCTAAAGGCCATGAGGGAGAAATGTACTTATTATCTGATGTCTTCAAATGCCAAGGGAAAACAGGAAAAAGGAGCCTTCTCAAATGTCAGCACTGGGGACTTAAACCTGAACCTCCACAAAGTTCAACTCCTTAACCACTGTGGTATATTGGCTAACCAACTATAAGCAATGAATTTTGGCTTATGCTGATGGCCAGCCATCCTTCGTAGTAGAATAGCCTTTTATTTTTATGTGATATTCTTCAGTTGTATTAGATTACATTTCCCAGAATTCCCAGACGAAGAAAGTTTAGCATCAACATACCAAAACACAGGGAAGCAGAAAAAGATTAATCTCAGAAGATCCTTGCTGGATCCAACAGCATAATTTTGCAACATTTTGTTTCTCTCTGGGGTTATCTGGAAGCTTCCAATACAAGGAGTATGGAGCATGTAATGGTCATCATGGCTAATCACCATCAGATGACTTCTGAGCTATGAAGGTATCTTATCTTATTAAAAAAAAAATCCAAACTTTTGTGGTAGCAATTCCCGTAAGTGATGCTTGCCCTGTGTTAAGAAGGCAGTGAAATGCTATGAAGGACATATCAAGAGAAGCAGCATGGCTGGCTGGGGAATTATTGGAGTTGAAGTCCACAGGTCTCAAAATTGCCAAGGCTGAAAAACGCTGATCTAAAGAAGTTGCTGATTTCAGACCTGAACTAGAGTGGGGAGCCTGACTCTCTAAGGTTGTTTGAAGATCCTAAGCTCCCTCTAAGCACATTTGCACCAAATCGGTAGTATTTGCTGCCAGTTTGAGATGGAAAGTATGTGAACCCTGTAGCTTAAATCCTACAATGGACTTAGTATAGTTGAGAAACAGAATTTCTCTCCCCAAAGCACAGGAAAAAAGAGCCCCCGCCCCCCCATGTGAGAAACAGCCATGCTCACTTTGCATCATCACCTACTCATCTTTCCTCCTTCCCAAATGTTAAGTGGAACATCTGGCTTCCCAAAGACTACCTTTCCTTGACTTCAACTATTGGCATTTGCCCTTGGAGCCAAGAACCATTATGTGGTTGACAGCATGCCTCTACATGGCAGGCCAGTATTAACCATGGACTCTTAAGGACTCATCTTGGTTCAAGATATGTGAATTATTATCTGTCTATTTCAGGGGAGAATATCCATTCAGGTTGCCCAGAGCTGTGTGTGTAACTCACAATTTAGCATTCCTATTTATTGTGACACAACTGTCACAACAGAAGTTTTATATCTTTGGGAAGTTTTATCTCTGGAAAACACTCAGGGCTGCTATAAAAGCCAATTTTGCTCAAGCATTCATGGAGTTGGGGAAGGGAGGTAGCCAAACCTTTCTTTTGTGATTAACATTGAAGGAATATGCCAATGGTTTTTGAATATTAATCCATGTCCTGTAAGCCATCAAGCTCTTCTCTCAAATAAATTAATTGCCATTGTCAGTGGCAGGCTTTCTATTTTTATGTTTTTAGGATTCTGAAGAGGTTTCTTATCTTGTTCTTAAAATAACCCTTAAAAAAAGAAAGGAGAGGCGGCTTTATTATTTTTCTATCAGACTGGAAAAGTGACTCAGCTCTCTGAACTCCTGAAAATTGTGTCTAGCTGGGGAATTTCTTCTCATCAGCTAGTGTCATCTGCCATGACATTAAGCCCAGCAAATTGCTGCCAGAGATGGGAGCGTGCCTTACACTTGTTACCTGGTGTAGAGTCTCCTCGGAAATCTAAGACAGTTTTCCTTGAATTCCATTTTCCTTTGCACAAGTAAAAATATTTGGGGAAATATATATGCATTGCCTTTCAATAATGTGTTGCCTATAATTCTGGTATATTTCATAAATCTTGGATTAAGACCACGGGTGAATCTAAATTAAGCAAATTTAAAAATAATGCATTATTTAATAATTCTCTGAAATTAGCAGGATCACTGTTTTTCATGGAATAGTTAGACGCAGGCATAAATATCAGATTAGGGGTCCCCAATATTTTAGATTGGTAGTCAAATCTGGACCACTTTGTGGGTATGCACTCTCACAAGATGGATGCCATAGTTTCAAAACACCCATTTGCCAGGAAGCAAATTTCCTCTAGCTTTCCAGTGTGCTCTCTCCCACCCAATAACTTGGAGCAGGAAATCTATTGGATACTAATGTAGGTATCTATGAATACGCTGATATCCATCAGCACAACTTTGGAGATCCCAGTGTTACAGTGTTTGCAATACTTCACCCTATTTGGATTGTGTGATACCGTTTTAACTGGTTTTCCACATCACTGAATCAGTTTAGGTTTTCTACTTTTGTCAAAGTAATTTTCCTTTTATAAACTGAATGACCAAACTTGAAGGCTGCATGGTTACCTATACATTTTCAAAGTGAAGAATTTCTGTCCATCTATCCATATTTTGACACTCCCTCTGGGTAGGACTCCAGGGCTGTGTGAAGATAGGAGCTTTGTGTTGCACTGTTGCTTTTCTATTTTTTGTTCCTTGTGGAATTGCAATATAGATTCCATGCACACTACAAAAGGCATAGCTGGTAGCATGATGTCATGATGCTGGCTTCACTACTCTCGCTACAAAAGTGGTAAGTTCCTGTGGATGCTGCTGGGTAGCATTTAGAAGTAGTGGTGGCTTCTCCCTTTCACACTGCTCCTCCAGCACAATTTTTCAGTTTTCCTCCTCTCCTCTCCTCTCCTCTCCTCTCCTCTCCTCTCCTCTCCTCTCCTCTCCTCTCCCCTCCCCTCTCCTCCTTTCTTGTTCCTATTTGTATACCCTGTGTGCCTGGAACAATGAGAAGACAGGATCCTAATAGTTAAACAAATAACTAAATCTGGCAACTATGTTCTATTAAAAATAACCATTTTCCCTAAGAGGTAACTGATGCCCTCCAGATATTTTCAATGACAAGAATTCGTGGAATTCCTGTTGGCTCTGAAATAGCATCTGTGTGCATGTATCTTTATGTGTACACTTCCAAATTATGCGTTCCCCAAACCTACACAAGATACATTCATACTTCCAAAGTCTGTGCATGAAGAAGAGTGGCCAGGAAGGAAGAGGAAACAAGAACTTGAATGACTTCTTTCTACAGCTCTTCCCAGCTTGGAAGACAGAACGTGGACTTCCTGAGAGGTAGCAAACTGGACTGATGAAGCACACTTAGAGTTCCTCCACAAATTGTAAGCTAAAGGCTATAACTTGAAGACATGTCCTTAAATAACAGCTAGTGAGGCAACTTCCTACCATAATGGCAGGAAGTTGCTTCACTAGCTGTTATTTAAGGACATGTCTTCAACTAATAGCCTTTATCTTATTCCCACCCCTTAGCTGAGGCCACCTCACTTCCTGTTTTTCTGAACTGACATTGAAGTGTTGCCTTCCATCTTCTCTCAACACAAGCCTTGATATATTCATGATTTGTGGTGCTTTGATGTGACCATCCTAATGGATACTTTCAGCTGCTGCTGGCATGATCTATTTACTGGTGACATCCCTCTGTAGCCAGCAGGAGCTATTAGGCACTGGGCATCTGATGCAACATACCAGTCAAGCATTATACAATCTATCATCTATCAATATCTACAATACTGTGCAAAAGTTTTAGGCAGGTGTGAAACAATGCTGTAAAGTAAGAATGGTTTCGAAAATATATATTGTAATTGTTTATCAATTTACAAAATGCAAAGTGAGCGAACAGAAGAAAAACCCAAATCAAATCAATATTTGGTGTGACCACCCTTTGCCTTCAAAACAGCATCTATTCTTCTAGGTACACTTGCACACAGCTTTTGAAGGAACTCGGCAGTAGGTTGTTCCAATCATCTTGGAGAACCACAGATCTCCTGTGGATGTAGGCTGCCTCAAATCCTTCTGTCTCTTCATGTAATCCCAGACAGACTAGATGATGTTGAGATCAGGGCTCTGTGGGGGCCAAACCATCACTTCCAGGATTCCTTGTTCTTCTTGACGCTGAAGATAGTTCTTAACGACATTGGCTGTATGTTTGGGTCATTGTCCTGCTGCAGAATAAATTTGGGGCCAATCACACGCCTCCCTGATGGTATGGCATGATGGATAAGTATCTGCCTGTATTTCTCAGCATTGAAGAAACCATTGATCCTGGCCAAATCTGCAACTCTATTCGCAGAAATGCAGCCCCTAACTTGCAAGGAACCTCCACCATGCTTCACTGTTGCCTGCAGACACTCATTCTTGTACCAGTCTCCAGCCCTTCGGTAAACAAACTGCCTCCTGCTACAGCCAAATATTTCAAATTTGGACTCATCAGTCCAGAGCACCTGCTGCCATTTTTCTGCACCCCAGTTCCTATGTTTTCATGCATAGTTGAGTCGCTTAGCCTTGTTTCCATGTCAGAGGTATGGCTTTTTGGCCGCAATTATTCCATGAAGACCACTTCTAGCCACGCTTCTACTCATGAAGACAGTAGATGGGTGTACCTAGGTCCCACTGGTTTCCGCCAGTTCTGTGCTGATGGCACTGCTGGACATCTTCCGATGTTGAAGGGAAGTAAGCATGATGTGTCTTTCATCCACTGCATTGTTACCTTGGCCGACCACCACATCTACAGTCCTCAAAATTGACACTGGTTTGAAGCCAAAGGGTAGTCACACCAAATATTGATTTGATTTAGATTTTTCTTCTGTTCACTCACTTTGCATTTTGTAAATTGATAAACATAAACAATTACAATATATATTTTTGAAAGCATTCTTAATTTACAGCATTTTTCACACCTGCCTAAAACTTTTGCACAGTACTGTATATCTATATATCTATCTGTAGATAAATGATTTGGAGGCAGCTTGTATAGTGGAGCAGTGCTGACTGAAGGAGGAGAGTCCACCCATTACAGCGTGTCAACAGCTCTCCCAAAGCTATTTATAGACAGTGAAAGTGAGCAAGCAAGAGATCAACAGAGACAAATTAGTGATACAACAAGAGAGACAAACAAGCCAGAGCAATGGAATGAGAGGGATGGAGAATGAAACAGTATAAGCAAGAGACAGCAATCATGTTGGCAGTGGAATGAGTGATAGAGAGGGCAATGCAGTGGACAATGGAGAAAGAGGAAAAACAAGGAATAAAGACAAGCAAGTAAGAGTACAAGAGAAAGATGAGTAAGCAAGAAAGACTGAGTGTGATAGGTGAGTGATCATCCATGGAATATCTGTGGGATGGGGGCAGGATTACTGGTAAAGAAATGGTGGAAAGCCTTGTGGATCCACTGTTCAAAACTTGTCTTCTCCCCAGCCCTACTATATTCATTTAGCTTTCACTGGCATCATCATCCTTCCAGCACTCCCTTACATTATCTAAGGTGGTTTAGTTACATATTTAAAATGCTGGTGTTTCCTGTCAAGGCAGTTGTAACACAATAGCCCTGCTCAATTCAGAGAACTTAATAGGAATCCAGAAACTGCCAAGAAAATCAGCCATTAAAAGTCCATTTCAAAAGGTGTATCTGAGCCTTCTTAAAAGCCAACAAAGTGGTTAGGAACATCATTCAGTAGTGAGTATATTCTAAGAATTGGGGCAGTTAAGAGAGGGCTCTGTCCAGAAACAAACCTGGACATTTGTAGGTAAACTTCTTAAATCACTTAGACAGACATATTCGCTCAAGCTGCTTATGGAAATGAAATAGGGATTGAAAAGGATCCCATGACCACTCAATTCACTTACCTGGATGAGATTAAAGAACCATGAAAGTCCTTAAGAGAAAGCATTTGAAAATTACACCAAATCAAGAGTCTTGATGCAAATCTGCTTCTCTTTCCAAAACCTGGGCATCAGAAACATTGAAAGCTATCACTGTGTTATTTCATATTGAAATGTGTGGAATGATGTAAAAAGCTATAGTTATCACATTCTCCAGCTCTTCTAAAAAGGAGCCATTTTCTTTGCTTCCATGTTCTGTGCACCAAGTGTCCCATGTGTTCCAATTATAATCCTCCCAAAGATTCTGAATGACTGACTTCTTATTGTTTCCAGTGGCAATGTCCCATTGCTACTTTATCTCAGTAGCCCTTGATACAATCTCAAATCTCTTTGGCATCAAGCAGAATCTAAGCCACTTAGCTTGCAAACCTTTGCAGGTTTACTTCAAATTAAGTCCTACTGTGTTCAATGGAATATACTTCTGTGCCTTCAAGCTGCAAAAAATGAAATGAAAAACGAAGCAAGTAGGCAGCCTCTGAACCTTGTTCAGCACTTAAATGTTTTTTTTCATCCTGCCTTCTTATATTTGGAATTTTCTGCCTAGAGAAATCACACTACTGTGGACTTTCCCCTCATTTTGTATAAAAAGATTGCAGAACAAATTGCAGAACAAAATATCCAGGCAATTAGTTCATTCCTATGTAAGTCCTATGTAAGAATTATTCAGATGAAAAATTAAGAGTCAATCAATCAATCAATCAATCAATCAGGAAAGCCAGGCTGGCAATCAATCAATAAACACCTCATTTCTTCAGCCAAAGTCAGTTATTAGTCCTTGGTGCATGTGAATAAAGAGATTGTGCAGCACTCATAGAGTCGAAGCAAATGTTTGCATTTGAACATTCCTGGTCAAATGCTGCAACACCCTTAACATCCTGTTTAACGACTGAGATCATTTCATCCTTAACGCACATTATTATGATGCATATGGAGACTTCACTGCCTTGATAAAATCTATTGTTTACAATCTAGACAGAGATGTGCAGCCCCATGGGCTGTATAATCCAAGGCAGGGTAATTCAAATATTGCTGTGCCTAAACAGATCTCCAATGCACTGGTTTAATTCTCTCAAATAGAATGTCATACAAGCCTGAATTTGAGCCCCTGTAGTTAACCTGTTATCCCACCTACATTTGCCAGACCCTAAAGCACCCCCAAACTGCCAAGCCCACATTTTGGCAGTGTCTTTTTTGGCTTCCCAAAAGGTGCAAATAAATGCTTATATGAAACTTAAAACATTTGTTTGCACTTTTGACCTTCAAATCTGAATAAAAGCCCTTAAAAGTTTCAGCTGTCTGTCCTCCCCATCCTGGGATGGTATTGCATCTTCAGCATCCCCTTGCAGCCCTGAGAAGCCCTTTAAAAAGTTGCCCAAGCTTGGTTCATAATCATCTTGATCTCTTAAACTTACAGTACATGGCTAAGTCTTCTTTAATCATTGCTAACTCTTATAAGGATGATTGCTCATAGAACCAACCAAGGATTTAGTTGTTTAGTACTCCTGCCTACACTTTGGATTGTCATCCCTTTCATTTCAAATTCTATGGTAGGATTTTCTGTTTGGGATCAGACACACTCACCACCAGGAGTCTTTTAAATAAAGACAATTAAAGAGCATTTCATTCACCAGTTATATCTCTTATAATCAACTGATCAGAGAAGGCATCTTATGACAAATCTAAAATTTGATCAAGAAGTGATATAAATTAACAACATTTTAAATCAGTGTTTTTCAAACTTGGCAACTTTAAGATATGTGGACTTCAACTCCCAGAATCCCCTAGCCAGCATACTATACTGCATACAGTATACAGTCGATACAGATAATGCATACTGGCTGAGGAATTCTGGGAGTTGAAGTCCACACATCTTAAAGTTGCCAAGTTTGAAAAACACTATTTTAGATTAATTAGATACAATTTAAGTCACATGGAATTATATGCATCTTAAAACAAGAAAGCCTTAGTTATCAGGTCAACTTATGAAATAATCAACTATTCAAAATGTAAGGAATATCTGAATCAGAAATTTTGCAGATTTCAGCTTATATTAAAATAAAGCTCATCAGAGAAAAAATTCTAATGCCCACATTCAGAAATTGCCTTTTTTATTTCAATAGTAACACAACTGTAAAACAGAAAAACTTGGAATCAAAAGATACTCTTGGGAAATTTCCGAAGAATGAGTAATAAGGAAACGTTACTACATTATCTGCTAATGTAAATAAGAGAAATGTTTAGTACTTAGTGTTTGGCAACTTTCTGCTCTTTTTTTTAGAACAGGTTTTTTACTGTCTGGTTTATTCAAAGAAGTTATATGGTGTTTCAGAATTCTGAATATTTTACAATTCCTGTCTAAATAAAATCAAATTGTCTTTATGTTGGCAATTTCAATATTTGAAGTAGAAGTTATTATTTATGATATTTAGCTATTCTGAATAATTTGATTAATACTCATACTATTCAGAGAAGCACTTTCCAATATGATATTTTAAGGACCTTTAATATATTTTAAAATGGAAAATTCTCTATTACATAGGATTAAATGCTGTTGATGCTATATGTATTTGCTTTTCCAGAAGAAATCCCTTTCATGCTTTAAAAATGCACCTTAATTTAATATTATTCAGTATAACATATAATAGTAAAGAAAGTACCAAACAGGTTATGTGCCAAAAAAGAGCGCTACACATTACCAGGCAATTACAATTTTGACAGAAAAGTAAAACAGGTCATTTGAAGGCAATTCACAATCATTTCCAGGATATCTGTGAGATTTAAGGCCATTTGTTCTACTTTAAAATTTTGACACAAATACTCAGAAAAATGTGAATTTCTTGTAAAAACTGTACATGCAAAAACATTGGATAATTGGGATAAGAACAGGCATATCATAAAATACTTGTGTAGTTCTATACACAAAGTTGTGCACAAAGCAATACAGTTGTGCAGTTTTAATCAAGTTAAATAAGATTCACCACTTATGTGCCCGTCTCAGCCAACTCAAATGAGCCAGTCCCCTTTTGAACAGACAATCTAGACAAACCACACAGCAACTGGCTATATATATATCTATCTATATCTATATATATAACAGCTGTCAATCATAGTAAGATATTCACTTGCAGAAAGCAATATAATGCCAAAGGTGTACTATTATTCAATGCAAGATACTTTACAGATTTCACACCTTACATGAGCTAAACACAGGGCTCCAAAGTTATTAGAAGTGCATGATACTGTTGTTATCATTTATTATGCCAGCATAATCAATCTTAAAAAATGTAAACACAAGTTCTTTCAGGACTGAAGTATCTTGCAAAAATACATATTCTTACATTATTCACACCTTGGAAGCTTATTCTCGAATATATCAGGATGATACTTTACTGAGCATCTGAGTGAGGTGTTTCCATTATTGAGACCTATGAATGCATTTGTCCCCACTTTCTATTCTTAGCTTGCATTTGTCTGGACAATCATTCAAAGAGATATTGCTTCTCTTGTGGATTTTTACTATTGCAAGATAGAAGACAATACACTATTCCAAATGTTTAAGAATAAGTATAAAAAATTAGTTACATTTCAAAAGTAGTAACATGTAAACTGTGATACAGAGGAATTGCATTCACATTATATATACATATTAAGTCAGAAAGACAAGGACTTTTGAATAGAACCCGTGGTCTTGTGCTTTCTCCAAAAACCCCACATAATAATATAATAATTATAATAATAATAGCCTTTTCTGTTAGAAGCAGAGTAACACTCAGAAACAAAGTTCACCATTTTGCTTCTTGTAAATAAAAAGCTGTTCAGTTGCGCATGCAACCATATTGAACATTTGGTGTATGAAGTTAATCTCTCCCCCCGCCCCAAAGCCCACTAGAAGATTCTACTTACTGCATACAAAGAGCTCACTGGCTCTTAAAGTGCATCACTGAACTGGAACTCTTTCTTGGCAGCACTGTATGATTTTGAAAAGCCTTCAGTACTGAAGTGCTCATATCTGAGTCTGCACCACGTGAATAGGTGGTGTGTAGGGAGGTGGTGCAGGAGATGGCTTGATTCCTCTGACCCTCATATAGGAAAGGAACTGGTCTGGGATCTCAGCTAAGACATCTCTTGCAAGTCGGGCCATACTTAGTATGTGGTTTCCAGTTCTGTCAATGTAATCCCGAAATGGTACAAACTGAAATGAAACAGGGAGAAAAGGGTTAGCATTGCTATTGCGGTATCACATAGAATGAAATCAAAAGCAGGAAATAAAACGCTTTTAGACAAATGCAAGAAAAAGGCAGCACGAAAAGAAACCCAAAAAATCAAAACCGCAGTCATAATATATTTAAACAACAATTTTTCTAAATTACTCCTCACCAAAGATCTGATCAAATACACACACAAAAACACCACCAGCAGCAAAATAATGTGGGCCACAGATTTCAAGTTTTATCATAAAATAATCTGGGCTTGTTTCTCCACTTATCATGCCCCTGATTATGGAGCCCAATAAAGTTCTTTGTGGATGTGTAGAGATGTGTTGAGGTTGGTGGCCCTGGGAGTTTCTGTGTTGGTTTCTATTTTTTTTTTACTGCTTTTATTGTTTTTACTGTCCGTTGTGAGACACCCAGGGTGATGTTGCCTAAGATGGGCAGCTATAGAAATCTTTTAAATCAATCAGTCAATCAATCAATATTTTTGTCTCACCTGTACTATATCCCTTTCTGCGTAAACTCCTCTTGATGAAACCCTTACTTCATCACCATCCAATTCTTCCATGGCTTAAAAGATAAAACATGCCCATTATTTTGCTGTCTGAAATTAATCAATGCGGCCAAACTGATATGAAAAGTGTGGTTTTCTTTTATAATAATCTATGTAATACAGCTTAGACATAAGTCACAGTATTTGATGAAACTATCAGTAAGCAGTTGATTGTGAACTACTGAAAAACACTATCTTTCCTGCACAATTACAAGGTTAAAGAACAAGACATAATAACAAGAAATGATATTCTCATTTTACATACTGGTTTTATTCACATTCTGCTTAACCCAATTTGTTTAATCATGACTTACTATATAAACCACAATTGGCTGGGTTCATATAGAATGCTAATCCATACATCCTGGTAACCATGGTGCATGGGAATCATGACATATTGCTAATCTAATACTAATTAGCCACATTTAAAGCTTAGGGCAAATTTGAGAACTAAGACCCTGGATATTCTGGTTGAAATATTCTTGCTCAGTTTTTTGCAGAAAAAGGTGGGAGGAGAGACAAAATGTAAAGAATAAAGATTATTAATAGCTTAGCAGTAGCATGAATAAGAAACAAGTGTATTATTGATGTTTAATATCAACATATGGAGATAAATAAAGTATAATTAGATCAACATAGTTTTCAGACCTATTAGTAGGAATACTACAATTGTTTAGTCATTTTTTTTTAAAGCAAATGGATTTAATTTGTATTTTTATTCTAATATACAGTACATAATGTAGAATAGTTAGGATTCACTTTCTTCTGATCTTCACACTGCTGTTTTTGGCTCAAAAACCATGGGCATGTCAAGAAAACACTTATACAATCTTATGCATGTCAGGGAAGAAAAGGTCAATTTTTTATTTCAGAAAAATGTTATCATTTGAAAAAGGTAACTCTTTAGAAACCTTCATAAAGAGCTATGTACTAGCTAAATATCAGAGGGCATTTTCCAAAGTGTCATGCACTGCATTATTCTATTACACTGCATTTTATTAGATGAAAGATACAACAAACTATTAAATAAAAAAATACAGAATTGCTCCCACTGATTTGTGTAAGACCTTCCTTTACATAATAGGAGCTACATTAACTGAGGTACTCACCATCAAATTCTGCTGGTCCAACGCCCACTATTATTACTGACATTGGAAGCTTTGCAGCCTTCAAAAGAAGAACACATGAAAACAGTTACATCATTTTCAGATATTACACGAAAAATATTTTAAATTTTTATCCCTGAATATTAAAAAGTCATACTTTACTGAAATAGCTAAGTAAAATAAGATATCTGTTTTATGTTCAACAATCATTGTTTAATTTTGAATCAATTAGCCAACATGGAAGGTATTTTCAAGTGTTCATCAGAAAATGAAACTAGTTTCAGACATAAAGGAAAACTAAATTGATTATTTTAAGCTACCGAGGAAAATTAGTTAATTTCAGGCCTTCTGTTACTTTTTTCCATTATGTGCTTGCTTGAACTTCTTTCTACTGAGATTCCTTTAATGTCTTCTGTGTCTTGAAATACATAAGGTTACGACTACTGGTGATTTGAATATCCAAATATGTCTTTGGTAATAAGCTACAATTTATATTTTAGTGAGGTCTAACCACTGTGATTTCAGTTGATATGTTTTTAATACTTCCTAAACAAAGTAATTAACCTCTCCTCTTATTCCTTTGATTCTAGATTGTCTGGCTCTCTGACCTTAGGTAACAATATCATCCCTGATTAGGTATACTTGTGAAGCCCAGGAATGGGTCCAGGGTAATTTCTTTTTCTACTATGCATATCACCCATTATCTGCTTTCCTTTTTCAACTGTATGTGTATGTGCGTGTGTAGTTTAAAGTACTTTATAAAAATTGGTAATGGAAGGAATGAGCTTTCTTTCATAAACTAATGATTGGGGTTCCCCTCTCCCCTTTCAGCCTCCATTTGCTAAGAGCACATAAGAGATAGCATGTTGGTGGGCAAGGTCTTTCTCTTATCTACAATAACATCTGACAGAATGAAATATGCAGTGTATGCCTGCATGCCTTTATGAGTGCATGCGCATGTAGCTGCTGCCTAGGAAGTAGCTTGTTCACGTTATAGCAGGAGAATGCTCTTGATGCCCCTAGAGAGCTGTAGGCTCACCCTTCTATCACTGCTTCTCATCACCAAAGGTAACGTTTTCTGGTAAGTTCAAAGAAACAAAAAGGTGGATGACACTGGGGAAAGCAATACCTTGAAAATGTGCAATGCTTAATAGAAACTGGCAACTCCTTCATGATGGAAATAAAGGTGACGGGATATTCTTTTACTACCTTCTAGTTTGACTAGATTAGCTAAAATGTCAGCATCTTTGGCAAGTAGCCCCAAGCTGGAAAAAAATGATCAACCTAATGAAATTCAGAATAATTCTCTTCTTTTGGTCTTCTGGAAAAAATATAACAACTCATATATTCCAAAGGCCATTTAGTTCTTGAAACATAGTAAAATGTAGTTGCTACTATGACATTTATGAGTTTTCTGTTGTCTCAGAGTATTCAAATATGAACTTTGGCCTCTGATATTTTAAAGATTCAATCTAAAACATTTAATAACTGTATCTTACAAATTCATTAATTTAAGTTTCAATATGTGGAAGAGAGTCTCACAGCAGTCTGTGAAAGCACTTCTTCCCTTTTTCTTTTCTTTTCCTCAGGTACTTGGAGGCAGCCAAACTGGCTAGACCATGCCTGCACTCCAGCTCAAAGCACAGGAAAGGTTGGGTTGATGTGCACTGGAGACAGGGAATGTGGAGCTGAGCAAACCAGACGATGCCCAGAACAAAGCCAGCATCCAGAGGGTGAGCTGGAGGCATGAGGAGGTGGGAGCTTTTTCAGAGGGCCTGCAGTCAAGAGGGGCAGGAGCAACTGTGAAACCAAGCAGTCACACCAACTAATGTGTACAGCAGCCAGCTACTGCTGGTAGCAAACTTCCCCCCTCCCAGTCGGGAACCGAGAGACGCCAAAGTCCTAGCAGCAGCTCAGGCCAGAGGCAAAGGATAACAGGCCAAAAGGCCCAGAAAATGCCTGCCAGCCAGCCAAGCCGCCAAGCCTGGGGTGACTAAAGAGGGACTAGATATAAGGCCAAGGAGGGAAGAAAGTATCTCCACGCTGCACAGCTGGGAGAGAGGCCAAGAACAGGGCTACTTAAGCCCTAATAAATAACACAGGCGTAGGCAATTCAAGCCTGCCTGGAAAAGAGGGGAGAGGAGAAAAAGAACTTTATGGAAATTCACTGAAATGATAAATACAGGCAGAGTAATGCACTCATAGAATTAGATACACAGTAAATAAGATTTAGAAATTGACATACAGAGACATAAGATTTAGAAAACAGGAGGATATCCTCCATTTTGTTTAAAAAGAAATGGTTATTTTTATACCATAAATTCTTCCCTGCCACAAAGGGAGACAAAATTTTGCTTCTTGTCTGTGGTCTGTACCATTTCCCCAAAAAAGATCCTGTCTCAAAATATAACTTACATTCACTATGGATTCCTTTGTCTGAGCCATATCAGAAATGACTCCATCTGTAATAATGAGAAGAACAAAATACTGGGAGCCATCTTTTATTGAGGCAGCATATCTAAAAAACAAAAAAGAACCCCTCACATTTTAATATTAAAAAAACTATTTAGAATGCTTTTAAATCTTAATCTAATTAACACTGAAAAAAAACTAGAAACACCCAACAATGTTTTTAAAAGCAAAGATCAGGTGGTTCTTTGAGCATTCATCTGTACATTTGCACAACTAGGAGTCTGTGCCTTCATAAATCATTATTTGGATTTTGCCAGCTTTTTCTTTTCAGGTGAACAGTATAACCTGTCCTACTTTCACAGTTGTCTTCTCCTCAATTCCTTGAACAGATAGAAATAAAACAACTGCCAACCCTCCTTACCTTACCTGTATGGGCATGGAAAGTGGGATACAGTATATGAATGCAATGCAACCTGTTCTTCATTATCATCTGTGCACATGACACAAATAAGTAAGTACCCCAAGCAATATTTACACCTAGAAGGGCAGACACTCACTGAAGCATCAAGAAAAGAACCACCCTGCCAAAGCTAGCATCCATATGTGCAGAAATGTCTGGCTTGCACTGCTGTATAAAGATTGAAATCTGATAACAGACAGCTGATCTACAAATATTTGATAGTGGTGCTCCTTTGAAGAAAACAGCAGATGTTTTAACAGCATGGGTGGAATGCACATCATCTACTCCAGGGTGTTAAAAGCCCAGCAAGATCATAGGCCAAATAGATGGTGTCAGTAATCCAGGATATATATTGCAGCAATATATTGAGATGACATTGGGGTGCTCTGCTTCAGCACTCCCAATAAACAATAGATGGAATATAAATGGGAATGGAAATAAAACATGTAGACATCAATTTCTGGCTGAGGTGAAAGAATTTCCACCTCTGGCAGGAAAGTGACATCAGGACTAAGAACATCCTTGTCTTTGTGAAAAAAAAAATATGGTTGGTCTACTTAGAAAGTGGCCTAGCTGGCTAGCCACCAGGGCAGACTTGACCATTTCACAGAGAGAAGCCTGTGGTTCAAACCAAAATCTTGAAATATTTCTGGGTTAAGCCATTAGAATAGATAAACAATACATGGACTTTTAGGAAAGAATTCATTAATACCCTCAGAAACTTCTTAATCAATAGATGAGAAAAGCCATAAAAATTGTACTTGTATATTATTCATAGAAGGCTGCAATGGCAGTTAGATAAATTTTTAAAGACAAAATATTTAACCCATTAAAGCGAAGAGAGAGCAAGAATTAGAAAACAGACTGCTAAAATGGATAATAAATAATACATAATAGTTATAATAGATCCATTTATCACTGATGTCCAAAAAGAAAAAAAAAAATTCTGGTTCACTACCTGTGGTGGGCTTTTTAGCCAATTCTAATATAGTTCAAATATCCAGTCTTATACTTGGGAGGGAGAGACCCTCTGTGCTGGGAGGCAGAGGGGGTAAATGTAAAGGTATCTTAACAGATTGTTTGTACTGGAGGAAGTTCAGATCTGAAGAGAGGCTTTGCTATAACCTCTAGGACATATCAAGAATAGGGAGTAGAGCCAGCAATTGGGGTGATCAGAATGATGGACATGCCATCTCTGGATGCCCTTTTCCTTGTTCAAACATTGTAGTGCATCACTGCTTGTACAACCTGGTCTGGGAGGAGCCCCTCAGATGAGCTGAGAGCTTTTTGAAGTTTATACATGAATTGTGGTGGCATCCAAATGGGCAATAGTGTGGGAAGGACAAGAAGTCAATCTTCTATATAGAAAAAGATACTTCTGTTAGAATTTTATACTGACAGACCTGATAGTAATCATTTGCCTAATATACCATTACTAAAAGCTTTGGACCACTAGAAATTAACTTTACACTTAATGAAGATACACATAGATAGAAGGCCAATTGCATGAAGTGGACAGCACAGTACAGGTGGTCCTCACCTAATAACAATTTGTTTAGCAACCATTTGAACTTACGACAACACTAAAAAGAGTGACTTACAGCCAGTGCCTGAAGTTATGACCGTTGCAGTGCCCCTGCAGTCATGCGATCTGGGCGCTTGGATGCTATCACGGTTGTAGCATCCTGGGGTCATGTGATCACCATTTGGACCTTCCCAGCCAGCTTCCGGCAAGCAAAGTCAATGGGGAACTGCATGATTCACTTAATAACTGGGTAATTTGCTTAACAACCATGTGATTCACTTAATGACTGGTTTGCTTAATGACAGCCACAAAAAAGGTGGTAAAATCGGGTCTGGTCACATGATGATTTGCTTAACTGCATTGCTTAGCAACCTA
Organism: Liasis olivaceus; assembly: GCA_030867105.1. NCBI lineage: Eukaryota > Metazoa > Chordata > Lepidosauria > Squamata > Pythonidae > Liasis > Liasis olivaceus. The sequence goes on along the minus strand of CM061355.1, from coordinate 17,323,743 downwards.
AATTCCGGTCCCAATTGTGGTTGTTAAGCAAGGACTACCTGTAGAAAGAGTTCCTTAAACACCTATGTCTAAGGCAAATGGGAGCTCTTTAGTCCTATTATGAACATCTTTACATAGGCCCAATGAATGAAACCAAGAATGTTAGGTTATCCCTCCCTGCCAGAATTTTAGGTGTGCAATCAACAAGATACTTGGCAAATAAAGCTGGCCTCAAAGCCTTATTTTGAAAGTCAGTGGCTAATACCTGGGTGTCAGGTAAGTATGCCAGAAATGCAGTCAATTTGGGCTTAACTTTGGAAAAGGCATAAGAAATGTTGGTCCAAAAATCAAATGTTTGCACAATTGGTTGTAAAAAATGAAGTCCCTTCATACTAAGTCTGTCAGAAACAAATTTTTAATCATCTCAAAGCTAAAACGGAGGTTATGATTTGTGATCTTCAATGTTGGGATGAAGGGATCTATTTCCTAAGTTAATGGATAAATTGAGGACATGGTGTTGATGATCACTGGGCTGGTGTTTTACTGGTACTTGATTACTCTGCATTTTTAAAGACTTGTTCCAAAGTACTGTCAGAAGGAGAGTTAAATGATTACTATTTAGTTTTCTAAAGGTTAGCCATAGGTTCAATAATCATCACTTTGCCCTTCCATCAAAAAGGCATATGCAGGAGAGACCCAATTTACAGCCTCACTTTATAGATTACCAAAAAGTATCCTTAAGAAAAATGTGCAAAGGCTTAGAGGACATTCTGGCAGATGCAGCTGCCACAGCAGAAAGGAACTGAGAAGATGATAGCAAGAGCCCCTTGGTCATATGCAGAGGGAGGAGAGTCTATATTTGGTGTGTATGTGTGTGTGTATGTGTGTGCGCGCGCGCGTGTTTAGGTGGAAAATAATTATTGTCTGCTTATTCACTATGACATCTTAAGACACTCTTATGGGTATTTATCAAATTCATCTTGAGCTGACAATTATATAAGTATTTATATAGTTAGAGCACTAATCATTACAGGATAAATTGATTTGTAGCATGGCATCAGAAGATAGCTCTAAGTTGGAAAGACTGCAAGGACAATATAGAAAGATTAAACATGTTTGATTATACTATGGAATATTTAAAAAATAGATTGACTCATTCTTCTTGAGTTAGTATAATTTGTCAATTACATTTATTGAGAGCTGCTTCTAATACAGTATGTGGGAACTAAGACGTAAGAAATAAGAGAGCCAGCAGTTCTCAAGCCAGAGTTGGCAGTTATGTAACACTCAACAACGGCTCACGTTCAAGGCCACCAAGTGCTATGCAGAGAGTCTGTTAATTTGTGGGAAGTGTGGGGGAAAAAAGCTATGGGTCTGAACCACTGTGGCTTTATGAGTTGCTTATATCCCACACTGGCAGTGAGCAATCAACTGCTGCATTTGGCTTCATTCTTGTTTCTTAATTGAATTGAACTGTGTCTGAGAGACTTCTGCTAGAGTCTCAGCCTAGGAACCAAGCTTAACTGTGTAAAGACAGGAGATCTGTGATTTACATTGATAATAGCATATAATATGATGGATGTAGAGCAAATCTTCATCATCATCATCATCTGCAAATATTTATTACACATCTTTGGCAAGATGTGGTACAAAATAAAACTTCCACAACACAATAATTACAAATCAATCCAATAAAATTAGCTCAGAACTCAGAAAACAAATATTATCATTAAAACAGCCAATACAACATCAATACATTTGAAACAATGCCCTAGGATAGGAGTGAGTATATACATATCCATCATAGTTAAAAGCTGGTGTAATGTATTATTTTGTTAGCTATCACATGTTGTTTTGCTTTTGATTTTTCCATCCAATCTTGTATTCAGCTCTTCAGAAAATCCACATGTCTGTATAATGGTTTGATTTCCACCCTAAGATTACATTATGGTTAAACTTCAGTATGAAAACTTGGAAGTATTTCTCAGAATTCCCAATGGGCAAAATTTGATTCCTAAGAATGGAGAAAACAGGTCTCACATTCCTGAAAATAAACTTCAGTTTAGGGATGACTATCTGTGCTTAGAGGGTAAAAATACTATTTTTTTTTTCAAATATGAACTCTTGCTTCATTCAGTTTGTACTGTGAAAATAAGCTAATAGCGGTTGAAATGCTAGTTAGAATTGCAAATGATTCTATGGATGCACAAAACAGTTCATGTATGAATCATTCTGTGCAAAGCACTGCTCTAGATGTTTTGAACAGAAGTGTTTTGTTTCTATGTTTGGGGGTAAAAACAGAAAAAAACCAAGAACATTGGCATTGGCAGCTAAGGGGAGGGAGCAAAGGGAAAACACTTGGATGATTGAAGGGATAGACGGCTGATAGAATGTGAGAGAAGAAAAGGGAGAGCATACCCCTTTACTGCTCACCCATAAAATCACTCTGTAATCCCTGATTTTTGTTTAGGCCAAAATCCAGAATAACAAAAAAATTCCAAGTTTTTATTTCTGTTTAACCACAGCTGATTTGGAAGGCAGAATGTCTGATGTGTTTATTTTGTGTTAAAAAAAACCAGCCCCCCCAAAACACAGTTTCTGCTTCATGTGCAATTATTTCCTGGCACAAACATTCATGAACAGGAAAATAAGAGGAGGAAGGAGTATTATGTATGTTCACTGTTTTGAGTTATTTATAAAAATAATAAAGGCAGGATAAAAAAATCTAAAAACAACAACAACAACCCTAAAAACACAAATGAATCTTTACGTTAAAAGAGCCAAGAGGGATAAACAAAGTCTAAAGAAAGTGCAGGATGTAATAATGGCAGAATATTTATTCTGAATGCAAAAAAAAAAATGATGTAGTTCTTTCCACATCAAAGAAGACTACATTAAAAAAACCTTGAATATTATTATATAAGGTTTCAGTACTGGATATTAAACATAATCATTACCTTGCTACATGATTAATAACTGGAGCAAAGTTTGTTGGTCCATAAAGCTGTACAGATTTTAAACTCATATAATATGCTTCCATTACGCCATCAATTCCACTGCAATAAGGATTTTGTGGGTTTCCATTCTGTAAGTTAAAACCAGGATAACATATTAATGACTGAGAATGTTACTTATGAAATGGTATCATGACTGACAAAGGCTACGCCAAGCATTGCATGGCGTGTCTAGGACCTCCCTTCAGAAAGTGGGCAAACTATATTTTAAAAAAGGCTTTAGGAATTTTAAGAGATGAAGTGGGTGTCTTAACCAACTGCAAGGCTTAAGTCACTCATTTTTGCTCAAAATCTCCAAATCGGGATAAGGGGGGAGGTGAGGCCACAAGATTCTGGAATCTATAATAGGAATGCTGACAGGCCACATGTGCCTCCTTGATCATATATCCTTCACTCCTGGCCTTTTTCTTTTTAAACTCTAGAAGTTTTGAATGGGTGAGCACTTAGTTATCCCAACACCATGACTATTACCACAGGAAATCTGTAAAATTTCTTCTTTTCTACTCATCCATAAAGTGGTTGCTATTTTTGGTAATGTTTAATGGATTTTTGCTGATCAGGACTGGATGACGATGTTTTAAAGATTTTATTTGAAGAGAGGAAATAGGGGGGGATATGTTTAAATAGAAAAGGAGATATAAATATAAAAGGAAGGATTCAAATTGGGTTTAGTAGATATAGTTTGTAACAGTTATGTTATTATTTCTGATATGGACTTTTGCTGATTAAGATGGAGAGATGAGGTTTTAAAGATTGGTTTATAGAGAATGGGCTGAGATACAGGATGAAGTGATGGTTGTTTTTATTTTAAGAGATAGTGATAAATTGTTAATGTTGATTATACTTGCAGGGGATGAAGGGGGGGGTTCCTTTTTCTTTTTTCTGTACTTTTTCATTTTTCATTTTTTTTCTTTTTCTATTTTTTCTATATTTTTATATTATGTAGATTGTATTAGTTTTATCTGTATAATATAATCTTCAATAAAATTATTGCAAAAAAAGAGACAGGAATGAAAAAGAAAAGGGAAAGATCAAAGAGAAGAACAAGCCTGAGACATGGCAAAGAGAAAATTCCAAACATTCTGAACACTCTAAGGCTGTGGCAATCTCCAGACAGCTAAAACTGAATGATATATTCCAACATAAGGACACAGTGTGTAAGTCCTCTTCTTCTTTTTCCCTTGCAGTCTCCGCTAATAAATCCTATGACCTATTTGATTGGGAAGTAGATGATTTCCCTTCCTCTGACGATGAGGCTTCTGCAGGAGATAGAGGGGAGGACACTTTTAAAACCACAAGTAATTTCAACGTAGATCTGGACTTGGTTGCTAAGAATTGCCTTTTAACTGCTAAAACAGTTATTGCAATTTTCCATCAGCTGCTAGATGCTAATCAGAAGACAGATGAACTTAAGGCTAAAATGGAAAAGCATATAACTAAACCTGTTATGGAGTCAGCCACCAACTCAGTTTCTCCAGAACTAACTCAAAATCCATATGCTGCACAAGACCCCACATGTATGGAAAATATCAGGGATAAACTAATCTTGCAGCAACACAGATTCTGCTCCAGATCGCAATTAATCTTATTAATGAGGACAGGTGGCACAACAGACAAGCAGTATTATACTCCCTCTCACAACTTCTCCACAACTTCTTCACGATAGAGTATATTCCAGCGAGCTTACAGAAATCTCTTGGCTTCCCAGACGGCATGGACTCGAAAAAATAATATTGACTTTTAAGCATTTTGCACTCCCTTCAATGGTTTTTAAACTTAAACATTTTCTAAGGGGATTTCAAATCACGCCATTCATGTGTCTTTCACAATAGCAGTGTATGGACTCTGCTAAATTCTGGGAGGAGAGCCAAGCCTGGGAGGGAGGATGGCATAAGCCCCAAAATTCATAATCTCAACCAGCAATTACATATACAGCAGAGTGCTCCACCAACTCCAAGGTTAGGACCAGATAAGCACAGGAGCCACAACACCCTTGATTTAATTAAAGGGAAGATACAGACATCAGTCGACCCTATGGAGGATGAGAAAGAACTAGCTCAGTTATTTGACACTCTTTCTACAGAAAAACAACAATTATACACAAACTTGAGGCAGTTAAATCAATGCTTCAGTCAGTGACTGCTGCAACTAAGTCCCTCAACACTTTATTGTCCTCCAGCAATCCTTCTATAACCACCCAGATGATCAGCCCACAGGTGATAATCCCTTACAAACTGGACTCTAAAGAACAAACTAGTCAAACTACAGCCCCATCCTCACTGGCTCCCCCTTGCATGGATCCTGATTTTATTCATCCAATGGCTGCTCCATCTACAACTTGCTATTCCTCCTTGTAAGTGAATTCTTTCTATAGGAGTCCTGAACATGGTCAATCCTTTGACTCTGACCCCCAATCTGGCCTTATTTGCTCTGCCCATGAAACATCTCCTATGGAACTACCCCACACTCAGGACACCATCCACCCTAACTGGCAACAGGAAGTCTACTCTCTATCTTCTCCCCCAATCTCCAATTTGTTCAACCCAAGTGTTGCTCCTCCTGAACAATTATGCAGAGACAACACCCTGAGAGAACCAGCAAATTGATAACTACATTTGGCTAACAATATCTCCATCCTCTCTTGGAACATAGCTGGAGGGTCCCCAAAGCAAGGAAACCCTGATTTTCTTGGATTTCTGTCCCAATTTGATATACTTTTTTTGCAGGAGACATGGATGTTGGGGAATTTTCAATCCCCAATTACTTTTCTCAGCTGGCCCCTATGCTGCCTAGCCTCAGAGGTGGCAGACCCAAGGGGAGGCTTAATCTATTTATAGCTTCCACCTTACATGTTCAAATTGTAAATCCACCACCTCAGTTTGAGAATGTTGCATCAGCTTTGTTAGTCTTTGACCAATTTTCCTTACTGTATATTAATTTCTATCTTCCTCCTCAGCAGTTCCATTCACAGGTCACCCAAACCTGGAACCAGGTTGATTCTTTCCTCATTCTTTGCCTGAATAAATTCCCCAGTGCATATATCCTAATAAGTGGGGATTTCCTGGTTGTAATGATGAAGCTCTCTACGCATGTTTCAATGCTTGTCCTCCCATACAAATAATTGAACCATCATTATGCCCAGATCCTTCAAAGATTCAAAATATAACCTATGTGGCTTTAGGTTTCTACATCTCATAAATAGACTTAACCTACAAATGTTAAATGGCCCTGTCCAAAATTATTTCCCTGGGCAATATACATTTTGGTCAGCTCACAACTTATCCACCATAGATTATTTAATAATTTCTAGAGACCTGGCCCCTTACCTTAAGCACTTTGGCATAGTCCCTAAGTCTGAAATCATACCTTCCCCTAACTTTCACTTGCAAATTTAGACAAGGCCCAATTAGGAGCCAAGTTAAGGGCCATTTATAATGCCTGATGGGAAGCAGCTCTTACAGGGTCAGATGGAATGGCTTCCTTGAAGATAGGATAGCCCAGTGGTTTCACTCAGAGGAAGTTCATCCCTCTGTAACTTTGGGGCACACTCAGACCCAACTGTCCCACAAGAAAGCAGAATACTTAATGTATATCATGATCTCGTAGCTAATATCTAACCTTTTGTAACAAAGGTGAATACCAACCCGATTAGGAGGGGATGCCATTCTAGGAGTTGGTTTGACAAATCTTACATCGCTGCCAAAGCAGCATTATTGGAATCCTATGCTACCTCACTGAAGGCCAATTCACAGATTCCACCCAAATTTTAAAGGAGCAAGAAAGACAATATAAGGCTCTGCTCAGAAAGGAAAAACCCCAAGATCAGAAGAAGAAACGGTCACAGCTAATCAAAGCTAATCGAAGCTACAAAATCCTTCCCTATTCTGGCATACTGCAACAAATTGTTCCCATAATGGCATTACATAATTGCATTGTAACATCCCCTCAAGTACCTGGATACATCACTTCCAAGCCCTTTATTGCGATCCACATGCTAACACCTATGTGATAGATGTGCCTTTATCCTTACTATTGCAGTGGCCCCAGTCACATGCAAGGAAGTTAAAAATCTCATTAACCAGCTTAATTGTGGTATAGCCCCTGGGAGCGACTGTATCCCCCCTGAGCTAATTAAATCCAATTCAAATAGGTGGGATCCTGTATTGGCCTCTTTCTTTTCATACATTAACCACACAGCTAAGATTCCAGAGGAGTGGGGGGAAGCTATAATTATTCCCTTATATAAAAAGGTTGATAGGAATGACGAAGAGTCGGACACGACTTAACGACTGAACAACAACAACAACAGGAATGACCCAGCTAATTATAGGCCAATTAGTTTATTGAACATCATTAGCAAACTATATGCTAGGTACCTATTCACCAAACTCCAAACCTGGATAATAGATGAGGGAATAATCAACCCTGAGCAAGAGGGTTTCAACCAAGATGATCCACTATAGACCACTGCCTGGTGCTTCAACATCTGGCAGACAAATATACAAACCACTCTGACTTGAATCTATATGCAGCCTTCATTGATTACAAGGCAGCATTTGATAGTATCTCATGGTTTAGGCTCTGGGACATTTTTAGCAGATCCTCTATTGGCAAAAAACTCTTGCTCCTAATTTATAAGTTATACATTAAAACTGGCATTAGAGTAAGATGTAGCTGGGGAGGGGGACGGTTCTGACTTTATCCAGAAAGGTTAAGGGAGTGAAACAAGGATGTATTTTAGCACCATTGCTTTTCAACATATATATCAACTCTGATTAAAACCCTTCAGAGAGTTGATATCCATGCACCTAAATTATCTGATAGACTTCTCCCAATTCTACTCTATGCTGACATTGCAGTTCTTCTCCCCTTATCTTCTGTAGGCATGAAGCAGGCACTAAGAACCCTGGCATCCTACTGTAATAAGGAACAATTAGTTATCAACTATGACAAATATAAAGTTTTAGTTTTTTCCAACAAAAGATAAAGGCACAAGTGGACAATTGATTCCCATGAATTAGAGCAAGTCAAATGTTTTAAATACTTGGGCACGGTATTTCAGGCCTCTAGGAAATTAACAGCCCAGATAAATTATGCCACTTTTACTGCCGAAAAGAGTGCACTAGCAATAACTAAATTTTATAGGCGACAGGGGGCAAATTACATTCCAGCAGCAAACTGTTTATAGCTAAAACAGTTGCCCGACTATTATATGGGATGCAACTTGACCCATATACAAACCTAAGGGCTTATGAAACCACTCAATCGAATTTCTTTAGGACTTTGTTCAGTACCTCAAAATGTATCCCTAATGTAGTGTTGAGGCTTGAAGCTAATGTGCCAAGGTACTGTGCCAAGTATTAAGGCCCAGGCCTGGACCAGGATTCAAAATCATGTTTGACCCTACAGGCCTGTTGCCTCTGCTGTTGTCAGATGGCCCCGATCTCATTGGCATGAGATCGGTGCTGTCTGACAACACCTGACACCTGTATAGAAGAACTTTGTAGTCTTGGCCTCTCTCCTGATATTTAGGCTTAAGAAAGCCAAATCAATAGTAAAAGAAAGAATTATGGACATTGATCACCAAAATGATACCACCACTGCTCCTGAATTCTATTGCCAAATGTTAGATAGCCACAAGACCTCTACTGCAAGGTATCTATACAATCTAACCTTAAGCAAATATAGACGAGCCTTTTCCAGAGCCCTCTTTGATGCTCTCTCTTCAGCACTGTTGGTGGGAAGATTTCATGGGACTCCTTATTTACAAAGACTTTACCCTTGTGGATCCAGGGAGGTAGAAACTCTTGCCCATGGCCTCCTACAGTGTCCTTTTTGTGATACCCCAAGATGCGCTTTTAGAAACTCAACATTAAAAAAACTAAGATCATGGCATCTGGACCCATTAATTCCTGGCAAATAAAAGGGGTAGAAATGGAAGCAGTAACAGACTTCATTTATTTGGGCTCCAAGATCACCGCAGACGGAGACTGCAACCATGAAATTAAAAGACGCTTGCTCCTTGGGAGGAAAGCTATGGCAAACCTAGACAGCATATTAAAAAGCAGAGACGTCACCTTGCCGAAAAAGATCCGCATAATCAAAGCTAAGGTTTTTCCAGTAGTAATGTATGGCTGTGAGAGCTGGACCATAAAGAAGGCTGAGCGCCTAAGGATTGATGCCTTTGAATTGTGGTGCTGGAGGAGACTCTTAAGAGTCCCCTGGACTGCTAAGAGGTCAAGCCAGTCAATCTTAAAGGAAATCAACCGTGACTGCTCATTGGGAGGATTGATAATGAAGCTCAAGCTCAGATACTTTGGCCACTTAATGTGAAGAGAGGACTCTTTGGAAAAGACCCTGATGCTGCGAAAGATTGAAGGCAAAAGGAGAAGGGTACGGCAGAGAATGAGATGGTTAGATAGCATTACTGAAGCAATGAACATGAAACTGAGCAAACTCCGGGAGGCAGTGACAGACAGGAAGGCCTGGCATGATATGGTTCATGGGGTCACGAAGAGTCGGACGCGACTTAACGATTGAACAACAACAAAGATGTGCTTTGATCTCCTCAATCTTCTCTAAATTTGAGGGTTATACTGATAAATTTTATGTTTATTACTTTTTAAGGGATGCTAACTACACTCACATACCAGGTGGCCAAATATTTTCATCAAGTCATACAGCTGCACAAAACTTTTAATTAGATATGTTGTTTTCTTTTTTCCCCTGATAATGAATTGCTGTACCAAACTATTTCTCTTTTCCTACTGTAAAGGCTAGTCAAAGACTGTAATAAAGATATTTGATTTGACTTGAATGCATTCAGGAAAAAAAGAGTTGAATCAAAAGTGCAGTAGTCCAGAATTATTTTATTATTCTGTCAACAGTTGGGCCTGCATAGCATAAATATTATATTAGAATTTTTCCCCAACAGACACTTGGTCTAGAAACAATCCCTATAAGGCCTCAAGAGACTTCTTTATTTCTGGAGTCTAGTGAGGTGTTTCACCAGACTCCATAGATATGCCTCCAACCTCATTACAATCCTTTTTATTTTAAGCCTCTCCTTCTCTTTTTCTCCTTTCCTTCCTTTTTTAAGCAATACATCCATCTTCTAGATAACAGTCAGGGATAATAGCAGGGACTGCTGGGAAAAATAAGCCAAGGCTCACCGTCTAATAACACTACATCATGGGTATTGTCCTAGCAATCCTAAGTGCCAGCAATATAAATTTAAGATAGGAGTACAATTCTATTAATTTTATTTTATTTGTAGTGAATAACTCTGCTGTATGCCACTGTATGTATCCATCAGGACTGAAACAGGTTAGAAATTTTATTAAAAATAAATAAACATAAAATAAAATCCTAAAGAAGCCCCACTGTTCCTGTGTATTTTCCTACTTAAGAAATCAATCAAGACTTCTTTTTTCCTTCCAATATCTTTTTCCAACAACATCTTTGTCTTGTATTTTTTTAAAATTATTATTATCATCTAATTACTTGTAAAAAATTTGGGAGGGTGCAGGGCTGCCATTCTCTTTCTGGTTACAGGTTTATCAGTTCCAAACATATACCATGGTTACAAAGTCCCAAAATTATAATTTAGTATGCTGCCCCACATTGACATGAAGGAATAGAGACATACAGACTTGGAGGATTTCTGAATTTTGTTCACCAGTTGATAAGGAGAAAACAATTTATTAAACTGAAATCTTATATTGGGCCTCTGTGCTTTTATACACGTTTGTTTTAAGGACATACTATTACAATCTTTTGTAACTGTACTGCAATCTGTGAAGGATTCAAGGTAATTGTTCAATACAATGTGGCTTAGGGTGCCTGGGCAATGTGTACAGGTAGCTCCCAAGCCACTCCAAGACTATGTTGCCAAAATTCAGCAGCAAACCACCACTGAATAAAAATGGTGTGACTTCTCACCAATTTCTGACAGGAAATAAAATCAATCGGTGCATTATACCTCCAGTAAACCTAATGTTCTTACAAGTTTAATAAATAAATAAAACTCAAAGAAAAAAAACAGTGGCCTGAACATTCAGTACAGTGAGACAACAACATCCTTTCAATCATGTCATTATGTCACTCCCTCATTTCTAGCAATACAAACAAAGAGCATCAGGTTTATCATCAAGACTGATTTATAATAAATATATTTGTTAGACTTAAGAGTCTGTTCTTTTGTTTGTAACAGCCACACTTCTTAAAAAAAAAAAAAGATAAACAAGCAATCATTGAACATGTTCTTTTTTTAAAAAACACCAAACACATAAATCAATTTCTTACCAAGGCAAACTCATGAGATATTCTTCCATCTGGAGGCAGTTTTGCACCAAAACCTAGAGCTGGAAACATTTTGTCACTATCATAGTCTTGAATGATTTCACCTACTGCTTTTAATGCCATGCCATATGCATTCAGTTGGTATGGATTCATGTAGTGAAGTGAGGTTGGATGTGCAGGGTTACCTGTTTTAAAATATATTTAGAGGATGTTCAGTAGATGAGACTTTTAATAGGTTTACTATATGAGCAAAAATGTCTCTGCTACTTTCTTAACAGATGTTATCTGTACTGTCAATAGATATTTCTCATTATCTATGGCCTCAACTTTACTATCCTCCTCCCCCTGCACCTGAATTCCCCAGTGTTCCATCAAAGGCTGGATTCTTCTCAATGTGAATTAACAAAGGCTTAGACGATAAATTTGTTAGTGGTGAAAGAGCCACAGAACTTTTTCAAAATTTGAACAGGAAAGTTCATGTGAGATGGGTGGCTATATAATACGATAAATAAATTAAAATAAATTTCTTCAAGTAAGTTTTTTAATATCATTTAATTTAAGTATATAATGAGCTAAATGGGCACACAGGTACACTGCTTTGGTCATTTTTAAAAATATATATATTTTATTAACCTGACGAATTTGCAAACTGTGCAGCAACAGTTTAAAAGCAAAATAAATAGAGTGAAATAAAAATTGAGAGATTAGCTTATCCCTAAATCAAAGGCTACAGATAATTCAGGTTCTAAAAGTTACAGATCCCTTTAAAAATGTCTTTATTTCATAAAATAAAACAAAGGGAAAAGAAAATAATGAAAAGTATAAAATTTTACATAATCATTTCAGTAACAGATGTCCATATTTCATTGTAAGCATTAGATCCTGTGGATGACTTTGAACCCCCTAAGATTATGTGAAGAAATTCAGCACTTCATTTCTTTAGTTTTCTGCTAGGCTTCATGAGCCCATTTTACTTTTAACAAAAATAAGCAACAAAAGCTGCCTTCAAATTAATTAAAATTAAAATAATTAAAATTAAGCACAATTTATATTTCATAATATATGGAAATGTAACTAATAAAAACTATTCCTTCTAGCCATATACTGTAGATAGATAGAAAGAAAGGGAAGGAAGCATCATGTGATTCCAAATTCTAGATTCATTCACATCTTGTTTAAACACATCAAACTATGGTTATTTGGTTCTATAAAACAAACCTAAATGGATATTTATGTGTGTGCGTAACTATAAATTATTACCGTAATTTGCACACAAATACAACCATATTTTATAGATATGTGCAAACCTAGATTTAGACTTGATTTTTATTGTAAATAAAAATGAATATGAGCATATAAATAACATTTTAATAGTCCCTCATGTGGAAGATAGTTAAAATCTTTCAGAAAGATAAAGGCTTCCCATCTTTTTCTAATAATATATCAGAAAGGAATATGATTGGTCTTAGGCAGTGAATGCTAGGTTACTGGAATACTGAACAGCATTTTTCACAGCAAACACAGACAAAGAACTCTCTCTAGAGTGCTTAATAATGCATTCTCAGTTTGAATGTACTGGCGCAGATCCACATTTCTATGGACAGAAATATCTTCAATAAAAAGGACTTTATTTCCTCCCTTCTTGCTTCATCCTTCAGTGCCTCCTGAAGACATGCTTATTAAGACTGAGGAATCCTTAGCATATAGTGGGAATATGCAGAATGAAGCCATTAGCACTTTTCTATTTAGAGAGGGAACTTTTGCTTCCAAACCACTGTAATTTACTTGCATTAAGCTTTTAGAGTATGTTAAGCCAAAATGAAAGTATATAATGTCAAAATAATTCCCACAACTGAAATGTTTAGAAAACTATATGGTATGCCCAACTAAAGTTAATAAACTGTACAACTCTTACCATTTGAAGCTGTAAAATCAATAGCCACAGTGAAATTGATTTGAGTCCTATTAAAAAAAAAGCATAAACAATCCAAATTATTTAAGAGTGAGGTTTACTATGTGAGGAATATATTAAGAAAAAAATCAATAAAATGTCTTCTAGTAAATAATTACAAATGTTCCAATACATAAATTTCAAGCTGCATTCATCAAAAATTAAGGTTGTACTTAACATGTTATTTTTTAGAAAGCAGATCCAAACATTCATTATGAAAGTGGCATTTAAAAGAATAAGATACTCAAATATTTGGAGTATTGTTTAATTTTAAACATATATATATAAATTTAGGCAGATTATCACAATTAAAAGTATAATCCATTTACAGAGGATTAATCCATATGATGACTTTTTCTTAAGGCATAAATATTGAAACTTTAATACAGCCATTAAAAATTAATTTATAAATGAAAAGTACATCCATTTCACTGAAAAAAAATGGTCTATTACAGATAAATCCTCAACTGGATAATACATATATTAAGACAAACCATATACTAGATGTTTAATAGCTTTAATTTAAAATGTCAGAAAGCAAAAACAGGCTTTCAGGTTTCAAAAGTCTTGTTTAGGTTGAGTGCTAAACAAATCTAGCAAGAAACAAAACAACTTGGTGTGAAAATCCTAGTAGTCTGCAGTTTCTGAAAGATTTAAGATGGAGTACTGAAAAATTACAGGTGAAACTCGAAAAATTAGAATATCGTGCAAATGTTCATTTATGTCAGTATGGCAACTCAAAAGGTGAAACCAATATATGACAGAGACGCATTACATGCAAAGCGAGATATGTCAAGCCTTACTTTGGTATAATTGTGATGGTTATGGTGTACAGCTTATGAAAACCCCAAATTCACAATCTCAGAAAATTAGAATAGTGTGAAAAGGTTCAATATTCTAGGCTCAAAGTGTCCCACTCTAATCAGCTAATGAATCCATAACACCTGCAAAGGGTTCCTGAGCCTTTCAATGGTCTCTCAGGCTGGTTCAGTAGGAATCACAAGCATGGGAAAGACTGCTGACCTGACAGTTGTGCAGAAAACCATCACTGACACCCTCCATAAGGAGGGAAAGCCCCAAAAGGTAATTGCAAAAGAAGTTGGATGTTCCCAAAGTGCTGTATCAAAGCACATCAATAGAAGGTTATGTGGAAAGGAAAAGTGTGGTAGAAAAAGGTACACAAGCAGCAGGGATGACCGCAGCCTGGAGAGGATTGTCAGGAAAAGGCCATTCAAAAGTGTTGGGGACTTTCACAAGGAGTGGACTGAGGCTGGAGTTAGTGCGTCAAGAGCCACCACACACAGACGGATCCTGGACATGGGCTTCAAATGTCGTATTCCTCTTGTCGAGCCGCTCCTGAACAACAAACAACGTCAGAAGTGTCTTACCTGGGCTACAGAAAAAAAGAACTGGTCTGTTGCCCAGTGGTCCAAAGTCCTCTTTTCTGATGAGAGCAACTTTTGCATCTCATTTGGGAACCAAGGACCCAGAGTCTGGAGGAAGAATGGAGAGGCACACAATGCACGATGCTTGAAGTCCAGTGTGAAGTTTCCACAGTCTGTGTTGATTTGGGGAGCCATGTCATCTGCTGGTGTTGGTCCACTGTGCTTCATTAAGTCCAGGGTCAATGCAGCCGTCTACCAGGAGATTTTGGAGCACTTCATGCTTCCTTCCACAGACGAGCTTTATGGGGATGCTGACTTCATTTTCCAGCAGGACTTGGCACCCCACACTGCCAAAAGTACCAAAACCTGGTTCAATGACCATGGGATTACTGTGCTTGATTGGCCAGCAAACTCGCCTGCCCTGAGTTTGCTGGCCAATTGCCAAGAGAAAGATGAGGGACATGAGACCGAACAATGCAGTGGAGCTGAAGGCCGCTATTGAAGCCTCCTGGTCTTCCATAACACCTCAGCAGTGCCACAGGCTGATAGCATCCATGCCACGCCGCATTGCGGCAGTCATTGCTGCAAAAGGGGCCCAAACCAAGTACTGAGTACATATGCATGCTTATACTTTGCAGAGGTCCGATATTGTTCTATTTCCAATCCTTGTGTTATTGATGTCATGTAATATTCTAATTTTCTGAGATTGTGAATTTGGGGTTTTCATAAGCTGTACGCCATAATCATCACAATTATACCAAAGTAAGGCTTGACATATCTTGCTTTGCATGTAATGTGTCTATCTCATATTGGTTTCACCTTTTGAGTTGCCATACTGACATAAATGAACATTTGCACGATATTCTAATTTTTCGAGTTTCACCTGTATATATAGGCTATTGCGCTTTGTTAAGTCTTATCTGAAAATACATTCTATAAAGTACAAGTGTATGGAATTTCTTTGATAGTTACACCCAAGAATAAGAGAATTCAAGCAAAAGGATATAACAGCACATCCTCAGAATAGTAAGCTATACTTTACTGTTACTTATTATAAGTCAAGTTTGAGACCTTGGCTTTTTTAGTTTTTTTGTTACATATTTTTATTTGTTTGGATATTTTAAAATTTATATCTATCAGGTGGTTAATAAATTTATTGATTTAACTGCATTTATGAACCACGTTCTCTCACATTAATATAACTTGTGGCATTATTCCATCAATTTGGGGAAAATTGAATTAAAAAGCTCTAGAGCAATGCCAAATCCAATCAGGTGCATCAACAATTTTGTGTGTGTGTGAGAAAGAGAGAGAGAGAGACTGAAAACTCATGATGGGGTCATGACTGCATGATCAAACTCTGTTTTTTTATACAGTATATGTACTGCAAGTATCATCATCCCCCTTTTTCATAATCTCATCTCCAGGACTTCATATACAATTGCACATGCTGCTTACATGTTGAAAACACTGTTTCATAAAGGACTGAAAAGGTAGATAAATTTCACTGCTTATGGCTCAGGTGGTTTGCTTTAACTGGGGTGTCTCCTTAAAAATAGTTGAGTCTCTTAATGCTTACATTTAATGCACCTTATCTATTCTATACCCTGCCTTTATAATGAAAATACAAACTTCTAAGTTGTGATACGCTTTTATACTGTTGTGAAAGTTAGTTCTCACATGATCTGAAGTAAAAACCTAAATCAGGCTGGTACCACAACAAGGAATTGCTTTTAGTCTTTATGTAAAGAGCAGCAGGAGAAAGAGGCACAAGAAATCTGAACACTCATTGTAGTATAAATACAGGTTGCATTTGATACAGAAGTCACTGAAATTCTTTATAATGGCTTCATCGTTTTGCTGCAATAAAACTATCGTTTCTGAGTTTTCATGTCCTAGGAAACATATTCTAGCAGTATTTTGCCTTGACAATTGAGATATATCTGACAACTATACCTAAAACAATGTCTTTACAAAGAATTAGCACAAAGAATAGCTATTTATACTGCTATTGTTATTTCTAATGCAAGTGACAATCAGCAATAGGTATTTATTTAAAATTTTGTTTTTAATCAGCTTTCTGGAGTATTTACTTACCCTCCTTTAATATAGTCAAGAAATGAAACTTCTGTTTCCACTAGGAAGGAAAGTAATGTTACCTGAGAGCAAGTGATACATAAGAAGTAATGAACATTAATCTTCAAAACAGCCATATACATAAAGAACATCCATGTGTTAGAACATTGAGACAATATTTAAAATTGGAAAAGTTTATATTTATTTAAAAACCTTTCCAGTATACAGTAAAGAGAAACATTTTGTGTGATCCTGGTATATATCAGTAAGCAACCCTTTTCTCAACTCTACAAAATCCACAACTATTGAGGTGAGTCCTGTCTTTTTCTATTGGCTGCTCTGTTTGGAGGATCCTTCCTACCAGTTCCCAAAATGCAAGCAAATGGGTGCAGACTGTGTGCATGCATTTTTGTTGTACTGCTTGGTCTAGCACTAATGATTGCCAACTGTGTACAGGTAGTCCTCAACTTATGACCACAACTGGGACTGGAACTTCTGTCGCTAAGCTATGTGGTCATTAGGTGAAACATCACATGACCGTACTGCTTAGCGCTGGCAGTTCCAGTACTCCCAGTTGCAGTCGTTAGGCCAGGACAGTGCCATTGTTAGGTGAGTACCTCATGCTTTTCCTGCCCTGCTGCACTCGCCTTCACTTCAACTTCCCCCACCCACCTATCTCCCCCCCATCTCTGCCCTTTTTGCCACCCTATACAGCAGCATTCCTTGGCAGGGGCAGCAGCACAGGGGATGAATTAGATGCTCAGGGCCTTCAGTAGTCTCAGCCAGTTGCCACAATCCCCAGGCCTCTACTTCAGTCAGTTGAGTGCTGCCTCAAGCCCCGCGCCATGGCCAGCCACCCCAGTGCAAAATCCCAGTCGCCTTGCTGCCCTGAGCTCTGTAGGCCCTGCCACACCCAGCTACCTTTCACAGTTTTCCTCCAGCTGCTGACGAGGGAAGCCCGGCCTGCCTTATGCAAGGCAGCTGCTGGCTGCGTCAGCCCTTCTTCCCAAGGCCACTCACACCATTCTCCAAATAGCGTGCCCCATTCCCACATTGCTCCAGAAAGCCTTTGAAAAGATACAGAGGTCTTCCAAGACATTGCGAGAACAGGGCGGGCTATTTGGAGAACGGTTTCATCAGGCTTTACATTTATCTCAGAGGATTTTAACCAGATTATGTTAGCCCTTAAGTGAAAATCCCAAAACTGTATTACACAATACCTTAACCAAATCTTGCTCAATATTTTTTAATATTTTGGGTAATCCTAAAATGGTATTCAGCTACTATAAATTTTGGAGGCTCTTTATGCAAATTCTTCCAGAATTTAACTTACTTCAAGATACATACAAAGGATGGAAATATATTAATAAAAATCATGCACTTAACTGTTCCTGAATTAACATATTTTTTCTTTTTTGCTTTTTTCTTTGGATTGATTACCTAGAGAGATAAGTAAATAAAATATGTTCAATATTAATGCAAAAAACCCGTTTTTTCCTCAAAATATCTTTTTCATACACCTTTAGAATTCAACTGTACCCCTTTAACATCCAGTTTACACACTTCCCCAAACAACTAACTTTTAAAAAGCAAATATGAATCTTGCAAGGGCCCCTTGGGTGCTGCTAGACACATTCTTTCTTTGGAGTTAATTACAGGAAGGTCAGGAAAGTAAGACTTGTAGGTTTCTCTAAGTTTCTAAAGAAGTAAGGAAGACTCCTGTTGTCTGTCAGGGTTGATAGTCAATGAGGCAAAGTAACATGAATGAAGCTTGCAATAAAGTTGGCATTAATGGAGCTAAATTTGGACTCACCCTAGTTGTGGGGGAATGGAAATCAAGTTAATTAAATAGCATTGATGGTATAGAAAAGTGTTAACTCCTGTCATTCATCTGGATGATTTACTGCATAAAAGTTTAGAATGTGAAGAAACAGAGAGGGGAGAGAGGGGATGAGAAATACAATTAAGTCTGTCTGATTGATCTTAATATTGTTCCAATTATTAAAAGTTGGGTAGAAAGGATTCACATACTCAGGAGACAATGACCCATCTATTCTTATTCTGCTGGCAGCAATAAAATATCTGTTGTTCTGTTCCTAAAAACCTTCTGCTTGAAGATCCCTGTGTTAAGTTTGAGAACACATATTTTAAGTTATAAACCTACATACCTTTGAAACTAAGACAACAATTCACATATAATATTAATATTTCACCTGTGTGTTACAATGTAGCTGGGGCAGAAATAATCAAAGAATAAAAGAATTATAAAATATGAAGACCAATGTGTAGCCATAATCCATCTGATGTTAGTTACACTTCAGTCCCACTGAACAAAATTAAGCAAGTTAGCTTCAACTGCCTTAATCTATATTAATTCTAATTAAAATGAGGTACTTGTGTTTGTGTACTTGTGTCTGCTTCTTCTTGTGTTTTGATAAGTTTCTATTCATGGGCAAGACTCTCAACAGCATATGATCAGCCACATGCATATCTGACCCACACAATTTCTGCCTGATTAAGGCAATCAGGGGAACCCTGGTCATGTGGGTACAGGTCATAACAGGCTATTATGAAACTTCAAGTGAAAAAAATCCTGCCTTTATGCTCTTTACTTCTCTCTCTATCCAATGAGACCAATTTCTTATTGGTTCTCAATATGGCATTCCTAGCCAAGTCTCTTAAGCATGTGGTGACATTTTGCTTTTGGGTTCTTAGACCAGAAATATTATCCAGCCCCATTTCAACCAGGTTTAGGATTCAGATTGTTTTGGTCATCATAGATTTGGGACTGAGACAATTTTGGCTACCTGGGAACTAGAAAAGTAAAGTATGTCCCTAGGTGTCCTACTGGACCTCTCACGGGCATTTATGTCAGGATTAGCCCAGGAAACTCCAGGAGACAGTACAGACTCAATTCAGCAAGGTTTATTGGCTTCAGTCCCGTTACAGAAATCTTCTCAGAGTGAGAGTAAATTCCAGGATCACCCTCTCAACCTCCCTTGCATTCCTTAGGGAGGGGCCAGTCTCATCTTCTTAACTCCTCCCCGTTGTTCTGGTGATGAGAGCACGTTCGTGATCCCTCTCGTCCTGACTCTCACAATTTAATACTATTGTCCATGGTGTCCTTCTGGACTTACTGGTAAGAATTGGCTTGGGAGGTACTATTTAATCAGTCTTTCAGTCTTTCCCCAGAGTTAGTTTCAGAAGGTAATATTGGAGTACTCATATTCAGTCACATGGACAAAAGCATATGGTGCTTCACAGGAATCAACTTTATCCCTGTGTTATTTAACATTTTGTGTAAAATCCTTTGGAGAGATCATTTGCAATAATTAATGATTATACAATGAAATTAGTTACTCGTACTATGAAAACAAGCATTTGTAGAGAATCTCTTCTGGGTAGAAAGGTGAGATAAAAAGGGTTAATAATATTATTAATAAGAATAATCATATAAAGACATAATTATTCAACAATTTCTACACTTCAGTTTTGAATCCTTATAACAGAAGTAAAAACAAGAACATCTATTTAGCTAACTGTAACTATTTCAACAATGTGAGGAAGAGAATCTGACAAAAATTAGCATTGGCAGAGAATTTTGGCTTATAAAGATATCAATCTTAAATCTGTAAATGAAGGAAAACAATATAGAACGTGATAATATGTAATCATGCCTGATTGTTTTAGATATATTTCTTTGGGTGGGGGAATTCAGTTTTAGGCATAAAATATATTTTCTTGAACAAAATCACCTTTTTTTCCAGTGCAGGAATGGATTATAATTATTGGCCATTTATACCTATAGTCACATATAATACAAAGCCTCAGTCATCTAATAAGAATTAAAAATGATACTGAAAGGTTTCTTCTAACCACAAAGAAAACTATACAGTGATTAAACATGGTTCATATAGAGTTTTGTAACTATATAATGGATCTACATAATTTCTGGGGGTGGTAATGTAAAGGTAAGTAACTTAAATAACAAAGGAAAGCTAGATTACATTTTTCCAGTCTTCAGGACCCAATGCAGTAATTATATCAATTCAACATGCATCTCTAGAACACTTTTTAAATCAAATGAAAACAATTACTTTAACATGTAAAGGAAATGTTCATCAAGCCTGAACAATATTTTTAAGGCACACTATTAGGATATGATATTGATAGCTTTTCAGTTAATAAGAAAAAAAAACAAAACTGTATAAAATTAAAATACATACTTCCATAGCTCTTTACACCGTGTCTATTTTTTGCTGCAGCATCTTTCTGACCTATAGGTCACTGAAACATTCAAAACATGTTCATTCAAAACCTTCGTTCATTCTTTTATCCAGGTGTGATAGCTCCTGTTCATCTTCTTTTATCCATTTAAGATTTCTAGTATCTCATTTTCATTATTTTATTATTTTTACCTATAAATATGGCCATGTTCCTTTTCTCTTTCCGTTGACTTCTTTTTGACTGTAATATTAAAATTACATTTTTGTATTACTCCTAATTTTTTTCTTTATACCCTTGCAGTGTTGTCTTGATATTAGTTTTTAATTAGAGAAGTGTGTTTTTATTCATAGGCTATGTTACTGAAGCAAATATATTGTTGTTGTTTCTTTGCTGGGCTCAGTTTATTGCTATTTATATAGGCAAGCCACCTGCAAAAAGCAGTTTAGTGTTGCCTCCATTTTTTATTACAAGAATCTTGCTGTTGTACCACTATGAATTACTACTCAACCTACTTTTATAGCTCTAGGATTAAAAAAAGGAGGTAGCACAGACTTATTTAGAGATCCATTATTCCTTATAGCAGGCAGGATTTCCTATGACAGAACTCTCAAAATATTGTGAGATTTTTTTTTCAGTAGGACACAACCCACAACTTGAAACATTACAAGCAGGACTGTTTTGTTTCAGTGTTGAACAAGAGTTGTTTTTGCCCTTTTGTACACAACTATATATTTGGGATTTGATTTAATGGACATTATTCTGTTAAAAGTGAGCAAAGATTGAATGAAAAATATGTTCACTGTCCATTAAACTAAGATTGTACTGTAATATAATTTTAGAAGAGTGCTACCTGTGGATTTTCCCCATGGTCAGTTCTTGATTATTATTGAGACAGATGTAAGAGCAATTCCAAGGCACAAAGGGATTCATTATTAACATCCCAAATATTTATTTCAAATGTTTAGAACAGGGGTCCCCAAACTCTTCAGCTCATTGACCCCTTCATGAAGTTTCAGATTGTTCATTGACCCCCAAACATTATATGAAAATAATTTAATAAACACTATTTTAACTAATAGTACTACAAATATCAATAATAATAACAACAAAAATAATGGATAGTGCCATTGATCCTTGGGGATTGATATTGACCACTTTGGTCAAAATCAATCCCCAATTGATATTGATCACTTCATACTTTAAATATTATAGAATATTTTTAATTCTATAAAATCCTGATCCTTGTATTGAACACATTTATCCTTGTACTTAAATAAATATGCTTATGGGAGAAGAGGAGAGTGGTCAGGTTCTGAAGACTGTTTTTACTTTTTCCCAATTTCTAAAATGAACTTTAAGTATGGATTTGAGATAATAAATAATAATGTCTTAATGTAAGGGAAGATGGTATCACCTAACAGATAAGAAATCCAATGCTAACTCAATTTTAGGTTCAATCTGGATTCTCTTCTTCCAATAACTAGAATAGAAATAATTTAAAGTTATAGTACTGATTGCTGGAACTCATTAGAAAGGACACTTATATGCTCTAAGAGAGAGATACATATATAAAAAAACAATTTAATTCTTTACCTCATATACATTAAACTGTGACTGTCCTCTGGACAATTCCCTATAGCTGGTTGTGAATTCTCCAATAAAATCATGACTAGAGACACAAACAAATATTCACATTAGTAGAATCAAGCATTACAATGGCATATGTTAATATGTTTGCCTAGGTTTTTTTTTTTTTTAAGAAATTGTACACAATTAATTTTGGAGAGTTATAAATTTCAGCATTTCAAATCTCTATAAACTAAGTAATAAAAGCACAGCTCTGTGCCATGTTCATATCCTCAATGGTTTGCACTTGGCCAGTAGCTGACCTTCTGTAATATCATGCTGTTATCACCAGAAATTAAAATTTCTGTTCAGAAGTGCAGTGCTAATGTCTTCAGTAGCAAATTTTAGAGGCCTGCTGGCAAAGAGACAATTAAGGCAGGAATCATAAAATGCAGTTTCTTAGCTTGTGGGATAGCCAACTAATTGGGTAGGGAGGCAAATAAATAAATGAATGAATGAATGAATGATCCAAATGTTTAGGTTTAAGTCACTATTTCATCTTTAAAGAAGTGTCAAATGCAACAAAGAAATGAAAGTTTGATTCCTGATAAAAATATCATCACTCCAAGCATATTTTTAAAAATTAACTTTTCTTTGTTTGCTAAAGGAAACAAAAATCCAAAGAATGTTTCTCAAAAGTAAAGGGGCAAATGAACTGGTAAAATTAGACTGCTGAATGCTGAGTTCTCAGTGTTCTAACAAGATGCCCAGTTTCTTTCGAGTGCTACATATTTTATATGAAAATGCAATTTATTAGAATTATATTTACACATACCAGCATACGCATTGTAGACATGATCTCTCTCTCTCTCTCTCTCTCTCTCTCTACGCATATACAGTGGTACCTCGGTTCACGAACACTTCTGTTCACGAACAATTTGGTTCACGAACAGCTCCGGTCTCAAAATTTTGCCTCCGTTCGCGAACGCCGGATCAGGTTACGAACAGGATCCACAGCCATTTTCCCTCCCGTGACACGTGGTCGCAGCTTCCTGTAGAGAGGGGGACTCTCCCTCCAAGCAATAACCGCCTCCCCACCCACCTTCCTGTCCTCCACGCCAGAAGTCGCGTCAAGCAAGGTTAGCTTTCTCTCTCTTCATACTGTACTTTGTGTCGTATTTTTGCGGTTTTAAAAAAAAACAACATATGGTTCAGAACGGATTAACCGTAATTACATTGAACGTTATAGGGAAATTTGATTCGGGATGCGATCAAAAATCAGTTGGCGACCAAATTCGTAGGGGTCAGAACAGATTAACCGTATTTACATTGTACCTTATGGGAAAATTTGATTCGGTTCATGACCAATTCGGTTCGCGACCAGAGTCGCGGAACGAATTAAGTTCGCGAACCGAGGTACCACTGTATATGAATGATAGCAAAAGTAAGGAAATCTGCAAGCAGTAAGAGTTGCTAAGAAGATTCATGTCTTTCCTATTAATACACATATTTCCATTTTAAAGATTTCAGTCAAATTAATTAGTAAAAATATCTTCATAATACCCCAAACATAGCCAGTATTAAAAATAAGTAATGCTATGCCTTCTGTACATTTAGTGAAGTGCGTATAATAATTACCTTCCATCTCTATCCCAGTCATATACTTCTACCTTAATTGTTCTGTAAAGAAACAAAGAAAATATTCTAGACTAAAAAATAATTATTTGAATTGCCAATCACTTTGCTCATAAAGGACAATATAATTCATTTATAAAATTCTCAAAATGCCTTTTCAAGAGGCAAGTGTTAAGACGATGTATAATTGAATCTAAAATCATTATAAAAATCCATTAAAGACAAATCAGTATATTCAAAGGTCTAGCCAATTTTTTTTTATTTGACTGAGAAAAGTATATGTCTTATCTAACCTATCTGATATTCCAGAAGTGGGTATCCAAACATGAAATGCCACAGGAGAAATGACTCTACCCACCCATAGATACAGTAAAACCTCAATTTTACAGACCCCTCTTCAGTAGACTTTGGATACAACAGGCAGATGTAGCAAATCTCAGTTGAGATTTAATTTCCAAATAATAATATCCATTGTTTTCAAAGCAGTCCAGGCAACTGCTGTAATTTATGTCATTTGATCTATTTATATCATTTATGTAATTATGTAGTTCACACAATTTACATCATTTACATAAAATTATGTACATTATACAAATGTCAAAAAATGAATGATGTAAGCTGATGCAAATGACAAAAATTACATCAGCTGTCTGGACTGATATAAATACAACTTGAAGAGACATTTGGCTTTGACAGAACCCTGTTCCCCAAACTGGTCTATATAACTTACATTTTATTGCAATGAAGGAATGAGGAACAAATATTTCCTCGTTTTTTTAGAAAACTGAAATACTAAACATTCTTTTAAACAAAAAAAATTAATATATGGATAAGGAACAACCAAATCTTTGGGCATTAGCACAAAATTTTCAATATCTGTTCTTATTTATTTGGGAATTTTTAGCAGTCATTCTAATTTTTTTATGGTTTAGGAAGAAATAAGCATGGGTAGAATATAGAAGGATCTACAGATATATGTGGCAATCTCCGGTTGTAAAGAAATGGTAGACGAACAAAACTACACTCTATAACATAAAAGTAATGAAATAAAATACTTTTAATCAAATTGTGTAAGTGAAAAAATACTTAAGATTTTTCCCTACCTGAAAAACACATTTCTGTGAGGGTAGGTCCAGTTATCCAAACTTACTTCTCATTCCATAGATGACTGACAGGCAGATGTAGCAATGAGACACAAGTACTGCTGCTAGAGTACATAAAATTATCCATATGATATTTTAGAATATACTAAAAGAACACTGAATAGGAAATATGTGGACTGTTGGATCTACTCTCAGAGAAATACCTTGCGGGAGGAGCAAATTCTTCATGATAGCTATCATTCACTAGAATATTATACAACATTAACCATCTTGCTTAATGTGAATCAACAATTAAAAAATTATATTCATCTTGTAATACTAATAAAGAACTCAGTCTCAGCTTTGCAGATCTCTTCAGAAGAGGCCACAGCCTATACTATTCCTTTGATGAGATGAAGGAATGTTTCCCTGAGGGAATATTTCATTGAATTTGCTGTCATCAACACAGACTTCAGTGTTTTCTGAAAACTGCTTTTACCTCTTCCTCATTTCCAAGTCAGATGAAGACTATCATCTTGTCCAGATAGATTTCTTAATGGATCAATGGATCATTTGGAGTAACAATCGCTGTTTTCCTCAGAATTTACTGAGGAAGGCAACTCAGGTATACAATGAAACTGCTTCTGAGGAATTATGTCTAGCTATTTTAATTGCTAATATTAGATGTTGTCTATATATGGTCAACCATATTTGATCATAAAAAGTTTAAGGAAACAAAGAATTGAAGGTGCAGAAAGCTATGTATTTCAAACCACATAGCATATTAGCATTGTGGATAAGAATAATCTTTGTGGTCCATGTCAATTCCAACCATAGTTTTCATTTAATTGCCTGCTTTCAAAATGAACTATTTTTATTGCTTATTTCATGGCAAATTAAATTATATTTCTCAATTTTCTTCAAGATATTTTTAAAAATAGAATAAGTCTATTCAATATTAAGAATTATGTCTATCGGTTCTCCAAGATCAAAGGTTTTATACTACAGACATGCCCATAATGTATCCCTCCCCTTTTTTTTTTTTTAGTATTTTTCAAGTCAGTCTCAGCTGAGAACTGGTTGGGGTCAACAACTAATTTCCATTTAAAAACAGAACCATTTAAATAATCATGATCTATAATTACAAACATTTGTACTTGTCTAGATAATCATAAATATAGATATAAGTATTACCTCATAAACTGCACACAAATAACTCATAGGATACTTTTGAATTAGTGATTATTTATGTCCTAGATTAATATTTTGCATTTCCATCAATGGATGGCACTCAATTCTCAGGAGGAACATAAAAAGCAAAGAAAACTAGCTAAACTGAAAATGCCCAATTGTGTCTTTTGAGAAAGCAGAGCTCTGGGATATTAAGTGAAAATGCCAAGTGTCATACCCCAACAATTTCCAGAGACATGTACTTTAAGCAAAATATATGAGTCTGAACAAGTCTCCTAAATATTTGTTTTTTAAAAAATATTAAGGTTACTCTATATAATTCAGCATTTCTACATTGAAAATACATTATTATAATTAATTTATCTCTCTGATTTGGAAAAAGATCTTTATTCTGACAATGAAATGAAGAAAAGGAAAGCCATTAGATTTTCTACCATGCAAGCACGTAACTCATTTTGTCAAGTGCAAATACTACTTTTTCTTCACTTTGTTTAATTTAGAATACCTTGACAGACTGCTCTGAAACTTTTCTCCTCCATTCTGTTGCTTATAATGTAGCCTGAAGTTTCACACTGAAGGTGGCAAAGGGGGAAGAGAAGATAGATCAGTTGAAGTAGCTACTGTATCAATAATGTCGGCAATCACCTAAATCGATTTACTTTACTTATCAGGAGCACTGAACATAGTACCCAAGATTCATATCTCTTTCACTAGATGTTCACGTGATAGATATTATGAAATGGATGAAAGTATCATATATTCTGTTGATGCTTCTTAGTCTTATTTTTATCCAATCAATTTTAAGCAAGAGGACATTTCCACAAAACTTTAATAAAAAGAAACTTGCTTGAGGAAAGCATCATCATAAGTGTTTGCTTTTCAATAACACAGAGCAGTAACTAATTTCTTAGTGCACTAGCAGCAGTGACTTCTTGTTTCGTGAGATTTTGCTTTTTATCTGCTTGTCAATCATCTGTGGAAAGAGCGGCACCTATTATTACATTGAAAATGTTCTCTATTTCATATATCTCTTAGGCTGCAGTCCTATGAACACTTACTTAAAAACATTATTTGGAACTATTGGGTTTTCCATCTAAGTAAACATATACATCAGACTGTGTTGTCAGGTATTCACATTTAATTTAACAAGTAATACAATATTAATATTTATTATGAATTCCAAATTTATATTATGGCTTCTAAAAGGATTCAACTAAAATGAAGGATCTTATAAACATTTTGCCACACTTAAATAAAAATATTGGCTTCTCTTACCTGTCATAATCTCCATTACAAAGTGCTCTGATCGATATCTTGAATGCCTGCCATACTGGATTTAATGTGTTCTTTATAACTTCTGTCTTGTGGCAGATTGTGAAACTAAAACACAAAGCTTATTTTTTAAATTTGTCTGCCATCTGAGAACAAACTCTGAAAGATGTGATGTGTCATAGTTTAAATGAACATTTGTATTTTTAATCCTGAGAAACCCTCATCTGCACAGTCTTAAAAAACCATGATCAGTGGTAGTAACTAATAGAAAAGATACCGTATTTTTCCGACAATAAGACGCCCCCATGTACAAGACGACCCCCATTTTTCCAACCCCAAATTAAGAAATCAATATTTTAAAGATAGTGCAGAACACATTTTTATTTAGTAATTAGTTAACATTGACCTGATACACTCGGTGGGAGGAGGTCCAAACCGTCTCTCTGCAGCTCTGTTTCCAGGCTCTTTTTCATAACTGATTACATTCAAGCATGAGTGAAACTGCCGATAGCTTCTCTCTGCAAACAGCCTTCTCTAATTGGTTTGTTCAGCATCAGCTGACGTCAGTTACATAAGGCTCGTGATTGGAAGAAGTCTGTTTGGGAGACAAGCTATTTCACTCGTGATTGGAGGCTAGCAATAGGAGGAAGCCCATTCGCAGAGACAAGGTATGGGCAATTTTGCCACCGCGCGATTCTCTCCTCGGCTGACTTCCTTGAATAAGACGCCCTTCAATTTTTAGGTTAAAGATTTTAGAAAAAAGTATCGTCTTATAGTCGGAAAAATACGGTAAATATAACAGAAGTCAAAGCAAGCAAAGCAGTGGACTGTGGTAGCTTTTGAAATGTTTATAGCTTTGGAGGTGGTATCTAGTAACAACTGTTCCCTCTACTTAGCATCCCAACCTATCACTGGGAAAATACATATTCTTTCATAATCATAATTATTGGTTCATAATTGGTTCATAATTGAGAACCAATGAGAAATTCATAAGACTTACATTTTTAAATTACAGGGATACTGGTCCATAAAGAAAAGCTGATAACACTATGAAGGTAAAGAGAAACTTTTCATAGACTACAGAGAGAATCCAGTAATCCCTATCAAAGCCTCTAAGACTTCACTGAATACTTAGCAGAACAAATGAGAGCATTTACCTGCCATCTTCATTGCTACGAAAAAATACCAAGAAGGGATCCGATTTCCCAAAGAAATCTTTCTTGTCTAATTTGTTTGCACAAAATTGCATCAGAACGGCTTCCTAAAAAAATAAAAGGATAATAGAAAGATTAATTCATAAATAATATGGAGGATTCCATTTATGTAAATAATAATATGCATGATACTAGGCATTTTAATTTTTAATATTCTAATAACTTTAAGGGAAAAATGCCCGTTAAAACATTTATTAGTTTCCTTCTTTTTTATTACTAAGCTGGAACACTATCATAAATGTTAAGCCTAGTGTCACTATTTTCACTACCCAACTGAGAAATAGGAGAAAGGATTTCTTTCCCTCCTGCTTCAGTTACATATATACAATATATAATACTCATTTTATAATACCAGAGAGCATCATTTTATTTTTTTAGTTTTTACTTTGCTCTCCTGCGGTATCATCTAAGAGTAGAAATAGGTTTTAAGTGCATATACTAATTAAAATAAAAATGGTACCAGAAAAATCACAAAAAGAGAGCAGCAAGGAGAAAAAGTTATAAGTCTATAAAATTCAGCATCTAGATAATCCAGACAAAGAGGGTCGTAAGCAGATACTGAAAAATACCAGACCTAGAACTAGACATATGAGATAAAGTGAAGTGCTTTGGGCTACTCCAACTGAGAAGATACTAACTTGAGTGCCCAAAAACAAAAAACAAAGACCCACAAAAAACCAGATTTATGAGATGGAAAGATAAAGACATATATCAGAATCAGTTGTTACTCCAGGAGCTATGGCAGCTCAGGGGGAAAAACACTAAGTGCATTTCTGAACTCTACTTTTGATTAGCTGGGCAGATAACAAACTGAATCATGATATTCCCTGCTCATTCTCAGTGTTTTGAATTTGGCAGTAATAAAGATTGTTGAAGGAAAACTTCAAAGTGGTTTGGTACTGGAAATGGAGTAAAAATATTGCTATGTGCCCTAAGAAAATTCCAAATTGAGAAAAGCATTCTGTAATCCAGAGGTTAGCTACCTTCTTCACTGTAGAGGCCAGGGGCCATGCCACCACCACTGCCGCCATTGCTAGGGGATCTGTTGCTCCACCCACACTGAGGCAGCTGGAGAAGCCATTGCCAAAATGGCCGCCCGAAGAGGTAGTGAGTACTCTCTCCCTCTCTCGTGTGAGCTGGGTAAATACAGTATATTTCTTTTTGGAACCACTGGCTGGATAATTTCAGGTGGTGGTAACAGGTTGCTGACCTCTGCTTTTCCAATCATCATGCCTTCTACTAGCAATATTGTAGCTTTGAAGTAGCTCATATTGCAATGAAATAGGACTGTAATTCAGTGGTCATCTAGAAAATAATCCTGATATTCAGAAAAAACATCTTTTGGTTTGTGGATACTTTCAATATAAAGATTAAGAGTGAAAAATGCTACACAGTATCCCTAGGCTTTTATGGAATCCTAGCAAGATGAGGCCAAGGATCTGCATCTGATCTTTTTTATTTTCTGATGCCAGTGATCATCTTCTCTAGAATCTTTTCAACTTTAGGGAGCCAACATCTTTTCAGGATATTGGTTGCTAGTGAATATAATCTAAGGGGAAAATGCTTGTTCTGACTCCAGTTAACTATTAGAGAACCCCTCCCTCCCACCCTCCCTCCCTCCCTTCTTCCTTCCCACTGACCCATTAGTTCAAGGCACTGTACACTGCACTCCTTCTTCTATTTTTCCCCACAACAATCCTGTGATATAAGATTGGGCTGAAAGAGAATGACTGATGAAGTCACCTAGTGAACTGAAATTTTTAATTTACCCGGCAACAGTTGAGTTCCTCTGCTGTCAGTATTATTGTGCCACATTTCTTCCCAGGAATTCCTCTGTAAAAAAAGAGTATTGAGAGGGAATCATATAGGTAACTGAAACATAAACGAAAAGAAATTTCCAAACAAATAGAACATCCAGGTGATTTTTATCAAACTTGTTTTCTCCTTCATATATAGCTCAACAGTACTAACATATGCTAACTAACATATGTTAAAATGAAAGCATACAGAGGAAACAGAGGGACAATGTACCAGTGACCTGCAGTTCCTTAAATTTTAAATTTTTTTCCAGCCTTCAAAAAGTGATGATTGGAGCTAATTGACCAAGATAGGCTCACAGAGAAACTGCAAGCAAATGTAATGGAATAGGTCCTCTCCTTATTTGGTACAGAAATTAAAGTGGATGTTAATTAACCATTTTTATGTTTTCTGGGGCACAAAGTTCCTTTTCTCTCAAAATGAAGGTATTTTTTAATT
The DNA here is from genome assembly GCA_030867105.1 of Liasis olivaceus. Classification (NCBI taxonomy): domain Eukaryota; kingdom Metazoa; phylum Chordata; class Lepidosauria; order Squamata; family Pythonidae; genus Liasis; species Liasis olivaceus. Next base: position 17,292,594 of record CM061355.1, on the reverse strand, counting down.
TCTTTTTTTTAAAAAACAAAACACAACAAATTAAAAGATGGTAGGTTGAATACTGTTCACAATTCACAGCATTCTGCTTAATGTACCAGAAGTGCTTTGTTTATTTATTACATTTGGAAACATACTCTGCCTACCAATACAAAAAAATATATTAAAATTACTATTGAAAGGAAATTTTAAAATTGTGAAGTTAAAAAAAACCTATAGCAATGATAGTGTGATTACACAGAACAGTTTTTCCTGCTCACACAAAGCAGAGTAAGGGAGAATGTTCTTCAATTAGGGAAGACTGTAAATATATAAATATGTTATAGTCATATATTTAAATCAGAGTAGATTTGAGAACCATAACTACAACAAGGTATCCTTGCTGTAGAGCAGATTCACAACACATTATCTTTAATACAATAGCTACTTGGAATACTTCTGTTGGACAGACTTGTGCAGAGTGACAGAAAAATCATATTCAGAATCCATGTCCGAAGTACTAATGTTACTAACTTAGCATTCAACAGAACAACCTACAACAATGCAGGGAAATCTATTAGATCTTAGAACTACAGGGAAGGGAGAACAGTATCTATCAACATCTGTTACTTTCCAAATAAATCCTACTGCCTAATATTTCTCTTCTACATTACCCAACTTCTTAGTAATGTAAGGTTTTTTTTAAATCTTTGACTACTTATACTTGTATTATATCCATAATTTGTCCAATAGCAAATTATACAAGACCTCTTTTCTGTTTGTTTCAATGAGGAGAAGCTGAAGCTGAGAAGAGATTTTTAATAACTCTGCCATGTAATCTATTATTGTAAAGGCTATAAGTCAACTGAATGTAGTGGAGATCTCAGAAGAAATGTAAGCAGCACAAAGCGGGCCCAGCCAAAAACTGAAAATTACACAAAGTCAGACTGCTCAGTCCAACCCCTCTCTCAGACACACCCAAAAGCATGCAACAAGCAAATGTATTCAACAGCTTGTCATATGTTCAGGAGCATACAGCAAGCAAGCATGAACAACAATAATAAAACAGAGAAGTATATCCTATGAAAATATACAAAGCAACACTTAGGAGCATGCCCCAGTCAATTAAGAACCAGAATATGAAGCAGTAGTAAGCAAGGGGAAATGGCATGGAGACATGCATTATTACATATACTGTATATAAATTGTATATACAAATATTGCAACATATGAGAACATACTACGTAAAAACAGAACTATAGCATAACAAATGTAAATGTGCAGGAATGCAGCAAATGTAAATACAGATAACCAGCAAAGACTTGCCACATGTTGACAACATGCAAGAGCCCAGCACATATAAACATTAAGCTTAGCATAACAGTATAGGTAGTCCTCGTTTACCAACCACAATTGGGACTGGCAACTTGGTCGTTAAGGGAAGCGATTGCTAAGTGACTGTGTTTATGATCTTACTTCAGCTTCCTTCGCTTTACAGACTTGCGAAGGTCATAAATGCAAGGACTGGTTGCAAAGTTACTTTTTCATCACCTTGTAATGGTCACTAAATGAGTCAGTCACCAAACAAGGACTACCTGTACAGCACTTGGAAAGATATCCAGCCACAATAAAAGAAATACACCATAAGCAGCAATATGTACCATACATACACCCACAGCAACATATATCACACCAAAGCATATGCATGCAGCAATACATAGTCACACCAAATGAAGGCAGCAGCTACTCTCCCTCCATCAACAAATACACACTTCTGCAGCCTACTCGTGTTGGCCATTTTTGCTTTGGCAACCAGGTTCCACCAAGGAAGTTTCAATCTGCCGAACAGATATGTTACATTTATAATTCATGGACTTATTTAAAACAAGGTCTTCTTCATAGCAATAGGCACATATTTTTATCTAGGGAGATATACTCTTGCAGTTTTTGATTTTTTGACATTATATAAATTTATATAATGTTATATTTATATAATATTATATGACAAAAAGAAAATATTTTGAAGTGTTTAATTTTATTAAATATATTTAGATTCAACCCTTCATATAAGTCTATTTCAGGCAGCTCTAATTTACAATAAATACAATTTTAAAAATCAATACAAAGGTATCATACATTCAAAATCAATTCAACAATTAAATTTAATTGGACGGGGATCAATATATGTGTTGGAAGGAAATTTCACAGCTACAGGGTCACAAATGAAAAAGCCCCTTCTCTTTTGGGTGGGAAAACAACTATATCAAACAATCACCTTGCTGGGGTATAATAATTATCTGTAGTTTCAGATAAACATTATGAGAACCAATAAGCATTATGAAAATATTATGAGAACAAAATTGGGCTTACATATTCTTCCTTCTCTTAGCCTTGTGTCTGAATGTACACAAAGTGAAGGGAAACTTTAAAAACTTCAATAAGATTCTGTACTGCTGATATTTTAATATACAGTCTCTCTCAAAAACATCTACTGTTCTCACATGTATATGGATATAGTGGTGATCTTTACATTATTAGGATGCTAAAAAACCTATTCACTTTAGATTGCTCTATATACACCACTCTAATACAGAATAAGCATAAATTAATAGAATAATGTTACCTCTTCTGATTCTTTTTCTACAATTCCTATTTGTCAAACACTAGAGATCATCTGCTTGACCCAAACAATATTAACCATTATTAGGAAGCTTTTCAAAAACAAAGAACATTTAGCATCAATCACACAAACTATAATGAAGTATGTTTTTCCTTTATGAGTTTGCTGGCAGATATTAACTTTTAATATTATTACAAATCTTACGAACATTTAGGCACTTTTTGTATGCTAAAATAAATATAACAATAGTGCTACTAAATTTATATCTTTAAAATTGTGCTTACATAACTGGTTTTTCTAATCTGCTTCCTTGTGACCCAACGATCTCTCCTAATGTACAGAACACTTGTCCCAAGAAATCCTAAGAATCAAACAAGGTTATGGAGCTTAGACATTGTTTTATCTCCACTAGTCCATCCATATTCAGTTTAATTAAGTTTATGAGCACAAGAAATGCAATGCTTATGAACAATTAAGTTATACAAATTATGTCTGGATACAATAATAACTATGGTTTATGAGTACAGAATGACCATAAGCAACTCAAGGGCTCAATGCACATTCTCATTGCTCTCAGTCTTTTCCAAATATTTATATGAAATTTGCTACAGATATTCCTCATTTGCACTGAATTATTACCACATTTTATCTCAAAACGAAAAAGTTGCAGGTACTTTTTAAAAAGACATTTTTTAAAAAAATCATGTTTTAAGTGGCAAGCTTAAAAATACTGTTCCAATATCTCACATTTGGCAAACTTCACTCCCAGATCATGATCTTTCTTGTTAATTTCATCCCATTTTGATAGACAATAAAAACATTTTGTTTCCCAAGTGGATCTTAATTTTACTTAGTTATTTCCAGAGCCCCAGATCCAGCCCTTGAAGCAGATTTAGAAATACAAAACCCTAAATTTATGTAAATCAATAAAATAATCCCATGTGATGACCAGATTTCCCCACCCCACCCCCCTTTGTGTTTTGTTTTGTTGTGTCCCTTTGAGTCAGTGTTGACTCCTGGAGATTGCCTGGACAAGTCCATGCAGTTTTCTTGGCAACATTCTTGGAAGTAGTTCGCCATTGCCGTCTTCCTACAGCTAAGAAAGCATGACTGGCCCAAAATCACCCAGCTGGCTTTGTGCCTAAGATGGTATTAGAACTCACAGTCTCCCAGTTTCTAGTCTGGTGCCTTAATCACTACACCAAACTGGGTCTCAGATTCCCAATTAAAAGTAAAATATTATATGGATAAATTTATAAATATAAATATAAATTTATAAAACACTTACATGCTTTGAAAGGTTTGGACTCTTGGAATCAACATCATACCTATAAAGAAAAAATAGATTTATTCGCTCCAATATTTTCATGCAAAAATATTCAAGAACATATTGGGGTTTTGGAATTCTTGCTTTATAAAGCTAGTATAGTAAGAGAAACAATAAACAAGATAACTTTCTGTGCAAGAAATGTACTTTCCAGTTTTAACTTAACCTTGCAATCAAGTGCAAAATCAATTACATATCTCCAAAATGGAAAACCAGCCAACAAACAAAAAAATGGTAAACAACATGCATAGCACAAATAGGAAGGTAATTGGAAATCCCTGATTCTAACTAGCATTCCAGTGCATTTGAGAGAACATACATGGTATCACTGTTACAAAATTGTGTTTGTTTTCTGATTGTACACTGTTATAATATCTATTTAAGCACTGCTGCACAACTTTAGTACAAGGCCCACACTGGAAACACATTAAAAAATTGGGTGGGGTTAGGGCCTCAAGTTTTGAGATGTTTTAGCATTTATAAGGGATAAAATGTTGCCTTATAAATTTGTCTCTGCAAATTGTATGCCACCCATTTTGCTCCACCTCCCCCCAAAATGTCAAAACACAACAATAAAAACTCTATTGGGTTGGGAGAAATGGCTGTGATGTCCGTGTGCAAGAGGTTCACTGGCCACATGCAGCCCATGGGTGGTGTTTATTGCACCTCTGTATTGAAGAATCCTTCAAAAACACAACAAAAATACAACAAAAATGTGTATCTCTCTGAAGGGTTTACTGCATATGTCCATTGCACACATTGTTTATTTATAAATCACATTTACAAGCCACCCATCTCTTTGTGACTCTAGACAGTGTACAAGTTAAAAACAGCACTCAATACAGTAAAAACCAAAAGACAATAAAAACCCAGGGACTAAAACACTAATGCACAGATAAAATTCTGACCCTTTTTCCCTCCCTGGGCACATACTACAGGAAACAGTCCGGTTTTCAAAGCCTGTTTAAAGGACAGGATGCTTGGAGCAACTTGAAACTCTGGGGGAATGCTGTTCCAGAGGGAGAGCACCATTAAAAAGGCAGCAACTATAAAGTCCCCTCAAATAATACTTTTTAAAGTTGGTAAACAGTACTATGGTACAGCTGCTCACTCATTTCTGTTTGCTTTTTTCCAAGCAATCAAGCAAGACAAATGATAAATTATTGTCATGTGACATCAAAGTTATATTCCTGGCTTCCCAAATAAACCAAGATACATGTCAGCAAAACCTGGTTTATGCCCTCATATTCAAACTTACTGCTAGTTATACTTACTCAAATGAAGTAAAAATGAACATGCTGCAGGCAGCATGAACTAGTAGAAAACCACAGAAAATCAGAATAAATCAGGAACTGTGATAGACCTTTATATGAGAATGCAGACATTGAGAGAAGTCGCTGCTATAAGTGACATAGTAGCTTGAATTACCAATATGAACTATTATTGATATTATTATTATTCACTTTGGAAGATTTGTGATTGAGAATGTCTCATTGACAACAACTAATTCATGTTTTGTTCATTATTTTAGGTTACAGGCAGAGCTGAAACTACTTTGGATGCCAACAAAAAACTACTGGGATGAAAAGAGCTTTCAGGTCTGAGCAAAAATCAATATGTTTAAACTGCCTTCTTAAGTTAAAGTAAAAATCCAGTAAATTGTCTGCAGGCAGAATGTGCTTTTGAACATTTAAAACTGAGCTTCTCATACAAAATTAGAGTTAGAAACTCCAAGTCTTATTCATAACTTATTTAGCAAGAAAATATATTTAGAAGTTTTCTATTTTTCAATTTGGGACATTTACTCTTCCAAAAATTGGCCTAATAAAAAAAGATATTGGCAATGTTTCTGTGTTTAATTCTGCAAAGCTATGCAAGCATTGGCCAATAAGAAGATCATAGAGTTCATTTCTGACTCTCGCCACTTAAATTATATGTCTGTGAGGTGGCAGGATACAAATGGAAAATTATTTGTAACTTCATTCTGATCTTTATCCTACATTTTTGGGTTATGTAGTCCTATTCTACATTTTTGGGTTATATAGTCCTAACTAGTAACCAAGTAGTGAACCTCTTCTCTGGAAGTGTTTTTTTAGCTAGAGGCTTTGCAGTGATAAGTCTCGGAAGCAAATATGAGAAGAAGTCTTTGTTATATCCTATATTTTGTATGAAACTGGTATTTTGTGAAGTTTTACATTTTAAATGTAACTCTCTGTAACTTTCCTTTCCGCTGATGCTGAGTGCTCTTATCTCCCTTCCTCCTCAGATAGCAATGCTCTAGACAGCAAGGCCGAAATGTACCCAAAACAAGGTACAACCGGTGAAGACAAGGACTTGTGGTTTAGCTACCAGCAATTGACCAAATTTGGAGTACGGAAGGCATGGGGAGGGCACTGAGGGGGGATTGGGGAGAAACGGCTCTTGTAATGATAAAAAGGCTTGCTGAACTCCTTTTCGGGGTTCAGTTCTTTGCAGGGACCTGCGAGTCCTAACTGAACCTTTGCGCAAATAAAGCTTCTCCCTGAATGACCCAGTGAGAGTCTCGTCATCAATAAATGTTGCGTTGCTCCCACCCGTAACATCTGTGCTTTATCTTCTGGCAGGAGAAACAACAGATTGTGGTAATATTTACTGTTTCCTCTCCCTCAACTATCTGGTTTCTAAAAAAGTAATTCATTTTAATGGAAATTTGTTTATTATTTCATTTATTTGAAATATTTCTTGGCTATATGGAAGAATAAAAGCCCCTTTCCTGATGTCTTATGGAATATACCATATTTTTCCGACTATAAGACGATACTTTTTTCTAAAATCCTTACGCTAAAAATTGAAGGGCGTCTTATTCAAGGAAGTCAGCCGAGGAGAGAACCGCGTGGTTGCAAAACTGCCCATACTTTGTCTCTGCAAACAGGCTTCCTCCAATCACGAGCCTTATGTAACTGATGTCAGCTGATGCTGAACAAACCAATTAGAGGAAGTCTGTTTGCAGAGACAAGCTATCGGCAGTTTCACTCGTGATTGAATGTAATCAGTTATGCAAAAGAGCATGGAAATAGAGCTGCAGAGAGACGGTTTGGACCTCCTCCCACCAAGTGTATCAAGTAAATGTTAACTAATTACTAAATAAAAATGTGTTCTGCACTATCTTTAAAATATTGATTTCTTAATTTTGGGTTGGAAAAGTGGGGGTCGTCTTGTACATGGGGGCGTCTTATTGACAGAAAAATACGGTAATTATGTACAACAGCAAAACAGAAGTTAATGCAAGCAACAAGTTAATGCAAGAAGTTAATGCAAGTAACAAACTTCCAGCCCAATGAGTTTTAAACTGTAGCATATAATAAAACAAAATCAAGAAAAAGTGAAAAAAGGCAGATGGCTCTTGAACTTTGCTAAAAGCTTATTGTATCTGACAGACATCAGGCCCTCTTGTGAATTTCCAGGTTAGTTCACTCTACCAGCAGCAACCTGAGCTTCTTTGGTTATAAAAGCAGCAGTAGCAGAATACAATGAATATGAAAACATAAACAGGTAGTCCTCATTTAGCGACTGCCTTGTTTAGCAACCATTCACAGTTTCAATGGCATTGAAAAAGTTACTTTACAACCAAACCTTGCATTTATGACCTTTGCAGGTCTGTAAAGCAAAAGAAAGCTGAAGTAAGATCATAAGCAAATCATGGTTTCACTTAGCAACCGCTTCACTTAACAACTGAGTTGCCAGTCCCAATTGTGGTCGCTAAATGAGGACTATCTGTATTTACAACTTATTATAAGAAACCCATTTACAAATTTCTGATTTTGCATAGCTACCTTTGATTATACTAAGCTTTCTCCAGAATATTAGATTGTTCTTTACAAGTTTAAACAAAGTGATAAAAGATATCCATAAACCATAAATATCTTACTGGGAAAATATAGATATTATGTATTTAGAAAAATATAAGTACGATACACTGGATATAGTCAACATTAGATAACCCATGGTGAATACTTTAGGCATCTTTATGGAGAGCATATGATTTCATTAAGTGTGTATTTTATCCGCTACATTTTTATGAGATACATGAGAACTAACTTCTGCTGTGGTTTAAGTTAATTTCTGATAAATTGATACATCCTGCCCTGCCTGTAGCACAGAACAGTTTTTACACTTATATTAACCTGGAAGTATACAATGAAATAGTGATAACTGGGATTTTAGAACACAATTTTTCACATAAGATTTCTACTGCAGTCTAATTTTTTTAAAAATGAATTCAGAACTTCATTACAGCTTAAACTGCTATAATAAAATATGACTTCTCTAATAGTTACCTGAAAAACTCTGTTTGTACTAGTTATTTGTACTATTCTGATAAATCAATAAACTATTATATTATCAAAATCCAAGTGTGTAAGTAAACTCACAAGTCAAATCGCAGGTTCTGTCTTTCCTCAAAAAAGTAATCCATTATAAATTTTCTTACAAAATCTGGGTTCAAAGTATTGTCAATTACTTCCGTTCTTCCAAACTATAAAAAAATAATATTTTAAAGTAAGTGCATCAGTATATAAATATCCCTCTGTACATGTACAGCTCACACACAAACACAGAATCAGCAACAGATATGAACATATGTGAACAAATTAGGGGCAGGTGGAGAAGAGACAAAAGAGGAAATTAGAGACTTTAATTAAAATCAGCTACTGGTACAGAAACATTCAGTCCTTACTGAAATAAATCTTTATCAGAACCTATTCCCAAATATTTATTTCATCTATGTAAATTGATGACAAAGGGGTCTAATAATAAAAAGTTGTGGCCCAATATGCTTCAAATTATTATGTCTTTGTTAAATCCTCAGATTTCATTAAGAAGTCATTTATTCTAGTCTATCACCTTTTTATTATATAAGCCATGGGTAGGTAAGCTCTGCAGTCACGTCAGATGTTTGGATGGAGCAAGTACACAAACAAAATCACTTCCTACACTCTTATGGATAACAACACTTCCATAAAAATCCTGCCCTTCTGCTGGGAGAGGAAAAATTCCTCTTTCAGTGTCAGCAAAAATGGAAATTCAGCCCATTTCCAGCCCAGTTTGTTGGAATAAAACAGGAAAGCAAAAGGCTTCCTTCTTTTTCTCCCAGTGAAGTAGGTGAAAATCAGTGCATTTCTATTGCTAATGGCAACAGAAGCACCAATTTCCAGCCCTTCTACTTCCCATTTCTTTCCAGTGAAAAAACAGTTCCTCTTGGCCTGCTCACCTGACTGAAGGCAGCCTGGGACTGTGTGGAGCTGCTGTATACAGCCCTTAGGCTGCTCACTTGTGGCATATGTCCTGATTATTTGCTATTTTTTCCCTGTGTTGTAAACTCAAAAAAGAATTGGTCCTAATATATAAAAAGGCAAGGTGACGCACCAAGAACTGTACCTTAAATATACCTGAAGGATGATATACAGGTAGTCCTTGCTTAACAACCATTTGTTTAGCGACCGTTTGAAGTTATGAATGTGCTGAAAAAAGTGACCTACCTGGTACCCGAAGTTATAGCTGTTGCAGTGCCCACGCAGTCATGTGATCAAAATTCGGGTGCTTGGCTGCCTGCCCACACTTACGACTACAGGGGCGTTTCAACTCCCCCCACCTATCTCCCCCATGCTCTCTTGGCCCTCTGCTGCCCTGCGCTCTGCCACCCCAGCTGACGTTCGCCATCCTTTGCTCCAAAAAGCTCCTTTGCAAAAAGCTCCTGGGTGGGGCTGGGCTGGGCTTTTGCTTCACACTGCAGAAAATAAAAAAGCAGCACCCCGCTCTTCCCTCTCTCTCTCTTTTTTCCCCTACCTGTGGGTAGACTGGCCTGCTTCCAGGAACTTTGATCCTCTGGCTGTGATATGTGAGTAGATCAGGCCTGCAAAGCCCCCTTTGACTTGTTTTCTGCAGGTAGACTGATCCTCTTTCTTGGGAAGGCAGGTAGACCTGCCTTTGGCCGCCAGATAGACTGAGCTAGCTATAGCTCTCTGGCAGGGTTGGACTGGACTTTTGGCTTTTTTTTTGCAGTGCAAAGCAAAAGCCCAGCCCAGCCCAGCCCTGCCCAGAAGCTTTTTGCAAAGGTGTGTTTTGGTGCACTGTGCTCCGGGAGCTTTTTGCAAAGGTATTTTTTGGAGCAAGAAGACAGCAAAAGTCAGAGCATGGCGGCAGGGGGCTCAGAGTGCAGGGTGGTGAGGGCGACTGTGGCTGGGCTGATTGCGGCTTCCCAGGGGTGGCAAGCAGCCCCAGAGCTGCACAGTTCTGGGGCTGCTTGCCTCCCTGCAAGGCAGGGTGCAAGGCATCCAGAAGGGCAGGGATGGTGGTGAGATAGGTGGGAGTTGGAGGTAGTCCCTTACTTTACTGAGGCTCAGGGCTGGGAAGGACCAAGCCCGGAATGGCTTGGATTGGGGTGGGTACTCGCTTAACGAACCATGATTCTCAGTTAACAACAGCAACCGGGAGTGCCAGGATTGTGGTCACTAAGCAATGTGGTCATGTGACATCTCGCTTTATGACCACATTGCTTAGCAATGGAAATTCTGGTCCCAATTGTGGTCGTTAGCAAGGACTACCTGTATGCATGCTTGTTTCCCATCTTAACTTTTCAAAAGCTTTCTATAAAAATCATTATTTGATTATATTTTTCTTTAATACTGAACTGATTAATAAGAGGTAACGAACATAACTAAGGAAGCATCAGAACAAGTACTTGTACATGAAAAATAATATTCAATGAGTATGGGAAAAGAAGAAGTTTATGCATTACTTGGTTTCAGAAAAAAAATTCTGGAATTGGCAGTAACCAAATCAATGAGTTGCAGATGTATCACTTTCTTTGGTCCATTGAGGAAGATGTTATTTAATAACATTTGTATTATTTCTTTTTTAATAAATCACAAAGAAAATCTCTGTTTTTCCAGAACTCTATAGATTCTAGAGTTCTAAGAGTACAGACAACCTATACGAAGTTGAGCTTCTTAAACTAAGAAATTATTGTAATACAAGTAATGAATTTGAAGTTTTTAAACAACAACAACCTTCAAAAACAATTGAAGCATCACAGTAAGAAAAAGGAGAAAAATGGCTTTGTAATCTTCTGGAGCTATTTAAAACTCCAAAACAAGGACACAAATTTATAAAAGATGTGTAAGCCCCAAAAAGTAATAGTGATGCCTGTGTCTGAAACTTTGCCTGAGACAAAACTATGATGAGAAATTACTCCAAACAGAAGTACCATGTCAGTTATCACTTCTCTACAGATGTGCTTAATCAGGATAGTTCTTATCAACAGGATTGGCTTCAGCACTAACAATATTACTGAAATAAATATAAGAGATGCCACAAAATCTGTCATCTTAAGACATATAAACAGCCATGTTAAAGCCAGTTATGGTTCTGGTCTAGAAACCAGGAGACTGAGTTCCAGCCCTTCCTGAGGCATGAAAGCTGGCTGGGTGACTTTGGGCCAGTCATTCTCTCTCAGCCCAACCCATCTCACAGGGATTGTTGCTGTGGGAAAAACAGGAGGCAGGAGTATTAAATATGTTTGCTATCTTGAGTTCACCAGTTTGCTTCTGGGTCCAATTCAAGGTGCTGTTTTTGACCCTTGTGGCATGGGGCTGGGTTATTTGAGGGACCTCCGCTCCCTGATTACATCTGCCCGTCCCATCAGGTCTGGCAGAGAAGGCGTGCTGCAGGTCCCACTTGCCAGGGCATTCCATTTGCCGGGTCCTAGGAGGCGGGCTTCTCTGTCATGGCCCCTGCCTTGTGGAATCTTCTCCCCCCAGAAGTGAGATTAGCCCCATTCCGCAAGTCCTTCAAGACCTGGCTATGTGATCAGGCCCTGGAGGTTCCAGAGGACTGGGGAGATTTTGCAAAGGCTCCCTTACTACAGTTATCATCTTCCTCTCCTGTTGTGTGTGTTTTATAGTTTTTATGGTTTTAATGATCGTTTTATATGTATTTATGGGTTTTTTAATTGAGTGTTATATGCTGCCCAGAGTCACTTTTTTGATCAATCAATCAATCAATCAATCAATCAAAATAAAATAAAAATATATAAAAAGTGGGATAAAAATCTTTCCATCTCCATACCGCCTGTGCCAGATACTATTTTTTTTGGAACTTTAAATAAAAGCAGTTGACCTATCTTAAAACTTACACATTTAACAATGTAGGCTTCAGTTTGACAGATTACTTAACTGACTGACTATTCTAGGGATGTCTCCCTATACCTACCAATTTAAAAATAATCAAATGGGGGTTTACTTCTGGTTAAACATTGGTACAAAAAAGCAAATTGCTATTATGCAAATTAACAAACAACAACCTAAGATAAAAGGATTGGGGTAGGTGGCTGCATTCAATAAGCAACTGCAATATATAACATTACCTCTCTCCATTCTTTATTTCCCATCCCTTGTGTATACAAAACACAAACTGCAGAAGAGAAAAGAAACAGGTAATCAGTTTCAAAGATGTATGTAACATTTCCATTATAGACTAATATTTAAGCTATAATATTAAACAGATCTTAAAACTACATAACACAAGTATGTCTATTTAGGAGTTAATGAACTAAAATTGGTATCTGGAATTTTGAATATTTATGTTCAATAATTTACCTTCTTGTGAGTTTAAAAATAAGGACACGAATATTTGTTGTATAGTATAATAAGTTTTGGGGACTTTTTTTTAACAGTACTAGGATATGGAGAAACTTACATAAGAAGTAGTATATGTCATTTTCACGATTTTGGAGTACTATAACATACATAAGAAACGATTGTTAGCTTTTCCAGCCAGTTCCCTGAATAACTCAAACTAAACAAAGATTAGCTAAACTAATCTTAGCAATATAGTCAGAACGATAAGAAAGAGACAGTAAATTCACAGCTTCATTTCTTCACTGCCTTATTCCAAAAGGGGAATATCAAAATAATACTTACTTGGATCAGATTTTGAAAATGTATCTCTATCCAAAAGGTTCCTATTAATAAAAATAAAATAAAATAAAATGATGTCTGTTAAAACATTTTCTCAATCAGTCACTAAATCAGTGCATAAAATTTAGACAGTCAGATAGTCAGGCATTGCAGATTTGATGTTAATCATATTGCAATCTGATTAAGCAGAGGCACTTTAATCAAATGGCACCTTCTCTACAACTGAACTCAGTTTGGCTCAGGGAAATAGGATATTCAAAGATAATTCTGAACTTGCAGAAGTTAGCACTAAGTGATCATTTATATCTGCTATTGGAAGGCTCACAGCATCTGCTTTCTAAACTGTGAGTTCAGTTTCATTGATATGTCTCAATGCTTTACAACCGGACCAAGGAACTGGGATGCATAGGCTCAGAGATGAGCTTTCCATCCAGACACGGATATGTTACTAGTGAGAATATGCGCTGAAGAGAAACTTTCAGTAAGATTGTATGGAATTAGCCACCAGTGCAAGAGGGTTTTTGATACTGGATGGAACACAATAAAGGAGCTGTTTTACATCCATGTCCAGAGAAGCAGAATGGAAGTACCATGCCTATAAGGGCCAGAATAAAGGCAAAACATTTAAATTGCAGCTGCCATATGGCCCCGTAGTTGGAGAATGATGTGGACTCTTACTTTTGTTAATTTATATGCCTGAAGCATGTAACAATGGTAGGAAAGTGGGTACTCCTCTATTGCTGCTCCTATGAATTAGATAATGTGCAAGGGAAGAATAGAAGAACTCTGACCCAGGCACTGAGGCATTGTAGGAGCTGAAGAACTTGAAATGTGTAGTGAGATCACTCAGCCCATATACAAAATACCAAGAGCCAGTAACTTAGAAGAGAGGCCAAAATGGTGCTTGGAGGTAGAGGAATACAACAACAGGCGCCATACATTTATTTTAAAATCTCTGAAGAGACACATGGTAAGGCACTAATCTGGTAAATGTATCTATAATGAGGGAAAAGATGCCAATAAAAGCGAATATGTGTAGCTCAGGGTTGAACTGTAGAGTCTCTGGGGTTCTCTGAGCTTGATTGTTTTGTGGAGTCCTTGAGGTTCTCTGAGCTTAGTTCTTTTCTTGCAAACGTTTCATTACCCAGCTAGGTAACATCTTCAGTGCTAAAATGGGATGAGGTTTGCTCTCTATTTATATATTGTGGCATGCCTTGCCAGTGCTGGTGGGGGTGGGTTTTGTTTTGCTCCTCTGGTAGTTCCTTGATTAGCATATGTTTACTGCTTGATTGTGTGCCTGGTGGTATCTGGGTGATGATTGCTGGCGAGCTACACATATTCGTCTTTCTTGGTTGTTTTCTTGCAAATGTTTCGTTACCTGGCTAGGTAACATCTTCAGTGCTAGAATGGAATGGGGTTTGCGCTCTGTTTATATACTGTGGCATGCCCTGCCAGTGTGGGTGTGGGTGTGGGTTTTGTTTTCTTTTTTTCTCTGGTAGTTCCTTGATTAGGGTATTGTTTACTGCTTGATTGTATGTCTGGTGGTGATCTTGGTGTTAATCTCTGCTTATCTGTGTGATGATTGCTGGTTCTGGTCTTTTGTTTTCCTTTCTATTGTCTCTTTTGAATAATGTGTAGATGTTGTTTATCTCTATGTGCCTGTTGATGGCTGCCTTGTCTGAATAGCCCTCAGGGTCGAACCAGCCCCTCCTTTGAGGTCCTTCAGTTCTGAGGTAACCTGTGCCTGTGGGTGAACAGCAACTGACAAGATAAGTCTCCTTGCTGCCACCCGCCCCCTCCCTTGCTATAAACCTGCTTCTCCCTTCCCCACCAGCCCTCTGGGGAACTAAGGAGAAGTTTGAAAGGGAAAACCTCTCCCCACCTGGGTCTGGCTAAATACAAAAAGGGAAACCAAAACAAGAACTCTGGAAGTTTGTAGCTGAGCCAGGTGATAGATATCAAGCAGGTGATAGAAGGTAAGCAGTCAATTCCAGGACTGAGACAAAAATCAACTTTATTAAAGGTACCAAAAGAAAATAAGTTTACACACACACACAACACTCAGTTTAAATACAAAAGAAAAAAAAACCTAATGCAATTCTAAGTATAGTTAAATACCTTTCAACTTTGCCTAATCCCATCTTCCAGGATTCCAGCCAACACCCTCACAAAAGACACCCAAAACTCTTCCTGTCAAAACCTGACAGAACCCCCCCTTTTTTTTCACTGGCCCTAGGGGGTCAGGTAACTCCCTCTGGGCACATGAGTCTGGCTTTTGATTTAAAGGGCCAATGGACTATAGCATCTATCTACTAAAAAGTGATAGGATGAACAATTAAGCTTTCTGTGAAAGTATGCATCTTGCAAATCCATAGACATGAGCTACATTTTTATTTTATTTAAATTTATTGGCTGCCAGTGGACTCTGGGTGGCATATGAAACCAACATTAAATCAACAGGCAGCCCAGACTAAAATGCTCTGCTAACAAAACCCACAAAACAAAACAGGCCTGGGACCAAAGCCAGGTTTTCAAGGCTTTCCCAATCCCAGGAGAGAGGGTGTCATTCTCATCTCTGGGGGGATGCTGTTCTAGAGGATAGGGGCCACAACAGAGAAGCACACTTCCTAGGTCCCACAAGATGGCAATGTTTAATGGAGGGGAACTTGAGTACACCCAGGCTTCTGGAACACACTGGGTGGGCAGAAATGATTGGAGATAAACAGTCTCTCAGGTATCCACAACCTATGCAATACATCCCATTTTGCAAGATGGGAAGTACAGAAGCAATCAATATATTCCAGAAATGAGAACATCTCAAAAAATAGCAGCAAAGATCCAATATAAGCCTAAGCCTGCCATTGTTCTTGAATGATAAAGTACTTAAAAAAGAAGGCAGGAGCACAATCCTCAGAAATGATGTTCTCAGTAACCCCTTTTTACAGAAAGAGAGAGATTTGCTGACATAACTCTAGAGATATATTAGAAGTAACAGAATGATTTGATGTGAGATTAGTTCCAGAACTCAATATGGTTTCCCTGCAGAAGAATCAGCAGAATCCAATGTCATTACATCATGGAAGTCAACGTCCTTGAAAACAAGCCAGGTAAAAGGTCTACAACTTTACTGTGCTAGCCATGTAGGTAGAGCAACCCCTCAGCTACAGAATGGTATAGTCTTTCCATTTAAGGTTGGTGGACTTTAGTCAAGATGAGTGAGACTCCAGGTAGTCTTTGACTTAAGATCACAATTGGGACCAGAACTTTGGTCACTAAGCGATGGGGTCATTAAGTGAGGCATCACATGACTGTGCCCAATTTTACAACCTTTTTTGCCACAGTCATTAAGCAAATCATGTAATTGTTAAGCAAATCACATGCTTGTCAAGCGAATCTGGCTTCCCCGTTGATTTTGCTTGTCAGAAGCCAGCTGGGAAGGTCACAAATGGCAATCATGTGACCCTGGGACGCTGCAACCATCGTAAATACATGCCAGTTGCCAAGAGCCCAAAATTTGATCACGTGACCACAAGGATGCTGCGATGGTCATAAGTGCAAGGACTGGTTGTAAGTCACTTTTTTCAGTTACGTTGTAACTTCAAACAGTCACTAAACGAATTGTTGTAGGTCAGGGACTACCTATATAGACTATAGTGAAAAGAAATGAAGTTGTGAAATGAAACAGCTACTGCAGCTCATATGCATGCTATTCATGAAGCTTCAGAACCCTACCCTGGGTATCACCAGTCTTACTGTGAATTAATCTGTCCTTTCTGAAAAGAAGTTCTTCAATTCTGGCTGTAGCCTCCAGTGTCAGTTCAATGTAGGCATAATAGCTCACGGCAATGGAAGACAACGTAACCTTGACCGTCAAGTCAGCAGCAGAGTCTTAAAATTCCTAAGCATATTCTGGCAAGTAAATATCACTGAACTTGCTGTCATGTTTAAATCTAAAGACTGGGCTCAGCATATATGTATATGAGCATATAAGCACTTGCGCCATACTTTTCATGGTTCTATAAAATTATTTTTAATCTCCCATCTTTTCGACTTTTTAGGGTGTCTTTTCATCCTTGTAGAATTATTTTTGCATATTTCATTTTTTATCCCATAAGTCTTCCAGTAAATTTATGGTAGGTTTTATGGATAGTACCATTCTATTTTTTTCTTACAGCAGCATTATAAGATATGCAAGGTTAAGATTTCATTCATCAAGCTTCATGGCTCAGTGGAGTAAAAACTATTACTTCACTCTGACTTATGATCAAAATTTCAGTTTAAGAGAGTAAGATGGTAATAATTAATTAATTAACTAGCTTTGTGTACCATCTCAAACCTAGACTTTAGTTGGTTTATGATTCTGGAAGAGTAAACTCACCCCCTGCATTTTTTCCTTCCTGGGATCCAGAGTTTTGGTCCTACCTGGGAAGGAGGGTTAAAACAGCCCTGCCTCTCCTTAATTGGAGAGTTTGTTTTATAAAAAGGGAACTGAAATCCAGCATGTGTGTGGGTGTGTCAAGAAAGGAGTTAAGCCAGGAAGACAGCAGAGACTTGGGAAATAGAAACCAACTCAAAGCTGAGCACCTAAAAGGAAAGATTTAAAGAGCTAAGAAATAGTTAAGATAAGAAAACATAGTGCTACAGACATAAGAATAGGAACACAGAAATAGAACATATAGAAATAGTTGTAAACTTATAATAATATGAAGATAGTAGAATAAGATAGGAGTTTAATTTTGTACATTAAAACAGTTTTATGTGGGAAAAACAATTCCAGCCTTTGTGTCTGTGTTCTGTACCATATTAAGAAAAGCCTAACAAATGGTGTCAGCAGTGGGATATGGTACAGTATCCAGACATAGAGAATAAAAGGTTTGCATTAAAAAGAGAAAGGGTGATCTTGCTCCTGAGGGAAGAGACCAGGAGACAAAGGGTTAGAGCTTTAGAGGCAAGTAGAAGTATACTGGCACATGACTCATCCACGTACTAGAGCTTACATAAGACAGCTTGAAATGGAGAAAGAGGGTGAACCGGAATCTGTGGAGGGAGAGGCCAACCCTGAAAGTAAACCAGACCCATCTGAAGCCCTGATAGGTATTATGAGTGAGATGCTTGAGGCAACAAGAAGAGGAGAGAAAAATGATGGCTAAAAGAAAGGAGGAAGGGTGAAGGAAAGCTCTCAGAAAAGAGGAGGAAGATAGTTTATGGAGGGAAACTGAGCAAAGAAACCGCTTAGAGAAAGAAAGACTGGAAAGGGAGATCCAAAGAGAGGAGTTCAAGGAGCTTATATTGCTTCTTAAAAGAACATAGTCATGTGGTAGAGAAACACCAGTATCTCCAAATCCATTTTCTGGGGTAGCAAGGGAGGGACCCCATGAGATACGCATTCCAAAACTCACAGAGGAAGAAGATATTGAATCATTTTCTGTTATGTTTGAGTTACTATAGCTTGTAAATGGCCAGAGGAAGAACATCTTGCCTGACTGGAAAAGCACTTATACCAATTTACCAGCACAGGAAGTAACAGACTACAGGAGTAAAAAGTTATTTTGTATATTGTATTTTGAAGTGACACAATATAAAAAACAGCAAAGGTTTTGTGAATATCTTTACAATTCTCAGGAACGAGTAAGGGAATTGTGGGCTTACCTAGCTGGTCTAGGAAGAAAGTGGCTTAGACTGATGAATTAATCGAGGAGGAAATCCTGGATAAAGTCCTTGAGAACTCTTCCAGGTGTTACCCCCTGCTGTACATTTTGGGGTAAAAAAACATCACCCAGAGACAGGAGCAAATGCTGTGTCCTTAGCAGAAAATTAGTTAGTAGCCCAAAAAGCAGAGGACATTAGAAGGGGTAAAGGAGACCATGAGAAAGGCCTTAAGAAAAATGGACCTGTAAACATTTCCATTATGGGAGAAAAGAAAGAATGGAGTAGCTAAGGAGAGAAATCACATGGCTGTACCCAGATTAAAGGACAAAGTTGGGCTGACAGAGTCAAAACGGTGTTATAAGTGTGGTTAAACCTGGATACTTACCAGGGACTGTAAGACACAATCTCTACAAAGTTCCAGCTCAGATGCTTTGCAAGAACCTCTACGAAAGGAGATGATGGTTCCAGCAAGAATAAATGGGAGAAGAGTGATTGGTCTTATAAATACAGGCAGTAGGCAGACCTTAGTGCACCTTTATTTGGTAAAGGGAGACCCTATCATAGGTAAAGAGAGGCTGACAAGTGTGTATGGGAGAACTCAAAAAGTGCCCATAGTGAAAGCCCAAATACAAGTAAAAGGAATTAAAAAGACACTCTTGGTAGGGATTGTACCAAAACTCCCCTTTCATCTTCTCACTGGGATTGATTTTCCTAGGTATTGGGAGTTAATTAAAGAACCAGAGGATAAGATGCAGGAGGTAGTTAGAATCACTACAAAAGCCCAAGTCAAGACACAGGCAAAGGTGGTAGAAGAAGAGGTACTTCCTTCACATCCCGATTTAATAGGAAGCCCTGGGTATCCTCGAAAAGAAAGGAAACTGCGTAAGGCAGATACGCATAGAGGTCAATTAATAGGGAATTTATCTCTTCCTTGGGAAATAGATATTAGCCCAATACAAAAAGAGGACCCTGCATTGAAAGGCTGTTGGAAAAGAACTAAGGAGAAAGGAAAGGACTGGGAGAAACAACCCATATTTGAAGAAAGAAATGTAATATTATATCGGGTTCGAGCATATCCATTAACTAAAGAAAAATTTGAACAAATAGTGATGCCTCAAAAGTACAGAGAACAAATTCTTTAATTAGCTCATGAGAATCTCTGATCAGGACATTTAGGCAGGGATAGGACATTATATAGGATCCCAGATCTACTGGCCAGGCATAGCTAGAGATAGCAATTATCACTGTAAATCATGTCCAGAGTGCCACAGGATAGAGCACCATTAGTGAGAATCCCTGTAGTACCAATACCATTTACAAAAGTTGCAATGGATATCGTGGGGCGACTCTCCAAGACAAGACAAGGACATCAATATATTCTTGTCCTATATGATTATGCAATCCGATACCCTGAAGCAGAACCTCTTAGAACAACCACAGCCAGAAGGATTGTGGAAGAGTTAGTTAAAATCTTTAGTAGGATAGGAATACCCCAAACTATTTTAACAGATCAGGGTACAAACTTCCAATCAGCTTTCTTAAAACAACTTTATGAGAATCTGGGGATAAAGGGGGTATGAACTACCCCATATCATCCTCAAGCTGATGGATTAGTGGAGAAAATGAATAAAACCCTTAAAACCATGTTAAGTATGCTAGTGAAGATCCAAGGCATTGGGATACATGATTGTCCTATCTGATGTTTGCCTATATGGAGGTACCTCAAGCATCAACAGGGTTTAGCTGATTTGACCTGGTATATGGCAGACAACCTAAAGGGATATTGGATATAATTACAGAGGGCTGGAGTAAAGAAGTAAAAGGCCCAAAGAACATAGTGGAATATATTTTGGAACAAAGGAAGAAATTGCAGAAACTAGCTTACTTCGCTCAAGACAATACAGCTTTAGCACAGATAACCCAGAAAACACGGTAAGGTAAACGAGCAAGGATAAACATTGTAAAAGAGAGACACTAAATTTTACTTCTGCCAAGCACAGAATGTAAACTGTGAAATGGCAGGGACCCTACAGAATAGTAAAAAGAACAGGACCTGTAGATTATCAAGTGGATCTAGGTGGAGGAAAGAAAAAAATATACCATATAAACATTTTATGAAAATTGGATAGAGTACCCAATCCTACCTTGGTGGTTTCAACAGAACCCAACCAAGAAAGCCTAGACCAAGAATATGAGAAAGGAGAAGTGGATGCAAATCCTGAGTTAACTTTCACTCCAGAAGGAAGATTTAAAGGAGTTTCTAGAATTTTTTCAGGAAGCGTTTACTAACAGACCTGATACAATTAACCTGATGGAGCACAGGATAGATACAGGACATTTTGTCCCATTAGGCAAAGACCCTATAGAAAATGTTTGAGATCCATCTTAAAGGGGGAGATAGATTATAGTACAAAACACACTATACAATCCACTTAGTTCTATTCAGCTTTTTGCAGTTTGGTGGCCCATTCCTTACTTGGAAAACATTTACTTTATTTCTACTGTTGGGCTTTTAAATAGTGATAATTTTAATAATATATTACAAATAAGTCACCTCCAAGATGTCCATAACACAGCCTGAAAGCTACACAACTTTTGGTCATTTAAATAAAGTTTTCTTTACCCAAACATAAGTGTAAGATTTAATCTTCACAAATCTATGATATAAACTTTTTGGGGAAAAAACCCTAATATTTAAAGCTTTCCTGCCTAAGCATTAGAAGAATAATCTTATTCTCTACAGACCCTTATGTGACAATTTATATGCAGCTGCATTCAACATGCAGCAATCAATACATTCTTCTCCTTCTTCAAACATACAGTTACACTGGATGAAAAATGCTCATGTTCTAATATCACAAAATTTGCTCTGGCTATGTCTACTTAGCAGAGACTTGTTTTCCAGATAACTATCCCAAATGTATCACTTAGATTTAGCAATTTAAAAAAAATTGTTAGTATTCTCCCCCTTTTTAGTAGAACCAATAAATGTTGCTGAATATATCAGTGTTGCAGTTACTGAAGATCCACTATGAGATTACCATAATAATTCCATTACCTGTACACTTAAAATGTGTAATGTTTCATCCCATTCAATCACATTATAGCTTTCTCTATGGCTGGATCATATTATTTTCTTTCTGTTCAAAGAGAAAGGACAATCTTCTCAAAGGGATAAAGCTTTAGGAATGGGAAAGGATTGCATCTCTTGATGAAGAGATGAGACTTAATAAGATGGATTTGGTCTGTGAAGGGGTGTTTCCCATCCCAGTTGTAAAGCTAATAACATCTGCTGATTTATTTTCCTTTTTAAAATCAGTCTGCTGTCCTTTATCATCAGGGTTTCCCAAGTTAAAATACATCAACAAGTATTGCTAAGTACTGATGATGACAAATAGGAAAAAAAAAATAGAAGGAACATAATGGTAGGTGGAAGAGTTATGAAGACAGTGAACTTTGTTGTAAGGGCATTACAAAAATTACTCAAAAAGAAAAGAGCTAATCTGCAGTCCCATAAAAGGTATAATCATCATTCTATTGCATCCATACACTGATTGTTACCTTCCTACCTTCCAATCAGTCATATTTATTTCAGTTTTTTAGTTACATCAAATTTTAGTACTAGAGCTAAGCTATTTAATCAGTATGTTTATTTAATGTTTTCAAATAATCACTTTCATGAATGGGTAGAAATGATTAGACACCTTGAACAATGGTTCTTTTACTTGCTAGTCAACACTTCACTGTAGGAGCTTGTTCGGAGTAGTAAGCTTCCTCTGATGAAATATTTTCATTGTTACTAAAAAATGAAGTTGAAAAAGCAATAAATAAACAAACAAATAAAATATATTTAAGTTTCCTTCTACAGGGAGTATAGGCCATAAGAACCTAGAACTATTTTAAATATTACCTGTTTATTTTCATATACAATGCAGACTTCGTGCCTGTGTGTTCTATTCAGAAACCTTCTATGGCTGAGAATAACATTTGTGGGAAGCCTTCCTCTACTATCTGTATGTTTCCAGATCACGGCTCTTGCTTTTTCTCTCAGTTCCCTGAGGCTGCTATTACAGCTTAAGAAACAAAGAATACCACCAGGAAAAGGCTGTTGCATGAGGGGTGTTATATGAATACATCTCATAAAACATTGGCCTATGCATGGAAATCCATATATTTTATTATACAAAAATAATAGCCTAAGATCATGTAAATGCTTTACAGCTACTTGGGGATGAAAGAAAGTAAGGTAAAATGTATTCAAAGGACTGAAAATTCTCCCACTGGGCAGAAATGATGGTCATTAGGAAGGCTACTTTGAAAGTATCTAAGAGATTAGAACTTGTAAAAGGCGGAAAGGATTTAGATTAAAAGGATAACAGATTAAATTCCCCAAAAGGCGTAGTAGCTTCTCTAAAGGATAGCTTTTCACAGATATCTTAAAAACTCTTCACAAGAAGTGAGAAAAAAAATGTATATTCAACAGCTATTCAGCTCAAAGAGAGAGCTGCCAAATTTATCCTGAGTGATAAAGTGAAACTTTTCAACTTCACTGAAAGAGGACAAACTGATAAACAATATGCAACAGATATACAATCTAATACATATAAACTACAAGAAAGAAAAATAAGAAAAATAAGACCAATTTCAATATAATAAAGACAAGATAAAATCCATGCCAGGGATTTCTCAGTGACTTCATGGCTTTTACGTGAACCTAGTACATTATTCACGACTCACATTTTTAATGAATTATTTATTATGGCATTCATACAATAATTTGCTATGTCAAAAGTATACAGAAATATGGATATCTCTACATCTAATTTCAGCCTCTCTGACACATTTCTAAAAGTTAAATCTTAACAGGGCTGAATGCATTATGCATACACATATACATCAGTGAGTACACATGAAGAGTAAGGCAGGGTAAAATATACATGTACAGCTTGCCATTTTACTTAAGAATTATTATTTTTTCTATTAACATCTCATTCACGAACCCCTAGTGGGGGAACAAATTCAGTGAGTTTGTCATAGTCCCTTAGTGGTCAGGATGCTTTCCCTCTGCTGAAATAATGAATTCTCACATCTCTTTTTTTCAAGTGTACAAAGCATTCTAGAGCAGAAAGCTCAATATAATTTACACAAAACCTGAGCTGTGACAGATTGATTTGATTTTCAATTGAAAATGAGAATACAAAACTGAAAGTCACAAATATTACGTGAAGTCATACAATAGTCATAAATATACTTGATAGGTTAAAGAATGAAGGACTGGTACTGAAACCCAGCATGTTGAGCCTAGCACCAGGCAAAGCATATTAGTGTTGCCTCAGGCAGCCTTCAGCTTTGTAGTGTGTAACTGATTATTTCAATAGAGCACATAAAGACATTATAATGGCCAGCCTGCATACTGAATAAGCAATAAAAAGAATTCAACAAGGAAGTCTTCCAAATTATTGTGAGAAGGACACATGTTAAAAGCATGTTAACTTATAACACAACAGTGAATGAATGAATGAATGAATGAATGAATGTGAATGAAATGGAGTCAAACCATTTATGATACAGAATTATACACATATACATAAATATCAATCACATTAAACAATTAAAAACAGCAATTTAACTGCAAAAGAGAGCATAATAGGTTAAACAGTCTAGCCGTCTCATCTGAGAGCAAGTCTTAGTTTTTCATTATAAAACTTTACCTATATTTGATGTTAAGGTGAAATCTTAATGTATTTTAGGACTGCACAAGCCACCTAAACTGTAGATGTCTACATGGACATTTTCATCTAGTATTCTTGGCAACAATAAAGAAGTGGTTTCTCATTGACTTTTCTTTTTTTTATTTCCCAGTCTAATCTACAGTTCTGGGGACTTAGGACTGTTTGCAAACGAAGGTACAGCTGCTCCTATAAAGAGAGTATTAGTAAATGACAAATAAACCACTGGGCAAAGTTAAATATTTAACAATAAGTAGAGAATCATGCACAGGCATAGTGTACCAATAAACATAACTTGATTTCTGCAATCATACAGAAAACTACTCTGGAAATTTCCTCCTCTACTTTCGCCCTTGAAACTTGATTCAACTACAGTACATGAAAAACCAGGAAATGGTAATTGTCCAACATTCCATACAGTCTTTGACTTTACTTCACTGTGGTATCATTCTGCCTCCTGTGTTCTAAACATTTAGGCAAAACATTTCCTCCCAGGAAATCAAGACATGGGTACAACAGTGTTTATCTTTCTACCTAATGCAAAAATGCTTTAACGCTCCTGGAGCATATTTCATGTCTCCTTTTTTGAGAGAGACTTGCTAAAAATCCTGATAGACACTTTGCTAATAAGGCGCATTAGTGAAAACTAAAAAGATCTAAATGTCAGAGTGTGTATAAAACACTCTGAATGCTTGAAACGTGTAGTAAGCATGCAAATTATTGTTTCCACCATGTATGTTTATGCATCACACAACTTACAAATCTGAAAGAAAAGTTTCCAATAATTTTTCTAATAAAAACCTTATGCAGTGATAATGAGAGGGCCAGTGTGGTATAGTGGTTAAGATGAATGGACTGCCATTGGGAAGACCTAAGTCTAGCCCATTCTCAGTGATAAAAGCTCACTGGGAGATTCCGGGCCAGTCACTTTCTCTCAGCCCAAATTACTTCACAGGGCTGTTGTATGGAAAAATGGGAGGAAGGAGCACTATGTATACCAACTTGAGCCCCTGAATGAAAAATAGGATATAAATCTGTTAAGTAAATAAATACACACACTGGTCTTCAGTGTACACAGAATGTATGATTAGAAACTTGAGGACAGAAAAAAAATATTGAGAAAGAAACCCTCATTTTTCTACAAGGACTTCCTTTTTCTGAAAATTGAAAAAAATATTGAGACATTTCCTAAAGTTTTAAGTAATGCATAATGTGATAAAACTATTCACATATTGCTACCCAGCCTTTATTCCAAAAATAATTTCTAAATTGTTTATTATCAGAGGACTTGTATATAAGATTTTTTCTTTAGCGTTTCGGTGTCATTATAATGAATTTATAAACAAATATTATATATTGCAAGCTGCATAGTAGTACTCTCAAATGCAAAGACAAGAATGTATTTCTTCCTCCAGGAAGCACTGACGTTCAAGGTCTTCTGATCTAAGGCAGAGTGAGCAACACATGGCCTCCATGTACCCTGTACATCAGGACCTAAAGATGAGCACCAAATTTAGTAAGAAATTACTTAATTTATCTTGTATGCCACACAGAATTGCTTTGAGTTGGACAGCCTATAAATTTGATTTATAAATAAATATATTTTGGTGCTGCAATATTTGGGGATTTATTCAAAATTTAAGTTGGTAATGGAAACAGGAGGCCATGGCCTCCTATTCTCACCATTAACAGTCATTTTTCAATCAATTTTTGACTGGGGGGGTTAATGGTGGGAATGGAGCAGAGTCTCTATGTATCAAACTTGATTAATCCCTTCACCTAATTAACCCCTTCCAAACCTTAAAACAGTCCCTACCAAAAGGTAATTAAGGGCTGTTTTTCAGATTTAGGGACATTATGCAGGAGTTTGTCTTTCAGGTTTCCTGCACTAATTCCCAACATGTGGATTTCCCCTCTCCAAAATAGAAAAGGTCAAAAATATTCAGCTATATTCTTTCCAATGATGCTGCCACATCACCAGATTACTTCCAGTCATCCTTTAGAAGTTCAGGAGGTTGAATTGAGGTTCCTGTTCCCTTAAAAGCTGCCCACTCTAATGTAGAGTTTGGTGGATATTTCCTGTTGTATGGTACCCTTTAAGTGCTATGAAGGTAGACATTGGCCATAGCGCTCATTCATTATAGTGAAATATATCTCAATAAACAGACTAAGTTATATATAATAAATTTTATAAAGTAACAGACTTATCTTAATTTTTTAGAAGAAGCTAAAAGAGAATGTGCAGTTATTTTATTTCTCTCAATATTTCAGAGGCTTTTTTGTTGTTGTTCAAAAAGTTCCACAAATTTTACATCTCTATTTCCAGGCTATTTTTAATTTTATGTAAGGTTCTGATTAGCTTCCAGACACTATTCTCCCCTCCTGTTTCCAAGGCTAACTGCCAAGTACAGTATCATGAACTGTTCTGTGTGTGTATGCATATATCTACAATAATCCTTGTGAAACAGTAAGGTTTTGTCCTAAACAATTACTGTACTTTATGATATCTCTGAGTGTGTGCAAAATGCTTGATATACCAGCAAACCAATCTTGCTTATCACAGGAGACTTTTCCAAGCTTATTTGCCATACAGAGGGGGAAGGAATGGGGTATCATAGCATGTATGAAAGATTGATTCAATCCCTCACTTAGTAACTCTTTGGAACCCCCCCCCCCACACACACACACGCACACACACAATGCACAGCAATGGGTCAAAAACTGTCTTTGGCACCAGCGGAAAAAATATTATAAATTGAATGGTCATGGTGGGGTATTTAAGAAGGATTACTGTCACATTAGCATTAGCCCTGACATCACATCTACACCCTCTGAATATACCCATTCACAACAAGCTTAAAAAACAGTTTTCTAACATACTTTTTCTACTTAAACTTAATTGCCACACAGGTGGATTCTGAAAGTTCTACCATGCAGAGAAAGAAGGGTTCTTTTCCACCTTCTAAAAATCGCCTCCTGCATAGTAACAATCTTTTAGGCACAACCAAAATCTGCTTTGGAGGATCCCACAATCTTTCAAACCAGATTTGGAAACCATGGAAGCCTGGGATGGGGGGGGGGGATAACTGACTTACAGTTTTTGATGTAACTCAAGTGCTAATAGATCAAACAGATTAAATATTTCCCAAAGTATACACATCATCACCTTCAGTATCCCTAACAATGGATTCCATACACAAAAAGCACAAAAGCAAAGAAAGTGCAGTACTATATATGTACAGCCTTTTCTTGGAGGAAGAATAGGAATAAGAAATCTAAGCCAGACAATAAAAATGAACAAATGATAGATGCTTTTAAAGGGCATCACATTTTGATCTGAGAAGGCTGTCATGAAAAGTATCAGACAATTAATTAGAATGCTAATGTTAAAACACGTTGAATCTATCAAACATTATGGGTCACATAATTTTTCTGCATCCTACAAACTGGTGCTGGTTTGCTACATCAGTCTGTTTCTAATACTCTATATTAGCATGTGTCCCATCATATTTTAAGTATATGTAAACAACATTTACTGGAACGTTTGTTACTGGAACGTTTATTATAGCCATTAAGAGTGAAATATCCATTCAAATTCTTCTAGACCAGTTTTTATGCATTAAAGGAAATTGTCTCCAGTGTGGAAATACCTTCATAGTGAACAGCTTAATCAATATCACATAGGCTTGAATATAAAATTTCTGTATCAGTGTACTCTGTTCAACAGTATTCTTCCATTTGTAGCTACCACAAATTCCTCCAAAGAGATCATTTCCCCAAACATTTGGAGGAAGTTATATATCTACAATGAAAGAATGGCAGGAAATTAACTGCTATGACAATAAAATCTGATTTCAGACCTTTTCCAAAATCTGGATTGAGTCACGATTTCCTAACATCACTAACTGGTTGCTGCATTTCCTTGCATATGCAAAAGAACCCTACCTGACTACTGATGTTGCAAACAGCAGAGAATTGTTATTCTATGTGTCTACTCCAGAATTAAACTGTACAAAAAGCAATATTACAAAGTATTCTGGAATGAGGAAAGACAATTCAATTCCCATCTAATTTTATTCATAATGAAGGCCTCTGAAAATGAGGTAACCCTCCCAGCATAACATTTCAAAAGAATGGGACAAGCCAAGCCAGTCTTAAGACAAAAATAATTCTGAAGGTCTTTTCTCTAAATTTTACAGCATCAGTACTGTAGTTACAACCTAATTTTCTTCCTTTGTCTGCTAGCTGTAACAGACATACATTATAATTTTTATTAGAACTCTGGGACATGGAAATCTTAAATTTCCTAATGAAATATGAAAAGAAACTATATTAAAAGCAATGGATCCTGGTTTCATAATGCACAATATCAATTTTAATTTTCTCTTCTCCATTAATCACCAAGATAAAAACAGTATTTTGAAAAGCTCAGTACTGGATTGCAGGAAGAAACAGAGTGAGTGGAATTGAAACAAATCAGGTTGAATTACCCATTTCCGAATAACAGAATTTCAAACAATTATCTTGAGGATAAATCTAAGAAGAAAAAAAATGTTTCCACAGGAAAATCTGAACACACGATATTGTATTATTTGCATGTTTGCCCAGAGGTAACGGTCAATATTTTCCATTCATTTGCTTCCTGTAACAATAATAATATGGGGCTTACAATAAAAGGGGCTTTTATACCCACTGCATGTTTTAAAGAATAAAAGAAGGCATACTATACCAGAAAAACACCCACACAGGTGGAAGTTACAGGTACCAACAAACCTGGTCAACAGAGTGAGAGGGGGGAAGAAAATGTGCATTTGCATCAGCATTGTAGAGCTGAAGGAATTTAACAACTTTTCAGCATGGAGGAAATCAAACCCTTGCTGGATGTCGAAGAAGGAATCCTAAGCAGAGTCTGATGCCAGAAACATTTCCTACCTCCAATACCGGAATCAAATCAAAGAGTTTTTTTTTTACATTGTTGCTCTCAAGACCATTTTTTTTCCTCCACCCTCCCGTACTTTTTTCCTCCTCTCTCTCCCCTGGGTGTTTTAATGGTCTTGATAATTCATGTGGTCGTTTGAGAGACCTGAAGCACAGGCAACCTAATCCACAAGTTCCTGCTGTGAGGTGCCTGGCGGGTGTGCGTCACAGCACCCACCCTCTTCCCCGGATTGTACAACACGGGAATTTCACACCCCACCAACTTTCACCAGATGTGGGGGAGGGAGGGACCGGTGCCAGCCCCGAGCGCTCTCGGCGGGTCACAAAACCACTCACACACAGAAAAGCCTGTGACGACGATCTCCCCCACCCAATCCACCAGGGAGGATGGGGTGGCCCACGTCCGGCTGTTCGCCCGTGGGGTTTAGGAGATCCCACATCCAGCAGGAACTGGGCGGGAAGAAATACGCCCCGACTCCGATGGCTGCGACCCTCCCAAGCGGGCAGCCACGCGGAGCAGGTTTTCAGTTCACACGTTCGCTCGCCCGCCCACAGCCCTCCAAAAGGTTTGGTTGGTCCGCTCCCGCCACCCTCTTCCGACCCTTCTCCTGCCCCGTCCAGGAGCGGGAAGCGCCTTCGCCACAAATCAGAGAAACCCGCCGCGCGGCACCGCCTTTCCTCTCCCCAGCCTCACCTGCAAGACACGGAGATCTCCACCCGGGTGGCCGGGACGTTGGCGCTGACCGGGTTAAAATCCCCCACGGACGCCATATTCCCGTATCGCTCCAGCTTGGGCAGCTGCCCCAACAGTTTTTCCGGACCGAACATGTGGGGCCAAAGGCGGGGCGAGGCAGAGGGGGAAGAGGTGGTGCTAACGGAATTTAGCGGGCAGGCTCGGAGCGCGCGGGGGGCGGGGCACAGAGCGGGGGAGCGGAGCGGCTGCCGAGGCGCGCGGGCTACAAACGCCGAACGCGGACTGCCTGGAAGGGGCGGCGGGCACGAGGGACAGGGTGGGTCCTGACGTCACCGCCTTCGGGAGGCGCGCGTGACGCCCCCCTCCCTTGGGTAGCCGGGCGGAGGGGTCTCTCATTTGGCGCCCAGGATGTGGCGCGAAGCCAGTTCTGCTCCTTTTTCCTCACGGAGGCGGCGGAGGACGGGGGAGGGAATCTCCAGATGAACGATCGCGTTTCCCGTAAAGTTCATGTGTATTTCTAGTATGTGGCAGACGAGAACCAGCGGAGGGACTTGACACTTAGGGAAAGTTTTTTAAAGAGACCAGGAAACCAGCGGCGCGTTAACAAGCCTGTCAACCCATCCCCACGTTGCTGCTTTCATTAAGGCTACTGGACACGGTCCCATGGAAGAGAACATTCACGAGACCCCCCCCCCCACCTCGGATTAGCCAGACCCGTTGTGGTTCAGGATGCGCCGCGAAGCCAGAAAATTGAGGTCCATCCTGGTTGCGGCGATTAACCCAAGGTTCCGGGTTGGCAGCAAATTCCCAGGGCTGGCGGATTGGGAGCTGTCACCCGAGGCAGCCCCGACGAAGATCCCCGGCGGCTGCCCGCTTCTGGAGCCCTCCCCTCCGCAAGTTCCTCGGGAAACATCCGTGTCTTCTGCAGCATGCAGCACTGGGGAGGCAAGTGAACTTGGGGTCCTACCCGACAGTGCCACCGACAATAATAGACCCCTTCCAAAGCCCTGCTCAAAAGGGGCAATCAGTCCTTCTCCAGGTCAGCAGAGTTGTGGGGAAAGTTCCACTAAGGGGATCGCTAAGGGGTCTTTTCTCTTTCGAAGAAAAGGAGGTGGCATTCCCTGGTGACACTCACATGAGGAGGTCTATCCTGAAAAAAGGAGGAAAGATCCTCGCTTCCACGCCTTCCCATGCATGAATCAGCTTATGCTTGCTAAATGGGGGTAAAGCATATAAATAGTACATGAAATGTTATAAGTACAGATACCCAAACGTCATCGGGATTCTTATTGCTGTTTTCTTTTTTAGAATCACAGTTTGACTCAGTTTCTTAATAAGAAAGGGAGAGGAAAGAAGAAAATTGTGTTCAAATCAATAACGAGAAGAACCCCACATCCTTGGCCCTGGATGGCAGGGCAACTCGGGTACATCTGAAGCAAGGTCACACAAAAACTCTAATATGCTGAGTGAGATGCCCAGGCAGGAGTGCGGTGTAACTTGTTCATGTCTGAGCAGACGGACTGAACATGAATTCTTCTATTTCTTCCTAAAGATGGAAAGTGCTGCTGGATTTCCCAAATGCATTGAAATAGAGCCACATGCTGTACTTAAGCAGCTGATATGCCTTCAGAGTGCTTGGAAGTCCCCTCCGGGAATGCCGTTAAGTGCTCCAGGTTCACAGGGTGGCTTTTCTCTGCTTTCTGAAAAAAATCTCTCCACTCCTCAAACACCAAAGGTGTCAACTTCACATGATCTCACATAATGCTCCGAAGTTTGGGAAGGGTCAGCTGCTTGCAGTGAAGATCACAAAAAGTGGTACCCACTTGTAGAGACTAAAATTTAGTGTAGCTTTAGGTTTTGCGGACTACAGTTTATTTCATCAGAGACACTGAGTGTTATTCTGAGAGAGAACAGTGGAAAATATAAAAGGAGCCATGGAGAAAGATGAAATGTGGGAAATAGGTGTTATTTACAAATCACTAGATACACACAGACATTCTTGCATTATTGAATTTACTCCACATAATGTGATAAGAAACCTTGAAAAAAAATTATTCCCTGAGAAATAGTGTTAAGTCTCCTAATAAATTTCAGTCCAGCTATTTCTCAAAGAAATTAGCCTTTATAATTCCTTTGCAATTTTTAGATGAGTGATGAGTTTCCTAGGTGATTAAGTACTTTCCTACTGATTTTTGAATATTAATAACAAATAAGGGTCCATTTCTTTTTCTTTTTTCTTTTCTTTTTTTGTGTATTGGGCTGAGATAGCAGCATATATCTCATTGGCAAATGAACAAGTTTATGAATATCTCATATTACAACTGATATTTACTCCTTTAACAGTGTTGCTGAAGTAGGTATGTGGACAGGATAATGCTGCTGCTCCTTGTGTACAGCAAAAATATAACTAACATTTCTGTGCATTCTTACTTAGAAATAAGCTGAGTTCAATGTAGTTTACTCCCCAGGAGGTATGCATATGATTGCTGCTTCAGTTCTCATCACTGTGGAGTGAAGCATGTCCTCGTTCTTTCTGTTCAGATTGAGTGTGGATCTTTATGTAGCCAAAATAGCACTATCCACATAAAAAAGGGAGAATCATTAAGATTTGTAGAAGTTTATATTTTTTTATTTGGTGCTTTCAAATCAGTGTTGACTCCTGGTGGCTGCCTGGACAAGTCCCTGCATTTTTCTTGGCAAAATTTCAGAGGTGGTTTGCCATTGCCTGCTTCCTAGGACTGAGAGAATGGCCCAAGGTCACCCATGTGGCTTCATGCGTAAGGTGGGACCAGAACTCATGGTCTCCCAGTTTCTAGCCTGGTACCTTAACCACTACACCAAACTGGCTCTCCATGAAAACATTGGGGGGGGGGGGGAGAGGATACTTCCTCCTCCAGCATTTCAGTAAGGATTTTTTTTAGATTTTTTTTTTAATCCTGCCTTTATTATTTTTATAAATAACTCAAGGTGGCAAACATACCTAATATTCCTTCCTCCTGTTTTCCCCACAGCAGCAACCCTGTGAGGTGAGTTGGGCTGAGAGAGAGTGACTGGCCCAAGGTCACCCAGCTGGCTTTCATGCCTAAGGCGACACTAGAACTCACAGTCTCCTGGTTTCTAGCCTGGTGCCTTAACCACTAGACACTAGACCAAACTGGCTCTTTTAGTGTTTATGCAGCCATAAAATGTATGTTATTGTGGGGAAGGGGAGGGGGGAATGAAGGGAGAAACAATACAGAATCTAACTTTCTGTCTACTATTTCATTTCACAACAAGACCTTGCAAGATTATAAAACAACTTAAAATAGGAGCTCAAATCTTTCTTGGGCAGCTCTTTAGAATAAACAATCTCATGTGAAATCCATTATGTTAAATGGCATAATGGGGAATTATGGGACTCCCATTTATTCAAAAGTCACTTTAAGGCTCTTAACACACATCGAAGCCAAATACTATAGCTGCGCTAGTTGACAGAACTACTAGCAGAATTCAGGGTTTAGTTACAGCACATTGTAATCTTATTCTTTCTCTTACACACATGAATGTAGTCACAACTGCAGTATTTTTGGAGCAAAAGTTAAAATAGTCTTATGCAGAGAACATACAGTGGGCCAAATCAATATATTCTCCAATGTCCAGTGAGATTGTAACACCTCTAGCTGCTATTCCAAATTCATTTCAAGGTTAGCTCTTCTCCAGCTCTTTCCCGTAATAGCAACCACTGCATTTGATTGCTGTATGTTTCTTGGGGTTGGCAAGCCAAACAGGGTTGGAATTGCTCCTGATAATTGATGGGTTTCAGCTTGCAGGAGACAGTAGTTCTCTCTAATCATCAAGGATGGGAATTTGTCTGCAAAGATTTAATTTAAAAATGCTGAAATAAGATCAGTTCTAACGTGTGATCCATACCATTTGTTAATACTGTACTGGACGCAGAAATAAATTCTAGTTTCAATTGTATTGTATCCAAATTGTCTAAATCAATGCTTGCAGGAAATGTTTTTCATCATTACATATTTCAGTTATCAGTTAATATTAAAAAAAATAATAAATAAGTGTTCATAGTCATCAGAATTTTTAATCCTTTAGTTTTGGTTTGTTGTTAACAATATAATATGCAAAAGGAAATAAAAAATGCTGCATTTGTTTTATTATTTAGATGCTTTTTACTATTGAACCTGACCCTATTTAATGATGAATATTTTAAATACAGGTGGGGAAAAACTGAGTTGGTCAATATAATTTCATGAATATTTGATAAAAATGTAGTTATGGAATGGAAAGCCTTATGATTTTCTATTATGCTCTGAAGGTACATTTTATTATGATGTGTGTATATTATCAAATAAGTTCAGTAATAAAAATGTAAATGTAATCAATTTGTGGAAAAAAATAAATTAAATTTAAACTAAAGCAACAGAGAATGCAGAATATAATTCATCACTTATTTAAATAGGTTTTAATAATTATTAGGTATATATTCCTGCTTGTAAGCATTTTTCCTAATCTTACAAATGCAAAAATCTGGAAGGATTTTAGTTTTACCACAGTAAAAATAACATGCTCATATAACTTAGATTGTTACAACAATTAATGATAGAAAAAGAAAATTTAAACAAGCAATTTTTTTTTCCTGAGAATGTAAGCAGCTGCCATATGTACTAGAAAAAGGCTTCATATTCCCGAAGGAATAAGTAAAGTATAGTAGTAGTAGTCAGACTCTATTCCCATTATTGATCAAATTTTTATATAACTTCACATACTATTCTAGTCAGGGTGATCTTTGTTTTTGTTTCTTTTGTTTACATATCCATTTAAAATCTGAATAAAAACCTTCATATTCAAAGTACATGCTTTTCCTACCCAGAGGCATCCTCATGTAGTGAAAATGCCAGATAAAAAAATATACCAGAGAATGACTAATATCAAGTAGCCAAAAATCAGGTCTGATAGCAACTTTTATTAAAAGTCATGAGCTAGTGTGAATTACCGCCCACTCCATCAGATGCATGGAATGGCTAAACTGATGTAGGATTTAAACTGGAAAAGGGTGGAGGGGGAGACAGGATAATTTTGTGTAGATGCAGGATACATGTGAGATTTGCATGTAGCATTTGTGGTGGATATCATATAGTGTGTGTTGAACTACAGGTAGTCCTATTTAGTGATTGCCTCATCTAGCAACCATTTGCAGTTACAATGGCAATGAAAAAGTAACTTTGTGACTAATCCTCACATTTACGACCTCCATAGTTTTGTAAAACAAAGGAAAGCTGAAGTAAGATCATAAGCACAGTTGCGATTTCACTTAGTGACCACTTAATGACCAACATGCTGGTCCCAATTGTGGTTGCTAGATGAGAACTACCTATATGTAATAAAAAGCATTATAAAGCATTATAAAACCTGCCATCATGGAATACTGAATTTTATTATTCAAATGTGTAATTCATTAATGATAAGAACATAAATAAGGTTTAATTTTAAAAATCCACATCCTATAACCACTGGACTACAATAGTGAAAGATGATACTAACTGCTTGTTTTGGTGCACTGCTGCTGTTGCAAAAGCTTGTGGCTTCTTACACTACTAAATGAGAGATGGAAACTATGTAGGAGCAATCTATACTGCAGCTCTTCCCTATTATAACATGAAGTCATTCTACAGAATCCCACACTGGTTTAGGGAGGAGAGCCCTGAACTGCAACAGCAAGTAATGCCAGTGACACAACATAAGGAAAGGGCTTCTAGCCAAAACTGAAATGGAAAAAGCAGCAGAGATATTTAATCTTTTATTGTAACTTAAAGCATTCTTACCTGTTATTACTAATTATCTGGAACTTGTCATGCAAGGTTTAAGAAAAGGAAATAGATTCAATATAAATCAGAAGTAGCCTATTCAGTATAGAAGAAATGGAATGTGCAGCACTGAATAAATGACAATCAAACATTGCTCCTTCGAAGATTCAGGGTATAATTGAACCTGACTGCAACAGGATACAAACATTGCTTATTCTCTCTTTCACCACCTATGTTTTCTTCCTGCTATATCATTAATTAGTCTTTGCATTCCAAATAATAAATAAATAAATAAAATCTCCAAACCATATTTAATGAGAAGAGACATGGTATTAAAGAGAAAGTTGTAATGCTATTTGGGGAACGTGTTTTCCATTATTTGTTAAAGCTATTGCTCAGAACCTGCTGTGCCTATTTCAAGTTTCTATTTCTATTTAAAAAAAAATTAATTTATTTGTGGTAGCTGATCTCCAACAGATACTAACAAATGGTCCCATTTTGAATTTCAAAAAATGTCGTGGGTACTCTTACAAAACAGCTGTTACAATAAAGGTGCTTGTTCATAAAGTGGGTGCTGTGATGGAAATAACTGGTTCCAAACTCTTGATTTCACAGAGACATAGTAGTAATCCTGAATGATAACTTGCCCAAGGACTTGAATACAAGGAAGGCCTAAAACATAAAATTGTTCCTTTGGACTGAAAATTGTGTTCCATTTCACAAACAAATCAACTGGTGAAACTAAAAAGCAAATAAATGATCCAATATCCTAATTACATGGCAGAGATGAGGTCTGATTCCCCAATCATCTTTCATAATCTAGGAATTTTGGGCTCAATTTAAGAAGGACATTTAAGAGATTTATTTATTTATTTATTTATTCATTCATTCATTCAATTTATATGGCCGCCCAGCTCAATAAATGACTCTGGGCAACCATATAAGGAGTGAAATAGATGGCTTAAGAATTTACAAAGCTTCAGGATTCCACTCCTTCCCTTAAAATCTCCCCAAACCCCCAAATGCAAAGAAGAACCTATATCTTTCACCCTTCCCAATCTGGAAATGACAAAAGGGATGCTGGCAGACTGCATACACCTTTATGCTGCATTCACTAGTTGATAAACCATAATATCTGGTTCACATCATGGGCTAAGTCAAAGCCAAACATACTCAACTATGCAAACTCTCACACAAGACCCTCATGTTTTTTCCACTCTCCCCCCCCCCCCATAAATATCTTCAGCCACCTTTGGTGCTCTAATTACCCCATCAGCTCCCCAGTTTGCTCCCTTCAGCCCCTTCCCACTTTCCAAAGCTTCCCTGAAGGAGGTTTTTGCTTTTCATCCTTCCTCCCTTTTTCAAACAGAGTGTTGGCTGTGGGTGCAAAATAGCAGAGACAGGGGCACACACAAAGAAGCAGGTCAAAAAAGTTGAGATGGCAGCTGTGGCTGCAAGTCAAAACCCCATTCCTTTGTTAATGTAGTGCACATAAAAAGGGGCAGGGCTTCGATCATGTGGTCACAGCTTTCATCTTGACTTTTTTCACACCCTCCCCCTCGACACCCCTAAGCAGAGTTCTTATTTCTTGTGTTTTTATTTAAAGAAAAACTCTGAGCCTTAGCAGGTCATGCAGCAGTCAAGAGAAGAATGAAGCCAGGATTACTGCTTCACGTACTCTAAGTTTTAAATTAAACAGGGGTCACTAAAGTGTATGGGCACAGGGCTGCCAACTTCAGCCTGAAATAATGTCATATCTCTCTGGATCAAAGATAATAATTTATTAAGCTTCTCTGCTGCCTGACTCTCAACAACTCTGACAACAATTAAAGAAATTACAATGAAATCAATAAAAGATAAAAGATGGCAAGTATGATGAAATGAGTGTCTCACTCTTCCTTGCCAAAGGCTTGGGTGAAGATCCTGACATAAGTTGGAGCAAGAAGGTAGAATCATTTGAATCAGATGACCAACACCTAAAAACTAAAGAGAAAGAGTTGAAATAATTGATAAATCTTTATTAATCCAAAACATTTTCAGAGGTCTATTATTCAGTAATTTAATTCCACAAATAATTGGCATTTTTATAATCTCTTATTGTTATCACTCTATAACCCCAATTATAGGAATTGTGTCAAACCAAGGGCATCTTGGATTAAATCCATCCATGCCCTAAATCCATGAAGGAGTATGGTATTTATTTCAGCTTATTAAATTATTATTAAATGGGGTTGAATGTTTTCATATTTCTTATTGCTCAGTTCTCAGAGTGAATTATAGAGAGCATATTATTAAGGAAAATGTCAAATTACTTTATGTCCTCTATTCTGCTTTTCCCCCAATGGTTTCATTTTGTTTATTTTTTCTAAAAGATATATTACATATTTTTAGTATAGCATCTTTCAAACCATAATGATATAGAAGTAATGAAAAGGGGAAAATTCAGTTAGTTCAGTTACCTTTACAGAATATAAAGTTAATTGTGTTCTGATTTAAAAAAGAAAAAAGATCCAAGTGAATATTTAAGTTTTGTAATTTACTCACCAACAATAATCAGGTAAAGTGATATATCCACAGGAGAAAAAGTCTTATAAATCTAGACATTGCAAATCAAGAACAATTAATAATGCTACTAATACTAACATTCATATAGCATATTAAGTGTTCAAAAAGTTTCTTAGTAAATCTGCTAAAGGCCTGACTAAAAAAAGCATTGCCATCATTCCTGCATTGTAAAGGCTGAGCAGGTATTTTAAGATCTGTACCAAAAAACTTTCTGTATCTCACCAACTACAGTTCACAGAATTATTTGTAAGAGGCTGATAGAATTGAATTAGTATAACATGTGAACAAAATTGTAAAATAGGTTGGGCTTTCAAATGAAAACCAACAATAATTAATATACGCTTGTGTAACATCTTATCCTGTCTTATATACATGGCATTCCAATAAAGATTTCTGTCCATTTGTTCCCAGGTTCAGTTAATGAAATAAGCAATTAGACATGCACTTACTATTGAGGTTAACTTTATTGTCATTTGGAGGAAAGCAATGAAATAAATCCAGATTACTTCCATTAGTCCCAGCTATGACGGCCAATAGCAAAGGACTGTAGAAGCTGTAAACAAAACATCTGGAGGGCAGGAATTTGCCTTTTTCTGTAGTAGTGCACTGCTATGCTGCTTCTTTAAAAGTCAGTATTTGACTATTGTCTGTTCCCTCTGAAGTAAAAAAGGATGGGGGGGGAAAATAGTGCAGTCATGACTGACATCTTGATTTTTTTGACCCACCCCTGCTCCAGACATCTCTACTAGTAGACCATTACTCCCAACTCCTCCTCTAACTCAACTTGGAGTGTAAAATCCCCAAACTGAGGTTTTCTCCTCACTCCCTGCCATGCCATTCGTTCACAATATGCACTTTTTCCTGCCAATTACGTTTATTCCTGTTTGCACATTGTTGAAAGCGAAGGGCCTTCCAGAAAACCCCAGAAAAAAAATGCATCTCCCAGCTCCAAGTGCGCAGCCTTCAAAGCCCACCAACCTGATGCTGCTGAAATGTAGTGATGTGGCTTTTTCCCATGCTTTTGGTGACCATAAGGATGAAAGTAGGCCTGCTAAGGCTTCTGCTGGACTTCACAGGCCTATTTTGCAATTAGGGAACTCCATATGCACACACCCCAAAATACCTCACCCTTACCCATAAAGATTCTTGAAAAATACAGCCTTGTCCCATCGGGGAATGTCATTATCTCCCCATGATGCCACTTGCAGCCTTTTCTTTTTCAGGGCAATTCCCACATGCAGCCCCACAGAACACTCGGCTCACGTTCAGGATTCCAGCTGTCAGACTATGATCACAATACTATAAATTATTAAGGATTCAAGCATGCCCTTTGTCACATCCTTCTGCCCTGCTGCTTTTTTTCCTTCTCCCCTGACATTCAACATGCAAGACTCCTGGAAACCTGAACTTATTCAGTTCCCACTAAAGTTTTCTTTCTTTTTTTTTGGAAGGGGGGTGGTCTTCCTCTCCTTTATTTTCACTGCATGAGTTTGTTTAAACTTACACATTTAAGAAAGAGCAATGGATAAGCCAGAAAAAGCAGTTGTATCTGGCCACAAGCAACCCCTTGCCTTGTTCTGGAGGGGAGAAGTTCTTCCCTAACAGTCTGGTTATAGAGATGGAGTGGGGAATGCCTCTCTTATGTATGTGGGGCATAGCTCCCATTGTTGGGAACCTTCCTTTTGCATCATTCTGAAACCATTCCCTGAAGAGATGAATCATTTTGTGAGAAAAGGAAAGAGATAGTGATGATCATATGGCAATGATGAGGCAACCTCCTAGAATCTGATACCCTTCTCTAAGATGTTCTAAAGTGTTCAAGATTAATGGAAGCCCATTCCTTCACTCTTCTTTTTTTCCTTTAGTGGGAAGGATGAAGAAAGGTTTGTCCCAATCATCCCTTACTGACCCTGTGAAGATTGCCTTTCCCCCATGTCACCTCACTGATCCTGACCTCCAAATACCATCAATATGGCGGCATGATCTCTCCTCCTCATGGAGTTCCACCTGCGCTAGAGGACCAGGGAACTCCCTCTATTTTTTGAAGAGGTTAGGTATCCACCTCCTTCCTAATTTCCTTCCTCAAATCTGAGATGGAAAAAGCAAGCTAGGCATACCACACTTGTAATTGATTGATTGATTTTTATTTTGCTGTCCATCAAGTGGTGCTTTGCAGCCATTGCTGTACAATCAAAACTAGGGGTGTGTGTCAACCTCCAGAAGTAGGATAAGCCCTGTGTGGTAGACTCAATAAGGAAACACAACATGGGAGAAGATAAAAAAACACAAGACAGGAGAAGATAGCAGTAGTGACCTTGTCCCATCGAGTTATTGTTCCATAGTCAGAAGTGACAGAAATGGAGGCTTTCACACAGGACTATAGAAGCAGAGACTGGTTTTTATTGACGCTAAACTTCAGTGGTTGTGAACTTTCCATTTGACAGAGGGGTGAGATATAAATTGAGTCAATAAATAAATAGTAGATCATCTAAGTATTGGGCTTTATAACCTCTCCCTTGCTATATAGTTATCTAAATACCCTAACCCTAACCTTGGCCTGATTGTTGCTTGTGTTTCCTTTTTTCACGTCCCCTCCCTGTTAAATAAATTAATTTTCTATCTTAAGAAATTGCTTTCTGATTTTTAAAAACTTTCTCTCTTTCAGGAAACAGACAGCTTGGTAGTCTGGAAGCAGAGCACCTTATTTGGGATGCTATTTTCTGCTTCACTCATCTTATTTTTGTGAGTGTAATGGTTAAAATGTCACCACAGAGCTCATTAGGTGACTGGGCCAATCGTTTGTTCTCAGCAAAACCTACCTCACAAGCTTGCTCTTATGGTGATAAAATGAAGAGGAAGACCTGTGCATGCCATGGTGGTGGTGGTGGTGGTGGTTATATCTGTTTATTACAAGTACCCAAGGCACCTTCTGTATACCTGTAGAACCCTTTGACTCTGCAGAAAAGGCCATCCTATTTTTGAGGTGCCTTATTTCACTTCCCAACTGTTAGGCATGATACTGCCTTACCTCAATAACAGTGGAAATGGTATAGAGATTATCATGATAGACAACAATAGAAAGGGAATATAGTTTTACCCTAGTGGGACTGTTGGAAGACTCAGCTGTGAAGGTCCAGTTGTCAGCATTAAATTTTACCACTGAAATTTGCATGCGATAATTGCAACTAAAATGAATTTGTTAAGAATGAAAATGGACACATGAATATGTCTATAATCCAGTTCCACATGAAAGTAAGCTATTAGCTAAGTGAATTTTTCTATGGAAATATCATCCTTCTCTGCTAAGTAGATCTTTTATTTAAATGTTACCCCTGGAATCATATATTTGGTTCAGCATGTTTAAGCACCCATGTAATGAATGACATTGACGGATTTTCACACACACAACAAATTTGCAGCCCACGTTCTTTAACTAGACAAAATAGCCACAATCCCACTCAGATGCATTAAGTCCATTCATTTTGGTGGGTTTAAGTATGTCTAACTCTTTTGAGTGCTTAATATGTTTTACTGGAATTTGGTCTATAAAGAGTGTTCAATTAGATTTAACTGTATTGGCTTACTGTGAACAGAATATTTTATTGTGTTTGGGTGACTGATGGAATGAGAATGTATGACTAAAACGCCTATCATCAATTTTTTAAAACAGTAATATTTTAGCTTGTGATAAAAATTAAAAATGGGAAAACATGTCTATTTTTAGTGCTTCACTCTGTGTGTGTGTTTTTTTAACTTAATTCCTTTCTTAGTCACAAGCTTCTCACTACGTATGCCATAAGTTCAAAATCCCTGTAACAAAAAGGTCCCCCTTTCACAGCTGCAAAATTGTTCTAAATTGGCTTTAATTGTCTCCTGATTGCTTAATGTCTCTTCTGGCTTGATGTGGGGAATGTGCTTGCTAAATCTGCACACACACACACACACACACACACACACTCCCTCTATGGAAGTAGAAGTAATGTTCTGTATTATTTTTTCTTTTCAAAGAAATTAATTGAAAGATGGATGATCACTGAATAGTGGAAAGTAAAATATTGTTATTTTATTGCTAGTGATAAATAATTTTGATAATTAAGAAAAATAAATTATTAATAAATGTCTGTAATCTATTACAATACAATTTTATCAAGAGTGAAATATAGAGCATCTCACTCCATTCAAGATACTTCAGATATGACTACAGTAAGGCAAATCTCTCCTGGGGCTAGTGGCTCTCATTCTTTGGGGTTGGTGTGATCTGTTTTTTATGTGCATAACACATGTGACACATATAAAAAATTGGCAAAGCTTTGATCTCACTGTCACAGTGACCATCTTGACTTTTTTGACCATACACCATGGACACCCATGGTGGAATCACTCCAATATAAAAGATCAAGACCATAGTTCATATATGTAAGGTTCACTGCATTTGGTGTTGAACAGAAACCTTGTGAGGCACAGGCTCAGACGAAAGCTAGTTTATTCAGGCGTAATGTGTAGCAGTCAATCTTAAAGGAAATCAACTCTGATTGCTCATTGGAAGGATTGATAATGAAGCTCAAGCTCAGATACTTTGGTCACCTAATGCGAAGAGAGGACTCTTTGGAAAAGACCCTGATGCTGGGAAAGATGGAAGGCAAAAGGAGAAGAGGACGGCAGAGGATGAGATGGCTAGATAGCATCACTGAAGCAATGAGCATGAAATTGAGCAAACTCAGGGAGGCAGTGAAAGATAGGAAGGCCTGGCGCAATATGGTTCATGGGGTCACGAAGAGTCGGACACGACTTAATGACTAAACAACAACAACAAATGTGTAGCGGTTACAGACAAAGCCAGGATTGGCCTGGCGCGGTTTCTTACAGCAGTTTTATAGGGTTCTCCCCTTGACCCGTAGTTACCCCTCGGTTCCGCCCCTTGCCCTTGCCCTGAGTTACCTGTCTGTCCGTTGCGGTCTTCCTTCCCCTGGCCTTGATGGCAGAATCAGCCGGTTTCTGTTGTGTTGTAATCTTCTTC
The DNA here is from genome assembly GCA_030867105.1 of Liasis olivaceus. NCBI lineage: Eukaryota > Metazoa > Chordata > Lepidosauria > Squamata > Pythonidae > Liasis > Liasis olivaceus. The sequence continues at coordinate 17,249,333 of CM061355.1, read as the reverse complement.
CTTTGTCTGTCATGCCCTCACATTCCTTGGGCTTTTCTTATGGTGAGTTGGAGTGGCTGTTTTAATCTGGTTTCGAATTGCCCGCTGATTGCCTCTGGATTGCTGCGCTCCCAGTGTATTGTAAGCCGGAGTTGCCCAGGGCGCCTGGGGAGCCGGCTGCGCTTCAGTTTGCCGTTTCTAGATGACTCCCTGCTGCGAGTTGATTGCCCGTCCCCTGTTGGTAGTTTACCTGCGGTTGCCTTGTTTCCTTGCCTTGATCACCTATTGCCTGAGGCGGTGAAACTGACCAACGGCGGTGAAACTGACCAATGGCTCTGCGCTAGCAGTGTGTGCTTCCTAGGCTGAATCTGACAATATGGGCCACTATCACTGAATGTATTTTTTTTTATGAGGATAGGATTGCTAATAAATGCCAAACATAATATCAGCCTTCACAACACAAGTACTATTCAGTAGGGGATACACCAAACTCTGCTTACACACTATTAATTTTTGTCATTTGCAGGGGTGGGGGTATCTGCATGCATGTGGGCACCACCATGCTGAAGACCTATGATCATGGCAGAGTCCTAGTTGTTTGGAAGCAAAAGGGAAACAGCTGCTTATACATAGCCTTTTCTGATGCAGAACACCATGTGAATGTGTGGATATTTGCAAGTCAGGCCAGGTAGATAACAGTTTGTTATCTACCTGATAAGAAATATCCAAAACCAAATAGAAAGGAGTTTGGTGCCAATGTAGCAAGGGGGGGGGGGGGGGAATAAGTAGAGGGAAATTTACACAGGCTTGAGTTTTAGCAAAAATGTGAGGTCCACAAAGTCCAAACCCCAATTTAGAAGAATTCTCGTGAAACCAGGCCTGGTTCAGATAAAGGCTCCTTTATTGGTTGGTACATGCAGCTTGAAGCAAAGCATTGCTAAAACTAAAGCCTGTGTAAAATTCCCTCTACTTATCCCCCCCCCTCCACCTGCTACATTGGCGCCAAACTCCTTTCTCACAGAATGGTGGCCTTGTGCATTTCTCCCATTGATAACACAGTTCTTCCCAGCCTTCAGACTACCACCAGTTTTGTCTGTATTCAGGTCTTGCTGTAAATTCCCATATCAGTGTGAGCACCTCTCCATCTCATAGCAATAACCCAAACACAACTATAAACTACCCCCCCCCCCAGGTACAAATGGCAGAAACAAATCAAGCAAACACCCATTGACTGCTATAGCTTTTTAAATTGACATTTGATTGATGTAGGTTCTGACACTTGCATAATATCTTCTGATTTTTCATAGCCACTCTATGTGGAAGCATTTCAATTGTATTTATTGGGAGAAAAAATGTGGTGTGATAGCATGCATCCTCCAACATAAGTCATATATTATCTTCCCTAAACCCCAAATAGAAAGTATTAGCACTGAGACTCTTGATCTGTCTAGGCCATGGCAGGCAGTTGAGGAAAGACTCATTACAAAGTCCTGAGTTATACCTGGAGACTCAGAAAACCAAAAGAGTTGAAGTAGTTTCAGGAGCACAATCCAAAATCAATCTAATAGTAAAAATTAGGGTGGAGAGTAAATCAAGTGGACTATATACAGTAGGGTGGATTCAGTCCAATGGCCAGTTCTAGAAATCCAGGCAGGAAGATTCAGACAGGGCCCCATTATCCACTGAGCACAAAAGGGACCATGACCGGACCCACAAATATCCCAAGAGCCTGCAAAAAAATTTAGGCCCTCTCTAAAATCTTGGATGACTCAAAGATGAGAAAAAAATGGCCAAATCCAGTCTCATCGTTTTGTATTATAATACATCTACAAACATTGAAGGCCTATGATTATGAAAGTGCCCAAAGTCCATGAGTAAGAAAGAGGCATTACTTCCTATACAAGAGAAGTAGTCTCCTTAGAACTGGTCTGAACCCCAAACTGAAACCCAGTGAGGTTTTGTCTTATCTGTGAAGCCTTTGGTCTCATAGAAAGCCAGGTGAGCTTTCAAAGCTTCCTTGAGCTTCCACTTTCAACTTTGAGCACTGATGGACACTGTAGGTAAGACTGCATAGAAATCAATGGAAAAAAACAATTGATAATGGTTATTGCTCATTAATATTGTTACACTTATAGGAACTACACCATAGAATTTAGTCACAGCAATCTTTCAGCTTGAAAGAAACTTTTGGAGTTTTTTTTTCTTTTAATGGAAGAATCAACTCCCAGATGATCAAAATTATAAGGCAGAAGAATCTCTCCAGGATCTTCTAATGGTTCAGTAAGGTCCAGTAGCAATGATGAAGTGACCAGCACTCCTAATCACTTCCATGCTGGGGCTGAGGCAGCACTGATTTGATGCTCCCTAATAACTCTTGTCTATCCTAAAAGGACTACAATTGTCAAACCAGGAAGGTTCTGGGGAACTTTAAATGGATTTGGAGAATCAAAGTGAGAATTTCCCCCACCTTTGAAGCTACTTTTAGATCTTTGTTGTAACAGTCTAGCCAAAACCACAACTTTGTCCAGAGCAAAGCACAGTTCCTTTCTAGCTTCCAAAATCGGAATAGTCTTCTTCAAAAAAACATCTAGAGATTATCAGCCTTTCAGAAGAAGGACCAATTAGACTACAAGAGAACGCTATTATTTCTTTGTTTTTAAAAAATGTGTATCTTTCTTATATCTTGGTTATTGTCTGAAAGAGGAACTGTAAAATATTCAGACAAACAAAAAACATGTTTGACCTGCTTTAAAATGTCTTGCAAGGTGAGATGTTCATATAAACCTGAGACAGGCAGAAGTTAAATTGTGGAATATCATCTCTTTCCCAGTGGCCCACCTGGCTGCAACAAGCTTTTTCAGAGGCCTATCAAATGGCTGAGTAACCCGTAGCCCCATGCTCTTCCATGAAATTCATGAAATCCTTTTCCTGCAAACATGGAACCTCCTTTGATCAGTTATTTTGAGGAAGGACATGCTCACCAACAGTGGTGTAAATACAGTAAAACAAACAAAAACAACAAAACATAGGGAAAAACTCAAATTTGGAGGGGGGAATTCCAGTCCCACTGCTTCGTTGCTGGCTCATGTAGCCTTCTGTTCCCCAAAAACACTTCTGGCCCCCAGACACCAAAGGCTGGTCCATTCCCGTTGTACAGGATAGCAGAGTAATCATTCTTGGCCCCATCTTTTGTTCTTGAGCAAGACTGCAGCTTTCAGGTCACTTAGCACTGCTGAGTTATTGGGGCTATGCAAAACTCTGAAGACGTGCTTTGCTTCGGTGATCTTTGAAATGAAGGACTCCTTTGAAGGCAATTCAATATGGCTCCCACTTCCCACCAGTGAAATGGCCAAGTTGCTTTGTGTCTTTGCGTCCCTGCAGTTTTGGGCCAGAGAAGGTTGCCAGAGGAACACAGAGCACCTCAACAAGGCAAATCACATTGCCTCCGTAGCCAGAGCAAATTGTGAAGCAAATTGTGGCAGCTTTGCAGTGGCCTGTTAGTTATGCTTTAACTGGGAATAGAGTCTATGTATTCTATAAATGTGTGAATGTATATTTATAGTCAACTATAAGAAATCTAATTTGACAAGGTGACAAGAGAAAACTATCGGAAACTAAGTCAGCTTATACAAATGCAATACATTTGAACCATTACAAGACACCCCCCCCAAAAGCAAAATAATATATATTTCCACCTAAGAAGTTAATGTATCAATACATTTTAAGAAATACATTCTCCAGGAATAAATGCAAGGTATTCTGCTGCAGACTTCATCTGCTTCTATGAGATCTGTTCAAAAGAAATTTCCAGCTGATTGCATTCTAAATGAACATTACATGTACAACGTCACACTTCTCAATTTACTGAGAAAATACAGCTTCCCTTGGGTACATTTAAGGCAAGGAATATTCTGAGTAACACATTTTTGTCTCAAAATCAACACATTCAAAGCCAAACATGGACGATTCCAAGTCGAACAATCATTTCTCTGAACCAGAGCATCTACATGCAGATGTCTTTGCTCTGTGGCTCTCAAGCAAGAGAGATCAGACAGATGCTGATATATGACATTTCAAGGAAGCTAAAATTTGATAGTGGCACAAAATCCACCCCTCTGTTTATTATCAGACAGGGCCAGGCAGCCACTCAGACAAGATGATAAACAAGCACTGAACGCAGCAGCCAAAGGACAGAGGCAAAACATTTGGAGCCATGCTTTCATACAATGCAGTGAGTTTTAAGAGCTCCTAAAAATGGGAGAATCAGGATGTGGTATAATTATTATGCAACTGATAAAAGACACACTTTGGCCACATTATTGCAACAATGTATATTGCAGATCAGTAATGACAAACAGTGAATTTGCAGTAGCGTACGCTTACCTATGAATCTCATTAATAAAATATTTGTTCTAGGTGGTTTGCCAAGCCACTAGAGTAGAAATCAAGTTATATTAATCATTATTAGCTATATTAACCATTATTTCATGCTGCACTGAAAGGAGTGATGAAAGACAGCAGTACCAGCACCAATTTGAACTGACAAGCACATTTCCCTTTTTTTTTTAATAAAACCTTTATTATATTATATAAAAAGTACAATTAAAATACAAAACAGAGAGTACAGCAAAGAAAGAGGATAGAACTAAAAGAAAAAAGAAAAACACTAAAATAGTGAAAGTAGATAGAAGAATGAAACAGAAAGTGACTTCCGACTATCTCCAATACAGATATAGATACAATTGAAAGAAAGTTAATCTCTTACCACTGATTAATCCAAGTTCGCATTATTTCTATCAACACAAACCATCTAATCATTAAAACCCACAATCAAAGCCTCATTTTTTTCCCCACACAAGCACGTAATCTAAGAAGGGTTGCCATGAGATGATGACAAGCACATCCTAATGTTTACTGACCTCTGCGGCAGTCATTCTATCTGGCTGCAGTTGAGAGAGAGAAACTTGACTGGTTCTATTGAGAAAAGACTAACAGGGGCTTCTTTGACCTTGAACTTCTGCCTCCTCTTCCAGGAGAAGGGGAAATCTCTCTTTCTCCCACTTCTACAGTCTTTTTTTGCAATTCTCGGGGTACGTACTGTCATTACTGATGTTTATAAGCTTCATTAGAGCCTTTTTGGCTTAAAAAAGTAAATATTATTCTTTGCATTCTTGCTGAGAAAGGAATTGTCCCTGAGTCCCACGGGCCTGTTCTTAGAGGACGTTGCTGAAGACGGACACTTCTTAAAGAACATTGATAATGGTATGATAGATCTTCTATAGTCCAGGTTGTAACACTCATTTCTTTTGTTCTGCTACCCCTCTGATCTTTTTTGATAGTAATTTTATTAAAGATTATAATTACAACAGTAAAAATACAAACAAAAAGAAGAAAAATAAAGAGTAGAAGGTGCAGAAAAGAAAGAAAAGGGAAAAAGAGAAAGAGAAAAGAAAGAAAAGTAAGAATATAGTAAAGAAAAAGAAAAGAAATGTATAAAGAAGTGACTTCCCACCTTCATCACAAGTATAAACAATTTTAGTAACTTATCACCTCCTCTTAAAATGCAATAAATGATCTCTTTTCCCCCATAACCCATCTTATCTATAAACAAATCCATAAAGCATCATCATTTCAGTCCTGGTCTCAGCAAAAGTCCATTAAGGGTTACCAAAAATAACAACATATCTATTTTAACCTTGATCAAATAAACCAACTTTATATTCCTTCCTTTTACTTCCAACAATCTTAATCTTTAGAATTTGAATTCTTTTCTTTTCTTTTCTTTTCTTTTGTCCTTTCTCATGAGATTCTTCAAAATTTTAACAAGCCTCTTTAGTAAATCCAATATAAGAAAATTATCCAGGTCACTCTCTTGATTTGTTGTTTGTATATCCCTTCTAATTATTAAAACATCAGCTGGTTCCTTTCGTATGTACAGTGTAGTAGGATCTTTTTCTATGTCATTCTTGTAGCCTGTCATTTGTAAACCCACTTTCAACTCAGTCTCTGTCAGCCTTACCAGGTAGACCAGACAGGAAACACAACCAGCTAAACTAATTCTACTTTACTGAAAGCTACTTTACAGAATCTTGCAAGTCTGAAAGTACAATTCTCCTGCCTTCACCTTTATAGCCCAAGAACTTAGGGAGGTTCTATTCTGAGCCTCTTGCTACTCTCACTATGCAGCTGTGGGCTATGCTGTCTCTTATCTGACCATTCCCTAGGCAGCATCTCTTCACTCAAGGCCTTTCCCACATACCACTACAGTCTCAATCTTGTCAGGTAAAATTGGTTCCTCTTCCACAACATCTTTTAGACACAGTCTCTCCCTAGAGGCAGATGTCTCTGTTGACACTAGTAATATTAATTTCTAAGTCCATTTTTCAAAAATATCCAAAATGTCCAATGTTAGAATATTTTGCTTCATTCAGTAATTGCAATTTGAGTTTATGTGTTCTCCTTTCATAGTAATCTTTAGTTCTCTCTAGTGTCCAATTTTAAAATCTTACCTTATAGTTTTTTTAAACAAAAAATTCAAAACAAAAGCATTTTCCCACAGGAAGGATTCTTTATAATTCATTCCAAAATCTTATTTCAAATTTATCTGTACCCCTAGTCCATTTGTAACTTTCTAAAATCAAAGTTTTAATCACCCTTTTGCTGTTTATTCAAAAAAAATTTTTTTTAAGTTCCTAAATTTGTAGTTAAATCTTTCCTTCACTAAGGATTGAAGGAAACTCACCCAGTACTGTCAAACATGTTGATCCAAAGATTTCTAATAGCTGAAAAGCAGTTAACAAGCAATTTCCAAAAGTGATTAGAAAAGGAAGTATGCAAATTTAGTGTCCTTTCAATGGCGGCAACCATGGTTTCAGCAAGATGGCTATTCCCTCGTCTCCCAGAGCTCTAAACCTGCTGAAGACCACTATCCTGTGGCCTCCTCATGAGGAGCAGCTGTCTGGAGCACTTGTGGGTGATCTCAAGTCCTCTCTTTGTCCAGAGAGGTTATGAAGAGCCAGTTTACTTGCTGGTTCTTCATTCTGCCACAGTCATCAGCTTTGCAGTCCAGCATCAGATCTTCCTTTTTTTAGTATTGTTTAAATTTTGGATGTTTTATGTGTTTTACATATATTTATAGTTTTAATGTTTTTTGTAAGTAGCCCAGAGTCCCCTATTGTGGGGGAGATGGGCGGGGGAGAAATCCACTAAATAAAAAAATAAAAATAAAATTTCTTCCTCCGGAAATTGGAACTAATCACTATCCATCTGATCAAGGATGTGATTTGATTTTTTTAAGCACTAGAAATCTTGCAAAATAAGTGTATAATTCAACATTCAGCTCCTAGGAGAAGTGAAACCAAATCTTACCCATCTCCAGTGTGAAAGATTGAGAAACATGCAGCCCTTAAAAAGTGAGCTCTACCCAAATATATCTGCCCAGAAATCCTAAATGTATCTACCCATAGTTTGTTTCTGTGAACTACCTTAAAATAAACCATTTGTAACCTTACAGCAATAATTTAATACTAAAGTGCTATTATCTAGCTGTTAAACATAAAACTATGGAAATCCGAGTCTTAACTGAATTTGAAGTTCTAGCTAAATCCTCTGATAGACTGTGGATGACTTACCCAGAGTAACAAACCACCAAGAAATTACTGTTGTTTTTTTCTGGACATGTTGCCAAATAATTTTAAAAAATGAAACCAGAATATCTTCAGCAAGGTTGAGAGGTGGAATTCTTTCTGAATCTAGTTTTCTCCAGAGACAACAAGATGTAATTCCTCATAGTTATACTCTTTCAGTGATGGTCCTCTCATGAGACAGAATATAGCCTGAGGCATTGGATCAAGGTTGTTAGGAGGGTAAAAGTGGGGCAAATAGGACTCTTGCCCCAAGGAAAAAAAGGCAGGGTATAAATGCAATATATGAAATAAATCAAGAATGATGGCATTGGAAGAGTGGATGGTAGCGATAAAAGGAGGCAGCAAAGGAAAAGTAGTGGTGCTACATCCTCAAGCATTGTAGGAGCGCAAATCATACAGCAAAATTTGCCATTTAGCAGGTTACCATATTTGAACTTTTGCAAAAGCAAATACTCTTGAGATTGGGTCCTTTTCTATGTGTAGAACAGAGCCACTTGTAAACATTCTGTCTCTCTTTTTCTCAAAGGATAGATCCAGCAAAACAAAGTATTAGTAACTCAGACTGAAGCATCATTTGTCATTGTGGGAACAATCTCGCTTAAGCCCAAACTGAAAAATTACCTCCAAATAATGAGTGATGTTGCTATAGACTATTTTATTTTGTTTTATGTTTTATGTTTGTTTCTAAACCAATTTATTCTTTGATTTATTCTAAATCATAGAATAAAGCCAAACAATGAAAATAGCTAGCTAAGACTAGCCTGCCTGAGTGCTTGCCACTCAGGAAACAGTACGCACCTAATCCCTCACCAAAAATATATATCTAAGTAATGAGCAAGATTTAATTAGGGCTAACAGGTTGGAGGCAGTGTATGTCATTGACCAGTCCACTCAAACACTGAAGAAGCTTCTTTCCTTGCCTGCAAGTTTCTATATGTAATAGATTTTGCTTTATGAATTAAATCAGTGCCTAATGGTGATTAGTACTGCTATATTTCTTGAATGTGTTAATTTTGGTTGCCATCACTAAAGAAAAGCTGTTTCTAGTATCTGTGTATTCTGCATATGCACTGGCTACAACATGGCCTTTTGCAGAGTTCTTTGAGAAGCTTCCAATCTCAACTGTATGTTTTTCTAACCATGTTAAAATATCTTCACAGAAAGCATTACTGAATGGCATTAGTATCAGTCATTTAACTAAAGCATGGCTTCTCAGTACTGTAGCTGGATCTGGAAGTTTGGATAGCTGATGACAAAACTGACTAGTTATTAATATTTCTTGGCACATGGGAGGTAGATTTGTGAGACTGTGGTGCCATGTTAACAAAAGCTTTTTTTTTTTTGGCTCATATTTTGCTCTCTTTAGAAGAACTGCTGCCTTCAGATATTCTTAGAGTCCTTTTTGCTAGTTATGACATCTGTAAGACCAGATTCTGGGAATTGTGTGTGCTACACTATGTGATAGGCATGGAGATTGCTTCATGACTCATGCTATTTCAACTGCTTTGGCTTGTCTAGTTTTCCTGTTGTTCAGCTTGTGGTGACAGAGAAAATGGGCATCTGTTGGCCTGTGTAGCAGAACAAAACATCAGTTACCTCTGATTGGCTGACAGGTAGTGTCCTCGCCACCATCTCCAAAATGCGACCTTTGGTTGATTGCAACTCCTATGTCCCCAGCCATTGGGTTTAAAGAAGCACAGGCATCTCTACATATTTAACAGACTTCACTGGAACTTTCAATCTCTAAGACCAGGCAACAAACAAACAAGTGGTAACTTTACTATTTAGGGTTGGCGCAACTTCTGCTTGAGATGCCTGGGACTTCCTTGCTATCTATCATCAAGCTGCCCACTGTCTGCATTTCCCAATCTTGAGAAGCCCTCAGGGTGAGGCATCGGGTATGGATGGATGCTCTGGCACAATCCACCCAACTCCTTATTTCAAGGAGTCCTCACAGTGAGAGATAAGACAAGTTGGCATTGCAGCGGGACACATTAGCCAGACAGCTCCCTTCTGTCAACTTCCTTGCTTTGAGATAATCCCATCACTCCAAGAAGGACAAAGTGACCACAGAGATCTCATGGTACAGAAGCCTTTGGCACCTGGCCAACAACTCGAGGGAGCATCCCTCATGACAAGACATTGAGGAGGAATATCACAGAAGCAGAGGCAGCTCCTTGAACTGCCCCATACTCTATAATATTCTACACAATATAGAGTTATATATAAATCTACCTCATTTCATTAACAATAGCCATAAATGTATGAATATGCTATTTAGAGCCAAGGCTTGCAATGTAGCTTCTTATAGCAACTATTAATTGAGTTTCTCTTTCAAGCTGTTTTTATGTCACCTGCTGTTCAGCAGATTATCCTGTTCTAAATGCCTTTTAAGTAAAGCAAGGAAGGTAAGCATTAAGTAAAATACTCTTTCAAGAGAGGTTTGTTTAGGATCATTTTTATAATCCTTCAGTGCCACCTGAAACTATCTATCTCAAATTAAGATGCATGTTTTTAATTATCTTTTATTTTCCTATCGTTTGCATGCCTTTACTGCATGTTAATGTTATATTTGTTTTGTGAACTGCCCAGACAATCTGTGTTGTGGAGCAGCTTCAGGAAAAAAAAATACAACCGGAATCTCTCTGTATGGGATATGGTGAACCATCTTGGAACATTTAAAATGTGATTAGTACGTATTCTTTATCAAGACTGCAATGTCGCAAAATATTCTGAGGTTTTCTGTCATGATGACCCTGACTGAGTTCGTGTGAAACTAGATTTAAGCTTTATGGCATCGAGGCAAAGCCATCATCTGCACTGAAATAAATAAGGGCTTTTGTCCTGGACACCGACTAGGTATCTGTTGCTACAGGAATAATTTCAAAATTTTTTAGAATCTATTTTCTTCTGAAAATCCTGTTCCTTACAACCAAAGGCAATAGCTGTGGAAAAAGGCAATAGATATGAAAGAGCTCCTCTTGCATTCATCTATGCCAAAACAACAATATGCTGAAGAGAATATCTGTTTTAATGGGAAATACATGCATAAGGATTTCAAAGGCCTTAAGTCATTTTTCTGTGTTGATTAAAAACACCCTGAGCACAAATTGACAAATCACATTTGTACGGTTTTAGGAAACCTATTTTCAATTTCTATTATGAGGTTCAAGATGATAGGGTTTTTTGTATAGGTCTATTTCCATTCATCTGAAACAAATTAATGCAGTTTAATCAAAAAAGAAAACAATACAAGATTGCTTAAGCAGGCTAAATTTGTTTTGATAGGCTCATTCCTTAAACATAATAATTTTTAGGTTTTGCAGTACTCATAGCCATTTTATTTAATACTTTTCAGATCTGGACACACACACCTCATATATTGCCTTTTTATTTGTTTTAATGGCTGAAGTTGCCAAAAAAAGTCTGATGCTTAAGGCGACCTCTGATTATGGGGGAAAACCTTTGACAAGATGCCACCAATAGGTACCTAAAATCTGCCACCCAGAGAAGCTTCTCTCTGCCTAATGTTTGAATTTGTCCTCCTTACGAATGCAATGCTACACCCATGAATAAGCCCTATTAAACTTTGTAGGACTTACTTCTGTGTACGCTTATGAGACTGCACTGTAAGAGAACTATGGCTTTTTTATTACAGTAGAAATCAAAGGCCAACTGAGAATCTTTTGGGCTGTTTGGAGACAACCTACTGAGTATAAATATCACAGAAATCACTGGCTGAAGCAGTGAAAACACTGATAATCTTTTTAGGCAAAGACTGGGAAAAACATATATTTATGCTTTGGCCACTTCCCCAGTGAGATGTAATATGGAAATAATTACGAATCCATGAAATGCTGATTTGATTTTAAGACAGGGGTGTTTGGGTTAGCCTTCTCCTCTACTGCTCTGAAGCCACTTGTAATGAATATAGAGGATGGCCTTGAAGGACAGAGGGAAGATCTGGTAACAGACTTCCTTGTGTCCTTCAAGGCCATCTTCTATATTCTGCATACCTTTTGGCCTGCACCAATGCTCCTGTTTTCATGGCAATTATGAAAGATAACTCTAATTTCTCTTGCTCACTACCCATCTTTCTTTTCAGCTGATGTACTTCTATCTTCCTTTAGCTCAGATCTTTCCTCTCAGCAATTTTTAACTAAATCCATGCCACCCATGTGATACAACCTCCTGCACCCAGAGATTAGTAGTATCTTGAGGAAACTGTCTTTTGGTCCTCCTCTCCTGGAAATGACTCCTTAGTTACCACTCTACTTGACCATATGTGGCTAGACATATTGGTACCTATAGGTAGAACATTTGAGAGGGAAAGTCTGAGAGCAGACTGCATTGCATTCTCTTTTTACCTTTGCACAGCACCTAGAACACAGCACCCAGAATTATACCTACCACTGTCATCCTTAGCAGGTCATATCTATGAGTTTGGTGGAGAGTCAGCCAACCCAACTGAAGAACCAAAGGAGGGTAGACAAATGCACAATGCGTGCTTCTTGCAAGGCAGACCTGTGAGAAGGAGAAAGTCTCCTTCCCAGTTTCTGATTATATCAATTATTTAGCACCTTGCAAAGCATTTCTCCCAGGTTGCAGTTGGCACTGTGTAGCCCTGGAATGGGTCCCAAAGCAGAGATCAGGTTTTCCATGAATGTGGTAGAACATACACACAGTCCTGTCTGATCATGCCTTAGGTTTCTGTTGATATGGTGTCTGTCCCACAGACATCTAGAAGAAGTCTTAAAAAAGATCCTAGCTCTTACTACTCACATTGCCCAACTAGTATTGAGATGTGTACTCCCTTCAGTTCTGAATGTAACATATAGCAATAGTAAGGAGTACCCCTTAATAGTATTTTCCTCTACCAATTTCTCTAATTTTCTCTTTAAATCATAACAATTTATTTATTTATTTATTTATTTCATTGGATTTATCTGCTGCCCATCTCCCCCACAACAGGGGACTCTGGGCGACTCACAAAAACATTAAAACTATAAATATATCCAAAATTTAAAACAATACACATAAAACATCCAAAATTTAAAACAATACTAAAGAAAGGAAGATCCAAGCAGATGGAAAATCAGGCTGTGGAGAGCTGGCCACTACGGGGCTAGCCATCCCCCTGCTTGAAGTATTCCCTCCCCACCCCAGGCCAAGTGGCAGAACCAGGTCTTCAAGGCCCTTCAGAAGGCCAGGAGTGAGGGGGCCAATCGCACCTCCAGGGGCAGAATGTTCCAAAGAGCGGGGGCTACCGAAGAGAAGGCCCGCTTTCTGGACCCCGCTAGATGGAATTCTTTTACTGAGGGGGTCCGAAGCATGCCCTCTCTGTGCGATCGGGTGGGACGGGTTGAAGACATAGGGGAGAGGTGGTCCCTTAGGTAACCTGGTCCCATGCCATGTAGGGCTTTAAAGGTGATAACCAACACCTTGAATTGGACCTGGAAGCAAACTGGTATCCAATGCAGCTTGCAGAGCAACAGTGTTACATGGGCCCTTCTTGGGGCTCCAAGAATAGCCCGTGCAGCCGCATTCTGGACCAGCTGTAGCTTCTGGATAGTCTTCAAGGGTAGCCCCATGTAGAGCGCATTGCAGTAGTCTATCTGGGAGATAACAAGGGCATGAGTGACTGTTCGAAGGGCATCCCGATCCAGGAAAGGGCGTAACTGATGCACAACCCGAAGCTGTGCAAAGGCCCTCCCAGCCACGGCTGCCACCTGCTCTTCAAGCAGGAGCCGTGAGTCTAGGAGGACCCCCAGATTACGCACTGGGTCTGTCTGGGGTAGTGCCACCCCATCGAGCACCAAAGATGACAAAGTCCTGGATACAGAGGAGCCATGAACCCACAGCCACTTCGTCTTACCAGGGTTCAGCCGAAGCCTGTTGTTCCCCATTCAGACCCTTACAGCCTCCAGGCACCAAGAAAGGGTGGCCACGGCATCACTTACTTCACCAGGGATGGTGATGTATAATTGCGTATCATCAGCGTACTAATGATACCTCATCCCATGGTGATGGATGATCTCACCCAGCGGTTTCATATAGATGTTGAAAAGGAGCGGAGAGAGAACTGAACCCTGCGGCACCCCACAAAGGAGGAGCCGAGGATGGGACCTCTCACCCCCTATCAACACCAATTGGGATCAACCCCGGAGAAAGGAGGCGAACCAGCAAAGACTGTGCTGCCCACCCCCAACTCCCTGAGCCGGAACAGGATACCGTGGTCGACGGTATCGAAAGCCGCTGAGAGATCAAGGAGAGCAAGGATGGTCGCACTTCCACCATCCCACTCTCACCAGAGATCATCCATAAGCACGACCAATGCTGTTTCTGTCCCATAACTGGGCCTGAAACCTGACTGAAAAGGGTCCAGATAATCCGTTTCCTCCAGAACCCTTTGGAGCTGTGAAGCCACCACTTTCTCAACCACCTTCCCCAAAAAGGGGAGGTGGGAGACTGGACGAAAATTGTCCAGTATGGTAGGATCCTGGGAGGGTTTCTTGAGGAGGGGGTGCACCAACGCCTCCTTGAAGGCGGCTGGAAACACTCCCTCCTGCAAGGATGTAGTAACCATCGCCTGGATCCAACCACATGTCACCTCCCGAGCTGCTTTCACCAGCCAGGAGGGGCATGGGTCAAGATGGCAAGTAGTGGCCTTCACAGTCCCTAGGACCCTGTCTACTTCCTCAGGAACAACAGGATCAAACTGTTCCCAGATAACTGGGTAAGAACGGTCCCCCGGTATCTTCCCAGGCCCTGCCCCACGCTCAGAGTCTAACTTGGAATGAATCCGAGCGACTTTGTCCTGCAGATGCTCTGAAAATTCCTCCGCACGGCCCTGCAAATGAACCCCCACATCCCCCTTGCCAGGGAGGGACCTAGTGATCCTAAACAGGGCCGCTGGGTGGCATTCTGCAGACATGATAAGGGCAGAGAAGTATAAACACTTCGCCACCCTTATTGCCACAATGTAGGCCTTAACAGTGGCTCTAACCTGTGTTCGGTCAGATTCAGTCTTTGTTTTCCTCCAGCGGCACTCTAGACATCTCTTAACCCTCTTCAGCACCCTCAACTCCTCCGTAAACCACGGGGAGTGTCGGGGCTGACGTGGCAAGAAAGGTCGCATAGGCACAATCCTGTCCAAGGCCCCAGCTGCCTCCCTATTCCAGGCAGCAACCAAGGCCTCCGCTGGACCATGCAGCAGGTCCATGGGAATATCCCCCAGCTCCCTCTGAAACCCTGACGGGTCCATCAGGTGCTGGGGGCGGACCAATTGCATGGGTCCTGCCTCCCTGCGGAGGGGGGTGACATAGGAGAAACTCAGGGTCATCAGGACATGATCTGACCATGACAGTGGGGAAAGCTGTAAATCTCCCCTCAGATCACTTTGCCATTGCTCCGACAAGAAAACCAAATCTGGCACGTGGCCACTGTCTCGGGTTGGGTCCCGCACCATTTGCGACAGGCCCATGGCTGCCATGGTAGCCATGAACTCCCAAGCTGCGTCCGAGGACTGCCCCAGGGATGGCAGGTTGAAGTCCGCCAGAACCATAAGCCTGGGGAACTCCACTGCCAGCCCCGCAATGGCCTCCAGCAGCCCGGGCAGGGAGGCTGCCACGCAGCAGGGAGGCTGGTACAATAGCAGAACTCCCAATTGTTCACGGGAACCCAACCTAATGAACAGTGTCTCACAGCCAGCAACTTGTGGAGCAATGCCCCTGAAGGCCACTAGAGACTCCCGGATCACAATAGCCACCCCTCCTCCCCTGCCCTGGCATCTCGGCTGGTGCCACACCGTGAACCCAGCCGGGCACATTTCCGAGAGGGGCACCCCCCCCCCTCGGGGCCCAGCCAGGTCTTGGTAATACATGCCAGGTCAGCCCCCTCCTCAGCGATCAAGTCACATATGAGGGGGGCCTTGTTGTTAACCGACCTGGCATTAAGCAGCAGCAGCCGAAAGCCAGGGCCCCTACGAACCTGCTGACCAGGACCTGGGAATGAGCCAGGAGGGCCAGAACACGCCACCAGTGAGATATACTGGGGCGTCTTCCCCGAAGATGGCCTGCCTTCCAACTCCCGCCATAATGTCCCCTGCCCATCACCACCTCGATGGTGTAGCCCACCGCATAGCCCCCAGGGGTTCTGGGCCCAAATACCTCCCTACCTGGACCTCCCAGGCCCCCAATCCGAGGCAAGGGCCCCTCCTTCCAACCAGTCATCCTCATTCACCCCCAAACACTCACCGGTGAGGGAGGGTCACCCTGGCGCACCAGCTCACACTCTCGGCGCCGCCAGGACTCACCCCTACCGAACCATACATACCCCCACACCCTCTGTCACCCTGCACGACCTCTCTCACTAGTCGGCAGGGTAGACACCTGACTCACTCCCTCACACCTCCTGTCTCCCACCCAGAAGGTGGATCGTAATATCCTTACACACTCTCAGACTCCCTCCTAGACTCTCACTCCCAGGAGGGCGTCCCAGACTCACACTGGATGAACCCTGCAGATTCTCCACTGGCCCTGGGGGGGGGGGGGGCTTAATGGGTGTGGCCAGTTTCTTAATCCCCAGTTCGCCGGTCTTAGAACCCGGGGCTATTGTCGTCCTCTGCTGTCCGGCTGGTCCCTTGTCTGGCTGCTCCTCCAACACCAAACACTCCTCCTCCACAGCCAGACTACAAGCCCACTGCGGCCTCAGCCCCCCCAACCAGCCCGACGTCCTTGCGCAAACCACCAAGTCCCCAGAGCTCCAGCTGCCTGAAGTTCCCACATCCCTGGAGTTTGCTGCGTTGCTCACTAGAACACAACATGGAGTCCCGGGGTCAATTGAACCTTGCAGCGCTGCTCCAGGGGCCCCCTGGGGCTCGCCACGCCACCTGAGGGCTTGCTGGGTCTGCTGGGCCTGGGACTCGGTGTGCCGCGCCGGGGTCCGTTGCAGTTCACCATGCCGCACTGGGGCTCGCCGGGGCTTCCCACGCCTTGCTGCGCCACACCACGGCTCACCAAGACCTGCCGCAGCTCGTTGCAACCCTCCTGGAACCGCGGCGTTTCAAGGCTCGCCGAAGTTTGCCGCCCACGCCAAGGTCCGTAAGGGCTCCGCCGCGCCAAGACTAGGTGGGCTCCGTGACTCGTCGCGCTGCTCCGCTCCGGGGGCTTGGCACACCATGCAGGGGCCACGTCGCGCCGGAGCTCACCCAAGGTTCATCCAAGGCCGCTGCGAACCGCCACACTCTGCTCACGTCCTACTACTCCAGGGGTTGCACCCGAGTCGGCACACCAGGGGGTAAAGTAGAGCCCTGGGTGTATTTAGTCCAGTTTACAACTTATAAACAAGATGAATGGATAGAGGTCTCTGTACGTGTTGCTCCTAGCACCTGAAATCTAAGACATCATGCCTATGATTCAAAATGTACTCGTAATCATGGATATCAATTTTCTCCTTGAATTTGTCTAGTTCCTTTTTAAATCTACCCAAACTGATGCTTATCACCACATCTAACAGCAGCAGCAAATTACATAATTTAACTCTGTTCCATGTCTCTTTTATGTGTCTTGAATTTCCCATCATTCGGCCTAATTCTATTATTATAGAGAGGCAGAAAATCTTTCCAAATTCACCTTCTATACAGCATGCAGAATCTTATATACATCTATCATATTCTACTTACTTTTTTTTAAGCTAAAATTCTAACCTTTTCTCACAGGAGTTTTGTTGGATTAGTAGTCTCTTGATTATTCTATTTTTTGAACTCCAAAATATCTTTTTTAAGAACTGTACACTAAATTCCAAGTGTGGTTGTACCGCTGGTGCTATAAAAGTATTGTGCTATTGGGAGTTCTATTTTCTATTCCTCTCCTAATGATTCCCAACATGGAATTTACCATTTTCAAAGCAACCATCTGTAACAAAGTTAATATTCAGTATGAACACATCTCTAGTTATAAAAACAGGAATAGATGCTTATTTTCTTCTAAAGTCAATTAACATTTCAGGAAGTGCACAAGCACATCTGCACTTCCCTTAGATCAGTGTTTTCCAAACAGCAATTTTCAGATGTGTAGCTTTCAACTCCCAGAATTCCCTGGGCAGCCATGCTGCTTTTGCCTAACATGGGGGTGGAGTAAGCACCACATCTCAGTGCAAACATGCTTCAAAAATGATTTGGAGGAAGAGCTTTAGATCTTGTATGAGCTAGCGCAGCATCTGTACTATTCATTAGTCTGACTTTTTTCAAGCACCTGCATTCATTTTCATTAGGCGATTCCTTAAAGCAGCAGTATTTGTTTTTCAGGCTCACACCAACAAGCCATTTTAATGAATGGGAGAGAAGTGTTGTATTCACATTCACACAAAGTCCAAAATCATTTCAACATTTATTTTTTAAGCACATGACTATCATATCTGGGCTATAAAAATAAACAAGAGAAGCTTGAATCCTTAGGCAACTATGATTTAATAGATATAACAGAGGTCTTGTGGTTTGACTGTCACGACTGGAAAACAGCAAGGGAAGGATAGAATTTGGTCAAAAAGAAATCGAACCAACAGAAAAAGAAAAAGAGCTATCCTATATCTTAAATGTATTTCCACCTGCTCAGAAATCCAAGCAAATGACTTTAGCGATAGTGTAAAGGAAATCCAGACTTAAAATAAGAAAAACAAATGAAAGCATCACTACAGTTGCTGCTTATCATAGCCTGTCCAACCAAGAACAAGATATGGATGATACAAACTTAAGTTTTTCAACAGATATTTGGAAAAGGATCAAGTATGATCCTTGTGTTGAGCTGTGTGGCTCATAACTTCTTCACTTCAATCAGATATCATTGACTTGATACTCAACAATAGGGAAGACTGACTCAAGGAAGTGGAACATTACAGGACAGTGATTAAAACTGGAATTCTTGATGTTAAGGAAAACTACGTGTAGTCAAATGTTAAGTGAAGGGCTACCAGATCTGGAATGCAAAAGTCCAAATGACTATTAGCTGGCAGCAAAGAGATGCAGAACTCTTTGTTGCAACTCAGTGATTGTTTCAGTTTTTACAGCCCATATATGGTTACTGTAGTAACTACAGTACAGTACAGAACAGTAACTACAGGCTTGCTGTAGGATCCTTGATTCTATCAGCCAAATATATGGAATGTAAGATGGGCAACATTTGTTATTGCCATTCCTTCCAGATCTACAGCAAAATCACTTAATAATCTACCTGTGGATCTCCAGTTACTTTCAACCCACTTCACTTACCCATTGTCCTGTGGCATTTGTGATTGGTCTGGCTTTTAAAAAAACTGATTTGCAGTTATGGAGGAGTTGTCAAATGCTTCACAAAGTTAGTGGAGCAGAACTGGGAATGATAGTGCAATTTATTCTCATTCCCTGTATAAACCATTTCCTGATCAAATCATTCTGCCTGCTCCACACTTGCTATTGATTTTTAAAATCATTTTAATAGACCAATCTAGCTGCAAAACAAAAACAAAACCCCAACCCCTCTGTCAATCATTGTAAAGCGACTTCATGAATGATCTTGTTAAGTTTTTAGATTATAGTTCTTAAGTATTGAAGGTGGGTGAATCCCACAGGGTAGAACACTAGTGGTTTTGTAAAGTCCTTCTGTATATAGAGAATATGCTTTTGCTTGAAAGAACTGGAGTGGTCCTATAATGCCTTTGGCAGATTTATTGTCAGTTGATACTGAAATACTCTACCCCTGGTATTGTACTTCTACTACACTGAAAACTATGGAGGGTTCCTTCTGAGATGCTTTCTCCATCCCCACCCCTCCTTTGGAATCAGATTTTATCAGACTGTTGTCTAGGTTGCAGCTCTTCCTCCTGTCTCCCAAGGTCATTCCCACATACCATTCCACCTTTCTTGAAAAAGACTTGGCTGGTTGACAGTGTTTCAGTTTGCCATGGTGGTTTCTTTTGCCATGGTTCAGTGTTTGCCATGGTGGTTGAACACTATCATTTCATTGGTCTTAAATGCAACAGAGGGATGGTCCCTTGGCAGCTTTTCAGCTTCCCCTCATGGCAACTTCTCAGATTTTTTTTTTTTTTTTTGCAAATAGGGTTACATTTTTTGCATAACATACTTTTTTGCAAATCATACATTTTTTTGTCATTCATAAACAATATGATTGAGGTCTTTGCATTTATCCTATTGATCAGCTGGAGGAAGGTCTCACTGCAACCCAGAGCATATGCAGATGCCAAATACAGCAGCAGTGAAGATGGTGGATTTCGAGACCTTGATGAGTGGAAATAGTGGTCACATGGACATGCCCTTGGCAGATTCATTGTCAGCTGATACTGAAACACTCTACTCATGGATGTACTCTGCATAAGATTAAGCCAGAAACAGACAATATTTTGGTGGCTAAGGCTGCAATATATAATTACTTTTCAGCTGAGGGTTAGTGAGAAGGGACATGATACAAAGAGCTAGATTAAAAAAAAAAAAACCCTCTCCAAACAAAAATAAAAAAAATAAAGTAAAACAGATTATGTTTACCTTGTAATAAACCAGAAAGTAATTTTATAGTTTCTAAACAATGGTTTATACAACAGTATCATTTTCAGCAGAAAACTGCATCTCCAAACTTCGGTTGAAAGCTTTTTTGGGAGGGTGTAAAATGGGAGCTTGGAAATTGCATGCAACTTCTGAGCTGCAGATTGTACATCTCTAGATTAGAGTTTTAATCTAACATTAATAGGTTCCTAACTGAGAATTTTCCTATCTCATTTCCTCCTTCCACTCACTACATTTACTCTAGAAGATCCCCAAGTCTCTGTAGTAAATTTTAGAGAATATGGAAAGGGGAAGAAAAGAAAGAAAGTAGGTATAACCACTATTACAGTTGGCTGTAATCATATACTGTATATATACTTAATTAAGAGTGAATCCTACTGGACTCAGTTGGACGTTAGTAATTCTCTAATAAGATTAATTGTAAATTCAATACCTAGAAATTATCTAATGATAGTTTGTTTCAGTGAACCTAAGCAAAAGAGCATGTCTAATAAATAAATAAATATGCCTATGTTAACCCAGTGCTTCCCAAATCTAGGTAAATTACTCAGAATTGAATAAAAGTGGTTTTTCTTTGGGTAACAACACACGAACCCATTACCCATCACAACAGGGACATTTAAATTGACTTAAAAATTGCCATCTGTACTAAAATATATTTGAAAATCTCCCAGACTATTCCTATTAAGAAAAAAATGGATGAAATTACCAATGGTAATTTATTGAAATGACATAAAGATCATTCAGTGATATTGTTTTTATAGAACAGGTAGTTCTCAA
This sequence comes from Liasis olivaceus, assembly GCA_030867105.1. Taxonomy (NCBI): domain Eukaryota; kingdom Metazoa; phylum Chordata; class Lepidosauria; order Squamata; family Pythonidae; genus Liasis; species Liasis olivaceus. The sequence continues at coordinate 17,228,375 of CM061355.1, read as the reverse complement.
GTTACAACCATTTTTTTGGGTAATGAAGGAAAAAGTTTGGGAAGCAAAAGAGCATATGCTTATTGTATGCCACCTAGAGTCATATAAAAGTAAGATGGGCGGCTATATAAATCGAATGAATGAATAAAAACATAGAAACTAACTTTTTTTTTAATGTACTTAAACTAATGAAACTGTATTTTTCTTTTAAATAAAGGACCCTTTCATGATTCAGTTCAGGTACATTGACCAAGTGAGTTAAAATGTGACCTAGATGTATTGTATACTTGATATCCATGTATCTGGCAAGAAAAAAAAATGTCATAAGGATGGATTCTAAAGAGCAAAATAAAATGCTTAAATACATCAAGTGAGCATAATTTGGCCCAATCTCTTTTCTTTGTTCACTGAACTCTGAGCTTTATTTAGGGGCTTTTAGCATAGGCGGCACAAAAGAGCGTGAGCGTTGTGGGGCAAAGAAATAAAGAAGGAACATTTAATGTAACCAGTCTATCAAGGAGCCAAGTGAATCATTCACATTGTACAACATAAATTAATCATTGCAAAATATATTGTACTGATTTTTTTTTTAAAGTTAGATATATTCCTTCCTCTTACAATTTTTCCAGGAACCAAGGCACAAAAGAGAACAGCTTTTAATGAATGTTTTAACTGGGTGGGGGGAAATACTATCCTTCAGTGTAGATGACTTCAATATTTAAGCCTGATCTGCTCACCTAGTAACATCTACAGTTTCAAGGAATGAGTGCCAATATAAATGAACCATCATAAATCCTATCCTGTGTATAGTAATTATGAGATGAACTTCTGGTGGGTGCTTGCAGTCATCCTTGCTTTATAGGGACTGGTTTAGGATATACAGTGGTACCTCGGGTCATGAACTTAATTTGTTCTGCGACTCTGGTCGCGACCCGAATTGGTCACGACCCGAATCAAATTTTCCCATAAGGTTCAATGTAAATACGGTTAATCCGTTCTGAACCATATGTATTTTTTTTTTTAAACCACAAAAATATGACACAAAGTACAGTACGAAGAGAGAGAACACTAACCTTGCTCGAGGTCACTTCTGGCGTGGAGGACAGGAAGGCGGGTGGGGAGGCGGTTATTGCTTGGAGGGAGAGTCCCCCTCCCTACAGGAAGCCACGACCACATGTGTCAGCAGGGAAAATGGCCGCGGATCCTGTTCGTCACCCGATGCGGAGTTCGCGAACAGAAGCAAAATTTTGCGAACGGTGCTGTTCGTGACCCGAATTGGTCGTAAACAGAAGCGTTCATGACCCGAGGTACCACTGTACTCGATGAGAGAAAAACTGATCAGAACAACTGTGGTTTGGGTAAGTTTACCAGATTCCTCTTGCAAAAATCCAGATTACCACCAGGTGGCAGCAAAGAGAGACAGAAAACTATAACTCTTCATTGCCTTTTCATGGTAATCTGGATTTTTGCAATCCAGATTTGGCAGACCTAGTTTAAGAGACCTGCAACAAAATGGCACAAAAATGACATTGTTCAGTGGCTTTTAAACGATGTGTAAGGTTGCCTGAAGGACAATAGCCATCCCACCCCACCTACCCTAGGTTTGCAGCTGATGCCAAACTGGAGACCCAGGGGTCACATCTCCAAGGGGAAGGCCCCCCTCAAAGCCTACCCAGGTCATGGTGATACATGCCAGATTGGCTGTCTCATTCATGATTAAATCTGGTGACAAGGGACACTGAGAATGCAGTGACCTGGCATTGGGGATGAATCCTGAAGGTCCTTCTTTTTAAGTCAGTGTTTCACACATAATCCAATGGAGAGGTTGTTATATTTTGTGGTTGCTTTTATGCTGGGGTGGGTTGGTTTGATTTTTGCTGGAGATTGAAGGCTGTTAGCTATGGCTTACATTTTATAGCAATGTTTTAGACTGTATATTGCCCAGAGTTGTCTGAATAAGCAGTGTAGAAATTTTGTAAAATAAAAACATATAAAGAAAAATGTTAAGACCCTGACTTTTTAGTTTGTGACTTAGTAAATCACGAAGCCACACAAATTACAGCCCTGATCATACAAGGAATGATTTGATTGCTTTAGTCTCCTGAAGGTTAATGTACAACTGTTCATCCAAAGATGCAGAAATGTGTGTAATGAGTTCCTTTGGGAAGATAAATTGAAATAAAACCAATTAATCTTACATTGACTGTTTAGAAAAATCACCTCCAAGTTAGTAATAGGGACTGATCATTATTCAGAAACAATCCACCAAAACTAAACTGTTTTAGAGACTAACTGAATCCAATGGGAAATCTGCATTGCAATTCCCCATTATCTTATTTGGAAATAAACCCAGAGAATTAAATTAGACTTGCTTCTGACTAGACATGCATAAAGAAGTGCTATTAAACACCAGTCTTCTGATTAAAACACACAAAGTTTCACTCTGACTTAATCATAATACAATATTTTTATTGACCTTCCACTCAAAACTCTTTTAATTCAAAATAAAAGACTACATTGAAACTTATTCTGCCTCATCCAGCCATGCAAACTAGTCTCTTTTATATAGATCAATTTTTAGTTTACTTCCTGCTTATTGTTAACTAAATTATACATGTAACTATTATTATTAGCCACTGGAATTGCCAACTAAATCATTTTTATTAGAAGTGGGAATTGAGATTGTTTAACTTTACCATGTTTTCCTTCTCCCTTCTTTTTGTTGCTTTATTTATTATCATGCTTGACTTAAGCATTCCTCAGAACCCAAAGTTTTACAAACTATTTTTGTCATCTTGAGCTGGCCTCGTAAACTTATTGCTTTAATATGGATTTCTATTTAAGATGTAGCTTTAAAATGATTTTTTATCTTTCCTGAAACATTTTACTCTCATGTTTGTTATGATTACAGAAGATTAATAATTATACATGTAACTATTATTATTAGCCACTGGAATTTTATTTAAAATATTAGGAAGGTTATTGAGAAATTACTTTTTTTTTTCAAATATACAGCATACAATGCTGTGAAATGCCAAATTAAAAAAAAAAACTGAAAATCCTTAAAAGACAATATTAAGAATTTGAGATGTTAATAGTATTGTTCAAGTGTTACTTATCTATTAATGGCCAATCATGGATGGTCAGTAATAAATTTTATGGAGTACAAAAAATTTAGATTTGCATCATAGTTAGAAGACAGTATACTTTAAATCTGGATTGTAAATATATCAATTGGTACGTTATCCAAAGGAAATATATGTATGCCTTTATTTATGGTATGCCTAATTTCTTTCAAATATTTAATAACAATGAAGAGTGTGACCCTGATTTATACAGGAGCTGAATATTAATTTTGAGGTAAACATTGCATAAAAAAGCCCAAATATACTCCAATCTTTAGGGCATTAAAAAGTTCCTTACCATCTAGAGAAGAACCTGTGTTCAATTCAAGTTCCCAGCACGCAGATTGAACTTGGAGAAGACTTAAAAAAAAAAAAAGTTATGTTACACTAGTTAAAAAACAAAAGTATACATATGGTCCCCTGAGGGACCATCTCACCCCCATCACATCAACCCATCCCACTCAGTCAGGCAGAGAGGTCATGTTACAGACCCCATCAGCAAGAGAATGTCAACTGGTGGGGCCCAGGAGGAGAGCCTTCTCTGCCTTTGCCCCTGCCCTTTGGAATATTCTCCCCCCAGAGAGGGAGAGAATACCCTCCTGGCTTTCCAGAAAAGACTAAAGACCTGGCTATGCCAGCTTGCGTGGGGTAACAAGAATCTTAATCAGTCCTGGGGGTGGCTGGCACCCTGATGACGCTCCCTGAGCTACTTGCCAATTAACATCAATTCTCAGTCTATATTTCTTATTTCTTATTTATTCAGGACTATTTTATATTGTATTTTTAATTGATTTTAGCGTCTCTTAAACTGCCCTGAGTTGTTTTTTAATGAGATGGGTGGTGACAAATTTTATCTATATGAAATGAAAACATGAAAAGCTGGACAGTACCTGGCCCGGACATGATCAACACCTACTGGCTAAAGAAACTAACAGCAGTGCATGAACACCTAGCAGCACAGATGAACCAACTGCTAGCAGCAGGCTCCCACCCGGACTGGCTAACACAAGGAAGGACAGTGCTGATCATGAAAGACCCTCACAAGGGAACAGCACCATCCAACTACTGGCCAATAACCTGCCTCCCCACAACATGGAAAGTTCTATCAGACATCCTAGCTGCCAAGCTACAAGATCATATGGGCCAGTACATGAGCAAAGCTCAGAAGGGCATTGGGAACAACACCAGAGGCTCAAAACATCAGTTGCTCATAGATAGAGCAGTTGCCTGAGACTCAAGGTCTAGGCAGACCAATCTGAGCACAGCCTGGATTGACTACAGGAAAGCCTATGACTCAATGCCACACACATGGATCTGTGAATGCCTGGTGCTATACAAAGTCAACAGGATACTAAGGACCTTCCTCAAGAACTCAATGGGACTGTGGAAGACAACACTGGAAGTCAACTCAAGATGGCCTGCACAACTGGCCATCAGGTGTGGCATATACCAAGGTGATACACTGTCCCCACTGCTACTCTGCATAGGCTTAAACCCTCTCAGCCAGATAATCACAAGGATTGGATATGGGTCCAAGTTCAAGAGTGGAATCACCATCAGCCACCTCCTCTACATGGATGACATCAAGCTGTGTGCTAAGAGTGAACAAGACATCGACTCACTTATCCACCTGACACGGATCTACAGCAAGGACATTGGGATGTCATTTGGGCTGGAGAAGTGTGGCAGGATGATAGTAAAGAGAGGGAAGGTAGTTAAGACTGATGGAGTGGAACTACCAGTGGTCCACATAGCAGACATAGAAACTAGCTATAAATACCCCGGTGTCCCACAGTCACATGGGAACCATGATGAGGCAAGGAAGACAGTAACATCCAAGTACCACCAAAGGATAAGACAGGTCCTGAAGAGCCAGCTCAATGGGAAGAACATTGAGTTGCCATCCGATTTGACTTGTTGTTCAATGTTTGGTAAGATTGTTTTTTAAGAACAAAAAAGCTCTAATAAATAAAAAATAATAATAATAATAATAAAAAAACATGTACGCCCTGCCAGTCATCAGATACCCTGCCGGTATAGTGAGCTGGCCAAAGGAAGACATGGAGGCTACTGATGTGAAGACCCGGAAGCTCCTCACAATGTACAGAGGTTTCCACCCCAAGTCCAACACCCAGAGATTGTACACCAGCCACAAAGAGGGCGGGAGAGATCTGATGAGTGTCAAAGTCACTGTACTGGACGAAACCTGGAGCATCCAGGAGTACATCAGTATGATGGCACCCAAAGATGAGCTGCTGAGAGAATGCCTGACACAGCAGCAGACATGGGAGGAAGTTCAAGTGGAGGAAGTACCACGGCAAGACAAGCCCCTGCATGGGATGTACCATCAACAGATAGCTGAGGTGGCTGACATTGGGAAATCCTATCAGTGGCTGGAAAGGGCTGGACTAAAATGACTGTCTTTTTGTTGCTTTCAGGCAAGTCTACAATAAAGGAGGAGGGAAGTATATTAAATCAGCCCAGTTACAGCCGATGCTTTGCCTTAGTGTTTCTCAACCCTGGCAACTTTTAAGATGTCTGGACTTCAACTCCCAGAATTCCCAGTGGCTGGGGAATTCTGGGAGTTGAAGTCCAGACGTCTTAAAAGTTGCCAAGGTTGAGAAACAATGCTTTAGAACAGTGTTTCTCAACCTTAGCAAGTTTAAGCTGTCTGGACTTCAACTTCATGCTGGCTGGGGAATTCTGAGAGTTGAAGTCCAGACAGCTTAAAGTTGCTAAGGTTCAGAAACAATGCCTTAGAAGTACAGTTGAAGTCCAGACATCTTAAAAGTTGCCAAGGTTGAGAACCAATGCCTTAGAAGTACAGTAGCTGCCCTAATGATCTGTAGAGAGCTGCCATTTTATAGCCATTTAAAAATATCCTAATTGTGCACTTATGTGAGCAAGAATCAGAAAAGAAGGCCAAGGTTCCCACATATGAACACATTTCCATGCCTACTGTTGGGGCTGTTTTGAAAAGCTAACTACGCTTTCTGCCAAATGGAACAGAAAGGTTTATTCAAGCATTGGCAGGATAAATATTAGCACTATGAGGAACAGGAACAGGTACTCTGTTTGGTTAACAAATATGCTACGTTGGCCCCAAGGACTCAAGGTAGCCCAGCAGCGACTTGTCCCTTGATGGGGTCATCAGAAGCCCCTCCCCTTTATTTTCTGTTCCATTCCTCACACTTACAATGCCTCGCTAATAGGACACAGGTGTACATATCCAACGCTTACTCCAAACATCTCGGTTTTTAACTGGGCAAGTTACCTGCTAAGAGAGATGGAAGACACGATCTTGCCCCATTTCTATATTTTACAAAAATTAAATTTTGTACTCTAAGGTATGCTTTCCTCAACTCTTTGCTGTCCACATATGTTGAACTTCAGTTCCAATAATTCCTAGCCAGTAAATGTGTGCAGTATTTGGACCTGAAGTAGGCAAAAGTGCTTTGGATCCAATCTGGGAACCCTCTCTGAACCTGCTACTAGTTATTTAAAGAAACCATGGTGTTTGCACAGTGACCCCTAAAGAATACCTGTTTGAGGTAATGAGGTGTTAAGAAGGCAACAACAGGGTGGCGACTTGTAGCATGAGGTTGGAAAAATCTGTAATAGAGGTTGGGACAATTATTTGACCCCAGAAAGCTCTTTCTACCTTATCTACTCTCATCTGTCTCAAGAGATTATATTTTCAGTTGGTATTAGTTTGTTCTTCCTTCCAAGGTCAAAGCCAATTTGAAATAAAGCGGACATTGTCCTTGGATGATATTACAACTGTTGGATGCATGTAACAGCGGCTGAAGCCAGAGACATGATCATTTGGCTTAATATGACAATATGACATAGATAGCTAGGCAAAATAAATTTCAGCTCCCACTTCGACACCTAGCACAAAGTCATATCTGTTTCTTTTGAACCCATTCCTTGTCAGTTATACTAACATTGATAGACCTGACTCCTATCCCAATATACAACATTATGGATGTTCTTATACTTTCCAACCTAGTAGAATGTTGAGAAGAAATTATATAATGGGGCTTGGTGCTGTCTGTCCATTAGCAAGATATCTGTCTCAAAATTTAAGAAAATGGGACTAAATTTCCTATGGAGGGAGAAACCAGCAGAAAAAGGTTCAGCTTCAAAATATAGGCCAAAAACCTGACCTGGGGTTGTGGAGAAAAAAAATCCAGAAAAAAACATCTCCAGTACCCTGGAGTAAACATCCCCTTCCATGCTCCATTCAGAATAACAGCACTAGATCTTAAGTGTACACCAAGTATCCAAACTGTCTCATACAGGGAATCAGCTCCTTAGTAGTTCTTTTTAACAATACTTGTCTTCAGATGATCCTGAAATAATTCAGAGGAGCACATTTAAGGATACAATTTTTTTTTTTTTTTTTTTTTTTTTTTATCTGCTTAACAGTCATTACTGACCCTGCAGTGACCGCCCCCTAGCGGTTTTCAAGGCAATTGCATCTTTCTAGTTTCGGAATTAGACTTTGCCAGAGCCTAATTCCTAGAGCGTCAGCCCAGCTGGCAGCACAGGAGGCGGGATTTCCGTTGCTTCGCGCCCCTTTTTCGGACGAGCGCGGTTTTTCGCGCTTTTACCGGCAACTTGTCCCGTCTCTCTGTTGAGCCGCTGCCAGCATTTTTCCTCCCACCGGAGTCCTCATTTATCTACTCACGTATGTTTTCGATCTGCTGAGTTGGCAGAAGCTGCGGGTATAGAAACAAGAGCTCACCTTGTTAACGCGAGGCTGGACTCGAACCGCTGAAGCTTTCAGCCATTTCTGGCCGGCACTTTCAGCGTCATTAAGCCGCTGCGCCACCGCGTCCCCCCAAGGATACAATGCAAGCAGGGAATTATGCAGATGCTACTATTTTTACTTGCGCAGTGACTCCTCCTGTGTTGTTTTTCAATGCCAGCTTGGTGGCACAACATGGAAATTCAGAGGAACAAACCTTTAAACCAGCTGGTTCATACATCATAGTATGTTTGTACAACAGACGGCTTTTTTCCCCTTCTGCCATCCACTAGCTAACGCAGCTGTGATCTGATAGCTTCATTATTCACATCACTGCAGGACCTACTAGTTAATTTCCTTATGTAATCTTTCAAAATAAGCTGACAAAGCAGAGAAGTTCTAATTCTGATGGAGCACTGGAGTCTGCAGGTGATGTCAAGCAAAAAAAGATTGATCTGGCTGAGTTGTGGAGGGAAAAATAATACATGAAAGAAAATTCAATCCCCTTTCACCATCCTTTTGGAGGAATGAGATCCATATTTGTTGCTACACTGCACCAGGTTTAGTCTCTATACCAGTGTTTCTCAACCTTGGTGAGTTTAAGATGGGTGGACTTCAACTCTCCAAGGCTGAGAAACACTGCTCTGTACTGAATTTAATTCCAGCAAATGACATCTGTGCCTTGGTGCAACCCTACCTAAAGAAGCATTGTAAACACAATCTATCCAATCCCTTTCTTTGCCCAGGACAGCCCTGTTCCAGTATTGATATTCCTATAGAAAAAGCCTCCATGCTAAAGAAATGCTTCCTAGGAAATACTTGCCAGAGGCTCATTAACTTCCACATGCTCCTTAAAAGAAATAAAAGGCCTAATAACCAATTATTAAGAACATTTTAGTTCAAACAAAGCTCCGTTCATTTCCAATAATGGTTAATTAGACAGCTAGATTTTATATTTTCAAAAATGAAAAAAACCATCATCTGTTTATTTCGTCATTCCAGCACAGCATTTGAAGAACAGCCTAGCATTAAGTCTGCACATGACAGGAACAAATTTGCTCAACTGCAGTCTGGTTCCACATTCATCCAAGAGCTTCTTCCAGCATGTATTATTCAATGCGGTATAAACTTGTCAACTTCCTGACATCACACCAGAGATGTATTTTTCCCCCATAGGAGAGAAGCTTCCCCAGATACAGCTGCATTCATGTTGATATCTGTGGAATCCAGATCTGAGTTATAATTGTACCTGAGTTGGCTTCCATACCATTCAGGATCCTAACTCACATGGAAGCTGAGTGTACCCAGGTGGCTTCTCTGCTGCAGATATTTGTGTTAAAAGCACGAATGTCTGCAGGAAAATTGGCATCACTGCAGCAATGTTGGAGGCGAATAAGTCAGGTACATTGCTCCCATCATAAACATTCCACATTTCTAATGTCTGAATAGGACTATTATTGGTGTGGCCACATTTATTTTGGTCAAGAAATGAAATGCGTCTTCTTGTTTGTTTGTTTGTTTGTTTCCACCAGTATTTTTTAACGAATGTGAGAAAGTTTATTGTAGTGGATAGGCTTCAATTATGAAATATTTTGCATGACTATGGATCTGAAGAATGGTTGTTGTCTACAATAAAAGCAGGATAAAATGGAAGAAAGTCATGTGTGCGAAGAAATGGAATGTTTAGCAAATGGTTCAACAGTGAACAGAGGGTAAGACTAGGAGACATGATGTTCCTTTGGTTTTTGTACATATTTGTGGATAAATGTATGCTTGTGGTGATGTTAGAGGCCTGTTGACTGGGGATGTGACTATGCTTTTGTATCCAGATGATACCATGTTGTTGGCTGAGAACTGAACTGATGTACAGCAAATATCAGCCTGTACAAGGAGTGTGGTCTGAAAATCAGTTTATCAAAGACCAGAGAAGTTGTATTTGGCAGAGAAAATGGGGTGAATGATGGCAAGTTACACATAAATAGCAAAACACTAGAGCAAGCAAAATAATATGTGTATCTTTGTTGAACACTCAGTAAAGATGGAGAAATGAATAGAGTTTTTTTTTTAATGCAGATGTTATTAGAAAGATAATGGGAAGTATGTGATCTGTTGCAAGGAATGAAGGTTTGTCAAAAGAAGCAAAAATGGCTGTGTATAAGAATGTACCTCTACCTGCTTTGTTACATGGAAGTGAAAATTGGGTATACCATGAAAAAACAACTTTAAGTAAGTTCAGTTTAGTAGGAATGAGTTCTAATAAAACTTTGGACCATTGGGGAGGAGATTTCCATTACTCCTGAATGTCTGTTAAGTCTGAATGTGCATAATTCACACCAATTTACCCCAGTTGCATAATTACATCATTATACAAGGTACATAAACTGACACAAATATATACATTTAAGTGAATCACCCAGACTGGTTTGGTCTGTGAGACTGAAAAACAGGTAAAGGTCCAACCCACTCACTTGTCTTGACAACCCACCTAGCTCTGATTCCATTTCATTCCATGACCTCCTACCACTTGTTTTTCAAGTTGGCAGGATAAGTGGAGAACGTTATTTTTAAATTGGACATTCTTCTCTTCTGGCTGATCCGAAGGCAGATGGAGGCATCTCTCTTACTTTACCAGGAAGCATCAGTGTATCCCACCCGTGAAGGGTAACACCTGGTTTGTTGGAGGAGATGGTCACTTTCTGGAAAAGCAAGGATGCATCTCAGGACCAGGTTTTGACTGATGGCTAAATCCATGGATCTAGCCATTGGTCAAAACTCACCATCTCTTTTTGATTTGGTGGCAGTTTTTTCCACCTGCAGGTGACACTAAGGAAACTTACCAATGACTTTCCTTAAGTTGTCACATATTTAGTGTGTGAAGATAGCACTCATCACCAACCTCACTGCTGAGCTAGAATAGGGTTTGCCAGTGAGGGTAGCACAAAGCCTGCCAGCATAATCAGCCCTTAGGGGCTGAAAAGAATGCGCATTAACCCACTCATGAGGAAGAACCCATCAAGAGAATGAATACAAAAGGAATATAAGAAGAAAGAGCGAATGAATTAAGGGTAGGGGAAGACCAAGGGAGTAGCGACTGGATGCAGTTGATGAGGGCCTGCACAAGAGAAATGTGAGACTTTCAAGAATGGAAGGGAGTGTACGGAATATGGTATATGGTCATGGTGCAAGCAAGGATGGGTTGCACAGAAAGAAAGATATGGAAAAGTATAGTGAATAGTGTTGGTGTAAATTAGATTTAGTTGTATTTTTTTTTCTCATGCTTTTAATTTGTTTGCCTTACTCTTTCTTACTTCTTTTCTGCATTATGTTGCTTATACTGAGAGATAAGTATAATGGGTATGTACGCATGCATGCTTTTTAAAAAATATCATCTTGACTAATGAAGAGATTTATTTATATTTATTTATATTTCAAATTTAGTCACTGCCCATCTCACTCAAGAGCAACTCTGGGCGGTTTACGGTAAAACAAGAATAAATATTAATTAAAATACAATTAAAATACAATAAAAAACCATGTTCATACATAAATAATGGCTTCCAAGATATTGATGGTAAATAAAGGTTACAGGAGCATCTTCAAGGTGCCAGCCACCACAAGGGTTGGTTGCCCCTCTTCTCGCCCTACGTGAGTTGGCAGAGCCAGGTCTTCACCCCTTTCTGGAAGATCAGGAGAGTAGGGGCCTGCCTCACCTCTGGGGGGAGAGTATTCCATAGGGTGGGGGCAAGGGCAGAGAAGGCTCTTCTTCTGAGCCCCGTCAGTCGGCATTCTTTCGTAGACGGGGTCCATAACATAACTTCTCTGCCTGACCAGATGGGATAGATCAAAGTAGCTGAGATGAGATGGTCTCTCAGGTAAACTGGCCCCATGCCATGTAGGGCTTTAAAAGTGATCACCAACACCTTGAATTGGATCCAGAAGCAAACTGGCACCCAATGCAGCTTCCGCAGCAAAGGTGTAACATGTGCTATCCTCGGGGCATCCAAGATTGCCCACACAGCCGCATTTTGAACCAGCTGTGGAGTTCTTGAAATACAAAAGTATACACACTAAGTTGAAACAATGTTGTAAATATGTTGGGTTAAATGGATTACTTAAAAAGAATCATGTTGATGCTTTCATATCTATATTATGTGACAATATTAATGGCTATTAGATTATATTTTATAGTCACATGTTGGTGTCCTTTTTAAAAAGCATGAAATATACATAATATAAATAAATGTCAATGTATTTTGCTTAAATTGCCTTTAAAAGAGCCTGTTGTTCAATTTGAGTAAAATTAAGATATCTGCTATAAAAGTCTTACCAGAAAAGATCTATATATTTCACAACAAAATTTAGCAAAAAAGAACAGAAATGTGGTTACGATGGAAGATTTAGAGGGGAAAATTCTCCTAGAAACAATGAATTGCACAATTTTTTAAACTGTACTTAGGAATAAAGGTATCTTTTAAAAATATCAGCCACTCCTGGTATATCATACAGTTTTTAACTTGGCATGACAGAATTGTTGAGAAAAAAACGTACTATAGAGAAAAATCTAATTGAAGTGAAGAGAAATGGAAATGCCACAGAGCTGGCAATCAAATAAAAACAGACTTCCTGTGGAATATAAAATTGGGCATGTTTTTTCAGTATTCCTTCTTCGGAAATATGCTATATATAAATACAGAAAACTACTATAATTTTTACCTTACTTTTCAGTTGTCTCTAAGACAACAAGATAAAAGCACAATGAAGAAAGAGAAGAACAAGATCCTCAGTGGTGGAAAGAAAAGCCTCTACTGTATTACAGCAAATATCTGACTTTAGTCTCTGTAGAGATAATCATACAGAAAAATAGTCATCGCTCTTCCCTCATCCACTATCAGAGTTGGAAGCAAGAGGTATGGAAACGCCACAAGAATATTAATGTTATTTTCTTAGTTAAATGGCTCCTATTAATTGCATACTTCTGGCACTGAATGACAATTGTTTATTTTGGGGAGTGAAAAATCTTAATACTCTCCTCAACCGAAAGCTCTGTTGGGGAATGAGGCTGACATGAAAAGGCACTCCAGGTAGGCCTTTTTCTGGTGAGGCAATCAGAAAATCATTCAGCCATTTCAAACATTCAGATTTTTCTTCAGATAAAAATAAACAAATGTTACACATGCTGGCATACAGCAACCCTGATGCTTATTCTTTAGTGGTTTTCTCACATAAGCTACTCAGCAATTAATATTTTGTAACAATAGCTTTATTTACAAATAATACCAGTAGAACATAAACATATTTTTCACATATTTGTGCCATCGCTCTTCTTTCTTCAGTCATCTTTTTCTTCTTAGTCTTATTAAGATGTCTATAAAGTTCACTTTGATTTCTGTAATTTTCTTTAAAAAATCTCTTGGCCTTCCCCTGTGATTGTTCTCCTCAATTTCTTTGCATTGCTTTCTTAGATATAATGTTATGTCTCTTCTTGCTCTTCCTGGACCTCAGCGCTGGGCAAATTTTCCTCTGTCTCTGTTGCCTTTTGTTCTCTTGCCTTTTTCAGCTGTTTTCAGTGAATCAACAGAAAGCTGTTTTGCTTTTTTCTGCCTTTTGGAGATATTTTATTTACTTCATCCAGGTGTAAAAGAGCACTGTTTCAAAGTAAATCCATAACTTACCTCTTAGCAGTCCTTGTGGCTGTTGTTTATCTTGGCAAACTGTTTTTGTCTTGAATAAATGGTGGTATCTTTTCACCGCATGCTAAAGTACAGCATGAACTTTAACACACTGATTGTGCATTGAAGCTGTGCTTTATCACTCTGTCAAAACATTGGATATAGCTGAAGAATTATTTTGAAAGTGAGACTTCCGGAGGAAGAAATGGGAGACTGAAGGTGGCTCTGTGAAAAGCAGAGCTGATGACTGTGACGGAATGAAGAACCAACAAGTAGACTGGATCTTCGAAACCTTTCTGGAAAAGGAGAGGACATGAGATCCCCCACAAGTCTTCCAGACAGCTGCTCCTCATGAGGAGATTGCAAGATAGCAGTTTCCGGTGTGTTTAGACTTCTAGGTGCTGGTTGATGGCTGCAATAAAGTTATTGTAGCTTGTTAGAGCAATGGGAGATGTGGGGAATAGCCATCCTGCTGAAACCACAGTTGGCGCCTTTGAAAGAACAGCTGACAGCAACCAAAGACAACTACAGTCACTTAAAGGTGGCTGAGGACTTGGTTGAGAGCCAGTTTGGGGTAGTGGTTAAGGCACCAGGCTAGAATCCAGGAGACCGTGAGTTCTAGTCCTACCTTAGTCACGAAGCTAGCTGGGTGCCTTGGGCCAGTCATTCTCTCTCAGCCCTAAAAAAGAGGCAATGGTTTCCAAAAACCTTGCCAAGAAGACTAGGGATTTGCCCAGGCAGTCGCCAGGAATCAACAGAGTTGAAGACATGCACATGCAGAAAAAGACTTGGTTATAAGTTCAGGCAGCAAAGGAGAACTGAATGTTCATAGGACTGTGGAGTCCTTGACCCTGAAGACCCTGAGCTACACATATTCACCTCTATTGTTCATAGGACTGTTTAGGAATTAGATAAATGATATAGACGTTAATTTAAGTATAGTACAATATAGCATAGGCTTAGTGATAACTGTGAAAGTAGAAGTTACGAATATAAGTCAGTTTGTTAAGCTTTTATAGGATAAAAGCCTCCCTGGAAATACAGGGCAGATAACAACAGTCTCTTTGGTAGTGGTCTGTAGTATTTCTCAAATGAAATACTTCACAAGGACTCATTAAGACAAAGGATTCAGCTAGAAAATAAAGAGGGGCAAATAAATCCAAGACCAGATGTTTTTTTCTTCCAAAAGACTATAAAAATAGACAATATACTCTAAGTAATATAGATATATAGGTTTGGAAAAAAAGAAATGCAGCTTTGATAGAAGGAATCTGCCCTCTGAAACCTTTACTGGTATACCTAGGATTCTATAACCAGGACAGATCAACAAAGCTGAAACCTTGGAGAGTTTCAGTGATTTCTTTGGTAGCTTCTTAGAGACAATTGCCTAGCATTGGTGTCTGTAGAGAAGGTGGAGCAGGTGACCTTTGGTAAGATCCTAAAGGAGGCCTGCAATCTCCTTGGGAATTGTAGCGGCTTTATGATTTCATCCATCCAGGCCAAACTGCCAGTTACTGACTATTCTCAGAATGAAGATGCCTTCCAAGATATAAGTTGGACTTCAGAAGGGCTGCTAGATGCTGGGGAACCTTCCCTCTTTTGTAGCCAACTTCTTAGAGGGGTATTCCCAGGGTGAAAATGCCCATTTGGCCTCTTCTTAGGAAAGGGAAGCAGGAAGAAGATGTGCTCCAGAGAACATCCAGCTCCTTTCCTTGTTCCTTTGAATTATCAATTTGATCATTTTTAATTGACTGGAATCCCACACTCCTTTTACTTGCTTCCTGAATTAGCCATGTTTTCTTGAACTTCAAAGGAAAGTTGAAGAATAAACAAGAATGACTAGGGAACACAGTGTTGCCTTTAAAACTGAGGCACCCTACATGGTGTGGAGCTGAACCCTATTCCCTGAATTTGGGAGGGAAAACAATTTTACCTTTCCAAAGGTGGCTTCTTAGCCTACCCGAAAATATGAACCACCCAGTAGTTCAGGCAAAGCAAAAAGCATTTATTAATGGGTGGGGGTCCAGTCTTTTTATAGGGTACAGAAACAAATGTTACATACATTCAGTATATGTGGTACATCAGAAAGTAACTAATGAAACAATAAAAGGCATTGATTACATGTGAGAATTGAACAATAGAAAACATTGATTCCAGATAACATTCCACAAATGAGAAATGTATGGGTTATGTCACTCCCTTTCCCAGCCAGGTTTGTATGTTTAAAACTTGCAAGTGTATTCAAGGACTTTCAGAATACGGTCTCTATTGTTTAGTTGCTGAAAAGGCAAGTTCTCAAATATACCAAAAGAAATGGCCTTGGCCCAGAAAAAAAACATGCTTTCCTAAAGTTAGAAAAGAGGCCTAGACTGCCATGTTAAAAAATGCTAATATCACATTTTTAAAATGCTAATAATTAAGCCTAAAATTCCAGGTAACAACAGTAAGCCACTGAAAAGCAGAACAAGGTTAAAATAAACCAGATCAACCCAATGTGAAACTGCGCCTTTTCCACTTTTGCACCTGTACACTGCAGAGGTGTTGTTAGGGAATCAAAGTGTCACTTATTTGAAGGAAATTGATTCTGGCAGAAATCATTCACACAATCATTGCCTCAGTCTTCTCCCTTTCTGCTCTAGGGTTTTTCTCAATGGCTTCTCCTGTTCAGGGGGGGGGGGGGGAAAGATGGTGTAGGGAGGAAGGCTGCTCATACAAGACATCTATGAGCTGATCCTCAAAGTTCTTCAGAGGTATATCAGTCACTACGTAAGTCAAAAGAAAAAAAATTAATTTTGGATGTCGGGCTCCAAAAAGCATTGTGGAGCATCATGGTGAGAAGACCCTTTGCCTGGGATGGAGGAACTGAGGGGAAAGGTAGGGAAGGAATGTCTTCAGGAGTGGGCTCCTTCACACAGATTTATACAGAAGGAACTTCTCTCTGTTCCCAAATGCGAGGTTGCCCAGAGGCACAAGACAAACTTCTTCTGATCCACTAAGAACCCCTTCCTACTGAAGCTTCTCTGACCACCCTGCCTTCCCTTGAGGTTTTCTTGCCTTCTACGGGAGCCTCCTGGGAAACCTCTCAGTTGTTTGCCAGAGATCTTACATTCACATTTGCAGACTGAGACCATGATTTGCCTAAGGTTCTGAAAAACATAACTAGGCTGAGGAGTGATATATAGAAAATAATTTCTGATGTTAAGAAATTATCTTAATGTTGTGGTAGAGGAAAAAGGAAGGTACAGAAACAAGGGTGCGAGCTGATCCAAGAGATAGGGATGTAGGGACACCCACAGACAACGTACTTCCAAAAGTCAGACTAATAGCGGTGAGGGCTGCATCAGTGAGTCTTGCTTAGGCAGCTAGCTTAATGGAGCTTCCACATTAAGAGGCAGTTAACATCCAAGAGAGAGTCCTCCCAGGCCACAAGATGGGAAATAGACTGTTCTTGTGATTTGTGTTTGTGTGTGGGTAAGTTCCCAAAGGCATTGGCCCGGCATTGCTGGTTTGCAGAAATGCTGGATCAGGTAATCATTGTTAGCACCTCAAAATGTTTAATGGCAAGGAGGCCTGGGGTCTCCTTGGAAACGCCAGGGGCTTTCTGACCTCATCCATCTACCTCTGAGCCTAACCCTCAGTTATTCACTGTCCTCAGAGTGAAGTTGCATTTCGGGATGTAAGCTGAATTTCTCAAGGGCTGCTGGACTCTGGGGAACCCCCCCCCCCCATTTTGTAGCCAACCTCTCAGTGGATTGGGATATTCCAGGGGTGAAAACACCCATTTGCTCTTCTCTTAGGAAAGGGAAACAGGGCAAATGTGCTCCAGAGCACTTTCGTCTTTCATTCCTTACTGCTCTTAAACAACTAGGTTGATCATTTTTCCAGTTGATTGGGATCACATAGGATCCTTTACCGCTGAATCAAGAAAAGCTTCTTAAACTTTATATGGCTTCATGTGGCTGTGGAACACACCAGATCACACAAAACCAAACTAAACTTAAAACGAACCAGTTCAACTCAGAAGTATTACTTTTCCACTCTTCATCACAGGGGTATTGTTACAGGATCTAAGTCTGCTCAATTGAAACAAGTGATTCTGGAAAATAGGCACTGGCCCTTTCCTTTCCTCAGCTTCCTTCTCCTCTGTTCTAGGGGACTTTTCAGCTGTTTTTCCTTCTTCGGGAGGAAAAAAAGAAATGCAACAATGAGCGATCCAGGAGCCGGTACTCAAAGTTCTCCAGTAAAAACAACATCCAAACTGGAGGACACCACCAAGGCTCCTGAGGGAAGAACGATAAAAATTGAGATCGGTACGGACCTTGAAAAAGAGGAGCGGTGTGGTGAGTAGATGCTTTGGGTTGGGAGGGACATCGAGAGGGAAAGGGAAGGAGTTCCTTCAGGAGTGGACTCCTTGATGTAGGCTTTTCCAGGACCCACTTCTGCATCTTTCCAGATTCAAGGTTGCACACAGGGACAGGGCAGAGCCCAAACTGTTCCTGACCCACTAAGAATCCCTCCTCCTGAAGTTCCTGAGTCCACACTGACTTCCCACAAGTTCTTCTGCTTCCATGGGACTATTCTGGGAACCGCAAAATGGTTCAGTGGCACTTATCTACATGTTGGCAAGTGGGGAGGGGGGATATAGAAAGTGGGATTTGCCCAAGAGCTCCGGGAGACTTCTCTCAAGGCCAGGAGGCTCAGCCAGCTCTGTGAACCAAAAAAGCTTTTCAATGAATGGGATCGGGTCTCAATGGGAAGGACTATGAAAAGGCAGGGCTGCTTTGGGCAGGTTTTCTTCATCTGTAGGAGACCTTGCAGAGAATCACAGCCCCTATCTCTCCGTTCCCAGATTTCCCAACCAAAAACATCTCAGGGAAAAGGAAGCTCCTCTTCACCAAAAAAGACCCCCAGCAGGCGCAAAAGGCCCAACCGAGGCTGCCTGTGTCAGATCAGACCTCCGGGCCAGCCAAAGTCTGTGGCAAAAGGTCCATCGGAGGAACAGCAAGGCAGCCCAAAAAGTAGGCACCCCTTGGATATGGAGATTCCTGTGGCTGGGCTTTGCTCCCATATTTGAATCCCAGTCTCTTTTGCCCAATCTCAGTGGGGTGGAAAAGATTCCTCAGCATGGAGAGAGTCTCAGAAGGGTTTCAAGCTTCCCTTCTGACAGGGAGAGCACCGGGGAGCACTGGAGGAAAGACGCCCCACAGCCTCCCTGACTTACAGCCTGACTCTTTTCCATTGCAGCAGGAGGACAGCATCATTCAGTGCCTCTGTTCCATCGCTGCTCTGTTTCAGCTGAAGCAGAGCGGGGGACTGGAAGTCCAGGTTCCCAGGAACAAGAACCTGTAGAGTCTTGCTGTCCTGGTAAGTAAGTGGGAGGGAGGTGGAAATGGGTGGCAAGCCAAAGGGGATGGAGAGGGAAAAAGCGACCCCTGGATTTTCAGAAGTGGTAGCAGAAGCTCATCCTAACTGAAAGTCTGTCAGAGAAACAGAAGGCAGCTTTCAAAAACAGGCCCGCGCAAAGGGTCCTTCACCTGCGGGTAATTCTCCTTTGGACTGCAAGACAAGCTGTAGCAGAATAACAGGTCAAAAGGGGCTGGGACAAAGAGGAAGGAGTGGGCTGGAGCAGCCTGGCTGACTTTGGATTCTCTGCTTTTCTCCACTCTTGTTTCCTGGCAGGCCCTGCCGGAGGACAACCATTTAAGCAGCTGCTCTGCGGGACTAGCTGCATTGCTTGCAGTAGATGACATCAGGTCAACTTCTTGTTTCTTTGGTAGTGCTTCAGGAAAATCTATTTGCAGCACTCAGAGAGTAAGAAGGGGGAGAACAGCCAACAAAAGAAAAACGTAAAAGCACAGCTTGACTGGGTGCACCAGTTGTGCCCCATCCTAGATCAGGAGGCCTTTCAGATGGTCACTTCTGCTCTGGTCACCTTGCAGATTGACTGCTGCAACACATAACACATAGGGCTGCCCTTGAAGACCACCCAGAAGCTTCAGTTGATCCATTGCCCTTTTGGACACTTTCAGCTGGGGCCACCAAATCAAAGGAAACTTTTTCCTTGTGAAGTGTAGAGAAGAGAGGGTAGATTGACCTCCCCACATCTCCTAGTGGTCAACACAGCTTCTACTATTCTCTTGGGAAAAATGAAACTGAGGGTTGTTGACTACGATGGACAACGATGTCTCTTTCTTCTTTTGTCCTGACAGCAAGGTCCCACCAGCCATGGACCCACCAGTGGAATCCATGCTACTCAAGATCTTTGTCTTCCTCTGGATGGGCTCCATGGAGAGAAAAGATGAGGATGTTCCTGAGGTAGCACCTTCACCAACATTTCTGGGGCTTGCTTTCCGGTGTTGGCATGGCTGGGAAGACATCCTGGAAAAGTGCACGTCACCATCTCTGTGTTTCCTTTCAGGAAGAGAAGTTGTTTCTGGAGGAGGCCCTGGGCCTCACACTCAGAGGTCTTCTTCGGCAGGCTCCAACCTCAGAGCACTTCATTTTTATTTTGAAGGTAAGGACGTAGAAGTGCCAGTAGGAGCTTGAAGGAAGACTTGGTCAATTCAAACATTCACAGAATCATGTGTGAAAACTCCTGTTAAATGTCCCATTGTGAAGAATAGCTGATTATTCTTAAGGACAGGCATCAAGTGCCACAAGAACATGGGCTTCTCACAAGAGCTGTTTTAGTTCATGCAGGGATCTCTTTGTGAATAGGCATCTTCAACTGTAATGTTTCAAGGCCAGAATTGCAGATGAGAAAAAAAGTGTTCACAGTGACCTTGAGTTCTTTGCCAGGAAATGCCATCCCAAAGCTGCTTCCTTCCAAAGCGGCTGGAATTTAGGAAGGCTGGAGCAATGTTAGAGGGAGAGGATGGCTCCAGAGGCATAGAGAAGAATGTATCATAAATTGCACAGGCGTGTTTTGGCAATGAGATTCTTGGTTCCAGGAAATGAGCAAAGGTGTCCTCTCTTTGTCAGTTCCACAGCATGTTGAGCCCCATGGCTGGAGATGTTTCTCCTCTGTCTTGAACCAGCTTCTCTACTGTGGGAACCATCATCCTAGGATCAGTATACGTAGTAAACCTATAATATCATGGATTGTAGGCTTTGGGTCCCCCACTGCTCTTGGGAACCCATCCTCATTTAACCTCTCCCTTGGGACAAAAGGGCAGGGAGAGTTCCTCTTTCCTTTCATTCTACTTGATGGTGGACAAGGGAATCTCTGGAATGGATGCCTTGCTTGTGTCGATGGGCCAAGAGAAGAAGGGGAACCACTCTCCAACACACCTTGGCAACAGTGATGTACTTCTTTCTGTCACTTCCAGCTTACAAAAGTCCAGCAGGCATTTCCACAAGTTCCTGCAGAAGTTTGGCATACTGGAAAACATTACAGTTTCATTAATGAAGGTAATTTCATTTAGAACATTAAGGGGAGTGGGTGAGGGTATTGGCACATGAAAGGAAGGAAGGCAAAACACACACTTTGTATCCCAAATGGGATATATGTTTTCCAGCTATGTGCCCTTCAGATTCAACTTCAACATCTCTGTGTCATTCAATTGCTCCCACTTTGTTGAGAGATGTAGGATTCCCTACCATTTGCCATCTTCCCTCCTTGTTTATCTTTTTCTCATCTGTTCTTTTCCATGCAGATGACCTACCAGTAGAGGAGCTGTGACCTTCCCCCACCCCCATTTAACAAGCTAAGCTGGGGGAATCTAGATCAACATGGACACTGGGGAGACAGAGAGAGAAACATCATCAATTTGCTTATTTCTTCAAGGTAATTGTTCATTTATTGACTGAGGACTTGGTTGAGTGCCAGTTTGTGGTAGTGGTTAAGGCACTCTCTCTCAGCCCTAAAAAGGAGGCAATGGCAAACCACTTCTGAAAACCTTGCCAAGAAGACTAGGGATTTGTCCAGCCAGTTGCCAGGAATCAACACTGACTTGAAGACACACACACACAGAAAAAGACTTGGTTATAAGCTCAGGCAGTAAAGGTGAACAGAATGTTCATAGGACTGTTCTAGGAATTAGATAAGCACATTGGCCTACACTTAGACATGAGTATTAGTATAGTATAATACAGCATAATCCATTCAATTTATATAACTGCCCATATGTGACTCTGGGCCGTTCACAACAATGAAAAACAAGAACAATAAAAATATACATAAAAACAACAAACATACAACCATATTAAAACAACAATTAAAAACTCAGTTCAACACAAAACATAATCACAGTCAGCAGGTGAAAACAAACAATACATCCCATTCAGTATAACCATTGAAAAGGTTTCCCTGGAACCACAGGGAAGAAAACAACAGTCTTTTTGTACTATTTCTGAAAAGAATCTCCTCACAGGGTTATATCTATGTTTCTTTCTAAAATCCCTCACAGGGTTATATCTAAGTTTTTTTTTTCTAAGTTTCTCAACAGGGAGGAATTAACAAAATAACCCTGATCCTGTAGACCCTTTATGTGGCAATATTTTCAAAACATGGAAAGATAAAGTTAGCTTTGCAGGTTTTTTTGTGTTTAGATTGTCAAAATATAGGCATATTTAAATACACCATTTTTGATATTGAGTACAATGTATATCTACTTTACTCAATATGAAAAAAAAAGTTTATATATTCCTGGAAGTAAATATGCTATGGAAAGAAAAAAAATTCAAATTAATGACAATTTCAGAGATTCCTTAACATTTCAAACATTCAAACATTACTGAGAGTTGTATGAATCTGTAGTTTAAAAATCTAATAATAAATGAATTTAGTTTAGTAAATTACTATTATATGGTTAAACCTAATCTTTAACAGACTAATTGGAAGGAGATTATGTCTTATTCACAAATATCTGAAATTACAAAATAGAATTTACAAAATGCTATGGCCCAAACCTCTGTGGTGGTTTATATCAGTTGAATAATGACATCACTTTGTAAAAGATATTTTACGTCCTTTGCTTAATTTTGATATTTTGTAAATTTCAGTGGAAGTTTCATCCATTGCACACAATTCCATTGTACTAAGACCCATTAAAGCAAGACATGAATTATTAATATCTGAACAGAGAACTATAATTATTCTGTAAACTGGGCAGTAAATGGGTTTAATGAAGCAGCTGATTAGAGATAAATTAGATTTTATGCAAAATATTAACTGGTATGTAAAATAGTATTGTATAATAGTCAAACCAGCAGGGGTAAGAGATTGTACTGAAGCTGAGAAAGAAGGAGTAGTAACTTGAGATACAATCAGCAGATAGGTCATTAGAGCTTAACAAAGAAAAACATTCTTAGTCTGTCATGCAAACAGCCTTAGAAAAGATATTAAAAATCTTCAGACAGACCCTGCCTTAATAAAGTCACACTTAAAACAAGCCATTTAAGAGATAAATTATTACGGAAAGGAACTAGTTTTCCTTTCAGACAGCTAAGGTAGGTACTTAATATGGTCCCATTAAGTGAATGGGATTTAGGTATGTTCAGCATTGCTTGGAACATGTCATAAATAAAGTAGATAGCTTCTTCAAAAACTGCATGAATTGAATTTTCCAAAAATGCAAAAAACAACTTTCATTATTGTGAGAGATAAGGAAGTAGTGTTAAGTGTTATGGTTATCAAATAGTGGCAGATGGAGAGGAAGTTGTCTCCTTGTGTGAGACAATGTAAATAAAAATTAATTTGGAGCAATCTTTATCAGTATAATGCAATTAGCTGAAACCTTGAGCAATTACCATAAACATGCAATGGATGAGGTGGGAAGGACAGGAAGAAATCATAGAGCGGCCGGAAAGAGTGTACACCCAGAGTACCTTAGCCAATGGGTAAAAGGGGAAGGACTTGCGATCGGGAATGTATATAATCATGCTGGAGTTTGTATTTGGGTGTGGCTTCCCACTTGCACACTGTGAAGCCCACCAGCCTTTGCAAATGCTTTTTAATAAACTTTTTACTTTTGGTTAACCCAGAGAGATTTGTGTCGCTTGTTTTGCACATTATGCAGATGACTGATATCTTATTTATACCTTGCAGATAAAAAAAACAATTGGATCACCATGGAATGTCAGAATGTGTGGTAGAGTTTTAGGTGTTCTACTTCAAGACCAGAGGACCTTCCATTTGAGAAGCAAAGGTGGGCCAGAGGACCTTCCATTTGAGAAGAAAGAGTTACCCTTGTCATCTCATGTCCCAGGACTCCAGCTGTCACCACTTCTCTCATCTTCCCTAGCTAATGCTTCGCTTTAAACATTTAGTCAAGACTGAAGTAAATGCTTTATATAGACTGGAGCATACAGTGATCTTGATTCCTCACTCTGGAATAAATAAACAAAACAAACAAACAAATACTCTTCAGAGAAAGGCATCAGAGGGCTATTGACTTGAGGGGCCATGTTCCTTTGTTCTGAGGAACCTTCAGAGCAAGAGTTTATGATAACTGTAATGATCGGTCTCTGGAATGATGAAGATTTAGTGGACAGTTATGTAAATGTACCACTAGCAAGCTCTTTTGCTATCAGTGGAAAGGCCTGCCAATACTCTGATTCATAGAAAGGCAGTTAAAAAGCAAATGAGGAAGGTTCCACTCCAATGTACTTTGTAGATATATGGGTTTTAGAGCAGGAAATAATTCATTTAAAAATTCTAGTAGCTCCATCCCTTTCTTCTCAAGAAAACTTGTTAAAGAAACTCTGTGAGGATCTTGCTTGGAAATGAATCACTTTAGGTTTTAGGTAGATACCAAATGCCACACAATAGCAGACACAGTTTTAACTTGCCGACGTCAAAGAGCAGGATATTAGACAAGGAATTCACTCCCAGGTGCCATTACAAAAGACATAAGCAATTTTGCAAGGGTCGGGGGCTGAGACTTGCACCCCTAAACAGCTAAGGTTTGCTTATGTTGACACCTCAAGGGCAATGACATTGCAGGAAGGTATGGAGCCAATCTCTCCAGCCTATGCCATATAGACAGGAATGATGTCTGGCAGGTCGCTGTAAAGGTTTGGAGCAACAGAGCATGGAAGGAAGGAAGGAAGGAAGGAAGGAAGGAAGGAAGGAAGGAAGGAAGGAAGGAAGGAAGGAAGGAAGGAAGGAAGGAAGGAAGGAAGGAAGGAAGATGATGTGGCTTTGTTTAGTACTACCCTCTCCTGAAAAATGAAACGGTTCTTTGCTGCCTTATTGATCAGCATAGAGCCACTCTCTTGGGAATGAGAAGGATGTTTCCCGATGAAACCTAAGGCAAAGATCTATTTCAGAACTGCCCATAATAACTGTCCATGTTTTTCCTATGGTTGAACGCTACCGCTCAGTGCATCCTGTCAAAGCCATTCTTTCAAAGGATGTGTATCATTTTGTGTCTCTTTGTGCTTAGAAAGACAGCTGGGGCCCTATATTGCGGGTAATTAATAATTAACTGATATGTTTGTATATTCCTTGAGACCTAATGTTCAGTTAATGTTTAATATCTAATAATATTGTATGGTCTACCAGATGCTTATTAAGTAAGAATTGTAAATACAAACAGAGTTGTAATGGCAAAGGCAGTGACAGTGATAAATATTGATAAAAGAAAGTGCATTATTCACCATGTAAACAGGATGTTAAGTATGCTAACAGTATGTTAAGTAACAGAATGTTTAGTTAATATTTAATTAACATTTAGTACATTAACTAAATGTTACGATTTAGTTCAGGGATCACTACCTCCTTCTTAGTGCATTACTTTAAGATAGCCTTAATAGTATCATACTTGATGTGTTAAGCACAATTTTAAGAAAGAAAATAATGTTCAGCTCAAGTTGAAATAAATACTAAATGTATTTATTTGTCCTGTCATTCCTTCAATCTCTCTCTTTTTACTTTTGTTTATTTTAACAGAATGAGTATTTCACAGTGGGGTTGCCACGTGTTCCTGGAAAAAGACGCAACTGTTTTAACCATTCAAAAGAGATGCTTCATACCACTGTGCCTGCTGCAACCACCTCTGCAGGAGAATTTGCACAGCCTTAGTATTCACAATCTGTGCATAATTCTGAAAACAGATGGTATGGCAATGGTGCTGACGTTATAAAAGAAAGTTAGAAGAGAGTGGGGGGAGAGACAAAGAATAGGACAAAAAGCTGTCCATCTTATCCTGGTTCCTAAAGGAATTGATACCCTGAGGTCATACAATGAGCAAAAAGTAAATGTACTTGAGGCCATTCTTCAGGTACCCTTCCTTATTTGACTGTGTGGCAAAATAAGCTTCACAGTAAGACATTCCACTTTCCCTTTTCCCCATGCAGATAAGAAGCACACATTTAGAGCTTGACTTACATGAATAAATGAAAAGGTGTTAATGAAATATACCTTTAGAGCTAGTGTGGTAAGTCTAACTTTTTTCTCCCATTCTATTGTTTTTTCCCTCCCTGCTTCCTAAAAACAAATGGTAACATATGCTCTAGAGCAGTGTTTCTGAACCTCTATGACTTGAAGACTTTAGTCTTTCCATCATTTTAATCCCCACCATCAGATATTGAATGAAACTGAGTTAAGTTGCCTTTACTTTGTCCCCATTTGATCTCAAGACTGTCAAAGAGATTTTAGTTAACTTGGCAATATTCCCATTAATGGAAAACACTGCATTTAAAGCAACCGATTTTTCAAAACCATCTCAATATTAGATGACCCTTGAAATCTGACACTATTTTTCAGAGTTCCATTTTATTCTTCACTTCCATAAAATATAACTAAAGTGAAAAACACAAAATAAGGAGGAAATGTATACACTCAGGCAAGGATATTTCCAAAGACATGAACTTCAAAGAATAGGTGTACAAGTAGTCCTTGCTTAACAACTGCCCTGTTTAATGACTGTTCAAAATTACAGTGGTGCTGAAAAAATAACTTTACAACCGGTCCTCACACTTGCAACCGTCACAACGTCTCCACAGTCACACAATCGAGATTCAGGCAACTGGTGGGTGTTTACAACCATCATAGTATCCTGTGGTCACATGATCACCATTTATGCGCTTCACAGCCGGCTTCTGACAAGCAAAGTCAATGAAGAAGCCGGCACTAAAACTGCAAATAGCGGTCATGTGATGTCTCGCTTAAGGACCACAGGTGATTCACTTAACAGCTGCAGCAGAAATGACGTCGTAAGTCAGGCACAGTCATGTGATGTTTCGCTTAATGATTGTGTCACTTAGTGACAGAGTTGCCAGTCCCAGTTGTGGTCATTAAGCAAGGGCTACCTGTATAATCATGGCAGGTGGAATATGTAATCTGCCATGTAGATCATGCAGTAGTGACAAATTCAGATTCAAATGTGGAAAAGTCTTGTTCCTGCAAAAACAAAACAAAACAACAACAACAAAACAAACCCAAGGGTTTTGTCTGAAATAAATATGGACAGATTTATATACAGGGTATACCAAAAGTCAGGCCCTATAGGCCAATCACGGTATATTTTATTAATTATTTATTTTCCAGAGGAAATTTCACTGCACTTAGGAATGTTCAGAGCTCATGTGTCAAACGAGTAAGGGAGTGTTTAGAAGAAAATGGCAACCAATTTGAATATTTAATGTAATTTATGTAATAAATCGTCTATGGGGCCTGACTTTTGGTTCACCTTATATATACTGCTCCTTAGCCTTATCCCAGAATCTTAAGGAAGCACAAGCAATTTGGAAATTATCAGTCTTATTAAATACCTTTTTTAGTTTATTCCCTACCTGATTTTAAATCAACAACATGACAGCAAATAAAGATGTTTTGATAAAGATCTTCAGTGAAAAAAAGGCTACTGTGAAACGACAGATAGAATATTGAAGTCAGACCAGAGAAATCTAGGTTCAAATTCCTGTTCCACTACCACTGATTTTGAGCCAATAATTTCTTTTCAACCTTTCTTTATTAATATATTGCATACAATATCTTATCAGGTAAAAAGTGGCCACTTCATGAATCTTCAAATGTAGCTTCATTGAAAAGATTCATTTGGCCACCAGGTAAATTTCTGATTTGTTGGGTCAATCTTTGACATCAGAGAGAAGATAAATTACGTGACTGGACAAAAAGGAATATATCTCCTCAAAGTAGCTGTTTTAATTTATCTCTACTTTCTGTAAAACTATGAGACTAGTTTTCTCAAACGCTCAGTCTTTGATGGAAACTCTTAAGTCACTTAATAAATTCCAACTTATTTGTTTCCTAAAGAAACCAGCCCTTGTAAATCATTTCTACCCTGAAGAGTTGAAAGGTTCTCTGATTGTGTTTTGGATACTACTATTTCTGATGTCAAAGATCTAACATTCATCCACCCCCACCCCAATGGATTAATATATTCTCTCCTCTCAGGATAATACTCCATATTTATGCCATTATAAATCTGTTGGTCTAAGGTGTCAAAAGACTATTTTGTGGTTTTACTATAACTAATGTGGCAATCTTTCCCAAACCCTATTTAATTATGCTTGTGAATTAAAGCAGTAGTCTTACTGATACATGAAACTGATTGTTTCTGACACAGCTGAGATTATTCTTTTCTCTGCCCTTATTCCCTTTGGAATCCTTTTTTAAGAAAAAAGCAGGATAAAAATACTTTGAATAATTAAGTATAAGTTTTCATAAAACACTGATGTGAACCAATACTAAAATAAGTATTATTTTGCTTTTACATTACTTTGACAAGCTTAAAGGATTGCTTTCACATATTTATTGCATCTGTTCCACAAACCTAGTAGCTTGGCTGATAAACTATTAAATTTAAAAATCGTTAAAATAATCATTCACCCTACTGATTTTAAAGATTTTTACAAAGAATAAGAAATGATCTAAATGCTGACACTTTAAAAATGCTTGGCTAGGCTTATCACTAGTTTGATTCATGCCAGTCTGCTAACTGAGAGAGGGGAAAAAAATAAGCGTCTACTGCAGCTAGAGTACTAATGCTTAATATTGTTAGAATAAATTGCATCCTTCACACCTTTTTAAGCATCAACCTCAAACTGCCTTCTCAGCTTGTTTTCCAGGCCACTGTGATTTCTGAGTAACAGATACGAATCTAGCTGGGTTCTGAGCAAGCAGAACCCAAGTGAGAGAGATCCCATAGGGGCATGTGTCAAAATCTGCAAGATGGTGGATCTGGCGTATGATCCAAGCCCTGCTCCTTTTGTACATGCTTGGATGTCAACTGACGGTCAAATGAAATGAAGTTTGGATCTTGAACCACACCTGCCATCTTGCAGATACAGACCCCCTACTAAGGACACTGCTAGATCAGATGTGGTATCAGTGTAAAACCAACAGATATCAGCACCTAGCTTGAAAAGCAAAGTAAAATGATGTTGGTTAATATAAGCAACCTCTGCACTTTAGGCACAATTTACTTGGATAAGCTATTTGATGTAAACAGCTGGAACTATCTATATATACACGTGCTCAAGTCACTTCAACTCACATTCTACATGGGGCTGCCCTTGAAGAGCACTCAGAAACTTCAGTTGGTCCAGATGCAGTGGTATGTGCAATTTTGGAATCCCCGCAGTTCACCCATGTTACGTTGCTGCTATGTGGTCTGCACCAGCTTCCAGTTTCTTTCCAGGTGCAGTTCAAGGTGCTGGTTATCACCTTTAAAGTCCTATATGGCACGAGACCAGGTTATTTGAGGGACCACCTCTCCCTGAGGACATCTACCTGTTCCACTAGATTGGATAAGGTGGGCTTGCTCTAGGTCCCATCTATTAAATGTTGTCATCTGGCAGGACCTAGGAAGTGAGCCTTTTCTGTAGCTTCGCCTATTCCATGGAACAGCTTCTCCCCAAAGAAGTGGAGTATCCCTACCCTCCTTGCCTTCTGGAGGGATGTTAAGACCTGACTCTTTCCTCAGGCAATGGGTCAGGATGGGAGGTGAGCCTAGCAATCTTGTTTTTCCCAGAGGGTGTTGTGAAGGATGCTCATAGTTTGTTAAATGCTGTTTTTATTACCCATGCCTTTGTTAGACACCTAGGATTGTTTTATATAAAATAGCCACATAAATTTTTCAAATAAAAAATAACATAAAATAAATAAATATACACATCTACATCCCCATACACATACATACTCTAAGGCAGATGAATGTGAACTGATTTCAAGATACTCAGAAAGTTCAGTTCTTTGGATATATGGTAACACAAATGAAAAATAAGCTGTACTGTACTTAATTTTTCATAGCATTATCAGAAAACAAAATTGGATGATATGGGAGTCACAGAGGAAATCTAGCAATACCTTTAACATTCAGTTGCAAGGTTTTTATGACAGTAGGGTATAGGCACTAGTAATTTCCTTATTTGCTAGCTAGACGACAAAGCAACAGTCTATTTTCTCAAAGCAGCTGGTTTTCACTATCCTCTGCATGTTATAAAACTGCGAGGATCATCCTGAGGAAGAAGAAAAAGGAGAACAAGAGCATCCTCTATCTTTTTCTGTACTGAATTTGGACTGTGGCCTGAAATCCAACATCTTTTTTCAAGCAAATTTACTTAAGTACATCTAGTTATATTTACTGTATTGATTTTATTTTGGACATTGAATATGAGACTGTTGTCTTCCCTTGATTACTTTTTTTGTATTACCTTTTTGCCTTCTTTTTATATCTGGAGATTGAGCTTCCTCAGTTTAATAAAATAATTTCTCATTAAAGCTGTCTTCCTTTGAGAGACTGCATGGTTGCATAGCTACTTAACTCTTGTGTTTCAGGATTGGCACAAAGGTTTGTTAAGTTCTGCATTTCTCAGTCTTAGGAAGGAAAATCCATACCATTGCCCTATTTTTCCTAGAGCTGGGCTGAAGTTGCTGGTGGAAGGACTAGGAACTCCTGAGCTGGTCAGTGGTGGCAACCTATCTTTTTCAGGAGAATCCTTCAGTCACTGAGATTTAAATAATTACTTTTCACAGTTTCTAGCCCAACTGTTTTACTGAAGCTATTCTTTCCAACCACTGAGGCTCCAAGAGTCAATCCTAAATCCTCCAACTTACTCTCACTGATGCCAACAGAACCTTACAGGAATTTATTGGGAAAGTCATCTTCAGTAGTGATGATGTGAATAGAAAAGGAGTGGGCAGATTTCAGGTTTGTGCTAATTTGTTTCTTTACTACAACTGCAACATCTACCAGCCACAGATACAAAAGACATATGTTTAAAATGAAAGAGCATGGTGCTTTCTATCTGTTCTGAACCTGGAAATTTCTTTTCTATTGGAACTAAACTTATGGTCCTTCCATACACACTCCTAGTTATGCCAAGGTTTCTTCATCTCAAAAGTATAATGGAAGATAGGAGGAAAATATGGCTGCTAATACTGATAAGCATTTAGGAATCCAAAATCCTTACTGGTTTGCTGTGTATCATACAAAGATTTCATAATAGACTGTGATCTAATCTGTGTCTACCCTTGAAAGAAAGAATTTTCCTAATTTCAAGAGCATCTGGTGATTTGCATTCATTATCTAGCAGAATAGCAAAATATTTCAACGGTGAGGCCTTAGCCATTTTTATGAGTTGTTGGATGATGATCAGGTTTAATAATTTCATTTATTTTTGCTTTGAGTGGTAATTCACCCTTCAAGAAATTCTCTGGACTCCTTATGAGAAGTTAAAATAAATTTTAAAAAACTTAAACAATACAATTCCAAATGATGGGGGGCCTGGAAAAAGGGGCCTTCTGAAGACAGTACTGTATACAAAGATACAGGTGAATAGAAATGGCTTTTTAAATATCTCAATCACAAGCCATAAAGTTAAAGCTCTTTATGGCTTGTGATTGAGATATCCCAAAACAGTGCACTGAATTTTTCTGGGAATACAGTTCAGCTGGTAGAATATATGTAGGTGTAATGTGAATTGCAACATCTACTCCTGGTCAATAGACTCATAGTGGGTATAACTGGAGCCAACTGTTGTTTCTGGGATTGACTATTGATTTGCCAGAATTGTGGGGGGAAAATGAAAAAAATATAATCCATTTAAGTTTATAAGTCCTAAAAATTATTAAATGCAGGCTGCTATTGGAAATCCAATAGATGAACTTAGGTTTTCTTAAATAATTAAAAGAGCTATTTAAAATATTTCATATATTCCTTCCTGGTTATGTTCATACATCTCATTAATCAGTGGTTGCCTAATTAGCATTATTCACACATAACCATAAGCTAAAGCTGCACATTATGTCTTTTGGAGGGGATTTTGGAAGCGCAAGTAGAGGGATAATTGCATAATATAGCCAAATATTATACTATAATGTTATCGTTTTTAATGTCCCTTAAGTTTTAATGTATTTTCAGCATTCCCACTTCCTAGATATCAAATGAAAGCCTGTTGGGAGTGATGTCAAACAATACATTATAGATCTGGTGATATTAAAGGTTTGGTTTGGAATTGCCAGTGGAATGAATCATGGGACAAAGATAACATTCCTTCTTCTGGCGATTTCTCTAGCACGATAAATTTATTCTCTGTTAGGAGGAACCTGCTCATTGAAATCTCTCCTTGCTAAAATGTATTCATGTTGTCTTTTTCTGCAATCCTGCCATTGGAATTCCACAAATAAGTGATCTGGATTTATTCTACAAACATTTTAGATTTCTAGATTTATTCTACATTTTAGTGCTGCAGCATTTGAACAGATGGCACCTCTCTATGCTTCTTGAGAAGCTTTGCCAGATAGGTTTTCTTCCTTCTTTTCTTTATAATCAGAATTTACCCTGCATTAACTGCATGATTGCAAATAAAAAAAGTTCAAAATCACTTATTAGTGAAATTCCAGAGACTGAACTCCAGCATTCCAGTGTGTGTATCTTCCCACTGAGTATGGTTATTTCCTAGACAGTGAGTTGAATATTTTTCCATTTCCAATTAATGCAGAGTGATTTAGAACAAATGCGCTCTTTCCTGGTAGACTTCGGGGTAAAAAATGCCTCCATGTTTACCAAGCCCAGAATATAGTTTTTACAAAAGTGTTTTGATCCATCAGTTTGGAAGGTGAAAACAAAAGCAGAACATATCTCAGACTTCAAGTAAAATTGGCACATTTCTTTCTTTTGTTTTAGATTTCCTGTTGCAGCATGACCCAGTCATTTTGCTGTCGAGACTTGTTTGTTGGCTACATGCTTTTTTCTGCTTCAGAGTAATACAGAGAATAATCCACCAGTGCAAATGTAAGAATCCTTTCACTCAAGCCCTTCAAGGTAGACCAAGATAAGAAACAGACACCAGGAATGCTACTTTATTGTTGTAGGATCTATTGGCAGAATCTTGAAAGCTTGTCCAAAACTTTTACTGCCCCCTTTTCAAGGACCACAAGAAAGATCAGAAAGATCAAATAATTTAGGTACTACTGTCTGCAGAACGAAACAATAAAAAAAATGATGGCATTCTCTCTCCCTGTATTGCTATGAGTTTTACTTTTTGATGTGATTTTATTTAACAGATGCATGCCTTATCTTTATAATAATTTTTATTAAAGTTTACAAAGATAAAAAACTAATACAAACTAAGAAAAAGATAAAAAAGCAAAAATAAAAAAACACTACAACAAAAGACCTCTTCTTCACATATCTCTTATCTACAAACAAATTCTTAGATCAGTGATGGTGAACCTTTTGGGCTCAGCATGTCAAAAATTCAGAAAATGCCTAACCTGACTCTGCTGGCATGTCATCCCCACCCCCGAACAAAAGAAAAACAATTCTTTACATATTCATTTATTTAAAAAAACACAGTCCAATCATGTATGGAGCTATGTATTACATAAAGAGACATCAAGCAATTACAAAAAGGAAATGTGAGTAAACAAATCCAGTTTCTTTGGTAACTCAAACAGGGAGAATAGTTGTTGATGGGTGTTGGTGAACCGGCATGTCACCCAAAATACTGCGGTGTGTCACCTTTGACATGTGTGTCATAGGTTCACATCACATCATTGTCATTCAGTCCTAATCAGCAAACGTCCATTAAGAGTTATATTTTAACCCTAATCAAATAAGCCAGCTCTATATTCTTTTCCTTTCCTTTTAACATAGTAACTTATCACTTTCTCTGAAAATACAACAAAAAAATCTCTTCTTCCCATATGTAGGTATTATTAACTGAGAAAGAAATCCTCAATTAAGAAACAACAGAAACTGCTATTCAATTTATAGAAGGAATTGGGCTACTGATTGCTTTTAAACTTTTTCAATCTGTCACTTCTAGAGCATCACTAATTTATTTTCATGATTAGATTCATTCTCCTTCAGTGTAATCTAGTCACGAAGTCTTGCACTTATACAATACCACCAGAACTGATTTTTAAAAAATATTATGGCAGCTTAGCATTTATATTTCAATATAACTACATTATATATGAAATGGGTAAGTTTCAAATCCAGACATTTTAAGTACCACCAGAAACAACTCCTGCTTCTAGCCTCTTTCTATCTTGTTTTCAATTACTGTATATCAACTTCAGAAAGTTCTTCTATGTGCTATGTTTGCAAAGATTGCCACATTTTTTAGGTGTTGATTTTCACCTTCCATTCCTCCAGACCTCAACAACTTTTAGTGCAGATCAGATGAGGCTCCTACTTACATTCAACAAATGTGAAAAGTAATCTCTTTGGACTTTGAGATCATACGTGACATTTTGAGAGCATGCCTATGGCTCACCACAATGGCTTATTTATATATATAATAGCTGCATCAGTCACAAAGCATCCATTTATGATCAACCAAACTGAGGAGACTGAGACATTGCCATTTTCTAGTTCCACAGGATATTCTTTACTACCCCACCTTAATTTTGTTTTATTTTCTGGGCGTGGATGTGTATCTAATCAAAGCACAATTCCTGTATGAGTCTAGAGGTATTCTTGTCAATTAAAATGATGGTTGAGACATGCACATTTTCTTAGCAGCAAGCTATTTTCCTTGTTTTTTTAACAAATTTTAAAAAATCTAAAAAAAGGTGAAAAGTCAGGTGGGCCATGGGGAGTGGCGGGGGCTAAGAGAAACGTCCACGAGTGCCATGTTACATATGTCTGCTGTACAGAATGGATCTGTGTGGGACTTTCCACATTTGAGACCCCACAGCTACAATGCTAGGGAAGAATTTCCTGGCCCTGGGTTGAATGAACAATAAGCTGGTTCAAGGTAAAAAGAATCACACACCTGTCCTATCAGAAAGGAAAGAGACCAGTAATTAAAACTGACTGCATTTTTTTTTTCAGTCTGCATGCCATCTTTAAAACTGAGGTTCCCCCTCCTCAATAATTGTCTATGCCCCCAAGTAATTATGAAATGAAATAATTACTCAACTGTAGGATGGGTGTCCAGATATAGTGATTTACTGAAGCTATAGCAGAAGCTGCTGAGAACAAAGGAATTAGACAGGAGATGAATGCCTTTGAGGATTAGGGGCTGCTTGGGAGGGGCTGCTCCTATCATGGCCCCAAGGCCAGGCCCCAAAACATGGGTGGATTGGGTCCCACTGAGCACCACGCCTGGCAGAACCATATCTAGGAGCCTGGCCCTGAGGCCATGACAGTTCATCTATGGAACATCATCCTTTTCTTTCCATTTCTGCCTTGCTTAATTCCATCCTCTCTTTGACCCTTTTCCATCCAAGTTTGCTCCTCTTCCCTTCTCTAATGCAGTTACCCCTTCTTTTTAACCTGTCTCTATCCTGTTTTTATTTTTTCCAACCCAACAGAATGTTTCATGCAGATTGGCACCAAGGGAAGGACTCCGTCTGTCCATCTAACTGTTTCAAACCAATATAGAACAGAAGCAATTTTGCCAATTAGGGGAGTAATCAGCAAAATAAAAATTGAGTTTGAAAATGGACTAGAATCAGTGTTTTTTCTAACTTGGCGACTGTAAGAAGTGTGGACTTCAACTCCCAGAATTCCCCAGCCAGCATGATGTAGCTGGGCATCGACTTACAATGCTGTTGACTACTCCATTCTAAGCCACCTCCCTCTTTGTCACATGACCCAGAATAAAGCTATTATTAGAGGCTGGAAAGAATTTTAAAGGCCAAAACTGCATGTTTTCTTTTTTTGCTTTTGTGTGTTTTTTCTGGAAGGAGGGGGGATGAATATTTGCGCGTCTATGTACGTGAGTGTACTTCTCTGCTTCCCTGTGAGTAGTGTGTATGAGAGAGAATGGCTACTGTACTGAAATGGAAATTAATTTTCTAAATGCGGTAGCTTATCTGTGCAATTCATTTTTATGAATTGCCATGTTTACATACTGCTGAATCGATTTACATTGAAATAGTAAAAAATATAAAATCACAATGATAAAACCACAATGCAATCACAATTAAAAAATACAACAGTGAAACTTGTAGTTAGTCAATTATTATAAATTTATGGTTTTAGCCCTTTTCCTAGTGGTTTCTACTAGATACAACAGATGCACACATACACAGGCTTACACACCTATACAATGGCTACCATAGTTGCTTGACTTTTATCAGCATTTATCCTCTTTTTTTTCTACCTACTCTCTCTTTGGAGGGATAATCTTAAATTCAGAGTCATCTTCCTTCTGGGCATGTATGGTACTTAACGGATGACATACTTTCTTATCTAGCACTACTCACCCTTTGTTTGTGCTGCAAATGCACGCTCCTGTTGCCTCATCTTAATTGGGCTTTGGAATCCTGAGTCTAAGCAGGTGGACGTGAGAAGATATATTCAGGTCAGGAAGGCCACTGTTTCCTTCCTTTGGTGTTCCCCAGGAGGAGGTCATCTTGTGCTTCAATCTCATCCGGGGCCTTGGAACCTTCTGGGAGGAATCAAAGCAGAGTGATGCCAGGGTAGAAACCATATGGCTTTTTCTGAGCTGCCTCCAGATGGAGGATGCCAGCGGCGCAAAAGCACCAGAGGGTTACAAATGGAAGATAATTGTAAAATTCTGAAAATGAGGCAACCTACTGCAGAACAAATCTCTCCTTTAAGAGCATTCCCTGGCAACTTTATTCCAAAGGATTCTTTAACTGCTCTGAAAGGGGGAGATGGAGGCAGAATTAAACATATTTTGCTATTGGAAATGATTTCACTCACAGAATAAACTTTGCATCGTCTATGTGTCAGAATTTCAGGCTTCCTAAATGTATTCTGTCTCTCCTCCTCTTTTTCTATGTGTGCGTGTTTTATTAAAAATGTGGATGGGGATTGAATCTCTCACTTTTTAAAACCGCTGCTGTTAAAAACTATGTGGGGCTCTAAAGAAGCTGTCAACTGCAATGAACCAAAGATTATCTGGGCAGATTTCTCTTTTGCCCACTGTAGATACCATATGTCATACCTGTGCATGTATATGTGTGCATATGTCACATATATATGTATGTATGTGTGCGCGCACGCACACACACATGCGTATGTACACATATATACAGGTAGTACTCATTTAGCGACCACAAATGGGAACAGCAACTTGGTCATTAAGTGAAACAGTTGCTAAGTGAAACTGTGACTGGTGCTCATGAACTTACTTCAGCTTTCCTTTGCCTTACAGACCTGTGAAGGTCATAAATGCAAGGATTGGTTGATACTTTTTCATCACCACCACACCTATGAATGGTTGCTAAATGTTAGCTCTTCAAGGTAGTCCAGACAAGAAACACTACCAGGAATATCAGCACTATCTTTATTGTAAAGTTGCATTAAACAGAATCTTGCAAGACTGAAAGTATTTCTCCTCTCCTTTTACTCTCCAGAAACTAGAGAGGGTCCCTTCAGAAACGCTTCCCATGCTTTTCCCCCATCTGCAGACTGAGCTGCCTCTTATCAGACCATTGTCCAGGCTGCAGTTCTTCGTTCTGTGTCCCAAGGTCATTCTCACATACCATCACACAAAATGAGGCAGTCGCTAAATGAGGACTAGCTGTATATAAAATAAGCCCAAATCTACCCATTCTGGGGTGATGTCTTTCTTCTAAAGTCACTCAGCCAGCTTCTGCATCTAAGGGGGGACTAGAACCTGGTCTCCCTGCTCCTATCCAATCTGAACACCACATTGGCATGTGTATCGTGGTATGCACATACACACAAACACTCATGAATGCATGTAACAAATCTGCTTTAAAAATCTGACTTTTTAAGCAAAGCACAGATTCCAAATTGCATTGGCTCAGCTGGCTTTCACTTTTAGATTCATTCTGAACACCTTGTTGCTCTGAGAACACTTTTAAAAATGTTTCCTGCTTCTCTTCGTTTAGCCACAACATTAAGTGTTCTCACTGAAAGAGGATCACCAAGAGATACTTTGATAAAGTATATTTTGTGTGTTGTTTGAATGGCATACTCATCAGATAAGGTAAAAACTGACCTTTTCTTGTCTATTTAGTTCTGGACAATAGACACAGCAAGCTTGCTGGTTCCTTTTTTAAATCCAACTTCCTCCCTGGGAAGTAAAATGTTTGGTTATAACTCCAGAGAAATAACTGAAAAAGTGGAGCCAGACAAAACCCTGGGAATCTGAAGTTAAAAGCTCTCAGCCATAATAGAAGTCGTGATTTGGTTTTTGTTTTTTTGTTAAAATGAACTCCAGTGGATTTTATCTTTACAATGTATTTGTTATCAGACTACTCACCTCTACCTTCCTTTGAATTCCCTCGGGTATCTGTCTACTCAGTAAAAACTGAGGTGCCTTACCATAGCCAGCTCACGATTCATTCTTTTGTTAATACAGCTTAAAGGTTCTTCACTCATCTTCCACTTCTACTGAAAACAACAGGATGGTCCTATTTGATCTATCCCATTTCTTTAAAGCTTTTTTTCACCCTTCATTCAAATGGCTTTCAAAGTGACTAACCAATTTTTAAAAAGTCAGTCCCTGTTTCTAGATGTATAGTGCAAAGCTATAATGCAGAAGAGTAAAGGGATGGGAGGGAAGATGAAGAAAAAACCCACTGAGATCTTAATATTCTACCTCAATCTTCCCCAACTTGTTGGTCTCCAGATGTGTAAGAATATAAGAACAGACCTGTTGTATCTGCCCAAGGCTCAATGGAGTCTTGCATTTTATGTTTCATAATGGCCAGCCTGATACCTACCAATGAATAAATGGAAACATCCATTGTTTCCCTATAATGAGCATTTAGAGGTAGTCTTGAGGCTTCAAGGCTAATAGCCCTTGCTAGAGCTGTTCTCCATTAATCCCTTGTTAAAGCCATTCATGTTAGTGGCCATCACTACATCTTATGGTAATGAATTCCACAGATTAATTAGGTACTTGAATGAAGGAATACTTTTTGATATATTCTAAATCTCCTTCCGGTTACCTTCCTTGCATGTCTCATGTCCTAGAGTTTTGAAATAGGTTCTCCTTGCCTATTTTCTTCCTGGCATATATGATTTTATAAACCTTGATCATATTGCTCATTATTCACCTTCCTAAGTGAAAAAGTCCCAAATGTTGTAACATTTTTTTTATAGAATAGTTGGTCTTGATCAGTTTGGTTGCCCTCTTCTTTTTCCAGCTCAGTGATATCCTTCTTCAAATATGGCAACCAGAACTGTTCACAGAATTCCAGATGTGGATGTACCACAGTACTACAATTCTCATCATTCCTCAACTAGCATGGCACAGGTACAGTCAGGACCAGAAATATTGGAACAAGGATAACTGTTTTGGCATTTGGCCTCTGTACACCACCACATTGAAGTTGAAAGGAAACACACCCAGATGGGAGCAAAGTCAGGACTTTCAGCTGTAATTCAAGGGGTTTGACAAAAGTGGGGCACTAACCATTCAGGAAGTACAGCCAGTGGCATACACACACACCCATCATTGGTGGCTCATAAATAATGGAACAAACCAACATCATGACAAACATAAGGATCACCTTTAATACCTGGATGAAAATCCTTTGCAGTCAATGACTGCCTGAAGTCTGGAACCCATGGACATGACCAAATGCTGAGTTTCCTCCCTCAAGATGCTCTGCCAAGCCTTTACTGCAGCTGCCTTCAGCTGCTGCTTGTTTATGGGTCTTTCTGCCTTCAGTCTTGTCTTCAGTAAATGAAAGTATGCTCTACTGGGTTGAGATCAGGTGACTGACTTGGCCATTGAAGAACATCCTACTTCTTTGTGTTGAGAAACTCTTGGGTAGCTTTTGCTGTATGTTTTGGGTCATTATCCATACGCAATATGAAGCGGCGTCCTATCAGTTTGGCAGCATTTGGCTGAATCTGAGCAGAAAGTATAGCCCTGTGCACTTCAGAATTCATCCTGCTGCTTTTATCAGCAGTCAGGTCATCAAGAAACACCAGTGACCCAGTTCCATTGGCAGCCATACATGCCCATGCCATAACACTGCCTCCACCATGTTTGACAGATGATGTGGTATGCTTTGGATCATGAGCTGTTCCTTTCTTTCTCCATACTTTTCTCTTCCCATCATTCTGGTGCAAATTAATCTTGGTTTCATCAGTCCAAAGAATCTTATTCCAGAACTGGGCAGGCTTTTTTAGGTGTTTGCTGGCAAAGTCTAATCTGGCCTTTCTGTTCTTGAGCATTACCAGTGGTTTGCACCTTGTTGTGAAGCCTCTGTATTTACATTCATAAAGCTGTCTCTTGACTGTAGATGTTGACAATGACATGCCTACCTCCTCAAGAGCGTTCTTGACCTGGCTAGATGTTGTGAAAGGGTTCCTCTTCGCCATGAGCAGAATTCTGCGGTCATCCACTTCAGTTGTCTTCCGTGGTCTTCCAGGCCTTTTGCTGTTGCTGAGCTTGCCAGTTAATCCCTTCTTTTTCAGGATGTTTCAAACTGTTGTATTGGCCACTGCCAATGTTTTTGCTATCTCTCTGATGGGTTTATTTTGTTTTCTCAGCCTAATGATGGCCTCCTTCACTCGCATGGACACCTCTTTGGACCTCATGTTGAGAGTTCCAGTGAACAGCTATCAAATGCAAATGTAACACTCAGAACCACCTCCAGGCCTTTTATCTGCTTGATTGGTCATGGGGTACCCAGGAAACAGGCCACACCTGGCCATGCAGCTGCTTGTCAGCCATTCATTCCATTACTTATGAGCCACCAATGATGGGTGTGTGTGTATGCCACTGGCTGTACTTCCTGAATGGTCAGTGTCCCACTTTTGTCAAACCCCTTGAATTACAGCTGAAGGTCCTAACTTTGCTCCCATCTGGGTGTGTTTTCTTTCAACATTAATGTGGTGGTGTACAGAGGCCAAATGCCAAAACAGTTATCCTTGTTCCAATATTTCTGGTCCTGACTGTAAATGTGGAAATACATGCTCATGTTGACTGGATAATGAGGAAAGTTGCCCAAAACATTTTGAAAGCATCATACAGGCAAGAGTGGTCGATCTGTATAGTAGATGTGGTCCCCATATCTCTTTTTATGGTCCCAGGAGTTACCTAAGATTACATCATCAAAATTAGCCACAATTCACAGCAGCATAATTTCTCACCATCTGAAAGTACACTATATCTTCAAACAGGTCTAGTATATCAAAGATTGGCAAATCAATGACAACTAAAAGCCAGGAAGAAAAAATTGCCAAAAATTAAATTAACTTACCTGTG
Organism: Liasis olivaceus; assembly: GCA_030867105.1. Taxonomy (NCBI): domain Eukaryota; kingdom Metazoa; phylum Chordata; class Lepidosauria; order Squamata; family Pythonidae; genus Liasis; species Liasis olivaceus. The sequence continues at coordinate 17,187,258 of CM061355.1, read as the reverse complement.
TAGGATCATAACATCACCAAACATCCCACATTCTGCAGGTCCCAGTGCCCAGAAATAATAATTTAAAAGGTGTGACTTGCCTCCCCCCCCACCACAAAAATCTTGGCTGTCCTTGACTTGTAGGATAATCTATCCTCTCAATCATTTTGCCTTCAATGTGACTTTAATATTATTTCTGCAAATCTGTGGCCACTTGAACTGATGGCAAGCCAGCAATCTGCATTCCAGTCTGACTTCTGTGATGAACTTATTCTAAGAGTTATGAAAAATCTGTTTGCCAACTTATTTATATTGTTTATATTGGCATATTCTTCCGTTGAAACAACAACCAAGCTGTCATTGGACAAAGTGTGAAGGAATCATTTTTTATGTAGACTGCACTTTTTCAAAGAGCAGAGAAGGGATTATTTCTATTATCTTTACACTCCCCAGATTCTTTAATGCCTGTAGCAGCCTCTGCAAGTAATTCATTTGTTTTGCTTTTCTTAAAGTGTTACTCAGTGTTTTTCAGATTGTAGTCCAGGTAAATATAATTTCTCAAGGAAAACTTCTATAATTCTGGACAAGATCCCTACCAGAAAGGTTGCTCACCCTTCCTGAACTTTACTTGCAAGATGTACATTTGGTGTATCACTCCTCCATTATGAAGGAGGGACTGAGGAGCAGTGGGAACGTATATTTGCATGTATGAATGAGAAAGCAGGAAATGGGAGCTCAGAGTCTACTGTCACCTGGTCCAGTCTTCCCTGTGATGGGCCTGCATGCAATCCTTGGTGCAAAGTTTGTCTACTTTTGTTTTAACCTAACGTTTATTTTCTTATTGGTCAAGAAAGTGCTTAATGTTAGCCATTTTGGGGCCCACCACACAAGTATATTAACTATATTAAAACACCCAAACAATACAATACAATAATAGGCTTTACTAAACTCAAGGAACAGTGAACAAAACAAACCAATCCACCACAGGTTTGATTATACATCTTACATTGACCAGTAATTGCTAATCAATGGCCATGGAAAGCATATCTTAATCAGATGCTAACATGTCAATGAAATCCAGTATTCCGGAGCTGGGAAACCATCACAGAAAGGTCCTGCCCCCTGCTACTACCCACTCTACTTAACAGTGGAACAGATGGCTTTTACTCTTGAAGAACACAAGAAACCAGAATAACAAGAGGCTGCCTTCCAAATATATGACGCAAAGTAATAAAGCACTTTGTAGCTCAACAACAGCAACTAGAACTTAAGCAAGAACATATAACTCCTTCAGGTCTGCAGTTATATGATTCCTGATAGCTGTCCTTGACAATATGCTGATGACCATATTTTCATTCCATTAGTTCAATCAATAAATTATTAGAGGCTGGGTCACATGTATGGGCCTGGGCAACAAAATCTAGATAACCACTAGATGTCAGCAAAGAGCGGGTGTTTCCAAGTGTCTCTTTGCTCTCAAAATAAAATTTGCAGCCCAGATCTGGTGGGCTTATTAGAAGAGCTACACTGTCTTTGTACAAGAACAGCCATAACTGACATATGAACCAGAGTTGGAGTAACTATTATTAGAGCACTAATTAGACATGTACGCTTAATTAATTTTGTATGGAGGCTTTAAAATATATCAGACTCAATGATATCATAATATCCTAAATGCATATGCTGAAATGTTTGAATTTCATATGTACAAGAAAGATACTTCCACTCCAGATTACCTGAGTAATAAAGCAGTACCAGAAGCCCTAGACTGGTCATGCAGCCAGCTTCTGGTTTAACGACCCATGTGACACAATGAGCAAGGAGGATAATGAGTGGGAATTCCTAAGGACAAGCCATGTCAAGTTTTCAAGTGTTCTTGACAATTCTTGTACTACCTACAAAAAACTGCAGGACAACCCTTTAAAGGAGACTTTCATTATCTTGTGGGAAAGTTAATATTCCTTTTGGCCATCTAAAAGGAAATGTGTGCTAAAATGATTCCCCAGGTATATTTTAGGATCAGAATGAAATGTGCTGTGAAATAAAGAGCAGCCTAAATCCCTGCACATGCAGAAAGTATGGCTCTGAAAAGCAAGCAATTTCCATCTGCATTCATAGCATGTAAGCTCTGGTCACATGAAATTAATTTCACATGTATCGCGTTGCAGGAGACAGATAGTTATTGAACTCCATCCTGATCCTGTTTATGGAGCAATAAATTCTCCCAGCATAGACATCAATAGACCGATGCATAGGAAAATTCTTAGGAATTCAGAGCATGTTTTAGAGCAGTGGTTCTTAAACAGGAATCATATGATTCCCTGGCCCAGGAGATAATGTATAAAACTTGAGGCACATTCAGAATAGTGGGAAAGGCATTCAGGATCTTTAGGCTGCTCCTTTTCCCTTTCTTCTGTTTCTTCTGCAAAGAGCAGAACTGTTGACTTTGGGATAAAATCCAAACTTCTAAAATTCTCCTTAAAAAGGGAATGCAAAACAATGAGAGGGATCAAATAGGAAATACCTTTTCGCAACTTGGGGGAAAAAGTCAACCAAATAATATTGTATTAACAGTACAATCTTACATAACTAGAGCTCTAGGACATGGGCAAGCACAGCAAAACCAGAAGGGGAAAACAGGTTTTCAGAAAAGGGCCAGATAGAAAGCTACAATGGGGAAACTGAAATCAGGGGCCAGACAAGCATTTGGATATCACACATGTGTTAATAATATAGTTCTGTAATGGAATAATGTTGCCTTGCATGGTGTACTACATCATATCCTAAATATTCTTACTTGTGGGGTATTTAATGTAAAAATTTAATCTTAATTTAATTTCCATTGGAGAGGAATAGTGAATTCTAGTTAAGAAAGCATTACTTGAGGGTGTATAGGAAGTAGTTTGGCCTACAGATCCATCCCAGCAAAACTCCCTGACAGATCCCGTAGGATTATTTTTTCAAAGGTAAAAAAAATCCCTCAAGTTGCCCTCAATTCCTGCTGACTTCATGGGCATGTTCAGGTGGTGTTATTGACATCAAGTGATTTGTTATTGCCTTTTTCTGCAACGGTTATTCACTTTCCCAATCTGGACAAAGTACTAGGGTTTCCTGGTTGTCTCTCATCCTGCTTCTAACTAGGTCCAATCATGTTTAGCTTTTCAAGCCCAACCAATAAAGGATGGCTCAGTTCAAGTCTACCCAAGCCCCAAGCAGATTCACAGTGACCATGCTCACATGACCAATTGAATCATAAACGAATCAATCATACATTTTAGCCTAGCGCAGTATGAGAACCCATAATTGATTGTTCAGTGTACTGGATGAATCCACAGACATGGATTAGTTAACTGTAGGTAAGTGTGTTCAGCAAACATCCAGTAAGTCTTGCTCCAAGGAGCCACATAGCTCAAAAAGATTGTCATTGGCTTTGCATGTAGGCAGGGTAAAAATTCAGTGTTGGCCTCTTCAGTGAAATGTTGCAAGTGAAAGAATTGCTTCGGATACTAGAGGAGTCTTGCTAGTCACAGGAAGCAAGATTGGGCTTAATGAACTGCTGGATTACTACATACTTTTTAAAAAATATCTTCTATGGGAAAATGATAGAAAAGTAGGCTAGGCTGTGTCTACACCAGACGAATCTGGCAGCCTGTTTTACAATACATACTAGGTTCATAAAGGGGATGCCGGCAGAGATTCCACTAGCCATACCTGCAGTTTATGTGGCTGGCTCCAGAATGCTATTGCTCCCCCACTTCTGAGCAGTGAGAGTGTATGGGGAATGCCAACATTTGGCCAGGGTGCTTTTCCGTGGAAGCAAGTCATTGGAGACTGATGATATTTCAATGACATGCTGTTTACAAATGCAGTTACACAGACTGAGAAGATGGAAGGTCTACAACATTACAATAGTACTTTAGTAGACTCCACTTCTCCATCAACTCTTTAGGGGAATACTATAATTGGATTCCTTGCAGGAAACAATGTCTTTTTTTTCGTTTATGACACACAGACTTCCTTTCTGTTTTAAGGCTCTTCCCTGACTTGATAGGACAAAAGAATGAGTAACCTTTCATGCAGGTAACATCACAACAGAAATGTATGCTTCCTGGTTCTTACCTCACTCTCAGTCAGTACATTCCTTAGGTATGATAGAGAGGCCTCCCATTTACTGATTTAGTAATGCTAATCTAGGTTAACAATTTGAATAATTTTAGCAATCTTTTTTCAGTATCAGAAATCTTTGTAGGCTTGGAGGATATTAGAGAGATCATTTAGACTGCCTTCCCCCCAGTCTCAGTCCTATATGTCTGGGCTGGTATATAAAACTAAGCCATGGTTTATTAATGAAACCCCAATTGGCTGGATTTATGCAACATCCTCAGTCAACTTCCAACAAGGCACATAATGACATATGTTGGCACTAGATTATTTCCACATTCCACATCCCCACTTTAAGAAGTACAATAGCCTTCTTCAGGAGTTGGACATTTCTTACCATGCAGGGCAGAGGTGGAAGTTTGAACCTAGTTAGAATAGGCACTAACTGAATGTTCAACTATTGAAATAAAGGTAGTCCTCAACTTATGACCACAATAAGAGCTGTAAAATTCATCATTAAGTGGTGCGGTTGTTAAGCGAGACATCACATGACCATGACTTGCAACGTTCCCTGCCAGATTCCTCAATGACTTAGCTTGTCAGAAGCCAACTGGGAAGGTCGCAAATGGTGATCATGTAACTGCAGGATGCTGCAGCCATCGTAAATGCACGATGGTTGCCAAGCACCCGAATCACAATTGCGTGACTGCGGTACACTACGACAGTCATAATTGTGAGGACCAGTCATAAGTCACTTTTTTCAGCACTGTCATAACTTCAAACAGTTGCTAAACTAACAGTCATAAGTCAAGGACTACCTGTAACTCTTTCTGTTTCACCACATACTAGCCATATGAAAGTGTGATGGAATGGAATTATGAAGGCCAGGCTCGGGGAGAAAAACATAACAGCCGGAGGAGCGTGGGAGATACAAGAGGATGAGACCGGCACCTCCCTGAGGAATTCACAATGTTGTGGCTGGCTGACTTGGGAACTGGGGTTTCAGTCTGGGAAGATTCTTGCTAAAGGTTGTAGCTAATAAACATAGCTGAACTGAATTTGTATTGTCTCTTGGAGTTCCATGTCAGGCCTAGCCCAAGGAACTCCAAGAGACAATGCAAATTCAGTTCAGCTATGTTTATTAGCTACAACCTCTAGCAAGAATCTTCCCAGACTGAAACCCCAGTTCCCAAGTCAGCCAGCCACAACATTGTGAATTCCTCAGGGAGGTGCCGGTCTCATCCTCTTGTGTCTCCCATGTTCCTCCAGCAAGCTAAGAAAATGTTTTTCTCCCTGAGCCTGGCCTTCATAATTCCATTCCATCACAGAAAGACAACATGGTAGGCTAAATCTCAGCAGGAGGCAAGTTCATAGAACCATAAAATCATAGGGTTGAAAAAGGAGTTGTCTAGCTCAGCCCTTACCCAAGGGCAGAAATTCTCAGACCATCCCAGACTGTCCAGACTTTACTTGAATCCCTCCAGCAATGAACCCTCTGTGGCTCTAGGAGGCAGGCTTTTTCACTGCTTAATAGTTCTCATAGTCAGGAAATTTCTCCTCATTTCAGTTTGGATCTCTCTCTGTAAAGCTACCACTCATTTATTCTTGCCTTGCCAGCACAACTGGAGATATAGTCTTGATTCATAGTAATGGTCCCCTTAATTCCTGCCATTTCTGATGTACTAACTGAAACCATGGGTGTCCATTATTCATGAAAGTATGTTTCCTGGATGATTTGTGTTTGTTTGTTGCACAATTATGTGATTGTGCAAATGATGCAAACTGTACCATTTGTGTCAATTTATATCATTTATGTTACATCACAATTGCCATGATTGCTCTGTGCCAAGGAAAGTTCATTGCATTGAGCCCTGTTAAATCAAGGTTTCCCTGTATTAGTTTAGTTTTTATCTTCTGTAAAGGAGCTCAAGATAATCTATATTGTATATTTTCCACCAATGTTATCCTAATCAAATCAATCTTTACTGTGGTTATAGACTGGCATAACTTTATCCCAGTAACAACTCTGTGAGGTAAGTGAGCTGAGAGAAAATGGTCAGCCCAGAATCATTTACTGTAGTTGGAAGTTGTCCAATCAATCTAGCTTAAAAGCCTAACCACTAAAACATATTGATGCTCACTAATTACTTATGCTGCAATTGTTGCTAAGTATTAAAACAACCAGACATCTTTTTCATGTGAGAAACCACACCTCTCAAAGCTCCAAATTTTGTTCCAAATCTATTTAAGAAGTAAAGACTTCTTCAGCCTCAACTCATACATTTAGTATTCTTACAAACAATATAAAAGTGGTTGTCATTGTCTTCTGGTTTTGTTTTTGTTCAGGTATTTCTCAGAATAGCTTATAGCCCCAGGATTTTCTAGTGGTATCCCATCCAAGTATTATTAAGTCCAACCCTGCTTACTGTTTTTGAGATCAGCCATAACTGTCTCTGCACTGCCACCTAGCTGGATCTAAAACTACATACCTAAGCTATAAAGTGGTAGAGGTAGTCCTCACTTACCAACCATTCGTTCAGCGATTGTTTGAAGCTACAACAGTGCTGAAAAAATAACTTTACACACATTTATGACCTTCACAGCATCCCTTAGTCAAGTGATCACCATTACAGACAGTACGCATTGTCCTGTGCCTACCCTGTGGTTTTTCTTTTTTTCCCCCTTGCAGAGCAGAGAGATTGGAGAGAAAGGGATTGCAAGAGAGTAAGCTGTTTGCTCTTCTACACATTGAAAGCAATACAATTGTGCCAGCAACCAGGGACTGGGAGCCATGGGTACGCTATGCAAACAGCTTACAGTACTCTCTTGAAATCTCTTCCTCTCCAATCTCTCTGCTCTGTGAGTAGTGAGAGGGGGAGAAAAACAGCAAGTGATTTCTCTCCTTTGTCTGACCCTTCCCCCTCCACCTTGCAGAGTGGAGAGTCATTATTTAAAAGCTAACTGCATCTAGCTGGAGTAGTGGTTGCAATACAGTTTTTAGCTAACATGATGACTACTCAGGTGGAAGGCCAATTGTTTTTGTTCTGCATAAACAGCTCTTCACAGGAAGCACATCAAGTGCACAGCTTAAGAACATTCAAAGAGCTGCACAGCAATTTCTACCAACACTCAATTATTTGATATTATTATAATAGCCTCAGCCATGTGTTTTGCTCTCTTCTTTGACCAAAAGGAAGAGATTCTTAAGCAGCAGTTGACTGTTAGGAAGGCTGGGGAAGTCCCATAAAGCTATTTTCCATTTTGGATTATATTCTAATATTTCATTGCCAAAAGAATGTAAATGGTCTCAACCACTTGTTGCCAGTTATAGTTGCTAAAACTCCACGAATTTGCTAGAGGGATGTTGGCCAGGCTATTTATTGGATTGCTGACAAGAATTAGAAGGCTTCTGGTTTAGTGGAAGCAGATTTTAACTGTGGGCTTCCTAAATTCTTTCATATTGGGAGAATATTGCTCCTCACACAAACACACGCATATACACACACCTGCACTCAAGGAGAAACATGTTTACTCTCTCAAAGAATTGCTGGTGTCATTTCCTTTTTCTAAACTAGCAAGGTATAGCTTGTCAAAATCAATAAAGCATGCAATATTTAGATCCACTGGCAGATCTGGCATTTTGAATATCTTTGTTTTTCTACTTCTACTGTTCATGATTCAGATAGTTTCTACAAACACATTTAGGACAACTTGTTAGGAAGGGAAATCAATAAGACTTAAAAGCATTTCATTTTCTATATGTTGCTTCCATTTAACAAGGCAGAACCACAGGCAGCTGTCAAAGAGGTCCCAGGAGTTGTGACCTGGGAGTTGGGCTAGGAAACCAGAGCTGAAGAACCAGCAAGGAAACAGAATTGAGGAACAAGTCAAACCAGGACATTTCACTCTAAATCACATTTAACACAGAAAGTTCTTCCTGTCCAGCAGGAAAATTTTATTAGCTCTAGTCTTTTGTTTATTTATTCTGACTTATATCGTTGCCCCTCTCACCACAGCAACTCTGGGCAGCAAACAAGATTTAAAAATAAAACAACAGTATCAATAATTTAAATATACAACTTACAAACCCCAGGAAAAAAACCTGGCAGCAGATAATAAAACTCATAATAATGCCACATGCACACACCAGACTCCACAAACTTCCTGACCCTGTGCATGTTGCCAGCGCTTTCTAGAAGGCCAAAAGGGTTGGGGCCAATCTGACCTTGGGTGACAAGGTGTTCCAGAATACAGGCACCAAGATCAAAAAAACATACTTCTTGGGACCCACAAGGTGGCCTTCTTTAATTGACAGGACCCAAAGTATGCTCCTCCTACTATGAAGGAATGGTTGGATGAAGGCCGGGCTGGAGGAGATAAGCATTCCCTTAGCCCTCAGCACGAGCACGGGAAGTTTAAGAAGATGAGACTGGCACCACCCTAAGGAATTCATGGTGTTGTGGCTTGCTGGCTTGGGAAGTTAGATTCAGTTTGGAGAGATTCTGTCTTGAGGTAGAAGCTAATAAACGCAACAGAACTGTATCTGCACTGTCTTGGGGAGATCTTTGGGCTGAACCTGACATCAATCTCTCCAGACTGAATATAACTTCCCAAGCCAGCAAGCCACAACACCGTGAATTCCTTAGGGTGGTGCCAGTCTCATCTTCTTAAACTTCCCACGCTCATGCTGAGGGCTAAGGGAATGCTTATCTCCTCCAGCCCGGCCTTCATCCAACCATTCCTTCACATCTACTGAATCTTCACGTATTTAAGCCCTATGCCATAAAGGGTTTTATAAATGATAAACAGCATCTTGAATTGCACCTGAAAGCCAGTTCAGGTTGCAAAACAAAGGTATAAAGTGTTTGAATTGAGAAACATACATATTTGCAGCTTTGGGATGTTCTTCAAGGGCAGCCCCACATACAGTATATTACAGTAGTCCATTTGGGAGGTGAGCAAGGCATGAATGACCATGTGCAGTGCTGTTGGACCAGGAAAGAGTGCAATTGTCACACAACACATAGCTATGCAAACCCTAGCCATGGCTGCCATCTGCAGCTCAAACAAGAGGTATGAGCCCAGGAGGATACCCTAATTGTGCACTGGTTCTATCTTGGGTAGTGAAACCCCATCTAGATCTGGAACATCACCAGATCTGGGGGGCCCTAAAACCCAAAGCCACCCAGTCTTGTTTAGCAGACTCATTAGCCAGCTAAAGTGGGTGATGCCCAGTTCAGAGTGTGTTCAAAGGGGGTGCTTTGGTGGCTTATTATGTGGGGTATTTGCATGTCATATCAAAGATTCCTGGTAGTATTCTGAATGGCTTCTGATACAAATGGACTGGATGGACTGGAGTCAGTAGTAGCCATCCAAAGGACAAATAAGAGTAGCCTCTGAGAGACTACCTTAAGATTTTAAGACCTGATTATCTGGGGAGCTGCTTAGTTGGATATGAATCTGTCCAGATATTAAGTTCAGCAGAGGCTCCTAAAGGTGCCTGAAGGTTGGCTTCAGCATGGGCAGAGGTGTTTTCTAAATTAGGCAAAAAACGGTGTCATGTTAGCTCTCAAACTGAGAAATATCAAAGTAGTTAATCATCAGGATGTACCAACATATTGTTAAAAAAAAAAGATATACTATTTCAACAATGAAAAAGCATAGCAAGTCATACCACCACCAGTAAGACGGGGATTCTCAAACTTTTCAAACAGACTGACCTTTCTCATCACCTTGATATCACAAATTCAGGATTCTGTTCTAAATAATATAAATTCAATAATATAAATTCACCCCTTGAGAAATGCAGTTTGGAATTTAAGACTGAGAGAAAACGCATTTAATGTAAGAATTCCCTTTCAGATGGATGGCATTTCTTGATGATAAAATGTTAGAGAATTTGGTCCAGGTTGTTTTACTCACAGAAATGAGGACATAAGGAGAAATAGTTGAATATCCCTCTTGAGTGACAATGATGAAAGCATGAATGTATACAGATAATTTTTCCTTAATTTCCCCTGCTGCTTTTTAATATTGCTGATAAAAGTACACAATTAGGTAATTAAAACAATTTTAAAAGCTTTGCTAGTTAAGAAGCATCAGCTGCAATCCTAAACTAACTGGCCAGATTCTCCCTTAGAACTGGGTTGATGTAATATGCATTTGTGCCAAGAACTAAATAGGCATAAGTACATATAACATTTGGGAAAAATTTTCAGTCATAAATGCACATCAAGTTCTATTAAAAATGAATAATAGAAATTAAAATTTCATTCAGTACTTAAGTCCCAGTATTTTCATAAACATTAGTGCTAAGATATTTTTCCCCAGTTTTCCTGGACAAGCTGGTGTCTAGAATGTCCAGGGAGCCATCCTATAAAGGCTCTCATTTTGTCCAAGCACATCAGAAATTGTCCAGTTTATGTCAGAAGTCCTTTATACTTTCCTTCTTGCCCTGCTCAGAGAAGCAGAAGAAATGCAAGATTTTGGCCGAGCTGTTGTATGTTTGGCAGGTTCTTACAAACCACAACAAACTGATTAGATTGACACTCCTAGAAAAAGAAGTGTACTGAGGTAGGCAAGCATATGTACATGCAAAAGTTTGGGAGAAATTCTCATCCACGCACATCAAGTTTGATTAAAAAGAAATCAATAGAAGTTAAGTTTTTCCTTAGGCGTTTCAGTCCCACTATTTTTAATACAATTAAACCTTTTAGTGGGGGCGGGGGGGTGTCCCTTTGAGTAAGTGTGGACTTCTGGCAACTCCCTGGACAAGTCCCTGCAGTTTTCTTGGCAAGATTTTGGAAGTGGTTTGCCCTTGCCTCCTTCCTGGGAATGAGAGAGAGTGGCAGGCCCAAGGTCACCCAGCTGGCTTTGTGCCTAAGGTGGGACTAGAACACAAGGTCTCCCAGTTCCTAGCCTGATGCCTTAATCGCTACACCAAACTGGCTCTCTAGAGCTAAAATATAAATTCAATTTTTTCCCCCACTCTACCTAGACAAGCTGGCTATCACTCTGTTTGCAAAGACTGGAGCATGATGCTGTTAGGCTCTGACTTTGCCTGTGTGTGCAAAGCCCTATCAGATGCCCTCTTGACTTTCTTTTCCACTCTGCCCAGATAAGCCAACCTCTTTAGGCACAGCTTGAAAAAATGTGAGGTGTAAGCATTTTATTTATTTATTTATTTATCTATTTATTTATCTATCAATCAATCAAACTTATCCCCGCCCATCTCTCCCCAATCGGGGACTCTGGGCGGCTTTAATGCATATGACAATTTAACAATCTGTTCTCATTAACTGGACTGAACTGCATAGATGACAAGTCTGCATTCAGGGCAACGGCATTTCCCATCACCAGCAGCCATTTGCATATTCTGTCTTGTTGAGCCTCGATCTACCATAGAGCTGGAAATAAATTTTCTAGTTTCAGCAGCATGAATTCTCCTGCTACATAGAACAGTGGTGACAGTTAACTGTAATTCTCCCTGACAAAATAATTCTAGAGGCCAAGCCTATTTCAGAACAGCACTTTCACACGTTCATTCATTTTCATTTAGAATAATTAACAGCTGTATCAACAGCGAAAAATAAGTTTATCTTCTTACCTGAACTGACCACAATGAATTTCAAAGACAAATACAGTTGCAATAAAAATTATTTATCTTATTTTGCTAAATGTATATCCCACTTTTCCTCCAGCAGTTGAAGTATGAAAGGTCAAGATTTGTTTCAAGACATCACAACGTATATTTCATCATTTATTTTTTGTCATCATGATTTGTACTGGACACCTATGCATATCACTTCAACCACTAGATGTATCTTTAATTGAGCTTTCTTGTTTGCATGGGCATAAGTATATTCATACATTATCATTCATTTGTAACTTCCTTATATTTTCCAACCACTTCTACTATATAATTTCTTTCCAAAGAAAATCCATTAGGCAGGGGAAAAAAAATGGATCAACCCCAGTATGCCTTTAATTACTAGTCCTGGAAGCCTGCTATCTTTCTACATCCTACTTTTGCTCACATTAACACTCTGAATTTTTAAATTATTACTGGTGATCAGTTGTACAGTCACTTCTGATTCTTCATGATCTGACAGACATCATGTAGCTAAGATTGTCAGAAACTGTTTCTCTCAGTTCTTATAATATAAGCTCGTGCTTGTACCATGAGTGATAATTTTACGTCATAGATTTACCATAATCCCTTTAATAGTATTTTGGAAATAGAAATGAAGGACAAGGTATTATTTGATACTGGTGGTGAATGAGACTGAACTTTGTTTTATATGGGTTTTTTTTTTGTCTATATGTCTATAGTCTTAACTGTTTAGAAATTGCATAAAATATGTGAAACTTTCTCTGCCATGTTCCAAAATATTTTGTATGTATCAGAAAATGTATGTATAAGATAAAAAGTTGATTGTTCTATGGTGTCTCAATTTGTTTTCTCAGCATGGTTGGGCCTGGTCTATGGGACAGGATATAAATTGGATTACGAGACTTTTTTATTAGTCTTATGTTATCATCATGTGTTGACTGATGCTTCTGCCTGGCTAAAATGAGACACTGTCAGGAACAATGTCAACATTAGCAGGAGATGACAAGATTATCAGAAATTCTTGAATAACAATTGTTACTACCTTCTTTTCTGTTATTATTGCTGTGCTTTTGTTCATATTGCTGGAAAAACATAGAGATGAAAAACTTTATTGTGGTCGTTAACCAGCACAATGGAAGAACATAGAATATCATCACAATGTAAACTCCAGCTTACTGGTCTGTAGAAACGTTCATCTGTCCTTTAGATTACTCTATAGGAACTTGCTTTCCCAACAATTGGAGCCTTTCCATCTGAATTTTTCACTCAGATTCCCAATTTTTCTCCATAGGGTCAGTAAATCCTTTTTGCCTAATCTTTAGTTAGGAAAGGATCCTAGAGTAGAAACAAATCAAAAGGAAAAGGAAGTAAATGAAAACAATGTAGTATCAACTACAATTCTGGTATTGTTTGGGAAATGCTAAAATGATTCAAATGGATTATGACAGTAACCTGGAAATCCATTATAGAGTCTTCTGCTCATAGCTTAAGCTTAAAGGCCTTTCATGACGCCTTGAAAACCTGGTTTCATTATGAAGCCTGCAGCCCTGACTATGTCACTGAATCTGTATCATGGTTGTGCTACTTGTTGTTATTGGTTATTTTTTCTCAGCTGCTATTGATTGATTATGTGCCATCAAATCATTTTTGACTCCTAGCAAGCATAGGTAACATAGATAAATTTTATCCATGACAATCTACCCTAACCTTTCAGGTTAGGTCTTTCTTTCAGGTCTCCCAATGGTGCATTCATCACCATGGTACAGTAACTAAGTCCATCCACCTTGCTGCTGGTCATCCTCTTCTCTTTCTTTTCACTTTTCCCAGCATTAGAGCCTTCTTCAGAGACTTAGGTCTTTGCATAATATGTACAAAGTAACATAATTTGAGCCTGGTCATTTGTGCCAACTCTAGGTTGATTTGTTCAATGATCCGTCAGTTTGTTTTCTTGCCTGTCCATGGTATTCTCAGGAGTCTTCTCCAAAACCGAAGTTCACATGTATCAATATTTTTTTATTCTGCTTTTTAAAGTCTAACTTTTGCTTCTGTAGAGTGTCACAGGGAATACCATGGCTTGCACAATTCTGATCTTTGTAGGTATAGACAGATCACAGCATTTGAATATCTTTTCCAAGGACTTCATGGCTGCTCTACCAAGTGCTAGTCTGTGGTGTATTTCTTGACTGCTTGTTCCTTTACTGTTGATAGTTGATCCTAAAAAGTAGAAGGTATCCACCACTTCAATTGTCAGTTCTAAGGCTGGTTGTTCTACCTGTTGTCATTTTGTGATTTTTATCTTGCTTTTAAGTATTGTTATCCACCCAGAGTAATGAATTTGAGACAAGTGGCCATAGAAAATGAATGAATAGATTAATAATTGTGAAAGAAATGCAAAATATGAATGAGAAACAGTGCTGTTGTAGCTTTAGGCAAGGTAAAGCAGTTTAAGAATGACAAATGTTCCTTATGTAATATATTATTTATTACCATTTGTACTTGCAATTTCATATTATTCACCACTCAAAATGGCAGGAATCATTTGGGATTTCTTCCCCTACCACCATTTTTTGGGGGGGGGGGGGGTCATTTCTAGATTGAAGTAATCATCTAAGAAAAAGTGGTCAGTCAAGTATGAATCCAAACAATGAGTCCCTTAAGTAATTCTTAATATATTGAAGCATCTAAAATGGTTCTAAAATGGAACTTGATTTTACAAGTTTCCAAGAACTTTTGAATTATTACACAAAGTGAATGCTAGATTTCAAAATGGTTTAGACTTCTGTAATCATTCTGCAGTGTGGGCTTTTTAAATCTCTACCATTTACTTATTTTAATGAATTTATCATCCATCATTCTTCAGGGAGTTCTCAGCAGTCTGTGCTGACCACAGCCTTACTTAACTTTAAGAAGGTTGTTGCAGCATTGCATGATATTTGGGGTGATATCCTGGCTAAAACTGGAATGTGTACAAAAAACATCAATTCATGAGCACAAATTGCAACTTGGCATGCCACTGCTGGCTTAAATTAGTGGTTTGAACTTAAGCTTTTAATGGTAAATTATTCAGATACTCTTTTCTCCAATTGAACAGTGAAAGTGAAAGAGCTTACAATTTTTTTTTTTTAATACAGTATCTAAGTGCCTTTGTGAAAGCTGGTGTCAAATGTTGGGACAAACACAACCACTTTCTTAATCTACTTTTGTCAGATTGTTGTGATTCCAGAATTCCTAATAAGAGCTAAGCTCTGTTTGGAATACAGGTAGTCCCCAGCTTAAAAACAAGTTCCATTCCCAAGGTCTGTCCTTAAGTCAAATTTGTATATAAGTCGGAACAGTATTATTGTATAATACTGTGTAAGTAGTATAGGGTAATGAACTCGAACCATTGTGTATTTAACTTGAATCATTGTGTATTTAACTCAAATTTTGCTACAATAGACTCTGTTCTTAACTATAGGTCATCAGTAACCTGAGCGTTCTTAACCCAGGTACTACCTATAGTAATCTTGGCATCGAGACCATGTGGTTTCAACTATCCAATTACACCTAGTTTCATCCATAGGCTGTTTGTATCTAATACTGTTGCTAAATGTATTCTGGGGACTTGAGAGCTTTGCCTCATTTCAAATTCATAAGCCAAAGTTGCATCTGAATGTAGCTTATGTTCACACTCTTTGTCTAGCTGTCCATAATGAAAAACCTGTCATTTACATTCCCATTCCCATGAGAAAGTATTATAATTGCTTATACTCTTTTAAAATTTTTCTTCCTTTATAAACCTCTATCATTCTTTGCGCCACCATTTCTTCCTTCAATTATTACAACATTCAAGTTTTTTCTTGAAAAGGCTAGCAAAGTCTGCTCTGCCATTTCTAAAGAATAGAAATACAGCCTCAAGACATACAGTATGTCCACATGCACCACTGAAGGCTTAATGAAGACTCCAGTGCCTCACAAAAGTTGCTACCATACAATAGTTTTTAAGGGAAAAATGATTATGTGAAGAATAATTATACTAATGATAATAAAATTGTCTCTCAGAGGATCTCTGTGACCCTTGGCCCAAAATATGGTACAGTGGTACCTCGGGTTCACGAACGCTTCTATTCACGAACAATTCGGTTCATGAACAGCTCCGGTCGCAAAATTTTGCCTCCGTTTGCGAACGCTGGATCGGGTTACGAACAGGATCCGCAGCCATTTTCCCTCCCGTGACACGTGGTTGCGGCTTCCTGTAGGGAGGGGGACTCTCCCTCCAAGCAGTAATTGCCTCCCCACCCACCTTCCTGTCCTCCATGCCAGAAGTCACGTTGAGCAAGGTTAGCTTTCTCTCTCTTCATACTGTACTTTGTGTCATATTTTTGCGATTTAAAAAAAAACAAACATATGGTTCAGAATGGATTAACCGTAATTACATTGAACGTTATAGGGAAATTTGATTCGGGACGCGATCAAAAATTGGTTGGCGACCAAATTCGTAGGGGTCAGAACGGATTAACCGTATTTACATTGAACCTTATGGGAAAATTTGATTTGGTTCATGACCAATTCGATTCGCGACCAGAGTCGCGGAACGAATTAAGTTCGTGAACCGAGGTACCACTGTATATCCCTACCATAGTTTCTTATTTCATTCCTTACTTGGTAAACACTAACACCTTCAATCTCCATCTTACTAAGAGTTAGGATCCATATAAATAATATAACAGTCCATGTGTGCTCTGTTATATCTGTCAATATAAAAATAAAATTTACAGTTTTCAGTGGGAATGGTTATTTGAGTGATTTCTTCCTCATTTTAGAAGTAACTATTCCCCACATAGTGACATTCAGTGAATAAATGTGATATGCGTGCAGCACATCTCTGGAAAAGATCCTTTGTTCCTGCATCCATCTCTACATGTGTTAGCATGTGATTTCACACATGTGGGGCAATAGAGGACACACTGTCAGAACCTGGTGATGGCTGCTGCAATCAAAATAGTTCTGACCCATGCTGCTACATTAGTGTCAGGTCTTGAATAGCGTACAGCAGGGTTTCTCAACCTTGGCAACTTTAAGATGTCACATTCAGCCTGGCTCAGCACACACCATTCAAGCTAGCCGCCATTCCGCCTAGCTAATTTCAAACGCGCCTGGTCAGCTTCCTTGCCTCAGGCGCAGGCAATCGAAAGAGGAAGCGCTAAACCACAAGCAAACAGCTGACAGGTGGCAGCAATCAGCCCGCGGCAGGAATCAATTACTTTGTAACAAGCGGGACTTCCCCCAGCCGCCGCAGGCTAGCAGCCGACAATAGAAACAAAGAGCCCCGCAGCTCAAGCCGCGATCAGCCGCCCATCAAGCGCAATCGTGAGTCAGCCTCACGGGACCTGCCATGCAAGCAAGACAGCCGAAAACAAAGGACCCTGGCTGAACCTGCCATCGGCCCGAGGTGGGGAGAGCCGGGGGCAAGGGGCGAGCCAAGGATGGGCAAAGGCAGGCAGGGGCGGGCAGGGATGGTCAGCTGGCAGGACTTGCTAAGCACGGGAAACAGAGAGACTATAAAATGCTATGTAACCTGTGCCAAGCCAACCCTTGCTTTGTTTGTAACCACCTGCATTACACCTGAGTAAATTGCTTTCGTACGAGCCTGCGTCTCACGGAGTCTTTATTCAGCGATGAATGCGGCAACTCTTACATAAGACATGTGGACTTCAACTCCCAGAATTCAGGGTTAAGGAACTCTGGTGTACAGTATCAGCATATCAGCATAATATCAATAATGAATTTGTTCTGAAAAAGCAAGCATATCCCTATACTTCTAAGTACAAATAGCCAATCATAGAATGTTCATCTTCATTCATTCTTTTCCTACCAACTAAACCATAGCTTATCTCAAAAACTACCCAACGGGGGTGGGGGTGGGCAGAATGCTTTCTTTTCAACAGGTGGCATAATGCTTTTGAATGCTCAACCATTCTCAAAATACTTCAAATGTTTTTAAATGTTGCCTTCAGTAATAATGAAAACCCAGAAAGGTGATTCCCAAGGGACATTAACCCTGTGAAACAAATCAGTTTAATTAGCTACACCTAATCGGAACCTCTGATAACTTTTAGCTAGAAGGGTTGTCAAAGCGCATAAATTTAATACATTATACAGCTCTAGCCTCTTCTCAAGGAGAACAAAAGGCAGACTGAAATTGAATTCCATCGGTTTTTTCATTTTCTCTCCTTACCTGTACTTCTTCAGAGAATAAGGGACACAAAAGAAATTGACACTTTTAACTGAGTTTAGAAAATAACCAAAGAGTCATCTGAAGGACACCTCAAGATGATGCAACTCTATTACTGAAGCAAAGTGGGACTGATCCTCTAACTAATTTAGTTGGAAGATGTTGTACAATCTATGTAAAAACTGTTTTGTATTTACTGAAAAGTAGAATATGCTTGTGGGACATAGATATTTAATGATATGCATTTTTCCAGGGCATGCAGTAGAAATTACTTTATATGAACAAGCAACACTCACATTAAGAATTCATATATAAATACGTCTGCTCAGAAGAAATCCCTAGAAAGTTAAATGAGGCTAACTCTCAAGCCAATATGCAAAGGACTGCAGCTTGAATGGTTCATTTTCTAGTCCTCAAGATCATACTCTCAGAATCATAACAAATCATTTCAGAATTCATCACACCACTAGTTTTTCATACATTAATGTTCCAGAACATTGTTTTTAATCCTAGTCTCTTCCTTCTAGCAAATTTTAAAGATTTCCACTGGTTTTAACAATTAATTCCTTTTTTAGATAATGAACAGTAGGCAAAGTTCCTGTTTTATAACAGATGTTTGTCATTCTGCTTGACAACTTGCTTTTAAAACATGGCTCTTTGTATCCAAACAATGCATTGGCTCTGACTCAGAATAAGTCACAAGCAGAAATGAGGCCATTATTCAAAGGAAGCAGCAACAATGATGATTAAGTCCTGACATTCTTAGCAACAACAACAACAAAACAAAAAGCTAAAAGGCGGAAGGGGAAAGGAAATGGAAAAGAGACACAGAAATCAGTGACCATATTAGCTTTTTGTGGTACAATGTAACTTTTCCCTATAACTGTTCTCCAGATATGTTGGCCTAAAAACTCCATCTTCCCTAGCAATAAAGTAATTTTATTCATTCATTCATTCATTCATTCATTCATTTGTTTCATTCATTCAATTTATATAGCTGCCCATCACATTTTTATGTGACTGTAGGCAGCTTACATAAAACAAAAAAAAATACAGAAAATACACAATATAAAAACAAATAAAAATAGAAACACATAGCAGCCAGGCATAATCTAATCTATCATCCATGCAACCAGGAGACAGGCTCTAACCCACATCCAGGGCCCCAAGTTTGGGCATAAAGCCAAGTTTTCAAGGCCTTATGAAAGGCCAACAGGGATGGAGCCAATCTAATCTCAGGGGCAATGATGTTCCAAAGGGCTGGTGCCATGGTAGACAAGGGTCTCCTTCTGGGCCCCACCAGCCGACACTCCCTAGCCAACAGTACCTGGAGCATGCCCTTTGTGCTGGATTGGGTAGGACAGGTAGAGACAATTGAGGAGAGACAGTCCTGTAAGTAACCCGGTCCTAATCCATGAAGAGCTTTAAAGGTGACAACCAGTACCTTGAATTGCAGCCAGAAGCATGCGGGAAGGCAATGCAGCTCTCAGAGCAGTGGTGTCACATGTGCCGAGTAACTGGCACCAGTAACTGCCTGCATCACTGCATTTTGCACCAGTTGAAGCTTCCAAATACTCTTCTAGAGCAGCCCCATGTAAAGTGCATTGCTGTAGTCCAATCTGGAGGTCACAAAGGCATGAGTGACCATGAGCAGGGCCCCCTGGTCCAGGAAGAGGTACAACTAATGCATAGCCCTAAGCTGTGCAAAGGCCCTCCTATCCATGGCTGCCACCTGCTCTTTGAACAGGAGCTGTGAGTCCAGGAGGACCCCCAGATTGCACGCTATGTCTGTCTGGGGCAGTGTCATTCCATCCAAAACCAAAGATGGAAGATCCCAGGAATCAGGACTCCAAAAACTCAGAGCCACTTGGTCTTGCTTGGGTTGAGCTGAAGCCTCTTGCGCCCCATCCAAGCACCCACAGCTTGATTATTATTTGATTTATTTTCAGGAATCCTTTTAGAGAGACAACAACTACTTAATTAGTTCTGTGAAGTGGACAACAAAATGTGACAATAAGAGACAAACCCAAGTCACATTAATTCATAAAATCCATAAAAATATAATGCAGAAGATGCAATACTAAACTATATAAAAGAGATAACCTATATATTGAAAAGAAATGAGGTAGCATGTCTAGATTTGACAGATCTTTTATTCTAGCTATGATTTGAAGAACTACTTTATTCAGGCCCAGTTAGATTTTTGTTTGTCACTTCACAATCTACTTCTGAAAGTCATGTAAAATTCAAAAGTGACTTCCCATATGGTGGGAGCAGCTGTTAATCAAGAGGACTAAGCACAGAGATCCAATTGAGCAGAGCAATGGTTTAGATTCTGACTAGTTAAGGTAAGGTAAAGTACATTATTCTGGTCACTGACCAGCTTTAAATAACATAAGACATAAAAATAAAATGTGATTAAAGATAAAATAAGATAAATAGAGCAAAACAGAAATTGATAAATTGAACAGCCAACACAGGTGAAATTTTTAAAATTCAGATAAAACCCCTTTGGACACTGGAGTTATAAACACTAGGGCTTCAGTGAAAAGGACATTGTAACGGATAACAGAAACAGATAAACAGAAACCAGAAAGAGATAAACAGTTAACCATTTTAGTTATTATTAAACTTTGAACAAGTTTAATCAAATCAGTCTGTTCCTAGTGAGATCATGCTGCATCTTGCTGGCTATTAAACAGTACTTGGCAACATTATAGGAAAATGAATCACTCTGATTAGCTAAAAGATAATTGAGATAAAAAGAGTCAGTATGGCCTGGTATAATTACATTAATAAAGGTGTAATAAATTTATGTCACAGATTTTGATAGGAGTGACAGTAAAGAAGCAAGCAGGCTGTTGTTTCAATAGTTCAGTAGACTTAAAATGACAAAGGCATTCATTGTATGGGATATTCTGGAATCTCCTTCCAAAACCACAGTTTGCAGGGCATTACAACATGAAAGCCTCAGAGTTCTTTAGAATTTGGGTATGGTGATCAGATTAAGATAACTAGCAGACTTATGAATGGTAACTTTGTTACTTAAAACAGTAGGAATTAAGCTGCATATCAAATATTCTTCATCTAGGCTTCTTCTTGGCCACATCATACCCCCTTGTTATTAACTTGTGAGGAGAAAAGCAATAGTAGCTTCTCCCTGCAACTTTTTTTTCGTTTTGAGATAGATGGATCATCTAACACATATAGGGCTAAGCCTATAGGGAAAGTAAAAAACTGGGGAGTCTTTGGGGTTCTCTGAGCTTGGTTGTTTTCTTGCTAGACGGGAGTGAGATTTGTTCTCTGTTTATATACAGTAGCTTGCCCTGTCAGTGTTGGTGGAGGAGTTGTTTTCTCCTTGGTAGTTTCTTGATTAGGCTGTTGTTTACTGTTTGATTGTTTGTGTGAGTTGGTAGTCCCTTGATCAGGGTATTGTTTACTGCTTGATTGTTTGTCTGGTGTTAATCCTGGTGTTAATCCCTGCTTATCTGGGTGTTGATTGCTGGTGAGGTGGTGTTCTGGTCTTTTTGTTTCCTTCTTAGCTTTTTTATTGTCTCTTTTGAATGGTGTGTAAATGTGGTTCATCTCTATGTGTTTGTTAATGTCTGATTTGTCTGAATACCAAGCTTTCAGGAATTCCCTAGCATTTTTGCATTTAGCTTGGTCTAGGATGCTCACAGTTCCCAGTTAAAACTATAGTTGAGTCCATTTGTTGTGAGATTAAGGAGTTTTCATCGTGTCTTCTGACTGCTAGTTGGTGTTCATGGATGCGCTCTGTTAGACTTCTGCCTGTCTGTCCTACACAGTGGCTGTTACAGTCCTTACACTGTATGTTGTAGACGGCTCCTGTTTTTTCTTCTTGGGCTACTGACTCTTGGTTTACTTAAGATGTTTTGGAGGGCTTTAGTTGGCTTGTGTGCTACAGTGATGCCATATAGTTGTAATAGCCTGTTGATTGTTTCTGAGCTGTTTCTGATGTATGACAGTGGTATCCTTTTCATAGCTTGTGTTGGTGGTGCTTTAGTGGGTTGAGCACTCAGGCACTTTTTGATAAATTTGCATGGGTATCCATTTTGTTGGAAGATGTTATATAAGTGGTCTGTTTCCTTTTTCTGCTGTTCTGGGTTGCTGCAGTGCGTTTGTGCTCATCTGAATAACATTCTTATACAGCTCTTCTTGTGGGAGGTTGGGTTGTTAGTGTGAGGTTCAGCCGGCACGGCACTGCTAGGAAACCCAGCCAGCCATGCTGAGCCAATTCTACCGCCTGCTCGCAAGCTGGGGAAAAAGAGGAAGTGAGAGCCGCGGCTGATTAATGGGCCACCTGCACCCACTTAACAAGGAAACCGCAGAGTGGATGTTTTGTATCCACTCTGATGAGCGGCACGCACCGAGACAAAGGGCAAAGCCACGGGCTGCGGGAAGGCGATCACCGCGCAATCGAGAAAACCCCAGCTTTGTGCGCAACAGAAAGGACCCCGAGGAAACAAGACCATGCCAAAGGGGCAGAGCAATCTAGGGACAATGGGAAACTGGCTGAACCTGCCATTGGGAACATTAAGGGGGATTATTGGGGTATCAATAATCCGTAACATGTAACTTGACGACGGGGCGAAACACGGGAAGGGGAGAGCTATAAATTATACCACGAAATGTGCCAAGCCACTCCTGGCTTTGTTTGTAATTGTTGCATTACACTTGAGTAAACCTCTTTGTTGAACACACGTGTCACAGGAGTTTCTCTTGACGAACGGGGCATTCCTTACATAAAGCCAAGACTCACCATTGAGTGCTACCCAGTACGCACCAAGGAGTGCTCACCTTCTTTCCCTGCAGCCAGACCGGAGAGGAACCGATCAACGGCACCAGGAGATGGCCAGCGACAGGGAAACCGCTAGCCAAAGGGGCAACCAGAAGCCCGGATCCAAAGGCATGGTGGCAGGACCGGTCCAGTGCGAAGGGCACATGGACGCAGCCAAGAGGGCACCGGAGGGCAGGTGGTCGTTTAGCGGGGGCGAGGGCCCCAATGGGTCACCAGGATGGGGGTTCACGACGAATCATGACTTGGGACCCAAGACCCAGGAGCTGGAGGAACGACTCACCTGACTGGAGGCCAAGATCGAGCAGCGGATGGATGCGTTCCAAGGGATGCTGCAGACCAGGCAGAGGAGCAGGTGAAGGAGGAATCAGGCGATGCCAGCAGCGGTGAGGGCACGAGGTCAAGGAGCCGCACAGAGCCCAGACCAGAGGTCGCGCAGACGAGGCCAGTCCCAAGTGAGAGGAGAGGACCCACAACCACGGCCAGTTCGCAGGGCACCAGGCGGGTACTTGGCGGTGGAATGGAGCCAGAGGGGTCAACGGGACGTGAGGCCACCTGGAGCAGCGGCGAGAGGTCCAGGAGCCAGGAACCGGAGGAGTGGCTGGACTGGCTGGAAGGCGACCTCCACCAGCGGACGACAGCTGTACTGGGCATGCAGCAGGCATTGCGTGGCGGACCCAGAGCTCCAGCTGTGGCAGCCACAGAGGGCGGCGTGGAGACCAGGCTGGCAGTGGGGGTCAGCCTGACAGGAAGCGCGATGGAGAATCGGCGGCCAGCAGAGGCACCCCAGTTCAGGAGCTCGAGGAGCGAGCTCTCAGGGAGTCTCGAGCAACTAACCTATTCCCGTATGCAGGACAGGCTTCACTTGGAGATCCAGGGGAGAGCACCCAGCTGGGATGACCCGGAGACTCTCACGGAGTGGAGCTGGCTGACGGAGATGGTGGAAGATGCTGGGGACCAGGGAAACCGAGAGACTCGAGCCCTGATACCAACCATGGCCAGTCACAACGAGGCGGTGCTGGAGGCAAGGCTCAAGAGCAGACGGTGGAGATTTGAGGTCGGAGAGGCTCAGCAGACTGCGGGCACTTGCCACCGTTCTGGAGGAAAGGGGCATCAGATGGTGCAGTGCCCCTCGAGGCAGGGGACCCCGACGCACTGCACGGAGGGCGGGGGCCGGCAATTTCCAGCTACAAGAAACCCCGACCAATCCCGGAAGGAGGCAGCAGCTCGCGGAGCAGCATGCAGCAGAGCTGGCTGGCTCATGAGGAAGTCCGGCTCCGTGAGGAGGGGAGAGCAAGCCAGCAGAAGATGACGGCCGGCAACGCTGAGGCACACCCCGAAACAGCCAACAGAGTGGCAGTATGAGGACCCACTGGAAGGCAGAGACTGCTCACCCATGAGGGTCAGGGTCCACCTCAAGGGGGTGAGATTGGAAGCAGAGGCGAACGTCGAGGCCCTGCTGGGCTCGGGATGCACCCGCTGCCTGATCCACCCAGTACTGGCATCCGTGCTGGGGCTCAAAGTGAGGAGGCTCTGGGAGCCCATTGCATTTAGCCAGTTGGATGGATCGATGGCGGGGGGGGGGGGGGGCGCAGTATTGCACTGAGCCGGTCGGCATGACAGTCGGGACCAATCGGGAAGAGCTATGCTTGGTAGTTACCCCGGTGGCCGACCACGCACTAGTGCTGGGACTGGCATGGCTTATACGCCAGAACCCGCACATCGACTGGGAGTCCAAGACGGTGCAGTTTGGCAGCACCACTGGGCAAACAGGGTCGAGCCGCAGAGGAGACACGAGAGCAGAGGACCCCATGGAGCTCGAGGGGGTGGCGGCTGCAGGACAGAGAGCCAAGGGTTAGCAAGCTGCAGTGGCGATGGCAGCAGGGCCCAGGCAACCAACCACATGCGAGGCGAGGACAAGGACGGCGCCAGGGCCGACCGGCAGACGAGTGGGGGTGGCAAGTGCATGAGAGGGGGCGGCAGCCGCAGAGATGGTGTGTTTCGGTGGCGATACTGGGCAGACGGGGTCGAGCCGCGGAGGAGACGCAAAAGCAGAGGACCCCATGGAGCTCGTGGAGTTGGCGGCCATGGGATGGAAAGCCGAGAGACGGCAAGCTGCAGTGGCGACGGCAGCACATCCCAGGCAACCAATCGCCTGGGAGGCAAGGATGAGGGCGGCGCCGGGGGCGACCAGCAAACGAGAGGGGGTGGCAGCTGCAGAGATGGTGGTGATCCTGGGGGCCTCCGAGGTGGCCGTGACCCCGGTGGCACCGGCAGCGAGAGGCCCCAGCCCAGCAGCAGGATGGGCGATGACAGCTGTGGAGACGGTGGCAAGGTTGAAGACCGCCGAGGTGGTGGCAGCACTGGCGGCGAGAGGCCCCAGCCCAGCAACGGGGTGGGAGAGGGCAGCCGCGGAGACGGTGATGAGCTCGGGGACCGCCAAGGTGGTGGCGGCATCAACGAGAGGCCCCAGCCCTGTGACAGCGCAGGCGACGGCAGCAGCGGGGGTGGCGGTGATGAGAACCAATGGCCCTGCAGTCGTGCAGGCAGCGACAGCAGTGGAGAAGTCAGCGGGAGTTGAGCAGTTCGCGCTAAGTGAGAGTGGAGAAGCAGGGGGTAGACCAGGACCCTACTGCAGCCGGGAGGAGCTGGAGGGCCATAGTACCTGGCGGGAATTGCCACTGAAATCGATGGGGCCGATGACCCAGCTAGCAGTGAAGGGCGGGCTCCACACCCCAGCCGAAGAGCAGGGGAAGGAAGCAGAGCCAGAGCTGAGGCAAACCTTCACAGTAGCAGGTGAGGGAAACTCCTGGCTGGCAAGCAACAAGAACTCCTTAAAGAAACAAGGGGACTGGTGGGAGCATAAGGGGAAGCTCTACGTGCCAGAGGCTTGCCGTGAGGTGGTGCTAGGGAGAGGGCACACCAACAGGAGTACGGGACATTGCAGATTTGTTCGGATGTTCCACCTCCTGCGCACACAGTTCTGGTGGCCATCCCTCCGGAGGGATGCGAAGGAATACGTGGCCAGCTGTTCAACGTGCGCGACGACGGAGGGAGGGAAGGAGAATCATCAGGGACCCGTCCAACAAGTGAATCGGCCAGGGTAAGGCTAAAAGCCCCAGCCCAAGGAAAGGCACGCCGTTATGGCAGATGGGGGGGGGGGCAGCATCCCAGCAGCCCAATTAAGGAGGGGGACTTGTCTTCAGGGGGGCGGTATGTCAGGTTCAGCCGGCGCGGCACTGCTAGGAAACCCGGCCAGCCACGCTGAGCCAATTCTACCGCCCGCTCGCAAGCCGGGGAAAAAGAGGAAGTGAGAGCCGCGGCTGATTAATGGGCCACCTGCACCCACTTAACAAGGAAACCACAGAGTGGATGTTTTGTATCTACTCTGATGAGCTGCACGCGCCAAGACAAAGGGCAAAGCTGCGGGCTGCGGGAAGGTGATCACCGCGCAATCAAGAAAACCCCGCCTTTGCGCACAACGGAAAGGACCCCAAGGAAACAAGACCATGCCAGAGGGGCAGAGCAATCTAGGGACAATGGGAAACTGGCTGAACCTGCCATTGGGAACATTAAGGGGGATTATTGGAGTATCGATAATCTGTAACTTATACTTTGACGACAGGGTGAAACACGGGAAGGGGAGAGCTATAAATTGTACCACAAAATGTCCCAAGCCAGTCCTGGCTTTGTTTGTAATTGTTGCGTTACGCCTGAGTAAACCTCTTTGTTGAACACACGTGTCACAGGAGTTTCTCTTGACGAACGGGGCATTCCTTACAGTTAGTTTGATAATGGAGCACTTGGTAAGTGTGGGTTGTTTTTCAATAGACTTGTGTTTCTAATTTGTCATCATTTCCTCTGCTGCTGCAGATATCCAGGAAGGGTAGTGTCTTGTTTTCTTCTTCCCTTGTGAATTTTATTCCTTTGAAGATGTTGTTGATAGTTTCATGTGTCTTCTCTAGTTGGGTGTTCCTCTGATTTGTTGGTATATTTGTCCGTCAAACTGAAAGTAGGTATTGAGGCAGAGGTTGATGAGATCCATGATTCTGGATATTTCGATCTTAGTGTATTTAGTTAGGTCATGTATTCTCTTCTAAAGTAAAAAGCTTTAGCCAAAATGTAAGCATGTTAATCCATGCACTGATAGTTCCTGACTATAATTTTTCAGACACAGACAGATAAATAGATATCTAGCTGTGATTTTGTATGTTCATGCTTCCCTTTGTTAATATTAGTATTCTAGAGGATGGGAGAAAGAACCTGTTTTTTCAGTGTTGCTGAATTTCAGATCCCAGGAATCCACATTACTGGCCATGTTCACTGAGGTAGCTGATTGCTAAAAATGAGTGAATTTATCTATTTTAAATTCTCTACTTTTCTTATTTTTGCAAATGTCCATTTTGGTTTCCACCCATTCCTCCCTTTTGTCTTCTTAAATTTGGTTCTTCCCATTCCCATACAGGTTTGTACTAAAATGTGTATGTATGTTGCATACATTTCTCAAAAAGTAGACTTTTGTTTATGATTTTGGCTATGTAGGCTGTTTTGTTTTGGTTTTTTCCCAAAAGTTACTACCCAATGCAAAACCTTTTTGGAGATTATTTTCACAAGTGTTGGTCTTTTCATGCAGCATTTTCTCTAATATAGTTCCTGTTTTATTGTCGGACTGCTGTGCAATTTGCAGAGATGTGCAAGTTGTGGAAGTTTCATATAGAACTACAAAAATACAAAATTATATAAGCTCACACTCTGACTAAACAAATCCCCTGATCACTCCTGCCTGCAACCCATTCCCACAGCTGTGCTTGTAATTGACAGATGATTAGGAATATGCTCCATCTTCCCTCCCTCCAAAAGAAGCAGAAAACCATTTTTGTCATATTTTCATCAACATGTGGCAGAGCAATGTAAAATCTTACCATAAAGCAGAAGCACCAGTTTTCAGCCCTTCAAGGTAGGCCAGGTCAAGAAACAGGACTAATAGAACTCCACTTTATTGCTGTAAGGTATAACAGAATCTTGATAGCTTGCCAGAGTTTCCCTCTGTCTCCTCTTATGCCATACCAGTGTTTTTCAACCTTAGCAGCTTTAAGATATGTGGACTTCAATTCCCAGAATTTCCCCGGCAGCTCAAAGGTCCACCTATACTTTTAAGCCAATTAATTTCACTAAATGGGACTGTGTAGAGCAGTGTTTCTCAACCTTAGCTACTTAAGATGTGTGGACCTCCAAGCCCAGAATACATGCTGGCTGGGGAATTCTGGAAGTTGGTCCACATATCTTAAAGTTGCCAAGGTTGAGAAACACTGTGCCATACAGACCAAGGCGGGGATATTTTGAATCTTTTTCTCACATTCTGTTCTTTCCCAGGACTGAGTTGTTCTTTACTTTCTCATTTATTATCTCTTTATGGTTCTGCTCATGGTTCTTGCATTCATCAGTGTCAGCTCTGAATTCCTCTACACCAGTGTTTCTCAACCTTAGCAACTTTAAGTTATGTAGACCTCAAAACAAAATTCAAAACAAGTACTTTAGTGAACTACAAGAAACCAAAAAATCCTGTATTAATGGACTGCAACACAAACTGATGCACTGAGAAGTACCAGTATGATGATACTGTACCATTTTTTTAATCTGGACCTGCTGACATTATTTTCCCTTCATCCTAAGCACTCTCCCATTCCCATTATACCATGGAGGATGGACATCAAGAGCATGGTGTACCTTTTGTTTTAGCCATAGAAAAGCCTCCTCAAGTAAAAGGAAATAAAGTGGAAAATATTTGCTTCAGTTCCACTGTTCCTAGAAAGTCACATAAGTTAAAACAATAATGTAAGCAAGCAGTCAATTAGCAAGGTCATAACACTCCTTTACCAGAATAATAGCATAGTAGAATCCATCTTACTCCAGTGCTGGAATGAACTTTGGCAGACCTACCTTTCTTTTTCATAAGTGAAGTCCATTTATGATCCATGTAATCCATGTCTCTATACTAGACATCTTCATAACAGAAACAGAAACACAAAGTAGAAGTATTCAGATCTACTACTCTGCTCAGAGTAATATCATAGTGGAAGAATCATAGCAATGCTTCACCATCCCTTGTACTATGGACCATCATCATCTATTTTCTTGGGATAGTCTTCTAACATATCAGGAGGAGTCTGGCAGCACCTTTTCCAACTAACATATTTTATTAAGAACATAAGCTTTTGTGAGCTGCAGCCCACTTCATCAGTTGCATAGATGGTTAAACTGATGTAGGATTTGAAAAGGAGATCGGCAAGGCAGAAGACAGGAGAAGAAAGGGTGGTTTTGCAGATGCAGGTTACATGCAACATGGATTACAAGTATCTCATAAATTAGCAGTTGTAATGTGTTATAAAAACCCATTGTGTTGTTAAGACCTTCTGAGATAGCCTGAAACCTTTTGATGTATATTAGTTTGGCAGTCTTTCATATAATGCTGCATAGTTTCATTGTTCTAAAATGGCAGCTTTGAAATCTGTAATGGAATATCCTGGGAGGTTAGAATGCTCTGATATTACTTTGTCTTTGTTGATGTTATACCAGCAGCACCATCACAGGACCCAAACCTTCACAGACAAGATAAGAGGCATCTTCACATGCTCTTCCTCCAATGTGATATAAGCCAGCATCTGCCAGCATTGCTCCTCTGGACTCCACATTGAACAAACAGGTCAGAGTTTGCACAAAAGAATCAATGGTGGTAAGTTTGAAATCAGGGCTCAAAACATGGCCAAAGCATTTAAGCTATCTCAGAAGGTCTTAACCAACACAATGGATTTTTAGCACATTACAACTGCTAACTGAAGAGGTCATCTCTCTCACATGTAACCTGCACTGGCATAACCACCCTTTCTTCCCCCTCCCTTTCCTCATTCCCTTTTTAAATCCTGCATCAATTTAATTATTCCATGCATCTGATGAAGTGAACTGTAGCTCATGAAAGTTTATATCTTTTAATAAAATACATTAATCAGAAAAGGTTCTACCAGATTCCTTCTGATTTTTTTCTAGAGTAGACTATGACTCTCCTTTTCAAATGTCTTCTAACATGTGTGTGTGTGTATCTCTGCCTCCCTCTCACACAAACACCCTATTAAGCTAATTAAGTTAATTATACAATATTTATTTATTTACATACATGCTACAGTTCAATTCATATGCTGCTCATTCTAACAAGGCTCAATAGCAAGACAAAACAACAACATCCCCAACGAACACCCTCATCACCCAACATCCTAGCAAGCAGGCCCTTCTCATCACCAATCCTGTCCCAAAGTTCTTGAGCAAAGCCAGAGATGTATAGCTTTCTGAAAAACCAATAGGGTGGGAACTGATCTAATTTCTGGAGGAATGCTGTTCCAAAGATGGAGGAATATGAGCTTCATTCCATGGTCCCCATAACTGAAATTCCCTAAGAGAAAGGGCCCAGAGGGAACTCATCCTTGCCAATCATACCAGGCTAGCAGATGCCACTGGGAGAAGGCAGTCTCTTAGATATCCAGGTCCTAAGCCATATGATTTACTATCAGCGTGAATTCTAGTAGTAATAGTACAATGTTGAAATTATTAACACTGTTCTCTTAATTATATTATCCATTAACTCTTTTTGCCCTTTGAACATTAATTCAATGAACGTTGCAAAATTCACAATAATATAGGGGATGCTGTACAGCCCCATGGGCTTGATGTTTTTTTTAGGACAGCAATATTGGAATATTGTCATTGTGCAGTGGGTGCCACAGAGATAGTAAGGAGGAAGCTATTTTAATTGCTTCTCTTAGCAGAAGACACAGATAAAGAATATTCTGCTTGGTAAAGCTTCAGTTCAAGTCTATGTAGAGCCAGGCTCTGATGCTGGGGCTAAGGAAAAAAAATATATCAGTATCATAGTCAAGCTAAGAAAATCAAAATATATTCTCAGGTTTTTTGAGGACTTTGTTGTTCAGTCGTTAAGTCGTGTCCGACTCTTCGTGACCCCATGAACCATATTGCGCCAGGCCTTCCTATCTTTCACTGCCTCCCTGAGTTTGCTCAATTTCATGCTCATTGCTTCAGTGATGCTATCTAGCCATCTCATCCTCTGCCGTCCTCTTCTCCTTTTGCCTTCCATCTTTCCCAGCATCAGGGTCTTTTCCAAAGAGTCCTCTCTTCACATTAGGTGACCAAAGTATCTGAGCTTGAGCTTCATTATCAATCCTTCCAATGAGCAATCAGAGTTGATTTCCTTTAAGATTGACTGGTTTGACCTCCTAGCAGTCCAGGGGACTCTTAAGAGTCTTCTCCAGCACCACAGTTCAAAGGCATCAATTCTTCGGTGTTCAGCCTTCTTTATGGTCCAGCTCTCACAGCCATACATTACTACTGGAAAAACCATAGCTTTGACTATGCGGATCTTTGTCGGCAAGGTGACGTCTCTGCTTTTTAATATGCTATCTAGGTTTGCCATAGCTTTCCTCCCAAGGAGCAAGCGTCTTTTAATTTCATGGCTGCAGTCTCCGTCTGCGGTGATCTTGGAGCCCAAATAAATGAAGTCTGTTACTGTTTCCATTTCTACCCCTTCTATTTGCCAGGGATTGATGGGTCCAGATGCCATGATCTTCGTTTTTTTAATGTTGAGTTTCAAGCCAGCTTTCGCACTCTCCTCTTTCACCCTCATCAAGAGGCTCTTTAGTTCTTCTTCACTTTCTGCCATTAGGGTGGTATCGTCTGCATATCTGAGGTTATTGATGTTTCTCCCTGCAATCTTAATTCCGGCTTGTGATTCTTCCAGCCTGGCATTTCTCATGATGTACTCTGCATATAAGTTAAATAAGCAGGGTGACAGTATACAGCCCTGTCGTACTCCTTTCCCTATTTTGAACCAATCGGTTGTTCCATGACCGGTTCTAACTGTTGCTTCTTGGCCCGCATACAGATTTCTCAGGAGACAGGTAAGGTGGTCTGGTATCCCCATCTCTTTCAGAATTTGCCACAGTTTGTTGTGATCCACACAATCAAAGGCTTTTGCATAGTCAATGAAGCAGAAGTAGATGCTTTTCTGGAACTCTCATGCTTTCTCCATGATCCAGCGAATGTTGGCAATTTGATCTCTAGTTCCTCTGCCTCTTCAAAACCCAGCTTGTACATCCGGTAGTTCTCGGTTCACGTACTGCTGAAGCCTAGCTTGTAGGATTTTGAGCATAACCTTGCTAGCATGTGAAATGAGTGCAATTGTGCGATAGTTTGAGCATTCTTTGGCATTGCCCTTCTTTGGAATTGGAACGTAAACTGACCTTTTCCAATCCCATGGCCACTGTTGCGTTTTCTTTAACATTGTCCATGGGGTTTTCTTGGCAAGGATACTGGAGTGGGTTGCCATTTCCTTCTCCAGTGGACCACATTTTGTCAGAACTCTCTGTCATGACCTGTCCGTCTTGGGTGACCCTGCACGGTATAGCTCATGGCTTCACTGAGTTACACAAGCCCCTTTGCCACGACAAGGCAGTGATCCATGAAGGGTTTTTGAGGACTAGCCTCCCTTTATCAGAATTTATTTTTAGTATCTGGATAGAGAAAATAGCAAGGGAAATTGTTCCTTTCAAGATGTCACAAAAAATCAGGCAAAAGACTACAGTGGTTTTATATGAATCAAGGAATATTCATAAAATACTTCTGAAAGAGAAACAGCATGCCTTGACAAGGAGCTATTTTGCTGAGCAGAAGATTCTAATCTTACCTTCATCTTCATCTTTATTTCAGAGTGGAGAAAGAGGGTGGAACTGGAGGAAGTAATATCTTGACTATTTAAGTATGGTATATCTAGAAAATTCATTGTGAAAAAAAATTATGAAATACTATTACATCTTAAGCTAACATACAGGTTACCACTTAATGAAAAAGTGTCCTTTCCAGCTTTTTTTAGGACCTCAGCTTTGCTTTAGCATAAGATGCTCTCACGTGTACCTGTTGGGGCACTAATTTTGACTGATGCCTCTATTTGCTTTAGCCTTCCAGGCTAAACATCACTGAGTTCTGCAGGGTTCTCCAGACCTCCAAAACAGCTTTTCAGAGAAAACCAACACACATAAGTGGTTGAGAGGATTGGCAAAATTAGACTGCTATGACTTCCATAACCCAAAGTTTTTTTTTATTTTTTACAAAAAGCAAATGATCTCCTCTCCCTAATTATCTGTTGGTTTATCATTTGCAGCTGAGATTTTTCCTGCATCTCAAGAACACCATTTCTCTTAAGTAGATCCTTTATGATAACAGTTTTTGATCAGCCAGCCAGGTTGTCCTTTGATAACACAAAGCTACCACTATGTAATGGTTTGTGGGAATGACCTTGGGAGACAGGAGGAAGAGCTGCAGACTAGACAACCATCATGCAAAAAGTATCTCAGCCCACAGAAACAGAGGGAGCATGGGAAGCACTTCAGAAGGGACCCTCCCTAGTTTCCTAGAGAGTAAAAGGAAAGGAGGGGAGAAATACTTTCAGACTTGCAAGATTCTGTTAATGTAACCTTGGCTATAATAAATGATTTGAATGATGTTAGTGTAAACTTACATTAAAGACAGAGCTAGTGTTCATCTGGACTACCTTGAAGGGCTAACACACTAGGTTTGTAGTTTATTTTGGGGAGACATAGGCTAATGGAACTTGACAAGGCTCAGGATGGGGCTGGAGGGGCAAGAGACTGAGTGGGATACTTCTGGAAGTCATCTGTCTATCAGAGGAATCTCAGGGCTTCCTGAAGACATGGTGTGGTCTGTAGAATACCCCCTTTTTCTTCTTAGAAGAGCTCTCTCCAGCATGAGTCAGGCTACATCCTGACTGGTGACTTTTTCACCTTGAATAAGCAAATGCATATCTGATAGAGAAGAATCATTTCATAATACTCAGCACTCCTAAAGCCTTGAAAATTATTGTATGGGCATACCAGAGAAAAGATAATTAAACAGCAAAGGGAAGGAGATGGAATTCATATCTTACTATTTTCTCCATACAAAGCATATTTATGTAGGGTTTTCTCAGTCAACAGGAACAGAGCACAGGGCCATAGTAAGCAAAGTCAAAGTTTGTGCTATAAAATTACATTTTCATTCAATTTTCACAAACTTGGTATTTTTGTTTTCTTTACAAATATTAGCAGCAGCCGCAGTAGTAATTGTAATCATAGCTGAATTAAAATTGATGGCCTAATCAGTGTTTGGGTTTTATCAACACTATTATCTTTTTTCCTCCCATAACTTTGTTCTTCCTGCTTTGTCCCTCTTCGCTTGCCTTTACCCCATTTAAAATTGAAGTACATATTGCTCTCTGGAATTACAGTGGCGCATTAAGGTTTTTTAAAAAAACCTTACTTCTATATACCATCTTCAACTTCTTCTCAGTTTCCTGTTAGTCATTGCCAATTAATCTAACATGTAAAAAGCAAACCCTTAATTAAATCAACTCAACATTCTGACCTTTGGAACAAGAATTATGCTATTTTTAATGCCACAGTCTGCTAAATTACCTCACTGAAAGGTTGATGTTTATTCAGAGCTCACTGTATTTTAATTATTTGCACACGCCTCCTAATTGCAACTGACTACTCAGAGTGCAGGAATTTGGTTTGGTATAGCTAAGCATTTGTAAATGGCTGATGACTCAATCAATCAATCAATAAACAACCATGTATACCTTGAAATTTTTCTGCAGGTTTTCTTGGCACCTGCAGGGAATTAACAATAGAAGACAGGTCCCCCAGGTTGACAAATGTTTGTAGGCTGGCCCTTAGATTTGTAGTGTTATTTTGTGGTGGCTAACAAAAGTAGAATTGAATCCTATAATATTATTGGGGTTTTTTACAGCTTTGTCATGTCCTAGAAGCATTCAGTGGCTTATCAAAACAATCCAGGACAAGACTTAAGCGCTTGCATGGAAAGAATTTGAGGTAAGAGGTAGAGAAAAGAGATGTTTGGGTAATGCATAATAATTCTCTGTAAGTACAGCACATTTTGCAACTGGCTGCCTGCTATTAAAAGTTTACAAGCAACTTCCACTTTCTGCCAGATTTGCTCTCTGAACTCTGGAAGGCTCATGTTGAAAATGTCTTGGTGAGGGAAATTAATGGGTGGAAGAGATCAACAACCAACGTTTAACTTCAAGTAGCCCAATGTATGATTAAATGTTATTAACCATGAATAAAATATAAGTGAAATATAATGTTGAAAGCACATAAAATATGTCCCACATTTATCACTTACTAGACAACCCTGTGAGCCCGTTCGGTCATCCTTTGAGAGAAAAGTAGTGCAGTCTGATGTGACCAGAATGAACATTAAATTTTAGGCAGACCATATTTTTTTTTACCCCAATACTGGACAGTAAGAATGTAAGAAGAGTATATACTATAAATAGAAAAATAATTGTAGTGGCAAACAAACTTCAGTAATAAGTCAATATTTCCTTACCTAAACAGATAAACAGAATGACCACGGGCAGGCAAAAAGGCAGTGGGAGTGGGAGTGACTTCCAACTTCCTGCTGGCTTCCCCATTGACTTTGCTTGTGGGAAGCTGGCAGGGAGCATCGGAAATCACGATCACGTGATCACAGGGATGCTGCAACGGCCACAACTTTGTGAATAAAACTGGTAGGAACATCATGGAAATTTCAATTCCATAGGAGTAAGGGGTCCCAGATTTTTTACACATTCTTTAAGTTAGCAGATTTTAGATACCTTGATTCAAAAAACTGTTGTGGTATAATGCACCGTTTGGGCTAAATTGAGGGTACAAACAGACAAACATATAAACACAATGAGAGTTTTAGTAGTATATAGATTATACAGCTTTGAACTCCTTGGCTAGAGCATTGTTCTAAACGAACATTGGGTGGAATATTGTCTGTCTGCCTTCTCTTGTAATATTCTTTTTAAGAATAATCAATAAAAGATAAACCCCATGAAAGAATCCTGGAATATCTCAGGGGGGGTAAATCCCCACAGGCTCATTCTACTGTTGGAGACTTGTTGATTTAAAATAGTGATTTTGTAAGACTGTTCTGTGGAATCCTACTTGCTGTTTTCTCACAGGAAGGAGAGTTACTGTATGACTCCCTCCCTGTAAGTGACAGACCTGATCTTGTCAATACTGAGTGATTTATACTGCAGCTCACTGAGTCTCTATGTCGACTATAATCCAATTTATCACAGAACATCTGAAGAACTTCAAAATTCTGAAGAACAATGCGTATTCCATGCCTATCCATATGGCAGGATGAATGTCCCCTTCTTTACCAAGTTCTGAACTCCTACCACTGCACTACCTTAGAAGCAGAATGAATGTATCCTGCACTGCTGAAGACACTGGCAATAACAAATACTGGCCAGACTATGGACAACTGTCCTTCACCACTTGAACTTCCACTGCTAGTAGCTTTCTGTATCTGACTGTGCAGCAGCCAATAGAAATATGACAATACTTTGACATAAACTCAGAAATATCTCAGAAGAGTTTAATGAGTCTTCCAAGATTAGGGGCAGATTCTTTGCAGTGCTAGTGATGCTACCTGATCGTGTTGTAATGTCTGCTGATAACAGGAGGCATGTTGATGCCTCAAGCTGCTACCTCTGATAGACAACATGATGATTCTTGTGATTCCAGCACAGATCACAAGTTTTCCACAGTTCCAACCCAGCTACATGCCAACAATGTTGTTGTGGATATGCAGGCACCAAATGAGGGTCTGGCCCAGCCCAGTCTGCAAACATAGTATTAATGGATCTAGTGGACACTAGAAGGCAGCCCAATTTTTTTTTAATTATATTTTTTTCTTCTTTTCAAGTTTTTTTAAAAGACATTTTTGTCCTGTTGGAGATTGGCAGGCAATTTTTCCCTCTTTCTTTCTTTCTTTCTTTCTTTCTTTCTTTCTTTCTTTCTTTCTTTCTTTCTTTCTTTCTTTCTTTCTTTCTTTCTTTCCTTCCTTCCTTCCTTCCTTCCTTCCTTCCTTCCTTCCTTCCTTCTTTCTTTCTTTCTCTCTCTCTCTCTCTCTCTCTCTCTCTCCCCCTCCCTCCCTCCCTCCCTCCCTCCCTCCCTTCCTTCCTTCCTTCCTTCCTTTCCCTAAATTCTAATCCTTGGGTAATAATTACTAACACACACACACAAATTAGTTTTATCTCCAGCTTCTGATTTTAATGGAATAGCCAGGTTAGTTTTAGGGGACATAGCTCTCTTGTATGCTATTGAAAAGTGGAAAAACTTCTTTGCCTGTCTAGCCAGCAGAAGACACACTGGGGAACATGTTGTAATCCAAGACTGTAATGTCAGAGGCTAGAGCAGCTAGTCCAAGCACCTCAAAAGGAATGTAACCCACCTGAACTCATGTACAACCAGAAATCCAGGCCTAGATGCAACTAAAAACATTGGAACTGAGGAAAGAAGAAAAGCTAAACAAATTGGAACCAAAGAAGGAAGAAATTCTTTAAAAATTGGAAATGGAGAAAAAGAAAGACCTGAAAAAGAATGATGCTGGAATGAAAAGATAGGAGATGGAGAAAAATAATAAAGCATGTGCTTATAATTTAGAAAAGGAGAGGTGGAAGAGCGAAGAGCCTTCTAATGCAACCTCTCCAATATTTCCAGCAGCTTCCGTAGAAAGGTACAAGTTTCCTGAATATAGGGAAGATGAGGAATCTTATCACTTCTCAGACAATTTGGTAAAAACCTGCCAGGGTTACAAGGTGAAGAAAAGTCAATCTATGCAGTTTTTTGAGTTTTTGTTTAATTGGTTTTTCTATTAAAGTCCCCCTTAGAGGAATTTTCTCTTCCAGACTTTAACAGATATGCTGAAGGCACTGGGAGTAGGTGTCCCAAAGATCTCCAAGTCCTGAGCCACTGAACTATTTTTAATTACATCCTGTGTACTTTAAAGTAAATACTCTATGAATCTCTTTTTAACAGACTACTGCCAACAGATTGGTAATAATAGCACTTCTGTTAATAAACTGTGATCTCTACAAAGCTCTAGCTTTATTCAACTGAATAGGAAGCAGGGAGGCAAAGATTGTGTGTGTGTGTAAATAAAAAAATAAAATAAAATAAAATAAAATAGCGATTTTTGCTTCCTTGAATATACCAGCCTTCCTGAACTTTACACTCTTCAAATACGTGGACTACAACTGCATCCATTGGTCATGCCGGATGGGGACTGTAGGACGTGTATCTCAATTCACTTAGAGTGCAACAGTTTGGGGGAAGCTGGAATATGATTCCTGCATCATAGATATTATCAAGTTTTTATTCCATTCCTCAAAATAAGGGCCAGAAACTGGAGGCATGTGTAGATGTAAGCAAGTCCAAAGTCCTTTTGAATTCTTGGAACATTATGGTGTTTTTTGTTTTGTTTTGTTTTGTTTTGTTTTGTTTTGTTTTGTTTTGTTGTTTTGTTTTGCATGATCCAGGTGCCATTTTGTAGGAAACATTTCTTTTTGCTTATAAGACAAATACTGTATATGAATCAGTCTTTGATCCAGATAGACTAAGCTGAAGTTTAATCAGCCTTTTCTTTCTTATATCTTTTTGCCCCATTGGCTTTTCAGTTTTACCAGAGCTTTGATTTCAGGTAGTGTGACTCTTACAAATTTCCATTCTAGATTCAGTTATATAACTGTTCTCTTGAGTTGGTAAACAACACATGTAACCTAAGGCAAGGACAAATTTTGTCAGAGCTCCCCTTAAGAAACTGCATATAGATGTAAGGAAATGCAAGAAAACTTCATCTGCGAGATGGGCTTAACTTTTGAAAGATTGCACCAAATTCATTAGTTGGGAGCATGTTAGGTGAATATAATGCAAACCGATGACATTTCTCAAAGAAGAATGAAGCTGGACAGCTGAGAAAAATAATGTTCTGCAAATCTAAACATGTATTCTGTGATATATTTAATGGACTCCCCTGAAGCATCTCCATAAAATAACTAACATATGGCCTTCTTCCAGTTAAATCCATAGCAGCAACAACAGAAGCTGGGAGAGCTAACATTTATGTTTGTCTAAAAGTAATTGGAATAGAGTTTATTTCCTTGACATATAACCTCAGCAGAGATTTTTGTGAAATGCACACAAAACAAAGACAGCAATCTCATTTGTGGAAGTAATACTGAGAGGGAAGAAAAATAATTGAACAATAGGAAGAATTATAAGGCCCAGGTGACTAATGAAGAACTAAACTATGAGAGACTCTCAAAGAAGGGAAAAAACCCTGTATTTTCCCTGCTATTATATCCACCCCAAACTCCTACAGACAGAGAAGGGATTAAGGCATTTTCTCACATTTGGAAGAGTTCTACACATGTGCTTTAGTATGCATCTCGGGACCTTCCATCTTCTAAATTACTGTGCCCAGTGGAGAAACATTTCCAGTGCAGCTGTCAAGATTGGGCACTGTGCATGTGGAGCACATTAGTGGTAGCATAGAGAGCCAACTGCTGCCCCACATACTTTCATGTGAGGTGGAGTTATAGTTAGATAAAAGAAGGAATGATATCTCAAATAAGGTTATAGCAGGAGTAGGCAACATTTGTGAGCTGCAGAATTTGGGAAGCATGCTTATCCAGAAAATGGGGGCTAGAGTGAGCATAACTGGGGTCAGAAGACCCATTTGGTAAACTGCCTCTCTAGGATGTTCTCCACCATCCCAGGCCCCTTGTGAAGGTGAAAGGGTTCCCTGGAGGCAAAATGCTACAGCATGCCATGTTTGCTTTATAGTATGCCAACTTATTCTCTTTCATTAAAACAACCTTAAAAAAGGTCTGACAGGGCATCATCTAATGGATAGAAAGGGAGATCTCAGACACATTAGCTCCCACAGACACGACACTGAATGCCTAAGAAAATGGATCAGTTGGCCCAAAAATGGTGATAATGTAATTGTAAAATATGGTGTAATTTTTTGAGCTGCATCTGACAAGGAGAGCATCTTTGGAGATAGACACGTGGGTCAGAGCATATTTTCATTTTGTCTTCACAAGAAGATTGGGGATTTTCTTTTGGGAGGATTTTGTGCCAAAGTGAATCTGAATAATAAAATGAAATGTCAAGCAGTTTATGCAAACTACATGGCCATGCAGAAACTGGCACATCCTTTTCTTGTGATGCTTAAAAAAGATTCAAAATGCCCTATAATGAAACATGCCAGGGAGGTTCGTATATAAAGACATGTTAACTTTCTACATGTAAGATTTCATCAAAGTGCTTTCCATCCCAGAGGTGGGCTTTTTGTTTTATTTTTGTTTAAAAAGTTTCTTTTCAGTTGCTTTAAGCCATTTGGAGGTGGGGGAATGAATTTTTTTGCCACATTTTTCTTTTTAGATTTTTTTTTTCAAAATCAACTGATATGCTAGTCTATTTGAGGCTTAGTAGATGTGAATTTTAAATGAAAAGTTGCACTGGGATTATTTTAAAATTTGCCACTGAACTTCAGTATCATGATTGGGGGGGGGGGGGGGGCTAGAAAAAAAAAGGACTCTGTTTCTCATGGGGGTCATAGACTGTGGATTGTCCATTCATGATATTAGGGCTTGCCCATATATGTCCATAAAAGCTGCACTGCCATTCTTTCCCTGAGCCTGTTATCACCCAAGCCCATATTGCCATTGACAACATTGCACCCAAGCTCATTTTAACAGACTATTTTCTGTAAAGGTTTATGCCTAATAGAATCCCATCTATATTTATCCTGAACAAGACTTACTCTCATCACCCCTTAACTCCTCCTAATCAGAAACTAAGCATGGAGGATGAAGACGGAAAGCAATTGACTGGGACCAACCTGATGGGTTCATGGGAATTCCAGATCTGATCAAAATACATTAATTCCTGACAGAGTCTTCTCTTGCTTTATATCCCCAGTCAATAGACACACGTTTAATAATGTTCTGATGCATAAAATCAGGCATTGTGATTTCTGAGAAGATGGCTTCAGAAATAAATTCATTGTGAAATGTCCTCAGTGCAAATCCACAGTAGTCTTACCAAAAGTTAAACAGAAGCAGAGAACTTGGGCCAATAATCTTTCATATATTTACTCAGAAAATATGAGATCCTACTCAAACTTTTTTTTAATCAATTCCACCCTTCATTTTTACAAACATAAGGGTTCAAGCTGCCAGTGGTTGAAAGCTGAGTGGAAGACAAGTTCTTCTTTCCTGTTACTGTTGCCCAACTGGCTTGAGACAACTGCAACTTCAGACATCAAAAAGTGGGAAGGTGCAAGGGGAAGTTTCAGAATTTTTTTTCATTAAATATTTGTTTAAAAGGAAGATAAAAACTAATACAAACGAATATAAAGTAAGAAAAAGAAAAAGAAAGAAATCAAAGGGAAAGCTAAAAGTGCAAGAAAGGAAAAAAAAGTAAAAGAAAAATAGAAAAGAAAAAAAATACAAAGAAGTAGCTTCTGATCTTCTTTACAGCAGTTATAAGTACAATTATAAATTTACCTCTTACTCTATGGTTACAACGTAACTCTCTTCTTTCTGTAAACTATCCTGTCTAATCATCAAAACCATAAATCATAAGTTCTTTTTTCCTGTTTTGTGCAAAAAGTCCCTAGGAGTTTTCCAGTTAGCAATAAACATAGATATTGTCTTTTCTCTGATCAAAGAAGTCAATTTAGCCATCTCACCAACCATTCCTCCATTGTGGGTAGTGCTGAATCTTTCCATCTTTGTGCATACAATAATCTCACTGCAGTTATCATGTACAAAAACAAAAATCCATAACTTTTTCCAACTGTTTGTCAAGGGGAAGCTTCAGATATGCTGTTTGATCAAGATTTTACTAAATAGGTGTGGAGTTATGGAATCTCCTTTAAAAAAAATATACAAACCAGCATGTAAAATGGAAAGAAACACCAAGGTCCTAATGGCAATTTCTCAATTATTTTTATGTGATACAGAATTGAATAAAGTCATTGCACTGAGCTGTAATGTAGTTTGCATTTGGCTTAATGCATATAAATGCAGTTATTGTGACTGATAAACCATGGTTTACAGTTTAAAGTTTTATGAGAACTTGGCTGTTAATATTTATCTGTTCTACCAATCATGATTAAAGCAGCTGTGCCTTAACCATGTGATCAAGCATTGGAGGTTTAAACATTCTTTATGCACCCATGTTTCTGAGACCAAGAATCTAACTTGAGCAAGGATTAGTGAAGCAGATTTTATAACTATAACAACAGGGAAAATTCTGTTCAGGAAATACATATAGAAATAGGCAAAACCTAGCACCAACTAGCTATGTCCAACCAGGAGAATCAAAAGAGCACCTGCAGCACTTAAGTGCCTTGGAAGAAAGGCAGCAAGAAGTAACCAAAGATTAGCATTCTTTTAGTTCAGTGTTTCTCAACCTCAGCAACTTTATGATTCTGGGAGTTGAAGGCCACACATCCTTAAGTTGTTGAGGTTGAGAAACACTGTTTTAGATGAAGAGCAGGCAAACTGATAGACAACGATGGGACACAGAGTAAATCCTTAACTGTTTATCTAAACCGTACTGCCCCCTTGTTTGTTTGTTTGTTTATTATTTATTAAAGCGATTTATATGGCCGCCCAACTCACTCATGGTGATTCCAGGCGGCTTACAGAAATAATACATTCAGAGCCTTTTGGAAGAGTATCAAGGTGGGGGCCAGTCTTATTTCTGCAGGGATGATGTTCCACAGGGAGGGAGTCACCACGGAAAATGCGCTCCTTCTTGGTCCCACTATATGGACCTCTTTAATGGGGGGACCCGTAACATACCCTGCCTCCCCAATCTGATGGGTCAAGTAGATATAACTGGGAAAAGGCGGTCCTTCAAATAACTTGTTCAAATAAATTATTCTCAGGTGCTAAAGAATCAGAGCAATTGGATTTGCACCTCCAACAATGAGCAATAGAAGTTATGGGATAGTAAGACAGATAACACTATATAAATTCATTTCCTTCATTTTACAGCACAATCCTATGCTTGTTTACTCAAAAGCAGACCCTAACTTGTTCAGTGGAACTTGCCCTTGGGTAAGTGTGAATAGGCTTACCCTGTTATATGCATTTGCCTAATTTAAAACCTCAAAATAATGAATATACTTATCAAGCCAGTGAAGTTTAGTAACTCTGTATAAAACCACCCAATATTTCAAAAGCCTAGTTTTTAAGGAAGTTGTTTCAGTCCAACTGATCTCATGTCTTTTATTTAAAGTTATCTCTTTGCTACAGCAATGGCTTTGCCACTTTTTTTTCTTTTTTTCTTTTTTCAGACAGTTAGCCATGTTAGCTGTGGCAGCTTAGAGGCTAGCAAATTACAGCACAAATTTTCATGGATGACAGTCTATTTAATCAGATATATGAATACACATGCACACACACAGACACACACAATATTGGTAGATAAAATACAAAAAGAGAGATTATGAACATCACCTATAGATAATTGCAATTTAACAAATGAGGGTATTAACACATGTGACGTTATAAAAATAAACCCTTGCTGGTTTTAATTTATAAGAAATAGATTTTTATGATTAAATCAGTCTTGGCAGTTCTTTGGTTTAAGAATGAATAAACTGAGATCACACAGTCCTGAGAATAGAAATATCCCCCAACAGATTTTTTAATACTGCTATTTTTGATGTCAGATTTTTGTCTATTTGTCTTTTGCAGAGAAGGAGTGGAAAATTTGTTCAATATATGTGCATTAGGGCTGTGCTGATGGATGATAGTAAATGGAAGAGGAACAGGGATGTGTGTATATGAATCATAAAGTGGTGGATGACGCTCTCAGCTTCCCCATAGTGTTGCCAGAGCAGCTGTCATCTGGGAAAGTCATAGAAAAGCAAGCTAGGATTATTAGGAAATTTAATTTTTTATATAAAATTCGTTCCTGGTGCTCCAGTTTTCTTCATTTCAGGAGATTAGTTTTGTTGAATTGGTTGTTGCTACTGGGAACAACTGAGAGTCGGAAATGCTCAGGAGTTCTACTAGTTGATCTTGATCCTATTTTGACAACTCCTGACTCAAAACTTAAAGTTCAGCAATGTAAAATTATTAAGTATTTGGTTTCCTACCATCTTGTTATCCTTTTAGTTAAAAAAAAAAAAAACCTTGACTTTACAGCCTAATGGGCAAGTGAGGATTTATAGTACACATAGATCCACATTAAGCTATCTGTAATGGATTTTGGCAAGGAAAGTTGGCAAGGAAAGTTGCTTAATTAGAAGAATTCATCTGAAGATCTGGTATTAGGAGGCTTGAGATAAACAGAGACTACAAGTGGCTGGTCACACCTAATTTCCTCATCACAGCAAAGCATGCATACTATTGATTTTGTTTTACCAATTTATCTTTATTAGATGAGATTAGGTCACACCCCTTCTGGTTAAAATTTTTCCACTTTTTAATGCTTTTCCTTAATATTTGTATTCTGTGCAGAAGCACACATATTTGACTCCTCCACTGCTGGCCTTCTGCTGGCCTAACTGTTCCCAGCCAGCCCACCATCTTCTGCCCATAGATGAATCTCAACAAAATAGACTTGCCAATGTGTGGCTAATCAGCTACATATGGTGAGAATTCTGTTCAAGATTGGTAATTCCCTCCAGTCTCATAGGGGCAGCAGTGAAACAGTAGTAGTGCATTATGAAATATCATCAACAGTTCTTCCAAAGAATCAGGACTTTTCCCAATCTCACAGCCAGATGCAATGCTTCTATTTGCGTGCTGCTCCCAACTTTGCCTATTGGGAGAACAGCTTCC
Source organism: Liasis olivaceus (assembly GCA_030867105.1). Lineage (NCBI taxonomy): Eukaryota > Metazoa > Chordata > Lepidosauria > Squamata > Pythonidae > Liasis > Liasis olivaceus. Next base: position 17,142,743 of record CM061355.1, on the reverse strand, counting down.
TGCCAACTCACCATCATGCCGGACACTTTGGGGATGACTTGTGTCCCCAACTAGTGATGTGTTAGGGTTTGAAGTCGCTCTTTAAAAGTGCCACAAGATGTTTGTTGATTATGCAGGTTTGCTGATTGTCCTCCTTGTAAAACTTAAGAAGAGACTTGAGGGAGAGAAAAGGCAAGAAGAAAAAAGGCTTAGGTATTAATGTTAATGATTCCAATACGTTCACCTGAGAATTATTGGTGGTTGCTGTGCATATTTATTCCAATTTCTTTGCAAGCAATGCTTGTCTCAGCAGCAAATGGTCTAAGTCACATTAGTGAGATAAAAGGAGGAAAATGCAGGTTGCATAATAGTAACAATAATATGTTCTTGTGAGATTTGGCACTCTTCTTGGAAATGCAAGGATTCCCAGGTGGTGCCTTAGAAGGTCTGTAATCAGAGCTCCAACTTTAACAAGAATAATATATAGCAGCAATTTTTTGTGCTTCGAGAACTGGTTGTTGCTATGCGCTAGACAAAGATACAATATTTTGGGGAGAAGAGAGGGAGAGGAAGGAAGGAAATAAACAAATCCAGATTTAACATCAGAGATAAAACCTTTTGCAGAATCAGGGTGAATATAAATTATCCCACAATCTATTGTTTACTCCAGTTATTATTTCTGGAAAGCTGTCCAGATGATAAACTAATCCATTAATATTTAGCAACATGGTCATGTTTTGTGTAATGATTTTAGAATGACTCAAGTTCTGAGTGAGGTCACATTCTCCATCTTATTATTCCATTTTGCATTTCCTATCAGCTTTCTCAGAATTTTGTTTCCTGCCCTGTTAAAGGCATCAGATTGCTCCCTAAATTAACAGGCATTTCTGCAAATTACATGATTTTAAGAATCTTCTTGACCCAGCCTCTTCTACTGGGTTTTCATGGTCACAGAGTAATATAACAAAGCTATGATGCAATCTCTGGCATTAATAAAGGTTCTTCATAGCCTTTTATAACCAAACAGGTTTCTCAACTAATTTCTGTGTATTGTTAGACAACATTTTTAGGGTTTGGGCCAAAGAAGACAGATATTTTTTTTTTTTAGGATGTCTGTATACAGATGATGCTTTGTTGTTGACTGAGAACCTGAATGATTTATAGCAAATGAAAGACAGATTCTATGATGCAACAAGGAACAGGGATCTGAAAATTAATCTATCAATGGCTAAAACAGTTGTATTTGATAAAGAAGATTAACAATTGCAAGGTATACATAAATGGTGAAAAACTGCAGCAAGTAGATGAATTAATATAACCTGATAGAATGTTTATAAATATAAGAAAATAGATCAAGACATTTTAGGACACATAAATGCTGGTAGAGAGTAGGTAGCATGTATTTTGTTGGGAAAGGAAGCAAATGTCTGTGTACAAGTATGTCTTTTTGCCCTCCTTTTTGCATGGAAGTGAGAGCTAGGTAAGTCAGGAGAATATAAAAGTTAATTAAATGGGTTCTTTCTGTGTGGTAAAATAAGAAAAGATGGGGTAAAGTATGAATTGGTGCTGAATGAATGAGGACTTCATGCAAAAGTGAGTGACCAGTATGAAAGAAATACATTAAAGTGGTTTGATCATAGAGAAAGAATGCACAAGGAGCAAATCATAAAGCAAGAAAGGTTTTCAAGTGTAGAAAGGCATGGAGAGGAATCATGAATAGTGCTAATGTAAACTAGATTTAATTAGATCTCTTCGTCTTTTCCCTTATCTAGTGCTTTCCAATGTCTTTTGCTTATAATTTCAGGTTCTTTTTCTGCACTCTGCACCACATTGCTTACATGGAAAAGGAACAGCATCACTGATAGGTATATATGTATACTAGTTAAAGATACTTTTGGACTCAAGGTGACCTCTGAAAGATGAAAACAGAAACGTAGCATTCAACAGAAAGTAGCACAGGCCTGCTATGTACCGTATTTTTCCAACTATAAGAAGATACTTTTTTCTAAAATCCTTACCCTAAAAATTGAAGGGCGTCTTATTCAAGGAAGTCAGCTGAGGAGAGAACCGCGCGGTGGCAAAACTGCCCATACTTTGTCTCTGCAGGCAGGCTTCCTCCTATTGCTAGCCTCCAATCACGAGTGAAATAGCTTGTCTCCCAAACAGACTTCCTCCAATCATGAGCCTTATGTAACTGACGTCAGCTGATGCTGAACAAACCAATTAGAGAAGGCTGTTTGCAGAGAGAAGCTATCAGCAGTTTCACTCGTGCTTGAATGTAATCAGTTATGCAAAAGAGCATGGAAACAGAGCTGCAGAGAGACGGTTTGGACCTCCTCCCACCGAGTGTAGCAGGTCAATGTTAACTAATTACTAAATAAAAATGTGTTCTGCACTATCTTTAAAATATTGATTTCTTAATTTGGGGTTGGAAAAATGGGGGTTGTCTTGTACATGGGGGCATCTTATTGACGGAAAAATACGGTATCCTCCCATCTTCCATCAGAACAGGCAGGAACTGTCCAGGCATTTAATGTAACCCCACCCACATTCCAGCCAGCAAACTCAAAAGATTTCTCCACCAAAACTTAAATTATTATAAATAGAGACATACACTCCTTGAAAAAGATCTCAACATGCACAAAGCATGCAAAAACAGAAAAACAAGGGATTGTCCAACAGTAGGATTCTTTTCCCCTGTAGCTGAAGCACAGTAACATATGCGCACGCACACACACAATGCCCAGATGTTGGAGGGGGAGGGGGAGAGAAATCCTCATTCACAGACTCAAAATTAAGCAATGCTTAAATAAAGATCTGACTATAAAATACTTTTCTTTCATAGCTTCTGCTTGGCTATATAGTTCATCACGTAAGCAAAGATTCCCCTTTTCAAAAACCACAGATGAAGATTAATACAGTAAGGTGGCCATGGCAACAGAAAGTTATTCTCTGTCAACAAAATACAGGGCAAATCTAAATTGGCTTATTTCAATTATACAAGGCCCTGAGGATTTATTTTTTATCAACTTCATATATTTTACACAGCAGAGGCATCTATTTATAACATTTATTCATACTTTTTGGCAAAACAGACCTATTTTGCCTCATTTAACAATAACAACAGGTAAATCTCTCTAAATAGCATATTACAGTTTCTTAGAACCCAAGAATACTTTGGGAATCCCATGATATCATTTTAGCAACATCTAAATTATTTTCACTACAGATAGGGGCTTTTTTCAGCAGACACAATATAGTGTAATGCAATTAACATACTAAGTTCTAGAATAAGATTATATAGTTAACGATTATATAATGACAATGTCATCTTATACATATATCTGCTGGAAATAAGCAATGTTAAGTCTGGTAGGACTTAGATAAACAGATACAGAATTGCAAACTCAGTTTTGGACAACATAGTTCTGCACTCTAGCTACAGCTGTTGTAGAAGGCTCTGGACTGTTACAAAAGCTGAAATAAAATTCAATTGTTTTAATGCTTGTTATGGAAAAGCACTATCTTGTCCTTCACAAAAGTCCTGGGGCCTTTAATTTCATTAAGCCTTGTTTTCAAACAGAATATCATGGAAAGGGGAATTGTGCTCCATTAAATAACGCTGAATTGTAATTCCCAGCAACTCCAGCCAGCATGGCTAACAGTGAGAGATGCTGGGAATTCAGATCTGGAGGGTCACAGGTAGAAGATTAAAGCACCCCCATTCTTAAACTAACCCATGGAATTTCAGATGCTGATTTCTCCCAAATGTCATAAGTAATTAATTTTATTTCTTTAACAACTACCAAAAGGATTGCAATCTTAACAATTATTTAGAATTAATTATTGATTTTTAGTTGGATTATACACTGGAATTCAGCAAGAGGACATGTGATATTTGAGTTATTCTCCATGCACATATGAAAGAGAGATGGACATAATAAAATTGGTGTGTATCTAAAATACTAAAAGTAAATGACAAGTGTAGTTTTCATTCATTGTTTTTCTCCCACTTTTGAATAAAGAAACCTATGTAGGAACAGCAAATACAGTGGTACCTCGGTTCACGAACTTAATTCGTTCCGCGACTCTGGTTGCGAACCGAATTGGTCATGAACCAAATCAAATTTTCCCATAAGGTTCAATGTAAATACGGTTAATCCGTTCTGAACCATATGGTTTTTTTTTTTAAACCGCAAAAATATGACACAAAGTACAGTACGAAGAGAGAGAAAGCTAACCTTGCTTGATGCGACTTCTGGCGTGGAGGACAGGAAGGCGGGTGGGGAGGCAGTTACTGCTTGGAGGGAGAGTCCCCCTCCCTACAGGAAGCCGCGACCACGTGTCACGGGAGAGAAAATGGCCGTGCATCCTGTTCGTAACCCGATGTGGAGTTCGCGAACGGAGGCAAAATTTTGCGACCAGAGCTGTTCGTGAACTGAATTGTTCGTGAACAGAAGCGTTTGTGAACCGAGGTACCACTGTACAACTTAGTACATTGTTCTTTTAAGGCTTCTTTACACATCGGAAAATATTTTAATTATTTTCACTATAGAACACTGCCAAATTTTTCTATTTGTTTTGTTATGAACTCTTTCCTAGACTGTAGCACTAGCAAACAGTTCAACAAACCACAAATGAGGGTTGAGATTTCATTTCACAGGGCTAGAATTATTTCTATTTCAATTGGTTATAACTTGAGTGGAGTTATTATCGGTAGCAGGGCTCTGAGACAAACATGTTTAGAACTTCATTTAAGTGCTTTATGGAATCCAGAACAATATAATACTCTAGCAGGAATATGTTCTGGTACATAGTTATTATTGGAAGAAAAACAGTGATTTCAGGAAAAAAACATTTTTTATGTTTAAAGGTTTTAAAATCAGATACTAATCTTCAGTAAGCATACAAGTCATGAAGACCTAGTTCACTTTTCTTCAGTGTCCTTGTCTGCAACATATATTGCTTATCTGCCTATAAGATAGGAGTTGTAGTCCAAGTAAACAGGCCATTACAATAGTACAATACAGTACTGTATTACATTGCTATTGCTACCCCAATAGCATTCTTAGTGCTAAAGCAACATTTCCCTTACCCCTCAAAGTCTGATAATCTAAGGCTAAATTCACAAAACCTGATGAAATAGTGTGTGTGTACATTATATTTGTCTATGAGACAGACATAATTCTCTGAAATACCACTTTTAAAGTTCTGTGTGTGTGCAGAACCCGGTTATTACTGACCACAGCAAAACGGCAATGCTGCCCTACCTTGGCCAATGGAAGCAGGATTCCTCTTCATGGCTTTGCTTCAAAGGGACATTTCTGTTGAAACTTAGGCAAAAGAAAGTGCTCCTTCAAATTCTGCGCAACCTAACCTCATACACAAATCGCCAAAGACTGTGTGAAATGGGATTCAGGTTGAAGTTTAAACTTTTTTAGCATGGATGTGTTGGAAGAAACTGAGCTGAAAGGTGTGCTTGGAGAAAGATTTTCTTTCAGGAATATTTCTAAGGAGAGATTAGAAAAATGGGAGGAATGTGGTATGTTCAGTAGACAGTGGAAACCAAACAGAAAGCACAAATGTATTGTGGAGGGTTCCCTAAATCCCCTTAATACTGAGAATAACTGTCTTTTTCCTGCAGACAAGAAGAGTAGCTAAAATAAGTGCAGGGGTTCTGCTTGGCAAAGGTAGCTTACTAAAGTGGCTCTTATGAGAAGAGTGAGATAAAAATATGGGAATTTTACCATAAATAAAACAAAAGTTCTGCAACATATGGAACTGGCATTTCTCTTGATAGGAGTAACTTACTATTAGGGACTTCCATAAAAAAAAATCAACCAATGAATGAATGAAGTGGGAGGTTGTTCCCATCCAAATTACAGGTAGTCCCCAGTTTAACAACAAGTTCCGTTCCCAAGGTCTGTCCTTAAGTTGAATTTGTATGTAAACCAGAACAATATTATTGTATAAGTAGTATTGTGTAGTGAACCTGAATCATTGTGTATTTAACTCGAATCACTGTGTATTTAACTTGAATTTTGCTACAATAGGCTCCATTCTTAACTATGGGTCATCCTTAAACCAGGCATTCTTAACCCAGGGACCACCTGTACTCAATTACAATTCATTCATCTTCTTTTTACAGTTGGAGTTCATGCTGTTTATTAGCACATAATTCATTTAACTTGGGACAAATATGTTATTTGAGTGGGCAGCAATCAGATTTCAATGACTTGCCCGATGTCAAGCACTAAGAAAATCTGTGGTCATCTTACCATCAAGAAAAACAATTTAGAACACAAACAACAAAACTCATGGTCTTCAAGATGATTCAGTTTTCTTATGTTCCACCAGTTGTAGCTAGATTATGTGGCTCTCAGAGAAGAAACATGCTTACAAACCAAACAGGAAATGATTGAAATGTTCTGACATACTATGGGAAAATGTGTCTATCTGTTGCCATTTTCAGTGTAACCTATAAATGCCTTCTACAGTAGCATTACTTTGCTATAGGAAGTATAGAGCTGTTCTAAAGGCTTTGTAGGGAAGGTGGGTTGGGGGACAGAGTTAAAGGTGGCAAGGAAGTTGGCATCACAAGAAGAAAGGAGAAACAAGAAGGTGGGGGAAGAGAGGAAAACCTTTGAGTGAAAGTTGTCACTAACAGCAACGGGACAACAGTTAGATAAATGCAACTTGTAGAACTTTTGATGGAACAACAGAACATAGAGAAAAAACTGTGAGATGCAAGAGATGAACATTGCAGGGATCAGAGTTTTGCTTAGGAGATATTTTTTGGAATGTGTAAAAGGGGGAGGGGGTTAACTGGTGAAGAAGGTGCCTCATTAAAAGCAAAAAAGAAAACCCCTTGACCTGCTTATTTTTATTGGTTTATCTGCTCATGAACTACCTAATGATACCCTAACCACTGAATTGACAAACGTATCTGAGCAAAGGGGCTAGAACAACTGTCTGTGGGCTTTTTCTTATTCCTGAAGCCTCCCACATTAGTTCAAAACAAATCTTTTCATTAAATAAAAAACCTTTTTATGAGAACATGAAGGACCACCTATTTAGCATTCTAAATTATTTATTTATCTGTACAATTTTAGCACATTTTTCATGAAAAGACAATTCACGGTGGGGTTCAACCATTTAAACTAATAATATCATTTTAGCTAAAAATATCATATAAAAGTTATAAGAGAGCATTGTAAAAACAATAAAACCAACACACGAGAGATGCAACCTCATAATTTCAACTCATAAGGTATAAATGAATGGGGATATGGAGGGAACAAAGCCACAATCAGGACACATGGATTAAAAACATCCTTTGGCAGAATGCTACATAGCAAATAGTTAAAGCAGGAGTTAAGCACAAGTATAGCAGTGTGCAAAGACGCATTAAGATCTTTATTGTGTTTGTCCTCAAAAGTATTATAAGAGGCATTGCTTTATAACATAATGACCAAGAGGGGATCTGAATTTAGACTCTTCAATTTCATGCTGAAAACTTTTATGATTGAGCTTCTCTGCTTTTATAAAAAAGCAATCATAACAAAGGGTAAGCTGCCTTGAATTAGAAGTTTACAACACAGAGCATTCCTTTTTAATAATGTAGAGTCCTTTTTAATAATTTCACAGGTCAGAAAATTGTTTCCATCCATCACTGATTCTGAGGGATGCACCGCTACGTGCTGACATTCATTTCTTGTGAAAAATGGTTAATGCTGTAACAAGAGATGCACCTATTCCTACACAATAATGTGAGCATCTTTTATCCAACTGAGTCCCTTGAATGAATCAAATGAAAATAGTAGCCACCTGATTCCACCACACTGAAACTGATAGGGGGGAATCTAAATCAACCAAGATCTGGTATGGATTTGCAATCTGATTTAATTTGATTCAAATTTATGAATTGACTCAAAGAGTTGAAATGAATTACAGTTTGAATTGTTGGACATATTCAATTTGAAGATAATATTTGATAAAAATATGTGTGCACATGCACAAAAATCTATCCGATTTTCAAACAGAGTGAAAGGTGTCTGATTCAGATTGATGAAACAAATCACACTGATGATTCAAACTGAAGTGATGAACTGATGTTTCCCACAGCTGTAGAAAGTGAATGTGACCATTTTTGCCTCTAAACTTACAGTTTGGATCCTCCCTCTCTCTCTTACTAACTTATGCCAGATCATCCATGGCTTCAAGTAGTTGTATATAAAATTCACTATTCTGTGAGTCAGAACATTCTAGAGAATATTGGAATGTTTCATTTTTCTTATGTAATGCACCAAACCAGCATTTGCCTGAAAGTAAATCTTCAGGAATAGGAAATGGTTCATGATGACTTCTTATTCTGGAATATTTACTTCCAGAAAACAGTAAAGCCACCCATGGAACAGCATCATCAGCACAGTCCAGGAAACAAAAAAACAAATACCCCCCCCCCCGAACATTTTAGTGTGAGTTCTGTGAGGTGTCAAGCCTCACATAGCTGAGTAAGATCAAAGAAGCCAGAATTACAAAAGCTTCAGCAAGGTATCTTTAATGCTAGTCTTGGAGTACAGAATCTTGGAACCTGTAGGAGGAATTTCCTTCTTATTTATAGTGAGTTCATTAAAACAGTGCCTCTTTGAATGATTTGAAATTCCTCTTTTTTTTTCCTGCCATCTGGGCTGAGATTCATAAGATAGCTATCAGTTGACTTGCCTCTGTCTCTTGATTGTTATGCCTACACCCTCTTCCATTACTTTTTCAACTTCTCTCCAACTTCTCATAATTCTGCATATCCCTACTTTACAGGGCCCACAACCCACAGGTTCCCTGCAAAGGTCTCCTGCCACAAATGCTCACCCAAATTCTCTTTTCAACACACAAAGGCCACTGTTGTTTCTGTGAGAGTGCACCAAGATGATTTTAATCTCGTCAAATTATGAACCTGACTATTCAGAAATGCAGTTTAAATGGGAAAGAAAATGCAATGTGTACCGTCTTCCATTTATATCATGTGCTTTCCCCTGGGGGACAACCTTATCTCATCATATAGGAGTGCAAGGGTTAAACCTCCTCATCCTTGCTAACAGAGGTGGAGAAATGGAGGGCTTCCAATGTGCATCATGGCTTACTGATGATGTCTCCACAGATGAGTGGAGACAACGGCCGCTGTGAAGAATGAAAGACCGGTGAGTAGACAGGTCCTTTGAATCTCTCCAGAGAATGAGAAAATGGGAGATCACCCACAAGTGCTCTGAATGGCAGCTCCTTGTGAGAAGACCATAAAACAGCAGTCTCCCACGGATTTGAGCACCAGGAGCCAAAGGAGACGACATCTTTGCTCTCAGCAGCGGCAGAGCCTTCAATAAGGACACTAAGCCAGCTGAACTTACTTTCCAATCACATTCAGAAATGTTCAATTTAACCACTTTAGACATATTAGAGACCTTCAAAACAGAGAGCTTAATTTGACACCTGATGAGTTTTACATTCTTCTTTGGATTTAAGAAATTTTAAACAGAGACTTAAGAATTTAAAATAATATACAACTGGCAAAAAGTAAAAAAGGATTTTGGTTTAAGAAAGTTTTAAACGGATTGAGAGACCAGAGATATTTGGAATGTTTATTTTTGCTGTAAGATTTGAACAACAAGTATATAATTAAATAATATGCTCATGGGAAATGACTGAAACAGAACTAAACCCATATCAGGAGCTGTGGCTTGATGAAGGTTGCAATGGACACTAGAGGGAACTAAAGGACCAGGCAAAAAAGAGTTAAAATGGCTAAGCTGGCTATAACTTTTTCTTATCTTAAAGAGTCCTTTGAAAAATTTTGAATTAATTAATTTTGAATTAATTTGAATTAATTAATTTTGAAAAAATTAATTAATATCTCAGAAAGGACACAGATTTCAATGGATAAACTTTTAGAAGATGATGAGAATTTTTTTTAAACTTTTACCTGACATAGAGTTTATAGAGTTTGAAGGCACAGAAGACAACAAAATTGAGATTACCAAAATGGAAATACAAAAGACAAATCAAGAAAAGGATCTGGACATGGAAAAGCTGCAACAAGAAATCCTGGACAATGCCTCTTTACGGGATTTACAAAGTAGGCTGGTGAAAGCTTTGAAGACTTCTTTTAAATGCCAAAGAGTGATGAAAGATCAAATACTCTGATGCCACAGAAATGATCTAAAGGTCAAGATTGTGCAGAGCAAAAAGAAGGAATATAATGTTGGACTATCTGGCTAATTATAAACTATTTGTTTGCTATTTCTGGTAACTCCTAATGGACTTTTTGCTGAACCAAGACTGAAAAGATGATTTCTGGATTGCATATGGATAAAAGGCTATGGGGAGAAGAGGGGGTTTTTTTATTTGTAACTTTAAAAGAGGGTGAAAAGTTACTATATTAGCTTATGCTTGGTGTGATGAAGGTTGGAAGCCACTTCTTTATTATTGTTTTTGTTGTCTTTTTCTTTTCTTTTCTCTTCTACTTTTTATCTTTTTCTTTTGTTTTTCTTTTTTCTTCTAGTTTAGTTTGTATTAGTTGTTACTATGTTCATTAAAAACTTCAATAAAATTATTAAAAAAAACAGAGGTGGAGAAATGGAGAGAGAATGGATCAATGTGCATGTATGTATCTGCATCTATCTATCTACCTACCTACCTACCTATCTATGCTGATCCTATCAGCCATTGCCACATAGAATTCTCAATGGTAAAATGGTTGCCCATCCCTAGCTTGCATTTTCCCAGAATACCTGTTACTGAGGCAGAAATTTTCTCTATTAGCAGCTCTCCTTACAGTAAGCATCACATTAAACCTGCTGACAACCTTAACAGTCAAGCTGGCAAAGTTTCTATGGCAACAGAAGCCTCACCTGTCCAGAAAAGCCAGGTGACACCAGAAATCAGAGGATAAGGGAGGGAACCCCTGGCACTCACAAAAGCCACATCCCAACAGACATTGTTTCCTTCCTCTCTCAGAGAGTGGGGAGGCACCGGGGGACTGAGTTGTGCTGACAGATACTGCACTTGGACATTTGCTAGCTGAGGACGAAGGAAGCACCTGGAAGGAAGCTGGCATTTCTCAAGGCCCTGAGAGTTGGGCAGGCTTGGTGGGTCAGATTATCCTTGCAGGACAGAAGATACTCCTAAGTATTCTAATATCTCTATCTCTAGGTGGGGAAAACAGACATTTTGAGGTATATTTCCCTAAAATTTAGATATGTTTACATTATAAAAGAACTCTCTGTTCTTTCCCATGGTGGTTTGTGAAAAAAAGACAGCAGAAAGAAGATCTGGGATATCTTGCTCTGCCCCCAAATGCCTGTTAGTTATTTTGGATCCTCTCATCTATCCTGTTCAGCATAGATTGCTCTATTGCTATCACCATTTAAATCCTCTAATCCTCTGGCGGTTAGCCAAGACTGGGTGCAACGTGATCCAAAGAGATCATAGAATGCTCTGCATGAAGCAGCCATCCTGAGATTCTCCATTATTACCAAAATGTGATTGCCAGACACCAGCAGCTATCTGTACCAGCTAAACTAAACCTTCATTTTACTCTTCCATTTTATCATCTCCTCTACCATCTTCTCATCAGGGACAACCAGGAACTGTGGTGGAGTAAGAACATTTGCATCTCTATTGCACCCTGAGTCAATTCCCCTACTGTTTGTCTTCCCTATCATGCACTAAACCTTACCCTAGACATTAAGATACTTTTGGCATGGCATAAGTTTAATGCTGTCTAATCAGTGACCTTTCTGATCCATCTCTCTTGAGATGAGAATATATCTCCTTATTCTGGCTTCATCATAATGACAGGAAATCTCAGACATTCTAAGCCACTGTTGGTGCTATCTTGAAATGAAGGGATTTGTCATAGGGTTCAACAATGCAGTAACTTTACCTGATGCGCTATGTCAATATTTTGTAGCCAAATTGTTTGTATTTGTGAGCAAGAGGCTAATCTGCATTATTAAGGGAATCCCAAGATTTATAGAAGTCCATAAAATTAAAAGGAGGCACTGTGGGATAATACAAGACTAATACTGCCTGATAAATGAGAATGTGCATGTGTGTACTCATGTAGAGAAAAGGGAAGAGGAAAAGGATTTTAGAAAGCAAAAGTGAAGGGTGGTGGTTATAGCATAAGCCAGTGTTTCCTAACCTTGGCAACTTTAAGATGAGTGGACTTCAACTCCCAGAATTCCCCAGCTAGCCACGCTGGCTGGGGAATTCTGGGAGCTGAAGTTCACTCACCTTAAGTTTGCTAAGGTTGAGAAACACTGGCATAAGCTGTGACCAAAGAAAAACAATTGAGCTTGGAGGAGGAGAAAAAAGGAAAAGGGAGAACAAGGCCACTGTATCTCAGCTGACAACCATTAGATCAAGGAAATAGAATTTTTGATCTCTCACTGCTGCCACTTGGTGGTGTTCCAGATGTTTGTAGTCCAGATAGGATAGACCTAGAGGAAGAGAAACATATACAAAGAAGCCTGGAAGAAGGCACAGTGGCAACAAAAGCAGTAAGGCGCAATATTTTGTTGAGGTCTCAGCCAGACTTCTTTGATGTTCAACCAGGTGTTAGTCTCCAGCACTGTTTCCCAAGTCACTACAGAACACATGTACCAAGAATAGAAATCAGAAAAACACAAAGGGTATAACCATCATGAAGTGTATGACTCAGCTCACTCACTTGGAGAATTACCGTACTTTGCTATGCTGCCTGTAACTATCACTTCTGAAAACAGGTGCTTCATTCCAAACATGGTTCAGCCAGTTTCAACAGATACATTACTATTTTAACTTCTCATCAGGACAGCTGACTGATTCAGGAGCCCAAGAGAACAGCAAGCTGAATATTTGCCATTCTGACTTGCTGGGGATCTTCACAGCACAAGGAAGATGTGCAGAAAGACCTACTTGATGAAGAAAATCAGGGGAAAGGGGAACCAGAACAGAACAGTGAGCAAGCTTGAAAAATAATAACTATAAAATAAAAAAAGGCTGGTTTATTTTTAGAGGCAGAATATAACTAATTTAGTCACAGCATTTCATGCATGACTGAAAGGCAGAGGAGTAAGTGCACTGAAATAGGGCTTATTCCCTGAACACGAAACGTTCACATGGTTCAAAAGCTTTGATCCATTTAGTATTCTTCTGAAAGCAACAGCCTTTTTCTTTCCATCACTGTTCCAGGCTTTATCTCTTCCACTTTTGCTATTCCAAACATCTAGGAACTGTCAATTATATAAGATTTTAGTGGCTCTTAGATCAGGGATGGAAGAACCTGTGGCATACTTGATGCTTCACCACTATTTCTCTTATGCCTTCTCATTAAGCAGATGAGTGGAGAACCCCAGATTTTCAGTCAGTACTCTTAGAAACAGCATTATAGTGATGGGAATTTCATATTGGCATATTGCTGAGTCCTTGAAGAACGTCCTGGAGTGTCATCTTCCTAAATTAACTTCCTTCCTTCCTTCCTTCCTTCCTTCCTTCCTTCCTTCCTTCCTTCCTTCCTTCCTTCCTTCCTTCCTTCCTTCCTTTATTAAATTGTATGCTGCCCATCTCCTCCAATGGGTGACTCTGGGCGGCTCACAATTAAAACCAAAAACCCAAGGCATTAAAAAACAATACATATAAATAATTAAAATTAATGAATCAATTAAAATCTGACTACAAAACTACCCTATATATAAATACTAATACACACACACACACACACACACACAGACAGCTGTTTATTTCTGGGTGTTGCTGTAGTTGAGATTTGAAGATCCAACCAAATGTCTCAAGGATATAACGTTTGCAACTTTCCTCTAAGACCATTTTGTACTATTTCACATCTTATTTTGCAACTAGCCACTATCTTTGAAACAGTGTCAATTTTTTAAAATTTTGGTGAAGGATCAAGGGATCCTTTTCATAGCCCCTTTTTCTCTTTTCTATTTGTACTAACTTGTTTTTATTTCATTCTTTTGAGAGTCTCATACTTTCCCACAAATTATAGATTTTATATGCTTGGGAATTTTGGAATTGGAAGTATTCTGTGTGTGAGAGAGAGTGACTCTGTGCATGTGTATTTGTAAGTGTTCCTGAAAACAGAAATATGGCCTAAACAATGATTCATGATGCAGGTTTTATAATTATAACAAAAAGGAGATTTATTTAAAGAAATATATTATAGAGATGGGGAAAGCCTGCTACATCATCAGGGTTGTATTATGTGAGTTTAATTTAAACTTCATTTTAACTTTAATTTACCATGGACATTTTATCATATTATAATTGTTGTAAACTGCCAAGAGTTGCAAGAAGTGCTGGTATATTAATAAATTAATGCCTAGCACCTAGCTAGCTACATCCAGAGAACTCTCTGTGCATGCGTACCTAGAAGAAAAAACAAAAAGAAGTATGAAGGAACGTAGAACTGGCTGAATGTAGAGAGGGAAAGAATGAGAAAGCCACTAACAAGAGACTTTCTGAAAAGACCACTTAGTCATGAGAAAAGGGAAAACATGAGAAAACTCAAAATAACCCCTTGATTTTGTTTAGTATAAGATGGGACAGAGAGCAACTCTGACAGGCTTTCAAGCTTCTGTTATTCTACCCTACAACAGTAAAGAGCCTGTTCCCTGACCTTGCCTATCGCAAAGGGATGACACGAAGAGATCTCAGATTAGCAACCTCTTAGACAAAAAGCAGGTAAAGACAAAGAAGGGATACTCAGAAAATCCTTCATTCTTGATCTACACCCATTGACCCCTGCTGTCAGTAAGTTACAGGGTGCTAAAAGATCAGTGCTACTGAAATCATACTTGCAATAGGAAACTGCACTGGATTAAAAAAAAAAATTATAGGTGGTCCTCATTTAATGACCACTCATTCAGTGACCGTTTGAACTTACAATGGTGCTGAATGAGTGGTACTAATGACTGGACTTTGTACATACGATGTCGCAGCATCCTATGGTCATGTGATTGTAACTTGCAACCTATCCTGCTGGCATCCCACAAACAAAAACAATGGGGAAGCCATCAGGAAGTTGGAAGTTGCGATCACATGAGGTCTTTGTTTAACGACTTGTGCGGTCTTCATTTAATGATGGCAAGCAGGATTGCTGGAACTGCCATTGCAAAGCAGCGCGTTCATGTGGTGTTTCAATTTATGACTGCATCACTTAATGATGGAGTTTCCGGTCCCAGTTAGCATCATAAAATGAGGGCTACCTGTACAAAAGCAAGAGGTTAAATAACAAAAAAGTGTGTGCTTTGTGAGCTTTATACTGAACTCCCATAGGAATACTGTGTCGTTATTATTTTATTTACTTATGCTTGTATTTATAAAGTGATTTATACTCTCCCTGGCTTACCTGCATTAGTATAAGCTAACTATAAATGTAGAGCACAGTTAAAACACCAACACAGAGTCAAAAGAGGAAAGAGTTTCAGGGAAAACAAATGTCTGCTGAAATAGGCTTTCCACAGATTGCCTGGAGGCTTTTTGTAAGGAGGCAGTACAAGCCTGTTAGGAAGGAATGTTGCAAGCTGAGTTGAAAACTACTGAAAATGTCTTGTGCTTACCATATTTAGAAGGCATGTACTCAGGTTTGTATACAATTTCTGTACAATTTTAAACTGTAATATACTATGATTTGTGTTTGAGCATTTACCTAGGGCTACAAAAACCCAGAGGCTTCTTAGATGGCAGCAAAGAGAAGCAGAAGCCTCTAACCCTTGGCTGCCCTGTAGTGGTCATCCAGATTTTTGCAGCCCAAATCTGAATTTACCATGGGTCTGCTCATGCTAAAATTCCCTTTCATTGATTTTTTAACATTTATTTACTATAGCAACACTGGTCTGGCACTAGACAGAGAGCTGTAGACAAAGGAATGCACAGAGACTCTGAAGCGAAGCAATCAGCGAGCGATTGAGAACTCCCGGCTTTGCACACAAACAGGGAAACCAACAAAGACAACAACAGCACAATCCATAGACAGCAATCAGAAAGACAAAAGCCCTGGACTGAATCTGCCATTTGGACGAGGTAATCTGTAACTAAGCAATGGGGGAAAGCGCAGGAACTGGGGAAGCTATAAAATACCATGTAAGCTATGCCAAGCCAATCCTGGCTTTGTCTGTACTTACTTACGTTATGCTTGAGTAAACTTCTTTGCTGAACACATGTGTTACGAGTTTCTCTGAGATGAACAGGGTAAACCTTACATAAAGCCAGGATTCCCTTCTGAGCACTACCTGGTATCACCAAGGAGTGCTTGCAATTTCATCTGCAGGGCAGCCGAGTATTCCAAGCTATTGACTCTGACCGAGATGGCCAGTGACGGAGAAGGTGCGAGCCAGTGGTGCAACAAGGAGCCCAAGCCTGAAGGCGCGAAGGCAGGTCCAGCCCAGAGCGAGGGGCACGGGGACACAGCCAAGAGAGCACCAGAGGATACCAAGTGGTAATTTGGCATCGGCATGGGGCCTGATGGGTCGGCAGGATGGGGAGTCACGACAAACCGTGGCTCAGGATCCAAAACCCAGGAATTGGAGGAATGCATGATCCGGTTGGAGGCCAACTTCCAGCAGCAGTTGGGGGCTGTCCAGGCGATGCTGCAGGCCATACTTCGAGGAATCAAGGCCCCCGCAGCAGAACCACATGCAGAGGAGGAGTTGGGTGAGGCCAACGCCGGTCCTGTGCCCCAGCCAGCTCCAGGGATGCGCCTAGGGGTCGGGGCATCAGGAGACTGATGGGCAGCAGATGCACTGTGACTCCGAGGCCTAACCGGCAAGTTCTTGAGGGACCCCAAGAAACTGCCCTGTATCCTTACACAAGTGAGGAGCTTCATGAAACAGAGTGGCCACCTTTTCTTCAATGACGGGGAGTGAGTCGCCTACATGGCCGACTTGCTGGAGGGCCAAGCAGCCAGTTGGGTCATCCGCCTATAAGACGCAAACACAGTAGAGCTAGAGAATTTCCCGGAGTTCATGCAGGCACTCCGGGATAGATTTGAGGACATGCTGAGTGCCAGGTGGGCCAGAGATGACATCTGACGCCTGAGACAAAGGGAGAAATCGGTGGCCGAGTATGCCCTAGAGTTCTGGTGCCTAGCAGAAAAACTCACCAATTGGCCAGAATCCCTGAAAACAGACTATTTCAAAAATGGGCTCAACCGAGATATCTGAGAGTGGGCGCTCGGCCAGGATGACCCGACAACACTAAAGGAGTGGATCTGGTTGGCCGGGATGGCAGAGGCTGCATGGCAGCAGATTAAGCGATGGACGAGGCATCAGAAGCTGGTCAAAGCTGAACTGGGTGAGGCGGCCACAGAGGAGAAGTGGAGCAGCCGGCAGCAGACCGCAGGAGGGTGAGAGGCACAGAAGAAAACAGGCCTCTGTTACCAGTGCGGAGGATGAGGCCATCGGGCAGCACAATGTCCATCGGAGCAGGACGGGGCTCCACCCCACGTAAACGCCGGGGCCCCGAAACCCCCTGGGCGGCATGCCCCTGACCGACCACAGAAAGGAGTGGGGGCAGCTGTGACAGAGCACGGTGGGACTGGCTGGTCCACCCCCGAGATGATGTCGTCAGGGGAAGAGGCAGCGCCGGCGGGAAATGAGCGAAGCCCACACTGGACGATGTCCCAGTGAGGGCAGAGGGGCTGAGACACAAAGATCCAATGGTGAGTGAGGACTGCCCACCCATGGGGGTGAGGGTCCACATCCGGGGAGCAAGATCAGGGCCTGAGGCTAACCAGCAAGCGTTACTGGACTCCGGGTGCACCCATTGCTTGATACACCCGGTGCTGGTATCAGGGCTGGGCCTCCGGGTACGGCGGCTACGAGAGCCTATAGCCTTCAGCCAACTGGATGGCTCATTTGCGGGGAGGGGGGGACTGGCTCAGTACTACACCAAGCCAGTCAAGATGATGATCAGGACCCATCATGAGGAGCTGTGGTTCGTGTGGTCCCAATTGCCGACTATCCGCTGGTACTTGGACTGGCTTGACTGAGGTGGCGGAACCCCCTCTTTGACTGGGCGTCGGAGGCAGTGCGATTCCAAGACAAGGGAGAGCAGGTGAGAGAGAACCAGAGGCAACAATGAGCGATGACAAGGAAGAGGGCAACTCCGGAGCAGCAGTTGGTGAAGGAGGAGCTGGCCACACAGGGGAGCGAGCAGACCACAGTGGGAGCCAGAACAGCGGCGGTGGTGATGTCAAGGATCCCTGGGGTGGTGGCAGCACCGAAGCCAAGGGGCCCCAGAGAAGCAGCGACCCAGACAGCAGCGGCGGCGACTGGCGCGGCGCAGGAGCCAGCAGAGTAGCTGGGGGACATCGAGAGTATCCCCCACCCTTACCATGACCTGATGGCGGTGTTCAGTGAAGCGGAGTTGGATCAACTTCTGCCCCACAGACCCAGTGATTGCGCCATAGAGCTAGAGCGCAGGGCCAATTTGCCCAAGCCTAAGATGTACTCCCTGTCGGGGAAGGAGATGGGCGCCCTACGGGAATTCGTGGACAAGAACTTGAAGCGGGGATTCATCCAACCCGCGAAGTCCCCCCTGGCGGCTCCGGTGTTATTCCGAGAAAAGAAAGACGGTTCGCTAAGACTGTGTGTGGACTACCGGGGGCTGAACGCCATAAGTACCGAATACCACTACCCCCTTCCCCTGATGAAGGACCTACTGTCCCATCTGTCCAAGGGGAAGATATTCACAAAACTGGACTTGCGAGAGACGTACTTCGGGGTCCGGATACGCGCGGGACATGAATGGAAAACTGCTTTCAATTGCCCGCTCGGCAGTTTCTGGTTCCGCGTGATGCCGTTTGGGTTAAAAGGAGCCCCGGGGGGGTTCATGCAATTAATAAACAAGGTGCTGCATGATCTTCTCTACCCGGGTGTCCTTGTCTACCTGGATGACCTCCTAATATACTCCGAGACCCTGACCGAGCACATGAGACTAGTGCGCACCGTGCTCCAAAGACTGTTAAAAACGCAGCTGTACGCCAAGCTCTTGAAGTGCAAGTTCCATCGAGAGCAAGTGGGCTACCTTGGGTATTGAATATCCAGCAGGGGTGTGGAGATGGATCCGGTGAAAGTAAAAGATGTACTGGGGTGGGAAGCACTGTGGACCTGGAGGCAGCTCCAAAGCTTCTTGGGGTTTGCTAACTTCTACCGGCAGTTCATTCCGAACTTCGCTCAAGTCGCTGTACCATTAATAGACTTACTTAAGACTCGGGGCAGCGGCAAAACCCCCAAACCCAGCATGCCCCTCACATGGACCCTGGAGTGTCAAGAGGCATTCAGGGACCTAAAATGAAAGTTCGGCGCAGAGCCCATCCTGCGTCACCCCGATCCAGACCGGTGGTTCGTAATCCAGGTGGACACCTCGGACATGGTGACAGGAGCAGTCCTTCTACAGCCCAGACCCGAGGAAGCCCTCCACCCGTACACCTATGCCTCACGAAAGTTCACCAAGATGGAAAGGCAGTGGATGGTGTGGGAGAAGGAGGCGTTCACTATAAAATGGGCCCTGTCCACCTGGAGACACCTACTGGAGGGAGCGAGCCAGCCATTCGAGGTGTGGACAGACCACAAGAACCTCGAGACACTTAGGACCCCACGGAAGCTTTTGCCCAAGCAGGTGCACTGGTCCCAATACTTTGGACGATTTAATTTCGACCTCAAACACATCCCGGGGAAAAAGAACTTCTTAGCGGACGGACTGTCCTGCATGCCCCAACACGCCAGCCAGCAGGAGGAGGTGGTGGACTCGGTCATCCCCGTGATCCGGCTGGCCGCAAAAGCCGTGACGCACAGCCAAATGAGGAAGTGGGCAAGCGATGCATAGCCGGGACCCCAACTGACTTTCCAAGAAGCTGGTGAGCAAGACTCTTGGTTGGCGGCGAACAAAGACTCTTTAAGGGGACATGGGGGACTATGGTGGCATGAGGGCAAGCTGTACATACCTAGGAGTTGCCAAAGGGAGGTGATGGAAAGAGCCCATGATAAGAAGAACGCAGGCCATTACGGGTTTGTGAAAACCCTCCATCTAATACGGAGACAGTTTTAGTGGCTGAGCCTTCGAAAGGATGTGAGAGCATACACAGCGAGCTGCCCGATTTGTGCAATGGCCAAAGGGAGCAAGGGGAAGCCCCGGGGTCTCCTCCAGCCTGTAGCGACACCGGATGGCCCTTGGCAAGAAATTGCCATGGACTTTATTGTGGAGGTAGCAAGGGTAAGACAGCTATTTGGGTAGTGACGGACTTGTTTTCAAAACAAGCGCACTTCGTGGCTTGTCGGCAAGTCCCCACCATGGAGAGGCTGGTGCGGATGTTCGTGCAGCACTTGTATTGATTGCACGGTGCCCCCCGGCGAATCATGAGCGATCGGGGGGGGGGAACTTCATTGCGTGGTTTCAGCAGGAGTTCCTGAAGCGAGTGGGGACTTAGCAAGCCCTCTCCTCTGCAGCGCATCCGCAGATGGACGGGGCCACGAAGCGTTTTAACAGGGGATTGGAGCAGTACCTACAGTGCTATGTGGACTATCAGCAAGACGACTGGGCAGAGCTGCTGCCATTTGAGGAGGTAGCATATAACAATGCAGTCCACAAAAGCACCAGCTTCACCCCGTTCAAGGTGGCAACTGGGCAAGATTTCGTAGCCATGCCCAAGCTGCCCCAACCGGCATCCTGGATCAGATCATTGGACACTTGGTTCACCCAGATAGATGCCATGAGGCAGGCGGTCCGAACGGCACTGCAGGAAGCCAGAGCGGACTACAAAAAATATGCCAACCGCAAGCGACTCCCCAAGTGGCAGTGGAAAGTAGGGGACCAGGTGTACCTGTCCACAAAGAACCTAAAGATGCATCAAGCGTCTAAAAAACTCAGCCCGAAATTCGTGGGTCCTTTCCCTATTGTTGAGATAATAAACCCAGTGACCGTCAAGCTGAACCTCCCAAAAGCACTTGGGAAGATCCATCCGGTCTTCCATTGCAGCCTGCTGAAGCCGCACCGACTGTCCAGCGACTGGCATAGAGACGAGCCAGCCCCGGCATCGATCATGGTCGACAGGGAAAGACACTTTGAAGTAAAACAAATCCTGGACGCCAGGAAACACAAGGGCCAGATCCAGCTGCTAGTACAATGGAAACACTTCCCGAGAGCGTACAGTGAGTGGGTAAAGAAGTCCCACGTTAGGGTGCCCAAACTGGTCAAGGACTTTTACAAGAAGCAGCCCGGGAAACCAAGGTAAAGGGGGGGGGGGTTCTCTTCAGGGGGGCGGTATGTGAGATTCAGCTGGCACGGCACGGCACGGCGAAGGCACTGCTCAGCTTCGCCTAGTCAATTTCACCACCCAGGTGCTAGCAGAGAAAAAGGGGAAGTGAAACCATGAACCGATTACTGGTAGGTGGCGGCGCTTAACTCAAACCGCAAGTGGATACTTTGTATCAGCGCCAGCTTCCCTCGAGCACTGTAGACAAAGGAACGCGCAGAGACTCTGAAGCGAAGCAATCAATGAGCGATTGAGAACTCCTGGCTTTGCACGCAAGCAGGGAAAGCAACAAAGACAATAGCACAACCCATAGACGGCAATCAGAAAGACAAAAGCCCCAGACTGAATCTGCCATTTGGGCAAGGGGGGATTACTGCAGGTAATCTGTAACTAAGCAACGGGGAAAAGCGCCAGAACGGGGGAACTATAAAATACCATGTAAGCTATGCCAAGGCAACCCTGGCTTTGTCTATACTTACTTATGTTACTCTTGAGTAAACTTCTTTGCTGAACACACGTGTCACGAGTGTTTCTCTGAGACGAACACAGTAAACCTTACACCCGCCACCATGTCTTTGTTTCCCCTTTTTTGCAGAATCCAGATCTCCTTTGCCCTTAATTTAAAAAGTAAGAATGGGTGCAATATGCCTGGGATAGGTATAACCCTCTGGTTTTACTAGGGGTGACAAAGAACTTTTCAAACTCCTAAAACTAGGGAAAAGGACTGAAAAATCTGATCCTGCCCATTCTTGTGGCATCACAGCCCCTCATGTAGCTATATGCATTGCCAGCCAGGAAGGCTAAGAACTTGTTTTCATCTATAATTTTTTTGGAGTTCCTAGCTAGCCATGGAGAACACAGATGGCCTAAGACATTTCTCTGCTTCAGGAAAAAACCCAGCATTCAAAGTGCATAACAAGACCTTTTTAACCCACCTAGACCTTTTCAGCAGTCAAGTTTTTGTGCTTAACTATGTTTTCCTAAGCTGAACTGCCAATTGCTTTATATTTTCCCTATGAGAAAAGTTATGTTGCCTATGAGAAAAATTATGTTCTTGGGGGTGGGGCAGGGGGTTCTTTTTTTCTTTTTTTTCTGTTGCATTTCTTTTCTTTCTTTCTTTCTTTCTTTCTTTCTTTCTTTCTTTCTTTCTTTCTTTCTTTCTTTCTTTCTTTCTTTCTTTTCCTCTAGTTTGTATTATCTTTTATTGTTCTATCTTCCAAGTTCAGTTTTCCCCCACCTGGTAGCTTTCAGATATGCAACAACTTCCCCAATTCCTAGCCAGCCCAGTGGCTGAGAATTCTGAGAGTTGTTATCTCATTGTATTCTGAGGATTAGCTCATTTGGAAGTACTGTGATTTTCCTATATGTGGGATGTGACAAAAACTCATAGCAAGTCTGAATGATTTGAGAGGGGAGCCTTCCTGTAATGGCCCATGCTGCGGCATCCTTTATTTCCATTCCAATGAAGCTGTTTTATTTTGATCTGAAAGCCACCTCAGCAAAATATTTGTTGACGGGTGGCCACATCAATGTGATCACTCCATCCACCCATCCCACATCCATGCTTGAAAGAGTTTGCTGCCCATTCAAGAGTGAAAGGTACTATTCCTAATATACATTTGCCTGGAAGGGGGTCTCTTTAAATGACACATCCCCTAACAACAGGATTTTAAATTACCCCTCTGAACACCACAGCATATGAGAAGAGATCAAATCTCTCAAGGCAAAATCAAACATGCCAAAGAAGAAGAATGGTCCTATGGAGTGTGTTTGTGTGTGCCTACAAATTGTACTTTGCAATTTTGTACCAAGAGCAAAAGAAGGCTGCTGCTTAAAACATTTGCATCTTTTAAAATAATTCTTAATAGCTTTTCTCTGGGCCAAAAGTTGTCCTCACTAAAAAAAAAAAAAAAGCAACAACCTTGCTTTTGCTACAGAAATCAATTTATAATGAATGAATTCTGGAGTATTGAATTGAAAATAAGACCTAATCAGACATTATTGCTGGTTTCTTGCCTTTATCAGCTGTAATGTATTTAAGAAAGCATTTCATGCTAGTCAGTACAATAGAGAAATGGCTTGGTTGGGAAAAAAAAATCCAGCTTGTTTTACAAACAACACACAAAGTTTTCTGAATGGGGGGAAATGGTTGGGCATTCAGGAGTGATTATATGAGATCGCAGCAATGCTCCATCTAATTTATTATCCTGTTACTACTCTATATTGTAATCATGTCACAGATGCATCTGCCATTTCTTTCCGCTTCCCCATTTACTTGAGCTCTGTGGTTCTTTTCTTCTATTCTCCCATTCCTCTGATTTTGGAATTGTTTTTTTCTGGAAAACAGCTTGTTCACCCACCTTCAAACATCAAAATCTGTAAGAGGATTTATTGTGTTCATAGAATCAAGGAACACTTCTCTTGTTTTGTCAGAGGATAAACCACTGGAGAACCTGAACTTAGGTTGTTCTTCATAATCACTAGCCAATTGTTTGCTGCCTTCGGAAGCCATCAGACTCTGGCTAAAAGATCAGCTGGCTAGCTGGTCCAGCAGTTTCCAGTAGACCCAGGTGATTACAGGATCTCATCTGATCTTATAAAAGAAGGGCATTGGAACAATCGCCAAGCTACTGCTCCCCCCCCCCCGCTTCTTTCTCTCTCTCTCTCTCCTTCTTCTCCACCCACCCACCCAGCTGCAGGAAGACAGGCAGATTGCTGTTGTCAGAAATCTAAACTGATCACTTACAGAGGGCTCTGGAATAGGTCTTCCATGCCACCAGCTTTTTAAATTGCTAATCATTCACAACTCACAATTTCTCCACATTATCCTCACTATTTGCAGTCTCAGATACTTTCAGGATGGTGTTGTCTATATGCTTGCCAACCCAGAGTTTGCAGAGAATTCCTTTATTTAATCATTTTTCACACTCTGTTGGCCAATATCTAAGAACAGCGAATGCCAGGAAATCAGTGTTCGCTTGTTCTATTCCAAGCTGGACAATCAATGAGCAGACTGTCCCCCAAGCTTCTAATGCTCTATGAATTAGCAAACACCCCTAACCTACCCTTCACAAAAGACTAAAATAAGCTACCAGCCAGTCAATATGGAGATCTGAGATGGGGAATTAAGAACCTGAGCAAATCTACAGGTTTATGTATTTATTTATTTGTTTAATCAATTTGTAAAGCCTCCCGTCTCAACAAGTGACTCTGAGTGGCAAACAATAACAAACAATAAAAACAATTATATCATGGATACAAAAATCAAATACAAAAATTAAAATCCATAGCAGCTGAAAAAACAACACAGTCAATAGCGCCAGGAGGTGGGTGCTTTCACACACTCAGCACCCCAGCCCTGGGCACGGTACCAGGCCTTTAGCATCTTAGAAAAGGCCAGCAGGGTCAGGGCCATTCTAATCTCCAGAGGGAGAATGTTCCATAGGGTGGGCACTACAGCAGAAAAGGTGTGCCTGCACACCTTTGCCGGCAGGGCCCAAAGCATGTCCATCCTGCTGAACTGGATTAGATGGGTAGAAACAACCAGGGAGTGACAGTCCCTCAAGTAACCTGGTCCCAAGTCACGAAGGGCTTTAAAGGTAATAACCAGCATCTTGCATTGCACCCAGAAGCACACTGGCAACCAGTGCAGCTCATAAAGTAGTGGTGTTACGTGCATCAAGTAACTGATGCCATTAACTACTCGTGCTGCTGCATTCTGCACCAGTTGAAGCCTCCATATGCTCTTCAAGGGCAGCCCCATCTAGAGCATGTTGCAGCAATCCAGACGGGAAGTCATGAGGGCATGAGTGACAGTGAACAGAGCCTCCCAGTCCAGGAAAGGGCGTAACTGGTGTACAACCCAAAGGTATGAAAAGGCCCTCCTAACTATGACTGCCACCTGCTCTTCAATGTCCACAGCATCACTCAGGCTGCCTAGGGTGGAGATATAAAGTTGGATATCATCAGCATACTGATGATACCTCACCCCAAACCATTGGATGACCTCACCCAGCAGCCTCATGTAAATGTTAAACAGGAAGGGAGAGAGAACTGAGCCCTGCAGCATCCCATAGAGCAGGAACAGTGGGCTGGACCTCTCCTCCTGTGTCAACACCTACTGGAACCAGCCTCAGAGGAAGGAGAATGAGCACAACACTGTGCTGCCCACCCCCAATTCCTGGAGCCATTCCAGATGGATACCATGATCAATAGTATCAAAAGCTGCTGAGAAGCCAAGAAGTGCAAGGATGGATGCACTACCCCCATCCCGCTCCCACCACAAGTCATCCAAGAACAAGATCAGTGCTGACTCAGTCCCATACCTTGGCCTGAATACCAACTGAAAGGGATACAGATAATATATTTCATACAGAGTCCTTTGAAACTGCAATGCAACCATCTTCTCTCCAGCTTTCCCTAAAAATGGAAGGTTGGAGACTGCACGAAAATTGTCCAGACTAGTTGGGTCGACCACCAAATTTAACACCAAATTTCTTTATGGGAAAAACAAGGTCATAAACATAGCAACTTTGGTCTCTTCCTCACTCTCCAACGGTAATTTCCCCCTTCTTAAACATTACAGTCTGGGTCATTAATGTCTGAGTCATTAATGAGGTAACAGAAACCATGGTTTGATATATCTTGTAGTTTGGCTACTCCATAGGAGGATTCCTGTATTTATCTATCCTCTGATGAATCCTCTTCCTTTTTCAATGGTCTTTCTCTCAACCAATTATTCCTTTGAACTCATCTTTTCAAGCCCTATTGTCTAATACCTGTTATGTAGTAGTTTGTAAACTATGTTCCTGAGCCATTCTCCTCCACCCAAGACTATCCATGGATTCTCCAGATTTATCTGTATAGGATTCGTTTATCTGTCAGGTTGCAAAGCATTTCTCCCAATTGGCTGTTATGAGGCAGATTATAAAGGAAGGTTGATTCTTAAAGCTATCAACAAATGCACTGAGGAGCCTCAAAAGATTTCTCTTTGCCATGGCAACAGATTGAATCCTTATGAAAATGATATCTGAGCAAACCCAGTTAGCATACATGGCAGTTAATCCTGTGAGACTAGCATGTTGACAACGGGATATTTGATGGCAAATCTCTAGTAGCAAAGATCACATAGGCATGGTACATAGTTGGATTAAATCAAATGCTCACCAGAAGCCAAAAAGGAGAAGTACAACAGGGAATCCATCCAATGGGAAAATAAACATTTTAAGGACAGGGTGAACCCATTAGATCATAGTTTCATTCATTTCAGAAGTACGGCAGAAATTATACAAACAGATGTTCTAAGGGTGGCAAGGAACCTGAGCACTGGGAAATGGGTTTCCATTAATGCTTGTTCAAATACTGCGCTACTGGTGGTGGTCCATGCTGCCAAAGAAGGGAGTAGATGGGAAATCACCATCTGAAAAAGCTTGAGATTTAGGCCATGTGAGCTCCTGGAGTTTTTACTTTGCACATCCCTATTTTAAAATCTCAGATCTTCAACCCAGTCCCTCAGCCTCAGCAAGCAAGAGTATTATTTATTGGGTTATATAAATCAGTTTTGCCTGCTCTGCATTTTGTTTACCTTTTTAGTGTCTGCTGTTCATGTATGTAATAATTTGATAAACTTCAGGACAATAAAATATCAATGAAAACCACCATTCATGGTTCAGTTCAACTTGAAGACATTCACATGGACCCATTTCCAAAATAGGCCTGTTCAGTTCTACTCCTTTCTTTAAGGACTAACACATCCCATAATTCTCCTGAAGAAGAGTCCCCAGCCTTCTACCTATATATGCTAGCTAGAAATATGGAAGTTACAAATCACAACACAATCAGAAGGCCTAACTGAAGAAGACTGGCTGATAAGAACCATATACCACCCTCAACTCTCTCTATTCTGATTGTAATTCCATGACTCTAGTATCCCTATCTGGCACAGGTTTGTATTATGTATTTGGCATCCTTTAGGACTAATGGGTATCTACATGAGATCCCTTTCATATCCCCAATGCCATTGCAGTAAATAATTTGGAAAAGGATCCCCGGACAATCCCTGAAATAACCACAAGACCTGCCCATGAGGGTGAAGGCAACAGAACTGGTGTGGTTTCCGATTAATCTATGGATTTGTGAGGCCTCAGACAATCTGTTTTGGTAGTACAGTAAGGTCAAACTCTTATACTCTAATACTGTAGCCTCGCCCACTTCACAGACAGAATTATGACTTATCTAACCGCCAAATTTCATCTGATACCCTTATATTTTGATCACTGCAAATATCCCTGTATAGGAGTTGCAATACTGACAATAAGATAAGCAACAGGCAAAAATGTGTGGTTCCCCCTACGCTATCTTGCTGACTTCCACTATGCTGGCTTTTTCTTCTTCTTCTTGGAAGTGTGGCATTTAAAAACTTTCCATCAAGAGATATCACTAAGCTATAAAATGCAACTACAACTGAGAACACAGATATAGAACACTGTCAAAAGCATCTAAGAAAGTAATAAAGACTTCGAAAAAAACATGTCTGTTCTATCTTCCTATCTTATTGACCTAACTGTGGAAATGTACCAAGTTGTTTCCAGAGATATTCATACCTTGTGGAATTGCAATGATAAGTCTCAGAAGCTTCCTTATATGACAGGAATTATAGCAAGGAAAAATCAGGAAAGAAAGAGAAAAAAAAGGATCATAAGCTGTACCACACAACCACCTATTCAATTTGCAAACAATTCCCAGTAAACTTTAAATCCATCCCACATTTCCCCCACTTCATCTTCATTATCTACAGATCAAAGATACATTTAGCATTGGATTGTTTACAGATGTGCTAAGCTGCGTAGAGCATCCTTGCTCCACCTTGAGACATTGTCCCCTTCTGGACTGTGACGATACTCCTGTTTGAGCAGGTAGTTTGATTCAGTACATTAGTTTGAAGCATCCAAGAGAGCTGACTCAGTCTGCTGAACAACTTTGCCCTGTAGGAAATAGCCCTCTTAGCATGCACAGCCCGTGCACAGAAGCCTTTTTTATCATCCAAATGAAGCTGTACAGCAATTCTAATCCAGTGTTTTAGAAGGAAGTATTACTTTAATTCAGGATGCCACTTGGAAGGGGCATTTTGATAGAAGGTTTATTAAAGCAAAACAAAGATCTACACATTCAGCTAAAGATCTGCACATTCAGCTAAAGATCTGCACATTCAGCTAATCATAGTGGTGAGTTCCAATTGCCCAAAGTGCACATAACACAAATCCCCAAGTAGCCTCACTCTTTTTGTTTCAGATATGTTAATCTCTGAGTTCACCAATTTCCTCTGTTCTATGAAATAACAAGCATTCTTCCACCATCCTTTATTAAACATAAATAAAAAATCTAGCATTTCTGATCCAAATACTTGAACAGTCCAGAGGCTTGTCCACATATATTTGTATGTAGTTCTCTGATGAGCATTCTTCCTGTTAAGAATTTTTCCTATTAAAAAGGGAAGGCTGATTGCAAGGGATGATTGAGTTTTGCAATTGTTACAAAATGCAGAGGAGCCTCAAAAGCCTTCTTCTCTCTCTGGTGACAGTGTAGCAAGCCTTGCTGAAATGTATGAATGTAAATTCTGAGCTATGATGGCAACTTTGCCATCAACCAAAATATTAAGGATTTTCTGGGATAGGCTGAGTGAATGAAAGGAGAGCTGAGAGACAGATTGTGGTAAATAATGGAGAGAAAAACTCTAGAAGCGCAGGATAAATGTATATTCCATCTAACTTAGAAGTAAGGAAAATAGTAAAAATCTGCTTTTCCTTGGCTAGCCAGGAATTATGCAGTTCAGTAACACATTACTGAAGGCTTACTGTTGGCATCATGTCAAGAACAGTAGCAGGTGCACAGTATAATCATTGCGTGATAGGGCTCATTACAGTTTGGTTATGCTGAACCGTAAGTTGATCTCTAAACCAACATTACTTCTTATAATTTCCTTGCATTAGACTAGAAAACTCACTGGATTAACATGAACTTTTTTTTCCTTTTTCCTGCAAAATTCTCCGAAACAAAAAGGCTGCT
Source organism: Liasis olivaceus (assembly GCA_030867105.1). Taxonomy (NCBI): domain Eukaryota; kingdom Metazoa; phylum Chordata; class Lepidosauria; order Squamata; family Pythonidae; genus Liasis; species Liasis olivaceus. The sequence goes on along the minus strand of CM061355.1, from coordinate 17,113,393 downwards.
TGTTGGAACAAAAAGGTACTTACTGTGTAAAAAAGATCTGGGAAATCAGGGATGGCTGAATAGCAATCAAGCTTCTGCAGGAGCCTACAAATTATATAACAGGAAGAGAAACTGTATTACTCTGTAGGTTTATTATCTATTCTGACATTCAAAATGCAGCTAAGAAAACAGGTAGCCTCTTTTGTTGCTTATGGTAATATTTCATATTCAAAGATGCAGACTTGCTTCTTTTCTCTATTATTGCCTTGCACTGCTGTAACCAGTTGCATTTATTCTCCTGCCCACCCTTATATTGAATGAATGAACAAATGTGTAGGTGTGGGTGTGGGTGAGTAAGTTTCTTGATTTTCCTTTTCTAGCTCTTCCAAAATGCCTTCACCTACCTGGGGAAGATTACAACTCTCAATACTCCCAGCTATCAGTCCAATCATTAGCTGTCAGTAACTCCTTTTTAAAAAAACATCTGTATCCAGGATTCAGCTATAAGAAAGGTCCTTAATGAACTAGTGGAACATCTGGCATAATAACGGATCTAACACTGTTGGCAATTAGTTTGCAGCACCACCCAGCATTTGTCTTGCAGGAAATGTTTGAAGTGGTCAAAAAAAAAAATTTTTTTTTCAAACAAATAAAAACCATGCTTATTTGATCTTGCAGCTTTATATTTTGTTTCCTGTGCTTCTCCTGTAATCTTAAGTTATCTCCCTTAAGAAATGTAAAATGCAGAGTCCTGACATCTGGTTGACTTTCTGGGATAAATAGAGACAGTTTGCTGAACTTCCGCTACCATCAGAGGCTTCCCTGTTTATCCTAACCACAAATAATGCAAGAAATACTTAAAATGCAGGAGGCATGGGGAAAAAACCCTAATCTCTCTGACTAAAAAAACAGCATATTTCATCCTGAGACCCTAAAACAGATACAGAAAGCAGCAGGTTTTGAAATAGCAAGTACATAATATATTGGATGAGGTTGCCAAGGACACAAAAGATTTTAAAAGAGGGGCAAAAAGTAGCTAATGAAGACACAGGTTGCTACAAGGCCACTTTTGAGCCAAATTTTAATTCTTTAATCATGGTTTGTTGAAAAAACAAAAGCAAGCCAGAGTCAATCTTGCAGATAAATTCATGACATAACTTAGGCAACTCCTGGCTTGTTTTCCATCTGTTGTAGTTGTACTTGACATGCCTATGATGCAGTTAGAGGCTGGATGGGGCAGAAAAACAAACCAGAAATGTGTCAGAAAACCACAAATAAATCATTCATCTATATTTGCATGTCATGATAAACTACAGTTGGAATCCGAATGTCACTACAAGCCTTGATTTCAAATTATGGTTTATTAACAGATCTTCTCAGTGGAAACTAAAGGCATCTCTGCTGTCTGACCCAAACTTCCTATAATCAAAACAGGAGCTAGACAATTCTAAATTAAGAAGAACACTTCAGTGCCTAACAGTGGAGGCATACTTGCAAGACTAAATTATGCCTTGGGAAAAATGAATAGACTAAGATGGGGTGGAAATTTTGATCCACCCACAGCTGAACCAAACCCTTCCTCTATACAGGCTGGGTGGCAGACGTCAGGAACAGGAATTAAAGAAAGTCATTCATGCTTTAAAAGGGGATGTGGTGGCGCAGCGGCTTAATGACACTGAAAAGTTGCCAGCCGGAAATGGTCAACACTTCAGCTGTTCGAGCCCAGCTCCGCGCAGCAGAGTGAGCTCCTGCTTCCTCCCCAGCTCCTGCCAACCCAGCAGCTCAAAAGCATCTGCGAGTAGATAAATGGGTACTCTCACTCCAGTGGGAGGAAAAATGCTGGCGGCGCCTTGCAAAAGGAGACGGGAGCAGTTGCCGGTAGCGTGGAAGCCACGCACGCCTGAAAAAGGTGCGAAGCAACGGAAACCCCGCCTCCTGCGCTTGCCAGCTGGACTCTGCTCTAGGAAGGAGGCACTGGCAAACCACTTCCGAAACACCTTGCCTTGAAAACTGCAGGGACTCGTCCAGGCAGTCGCCACAGAATCGGTCATGATTGAGTGCGGATAAAAAAAAAAAACATGCTTTGCTAGTTTGTGTAGAAAGTTGGTGCTGCCTGCCTTGTTTTTCACATGTTCCCAAACCCTGATAGAACTGGATGGGTACTGCATGGTCCCATAACCACATGCATAGTCTGAACCCCCTTTTTGTGGCCTTCAGAGCCTTCTCTACCAATGATAGCTGTAAACTGAGGGTCCAAGTTGCTTCCCATCTTGAATGGAAGCAAATGAAGACTTCAGCAAAAGGCCTAAAATAGACTTATATATGCATGTTGATTGCAAAGCACCGCAGCATAAAGCCTTCCCATCTTTTTAAAGATAAGCTATTACATATATACAGTATGTGTGTGTGTGCATGCGTGCCAGTGAGTTTGCAAGTGCATATATGAGTGTATTCTAAGAGAAATGGAGCATGCCTAAGCCAGTACAAAATTTGTGTTAAACAAACAAGCACATCTTGGTCCAGGGTGTTCTACTCCCAGATAAATGTACAATTGGATCATATTAAACAAATTTAGAGCAGGATTCCTTCAATTTTGTCACTGCTCATCAAATGCTGATACCCAAACAAAAGAAAAGCACACATCCCAGATGTTCAAAGATAGTCATCCCATCGACAGCTAATACTGAGGAAGAACATTTCCAGACTCCACTGAGGATATGCTACCAACTACTGCAAAGGTTTCTCTTTGCCTATTAATACAAATTTTGGATTTTACCAGCAGGCAGGTCCAATCTATGCAAAAGCAATGAAACGTGGGGTGGGGGGGGGGAAGCTTGTCCGTACTCAGTTGAGCCTCAGTCTGGAATTCACACTGACTGCCCATGATCTAGGTTGCAAAGGTATCCCCCTTTCATAGATACCCTTTCTCAATTTCTGCATAGTTTTTTAATGTCCTACTTTTTCCATCATGGCTGGTCAGAACAGCAAGTTAAACATTTATTCTTTGTTGAGAGAAAAAATGAGTAGATTCTGGAAGAATTTACAGAACTAGCTGAGATAATCGGTATGGCTTTCAGATTTCCCTCCTTTCCAATTCCTAAGTTATGTACAATGCAGAAAGCCTTTTCTTGCCAGAGCTAAACACATTAGGCAAGGGGGCCCTCTAGCTTCCTTCCCTATGTAGCTCAGTCTCCCATTCTTGCCAGCCTGGCAAGGCAATCAAACTTACATTAAAACACACTTATCAAACTCATAATCTCTATTTAAAATTCCCTGTCCCATCATACAAACAATATGCAGAAAGGATAACCTGTGGCCCTCTGTAGTTGAAACACTGTTCCCAGCATTGTCACTGATGCTGCAGGGAAGAGTTGCTGGGTGTTGTAGTTCAAAAATATCTATGGGTTCCTCATCCCTAAAAATAATCCCTTATACAGTTGTCACATGATATTCCTCTGCAGGTATGAAAACATCAGCTAAAGCAGTGTTTCTCAAACTTGGCAACTTTAAGATGTGTGGACTTCAACTCCCAGAATTCCCCAGTCAGCCATTAAAGTTGCCAAGTCTGAGAAACACTGAGCTAAAACATCTTTTCTCAAGAAGTTATAATCAACTAACCTTATTCTGAAAATAGTTTTAAAACATTTCTCTCATTAGATTTACAGACATTTGGGAGATGCTTGGCTCATGAGCAAAATTGTACAGTAACATTAAGAACAAAACCAACAACAGCCCCCCTCCAAAACAATAAAATCAACAAAGCAACAACAGAAATACAAGAATCAACCAAGATGCCACAAAAGAGAGTACAACGGAACTCTTCATCAAGCAAGGTAGACTCAATAGTACAGGAGCAGAGAAGAAATGATATTCCAAAATTAAGTCTGATCTTGAGCCATAAAGTCTGCAGCTGAGGTTCCAGCCCCTTCCATGGCCAAGGGCTGTCACAGTGTGGGACTGAAAATGTCTTGATGATCTGAGAGGTTTCTAGAGGTCTTCATAAACTGAGCCTACTTTCAGCTTAGCTGCTGCTCCAAAGGAAATGCTGTGGAAATAGTTCTGCGGTACTTTCCTTGAAGCTACGGGGTTGGTGAGGGTGTCAGGAACTGCAGCTTCCAACCCCAATAAAAAGAAACCTTCTCTGGAACTCAGCAAGTCCAAAAGAAAATCAGTTTATTGAGAGTTAACATACAGTCATGGTAGAGATTGCGGGAACTGAAAAGCCCACGTGCACCAATGTTTTCTTAACTCCTTGTTCCTTGACCCCCTTCCCCCCTTCAGTCCTTCTGGTGCCTTCTCCTGCTCTCATGCCAGCATGACCTTGGCATTCTTGAGCACTAGATAACAAGCCATCTGCTCTAACTGCTATTCACCTAGCCCCCCCCCCCCCCACTACTATTATGGCAGAACTGAGCAAGCTATGATGCTGATTAATTGATTGCAAGGTTCTGACAGTGTGTCATAGAAACAACCTTCTCCTGGTTGCTGGGATTACTCCTTCCTTCCCTCCTGAAGCCAAGACACCATGCTGCTTTGCCCTCACCTTTTTGGTGTTTTTTAGCAATCATAGGGGCAGTTTTGCTGCTCCACCTCCTGAGTCATCTGGGTCTTCCTCCCCCTCCTACTTTCCCAAGCTCCTGAAAATCAAAAATCAAAATCGAAAATCAAAGACAACTCTGTTTCATAAAACTGAACAAATTAGTCACTAGTATTGCAATTATCAGATTACATCTCACATTTCGGAATAAAGAAATCGTAAACCTACCCACACTGGGACTGTGACAGGTAGATTAGCTTTGAGATCGTGATAGTTCTAAAACCTAACAGCAATAGAAAATAAATTATTTCCTACAACGTACAATGAGCTTCCAGAGTTCATTGTGCATAGTGTCACAACAGCTATTGGGTTAGATAGCTCTGAAACTTGATAATGGTGGGGATTTTCTAATGTGAGAGCAGTGGTTAAAGTGTTGACATAGAAGAGGGGAGACCCAGGTGGCAGTCCACCTAGCCATGGAGGCTCTCTGGATGCCTCTGGATTAGTCACTTTCTCTCAGCCCAACCTACCTCACAAGTTTGTTGTTGTGGGGAAAAACAGGAGGAGGGAGCACTAGGTAAGCCATCATGAGTTCCTGTACAAAACATGGGATATAAATGAAATAAATAAATAGATCTTACTAGCTCCTTGACTCAGGAGCTAAAAGGGACCCTCATATTCCAGGTAGGGACTCTCCAGACATTGAGCTGCAGCTCCCATCAGTTTAGTTAGTACAGCCAGTGTTGGAGGATTATGGGAATTACAGACCAAGACCATCTAGAGGGGGAATTTCACTCATCATATCTGGAGGACAATAATTGCCAGAACCATCACACTATCCATTGCTGAAAGCAGAATTTTAGGCTTACAGAATGTGCATATGGCTCATCGGGCTCAGAAATACATCTTGGCCCATTTCTTATACATAGTACAGTTTTTACTACTAAATGCATAGGTTCTATGTGTAATTAATCATTAAATAATTGCTTTTAATTTATCAGAATTTCAGGGAATGGACATTCTAAATGAAGAGCAAGATGATTTTGGCCAACCATTACAGAAACATTTAATGTATAATTGCAAGAGAAAAGTACCATCAGCTGTCAGATTTCAAAAAAGTTTTACCATCGGCTATCAAGCTTCAGCAATCTAAACCTGCTTATTAAAATTAAAACCCATTGTCTAAGTGAGCAAATTTTAATTTCAGGAAAGAATTCCCTGGCATCAGCCACAATTGACTATAAAATGTAGTTAAATTAAAATGAGCCTATTGAGTTTTTGGAAATTATTTCGGTTTCCCACACTGCTTTAGAAAGCTGTTAGGTATCATGTATTCATTTGAGTTGCATGAAATCTGGATTGTGCCATTCTGTTGTTTGCATTTTTATCAAAAGTTAGATGTGGCTGAAATTAATAGCACTAGAGCAAGTTGTGACATGTTTATACATACTTCATTAGACATACATTCTGCTGAACAAAGACAGACTTGCATCTAACCGAGCATGCTTAGTAATATGATAGAATTTATGGCCAATCTGGGTAAATGGGTTCCATAAAGCAACTTTCTACAACCTGGGATTCTCCATGTGTGTCAAACCTCAGCCTTCTATGTTTCCAAGTCACATGGCCTATAGACACAATGGGATCCCAACATCTCTGTAAGACATACGTTTGGGGAGGCTCTTCTTTCCCATCTTTCTCATTCCATATTTATCTCAAACAAATAAAGCTAATATTTTTATTTTCACAGCATCTCTCATCTTCTAGTATCAAGCTATAAGCCTGGGGGCATATAGGAATTTGGCCAGCATTTTTTTTCTCCCAATTTAGTAATTAATTTACGTGTGTTTTTAAAATTCTGTTTTTATTTTTTAAATATTCACTAGGTACACCAGGTACCTTTACATACTGTATACTTGCTGTAACATGAGAGCTGTGGACTTGGGTCCTGATTAGTCACATAGTTGAAACACTGCTACTAGCCATGTTCCATCAAGATGGAAGTGTCATTGTCATTTGGCTGTATGTGATGGAAGGCATGAGCAGGGAAGGTTCTGGAATGGAGCTTCAAGGTTGCCAGGAGTGGGGAGACACATTCCAAGGGAAGCACCTCCTCAGTCCTCAGCCGCGGTGTGGGAAAGCCAAGAGAATGAGATTGGCCCCTCCCTAGGAGCCTCATGGTTATAGTTACTCTTGTGGTGGTATAGATTTAGTCTGGCAAGATTCTGTCTATTAGGTGTAAGCTAATAAAGGAGTTAAACTGTTCTGGACTGTCTCACTGTTGTTCTTGGGCTGAACCTGACACTGTATCTGTATCTGAAAGTTACTTCAATTTTCCAGTGTTGTGAAATCTAGCTATTACATCTTCACAGATTTGGTTAGAAACTCGTTGGATTAGAATTGGGACACTCCACACAACCATAATTGTACTCCCCAAAGCTTTAAAAGCAGTTTGTAACTAATAGAGGCGAATATGTGTAGAGGAAGAAAACAACAACACGCTACCCTTCCTGGATATCCTCATCAGCAGAGGAAACAACAGTAAATTAGAAACCCAAGTTTATCGGAAGACAACCCACACCAATCAAGTACTCCATTACCAAAGTAACAACCCAACCTCCCACAAGAGGAGCTGTGTAAGAACATTATTCAAGCGAGCACAAATGCATTGCAGCAACCCAGAATAGCAGAAAAAGGAAAAAGACCACCTATACAACATCTTCCAACAAAATGGATATCCATGCAACTTTATCAAAAAGTGCCTGACCACTCAACCTACTACAACACAACCTACACAAGCTATGAAAAGGATCACACTGCCATACATCAGAAACATCTCAGAAACCACCAACAGACTATTACAACTACATGGCTTCTCTGTAGCACACAAACCAACAAAATCACTCCAAAATATCTTAAGTAAACCAAAAGACCCAGTAGCACAAGAAGAAAAAACAGGAGTCATCTACAACATACAGTGTAAGGACTGTACAAACACTATGTAGGACAGACAGGCAGAAGACTAGCAGAGCGCATCCACGAGCACCAACTAGCAGTCAGAAGACATGATGAAAACTCCTTAATCTCACAACACATGGACAGACTTAACCATAGTTTTAACTGGGAAATTGTCAGCATTTTAGACCAAGCTAAATCCAAAAATGCAAGAGAATTCTTGGAAGCTTGGTATTCAGACAAGGCAGCAATTAACAAACACATAGAGATAAACAGCATCTACATACTATTCAAAAGAGACAAAAGATCAGAAGATCGCCTCACCAGCAATCATCACCCAGATAAGCAAAGGTCACCACCAGGCACACAATCAAGCAGTAAACATATGCTAATGAAGGAACTACCAGAGGAGCAAAACAAAACCCCCACCCCCAGCAGCATTGGCAAGGCATGCCATGGTATATAAATAGAGAGCAAACCCCATCCCATTTTAGCACTGAAGATGTTACCTAGCTGGGTAATGAAACGTTTGCACGAAAAGAACCAAGCTCAGAGAACCCCAAGGACTCCACAGTTTGTAACTAATCTTGAGCATTCTTATTTCTGTCAGGCTAGAAACGCAGAGATCAATACAGTGATTGAACAGCTTATGGCAGAAAGAAAGGAGCTAGGAGTAAGGTGAGGCCAGAGTTACCACCAGTGGAAGAACAGATTGCTGACAAGCTGACAGACCAATATTTCTGTAATTTCAGATACACTCCAACTGAGCCAGCAATAAAATGACATAGCCAATACTACACAACTGAACAACCCAGAGCCAGTTCTGAACTGATGCACAAACTTTATGTGGAAATGTTCCTGATTTGCAACCTATGATCCCAAGGAGGGAAAGTCTCCCTTGAGGTGAGTTGAAAGATCAACTCTTGTTGATCTCAGGAATACAACCATGTAACTTTCTTGGCAACATTACAGAATTGGTTAGCTATTGCCTTTTTTCAGCCCTAGAATTTCCTAAAGAACTGCCATCCAAGGGTTAATTAGTTCAACACTGCTTAGCATTTTCAAGATCTGCCAAGGTCTGCCTGATCTCAAGGGCTTGTCTTAAGGAGCCTGCTCAAGAGCCTAAAGAATAGTATACAGTTATTATTCTAGGGCAGCTTCTCACAATGACAATATCCTAAACTTCCAGATGTGTGATATGATTACTTCCACAATTGTTTCATTGTACATACAAGTTGCAAGAGTTGGTTTTCCAGCGCTGCTCAGGCATCCCTCAAGTATATGCAGCACTATGGATGTGGGATTATGATTCTTGTGCCTTACACTGAGGTTCCATCTATGTAAAAGATGGTTAATGGTTGAAGAGCAGGTCATGAAGAGTGCCAGGAATAGTCATTCTTCTTACAAGTTATAAAAGAGCCAGGATGACCTCTGCATTCATTTGCATGCACATCTAGCTCTTTAAGCCATTAACTCTGATTTCAGGGAAATTTCAGGGAAGACAAGGAATAATTTATTCTGTATTGTTTCTGTGACAAATAGGATTTTGGCTCAGGATAGAAAAAATCATTTTTCTTCTGATGCTGAACCAAGCAGTAGTGCATGAGAAATAACGTTCAGTTCAGTTCTATCACTTCTCTCCCTCCCAAACATACCACAGCTAAACTTTCTTGTACTATTCCTGTTGCTTTTCTTATTTTAAATCAAGAAAATGAGCCCGTAACAAATTCAGTGTCATAGCTGGTGTCAGTAGCAAGAAGTGAAAGAGCGTTATTACTGAATGGAATTTAAAATTGTGGATTGATAGGATCATAGACCTTTTCTAAATAAGAGCAGTGAAAAAAACATACACTGATATTAGAAGATTGCAGCAACTTCCTTCTCGCCTTAAACCCAGCACTTTCTTTTGCCTGACACTCCACATCCAACCAATTTACAAAATGTTGTTCCATTAATCCCAGGCTGCTCCATGTCTTGACAGAGCTACCCTGGAAAATGCACACAGTCATTTATCTTCATTCTGTATTGTCAGGAGAGTGGGGGGGAAAAAAGTCCATTCTCTCAACCTTATAGTAAACATGTAAATCTCACCTCACATTCTGCAATCAGACAAAATAAGCATCTGCCACAATTTTGTGACCCTCCAGCAAAGTGCTTTGTTAATTTAGAATCAACACTTGGAGAACCAAGGCAGTGAATTCATAACTGGTTTGAGATTTCAGTCCAGGACTCTCAAAAACAGGAACAGAAATTTGTTTTTTAATTATGATGAATTCATTTTATTACTAATTAATTAATAGGAAAATTTGTCTTTCCATATAAGACACCTGTTCTCAAGAATTATTGGTTGCAGAATCTTAAAAAGTGGGACAAAGAATCATAAAGAATCAGGAACATTGGTCTGAGGGGCAGTAGAGCCAAGCCTATTAAAAGGATTTTCAAGCCCAAGATATCTACAGGTAGTCTTTGTTTAGTGACCAAAATGGGCACTGGCACCTTGGTTGTTAAGCAAAGTGGTCATTAAGTGAAACCACAACTGTGCTTATGATCTTACTTCAGCTTTCCTTTGCTTTACAGACCTGTGAAGGTCATTCATAAATAAATAAATAAATAAATAAATAGCCGCCCAGAGTCACTCATTGGGAGAGATGGGCAGCATACAAATTTAATAATAAATAAATAAATAATACATAAATGTGAGGATTGGTTACAAAGCTACTTTTTCATCACCATCATAACTACGAATGGTCACTGTACGAGGCAGTCACTAAACGAGGACTACTTGTAGTTGCAATGTTCTGCATCTAAACACACGCGCAAGAACTGTTTTGCCTATGAATGTGACCATGCAGGAAAAATTGCCTTCCAAAAGATGATGAAAGTGGTCAGAAAAAATAATAATCTTACAATGTATTAGGCAGTTATAAATTGTTTCTAGCTGCATTGTTCCACTAGAACTAAATATATTTGATTAGGACCAATTCAAAGTTACAAAATAGTAAGTTATAGACTAAATACTATATTAAGCAACCAACAGTATATAAATTGATGATCAGGTTTCAGGGTTTTACATGTGGACCATGGTGCAATTTCAGAAATGTAGAACATACAATTTTTAAATTAAAGAAGCAACTTTTCTTTCATTACTTTTATTAGTCATATAATTATATGTAGGCAAATGGCCAAAATGACAAGCCTGACTGGGTGCTTCAAAAATAAAGCTGAGGCCATTTTCTGGGTTATACATTTCCATTTCTTTTGCAAACAGCATGTATCCCTTTACACAATCACACAAACCATTACCCCTGAAACCAATCAACCAGAGGCATTAAAGAAGTATAAGAGAATCATGAATTCTCTTTACCTCCAGCCTTTTGCTATCTTTTCTGGTTTTCTAGAAAAAGTATAACTGCCTAGACCATCTCTGCGGGAAGAATAAGCTTCTAAGCTAAGGAGAATAGAAGAAACAAAGAAAAATGCAAATTACTCATAAGTCATTGAACTATTTTCCCCCCAATGATTATGGATAATAGAAATCAACTAATTGTTTCTGAACTTTGATTATGTTCCTTGTAGGAGTCCTCTGGAATAGGTCATTTTAATTCTTAGCATAATGAATCACATCTTTGAATTTGACTTAATTTACGCAATTTAGCAGTGCAACATTGCTATAATATTTTTCCTTACCCCGATTTTTAATTTTAAAAAACAAAATTCTCTAGCCATTAAATGTTAATTATTACACTGACTTAGTTCTGCTCTGTAATACCAGAGACTTCTAGGGGAGGTATGGTGAATTGAAGACAGCTCTGCGAAAGTCGAGCCAACAACTGTGGCAAAGAACCAAGGAACTGGTGAGGAGACTGGTTCTTTGGAATCTTTCCAGATAAGGGGAGGACGGGAGATTGCCCATATGTGCTCTGGATGGATGCTTCCCATAAGGAGACCACAGGACAGCAGTTTTCACAGGTTTGAGCACTGGAAGACCCCGGGATTAGCCATCTTGCCTGCAATCGTGGTGGAGACTTTTAAAGGACACTAAGTTTGCAAACCTCACTTTCTAATCACTTTCGGAAATTGCTTATTAACTACTTCTAAGCTATTAGAGATCTTCAGAATGACAAGTTTGAAAATGCTGGGTGAGTCTACCTTTAATCTTGAACAAAAGAAAACTTTATTCATAACCTTAAGAATTTAAAGAATCTGAAATAAACAGCAAAAAGCTAAATAAGATTTTGATCTTGGAAAGTTATAAATGGACTAAGAGTCCAAATAAAATTGGAATATTGAAACTTTTACAATAAGATTTTGGAATTAAAAGTACAAACAGCCCGTCATGGAAAATAGATCCTGTTTTGGTTTTTACAAGACACAACATGGATAAATAATTTCATGATTTCAAAAACTGGACACTAGAGGGGACTAAAGATTTTTTAAGGTAGAGGAAAGATATACAGGCCTGCAAGTTGGTTATGTACAGGTATGCAAGATAGTTATGACAATAAAAATACTGAAGGAGAGTTTTGAAGAATGGAATCAGAAAATAGTAGCCACAATATCAACAATGTCAGTAATGATATCTGCTTCTATGGATAGACTATGTCCAGAAGATGTTATTGAAGAAATGTCAGATGAAGAACAAATTTTATCTGACAAGACAGAGATGATATCACAAGTGGATTTACAACTGACAGGCAAAGAGAATTATTTAGAAAAGGATGTTTCACTGGATCTACAAAAGAAACTGGTTGAGGTTTTAAAATTTAAAAAGGAAATACAAATGATGTACCAAGAGAGTGACCTAGATAATTTTTCTACTTGATTTACAGAAAAGGCTTGTTAAAGTCTTGAAGAACTCTGCAATAGGACAAAGAAGAAATGAAGAGAAATCCAATCCTATGACAATATTTGAACAAACTAAAGATTAAGGCTGTAAAAGGGAGGAATATAAAGTTGGGTTTTTAATCAAGGTTAAAATAAGATATGTTGTTACTTCTTGCTCCCCTTTTTGGACTTTCTGCTGACACCAGGACTGAAAAAATGATGTTTTATGGATTTGTTTATAGATAAGAGATGAGATATGGGATGAAGAGATAAATGTTTGTAACTTTGGAGAGGGTAAATGTCAGATTCAGCCCGCACGGCAGTTCAGTTTTACCACCCCTAGTCAATTTCACCTCCTCTGGTGCAGGCAGCAGAAAAGAGGAAGTAGGGCAAACCGCAAGTTAATTGCCGGCAGGTGGTGGCAATTGACTCAGGGCGGGAGCGGATACTTTGTAACAAAGCCAGCTTCCCTCGAACTCCCCAGGCAACGCAAACTGCAACGGCTCGGAAGTGCAGCAGTCGGTGAGCTATTAAGGAGCCCCGGCTTAGCCTGCAGAAGAAAAGCCCAACAAACTCAGCAACCCCACAAACAAAGGACAGCAATCAGGGAGACAAAGAAACCCGGCTGAATCTGCCATTTGGGCGAGAGGGAGAATACCACAGGCAAACCAGTAACCCAGGCAATGGGGAGAAGCGCAGGAATGGGGAACCTATAAAATGCTATGTAATCTGTGCCAAGCCAACCCTGGCTTTGTTTGTAACCACCTGCATTACACCCGAGTAAACTTCTTTGACTGAACCTGTGTTTCGCAAAAGTTTCATTCGACGCTGAATGTGGCAACTCTTACAGTAAAGAGTTACTAAATTTGTTTATACCTGTGACAAAGGTTGGAAGTCACTTCTTTATATATTTCTTTCCTTTTTCTTTATTATATTCTTACTTTTTTCTTCTTTTTTTCTTTCTCTTTCCTTGCACTTTACTGCTTCTCTCTATTTTCTTTAAGTTTAGTTTGTATTAGATTTTACTATTATAATCAAAATTCTTAATAAAAATGATATAAAGTTCTGCTCTGTAATACCAAGAATTACAAAATTCTGCTTGATTAACATGTCAGGCCTACATTTCTTCAGTTTGCTTGTAGCAGCACTGAACAAACATGCCAACATTTGTTTCTTCAACAGTGTGAAAACATCACACATCACATATGCAGTTATCTTTTTTTCCTTACATTGTTCCTCTGCAGCCTTGACACTCCTTTTGCCACAAGGTTATGTACTCCTTCCTTATTTATACAGGAATATATATTAAGCCAAGTTGGATTGGAAGAAGATAAGCCTGTTTTTAAAATTGGAGGAAGAAATATCAATAACCTATGCTATGTTGATGACACTACATGCTCTGGAGTCCTTGAGGTTCTTTGAGCTTGGTTGTTTTCTTGCAAACGTTTCGTTACCCAGCTAGGTGACATCTTCAGTCAGGTAACGAAACATTTGCAGGAAAACAACCAAGCTCAGAGAACCCCAAGGACTCCACAGTTCAACCCTGAGCTACACATATTCTCTTCTATTAGTACTACATACTCTGATAACTGAAAATACAAACAACCTGAAAGCTCTGGTAACAAATGCCAAGGAGCACAGTGAAAAAAATGGGACTAAAATTAAATATAAAGAATGAATGACATCATCCTTAGAATTAAGAACGAAGATATTGAAATAGTATACAGCTTCTGCCTTTTAGGTGTCAGATTCAGCTGGCATGGCATGGCCAACGCTGCTGTTCAGTTTCACCACCCCTAGTCAATTTCACCTCCTCTGGTGCAGGCAGCAGAAAAGAGGAAGTAGGGCAAACCGCAAGTTAATTGCCGGCAGGTGGCGGCAATTGACTCAGGGCAGGAGCAGATACTTTGTAACAAAGCCAGCTTTCCTCGAGCACCCCAGGCAATGCAAACCACAGTGGCTTGGAAGTGCAGCTATCGGCGAGCAATTAAGAAGCCCCGGCTTAGCCTGCAGAAGAAAAGCCCAACAAACTCAACAACCCCACAAACAAAGGACAGCAATCAGGGAGACAAAGAAACATGGCTGAATCTGCCATTTGGATGAGGGGGAGAATACCGCAGGCAAACCAGTAACCCAGGGAATGGGGAGAAGGGTGGGAAAAAGGGGGTAACTCCGGGTCAAGGAGGGAACCCTATAAGCCCACTGTATGTAACCGCCCCAAGCCAACCCTGGCTTTGTTTGTATCTACCTGCATTACACCTGAGTAAACTTCTTTGGCTGAACCTGTATTTCGTGAGAGTTTCATTCGGCGCTGAATGTGGTAACTCTTACATTAGGATGCTGTGATGTGTCTATACCTGCAAAGATCAGAGTAGTGCAGGTAATGGTATTCCCTGTGACACTCTATGGAAGTGGAAGTTGGACTTTGAAGAAACAGGATAGAAAGAGTATTGATGCTTTTGAACTCTGGTGTTGGAGAAGACTCCTGAGAATACAATGGACTGCCAAGAAAACAAACAAATGAATTATTGGGGGGAAAAAACAGAGTTCTCACCTGAGGCACAAATGATCAGGCTCAAGTTATTCTACTTCGGACACATTATGCAAAGACCTAGCTCTCTGGAGAAGGCTCTAATGCTTGGGAAAGATCATCATGTAGAAAATCTATCTGTGTAGTTGCTAAGAGTCAACACCAACTTGGTGGCACATAATCAATCAGAAGTTCTTTTAAGACTGGTGAGAAATCAAACTTTGTCCACTATCTTCTGCACTTCCTGAAACTTCTGGAATCTAAACTACACCTAATGCAGATGGAATATTATCATAGTATCAATAATTACTGACAGGTAATCTCTTTGCAAGAAAGATCACAGGTGATACACTCCAACTAATACTAATGGACAAGCCTCCTTAAAAGTCACCAAGACTTCTAAGTACATTTCCACATCAACACCATCCCACTCTCCAATCCCTTCAAAATAATCAAAGCTGACCTGTTTCCATCTTTGACAAATCTGCAGAGCTGGGGTCCTGCAGGGAACACCAAGGACCAATCAATGCTCACCTCCAGCTGATCAATAAGACAATTAAAAGATCAATAAGACAATTAAAATGTCATTCTACCTCTTAAATTACAGCATTTAAAATTATTAAAATTTACAGCATTTAAATTACAAATTACAGAGCAACAGAAGCCGCTTGCCCCCACTCCATACAAAAAGAAAATATATTGTCAGCTTATAGTGCCCCTGTCTTTTAATTCATGTTACGTGTATTATGTCTAGTCATTTACAAAAACCTTAAACTGTCGCTATGAGGAAAAGCTGTCTGACTGCAGATCTGTCTTTTTTCCTATATTTAAAAGCTTCTTGTAAGCTATTTTTTGCAACCAGGTTCTTTTACAACCATGGCTGTAGGCTGCTATGGTGATCAGTATGGGAGAAATGGAGGGATACATTCCAAATAATGTCTAAGGCAGTGTTTCTCAACTTTGGCAACGTTAAACTGTGTGGACTTCGGCTCCCAGAATTCCCGAGCCAGCATGCTGGCTCGGGAATTCTGGGAGCCGAAGTCCACACAGTTTAACGTTGCCAAGGTTGAGAGACGCTAGTCTAAGAACAGGCACTTGAATGGGAAACTGAAGATCAGAGCCAGGAGATGGTGAGGCCAATGGAAAACCTGCAGTGCAAAATGAAAGATCAGCTTTTATCTGGTTTCAGGTAACTGATTCAGAACCAGAATGATGAGGAAGATTCAACTCCTGAACAGGGATGTTGTCATGGGAACAGTGGGGAGCTGATTCTTAACAAATGTATCTGATGTGCACATTTGCCCTAAATTAATCCTTTCCACGGAGTATAATTTCTTTCAGAAGTGGCTGATTACCATCTAACTGAACTAGCAAACCATTTTCAGCTTGAACTCAGATACTGGTTGAGTGTTTCCACCACTTCAGACAATGTTGCATTGTTTCTTTAAGGTATTTGGGAATAACTGTGGCTTGGTAACAGCCAGATTTTAAATTAACATCTTGGGTTTTAGCCAGCTGTGTTCACAGCTTAGCTGTTCTTATTTGTTTATGGCTTTCAGACCTTGACAATAAGCATTTCTTTTTAAATTTAGATGCTTCAGAACCTGTTTATGTTTCATTAAGCAATAGGCATCACATACTGTTAGAAGCTAATTTGGATAATTCCTACCATGATGGAAATTCTGCATTGCTGTGTGAGTACATATAGCCTTTTTAAGTCTTCCTGTTCTGTTTATACGAAAGGTAATTTGTCCCAAGACTAAAAGTGCTCAGAACTTTATTTTCCATTTGTGTTTGGCTGTAATGATGGAGGAAACTATTTTTAAAAATAGACAAGTAGCTATCTTGTTACATCTTCTGGCCTAAATGATGCTGAAGGGATTCTTTTGAGGTTCAGGTACTTGTGCACTTTATGGTATTTTATTTGAGTGTTACTACTTTTGGAATATATGCAAATTCAAGGAAACATTATAGAACATTTTGTAGTGGAATTCCAACTTCAAGTTAGCAACTATGAATTTATCTATTGAATAGATTTATATCTAGCCTTTCCTCCAGTAGCTCAGAGCAGCATACACGAGCCTCTGATGTAGGTTAGGCTGAAAATGATTGGCCCAAAGTCACAATGAGCTTCCATGGCTGAAGATGGACTTGAACTTGAATTTTGGTGGTCCTAGTCCAACATTGTCATTTCTATAGTATGCTGGCTGTCATATATAATGCTTGCTGATGATATGTTAAGGGATAAAATAGTATTCAGCATGA
The DNA here is from genome assembly GCA_030867105.1 of Liasis olivaceus. NCBI lineage: Eukaryota > Metazoa > Chordata > Lepidosauria > Squamata > Pythonidae > Liasis > Liasis olivaceus. The sequence continues at coordinate 17,096,303 of CM061355.1, read as the reverse complement.
GTAATTATTCTAACTTTTGAAGGTGTCTGATCTCCATCTACAAATAAAGTTGATGTAACTTCAGCCGCATGGTATATAACAACTTCAGTGACCATTGCAGATTTAATAGTGCTTTGCAAAGAGTCACATACTGCACTAAAAAGGAATGCAAAGATTTCTTTAAGAGTGTCAAATTCTGATAAAATTACAATCTAATGCAAACCATGTGGTCTCAAGGGACAGCTACCTTACTGCCCTTTTTTAATTTTTACTACAAGAATTATTATTGGCTTTATATTCAGTTGTTTTTGATCTTGGTGGATTTGAAGGACTTTAGATCATAACTAATCTAGTGATATTTTCTTGTGATACATTCTTACACAATTTTTTTTAAATCAGATAGTCCTTCAGATTCAGATAGTGATTTTAACAGGACTTTGCAATAAGAATATTCAGAAAAATATTGACAACAGCCAATTATTGCCAGTTGAAACCAACCCTCCCTGCTGAGATGCAACTGGCCATTTTCTATAGTGTTTTTAATTGGTAACTCGAGCCTCTGATGCTGAGATTGTTCATGGTGTTTAAAATTTTGAAACATATTAAGCATGGCCACAAATGTGCTTACCAAGAATAATCTTCATAATGTAGTGTCATTATTTTGATAATTGCAGTACATCAGAAGCTCACTTTGATTTGAGAATTATTCTATGGCATATTTAGTATAATGGTTTGTTCTAGCCTGCTGTTGAAATTGTTCATTGTGTCTCGCTTCACAAACAAAAAGCAATTTTCTCATAATGAATAATTTCCCACATTGCTTCTTCCCAGGTGGAAAAAAAACCCGACTCCAAACTATCTTAGTTCCTACTGCATTTTAATTCTAGTTCTGAATTAGCTCAGAAGCACCTAGAACTTTTTTTTTCATGTTCAGTTTACATATATTTGTGCTGTCCAGTGGTAGAATTTTTAAAAAGCTATCTTATTTGGAAAAAATGCTGAATATATTGCTTTATGTTTTCATGGCTAAATGTCTTTATGTTTTATGGACTGTATATAAACATTTCCATGTGGCTGAGAGGTCAGTCCCAAGCCAAAAGTTTTGGAGGAAAGGTAAGAAAAGGAACTAAGAGAAAAAAGTGTTGGGCACTGTATCTGCTCAAGTTATAAGGAATGCCCCGTTCGTCAAGAGAAACTCCCGTGATACGTGTGGTTCACAAAAGAGGTTTACTCAAGCATAACACAACAGTTACAAACAAAGCCAGGACTGGCTTGGCACATTTACATTGTTCAATTTATAGTTGTCCCAATTCCCCGCGAGCCCTGTTGCTAGGTTACAGATTACAGATTACAGATTACAGATTGCCCACTGTAATCGCCCCTTTTACTCGAATGGCAGGTTCAGCCCAGTTCTCTTGTTTCTTTGATTGTTGTTAGCCTTTGGCGTGGTCATTGCCTTCGTTGGGGCTTCTATCACGCGCACAGCCAGGAGCTTCCCATCGTGCGCTGATTGCTCTTCCTCAATTCCACGGCTCTTTCCTTTGTCTATAGCACCCGTGGCCCTCTGGCGTTAACACAACTCATCCGCTCCAGATTAGTAAAGTGGCGCCAGGTGGCCCATTCATTAGCTTGCAGTTTCGCACTTCCTCTTTCTGCGCTAGCGCTCAATCGGTGAAATTGACTAAAGCGCAGCTGGGCAAGTTCCTAGCCGTGCAGCGCCGGCTGAACCTGACACAAGTCACTTATTTCAGTGCAAAAGTTTACTTCTTTTTGTAAAGAGAAACATTTCCTTGAGATTTATGTTTTGGAATTTAAGACTGTGAAGAGGAAATACTTCTTCACAAAGTGGGTGATCAACTTGTGGAATATGCTGCCACAGACATTGTGTTGACCATTGTAGATGGCTTCAAAAGGGGACTAGACAAATTCCTAATGGTCAGGTCTATCATTGGCTATTGACCTTGATGATTGGGTGCAGTTCCAGCCATGGGAACAGTCTAGCTTTGCATAATAGGTGCATGGGAGCAACAATGGGAAACAAGGGTTGTCTTGATCTCCTATTTGTGAACTGATGAGCCGGTGTGTGGATGTACAAGCTGGGTTCGAAGAGGCAGAGGAACTAGAGATCAAATTGCCAACATTCGCTGGATCATGGAGAAAGCATGAGAGTTTCAGAAAAGCATCTACTTCTGCTTCATTGACTATGCAAAAGCCTTTGATTGTGTGGATCACAACAAACTGTGGCAAATTCTGAAAGAGATGGGGATACCAGACCACCTTACCTGTCTCCTGAGAAATCTGTATGCGGGCCAAGAAGCAACAGTTAGAACCGGTCATGGAACAACCGATTGGTTCAAAATAGGGAAAGGAGTACGACAAGGCTGTATACTGTCACCCTGCTTATTTAACCTATATGCAGAGTACATCATGAGAAATGCCAGGCTGGAAGAATCACAAGCCGGAATTAAGATTGCAGGGAGAAACATCAATAACCTCAGATATGCAGACGATACCACCCTAATGGCAGAAAGTGAAGAAGAACTAAAGAGCCTCTTGATGAGGGTGAAAGAGGAGAGTGCGAAAGCTGGCTTGAAACTCAACATTAAAAAAACTAAGATCATGGCATCTAGACCCATCAATCCCTGGCAAATAGAAGGGGTAGAAATGGAAGCAGTAACAGACTTCATTTATTTGGGCTCCAAGATCACTGCAGATGGAGACTGCAGCCATGAAATTAAAAGACGCTTGCTCCTTGGGAGGAAAGCTATGGCAAACCTAGATAGCATATTAAAAAGCAGAGACGTCACCTTGCCGACAAAGATCCGCATAGTCAAAGCTATGGTTTTTCCAGTAGTAATGTATGGCTGTGAGAGCTGGACCATAAAGACGGCTGAACACCGAAGAATTGATGCCTTTGAACTGTGGTGCTGGAGAAGACTCTTAAGAGTCCCCTGGACTGCTAGGAGGTCAAACCAGTCAATCTTAAAGGAAATCAACTCTGATTGCTCATTGGAAGGATTGATAATGAAGCTCAAGCTCAGATACTTTGGTCACCTAATGAGAAGAGAGGACGCTTTGGAAAAGACCCTGATGCTGGGAAAGATGGAAGGCAAAAGGAGAAGAGGACGGCAGAGGATGAGATGGCTAGATAGCATCACTGAAGCAATGAGCATGAAATTGAGCAAACTCAGGGAGGCAGTGAAAGATAGGAAGGCCTGGCGCAATATGGTTCATGGGGTCACGAAGAGTCGGACACGACTTAACGACTGAACAACAACAACAAAAAGAGCCGGTGTGTGAGACAATACTGACTAGATGGGCCTAGGCCTGATTCACATGCTCTCATAAAAGTTGCATGTGAAAATGGACAGGGGCAGAGACAAACATAGTTACAGTTACCTGCTTTTTCCTTCTCTTATTCATTCTCCTTTCTCATACCCTGTGACAAGGGTACAATTAAGCTATGGCACACACCACAGATCAGGAGGCTGGATGTTTTTCCTTTGAAATTTACACAACCTGATTTGCTATACATAATATATACTTCTAATGAGTTAAATATAATACATATATGCAACTTACCAACTTATCTGCATAATTTGTTCTCACTGTAACTGAATTCTGAGTCAAAATGAGCAGATTAGATTCACTGTTTGCCAAAGAACTACCCTGCACTCGAGCAGAATCCTGCATTTTGTGCATAATCATGGTCTGAAGTTGTTGCAAGCATGCATATGGAATTGTAATGAGACCAAGGTCTGTCTGTCTCTTCTTTCTTTCTCTCTCTCTCTCCCTTCCTTCCTTTTTTCCTTTCTTCCTCAGATAGCAGACAGAACATTGTTAATTTCTGTGATGAAACAAACTCAATACCCCTTTAAGTTTGTCTGACTCAAAATATAGACATACTTTGTGGGTGATCACCTTCTCTTAATTCCAACCTTATTCACGTTCTTCTGTTTGAGTTCTGCAATTCTGCAGAAATACATTCTCACATACTATGACTCATACCATACTCCAATAACCTGCAAAAAAATTAGCTTTTGCTAATTAGAACTTATTTTTAAATGATTTTATGTTCTTCTGGGAGTATTGCCTCAGCAAGCTGTATACTCAAAAGTTCAACATCAGTTGCACTTCTTTATATTTGGGATTTTTATTTTGTATTGTTTGTAAGAGTTGCCACATTCAGCTCCAATGAACTCTCACGAAACACAGGTTCAGCAAAAGAAGTTTACTTGGGTGTGATGCAGGTAGATACAAACAAAGCCAGGGTTGGCTTGGCACAGATTATACAGCGTTTTATAGGTTCCCCGTTCCCGTTGCCTAGTTACTGATTACCCGCGGTAATCTCCCCCTCGCCCAAATGGCAGATTCAGCCCAGTTCTTTGTCCCCTTTGATTGCTGTCCATTGTCTATGGAGTTGTTGCACTCGTTGGGCTTTTCTTCTCAGGCTAAGCCGGGAGTCCTTAATTGCGCACTGATTGCTGCGCTTCCGAGCCACTGCAGTTCCCTTTGTCTGAGGCGCTTGAGGGAAGCCAGCTGTGATACAAAGTATCTGTTCTTGGATGGAGTTAATCGCCACCACCTGTTGGCAATTAACTTGCGGTTTGGCTGACTTCCCCTTTTCCACTGCCTGTGCCTGGGGCAGTGAAATTGACTAGGGGCAGTGAAACTGAGCAGCGGCGTTCACTGTGCCGTGCCGGCTGAATCTGACATTGTTCACCAGTTTTGTGATCATTAGATTCTGCATCCTAATTCAGCTCACTAATAGTTCAGTCTTTTCAGATCCAGACCAGGACACTTTGCTGCCTAAGGTAGGACAAATTCCTCCATCCAGTTATATAGTACACAACACTAAACTAGGTTCTATCCATCTATCTGTCCATCCATCCATCTCCTACTTTTGTTCATGAGCTCAAGTTGGCATCTAAAGTGTTTTCTCCATTCATTTTTTTCCACTGCAACAACCCTGTTCGTAACTTGGGCTGAGACAGTGACAGACTGTCCCCAGGTCACCCAGCAATTTCCCATTCTTGAGGGTAGACTGAAACCTGTGTCTCCCCAGTGCCAGTCCAGCACCTTTACCAGTGTACCATATATTGGCCCTAAGGCAACAGAGCTCTGCACATTATTAATCAGTTCAGTAATCCCCCCCTAATATTTTTTCCTGCCTAGAGCCAGCCCCGATTCTAATAGTTTTAGAATGGTCCTGTATGTGTATTAGAATTTCCCCTCTCTATTTGATTCCAATTCAGCAAAGCATAAATTTAAGTTTAGATAATGTTGTGGGGAGGATATGTGCATTGACACTTTTCCAAGAGGAGAAAAAAAAATGCTTGTAATTATGTGGCCCTAGTATATATTCGCAAATATCTTCTACCATTGATTTGAGTTGGAGAGAGAGCCTAAAAACTGTGGAAGGCTGCCATCATGAAAATTTGATGAGGTTCAACTTGGCATTTAAATAATCCGTTCCTAGGCAGCCTAGGAAGCATATTTTACAGATCAGTCCTCAGACCTGGGTGGTGATTTCATGTCATCTGGCTTCTTCAAAATCTAGCTTTCAATTCCATACAGGGTTGCAGGAAAAAACATTATCTGCGGTCTATATCTGATCTTTGTAGATATAGACATATCATGGTATCAGAAAATATTTTCCAAAGCCTTCATGGCTATTCTACCAAGTGCTAGTCTGTGGCATATTTCTTGACTGCTAGTTTCTTTACTGTTGATAGTTGATCCTAAAAGGCAGGTTACCCATCACTTTGATATTTTCATTGCCAATTCTAAGGCTGGTTGCTGTACCTGTTAACAATAGTTTGATTTTCTTTATATTTAATCTTAGTCCAATTTTTTTCATTGTGCTCCTTGATTTTCATTACCAGAGTTTGCAGATCATTTGCATTTTTAGCTACTAGTGTCATCAGCATAGCAAGGGTTATTGATGTTTTTCCCCCTAATTTTATAACCATGCTGATCTTCTTCCAATCTAGCTTTCCTCAATATATATTCTACATATAGATTGAATTCATAAAGAGAGAATGAGTCTTATCTCATCCCTTTGCCAACCTGTAGCCAATCTGTTGCCATGTTCTGTTCATACACAGGCTTCCTGACCTGTGTATAAGCTTCACATGAGGACAATGAAATGTTCTGGGATTCCCATTTTTCTAAATATATTCCACAGCTTGATATGATTTCCACAATCAAAGGCCTTTCTGTAATCAATGAATCCCATGCTGACTTCTTTTTGGTATTTGAACATATATTGGAAGTTACTATTCATAAGAACAAAACATATCCTATTCTTAAATCACTAACTAGCATTCTCCTTACTTTTCATGGGGTCTTTAACTATACATATGATGAGGCTGATCTGCAGTTCATTGCAGAAAACACCACTACAAGCCTGATTTTTATACCAATAAGAGCTCTAACACTATTTTTCACAAGGGATTTAAGGCTTTTAATTCAGCCCTATGGTAACTGAAGGCAAAAGTGCCTCCCCTTCTCAAGATGAGAGAAATCCTATTATGAGTCCTCTGTCTTCATCCAAATCCTCCATCATCTGTTATTCCCACTTTCTTTCTGTGATGAAGTTTTTCAGGAAGGGGGGTAAATGGATGGGGGAGAGGAAAGGAATAGGATTATGAAGAAAACAGGAATTGTTTCCTTTCAACAGATTTTCAGACTCTTAAAACCTGTCTTTGAGGCAGGGGTTATCAATATGATTCTGTAGACAGTAATGTGCCTGCTGAGACCTGTGCTTTTTCCTACCACAAGCTCTATTCATACAGAATAAAACTTTGAAGGTGGCTGCAGCTTTCTTGAACGTGTACCCACCTGGCCAGAAAAAAGGGTAAACTGGTATGTCAGACAGCCTATTGGCAGGGCTAGCAGGGCGGGGTGCAATATTATGGTAAATGGATATTTTCAGACTGACTGTATCAGTGTTTCTCAACCTTGGCAACTTGAAGACATGTAGACTTCAACTCCTAGAACTGAAAACCCATCTTTCCCCCCATATTTATCTCCTTGCACTTTTACTGAAGATGTTTCTCCTTGTATTCCCTCCTTTTAAAGTAAGGTAAGTGGCAATTGTAAACAGGATCTTTGCCACTATCATGCTGATATTGACCTAAAAAATTCTGTGCAACTCTGAAGGTCTTTTGATGGCCATCCTCTGCACCCAAGACAGAAAAAGTTGGGTCAAATGCACTATAGAAATGTATACACTTTTGTAAATTCTTGAAATTTTCAGCATCAAACTATCCTGAATATATGTTGCTGAATATCATTTTGTGGACATGAACTTACATGTGAGATGCTGAGTATCTTTAATAATGCACAGCGCTCATCATCTGTTGAACCATGCAAAATGCTTAGAGGTTTATGCAAGGATCGAGTCTGTTCTGAAGCCAATATAGAGAATTGGATAGATTCCTTTCACCAAGGTGGCTTACCAATGCTTGTGTAGCAATAAAGCCACTAAAACTGTCAGTGTAATAAGCAATGATGAAGTTTCCTTTGTTCCTGGCTTGTTTCCTATAAACTAGGAACAAATGGATGCCTCTCATTCTGCATCATCCTAGAACAATTTTTTCAAACTTGGCAACTTTAATATGCCAAATCTGAAAAACACTGTCCCAGAATGTACAGAAGGAAAATGTGGCAATAAATATTTATTTATTTATTTGATTTTTATCCCACCCTTATTTTTTTTAAATAATTCAAGGCAGTGGACATACACAATACTCCTTCCTTCCCCTATTTTCCCCACAACAACAACAACCCTGTGAGGTGGATTGGGATGAGAAAGGGTGGCTGGCCCAAAGTCACCCAGCTGGCTTTCATGCCTAAGGCAGGACTAGAACTCACAGCCTCCTGCTTTTAGGCCAGCACCTTCACCACTACACCAAACTGGCTCTAGAAGTAATCAGTATAAAGTATAGAAGTAAGCAGTAAAAAGAAACGGATGTGGATGTTTTAGCCAGTTATATCCCAGCCTTTGCATACAACAAGAGACTGGAATGACTTCGTGAGGAATGTGTTTTCCCTTCCTGCAGGCCACTTGTGAAGGGAATCACAAATTTGTAAGGCTGAGGAAGCAGTCTTGAGGACTTTGAAGGGGTGTGAGGGGTGCATTCATAAAATGCAGCCCTGGCTAGTCATAGAATCTATCTATGAGACAAAAAGTTACCAGAAAGTGAACTGACACCTCAGGAAGCTTCCTAACATCCTGGTGGGAACACTGTGTGGCCCATAGAGATGTGGAAAATAATAATTATTTTAAAAGGTGTGGTGCTAGAGGTTGGCAATCTGTTGCAGGCCAGCAATTATTTTATTGTTATTAAAGGTTGAGCTAAGGCAGGGAACTTGGTGTTTGCCATGGGAATGCTGCTTACCGTTCTTCACGGCTTGTTGTCCAGTCAAGCTGGGATTCAGTTAGCAGAAAAGAGAGCAAAGGGAATACAATACATTACTGTACACTGTGTGCACAATTATTAGGCAAGTGAATATTTTGACCATATCATTTTTATGCATATTTTCCACCTCCAAGCTGTATAAACCTGAATGCTTATTGGATATAAGCATATCAGGTGATGTGTATTTGTGTAATGAGGGAGGGTGTGGCCTAAGGAGATCAACACCCGATATCAAGGTGTGCATAATTATTAGGCAGCTTCTTTTCCTCAGGCAAAATGGGCCAAAAAAGAGATTTAACTGACTCTGAAAAGTCATAAATTGTAAAAAATCTTTCAGAGGGATGCAGCACTCTTGAAATTGCTAAGATATTGGGGCGTGACCACAGAACCATCAAATGTTTTGTTGCAAATAGTCAACAGGGTCGCAAGAAACGTGTTGAGAAAAAAAGACGCAAATTAACTGCCAAAGATTTGAGAAGAATCAAACATGAAGCTACCAGAAACCCATTATCCTCCAGTGCTGTCATATTCCAGAACTGCAACCTACCTGGAGTACCCAGAAGTACAAGGTGTTCAGTGCTCAGAGACATGGCCAAGGTAAGGAAGGCTGAAACTCAACCACCACTGAACAAGACACATAAGTTGAAATGGCAAGACTGGGCCAAGAAATATCTGAAGACAGATTTTTCAAAGGTTTTATGGACTGATGAGCTGAGAGTGACTCTTGACGGACCAGATGGATGGGCTCGTGGCTGGATCAGTAATGGGCACAGAGTTCCAGTTCGATTCAGATGCCAGCAAGGTGGAGGTGGGGTACTAGTATGGGCTGGTATTATTACAGATGAGCTAGTTGGACCTTTTTGGGTTGAAGATGGACTCAAAATCAACTCCCAAACCTACCACCAGTTTTTAGAAGACACTTTCTTCAAGCAGTGGTACAGGAAAAAGTCTGCATCTTTCAAGAAGACCATGCTGTTTATGCAGGACAATGCTCCATCGCATGCATCGAAGTACTCCACTGCGTGGCTAGCCAGTAAAGGCCTCAAAGATGAAAGAATAATGACATGGCCCCCTTCCTCACCTGACCTAAACCCTATTGAGAGCTTGTGGGTCCTTCTCAAACGGGAGATTTACGGTGAAGGAAAACAGTACACCTCTCTGAACAGTGTCTGGGAAGCTATGGTTGCCGCTGCACAAAAAGTTGATCGTCAACAGATCAAAAAACTGACAGACTCCATGAATGGAAGGCTTATGACTGTTATTGCAAAGAAGGGTGGCTACGTTGGTCACTGATTTTTTGTTTGAAATGTCAGAAATGTTTATTTGTAAATTCTGAGTTGTTTATTATTCTTACTTTAACAGATGAAAATAAACGAGATGGGGGAATTTTCCTGTTTCATTTAGTTGCATAATAATTCTGCACACTAATAGTTGCCCAATAATTGTGCACACATAGATATGCTCCTAAGAAAGCCAAAACCCCACTTTTACTTTCTTAGATATTCAGATTTGAGGTTTATTAACATTTTGGATTGACCGAGAGCACTGTAGTTGTTCAATAATGAAATTCATCCTCAAAAATACAACTTGCCTAATAATTGTGCACGCAGTGTAGTTTCCAAGCCTTTTAAGAATAACCAGGCCCTGGGTCACATGATCAGGAGGAGGCAGGCTTAAGGTTCCTGAGCTTCTGAATCATTTCTAATACTCCACCAGGTTGGAAAAAAAAAAAAGGGAGGTGGGAAAGCAAGGCAAGTGGGGCTTCTGGAATTCTTTCCAATCCCTTTGTCAGCAGTGCCTTTCTTCTGTCGGGTGTTGGGAGTGCATTTTACATGTGGGATTGTATGCTTCTCCGTTCTCCTCAGAGTGTGTGCATATGCATCATCCCTGTGTTTCTGCTCTTCCTTTATTGCTACAGTGACCATACTCCTTTATTACAAAAGAGAGCCCTTTATTTCAGAAAGCTATCCTTTAGATTTTCTTTTTGAAAAACTCGCTTCTGTCCTTTATTTTGGTCATTTTAATTTTTACCGTACAAACGGTACCATTTAATGCAGTCTTTCACATTCATGTGAAAAATATGGAAACTAGATTGTCTTTTTGAAATAAATTTACATATAGTTTGATTTTAGATATTTTATTAGAATATGTGTTTTTGTAAAGTTTTCCTTGGTTTTGCTCTTGAATTTTCCTTTGTAAAGCAAAGTTATAAACATAAACAATTAAAGTTTTTTATCCTCATGAACCTCTTTCAGATTTGCCCGTTTCCAGGTTCATCTTTTATTTTTCCCAAGAAAATATGGTCACCCTACTCAATACATGCATTTCTGTTCTCTCCATGCAGTGCATCTATGTTTATCTGTAGGTGTGCATTTTCTTCCCAGGGCATAATCAGGATGTGCGGCTGTGTGTTGCCCATGTGTTTCTGCTCTCCCGTCATGTTCTGTCTCTGAACTGTGTGTGCAGACTGGGAAGCACAGCTGCATATGATAACAGCTCCATCCTGGGCCATCTGACCAGGAGGAAGGAGGCTTAAGAACAGAGCTGTTATCAAGAATTGAAAATAATTTAAGATGCCATTTTCTGCAGGCTTTTCATATGCAGTTGTGCTTCCCAGTGTTCTGAGCTGCAGTCCAACTCACTCTCGCATTGAGAGTTATGGGGAATTTTATTTTTTCTGAAATGTTTTTCTCTAAGCCGCATCCGTCTCATTTTCAAACTTGATCTTTCTTTTGCTGGCTTCTCCAGATGCACCGAATTTGATTCCATTTCTGTTTTCAGAGTCATTTCACTGATGGAAGGACAAAGTCCAGAACCTCTTCATATAATTTCTTACTAACTTTCCATTGGGTGAAAAAGAATAAAATAAAGCTTCTAACAGTGCAGTGACAAAATGTATCAGGGCTTCCTGTTCAAGAAACATAGCGATGAAGAGAAGCGCTCCTATTCATACAAATAAGTTTTAAACCACTATCTATACAAAAGTACTGCAAAGGTGGTTGGCAAAATACAAAGTTTAGAAAAAGTAAAAAACAATCAAAGGGAAAAGAAAAATTAAAGCAATGCCAGACCAACATTCTTAGAGGTCTTCAACTGACATTGAAAAGATGCTAACAGTGACCACCTCCCATGCTCAGGAGAGAGAACAATCTAGAACGTAAGCACCATTAGAAAAATTTGGGCAAGGCAGGGCCATTATAGACCGTATCTGTAATGGGGAGGTAGTCGGGTAAATTGGTCTGAGTAGTCTAGTGCCTTCTCTCTCATAAGCACGACTTTGAACTACCAAACCACTTTCCATGCTAGGGTGTGGTGCGTGGCTTTTCAGAAACAGGCCTTTTCAGGGGTAACCCCAACTCCGCAACACCCACCCAGTAAAATGGTTGCCTTTGTCTTTTCAGCACCAAAGTTGTTTTCTCTCCCAGGATTTCAATCAATAAATGTATAGATTTGAAACATAATGCTATTTAGAAATGTATTTGGGCCATTGTTTTTATTATGTGCTTTTAGTTCTGCATACGTTGTTTTAGTATGGCTTAAGTCTGTTGTAAGTTACCGCCGGAAAACTGGCTTGAAGGGGGCAGCATATGTAACAACTGGCTGAGCAGGTGCAACATGAACGTGGTTGGAATGTCCATTTGGCGGCTCCATTCGCCAGCAAGTAGCTGCACACAAAGCACATTTCAATTATTTAAGCACATTTTAATTGGACAGATGTAACTATGTTATCCCTGTGCCAAAAAAGACAGCAGTGCATAAATTCTGAAGAGTCATGTAACACATGGAAGAATCTGGATTTGCCCTTGGTTTTCCCACAGATCTTTTCCTTTAGATTGGAAATAGTTGCTTTGGACCCAAACCTTTGAATCTAAGATCAAGTAGCCCAGCATGAACCCAGACCATAGGTATGTGATTACACACAAACTTAGATAGTGCAACAAGGCTGGGATCTGAGTTTTTGATAACCATGGTACCATAAAATCTTTTCTGTTTTATTTAGCTTTCCATGTTGGATGGAAATTCAAGATGTTAATTATATTCCAAGCAAACACAAAAATTATATTCAGCTAGATAATTTGCACATGCAACCTTTAGGCTTTTTTTATCCTCCATTCCTCTTTTACTAAGGATTGTAATAATTGGCCCTCGTCCTATGATACCACCTCTGTTAATAGACTCACCATTTTGCCATGGCAGCACGTGGTCAGGGATGGCTTCCTCTGTATTGTGGCAGCCCTTTTTTTAGTCCTCCCCCTTACTACGCAGATGGGAGGCTGTGCGCCTTGACTTTTTTCTTTCCCTTGTTCTGGGTGGCTGCAAGGAAGAGTGAAAACCAAGAGAGCCATAGAGACAAATCTTTGTCTTGATCTTTGGAAAGCTAAGAATCAGTTAAGGCCACAATGGAGGCTGATGTAAGAGGGTTAGTGTAACCCTACGCCTTACTGGGTCTGTTTAGGAATAAATCTAACCTCCAGGCGATATTTTGATTAGCTCTATTAACTCCTGTTAAGGACACAATCATCCAACTTCCATTGCCCCTCTGAAGTGCATCATTGGAAGAGGGCAAGTCTGTCATTTTCCCCTTAATTAGTAATAAAAATACATTGCCCGTGTTCTGCCTTTCCGCTGCCTGTATTTTTAATTTACCTGCAGTGTAAAATTTTATGTCTGTGCAAAGCATTCCAAGAGGCACTTTGTAAAGTTCAATGACATGAGAAAAACATCTCTTCTTGAAGTGCCAAGGCCACCAATCCTCTGCAAGCCTTGTCCTGGCTGCCTCTGTATGTCTGTGCGTGCACAGCTGCTTAAAATGTTCTCAGTCCCCGTGGAATTGTAGTCTGTCTATGCACGTGGATGGACAAAGCCCCAGAGCAGCCCCTCTGAGTTTTCCAGATATGGCTGCTTCAATGAGGGAGGGGCTTCACAAAGCACCTCCTGACATTTTCAGTGTAACAGTCTATGTTTTAAAAAGTCCATTCAGAATAACAAAGCAAAAGAACTGGGAGAAATACATTCCCTCTACTTCTGGATTATGAGCAAGTTAGTAAATGCAGGCTTTGATCCTTTCTTAGGAGAATTCTTAGTATCAACAAATACTAAGAGAACCTAAGTAATGTGCACGGTTTTTACTTTGAACGCTATTGGAAAATGCTTCCCTGGCGAGTATGCAAAAACATCTCTTTCTGTAGCGGGGAAAACAAAATCAACAACAAATAGTTCACATTCAGTTATGTGGTGTTTTTAATTTAAGCAATGACTACCTTAAGCTATACATCTATAAGCTCATCTTCTCCATCATCATACCCAACAAAACAATAAAACATTGTTCTTGAAATTTATTCTAAACTTTTAAAAATAGCTGAATTTACAAATTAACATCCTGAAGAGCTGGATAAATTATACATCTCTCTCACTTAATCTGCACGCACTACAGCATTTTAAAAATTCACTCAGGAACCCAGTTAAGGGTGTCTTTCTTTATAACCCACAGCCTTTGTTGACACCGTTGGTTCAATTCTTTTAAGTATCTTTCAAGGTTCACAGACATATTTAAAATGTATTTAGCAGCATATCAAATTAGATTAAAAGAAAGAAAACCTTGTTTGTTTTTAAATAAAGTAGAACATGAAATTAAAAGCACTCCATATGAAAAAAAAATTAAGGTATTTCTCTATGAATACTGTAGTAGGCAAAAACCCTATTAAAATGTTAATTCAACAGCATTTTAGTTTTTAGTCCTGAGCGCAGAGTAGACATAGCTGCACTGCTCTGGTTATGGGACATTCCTTGTTAGCAGAATATAGGGCGCTTCCAGGGTTTTATTGTGCAATGATCCTGCCTTAGTGATGTAGTCTTATCAAGATGAAATCCAGACACTGGACTCACTGATTCTGAATTTCCAATCTTCCCCTATTTTCTCATGATGACTGCAAAGATTGATTAGTCCCATGGTATCTTTTGATTTGTAATGTCAGGAGCCCTGTCTGGAAACAGCAACAGTCAAGGGCAGTCATCTCTCCCAGTTTATTGACATTCCAATCTTAATATTTCATACAGCAGCAAAATTCAAGTAAACTTTTTAGGACCCCTCCAGTTCTCTTCTATTAAAGGTTTTGGAAATGAGATTAAAATATACCAGTATATTGTGGATAACTGTGAAGTTTCATTCCACAGAAGGGTCAATGTGAGGTACATAGGGCAGCTTCATATTCTAGATTACAGTTCTCAGACCACCATTCAAAATCACAGATGTCCAGTTTAATTTGCAAAGTCTTATTTATGCACACAAACTAAGCAATTATATGTGAGAACAAGCATTCGCACACACCCACACATAGACATATATAAAACCAACAAACACATGTTTTGAATGCAGTACATTAGGCAGCTCTTAAGGGCAGCAGTTTTTAGCAGAATACAAATGCCTAACAGTAGAACAATTAACAGTTCTTTCAGGTGCTACCATTTGCCTAAAAATGCAGAGCAACTTCAGTGAGAGCAAAGTTTATCCCCAGAGCTTGAGACGTCTAGTGGTGCAACTTCTATTCAGTTACTGGCAATATCTTCACTTGTATCACCTGGATCAGAGATCGGTCCATCTAGACTGCTGGGAATTTTCCAGATTTTCACAGTTCGATCACTGTAAAACATTTTTTAACATTTAAAGAGTTTTAATTCTAAACCTTTCCATTTAGTCCAGAATTCCCCAAAGGGAAACCTCTTAGATGTGATGGGACTCCTTGCAGAATTTCCAGACAGTATGGCCAAGTAATATTTTCTTACACACACACATTTAACATAAAAAGAAACATTAATTAAATGCTCAGTTAAATTAATCTGATCTTGGACTGAAAGCGATTACTGTTGTTTATAAAGTAAATACTCATGCAGTAATAAAAAGTCTTCTCCACAGGAAGAATTTTCCTTAAGGAGGTAGCTTTTAAAAGGGAAGGGACCCTATATGTTATTCATTGGGAATTTCACCACAAATCTGTAGAATCTGTAGCATGCTGAGTAGTATTTTGAAGGAGGTGTATCTAATTCTAAAACTTTCGATTTAGTCCAGAATTCCCCAAAGGGAAACCTCTTAGATGTGACGGGACTCCTTGCAGGATTTCCAGACAGTACGGCCAAGTAATATTTTCTACACACACACATACACAAAAAAACAAACCAAAAACCAGAAATGGCAATGTAGCAGTCATGGGTCATTCATCAACCCCCAAAACTACATGCACAGCACTCCCAATACATTATAATGTTAACAAAATTTTGAGACTGTCAAATTTTGTAAGATTTTAGTGGCATAGCAGCTCTGCTATGTAAACTTTTAGGGAATATATTTAGGGGAGAGCAGCATTCTAAAAGGTCGTTGACCCCAAAGGAGCTTACAACCCATAAATCTCATGGATTGGCAACATATACAGTAGCCTTCAAATGCAAGTCAACTCCAGCTCCCATTAATTTTAGCCAGCATGGCCACTTCTGAGGGAGTCAAAACTCCTTGGGGTCACATATTGCAAGCCTCTCTCTAAACCAGTGTTTCTCAACCTCAGCAACTTGAAGATGTGTGGACTTCACCTCCCAGAATTCTGTAGCCAGCAAGCTGGCTGGGAAATTCTGGGAGTTGAAGTGCACACATCTTCAAGTTGCTGAGATTGAGAAACAATGGTCTAAACAAACAGAATAAGTGCAATAAAATACCTTTATTAGGACCAATTAAATATAAGTTTTAAAGTACATCAAACTTTTTTGAAAAAAATAATAATTTGGGTAAACCCTTGGAGATGTGATAAAAAAGTAATAGAGAGTAGTAGCAATTCTCCATCTTGGCAAATGTCAATTTATAAATGGACACAGAATGGAGTTAATACTGTTTTGGCCTCCATGGTTTATATTCCAAATGTGTGGGAGAATTAAGCCACATTAGGGGCCTTCAAATACACAATTAAAACTCTAAATTTTTGTGTTCAATCAAAAGCTATAAGACCCATTCTGAATAAGTATGTTTATATTTTGTATAACTATCTGTATTGTTATTTCATAGAGAAGTGCATATAATCAGGAATCCTGGGAGATTTATTTATGTTTATGATTCTAATTATTTGTTAAAGCATATTTTGTAAAACAAAGTAAGTGCTTCAAGTGAATGAGAACACCCTGAATTAATTCCAGAAATAAAATATAAGTACAGAACATAAAAAGAACTCACTCAGATGCAGTAAAAATCTGGCTGGAATTGGAGCAGATGGCATTAATAGGACTATCATGTCCTCTTAGTTCACTGATTGGCGCAAATGTGTCTCCACTCCAGAGCTTCAGAATCCCTCCTCGGCAGCCACTCAGCAGCACAGAGGAATCGGGAACGACACCAAGAGCACAAACCCAGTCCTTATGAGCGTTAGGAACTTGCTGAAAAGAAATCACAAGTTCAGGCAGAAAAAATGGCAACACCTATAATTAGGGATAGACAAAACTGTTTCAGAAAATATCAGCTGGAAGCTAATTAGGTGTATACAGCAAAATAATATGCACACTATTAGCTGTTTCAAGAGTTTTCACTTTTTCAAATAGCAATCCCCCAAAATGGAGTATTCAGGTAACCTGTGAGAGACTGTGAAGAGGCTGAGAAAGAAACAGGAGGAGCTCAAGAGGCAAACATTCAACAGAGGGAACAGTTCATCAGTGACTTATTTAGAATATGGCAGCTCAGTCCAGATTGCAGGAAATCCAAGAAGAGATTCAAAACTTTAAAAAAGACTCTGCCTTAATGGTGTGTGTGTGTGTGTCCTTCGAGTCAGTGTTCAAAGTATCTGGAGCAATGTTTCTCAACTTTAAGATGTGGGGACTTCAACTCCCAGAATTCCCCAACCAGCCAATATATATTGGTGCCTTCAAGTCAGTCTTGACTCCTGGTGACTGCCTGGACAAGTCCCTGCAGTATTCTTGGCAGGATTACGGAATTGGTTTGCCATTGCCTCCTTCCTAGGGCTGAGGGAGAAGGGCTGGCCCAAGGTCACCCAGCAGGCTTTGTGCCTAAGGCGGGACTAGAATTCACAGTCTCCTGATTTCTAGCCTGGTGCCTTAACCGCTAGACCAACCTGGCTCTCCTGCCTTGATGTGCTTGGTAATAAAAGAGGGTTGGAGGTTCCTATCAGTTTCCAAGATTCTGTACCTTATCCCTAATTCTTGCATTAAAACCTCCTACTGAAGTCTGTGTCATCCTTGCTTCCTTGACTCTGCCCTACAGTAAGTGGCCTGGCATGACTTTTAACACATCTGTGGTTTGTTTTCTTCAGAGTATCCCAAATATTAATATGAGCAGGGTTGTCTGTGTATATTATTTGGGACTGTCTTGTATTTCTAGTCTCTATTCTGTGAAAATAAAAATCATATTATTCTCTATAATTCTGAGGATCAGTTAAGAAAGCTGTTGGGAATCTTTCAGAATTCTAGAAGAAATGTCAGGGTTACAGAAAAGCACATGAATGTAATTTATAAAATCTGAATAATGAATATTGCCTATTAGTCTAGATTATCATTTCTCCATGAGTTTAGCATGTTTTAACATCTTTGTTGTAAAAATGCAGATTCTGAATATTTGGAAAAAAAATGATTTTGACAACAATTCTTGTATACTAATGTCTTCTTGTGTTTTAACATTACCTGAATTAGGTCCTTTTGAGCC
The DNA here is from genome assembly GCA_030867105.1 of Liasis olivaceus. NCBI lineage: Eukaryota > Metazoa > Chordata > Lepidosauria > Squamata > Pythonidae > Liasis > Liasis olivaceus. Next base: position 17,078,210 of record CM061355.1, on the reverse strand, counting down.
AAGTCCCATTTTTTAATTCCATTATCTCTGGACCCACTAAAAAGGTGGTCACCCATAATAGTAAGTGCTTCAATGCCATCATAATGAGGAGGTTCAAAATTATGTGTAGGGCTTACAGTTCCAAGAGCTCCTTCAGTTATATCAAACATCTGGAATGGGAGAATATACTTTTATATCTGCAGAATTGTTTTGGCCAGCATTTAACCAAACATATATGAGGATATGCACCCATTATTCTTAATGAACACACAATAGTCCTACAACAATCCCCTGGAAGTCTGGAATGGTGCATTAGTAGAAATCAGTAAATGAATTTAAATCTTTGTTAGTTCAAAATAACATGGGCAGTCAGTAATCACAATGCATAATCTATTAGTTTTATTTATATTCTCTTTGCACCTCAAAATAAAATTGTTTTTCAAAGTCTCATTACTAAAACTACCTCAGTACTACTATATCTCAAGGAATGGACCAGATTATCATGTAAAACAAACAAGCTGGTCTTGAGTTTTCTTAGAACTATCAGTCACAGCCTTATGTAAAATACTCTTAAAGAATTCTTAGTCCAGGAATTTCTTTGGAACACAACTGAATTCTTAAGCTTTCAACATAAAATTCTGTTTTTAGTTAAATTTACACTTATTTCATTTGAGCAGTGATGTTGTTACAGTATTTAGCCGACTAGAAATAAAAAATAATTTTGCTCTACTTTAATTCATTGAAAGATCTACTAGCCCTTTTTCTTGGAAGTTTTTTTTTTTAGTTTCTATCAATAATCAAATGATCAAAAGAGTAACAATAATTAATTACCCTGACTGAATAGCAGTATTCCAGTAGAAGATTAAAACATGGTTTGCTATTGCTTGTCCATGTACTAATTATGCAATATATCAATGGTAACATTTTAAAATATTTCTAAGTAGCAGCAACTATTGGGGTTTGGACTGTGATCTTATACACATTTACCCATGCATAAGATCATTAACTTAAGGGGCTTTACATCTGAATATGTGGAGGGAAAATATTGTTTTCATTAAAAACACGAAACACAAACTACTTATTTTACTCTTCAGTATCAAAACAAAACCCACAAAAAGTGGTCAGGTCCAGCAGGAGGGGAATACTGCAAGTCTCATCAGCCAGGGAGTATCCTCTGGAGGGACCAAGGAAGAGACCCTTTTCTTCCATGGAAGCCACCCTGTGGAACATTATCCCCCCCATCCCCAGAAATCAGACTGGCCCCAATCCTGCTGGCTTTTCACAAAGACATAGTTTTGCCAATGGACATGGGGATCCAGGAATATGGTGGGGACGGTGCAGTGGCAGTACTGATTGTTTTAATGAATGGGATTACCTGGGCTGTGAGTTTTATGTATTTTATTATGCTTTTTCTCATATGCATTTATATTTTTTCTTGTTTTTAAATTGTTGTATTGATCTTTTTTGTTATTTATATACAGCCTAAAGTCATATATATGAGATAGGTGGCTATATAAATTTGAAGAATGAATGAATGAATCTGAAGACTTTTCAATGCAAATAGGGAATTCCTATTTTTCATACATAAACGTGCTCAGAAAATGTCAGCCGGACAAGCCTTTCAACTGTAAAAAACAGATTAATAATGTACTCCACTCCACTGAATTCCATGAAACTGATTTTTAAGTAGTTGCATACAGGATTGAACTGTGTCTCCAAATCTTGTAAGGAGAGAAACAGAGAGAAAGTTAATTCTTCAAGCCTACTTTAATATGTTTTAAAAATGCATGAGAAGCTACCTTTATATAATGGTCCTTTGAGCCAGTAATTATAAGATCTTGTCCACTGGAAATACAATCTACTGTGAGGCACATAACTGGGCCCAAGTGACCAGTTAGCTTTCCTGTAGACTGAAATCTAGAAGAATAGCAAAAGGTAGAACTTGTGAGATATAAAAGAACTTGGTTATTTCAAAACCAAACAAGCCACCTCAACTAATTCTTTTTCAATCATATACTGATCTTAGATATTTTTATTAGAATATGCAGTTTTGTAAAGTTTTTCTTGATTTTACTCTTGAATTTTCCTTTGTAAAGCAGAGTTATAAAAATGAACAATTTTTTTTATCCTTATGAACCTCTTTCAGGTTTGCCCCTTTTTCAAGTTTGTCCTTTATTTTTTTCCAAGAAAATATGGTCACTGTACTCATATAGCATTTGCAGTTCAACACTTTTGCCATGGGAAGAAACGATGATCTATCAGCTTTCCCACTACAAATATATAATGAAAAGGAACTCAAACCTGTCACTGACTAGTCCTTGCTAGTTTCCAAACTGGCGATATGTAGTGCAGATTACAAATACAAATTCACTTTGGCACTAGAAATCACAATGCTCTAACAAGATAATACAGAAATATTACCTCTTCAGGTCCCACATTCTGACCACATTTCCTGCAGCTGCATATAGAAAAGTGCCCGTTGGATTTAAGGCAATCTGATTTATCTGGTTCTCGCCAGCTGGAATTGTAACTGTTCTATTGGTATTTGCAGAGCAAGCATCCCCTGGCATCGCCTGGCCTGAAGATCTTCATTTTAGAAGGGAAAAGAACAAAACAAAACAAGACTAGATTAGATTAGATTAGATTAGATTAGATAAAATAAAAAAGGGAATGTGATAATTTCATCTGTCCCTTGCTGGACGTAACAGGATGATGGGTTGATGGATACTGATTGTGTATCTTGTTTTAAACGGAAAGCTCTCTCTCTCTCTCTCTCTCATATCATATTTATATAACCGCCCATCTCACTAAACATGACTCTGGGCAGTGTACAACCAATAGTTAAAACAATATCACAATTATTAAAACACTTTTAAAAATAAATAAATGCAAGATAACAAGACAATATTGCGGGAGAGCACCCATCTAAACACAATATAACCATCATACAGGCTCCCCATGGGATCCCCAAGGTGCTGAAAGAATCACGTTTTCAAAGCCTTCCGAAAAGCTAACAGGGATGGGGCTAACCTCACCCCAGTGGGGAAGGGGGATGATGTTCCAGAGGGCAGAAGCCACAGCAGAAAAGGGATGTCAACTGGGTCCCATCAGATGAAGCTTTTTAATAGACAGGACCCACAACATACCCCTCCTGCTGGACCTGGTAGGATGAGCAGATGTGATTGGGAAGAGGCTGTCCCACAAGTAACCTGGACCCATGCCATGTAAAATGTTTAAAATGTTTGCTTCTGGGTTCAATTCAAGATGCTGCTTTTGACCTTTAAAGCCCTATATAGCATGGGGCCAAGTTATTTGAGGGACCACTTCTCCCTGGTTACATCTACCTGTCCCATCAGGTCCTGCAGGAAGGTCATGCAGTTTCCATCTGCTGAACAGCTCCATCTAGTGGGATCCAGGAAACAAGCCTTTTCTGCTGTAGCCCCCATCCTTTGGAACATCATTCCCCCTGAGGTGAGATTAGCCCCAAACCTTCTGTCATTCTGGAAATCTCTTAAAATGTTTTTTTTTTCCCAGCAGGCTTGGGGATCCCATGGTAATAGCCTACAAGATGGCTGTATTGTATGTGAGATTTTGGTGCATTCTCCCAAGATTTTATTTATATTTTATGTTAATTGTTTTAATGGTTATTTAAGATTTGTTTTGTTTGCTTTATTGTATGCTGCCCAGAGTCACACCAGCAAGATGGGTGGCTATATAAATTTGATAAATAAATCAATATGAAAAATTATGTTTATCACACATCATGCCAACATTAAGTATTCTAATCAGGTACCAACAGATGGTGAGCTGTTCAGGAGAATTCCAATGTCCCAATCTGATTGATATACAGGTGAAACTCGAAAAATTAGAATATCGTGCAAATGTTCATTTATGTCAGTATGGTAACTCAAAAGGTGAAACCAATATATGAGATAGATGCATTACATGCAAAGCGAGATATGTCAAGCCTTACTTTAGTATAATTGTGATGATTATGGCGTACAGCTTATGAAAACCCCAAATTCACAATCTCAGAAAATTAGAATATTACATGACATCAATAACACAAGGATTGGAAATAGAACAATATTGGACCTCTGCAAAGTATAAGCATGCATATGTACTCAGTACTTGGTTGGGCCCCTTTTGCAGCAATGACTGCCGCAATGCGGCGTGGCATGGATGCTATCAGCCTGTGGCACTGCTGAGGTGTTATGGAAGACCAGGATGCTTCAATAGCAGCCTTCAGCTCCGCTGCATTGTTCGGTCTCATGTCCCTCATCTTTCTCTTGGCAATGCCCCATAGATTCTCTATGGGGTTCAGTCAGGCGAGTTTGCTGGCCAATCAAGCACAGTAATCCCATGGTCATTGAACCAGGTTTTGGTACTTTTGGCAGTGTGGGCAGGTGCCAAGTCCTGCTGGAAAATGAAGTCAGCATCCCCATAAAGCTCGTCTGCGGAAGGAAGCATGAAGTGCTCCAAAATCTCCTGGTAGACGGCTGCGTTGACCCTGGACTTAATGAAGCACAGTGGACCAACACCAGCAGATGACATGGCTCCCCAAATCAACACAGACTGTGGAAACTTCACACCGGACTTCAAGCATCGTGCATTGTGTGCCTCTCCATTCTTCCTCCAGACTCTGGGTCCTTGGTTCCCAAATGAGATGCAAAAGTTGCTCTCATCAGAAAAGAGGACTGTGGACCACTGGGCAACAGACCAGTTTTTTTCTGTAGCCCAGGTAAGACGCTTCTGACGTCGTTTGTTGTTCAGGAGCGGCTCGACAAGAGGAATACGACATTTGAAGCCCATGTCCAGGATCCGTCTGTGTGTGGTGGCTCTTGATGCACTAACTCCAGCCTCAGTCCACTCCTTGTGAAAGTCCCCAACACTTTTGAATGGCCTTTTCCTGACAATCCTCTCCAGGCTGTGGTCATCCCTGCTGCTTGTGCACCTTTTTCTACCACACTTTTCCCTTCCACAGAACCTTCTATTGATGTGCTTTGATACAGCACTTTGGGAACATCCAACTTCTTTTGCAATTACCTTTTGGGGCTTTCCCTCATTATGGAGGGTGTCAATGATGGTTTTCTGCACAACTGTCAGGTCAGCAGTCTTTCCCATGCTTGTGATTCCTACTGAACCAGCCTGAGAGACCATTGAAAGGCTCAGGAACCCTTTGCAGGTGTTATGGATTCATTAGCTGATTAGAGTGGGACACTTTGAGCCTAGAATATTGAACCTTTTCACACTATTCTAATTTTCTGAGATTGTGAATTTGGGGTTTTCATAAGCTGTACGCCATAATCATCACAATTATTCCAAAGTAAGGCTTGACATATCTTGCTTTGCATGTAATGCGTCTATCTCATATATTGCTTTCACCTTTTGAGTTGCCATACTGACATAAATGAACATTTGCATGATATTCTAATTTTTCGAGTTTCACCTGTATATATCTACTGGTACTGTGAACTGATTCTCTCTTCCCTTTGAGGTAGAAGAGCCCTAATTCAGTGGCTTACTCCGTGATGTGTGATGCCCTGATCTCTCTGGTTAAAAAAGATAAAAAATACTTTAGAACAGTGTTTCTCAAACTTGGCAACTTTAAGATGTGTGGACTTCAACTCCCAGAATTCCCCAGCCAGAGAAACACTGCTTTAGACAGAAGCAGCCCAGCTGCCTTGGTTTTGATAAGGCTTTCAAAATGTACCTGGATTCACAGCCTGATGCATTATAAGGAAAATCAGAAGCGGAATTACATAGCTGGTGTGGGTCTTCCGGGCTGCGCGGCCGTGTTCTGGAAGTTTTGTTTCCTAACGTTTCGCCAGCATCTGTGACCGGCATCTTCAGAGGGTAGGAGCACAGACAGGAACAGTTCTCTCTGTGCCCAGGATGCTGTGACCCTTTTGTGGGTATTTATAGAGATCTGAAGGGGGGGGGGGGATGGGGGGGTGCTGGCGAAACGTTAGGAAACAAAACTTCCAGAACACGGCCACACAGCCCAGAAGACCCACACCAGCCATTGTATTCCGGCTGTGAAAGCCTTTGACAATACAGGAATTACATACTTCTCTTTCTACAGCTTAGATCAACTCTTCACCTTGATTTACAGTGTTTAATTTAAAGCTCCTCAACAGTGGAAGCACTTTGTTTTCTTGTCTATTTTCTCATACTGCATCGCAGGGGCTTTATTTTTCCTTACATTTAATATCTTACAAGTAATTTCTCAATTTGCCAGCTCAGTGAGTTATACACAAAAGTTAAAGAAAGCAAAGTAGCTGCTTTTGAGCCTGGATATTCTGCATAATTATAACTGTCTCAGCACTTACAAAATCTATTAATAATTAAATATATTGTAAAATCTATTAATAATGTTATAAGATTGCATTTTTGCTTTTTAGAGTTCCAACTTACGTTAGTGTTCGGATACATTTAGCAGATTCTCGGATGTCCCACACCTTAATATAAGATGTTGAGACTGTGAACACCAAACTAGTATAATTACAGTATTTTACAGATACAACATTGTTGGGATGACCACTCAGAGACATGATTTCCTGTCCAGTAACTAAATTCCATACTTTACAAGTTCGATCTAAAAAAAAAAAAAATACAACAAATAAAATATGCTATATTATTCTATGCAATACAGGCATTCATTCCTTTGATTTATTTGTTGTTTCATAATGAATTGCTATTTTGACAAATTACATAAATACAGATAAAAAGTACAAATCAATATCTAATAATTATTGTTAAAAGTAGCTCAAATAGTCAACTAACACTAGCAAAGGCACAAACACACGGGCAGCAAAAATTCTATACAGGAAACATTAGAATACAGACCAGACAATAATATTTTCAGTTAAAAAAACCAGAAAGAATAACAATTTTAAAAAAATCTTTGGATAGATGTCAAAAGGATAATTTAATTGTAACATCCTACAACTAGTGTATTTTACAGCAACTGAAGCTTCCAGGTTATTTCAAAGGCAATTCCTGTGCATCACACTGCAATAACCTAACAATAAGTCATCAGGCATGGAATACAGACTCCCTCTGTTGGAATATCACTGTAAGCTAAGAAGAGTGTCCTACAGAAGAGACACTCAGTTGTACCAAGTAACAAAAATGGACCCATGAATGCCTGTAAACATTTGTGAGGGGAAATGCAACCCTTTCAGCAAAACATGTGTCTTAGGGATCACATCCCAATCTATTCTACCAGAGGGAATGATTATGACTAGCTCTCGAGAGAGAGACCCAGGTTGAATGCAGAAGTTAGAAGGCAAGCAAAGCAGGGGAAGCAAGAACCAAGAGCCTCCTTCTCAAGAATCGGAATCAGTCAACTGACACACACTCTTAATTGCCCATGACCAGGAGATTCTCCAACTATTAATCTGGGTCCATATGATTATTTAGAATGAGCATTTCTACCTCCTTCGCAGTAAATGGGACTGGCATTATAAACAATTTGGTCTTGTCAAGGGCAAGTTTCAATGATCAAAATGTACTGGCTCCATTTTAGACCATATGAAAGCTCTGGGGAACATTCTTGCTAATAAAATACAGTCAAATGAAAAGGTCAATTCACTGGTTAATTCACTGACAAAATACTTTTGATGTTAATGGAGATAAAAAGGAGCATGAATGACTTCTTAAAATTGGCAAATTAGATCTGCAAATCAGAAGCCTGGGGATCTGAACTGCAAGAAGATTCTTTTTCAAGCTCTGTAGGAATAGCAGAACTAGGAAATATAAAGCACCCCAGCTGAATGATGTGCCCCATATGTCAGTAGTGGTTTTATATGTTGGTTTATTTATTTATTTTGTGGTTTACAACACTCATCATGCTCTACCATGTTTATTTTAGAAGTGATAACTGCAGTCAAGAAACCATCTTTTATCTTTATATATTATATATGTTTGTTATGTGGTGGGGGGGGGTGTTGTCTGTTTTTATGCTTCACGCTGCCCAGAGTCACGCTGTTTATAAATCTTATAAATAAATAAATCTTCTCTGATGAAGTAAATTTAATTAAGGCTGCTAGAGCCTCACACCCATCACCTTGAGATTAAAAAAAGTCTTCTTTTCTCACTTGGCTTAACATCCAAACAAATCAAGAGAGATGCAACATTGGAAAGGTTGCTCATTTTGGCATAGTTTGTTTGGTAATTGGAATTACCCATCCACTGTCTGTCTTCTTTTTTAGTAGCTATCTTTTTTAATGAATTGTGAAACTGGATGGGGGTATGAGGTGGGGATGTGGACAGCAAGGAAAATTAGGAGTGAAGTAGGAAGTTAAATAGCAAAGAAATGAAGAAAGGTAGACAGAAACTATTTTTCGGGGAGAGCTGCTTCCTGTATGATAAGTGTAACAGAGTGATACAAAGCTTCAATTCAATGAAGCATCCACCAATTTGCCCCATCACAACACATCCATGATTCAAAGCAGGGATCCACTTTGAAGCCACAAATTCAACCAAGAGATCATGAAGTGCTTTGCAACCTTTCAAAGTGGTTTGCTGATTTGATGGCTTTTCTCTAATTATTCCATCCTTATTACATAGTGACATAGTTGTAACCAGAGTTCTGAAGTTGTTATAGGTAATACAGTGGTACCTCAAGATACGAATTTAATCCGTTCCGTGACTCTGATCGCATGTCGAATTGGTCGCATTCTGAAGCACGTTTTCCCATAGGATTGAATGTAAATACGGTTAATCCGTTCCACCCTCTGAATTTGGTCGCATTCTGAAGCACGTTTTCCCATACGGTTCAATGTAAATAGGGCTAATCCGCCCTCCGAATTTGGTCGCATCCTGAAGCACATGTCCCAGGCGCAGCGGAGAAAAAGGAAGTGCTAATCAAATCTTTCCTTTGTGCATAGCCCTTGGCGCGCCCGACAAAAGCACAGTGAAAGCAATGGGGGGAAAGGCTTATGTGGCGCGTGCGCGCACGCACACCCCACTCATTCCTCCCCTCTTTCCTTCTGCAAGCGCACGCACACCCCACTCATTCCTCCCCTCTTTCCTTCTGCAAGCGCACGCACACCCCACTCATTCCTCCCCTCTTTCCTTCCGCGCGCGCACGCACACCCCACTCATTCCTCCCCTCTTTCCTTCCGCACACGCACGCACACCCCACACTCATTCCTCCCCTTTCCTTCTGCAAGCGCACGCACACCCTACACTCATTCCTCCCCTCTTTCCTTCCGCGCGCGCGCGCACACCCCTCATTCCTCCCCGCTCTTTCCTTCCCCGCACGCACACCCTACACTCATTCCTCCCCTTTCCTTCCGCGCGCGCACGCACACCCCACTCATTCCTCCCCTCTTTCCTTCCGCGCGCGCACGCACACCCCACTCATTCCTCCCCTTTCCTTCTGCAAGCGCACGCACACCCCTCATTCCTCCCCGCTCTTTCCTTCCCCGCACGCACGCACACCCCACTCATTCCTCCCCTTTCCTTCTGCAAGCGCACGCACACCCCTCATTCCTCCCCGCTCTTTCCTTCCCCGCACACACGCACACCCCACTCATTCCTCCCCCTTTCCTTCGCAGTGAAAGCAATATCAGGCGCTGGGGGGCTTCCCCACGCACCCACCCACCCCCGCGCTGATTCCTCGCCAAAGGAAAGAGCAAATTTCCCCATAAGGTTCAATGTAAACACAGTTCTGAAAATACAGTATGCATTTTATTTTTAAACCACAAAAACATGAAAAAAAACACAGTATGAAGAGGGAGAATGGGGTGGGGAGGCAGTTATTGTTTGGAGGGAGAGTCCCCCTCCAAAGGGACATCTCCTTCAGGAGTTTCCTCTCTTCTTTGCCTCTTAGCTGCAGGCTCAGTTCTGGGGGAAAACCTGTCTAAAGTCAGTTGTTTTTTCCTGCGCTGCATAACCCTCCGGAAATGAGAGAACACATCGTTCATCATGTTCAACGCTCTGGTTGTCACAGTTCTGTTGGGGTGGTGCTTCTCAAGGAAATCCTGGCACTCATTCCATTTCGCCATGATGGATTGTATCACTTCACTGCTCACCTCCTCCCCGTCCTCCTCTTCCTCAGTGGAATGCTCCTGGCCAAGCGCTTTCTGCTGCTCACTCTGGAGCTCAGCAAGTTCTTCTGTGGTCAGCTCCTCCTCATGGTCCTCAACAAGCTCCTCTATGTCTGCATCGTCGACAACCAGACCCATGCTCTTGCCCATGGACACAATCTCCTCCACTACCTCTGCATCTGACCCTTCACGGTCACGTTCAGCGATTCTGGACACAGCAAAAGGGCCAATCTGTCCTTCGTGGGCTTGTGCCCTGGCAGTGCCTTTTCCTCCTGCGTGATGTAGGTTCTGTTTGGCATCTTCTTCCAGAAGAGCCCCGTCTCGTCGCAGTTGAACACTTGCTGAGCGATGTATCCTTCCACCTTCATGAAGTCCTCAAATTCTTCCTTGTAGGCTTCTGCAGCAGCCTTGTCAGAACTGGAAGCCTCTCCATGTCTTGCCACATTGTGGATGCCACTTCTCCTGCGGAATTTCTCAAACCAGCCTCTGCTGGCTTTAAATTCCTCACTTGCTGCGCTGGTAGAGGGTTTTTTTTGCAGTAAATCACTGTGCAGCTTCCTGGCTTTTTCACAGATGATAGCTTCACTCACGCTATCACCTGCCAGCTGTTTCTCATTCAGCCACACTAACAACAGCTTTTCCACCTCTTCCAGCGCTTGTGTCCTCTTCCTCGTTAAGGTCGTTACTCCTTTTGCCACATCAGCTTCTCTGATGGCATCTTTATTCTTCAAAATAGTCGAGATGGTCGACTTCGCCATCTTGTACTCCGAGGCCAGATCAGTCACACGAACACCACGATCGTGCTTTTCTATAATCTCCTTCTTCAGTTCGATCGTCACTTTCTTCTTCAAAGCCTTATTCTTGCCATGCCCGCTCTGCATTTTCTTTGGAGCCATGCTGACAAGCACACCAAAAACCTTCCAAACGCCGCAAAACACACCACAAGCCTCACCGAACGCCTCCTTGCTACCGCGTTCTTGCCCACAGGAAGCCGCGACCACGTGGCAGCAGGGCAAATGGCCGCGGATCCGGTTCGTATCTTGAGGTGGAGTTCGCATATTGAGGTAAATTTTTGCGGCCAGAGCTGGTCGTATCTTGAAATTTTCGTAAGATGGGGCGTTCGTATATTGAGGTACCACTGTATATGATGTGGCAGCTTTACTTCCACATGCAGGAAGTTTCCACATGCAGGCAAAGAGTGCAAAAAGTGTGGCCACCATTGTAGCATGTGTGAGACAAAAATCTGATGTATGGAAAAAATGATACGCAAGGGTTCCTGGAACAGAACACTTATGTAATCCAGAGAATATACAGAATGAGGCAGGCAAAAGATGATATAACTGGAACCATGGGCTCTCTGACACATACGTTGCCAGCCAATTAATTTAATCACCTCATCAAATTCTTGGTCTTGAGTTCTTTTGGGGAGTCAAGGCTAACATTTCTTGGGTTTCAATTACTATTTCAAAGTCTTTAATGTAGCCAACCACAAACCTTAACTTTGATCTCTCTTGTGCTAATAGAACGTTACACTTTTGTGCTCTTTCCAGCACAACTGAGAATTCAACTCTGTTCTCAGCATTTTGAATATGCCAATATTCACTCTTAGGTCAAACTTTTAATTTCGGGACCATCATGGCCGATTTAAATCTCTCAACAATGAGCAACTAAGTGCTAGGCTAATACATCCTGGCAGTGGCCCAAACATTTAGTTTTTTTAAGAACAGTGGTTAACTAGGCTACGAATTGCATAGATTCAGTGCCAGCTCTTTTCTCAGTGGTTTATCTATCTCTTTGACAATGTATCTCACTATGCCAGCTTGTTTCTGTTGCCTTTGCTAGTTATGGCAATTGCCCAGAAGATACAACCAGGTTCTGCTACTGATGAAGAGGTACTTCCCAAGAAAAGACAGGCTTATCAACATGCTGCTGCAATGTTCCTGCGTCCGCTCCAAAACCAGGACCAGAAGCAGCAAAGCTTAAAGTGCTACTCCACAACACTAAATCAATGGTAATTCTTTCCAAAAGAATCAAGTTTCTCCCTTCCTTCCTAAGAGTTGCCAAGTTTGCCAAACAGATATACCAGCTCTTGGCATTCTAGAAAAGCCAATGATCAGTGGCAGCAAAAACCCACCCTGTCTACCAGGCCAAGTTAATGGTCATTCTTCAGTATTATGCTAGGCCTGGCACCTTAGAAAAGCTAATGGAAAAGAGCTTTTTACACAGTTTTTGAAAAAACAATTTTTAACTCCAAGTAGGATATACTTTTTGTACTCATTCATCTGAACCAGCCTTTTTGCAAGCAATTTGGAGGTTTAAGTGCTGTCAATTCCTCATCCTTACTATCATTGTTGTGAATCTCTTGAAGGCAGATTTTAGAGTTACAGGCCTCTAAAAGGTCTATTATCCTTGCTACTGTCATCTTATCCTGCCAAAAAATAAGCTGATGCTGGTATTTTAATGCCTTCCCATTATAGCCTGCAGATTTTTTTTTTCCACTCAAATCTCAAATTGATCCAATTGAATCAGTTTGCCCTTGAATTGCAAACTTACGTGCCTCCTTGATTTGATTCTCAAATCTCCAATTCAAATTCAATTGAATTCAATTCAATTCAATGGATTCACACAGGCTTAAAATGTAACATGTTGGTACATTCTTAGAATGTTCCATTATCTTTTGGTAACCCCATCAATACTGAGAGAGAATTGAGAAAGCTACATAAACTCAATGGAAACCGATCAAACCTTTTGATCCAGTGAAGAGAAGATCATCAGTAGAATCAACACAAAGCACAGCCTTCGTATGACCTTCAGCAATATACGTACACTGAACTGGAGAAGGTCGGACACATTTTGAAGAAACTGGGTTGATTATGCCTCTAAATGGGAAAAAGAACCATACACTAGTCATTGTATCAGTCATTTTTAATCAGATTTTACTATTTCAATCATCTTGTCCTGCATTACTGGAAACCTTTCATGAAACTATAGATTAAGAAAGGAAATCTGTTGATAAAAGAATATCTATGAATGTATGCTCTGCTGTGGCTATATAACAGGACATACACTTGCTCTTCAATCAAGTGATTTTTTCCCAACCTGTGTTTGTTGGCCAAGAGAACAGCAATGAGAAAGGTTAGCCTGATCATGGACCAAATAGTCCTGAGCAGCACACAAATTTACAGATATCATCTTCCATCACAATGGACATCTAAGCTACTGGTTGCAATGCTACAATTATTGTGCTTGGCTAATTATGGCCAAATCACAGTCTGTGGGATTATACCAAACCAGGACAATATGTTTCCTGCATCCAGTCAATTTACTTATCCAAATCCACGTTCTGTGCTAAAGAAAATCAAATATTCCAAAAATTTTGCTAGCATTTTTAACTATTTAAAAAAAAAATGTAGAATGGGAGAAGACAAATATATTATTTCCTGATGCCCTTTACCTAACCATAGCCTATATTATGTGTGTATATACACATGCTCACACATACATACACACATACTTGCCAGCTTCGTTCATGATTTTATGACATCTATTGTGCACACATATGCTATTCTACTATTTGGCAATGGTATTAATAAAATAACCTGCAAAGCCACTGAATGATCTTTGGATGATTACCCAAATAATTTATGAAAGATTTTAATTTCTTTCATTGTTCTTCTTCTGCATCTATAGACAGAAGGTTCTTTGATTGAACAAACCTCTCTCAGAAAGAGAGATGATTCTGAAAGATTCTTCAACTTCCTTTAGCCTTACAACCACCCAAATCTGCTCTAGAAATCTAAAGAACAACAATTGAGGGAGGGACTGCAGCAGGGGAATTTCTGAGAAAAATTGCTCTATTTTCCTGGCTCAAAGAACATTTTTTCAGCAGAGAGACACCACATCTACACTTGCATAACCTCATAAAAAATTAAGCAAGGTTAGTTTGGTTAGTACTTGGATTGGAGATTTTGAGGAAATCCCAGGCCTCTAAACTAGAATAGAAAGCTGAAAAAACATTTCAGAAGAAAGCAATGGCAAACCACTTCTCCATTGTTACCAAGAAAATATCATGGACTTTTCCAGGTAATCAAATTTGGCTCAAGGGGATATACTTGTATTTACAAACCTCTGAATACAAGGAGAGAACGTTTAAAGCTTGGATTCAGAAAAATGGGAAAGTTTTAAAGCTGTACCACAGTTCTAATCTCATATCCAACAGCAAATCACTATGCTGGAGATTTATATTAAAGCAGAGCCAATTGAATAGTATATTTTCAAGATGTGAAACCTGAAATCTGAACTATGAAGCCAAGAAGTACAGAAGTCAATATTCCTGTACTTTACAGACAAATTTTGAATATATCTATAGCAGATCTGAAGGCCTTTGTTATATATTAAGATGCTAATGTATTAATGATATGAATAATAAGAGAAAAGAATATGTAGATTAAATCAAAACCTACAAAATATGGAAAATCTTTCTACTGTATAAATTATATATTAGAAAAGTGGAATATAACTGAAGCGTGTATAGCTTTACACCTGTTTAAGGAATGCAACTGAAATTATTCTGCTGAGAAAAAGATATAAAGTCAATACAGTTATGAAAACTGAAGAAGTTAGTCTTAATAAACTGATACAGCTTTCAAGAAAAAATGAACCTGACATTCCTAACAAATATGGTTAAATAGTGAATTAGACTCTCTGTAACTTTCAAATATAGGTGCTTTGTATGCAAATAAAAACTTGCAGACCCATCATATAGAAGTTTTTTTTAAAATAGCTAGAATGTGAAGAGGGAAAACAGGCAATAAAGACAGAATGAATTTTTTAAACCTTTCTTATATGCAACATGTTGATTCTGTTCAACTATTTAGTTATATCCTAGTCTCATGTACGTATTGGGAATCGGTTGCAGGGGTTATTTTTGTCCTATGCTTAAGATTTAAGAATGACAAATGCTCTGTATTATTATTGATAATTTCTATTTCCTTTACTTCAATGACATGTTTCCCTTACAGACCAGCTGTTTTTAGCATCTTTAAGTTTCAAGAACTGTTGTGAATATACATGAATGTAAAATGAAAACACATCTTTCCTACACAGTTCATTACAGACTTCACTTTCAACAAAGCAAATTGAGAATGTTTGCCATGAGTTTGTTAAGAGATTAGAAAAGAGAGAAAAAAGTAAGTAAAAATCTGCACATCACTCAGGGATGATTTTCAGAGAGAAATTAGTGCACATGCTAGAGATATTCTTTTTTTAAAATCAAACAGGAATGCTTCAGAAAAAAAATGATCCAAGAGAAATATGAATGCTGTGAGGAGCACAGAATTTTAAAAAAACATGCAAAACAAGTTTAGTTAGTTAATTTTGGAACTGTAAGTAAATACATTAAGCATAACCCTAGGAGTCCAGAAGATGGAAAGGAGGAAGACCAAGTACCTGTGTACCTCCGACAGAGAAGAATCACTTTCATCAGACCTACAATAAACAGTAGTAAGATTATGGAGAAAGATTATAGATATCATCAGGGTAAAGAAAGAAGAGAGAGAAAAAAACAGCATTGCTACTAAAAGGAAGAAAAACCAGTCTGTAAACTACACCCAAACAGGCCTAACCAGGTTTGGTAATGGTGGGAGACTATGCAGAAAGCCTATTTCTCCAGGGGAAAAAAATGGACTATCAGAGACTTTGTACAAGCCATTTCCAGCTTCCTTAATAATTCTTTAAAAAAAAAATCTCTGTGCAGAGAGCCTTGATCAAATGACTGAATGTATCATGTAGCCTTCTGCCTTTTTGTTCGTTTGTATGTGCACTGGGGGAGTCAGTTTTGGAATCATGTTCAAAATCATAATTAAATTGTCTATAAGAGGTTAACCCTTTGTGTTTCCTTCTCCTGAATCAAGACAGAATCATATAATTTCTGCACTTCATTTTGTAATTCTTAAAAAATAGCCCCATTTTAAAGAACACCACATCAGTATACTTTTAACAGTTAAAGATACTGCATTCCTCATCATAATCAAACAGTTGAGCAGTTGAAATCTGAGTAGCAAATATGTTAGTTCAAAGCAGACCAATAGTCTTTATATACCATTATGGCCAATTTCAGTAATTAACACTATAGAATTGCTAGAATTCTTTTAGCTAATAGAAAACAGCTCCAAGCATGGGCTAAAGTATCTCAGTGGATTGCAAGAACTGTTAGAAGCATGTATAGCAACCAGAGATTGTAGGGGGATAACATTAAATCAAGCTACAGAAAGACCAGCAAAGAAAGAAAAAAAAAAAAGGCCTAGAGCACTACTGGCAAAAACTTAAAGTTAAGCACAATATATTAGCGCTGAAAGTGCAGCACACCTGCAATAAAGAATCTGAATCAACTCAAACTGCTACCACTTCAAAATAAATACTGAACAAAGCAAAAAGTACTAAAGTTTCCTCTAGTCAGTATTTCCAGTTTTTCCTTTACCCTGAAAGTGTGATTTCAGGGCAAATAAGAATAAAAGTTGCCTGTTAATCCACTTATATAGGAACACCATAATTATATGAATGCTGACACTACGTCATTCAACAGCACAGAAACTCACAGAGGTACTCCCATGCCCCAAAAACACTGGAGAAAAACTGGCTATTCAGAGGTTACAGGGAATATGATTTTATACAGGCATAAGAAGTAGGTTTCAGCAGGAAACATAGTTTATGTAATTAGCAATGCCATATTTTAAGGGTGTGGAAGCAACAAATGAACTGTATTTTCAGCTCTAGCATGAGATGGCCACAACCAAAGCATTCTGAAGCTCTGTTGCAGGCTCACGTGTGCTTTGGGTACCATCAATGCTGTGGGGAGTCGGATCTTTGCTTTGTGACTTACTTATCCTTCTGAACTGATGGGATTCCCTGAGAAACAGTAAGACGGCTAAAAACATTCAGTTCATTACGGGGCCGGCTTGGTGGGGAAGGAGGAGGTGACAGACTAGCCTCTGAGGTTCCAGAATCTGAGCTACAAGAAAAAAATTAAACATTAAAAGCAAATTGTAAATAAAAAAATTAAAATAATAAAAAGTAAATGAAATGGTTAGAGAGGTTAAAATCAACAATGTATGCAATGGACTAGCTCACTGATGTTTGCTTGCTTAGTTTAGAAATGTTTATTGCAAGCTCCTCTGGTAGATTATAAAGATAATAAAATATGCTGCCACCTGATGGCAGTATGATAACTTAAAAGAAATTAAGGGCTATGGAAGAAAAAAATGGAAATATGAGAACTCTACAATGGAAAACATATTGTTCCAAGATTGAGTACCCTCAGTAATAAATAATTAGTCAATATTAATGAAGTTTACACACTGCTTTTAAGTGTTTTTAGGTGACATGCAGAAGCAGAGTTACAAAGGCAGCTTCTTCAACAAAGCAAAATCATGTTCAACTTTTGTAGGAGACCATATATAAAATCAGTGTTATTTAAAATAAAGCATCTTACTGTTTTTGTTCTTTTGACTTAGGCTTATCTCCAGATTTCTCATAGCTTTTTCTCTTTGATATAGGTGAAGATTCTGGCATTTTTTTTTCGGTCGGAGATGATGACTGTTTGGATCTGTGACCACAGAAAAAGAATACTTGTGCCTTAGAATACTTGGGTAGACAGTCTTCATTTGATGACTGCAATATTGGTAGGGCTCTGCTGAAGTGAGTTTGCAAGGCACCACCAGATTTTTTTAAAAAATATTTTCAGTAATTGCAAATTACAGATTTTTTCACATACTACTGTCAACTACCCAGAATTGCTTGGATAGGCATTATAACACTAACTGTAAATAACTAAGTACGGATAAACAGTTTCTAGCGGAGAATGCACGTGAATGGAAAGGCATACATTATCCTTAAAGGTATCACATCAGGATATTATTGGGACATTTGGAAGAAAGGAAAATATAAAGAAATACAATATGAAAGAGAAAGAGAGAGAGAGAGAAAGACGGAGGGAGGGAGGGAGGACAACAAAATACATTAAAACTTATCCTTCTGGTCCTTTTTTGACTAATTCTTCCTTTCTTCCTATCTACCTATGTAACTTTCATTTTAGGGACAAAGACAACTTTAATACTGTGAAAGGTTTTTTTGTTTAAAAAACACTAGAAGAGGGCTCCATTTTTTACTGGCATACCAGCATAAAGGGATGGTGTAGTTTCTCCCTTACCTTCCCAGGTATGCTCAGGATGAACATACCTGCTTCCAGGTACAGTACAATAATTCATACTGGAGGCAAGCTCCCCTTAATGCCAATGATTTCTTTTTTATCCTGACATTAATTGCCACATAGGGGCAATATTTTGTTGGGAACTGAGGTGGGAAAGGAAGGTGAAATCATAGTTACACTGAACATTAGAGGGGGCTTCCATGCTAAATTAATATAATTCCAGTGAACGTGCAATTGCTGCTCAAAATTTCATCTATTTTTCAATTAACTTCTGGATATTAAATGGTGATTCAAGCAAGCTATGCAGAAGTCCATTTTGATTCTAAAGCTATATAAGGGTACCTTGCCTGGGCTTCAACTCCTTCCACTTAAGAAATCCTGAGTCACTGATTGGTGACTCTTCATGTCAATGATTCATGGCTATTACATGAGCTTTTTCAATGGCATGAGTTCCTCCCTACCTCAAATCCTGAAATTTCATGGATTTCAAGATTTCACCCCTTAGCCTTGAGATCTTATTGCTGATTTTTATTTATGGAGAGTTTAGAAGTATTTAAAAGGCAAAACAGGTGTATTAAGGGGCTTAATTTATTTGTATTTGTTGCCCCCTTCCCTTAAAAGAGGAAAATTGCACTACCAAAGATCTGCTTAATTTCAGTAACTTAATCTAGGGGTTCTCCTGGAGCTGTTAAATGTGGGTTGGGGTTGCACGTGGCCTATAGGTTGCTCATTCATAATTCAGAGGAGAAATCTGGCACTGTGGGTGAGGAGGCAAGGCCCAGAATCCAAGCTTCCATGTCAACCATCTCCACAGCTTGTTTAAGTGATAAAGATCTAAGATTTATCAATGTTTACTATCTATCATTCTGTAAAAAGTATTTTTTAAACCAAATACAGGAAAAAAAAAAATTTTTATGGACCCCTTGTTCAAACTTCATGGGCAAAATTTTAGTTCCAATTTAACCCCCAAATAATCCTAGTTGTTTCCAGAACTGGACAACTGATGTAACTCAAATCATTTCTGTAAATGTACCTAATTTGTGTAATTATGCAACTAATGTACATTGATGCAAGTAAATTACATCAGTTCGGTAATTATGCAAATAGCATGAACTGATGCAAATTACAAACAGTAGATTTAATGAGGTTCAGCTCCAAGAGACACCTCTTCCCCAAGTTGGTCCATAAAATTGAATTTTTACTGCATTTGCAAAAGCACTGAAGTCAACGCTACTAATAGTTACTATTAAAGATCTATACTGCTTATTTTCCTGTCAGAAGCAACAGGCATAAAATGTAAAATTATTAGACACTGTCAAAAAAATTAATTCATTCTAGCAAGTAGATTAATCCAATGAGTGCATATCATTCATTTTTTATAAGGAAATTCATTAGAAAACCAAGTATTGTTTTCATATTGGTGGATGTTTGATAGTTAAAAGCTTTGCTATTATTTTATATTAAATTCAATGTGAAATATATGAATAAGATTCCTGATGCAATAAAAATATAAACTGGTATCTGATGCTATGAACCTTAGTAAATTCAAGTCTTTGGGACTCAAAACATTATACATAAAATGTTTTAATTCAGCATTCCCCGTTTGACATCCTCTAAGTCAGGGTTTCCCAAACTGTGAGGTGTACATCCCTTGGGGAGGTACAGACAGAGTCTAGGGGAGATGTGAAGAACCTATTAGCTGTACATTGTTATAATAAATCCTTCCCCAAATTTCATTGTATTGCTTTCATTGTTCATTTGTGTTCATTTTGGTGCCTGGATTTCTAGGGGAGGTGTTTACATTAAGATTACACTAGAGGTGTGATAGCAAAAAGTTTAGGAACCCCTGCTCTAGATGGATGTGGAATTCTTAGCCAATGTGGGCCATTACTGCACTGGCTGCGAATTATAGGAGTTGTAGTTCCAACATATTAATCAGGGCAGCAAGTTAGTATAGCTCCTGTAAAGGCATTTCAAGAGGATTCCTTTAATAGAGAGGATTTTCTCTATACAACCAAAACAAAACACGTATCTTTCACCAATATCGTTAACTATTGTTGGATTTTATATATCTAAATATAATAAATAAAACTATTCATTTCTATTCTGCTACTATTTTTAGATAGAGTTCAGATTTATAGAACATGAATCTGCTAAGAATACCTATGCAGAACTATTTAATACTAGAATTCTACGACAATTGCACTGGAGACATTGGAGTTCCTTTAAACAGAAAGCTGATCTCCAGGTATCCTGAAGCCAAATGAAATGTAGCCAAACATGTGTTAAGGAGCCAAGAGGAAGTCAGTGCACTGTACAAATCTTACACGCTGGCAGACTTAGAAGGCAAGGGTGACAGCAACAGAATGGCCTCTCTGTCCCTGGCAGAAGGTTCTTTCATGTCAGAATCCATTCCACTTTCTTGAGCTTCTGGAACAGATGCAAGAGGACTAGACACAACTGACTCTCCTGCACTGACATCTGATGTTAAATCACTGCTATCAGCATAAAGCAATTCCATCTGGGTTGTTGTCCTACGGCGTGCCTGAAATAGATGGGAAAAGGAAGAACAATACAGTAACACATTATAATTTTTCAGTACTTACAGAATAGTCTGGAATGAAGATAGACCAGTTCCCTTTACTTGATCCCCAGATAAAATTATTCTTCATTATCTGTGCTGAAAAAGGCAGCTATTGTCTGAAGGTAACTAGTTCCACTCATGGATTGTTGATTACTAGTAGTATATGGGCTACAACACTACCCAGGTAAGCTTATTCTTACTTTCTTCTGTCCCTCTGGTCAAAATAGAAAGCACAATGACAGAAGGACTCTGAATAAGAAAATGCTCTTATTTTCTTCCAGGTTCTATCAATCAATTAAATCATAAAAAGACTAGTAAAGCCTGGAAGAAAGATATAGGAGTAGAAAGGAGATTATCACTCCCCTTCTAGCATTCTGAATCTGGGCAGTTTCAAAGAGTGCAAATGAACTGGAGATAGCCTGTTTGGACCAATGATGACACTGCTATATAAAATGATGCCATACTATTGACCACCACAAGTGGCAGCAGCTAATCGATCTTGATGGATCTCAAAAAAAGCTAAGCAAAGTTGAACTTGGTTAGTATTTGGATGTGAGAAGAACAGGAAATCCCAGAGCATAGCCTAGACTGGAAAACATCCTGGAAGAAGACAGTGTCAAGCCACTTCAGTATTGTTACCAAAAAACAACAAGGATGTCTCCACATAGTCATTACAAGTTTAATTCAATATGAGTTCTTTACCTTTACTGTGCTATTACTCATAGCTTACCTTACTTTTAGGCTTGACTTCACTGCAAAGTTTCATAAGATCTGAAGATAAAGAACTGCAAACAAAATCATACATTTAATGGGAAGACCTCACAGAAACAAGGCACCCCTCCTCCCACCATTCTTAGGCAGCTAGTTCTGCTAGCAGTTGCACCAACCAACCTGTTTCTATCAGAGTGGGGGGGGGGGGTGCACGTGCAGGCATGCATATATAAACAATTTAAGAGAGAGCCAGTTTGGTCTAATGGTGAAGGCTCCAGGCTAGCAAGAAGGAGACTGTGAGTTCTAGTCCCACCTTAGGCATGAAAGCCAGCTGGGTGACTTTGGGCCAGTCCCGCTCTCTCAGCCCAACTCACCTCACAGGATTGCTGTTGTGGGGAAAATAGGAGGAGGAAGGAGTATTAGGTATGTTCACCACCTTGAGTTATTTATAAAAACAATTAAAGGCAGGATAAAAAATCTAAAAATAAAGGCATATGGCCACCCATCTTACGTGCCATAACTTTGGATGGCTCACACCAATAGCAATAAAAACATAGTAGAAACAATAAAAACCAGCATCCAAAAAAACAGTTCCCAGTGCCCTAAAATAACACTCTCCAATACACAAACACTTACAATCACTAGGCTCCAGCCCCACCTTATCCCAGTGCTTGGGGAGAAAGCACACTTTCAAGACCTTCTGGAAGGCTGAAAGGGCAGGGCCTGCCAGATCTCAGGGTTGACACATATATGTTCATCTTTTGATTATCATAACCCAAACATGTTCTTACTCAAATGTAATTTTTTTCACATTACTTTTTTGACAGATGTTCAACATATGAAAATCTTCCCCAAAGTAATGGCTGAACGAATATGTATGCATTACGATTCCAGATGTTGTATTTTTCTACATATTCTTAAAAAAGACTAAGACAAACAAGGAGTGTGATTGGCCCTAGGAGCCTGTGGGAAGGACAAGTTTGTTTTTATCCAGATATCTGAGAGACCTAGCTGTATCCAGACTTCATATTTATCGACATATACATACATACATACATACATACATATAAAGCAGATCCTCAAGAACTCAAACTAAACCATGTTCTTCATTATTAAAGAAAAAGTTCATTGGATGCATATATGTTAACTATCTACAACAGCTTATCCCCTTTGCTTACCTCTATTTTCCTGAGAATCTGTTAAGGAAAATACTGAGAGATTATATTGAAAATTTAATGACTATAGTTTGTGCTGATCTCACCTTCCTTCAGTCCCAGGACTATGCAAAGGAGCATCTTCATCAGTACTGTCTTCCACATTTTCTAGAAAATTTTCAAAATCATTATGTATGTTAGCCAATTTCAAATCAACAAAATATATATCTATTGTAAGGACTGTTCAAACTAACTGAAGATTGAAGGGAGATTAATCAGTATTACATACTATTTTAACAATGCTTTTTACTTAAAATAACATTTAATTGAACTGATCTAGTTTCCCATAATACCCATAAACTGAATCCCGTATATTTAACTCAACTGCATTTTTTAAATGTTTCTGCATCAGAAGGAACAGCTTACATTTTCTCATTATCTACTGTCCATATAGAGAAGAAAATTGTAAAGACACCACAAAGAATATAAAGATCATGCATAACAATGACATAACATCCCAGCTCTTATTCCGACATATACTTACTGCTCAGGATAATTATTCTGATTTGCATTAATAAACCATATATTCAGGAAATTATTGCTACAACAATTTGCTTAAGAGAAACACTTGCTTGAGAGTTCCATATATTGAATGCCTAACAGGGCTCCACTTCTATTGCTAGGTATAAATTCACCATTAATATTCAGAAAAATATTAGTAGCTAGAAGGAAACCATTTCAAGACATTGAAACTAATTTCTCTTATCAAATATTCATTTCCATCTAGCACCAGCTGAAGCTGGTCAAGACCTTCTGAAGACCACTATGTGAATCAAGGTCAAAAGAAAACTTTAAAAACATTGATAGTAGTGGTTGCTTTGGTTCAGATATCTAAGTGGATATCAAGTAAAGGCTGAAAAACATTCTGAGGTCAAAAAAATGCCCATTCTGACCACATTGGAAGCATTCAAATGCTGGAAGAGATCTATCTGAAACCTCCATTTCACACTTGGAATTGCCTGTTTTGAAGGAGGCCCACTTTCTGTCGCTTAGAAATGGCCTGTTCCAAAATCAGAGGTAAAGTTCTAAAATTGTGCCAATGGAGCAGGTGAAACTGTCTCAGCTTTAATCCCCCTTGAGTTAGCAAACACACTCTTTAATTTAACTGAAAGGACAAAGCCATAATAAAATTTGAAATAAAATTTGCTAGGATGCCTCATTCTCAAGTAAGAACAACACTGGCTTATCTAAAGATGCTGCAGTTTGTTGACTAAGAAAAAAAAAAGTACAGTTTTGTAGCGAAGGAAAGAAAATAAGCAAAAGAACCGTAACTTAAGCTTGGATACTGGCTTCTATATTATATATCTGAAGGGAATATTAGTTGTACATATGCATTGTCTGTTGTAGCTCCATTCTCTCTGATGTGAGGGAGGCAAACGAGGGCTAGGGAAAGGCATTTTAAGTCCAATTTGATCCTGTGCATAATTTTAGGGATCAAGAAACATACAGTAAATCCTTGATTTAACAGATCAGTAGGGGAAAGAACTGTTCATTAAAACAGAATGTTAATTCCAGGGCTGTGAAGTCAGAGTTGATGGTTGTTGTTGTTCATTTAAGTTGTGCCCGACTCTTCGTGACCCCATGAACCATATCGCACCAGGTCTTCCTGTCCTTCACCGCCTCCCTGAGTTTGCTCAGTTTCATGCTCATTGCTTCAGTGATGCTATCTAACCATCTCATCCTCTGCCGTCCCTTCTCCTTTTGTCTTCAGTCTTTCCCAGCATCAGGGTCTTTTCCAAAGAGTCCTCTCTTCGCATTAGGTGACCAAAGTATCTGAGCTTGAGCTTCATTATCAATCCTTCCAATGAGCAGTCAGGGTTGATTTCCTTTAAGATTGACTGGTGTGACCTCCTAGCAGTCCAGAGTTGATGGAGTCGGAAACAATTCTTGGGTTACTGAAGTCGGAGTCGGTAAAAATGTACTGATTCCTACTCTTAATAAATTTAAATTGTACATAATATAAATAATATGTTAAAATTTCCTATTTCATAGATAATAATTTGATTAATCTATTTTTTCAGGATATATTTTAATTTTAATGCCTTGTATGTTGCGTGCTTGCAGTAGATATAGGAAATATATAATTAGTATATTTATAATTTATTTCATATATCGATCTATAATTAAAGGAGTCAGAGTTGGAGGTACCATGAATAAAGGAGTCAGAGTCGAAGGTTTTATGTGCCAACTCCACAGCCCTGGTTAATTCTGAATAAGATTTTATATATGCACATTGTACACATGTATAAAATGGGAATGGAATTTTACTATGCTATTTTTCATATTTTATGCATGTGTAAAATGGCAAATGGGATTTTACACACACATGGAAGCACACGGTATAAACAGATCTGGTCTGTGCATCTGAAGTCTGCTAAACAAGATCCCTTTAATCAAAAGTGATGAACCTAGAAGGAGATGTCACTGTCATGTCCATTTATTCACATGGTACAGTGCTAAATATCAATGGTTATGAACCCTTCATCTCTTCCATGCAAATAGCTTGAAAGTCCATTAAAAATGGCATTTATGTAGAGGAACATTTCCCATTTGAACTTTTAAGTCAAGATAGGCAGATTGGTCGCTTTCATATGTTTTAAACCACAACACACAGAACCTTTTGCCATGAGCTATTCCGACAAAGATTGATGGCGGTTGAAATCCAAAGTATCTGGAGCAGTGTTTCTCAACTTTGGCAACTTTAAGATGTGGGGACTTCAACTCCCAGAATTCCCCAGCCAGCCAATATATATTGGTGCCTTCAAGTCAGTTCTGACTCCTGATGACTCCCTGGACAAGTCCCTGCAGTTTTCTTGGCAAGATTTCAGAAGTAGTTTGCCATTGCCTCCTTCCTAGGGCTGAGAAAGAGTGTGTGTGTACACACACACACAGAGTTTTGTCTGGCTCAAAGATTGCACAATAAACAACCTGCTGTGCTCCAGATCAGTGTTTCTCAACCTTGACAACTTTAAGATATGTGGACTTCAACTCCCAGAATTCCCTAGCCAGCCAATATATATTGGTGCCTTCAAGTCAGTCTTGACTCCTGATGACTCCCTGGACAAGTCCCTGCAGTTTTCTTCGCAAGATTTCAGAAGTAGTTTGCCACTGCCTCCTTCCTAGAGCTGAGAAAGAACAGCTGGCCCAAGGACACCCAGCTGGCTTTGTGCCTAAAGCAGGACTAGAACTCACGTTTCCTGGTTTCTAGCCTGGTGCTTTAACCACTACATCAAACTGGCTCTCTATATTGAATATAATAGCTAGTACAATTCAATTATAATGGCTAGCAACTGGGCAATAACTTTCTAGTATTCTTGCTTACTGTAGGTTGAAAAAAGGACATATTATATGGACTGACACCACGCATATAATAAAGTCTCTCATTTCAACTCAAATTCATTCTTGGCCGATTAATAAAATGGCACATACTACCACTGAATAATATCTGTGTCCACCTATGCATCCTTTAACACCCATCTAATTTATTACAAATCATTTCAAGTTAAACATTGAACTCCCCATAAAGTAGAAAAAGGAGCTACTAAAAATATGTTAAAATTACGTTTTCAGCTAAAACATGGTTATATGTGTTATAGTAAGGACACCACTCTATCAGAGACAGCCTAGTAGCTACAGCATCCAAATGAACAAGAACATAAGCTTTTAAGAACATTCACAATGGTTGTATTCATGCTTGTGGTTGCAGTTATCATCCAACTAGTAATTGTTGGTAACAAAAGAAACCCCTAAATAAAAACAACTATGTATGCGTATAATAATAAGCATATTTGCACAGGTGTCTGCAAGAGGGGAGCAAGGGAGAACAAATAAATTATCATTTGCTTCATTTGTGTGATGACATCATGATGCCAATGTACATTCCCCAAATAGTACATGCAAACTTTATGGACATTCACATTTTATGATGCGCCAGTTAGTGTACACATATAATTATTAGTATCTCATGCAGCTGTGCAGTACACAAAAAGCTATACATACTTACCCAATGGTATGCTATCTAGGTCTGTGTAAAACAACAGCAAGGAGGAAACAAAAATCAACACTCCAATCAAAACCAATACATTAGCAGAGTGGGAAATCAGAGCCCTACATTGCAGTATCAATGGATTAAGGAAATCAGAACTATCAGAATAGATGCCATAGACTATACAAAACTAGCTTTTCTATAATTCCACTGAGAAACTAAATTTAAATACTGAGCATTTTATTTTAAGTACTCCAATTTGTAGAACATTTAATTCTGTAGTTATTGGGTAACTGAATTCATGCTCTAAGACCAATTAACTACTTAATTTTTTTCCTTGCATTTCCTTGATGCAGAACAGGTTATTTGCAACAAGAATCAAGCCCCTTCACATGCACAAACTTTGAATCGTATTTTATCATATAATTTAAGTATAGCATCTATTCGTAAAACACTAATGGAAACACATTCCATACACCATGTTCCAGAAGCAAACCAAGCAGGCAGAGTAATTCCATTTTGTAGAACGTTCAAGGTACCTTGTAACGCATGGCCCAGGAGAGCATCTAGTTCAGGATTTAATTCTGCTTTCTCTTTCAACATGTGAAATAAGAGTTGGTTCTGGGTAGCGCTGGTAATTTCTGTTTGCTTAAGGCGTCCTTCAAGAACTTTGATCTGTGCCTCTTTTTGAGCTGCTTGGAGACCCTATTGAAGATGCAAAATTGCCTTTTTTTACTTCCTTTGAAAAAACTCAGTAGGGGCAGCTACTGTACCTACACAACTGCATACTTTTTGTTATGTATGGGTGCTCACCTAAAAGTCAATGGAGATTTTGTAATCACTGAATACTCTTGACTAAATGTGAAAGAAATATATACTCTCCCTCCTAGTCAAACAATAGTTTCAATATCATTTATTAATTCCAGTAAAACCCTTTCACTATGTTGATTACCTTATTAATGCCCATGGTAAGGAAATGATCAAGTAAATAGCGAGCTTCAGTGAGAGTACAGGCGTTAATAACAGCTGTGACATCTAAAGTTTCTCCTTCCTCCTGTACAAACAACAGAAAACAACCAGAAATTAATCTGCGTGCTATATAGGGGTTACTGTATTAGACCTAAATTAAGAACTTTTGAAATTGGCATTTTATTTTATTAATAACAATTATCAGACAAAAACGTTTTGTAAAGTTGAACCTGTATTAATCAATTGAGTAGCTGTAATTTCAACTCAAGCAATTATCTTTTTTTGCTCAAGGTATCAGAATATGCAGAATTGACTATATTATACAAAATACATTGAAGAACAATTTAATATCAAGTAAAGGAAAATTCCAACTACAGCCTCGCAGCTCTCACAGATAAAAAAGGTCCCTCAAAGAGAGAAAAAATGTTACCAGTCCAACTGAAGTGCTAGCTCTATCTGCATACAAAATACAAATCAAATCAAATCTTTACTTCAGTCATAGACCAGCATAAATTACAATCAGGAAAAATTACACCCGTTTCAATATAAAGCGTAAACAACAGAATGCATGAAACCAGTTATTTTTTTCTTTATTGGTTACAGCCACTCATGGTAAACCAATGTAACTAAAAATCAATTAAGGTTGGTGAAAGTAATGTGTCTTTATAGATTTTCCAATACTGAGAAAATGGAAGCCAAATGAGCTTCCGAAATAGCATTCCAAGGCCTGGGGGCCACTGTGATGTCTCCCTCCCACATACCAACAGACAAAAGGCCTGTTGGAGGGGGGCATCTCCATAGAGCTTGTCCCGTTAATCTGAGTTACAGAATCAGTTGATAGTTGGAGAGATGGCTCCTCAGACAATCAGATCTTAAGCCTTTAAGGCTGTAATGTCAACAACAAAACCTTAAATTGTCTCCATCAATCCAGATTGTTCAGTTCAATCATCACATGATTCCTATATCTTGCGCTGATTAGCAGGTTAGACACAATATTTTCAAACCCAGTCCTACATAAAGTTAATTTCACAGGAAGTAAAAGGCCTATAGAGATCATTCCATTATCTATTTAAACATAAAACTTTTTAAAAATAAAAACCTACCTTTGCTTCTTCCATTTGCATGATATTTGCTTGGCAGTCAGAAATACTGTCATTGATGTAATCTATATTGGCCACTAGTGACTCCATCTCTTCGTTGATATTATGGATGTTTTTATCTACAACTGGGCCACCCTCTTTGATTATTCTCTCCTTTTTTCTGGAAAGCTTTTCTTTCCTTTTGGTAAGTTCTTCACGTTGCTAAAATTCAAAAATGTACATAAGACATGAGTTGGGAAATGCGGAAAAGTGGAAAAAAAAGTATACTAAATCTATTATGTTCACTGTTATTTTTGTGGGAAAGAAACAAGCGTGCAGCATCTATAATGCAAAAACAGTTGGTCTTTAAAAGCTTTAGAGTTTGCATCATATATACATGTACAGTGGAACCTCGGTTCACGAATTTAATTCATTCCATGACTCTGGTCGCAACCCGAAATGGTCGCGACCTGAATCAAATTTCCCCATAAGGTTCAATGTAAATACGGTTAATCCGTTCTGACCCCAAATTTGGTCGCCAACCGATTTCTGGTCACGACCCGAGTCAAATTTCCCCATAAGGTTCAATGTAAATACGGTTAATCCATTCTGAACCATGTTTGTTTTTTTTAAAAACCGCAAAAATATGACACAAAGTACAGTACGAAGAGAGAGAAAGCTAACCTTGCTCAGGAGGGAAAATGGCCGCGCTTCCTGCTTGGAGGGAAAGTCCCCTCCCTACAGGAAGTCGCGACCACGTGACACGGGAGGGAAAATGGCCGCGCTTCCTGCTTGGAGGGAAAGTCCCCTCCCTACAGGAAGTCGCGACGTGACACGGGAGGGAAAATGGCCGCGGATCCTGCTTGGAGGGTAAGTCCCCTCCCTACAGGAAGTCGCAACCACGTGACACGGGAGGGAAAATGGCCACGGATCCTGTTCGTCACCCGATCCTTCGTTCGCGACCGGAGGTAAATTTTTGCGGCCAGAGCTGGTCGTGACCCGAATTGTTCGTGAACAGATGCGTTCGTGAACCGAGGTTCCACTGTATATCACTTTGGAGGTTATTTATTTATTTATTTATTTGTTTGATTTGAATGCCACCCATCTCCCCCAATGGGTGACTCTGGGTGGCTCACAATTAAAACCAAAAACCCAAGCCATTAAAAAACAATACCATATAAATAATTAAAATTAATTAAGCAATTAAAATCCGACTAAAAACAACCCTATACATAAATACTAAAAAAATTCAAGATGACAGGGAGCGCAAGGTCAATTACCCCACAAGCCACTTCCACTGGTGGGAACCCCCATCCGGACCCCAGACCTTCTGGCATAGCCAGGCTTTCACGCCTTTCCTCAAGGCCATGAGAGTGGGGGCACACCGCACCTCGGGAGGTAGGCTGTTCCAGAGAGTGGGGGCCACCTCAGAAAAGGCCCTCTTCCTACATCCCACCAATTGGAATTCCTTGACTGGTGGGGTCTGCAACATGCCTGTTTTGCTGGACCGAGTGGGGTGGGCTGGTATAACAGGGGTGAGACGGCTCCTCAGATAACCTGATCCTGTGCCATGAAGGGCTTTAAAGGTGATAATCAACACCTTGAATTGGACCTGGAAGCAAACTGGCAACCAACACAGCTTGCATAACAGCGATATGTGCCCCCCAGGGGCATTCAGACGTGTCCGCGCCACCACATTCTGCGCCAGCTGTAGCTTCCGGATACTCTTCAAGGGTACCCCCATGTAGAGCGCATTGCAGTAGTCCAACCCGGAGGTGACCAGGGCATGAGTAGTAATACAAAACTTTCACCAGAGGTAATACTATGTTTTTCACCTAATGCAAAAATAACAAATTTTAAATGCTGTCACATTTAACAGGGTATCTGCAAAATGCTATACCTTCAATAATCTATTCATATCGGTTTCCATATTAGATATAGTCATCTTCTGCATAATAATCTCCGTTAATCTCCGTTCAAGTAACTGCCATTTCATTCTTGCACTCTTGGAAGTATAAACTCTTGAAGTCATTGTTTTTCTTTGATACTTACTCCTGTAAACAATTCAGAGATGTATGGCGTTCAAATGACATAGCATAACATTTGGGTTACGTTTAGTTCCAATAACAATAGGATAAAACTCCAGCCTTAATGCTTAAAACCTCTGGCAAGGAGAGAAGCAGTATTAATTGTCAGAAAATCTAAACTTTGCTTCCAGGTATGTGTTCAGTACTATTGCAAACTTCTCAACAGCTATTTTCTTTTTTAGCATACACATGCAAACATTTAAATCCAACAGTTCCCAAAATTAGAGAATCATATACCTATTATATTATCTCTGGCATCATATTCCTAGCAGAAATGTAAAATCATCAGATGTGAAACCTGGAGATGTTTAATAATGTTTAATAATTTGGAGGGCCCCTTTTTAAAAAGAAATAGATGTCAGGTTTTTCCCATCTGCATCTATATGTAAGTAATAAATATGCCAATTTTTGTTATTTTCTTAAAGTGTGTAAAAGATGGGCAGAATTTATGTGTGACAGGTGTGTAAAAATAATGATTATGTGGAGGTGTGTCTATATCTACATGTAAAATAAACTACACTGATATGTAAAAATAAATTATGAAACACCTCAACAAATGTGGCTTCTAATGCCTAAAGTTAGAATAAAAAATTCCCTCAAAAGAGCATTGCTGGTTTTTTCATTGCACTTCTATTTCTAATTCATCTGCTATTTACAAACAATGTTATCCAGCAAGCGCAGAAGATGAAGAATTTGCAGGGGATGTTTTCTAACAGGGAGAAGGGTGGTTCAATAAAAAGGACACATGCTTTCCATGCAGAAGGTCCAAGGTTCAATCTTAGGTTTCTCCCAGCAGAAACGGAACTCCTGTCTGTTACCCTGGAGAACTTATGGTCACACTGAAGACAATATGGAGCTGGAGAAATAGCAATCCTGTTGCAGGTTCCTGCCTCCTCCATTGTAATCCCTTGAATTGCCCACAATAGGAAGAAAATGAAATTATAACAGATCTGACACTGTTATAATTCATCCCCATGGTTTGGGTGTCTGGGAAAGGAGTGAAAGGAATGAGGGCCTTTGGATTCTCAGCCCCTTCCAGACTGTCCTTCAAAAAGCCCCCTTCACCTTTTTTCAATATCAGTTTCTGGTGTTGGGATCAAAAAGCTTCTGAGGCCCTAGCACTGGGGAGAGGAGAATCTGGGAGATTTAACTTGGGAGAGGGGTCTGAGTAATCTTATAGTCTCTAGAACACTGTCCAACCAACCACAGAATTGCAGTCTAAGGTAATGTTCATATGAAATCGTGCTGATCATCTGCCAGGCTAAAGTACTAGAGTATTATTCATTTTAATATACACAAAATAGTATTTGTGCAGCATTACTTGGTTCCATTTGTTGCTGGTAATGCTTGGACCCTTGCTATGGGTATTCTCATCTTCTGTTGGGAGACTGCTCTTGATCCATCACTGTCTACTGAGGACGCAGCTTCTTGACTTGAGTGCTCAGGTAGACTCAGCTTCCGACTCACCCTCCCAGACACTTTATCAGACATAGGTCT
The DNA here is from genome assembly GCA_030867105.1 of Liasis olivaceus. Taxonomy (NCBI): domain Eukaryota; kingdom Metazoa; phylum Chordata; class Lepidosauria; order Squamata; family Pythonidae; genus Liasis; species Liasis olivaceus. Next base: position 17,045,841 of record CM061355.1, on the reverse strand, counting down.
GGCTTGTCTGCGAAGAGCTGTAACCTAAAATAGGGAACTATTTTAATAACTAAAAAGCTTAAAAATTAGATTATATATAATAATTTACACACAGATGGCAGAACTGAAATAGTCTGGTACCTCTTCAGTTCTGCGGCGTAGAATAACTTCCTGATTCCTCTTTTGAGCCTCTAGAAGTTTTAGCTGATGCTGTAAAGAAGAACAATTATAGTAAACCAAAGATGCAATTCTTTCAGTGTTAAAACGGAATGTAAAACAAAGGTCATTGCTGATTCTCTATGGGATATGATGGGCAATTTCTGAGGAGCCAAGGTTCACAACTCAGCCCCCTGACTTCTGGAGTCAGAGAAACACCTTGGCATCATTAAAAGAAATGAATCCAAAAATTCTGTAGCCCATTTCTGAGATTGGCAGTTGGTGGGAATGGTGATATGAGGCCTCTAGAAGGGAAACCACTACTACATCCACCTGTTAAAACTTCCCCCAATTAAACAAAATGCCCTGCAAATTTTGACATCAAATTTCAATGGCACAGTCTCCACATCCTGCATAACCATAAATGGGGTGCATGAGGCTACCTACTGGCCCAGGTTGATGCCCTCTGCTACAGGGCCAAGCATCTGTTGCTTGCCACTTGTAGAAATATTATTTATCAGTTACAGAGAGCTCAGTGTCAGCAGATATAATTACTGGTAGCTTAAAACCACAATCCTATTTGCATAATGTGCTTAACTGGGTCATGAGGTAAGAAAGACAATTTAACAAAAGTTCTGAATGGGCCAGACATTTATTTCATTATGTTGGAAGTATAAAATCCATGAGCTCAGATAAAAAGGTCCTGCTTGTCCTACTCTTGTGTTATTTTGATTTGATATCCATAAGTTTGTATTGTTAGTATTGTCCTTAAAAGTCAATATGTTTTAAAGGTGGGAATGTGCTTTTGAATTAGTGTGTATCTATCAAAAACTTGGATCTTACAATTACATGGAGAATTATGGATTGAGAGACCACAGAGAGCAGCATGAAATGTTGGAAAAACTGTGCAACCCCAGATTTATAATCTTGGACTACCATATGTTTGATAAATGAGTTGGGTATCAATGTAATGGAAAGACTAAATACATGATCAAGATTTAATGAGCTGTTCAAAAACAAGGTCCAATGATTCCTTACACGCAATGTCTTTTGTTATTTTTTGTTTCCCCCCTCCCCTTAAAAGTAAGGGAGATACTTGTTCTATTGGATTTTAATCTTACTGTTTGCTGTTCAGTGAGATGGCTGCTATATAAATCAATATACATATTGCAACCTTTTTAACCAGCACATACAGACTACATAGAAAATTGCTATCCACCTATCTCCATATTATTCATAATTTATTATATAAAATTACCATTTATCCAGCTTGTTTCTAAGCTATGGAAACAGAGTGTAATTTAAAATGATATGTGCAAAGGTCAACTGGCTGGTACATGCAACACTTCTTTTGTGTGAGTTGGCAGGTGGACAGGCAGAGGGAAGAAAGAGATGGAAGTTCTGCTGAAGAAAAATGCCATAAACACACTAAAAGTTGCTATTATTGAACTATTCAAACAACTTCCTTTTTTTGATCAGCTTTCAAGTGTGAAGTTGCCCCAGTACGCAAGGCTTTATACTTATTGAAACTAAACTGTATTTATTATTTAAATACTCATTTAATCCTGTTGAATAAGATCCTTTGGGGGGCTCTTCTTAATCCTTTTTCTGTTTTTACCATGCTAAGTCATTTGTGCATTTGTTTTGTTTCCTACCTTTCCTCCAGGAGATCATGGGGATCTCTCTTAACTTTATCCCCCAAAACTGTGAGGTAAGATAAAGCTGAAACTCACTGGGTGATTGAAAGTGGTTTTAATCCTGGGTCTCCCCAGTCTCAGTCCAACACTTTAATCACTAAACCACACTGGCTTTAAAGGTAGGTTGGGCCTGTGGTTTAAAGGTTTGAAATTTACACTGTTATAAACTTAAAGAGAATTTTTATAAAATTATGTACTGCCAGTATATGTCATCAAAAAAATCATCTAGAATGTATAAAGTGTGGAGTCCTTGGGGTTCTCTGAGCTTGGTTCTTTTCTTGCAAACGTTTCATTACCCAGCTAGGTAACATCTTCAGTGCTAAAATGGGATGAGGTTTGCTCTCTATTTATCTGCTGTGGCCTGCCTTGCCAGTGCTGGTGGGGGTGGGGGTTCTGTTTTGCTCATCTGGTAGTTCATTGATTGGCATCTGTTGACTGCTTGATTGTGTACCTGGTGGTGACCTTTGCTTATCTGGGTGATGACTGCTGGAGATGACTGCTGGCACACAATCAAGTATTGTGCAAAGTAGGCCACAGTATATAAATAGAGAGCAAACCCCATCCCATTTTAGCACTAAAAATGTTACCTAGCTGGGTAATGAAACGTTTGCAAGAAAAGAACCAAGCTCAAAAACCCAAGGACTCCACAGTTCAACCCTGAGCTACACATATTCGCCTCCATTGCTAGAATGTATAAAGGTACTTCAAATTTATGTTGGAAATGTGAACAACAAGAAGGGTCATTTTATCATGCTTGGTAGACATGTAGAAAAGCTAGAAATTTTTGGGTTCAAATACGTAAGGTGATTCAGACAATTTTAAAGATTAATATTCAACTGAAACAAGAACTTTTCCTCTTGGGACTGATGGATAAGCAGTTGGAAAAAAGTCATGGAACACTGTTTTTATATAAAACTGCAGTGAGATTATTGTACACCCAAAGATGGAAAGATTTGACAATACCTATGACAAGTTGGTGAAGATGACAGAACTCAGTGAAATGGCCAAACTGACTTGTTTGATTAGAGAAAAGACAGTATCTACATTTACTGGTGACTGGAAACCCCTTATAGACCTTTTGCTTAAAAAAGAAAAAAATGAACTTATAATTTATGGTTTTGAAGATTATATAGGATAGATTATAGAAAGGAGAGTGTCACAATGTAACTTTAGAGAGAGAGATCAATTTATAAATGTACTTATAACTGCTGTAAAGAAGATTGGAAGCTACTTCTTTGTATCTTTTTTTTTCTTTTCTATTTTTCTGCTTCTCTTTTTCTTTTTGCACCTTTAGTTTTTTTCTTTGTTTTTCCTTCTCGTTTTTTTCCCCACTCTATTTTAGTTTGTATCAGTCTTGTTCTTGTGTTTAAAATTTTCAATAAAATTATTTTAAAAAAATAAAGGTGGGTTGGGACCATCTCTTTCCCTTACATTTATGTTCAGTGTCACCTGCACTAAACCTAAGTTTGATCCTCCTTCACTTTCAATTCCAGATCACTTATAAACAAATTTTTAAAAATAGCAATCCCAAGAAAAGATCTTGGGAAACCTAATTTCTCGTTACTGATATGGAACCTGCCTGTTCTACAATTTCTAATTTCATATGCTGGTGTGTTTGTTTTCAAGGAAAATAGTCAGCTACTGCATTTCCGTTATACTTATTTGCTATATCTATGTTCTACTTTAAAGTCAAGTATTTCAACTCCTCCATCACAGGCCAGAGGCCTCTCCAAATGTCTGGCATATTTTTTCTCTTATAACTTTCTGGCCTTCCCCATCAATTATTATGGCACATTCTTTGCCCAACTCCACATAATCCCTATTTAGAGAATCAAAGCATCTTCAACCTTACTCTCAAAAAGTAGCTCATTCCAAACTAAATTCCCCATAGTTATGATACCAAGTCCCAATACTATGGCTCCATGTCCATTCAAGCTTTAAATATATTTACTTTTATCTCATGTAAATGCAATAGATAGATTTTGCCAATCTACTGATCACCTCTCGTTTCCGCTGTTCTTTTTTAAGCTGTGCAATCTCTTTGTTTCTTCTAGATTCATTCATCCTTGCTTTCTCTTGTTCTTCTTTCATTTGTTTCATCAAACGAACCTGTATAAAAGTTATTTAGCCATCTTTAAAATATAGTTTTTCTCTTCACAAAACACAGTGACACTCCTTTGCATTAAGCCTTTTTGCTGTACGTGACAATTACCTATCATTCGCAGTGCTAGATTACTTATAATAATCTCTCTCCTGGCTATTTTTGTTTATTATCATAGGCAAGGCAATTAATTACTGAGCAGAAATCAGTTCAATCACTGCATTGTAACTCACTGAAGTGGGTGAACCACTGGGCCAAAAGCAAAAGATCTCTGTAGCTTCAGTTCTTGTGCTAAGGGCCACACGACATTTGCACCCGAGAAGAAATATACAAGATGGGAAGAAGAGTGAAGATTCCCACAGCATGTGAGTGGAGATGCAGGTTACAAACATTATAGGCAAGTGGCCATATTTATTTATGAACAATGGTATAACTACAGTCTTGACCAAGCCATTCAAATGGCTTCCAGCAGCAAAACAAAAGACAGAGTATCTGGAAACAGAGCTGATCATTCAGGTGGACACACACTATATTAGTGCTTGTGAAGTGAGGTGGAATACCTTTGTTTTCTTCATTTCTGTCACATCCTGTTGCAATTTTTTCAGCTGCTTTTCATACTGAGACTGATTTTTAAGTAATCGTGCATGTTCTTTCTGGGCTGCCTGAAGTCGCTGCAGTTCTTTATTCATGGACTGGAGCTTCTTTTCATATTCAGTTTTAATCTTTTTTGCTTTTTCTTCCGAGTAGGACTCCACTGAACCTAACAACAGTAATGGATTTCTCAGCCCATGAATTAGGATCATACACATTCTAGGCTTAAATGGTGCCACAATGCTACGTTGTGTCATCTTTCAGTTTTGGTTAGAAAATTCTGCCCCTACTTACTTTCCTTTTTACCAAATATATTTTTTATAAGGGGAGGAAAGGAAGAGCAAGGTTTATTTATTTTATTTATTAAATTTATATGCTGCCCATCTCCCCCAGAGGGTGACTTTGGGCAGCTTACAATTAAAATCCGAAGCAGTAAAAACAATAAAAATTAAAAATATTAAGACTAACTAATAACAATTCTATATAAAAAGACTATATACAATTAAAGATGACAGGGGGAGCACTATCGATCATCCCACCAGCCAATTCCAACAATGCAAGCCCCCATCAGACCTCCAGGCCATCCAGCATAGCCATGTTTTCACACTTTTTCAGAAGGCCAGGAGAATGGGAGCAGCCCCCACCTCCAGTGGTAAGCTGTTCCACAGGGCAGGGCCACAGCAGAAAAGGCCCTCTTCCTAGACCCTGCCAGCTGAAATTCCTTGACTGGTGGGGTCCGCAACATGCCCCTTCTGCTGGACTGAGTGGGGTGGGCGGATATAACGGAGGTGAGACAGCTCCTCAGATATCTGCTTCTTTGGGTTTTCGTATGTCTTGTAGCATGGGCCTCCATTCTGATGTGCCAGTTAGCTGCCACAGACACAGAAGGAGAACAGCACAAGAATGTTCTCCTCATCTGTTCCTAGTACAATATTTATCATGGCAACATGGCCTTGGCTGATCCGAGATAACCTTCAGCTGGAGCTCATGTGAAGAATCTTTACATTATTAATCATTATTCATCTAGCCAAGTAATATGAGCCCTGCACAATATAAGAGAAAGCACAACATTCACCACACTCTCAAAAGCAAGCCTTGATCCAGGATGGAATAATACATAATATGCATTTAACAAATTTAAAGGGACATCACATCACACCTAAGCCACAAACAAGAAGTGGTCCACAGCTTTACCACTGCTGCTATTGACAAAGATAAACTTGATTTAAGAGGGTTGATGCTGCCACTAAAAAAAGGAAGAATATACTTTTGCAAAATCTTGGTAAAATGTTTGAGATGCACAGCAATAGTGATTGTGCAAAAAAGTGATTAGAGGAAACCATGCAAATGAGGGGTAAGGAACTGGTTTTCAGCACTGGATGCCTTTTTAAACTATTCCAAATTTCTGACTTCCCATGAGGACTTGGGGAGGTAAAGAGAGCCAGTTTGGTCTAGTGGTGAAGGCACCAGGCTAGAAACCAGGAGATGGTGAGTTCTAGGCCTCCCTTAGGCATGAAAGCCAGCTGGGTGACTTTGGCCCAGTTTCTCTCTCTCAGCCCAACTCACCTCACAGGGTTGCTGTTGTGGGGAAAACAGGAGGAGGAAGGAGTATTAGGTATGTTAACCACCTTGAGTTATTTATAAAAATAATAAAGGCAGGATTAAAAAAAAAATCTAAAAAAAAAGATGGATCATTTTGGGGCCAAAACCCAAATGTTTCTTGTTGCTTGTCTCTTTGTTACAGACTTGTATGACAGAAAGGAGTTACTGGACGTCCGGTACATTATATATTGATTATGACTGTAATTGTTTCTAACTATCTAGGTTGTTGATCTTTTATTTTACTTCATGTTACCCACCTACAGTCACAATAGCAAGACGGGTGGCCATATAAATTGTTGAAATAATGCACAAACTTCAAGCTTTTGCCACAAGTTCAATGCAATTCCTCCCTAACATGGAATGTCTCTTGCTGCTCAGATCTGCAGAAGGAGGCGGTAGTCCCTCACAAATGACCATGAATATGTTATTCCACTCAGTAGAGGAGTGTGGAAATGGCCTTGAATTAGATCTTATATAAGCACCAACTAAGCCCGAGAAAGGAGGAGGGAGTGAAAAAGAAACTCAAGATTGCCCCACCTCAATTCCCTCTGGTGTAAGAGTGGCAAGAGAGAGTCTATATCAGGCTTGCAAGACTCTGTTATTAACAACAAAGTCAGTTCCAGTACTTCTTGGAATGTCTGTTTCATCACCTGGCCTCCTCAAAGGTCTGACAACCCCACTGGATATTTTTATGTAGACCTATTAAAATACTATTTTATCAACAACAAATTTTAAAAAAGTAAAAGCCTCCTAATCCAATTAATTACCTTGGTTCTCATTTTGTTTAATTACTACATAATGTTTTTAAAAGAATTCTTGGTGTACTTTATAAAAGTGACAACTGTCTTACCCAGATTCTGAAGCACCTGATCTCTTTCAAGCTGCGTGTCTCGAATCTTATGCTGTAGCATCATTAGCTTTTCTTCATACTGCCTTTTCAAAGTCTGTAGTCTTCGTTGGCTATTCTCTAGTTCATCAATCAGCTTCTGTTTTATGGCAATTTCACATGTAATGTTTGCTAAATCTGCCTGATAATTTGCTATAATTAATGAAATTAAAAGCAATAGAAAGAATTTAATGCATTGCAGCAATCAAAAACTATAAAACTAAGAAAGAGCATTTAATACAAGTGTGTGAAATCAATCAAACTTCACATTACATGATGAATGTAATGCAATTATTTTTAAGCCAACTAAATATCCAAATACATTTAAATATAGGTAGCCCTCAGTTAACGACTTGTTCAGTGACCATTCAAAATTACGACGGTGTTGCACGAGTGGTGGTTACAACCTGTCCTTGAAGTTCTGGCAATCCGAGCACCCCAGTGGTCATGTCATCACAATCTGGACACTTGGCAACCAGCTCGCACTTACAATGGTTGCAGCATCCCATGTGATTGTGATTTGTGACCTTCCCTGCCAGCTTCTCAAAAGCATAGTCAATGGGGAAGCCAGCAGGGAAAGTTGCAAGTTGCTCAGGTAAGTCTCCCCCACCCGTGCACCCTCCCCCAGCCCCACTGTGTTCACACCACACTGTGCCTCACTGGCCATGCGCACACCCTCATGCACCCTTCCCAAGCTTCGCTGTACTCACAACACACCTCACCCACCACCCACACCCCCTCCCCGAGTCTTGCTGTGCTCATGCCATGCCTCCCCGGCCACTCACACACCCTCCCAGCCACTTGTGCATCCTCCCCAGTCACTCACGCACCTTCTCCCACCTGACAGCAGCCACCCCAAGCCCCACCACGCTCACACCATGCCTCCCTCACCACCTGTGCACCCTCACCAAGCCTCACTGTGCTGCTCCTCCCCAGACACTCGTGCACTTTCCCCCACCCAACAGCAGCCACATGAAGGCCCACTGCACTTGTACCACAACTCTCCAGCCACCCAAGCAACCCCCTTGCTCCCTCTTCCACCTGGCAGCAGCCCCTCACCTGTCTGCTGGCCTGCTTGCGAGCTTCCTGGGACTTGCAATTTCCTGCCAGCTTATTGGAAGCCAGAAGGAAGCTGCAAGGAGATGCTCGCTTAACAACCCACGATCCTCACTTAACAATGGCAACAGGGACTGCAGGGATTGCTGTTGCTAAGCAATGTGGTCTTGTGACATCATGCTTTACAACCGCATTTCTTAGCAATGAGAATTCTGGTCCCAATTGCCGTCGTAACTCAAGGACTACCTATGTAATAGAAATAATAGAACCTTGATGAGGAAGTTCCAGATTTGATAGGTACTCCAAATTGTTTGCATATCTACATTAAACATTTCCAATATATTTACATTACCACCTTTTTCCTACATGACTGTCCATATTATAGCCCTTTAATAGGAAAAACTGATGGCATCCACATTAAAGCCTGATTTCTGTTAACAGTTTTTGTTACTTATTCATCAGTAAATATTATTTTTAGTATACATTTTTAATAATAAAGTTGCAATTAAAGGAGATGCTTACAACTATGAAATCTTAATCTGGGGTACATGATTTATGAATGACCTATTGCCTAAAAAATAAGCATATCATTTTAAAGCTGAATGTGCATTCTTACCAAAGTAGATTTAACTTTTATATTTATATTATAAATCTGAAAGCCAAAAGTTAACTGAGCATTAACTTAAAAGCAGAAAATCTACTAAAAAAAAAATCCTCTAACGTCTCATTGAAACATTTATAACTATAGAGATTTACTAATCTCCTATGTCATCTAATCATGAGCTGCTTCATGAAATAGATACTAAATGTAGTCTCCAGACTGCTTGTCTTAATCTTAAAATACCTATTTAGGCGAAAGGAGAAAAAGATAACACATTAAGTATATCTATCTGTCTACCTGTCTGTCTTACCTTTTTCATCAGAGTCAGAATCCGATTCATCTGAACTTTCAACCACCTCCATATCATCTTCATCTTCATCTTCTTCTTCTTCCTCATCGTCTTCATGGTCGCTGGGCTCATGCCCATCTTCCTACAAGAATAAAAAAGAACCAAAACAGGAACTCTCTCACTGTTTCCTCATTTTTAAATATCGTTTTAATTTGATCCTAAAACAAATTATACGCACAGCCTTTAAATATTAAGCTAAATTATGAAGAAAATAATGCTTCTCATAGTCATTTATATGTATTATGTTCGCTGTCTTATTGTTAAAAAACATGACTACCAGAAAAAAATTACATTTTTTCTGTCTGCTCTAATCAAGATTCCCAGAGAAAACAAGTGTCATTATTAATAAATGACAAGATGTATTACCACAATACTTACTGCTTCTAGCTCGTTAATCTCTCTTTCAGAAATGCCTTTTTCATCCTTTTTTCCCTGCTCATTATCTGTGTTTTCTTCTTTAATAGCACTATGAGAAGAAATAAAAAAGGGGGGCATTTAACTATTGGAAGGATCATTCCCCCTCTCTTAAGCCGAACAACTTTGCTAAACAATCAAAACCAAACGTTGCACAAGCTTCTTGTAAGATAAAAAATCATGAAGATTCAATGCCAACCTCACCCTTGCAATCCATGCACAACGCTGCATTCTGGGGATTCAGAAGAAAAGTTAGGACAGTAAGCCAGTAACGAGAGAAGGAACTGCACAGCCAAACCTTTACAAAAATATAGACAGATCCACTAGAAGGACCACAGAGTGAGTGTCTATTTCATGCCAGAGCAGTGTAAGGTAAGCTGGGTGTAAAGATGAGCTAGAACCACAGAAAAAAAAACCCCAAAGTTACATTTTTGTACATATAATAATTATGTACAATCATAATGGTAGTACTTTAAAAAGCAGGAGAAAAGATGCACAGAAATCTAAAACTTTGTATCCCCTGCCTCCAAGGCAAACCCTAATCTTGTAAGAAAAAAATTGCAATGTTGACATAATTGAAAATCATAAAAATAAAAGGTTCAGGGATTGCAGTTTACAACTTAGTAAATCCCACTGAGAAAAATGGAGCTCAACTCCTAGAAATGGAGTTGAGAACTGCAGCCTTAATATCCCTCAATAATGGACCTGGATTTAAAAAAACACAACTGTATTTTAGATAAGCTACCCAAAATACATTTCCTGTTAAGAATTTCCTTCTACTTCTTTGAAACTGAATTAGTGTTCCTTGAAATTTGAATGACTATAATAAAACACAATTACCCATGGATTTAAATTTTATTATATACTTGATATGGCTATGCAAAATTTCATTTTAGCAATCTGTTTCAAAATCAGTTTGATTGAATCTCCAGTCAAATAGACTTTCCATCTGAAGTCATATGTCTCCAACTTGATTTGATGATTCAATATGGCTTTGTGCTGTGCAAAATCCCTTTTAAAATCAATCTCAAAAATCCAACAATCCAATCAGACATTAGATTTTAGATTTTCCAAAGTGAATTGAACAGATGGACCAAATCAATTCTGCACATTTTAACATAGCGTACAGCTGGATATGAAATCTTTATCCTGTGTTTGACTGCAAAATAGCTTATTAATCTAAAGGTATGACTATTTCTTTTATTTCAACCTTTATCCTATTTTAACAAATACTTCCAGCAGTTATTCTGAAATTTATTATTTTTATCAACCTTTTCAAATAAACATAATTCATCTAGATTCAAACAATAACAATAATCCTTTCCTATTCTCTTTTCTTCCTTCTGGCTAGTGAGACCAGATTTGTTAAATCCTAACAGAAAAATGCATAAATTGAAAAGTTAAATATGGATTTAGAATTTTAATCAGCAGAATAAGGAAAATTATAATGAATGTGCACTACTGCTTATCCACAGTCAATCCAATTTTAAAGTTAAATTACTACCAAACCCCAAGCTTTCTCAGTTAATCCTTTTGAAGGGTAGAATATCCTAAATATGTCTCTCATAAAATCAAATTACTGGCATCTGATTTCAGGTGGAAAGTCTATTTGATTGGAGACTCAATCAAACTGATTTTGAAACAGACTGTTAAAATGAAATTAGCATATACAACAGTAAGCAGGCTTGCAAAGTAGTCTCTATATTGGAAATCCAGGTTGTGAGTTGGGGTAAGTCTGGGCTCTGGCAACACTTGGACAAGATATGACAAAACTGACTAGTATGGTACAGAAGGATATCATGATCAATGATATTAAAAGCTGCTGAGACATCAAGGAGGATCATGATGGATGTACTACCCCCTAAACTGAGTCTGTTAAATGTGACCAACAAGTACAATCAATGCTGTTTCGGTGTTATAAACTGATTTTAATCTCATCTGAAAAAGATCCAGATAATCCACTGTAGGCCAACCACCTTTTCAACCTTCCCCAAAAAGGAAAGGTTGGAGACTGGATAAAAGTTGTCCAGTTCCACTGAATCCAGTGATAGCCTTTTCAGGAACAGGCTGATGACCACATTCTTCATAGCAGGCAGCACCACCACATCCAACAGGAGGCATTAATCATTGCATGGACCCAACCATATGTCACCTCCTAGGAGGCTTTAACCAACCATGAGGGACAAGGATCTAAAACACAGGTAACTGAACTCATAGCTCCAAGGACCCTGTCAAATTCATCAGGACCAACAAGTTCAATCTCTTTCCAGATAACTAGGCAAGCCCATGCCTCAGGCAACTCCACAGAACCTATATGAGTCCAACTTCAAACAACTTTATTCAGCAGATGTTTAGAATAATTCTCACAGAGGCCCTGTAAATGTTCCCATGGATCCTCCTAACCTGTAAGAAGGGGATGCATGAAAGTATAATTGGTGACATGCTGGTTGTTGTCTGTATGAAATACGAATCCATATGCTGATGGAAGGTGCACGTTACACTCCAATGAATGGTGGCAATGGAAGAACTAGGGTTTGGGGAGAAATTGCACAACATTCTGAATGAATGCAATTCAGGGGAAAACTTATTCTGTTGGGTGTCATGAATGGATGTGTAGAAAAAAATGAATACAGAAAAAAGTGATTGGGCTATTCAGAGACCCAAGATTGAATGAGAATGGGGCTTGGTAGTGTCTGTCTAGAAATATGTGTCTGTTTAAACATAATTCTATTCATACGTACACATGGAAATGAATCAAAGGGCATGACTTGATTTGATTGCTTATGATAAAAGAGTAAGAGAACTGGTAATAGCTACAAAAGGGATTAAGAGGCTTTGAATAGGGGTCAAGCCATTTGATAGTGTCAGTGGTAATCCTGGGAAAAATAGACATGGGAGAAAAGAATATATGTGAAAGAAACTACAGCAAAACTAAAATGATTGCAGGAAGTTAAGAGTATGACTCCTGTATTAGAAAAAATAATTAAATGAAAGTTGGTTGGGGATGTGATGTTATCTTGTTGGCTGAAAACCTGAATTATTGCAGCCAAAAGGAGAAAGATTATATGATTAATACATTTGTTCTGACCATTCACATATCAAAGATCAAGGTAGCTGTGTCTTACAAGAAAACAGAAGAGAAGTATTGTTTTACATAAATCATGAAAAACTAGAGCAAATGGATGAATTTGTAAATCTTGGTAGAATGTTTTCTAAATATGGGAAAAGGGATAAACAAATTTCAAGACATGCAAATACTGCTAGAACAATAGTGAATAGGAAGCGATCTGTTCAAGGAATTAATGTTTGAGGAGAAAAAAATACTATGTATAAGAATATGCGTGAGCAGTATGAAAGATCTATGCTGAGGTGGTTTGGTCAGATAGAGAATTCTTTTCTATCAGAGACAGAGAATAAATGAGGACTCAATCACGAAATATGTGAAGAAAGAGTGAATGGGTAAAGAGGAAGGAGAAGACTGAGAAAGTCATGAGTATATGGAGTTCAAATAAAAAAAAATATTTATAGTCCAAAACCAAATACAGGAGTTGATGAGGTTCTAAAAACAAGAGAAATAGAGAAGTGTAAAGAATAACAGGCAACATATGAAGCAGTGTACAGATATGGGGGAAAGATGGTTTACAAGTAAAAAAATGGTACAGAGAGGTATAGCGAATGGTGCTGTTGTAAACTAGATCTAGCTATATTCCCTTTTCTTTTCCTTACCTCATAGCTTAATTTTCTGGGCTATTTCTTACTCCTTGTCTCTGCTTTGTATAATATTGCTGATGGATATGTATATATGTATCTTGAGTGTTTAAAGATGAGATACTATTGTTTTATGATTTTCACTGCAAGTTGATGTACATTAAACACTTCAAGTCTTAAAAGTTCCAAGTATGAGAAAGTGTCTTATGAAACTGATCGTGTTAAATATGATCATAGTATATTTAACAAACTAATGAAAACTAAAATTAGTAAGTTTGGTTCTGAAAAAGAATTAATTTTGAGAATTTAAGAATGTGAAAGAAAATGCTACTTAAAGAATTTCTCAATTTGTAAACGTTTTGAATATTTTTTTAAAAAATTGTAACTATGAATTATACATTTGATGTAATTGTTTATATTCAAATGTACGTCACTTAAAAAATTAAGATGCTTTGTATCACTACTTATGGGCTCAAAATCAAAATGACTTCAATACAGTGTTTAGCTTTTAAAAATTCTATCAAAAATTACATAACTCAATTTAAAGGATTTCAGATATTAATTTGAATTTTAGCAGATTTTGGATGCAATATTTCATGCTTCTGCAGATACATAAATCCCAATCATTTTATAGATACATAAATGTGTAAAAAGCATAAAATATGGATGTATAAAATCCACTCACCATTTTAGTGAATAGATACCCTTGTACAGAGTACCTACTACTCTGTATAAATCTTGATCTTATTGTACCTAAACTGTAATGAATAATGCAGTATAGTAATTTATTGTAGTCTAAATAATATTTGTGATTTTTTTCAGCTGTTTTTCTCCCACTATACCACAAGTTAGGAAAACACAGGTCTTGGTGTCTTAAATGAGTTCTATCCAGAAGAACATTACCAACAACCCAACAGCTAAATCATACTGAAACTTAGTATGAAACTTAGACCTGCATGCGTGGGCGAAATGTGCTAATTTGAAAGATAACATCTTCTCAACCAATAAAAAGATGTAATCTGTGCTTCTTGCTATCTTTTTTACACTTTCTCTTCCAAGTTTTTAAAGATTTTATACCTATGTAAGTGGCAGAAATTAATTACCACTTGCCACAAGTTTCTGGCCTCAGAACGTGGCAAGTATCAACTGATCCCTGCTGTTCTACAATGACAGAACAGGAGAAAGTTGATACAACACTGAAGTTGTTCTTTGTAGGATTTCTTCCTGGGTTCCCAGTTTATTACAAAAGTAACAGAAAATAAGTGCAAACCACAGATGGGGGCAAAAAAAAATTGTGATTTGTGATCTCAAGGTGCTTCCATCCTACAATCCAAATCCCATGATCATCTGAAGAGTCTCTTGCCCTCAAAAGCAGACTGGTAAGGAAACAGGGGGCTGCAATGAGGAAGAAGTAACATCCTGTTGTGTGACTACAGTTCAACTTGTTATATTCTGGATCCAAGCCAATACTGTTATATGTTGTGGTATAGAAAGTGAAGTTCTCAAGTAGATAAAAAAAAATACCACTCCAGCTTAATCTAGTCCAGACTGAAAATGGTTATTTGCTAAGGAAGTTAAATACAGGTAGTCCTCAACTTACGACCATTTATTCAGTGACCATTCAAAGCCGTGTGGTTCTGGGGCTGCTTGCCGCCCCGCAAGGCAAGGTGCAGGGTGGCTAAAAGGGCAGAGATTATGGGGCAGACAGGCGGGTGGGGGGGAGTTGGAGCAGTCCCTTACCTTACTGAGACTTGGGGCTGGGAGGGACCAAGCCCAGAATGGCTTGGATTAGGGTGGGTCCTCGCTTAATGACTCGCGATTCTCAGTTAACAATGGCAAACGGGACTGCTGGGATTGCAGTCACTAAGCGATGCAGTCATGTGACATCTCGCTTTATGACCACATTGCTTAGCAACAGAAATTCCGGTCCCAATTGTGGCCCTTAGTCAAGGACTACCGGTATTTATAAATGAGTACTTGTTTTTTAACTTGATTTTTAAGTTTAGGATTCATTTGTTGTAAGCACTCAAGAAGAAATCTGTTAAAGACAGCCATGTTGCTATTATAGTATTGTTTGTAATTTGCCCTATCTATCACTTTGAAATGGGTTTTAGTTTACACCCAGCCGCCTTTAAACTGCTCAGGTTAACTTCAATCCCAGATCTATGCTCTATTTTTCAGTAGTAATTTAATAACAAGGAAAGGGATTAGTCCAGCCTCCCCCCCAAAAAAATCACATGATGAAACTCCTTTGCTAGATTTATGTAGTATAATATGTGTTTCCATGTGACCCGATCATTAGTTTTCAAATGACAGCTTAATCAAAAACCTGGGAAACATTCCAACCTTCTTTCTTCTTGACTGCTTTCCTCAAGTTTCTGCAGCCTTCAAAAGCACGAGGTACAGTATTGGAAGACCAAGCCAATGAAGGACAAACCAGACAGTAAAAGCGAGAGCAACAAGAAGGTAAAAAAAAAAAAAATGACATATGAGCTCATGGATTTCAAAATATTTTTTAAAAAAAGATGATAAACACCACAAATAGTAAAAAGGCAATTCATTCATTAGAAAACAACCATAGCCATGCTGGGGGCAATGGGAATTGCACTTCAACACATTTGGAGGATACCAAATTAGGGAAGAACGTCTATCCTGGAAAGACGGCCCACACATCTAACACTGCAATGAAGAGGAGCTGCACAGAACAGCTTCCTAAGGGTGCTGTCTCTGCTGTGAAGGAATAAACCTATCAAATTCAGTTCAGTCATTTTTAATTTATTCAATGTTAAATTAATTCCAGCTCATTTCCATACAGGTTTGTAGATTTTTTTCAAAATAAAAAGTCCAAATGCACTCATTTTCTGAGAGCACAGTTTGGCAAGTAGTTTTACCTAGATTATGCCTTTTAATGTTACTTTGATATTCTCGTGTGTACTTTTTTGTTAGATATTTTTGCAAGCATTTTTTAAATCAAAGAAGCGCACATTCCAATTCCTGAACTGGATCGGAAATGCAAATTAAGATGATTAATTAATTTCTCTCCTGTTCCTAATCTAAGTATTTTTTTCCACAGGTCAGCAAATAATTTTAACATGTTGAGTTGTTTTTTTAATCTTCCTTATCATCAAGCTGTTTTGACATATCACTAAATCATGGTTTACGCATTTTTAGCAGTACAAGAACACTCCTATTATATATTTATAGAAGAAAGTTTTTAAGAGACAAGCTGTAAATTCTTTGAAATTTGTTTTTAATGATTTCTGAATGCAATGTTTGCTTTTGCTCCTTGCAGAAATGCTCACTTAATAATAATTCATTACATCTGTATAAAAGAAACCAAAGTGTCTTATCTAGGAGAAAGTCTTCAGAAAATGTTGAACTCCTAAATGAAAAACAACATATTTTTGTTCCTTTTATGTGAGATGGGCAGCTATATAAGTTTGACATATAAATAAATAAAATAAACACATTTTTAAAATATATTCCATTTTGAAAAAAACTGAAAAATTCAACTCTTTATATTTTGCAATAGTAAAATAACACTTCAGAATTCAATATATAAATTATTCCTTGTTAAAAAGAAAAACTTCAGAAGCCAAAAGAGAGAGAGAAAAAAGTGTATACATTTAATGAGGGATGCTAAGAAATGGTTGCAAACGTGAATATGATTTATGCTGAAATTTGGCACTGAAACTGTGGACTGAGATGGAGATGTTAATGAAATACATAGTAAGTAAAGGCAACTGCAAAATTATTTTATAATTTAACTTAGCTGAATAAAAGGATGTGGCTATTTTTGAAGTATCTTACCAAGTCCATTAAATCTTACAAGTTTTTAATATATAAGATTATTGTTTTACTGAAGAAACATAAAACCCTCATTTTATTTGTAGCAAAATATTGTTTAAAGGCCTATAGTAGATAACAGCACCTAGTCCACTGGCTGATCTTAAAAAGCGATGAAGATTGGATATGATTAGGTCTTGGATGGAAAATCACCCAGGAATTCCAGAGCTGTTGGCTTGATTGGATAGTTGAAACCTGGAAAAAGGAATGGTGAATAACTTCCATGGTGCTATCTAGAAAATTATACAGACATGTCCATAAATTCACTGAGAGTCAAGTTTGATTCACAGGAGACTTGATCTTTCATCACACATGATCAATGAACTAGGGAACTTCAGAAATTTTTCTCCACTGCTTTCCATACTGGTATTTCCTATTATTTTGAGATCTGAGACAACCTCAGAAACAGAAAGGTAATGTAGGAAGTGATTTGAACTCAATTTAGGGGGAAACTGATTGCAAGCTGCAACCTCTCTCCATTGTATTAAGATGCAAACCTCTGCTAAAGTACCAAATGAAAACTATGATTTTTTAATTATTTAATTGTAAGTTTCTTGTATAAAGTCAAGCACAATGAAAATTACATTTACTGAAAAAGCAAGGATGACCATCTACATAAGAGCAGAGGAAAAATAACCAAGACCCTAAAGCACCATATGCCCTTGGAAGCCGTGGGTGTGTCCTGAGTTTTCCAAAAGTTGCTATCAAAATTGGAAGTATTAAATATATAATTTGACAGTAGGGATGCACAAAACTAAACATTCCAGGAAGCACCAGACATCTCTCAGAACAGCCAGACTGCATAGTGTGGTAGAGGAATAGAATTTTAGGAACAGTTGTTTTTATACAACAGTGCTGGATGGTAACCCTATCAAGTTATTATTACAGCTGCATTAAGCTATGGCTTCCTTCGAGCTATCTGCATATCCATGCAGAATCCCAAACAAATGTTTTGGGCTAGTTTTGTTGATAAGGAGAAGCTGGAAGTGGAGCACAGTTCAGTTTGTCACCGGAAGTGTTCCCCATAGGAGAGAAGGGATAGCTACAGATGCTGGAATGGTAGGGTCTTAAATTAGCAGAGGAACTATGGGAATGGGAACTGGGGGAGAGGTGTAATGCTTGGAATCAAAGAGTGTCCTAGACAGCTCTGACTACTGAAGATTTATGGTTTTAATAAATGATAAACCTGAGTTGATAAACCTGAGTTGGATTAGGCATTGTTTACCCTACTGAAGGTTTTGTCAGAGGGCAAATCTGGAGAAGACTGCTGAAGAGTTTTGGGGTATGGTCCAGAGAAGTGTTCTGAAAATTCAAAGAGGAGGATGCATCACAGGATGTAGTCTATACTATGCAGATGATCCCCCAGGGAATGAAGAAGATAGAAAATTAAAGGTTTAACCACCTAGAGATAAGCCAGCCACCAGCCTGACTGACAGAGGGAAAATTGCCATCAATATTTGCAAGCTCTTTTTAAACCCTAAATTAGGAAGTAGATAGAATCCAGGTATAGAGCAATGCACATATGCATTAAGCTAACATTACAGAGTGCGTACATATTTGGGTAGAAAACTGCAAAATATTAATCAGCCAAAAAAAAAAAATTCCATTATTCTGCTGTGATTCAAAATTGGGAGAAGGTGGTGACAGACCTTAGCATCTCTATAGATAATCTTACTAACTCTTGTAGGAATGTAGCTGGGGAATCAAAACTAAATGCTAAACAAATACTTGTTTCGAATGTCTGGTTGAATGAATAAAAGGGGAAAAAATCTGAAATAGTATTTTGTGTTGAGCTTCTATCAAATCCTGAGAACCCAGAGAAAGTCCTAGGTACCTTTAATTAACTATGAGTGTAAATGAAATGAAATCAAGTTTAGTAATTGCCCTAGGCCCACTTTTGGAAAAGTAGCCCCTTGAACACTATTCAAAAGCTAAGCATGACTCTCAGTTTATAAAAAATTACATACTCTTGATGAAGAGGGATTATATATGATCTCTCTTGGATCCTTGATTATATATTAATTCAGTATAAAATTATTTGTTTTTAAGATGGTATGGAATGGAAAAATAATAAAAAATATAAAATAATATGAAATGAAGAAATACAGCAAGACATGTATAAGCTGAATATGAAAAAATCAAAATATGCCGCTCCTGGCATCAAAGGAAACCCTAATAACTACCAAAATCATCTTGTAGATCTAGCATGTAAATTATGACTGTGGTTGCACGATACATTACACCATGGTGTACTTAACCACTGTTAATTGAATTAGCCCAACTGCCTGGGTTTACAGGACTGAACCATAAACTAACTATGATGCACTTCACCACAAACTAGGTTGATCATACTTTATCCTAGCATCCTATGCAAATTAAGCCTGTGCAGTGGTATGCATTTTATCTTCAAACTTAAATTCAAAGAAGTTGTACTGACTTACATGTAGCTTCAAGAATGTTATTCACTATTGTCTCATAAATAAGAAATGTGCACAATACTCACTATATTACTGATCATAAAGTAAAGCCCTTGCTTATTTGCAAGATGGATGTCAGGATTCATATAGTCAATTGCCCAATAAAAATTACAGCTTTCTAGTTAAGACAGCACTCTGTGCAAATGTACAGTTTAACTGCTACCTCTTTTTCTTCTTCTTTTCCTTTTTCTTCAGTTTTTCTAAGTCTTTTTTAGCTAGATCCAGGATTTCAATTGTTTCCTTATCAGAAGGAAGCATTGAGGCAGAAAACGCTGAGGGCCCACCAAAGTATGTTGACCTTGTTGAAGCTCTTGACAAGTTGCGCCGAAGGTTTTCATTCACTGCTTCACTTTCCAATAGTTTTGCTCTTGAGAATATATAGAAAAGAAAGCAGAAGAAAATGTCAAATATAAAACTAACAAGAACACAACAGCATATTCAAAATTCTAAGCAATTCTTTCACATACATGTATTTGCAGAAAGTGGGTCTGGAATTGCATGAATATGAAGACAGGCAAACAACAGTCACATAATATTTTCATCATGATATAGCATTTTTAACAATGCACACAGTTGTCTCTTTCATACCAAATTCTTATGCACTGCTAAAAAAAAAAAATATGGACAGGCCAGTAGATGTATAGACAGCACTAATGTGTTTGTCAGCTTTTTGCTCATCAGGATGGGAAAATAAGTGGATAAAATTTTTAGATCAGTAAACCACAATGTGAAACTACAGTTTTTCTTGGATTACTGATTGCAACTATAGCTTTGTAGGATGTGCTTCCTTGTTTATTCCTGATTTGGTTTTGCACTCCACCAAAAAATAATAAATGAGCCAAAAAGATGATTAATGTGCTTCTTCTATAAAAAATGGTTAAACCAAGCAACGGCTTAGTGAGATGTGAGAATTCTGTATAATTTATCTCTTTACCTTACTTTAGCACAGTTATATGGAGGAGATGGAAAATTTTTGTTCCTATTTTCAATCAACTACAGTTTAGTGTTACGATGCACATCTGTGGTTAGTCTTACTCTTGTGATTTATTGAACCAGCCTACTTCATAAGCCATAGTTGAGACTGCCACAATTTGTCTGGGTTCAGATATTATGCTAAACCTGCTGAGACTATTGTCTCATGTGTAGGTAAGTTTTTCCCAACTTCATCCCTCCAGATGTGGAAGAAGCCATGCTGGCTGTGAATTCTGGAACTTGTCATCCAGTACCTGGAGTGCATTAAAGATATTGTCTCAAAAATAAAAATTTAGCTACAATCTTCTATACTCTAAGCATATACAACCAAGCCAAAATTATAACAATATCAGAATACTACCTGAGATCCTCAATTTCCTTGATATAGTTATGAATCATATTACTGATTTCTTCATTACCCTCTCCTGTAAGAAGAACAAAACTCTAAGTTGGGCATTAGATGGAAGTACATGTTTTTAAATGTACTAGACTTGTACAAGGATATCAAAACATTTAAATAAACCAGTCTGAAGGGGTCATAATACAGATGAAATACCTGAGGTATGTATGAGAATATACAGGTGAAACTCGAAAAATTAGAATATCGTGCAAATGTTCATTTATGTCAGTATGGCAACTCAAAAGGTGAAACCAATATATGAGATAGACGCATTACATGCAAAGCGAGATATGTCAAGCCTTACTTTGGTATAATTGTGATGATTATGGCGTACAGCTTATGAAAACCCCAAATTCACAATCTCAGAAAATTAGAATATTACATGACATCAATAACACAAGGATTGGAAATAGAACAATATCGGACCTCTGCAAAGTATAAGCATGCATATGTACTCAGTACTTGGTTTGGGCCCCTTTTGCGGCAATGACTGCCGCAACGCAGTGCCTGTGGCACTGCTGAGGTGTTATGGAAGACCAGGATGCTTCAATAGCAGCCTTCAGCTCCGCTGCATTGTTCGGTCTCATGTCCCTCATCTTTCTCTTGGCAATGCCCCATAGATTCTCTATGGGGTTCAGGTCAGGCGAGTTTGCTGGCCAATCAAGCACAGTTATCCCATGGTCATTGAACCAGGTTTTGGTACTTTTGGCAGTGTGGGCAGGTGCCACGTCCTGCTGGAAAATGAAGTCAGCATCCCCATAACGCTCGTCTGCGGAAGGAAGCATGAAGTGCTCCAAAATCTCCTGGTAGACGGCTGTGTTGACCCTGGACTTAATGAAGCACAGTGGACCAACACCAGCAGATGACATGGCTCCCCAAATCAACACAGACTGTGGAAACTTCACACTGGACTTCAAGCATCGTGCATTGTGTGCCTCTCCATTCTTCCTCCAGACTCTGGGTCCTTGGTTCCCAAATGAGATGCAAAAGTTGCTCTCATCAGAAAAGAGGACTTTGGACCACTGGGCAACAGACCAGTTCTTTTTTTCTGTAGCCCAGGTAAGACGCTTCTGACGTTGTTTGTTGTTCAGGAGCGGCTTGACAAGAGGAATACGACATTTGAAGCCCATGTCCAGGATCTGTCTGTGTGTGGTGGCTCTTGATGCACTAACTCCAGCCTCAAGCCACTCCTGGTGAAAGTCCACAACACTTTTGAATGGCCTTTTCCTGACAATCCTCTCCAGGCTGCGGTCATCCCTGCTGCTTGTGCACCTTTTTCTACCACACTTTTCCCTTCCACAGAACCTTCTATTGATGTGCTTTGATACAGCACTTTGGGAACATCCAACTTCTTTTGCAATTACCTTTTGGGGCTTTCCCTCCTTATGGAGGGTGTCAGTGATGGTTTTCTGCACAACTGTCAGGTCAGCAGTCTTTCCCATGCTTGTGATTCCTACTGAACCAGCCTGAGAGACCATTGAAAGGCTCAGGAACCCTTTGCAGGTGTTATGGATTCATTAGCTGATTAGAGTGGGACACTTTGAGCCTAGAATATTGAACCTTTTCACACTATTCTAATTTTCTGAGATTGTGAATTTGGGGTTTTCATAAGCTGTACACCATAATCATCACAATTATACCAAAGTAAGGCTTGACATATCTTGCTTTGCATGTAATGCGTCTCTCTCATATATTGGTTTCACCTTTTGAGTTGCCATACTGACATAAATGAACATTTGCACGATATTCTAATTTTTCGAGTTTCACCTGTATTTTCTAGCCATGCTCATACACACATGCATTGGAAAGGCTACTGAACAGATTATCATTCACTCCAAGAATAACTAGATAACCATCAATTATGAGAAATTTTAATTTCTCAAACTAAGAGAAACTAAGAAATGGGGCTAAATACGAAACATGTTTAACTAAAGCTCATCACTATTCTAAAGCCATTCTTTACTTACTCCTTTCTCAATTCTTTCATAGAATCCCAATGCAGATCCTTGGCATTTGTCTTTCCATCAGTTTCAAGCATTCCCTACTCAATTTGGTATACAATCCAAGCTTTTTGACTACCCTCATTTTTTGGCCCAGATTATGCATAACATTTTCAAGTCATTTCTTCACAGAAGAGAGCTCTAATTCAAAAAACTCGAATTCTTTTTACCTTGGTCTGATACTAAGCAAGATTTATAAAGATCTCAAGTTAACAGGTTGAACTGTAACTGTTAGACCTGTCCTCTCATTCCTATTTGCCACTGATTTTCCATTTGAATTTTCCAAAGTCTGAATTTGCTAAGAATGTCAAAATATCGAAGAACCTTTTCACTGGCATGCTTTACCTGTGATACTGGAAATTTCTTTTAAAGACATTCCATTATATTTGCAAAAAAAACTAGAGAAAGAGTACAACATCTTTGCTGATAGGATTTACAAGTCATTCTGATGCACGGCATTTAGTTAGCTACTTAGATAGCTCTAGCTTAGACTGCTAGATCAAACTGAGCAGACAAGTTTTTAAACATGGCCATCAATACAAGATCACTGATGGTAGCTCTGCATTAATACCATACTTATAGCAGCTCATTTTGTACAGTTGTCTGATTAATAAACACTGGATTTATTATCAAATTCTGCCATGAATAGTTGATGTATCTGTAGTTACATAATGCAGGACAAGCAAGATGGACAAAAAAGATGCACAATGTTTAAGGTTAATATTTTATATTAATCCATATAAAATGGCAAAAGGCAAATTAAATGCTAAGTAAACAGGAATTTGAATAATAAAGAGTTACTGAATATGCATAAGAATGAATGAATTGGTTGAATATATGAAAAAGAAGTCCTAGTTTGTCCAAATGCTTTGTAAGGTCTAAGTAACGTTACTTTGGGAATGATAAAATTGTGAAATAAGGCAAACTAGTGGTGTCTGTTGTTGTCAGAATCTGCAGCAATCAAAATATATTCAACTAGAGGACTGTTTTATTTGCATAGTAAATGCCATTTGTATATAGAGAATGTTTTCTTAGCTTGCTTTGATTCTGCCATTCTCATGGGTGGGGGGGGGGGGGTGAAACAAGACAGAGCCAGAGGAAGATTGAAGGCCAGTAAAAAGACGTGTTATCGGGGCTAGGAATGCACAAAGTCACACTTCTGTGAGAACTAAAAGTGGCACCTAGATTGAAGGGGGGACAAGGGGGGTAAAAGTAGAGGGAAAATTACATGGGCTTTAGTTTTAGCAATGCTTTGCTTAGAGCTGCATTTATCCTTCAATAAATGAAATCTTTTCTGAACCTACTTTGGAGTTCAAGAGATTTGTCTGTATTGGAGTTTGAACACTGTAGACCTGACAGTTGTGAAACCAAGCACAGAAGATCACATAATAAAGAATGCCTCAAATTTGTCTTTATGTATGAGAATTAAGAGTTTTTAGGCACTGAATGTTCCAGTTAAATTATGATCAAATGAGAGCAATCCTGAGAGGTGCCATGCTGTAACTCTGTACCTATATCAGCCATTCTCAACCTGTGTGATGAGGCAAGTGAACTTTTATTCCCAGAATTTCCCATCTAGCATGGCCACAGCTAAGAATTTTGGGGGTGGAAGTCTATACATCTGGAATATGCTAATTAGGAAAGACTGCCTCTCTTTTCATTATTATGGGGTACTAAATGAATACAATATTAATTCTGACAGTTAAGGCCAGTGTTTCTCAACCTTGTCCACTTGAAGATGTGTGAACTTCAACTCCCAGAATTCCCCAGCATGCTGGCTGGGGAATTCTGGGAGTTGAAGCCCACACATCTTCAAGTGGCCAAAGTTGAGAAACACTGATTAAGGCAGATACTGCTCATTCTTAATCTTTAAAAAAAATTCAGAAGTTTTCCAAATGTCTAATTCGTTATCAGACAAGACTAGTACGGAGAGAATCCCCTTCCTCTTCCTCTCACCTTCTCTATGTATTACCTTCCAGATTTGAGCAAAGTATCAGTAACAACTTTATGGATCTGAATTTGCAAATCAATTAAATCTTGTAAACACGTGAATATCTGAAACAGATGCAAATGACTTAAAGACCACCTTACAGCAATCATAATATGAACCTTACTAACCCAATTAAGATAGGAATCCTAAATCTTAATAGGAGCACCAGAAACTGTAGCATTTTGTAACACTATGAAATAATGTTCCTACAGCTAGGAAATAGTTCATAAACAGAGAGTCATGAAATGATCATCCTGGATGAAATGTTGGTCAGTAACATGTTGACACACACAGGCAATTAACAATCAATGAATATGCCCTCTTCTCAACAGTATCAATCAGTTCTGGGGCCTGAACAGAAAGGCATCATTCAAATCTAGACAATCACACCTGCTATTTGCAGTGGAAGGAAGAGTTCCACTGGCCCAAACAGGAGCTTTCTTTCCAATGTTCATAGCCCATATGGAGTAAAGGATAAAAATACCATCCATCTTCCCCAGAATCCCAGTTTCAGCTCTCCCTCCCATGTTAGCTATTTATTTTAAAAGCAAAACGTTCACATAATTGCTAATTGCATGGAAAGCTAACCTCTTTCCTTTTTCTAGCAAACAACTAGCATTTCTTACAGACCTTAACTTATAAAGCAATTTAAGTGATAAAAGTACACATTACCTGCTCTGGCAAGGATCTGGTTGGCCTGATCACTTGCAAGCTGTGTGATTCGAGCTCTCAGAGCATCTATAGTCTCTTGCATTGCCTTTATCCTGACTCGCAGATTATTGTTTTCTGTCTGCAGCATGGCATTTTCATGAAACATGTCGTTGATACTTTCCACGCCTTCTTCATCAATAATCCTTTTACCCTAAATACAAAAATATATATTCCTCAAACATGCCAAGGGTTAACCTTAAGATTTCTTCTGAAAAACAGGAAAATTGTCAATGTAGTATCTTGCCTAGTTCTGAACACCAAATTATAGTTTCTTTGGAATGCAGAGATATGTTAAATATAATTCATATAGCTGTGAAGTCTCCTCATTATTTTACAGTTAAAATAATGAGAAGTAGAAAAGATATATGCTTCAAACATCCCTAGTCCTCCTCAGCTTCACTGAAGCTAGTCAGAAAGCTTCACAAATCTTTACAGACTTTTGATCTTATATAACATTAAGGAACTCCTCTGAAGGATCGGATGCCTGAGCTGTTTTGAAGGAGTATCATTTTCAAATACAGAACTATAATTTGAAGACATTTAGTATTAGTTATGGGAATGTCTTCTAAGAAAAGTACAGGTTGCCTCCATGCTGGTTTTATTTAAACAGTAACTGAAGATGTGCTTGTTCCCTTTGGCATTTGCAAATTAATGCCTACTTCACATAATCATTTAGGCTCCCTTTTAAATGACCTTTGTTTTACTTTTTTTTTTTGGGGGGTACCTTCAAGTCAGTCTTGACTCCTTAGACTAGTCCCTGCAGTTTTCTTGACAAGATTTTTGCAAGTGGTTTGCCATTGCCTCCTTCCTAGGGCTGACAGAGAGGGGCTGGCTGGTCACCCAGTTGACTTTGTGCCTAAGGCGGGACTAGAACTCACCGCCTCTCGGTGCCTTACTCACTAGACCAAACTGGCTCTCTTGCTTTACTTGCTGTATTCTTACTGCTTATATTGTCTTATAAGGGCAGCATTTTATTGATGTACAACTACATCGCTTTGGATTCCTTCATGAAAAAGAAAGGTATAAAAATTAATAAAATAATAAAATAATCTTAAAGTTACTATTGTAACTCTTACAAAATTCCAAAGTGCTATTCTTCTTTAAGCTCATTCAGCATATATTATACAGAAATCTCCATTGTTTTCTCACTGATCATATTTTGCTTCAAGTACCCTTACATGACATGATACAGGTAGTTCTCACTTAACGACAGGAACTGGGACAATTTCCATCGCTAAGCAAGGCAATTGTAAAGTGTGATGTCAGATGACTGCATTGCTTAGTGACAGCAATCCTGGCAGTCTCTGTTGCTGCTGTTAAGCAAGGATCATGGGTCGTTAAGCAAAGACCTCACATGATCGCAACTTGCAACTTCATCCTGGCTTCCCACAAAGTCAATGTGGAAGCCAGCAGGAAGTCACAAGTGCTGGGCGGCTTGCGAGCAAGCCAGTGGGCAAGTGAGTACTATGCTGGGGTGTTGCAGCAAGTGTATGCGGGATGGGGAGAGGGTGCTACAGCACCATGCAAGAGTGTGTGGGCTGGGAAGAGGGTGCTGTGGCACAAGAGTGTGCTACTGGGATTTCATACTCTGTAGCAGGGCTCCTTGGGAGAAAAATGACTTGCAGCCTTCCCTACCAGCTTTCCCATTGACTTTGCTTGTGGGAAGCCAGCAGCGAAGCTTGCAAATGGTGATCACATGGCTGTGGGACACTGTAACTGTTATAAGTGTGAGTCAGTTGCCAAGTGCCTGGATCATGATCATGTGACCTTGGGGTCGCTGCAACATCCAGAACTTTGAGGACCAGTTGCAAGTACCATTCATTCAGTGCCGCTGCGACTTTAAATGGTTGCTGAATGTATGGTGGTTAACCGAGGACTACCTGTAGTATTATGACAATCATCATGCAAGTTCAAGGCTTTCTCAATTATCTGGCTATAATGGAACCAATTCAGGTTATTCAATATCAGAAAATACCAAACTTAAATCCATGAATACATTTAATGTACCGTAGGTTCTTGTAATCTTTCAGATTCCACTGTTCCAAATAAAAGAGAATATACGTAGCTCAGGGTCAAACTGTAGAGTCTTTGGTGCTCTCTGAGCTTGGTTGTTTGTTTGCAAGCTCAGAGAGCACCAAGGACTCCAGAGACGCTACTGCCTTTGATTGCATATATTCAAGAATCAAATTACAGCTGAATGTCTTAACCTTGAAAGCGCTGTCTGTCACTTTCTTTCTAATACCTTCTTTCCTTCCCAGACTTAGTTGATGTTCTGTTAACTGCCATCACATTCTTTCTCCAATGTTATCTTGGTGGTTCTCTACCCCGGTGCAGTTTGTAAATATCATGTCTTTTAAAGCAATGCTTTTTAAAGTATCTGTTTCACTGTTAAGAATGTGTTGTTTGCATCTATGTTGGATGCCCAGAGCTGCCTTCAAAAAGTACGAGAGTGCCTTTGTGGCTTGCATGAGAGGTTTTGCAGCCAACAGCAATTCTTAAACTTCCAATCATGTTTGAATCTGACTACATTATGCAATACACTCATGATGAGAATTTGGAACATACCGGTAGTCCTTGTTTAGCAACCACAATTGGGAACATCAACTCAGTTGTTAAGCAAAGCGGCAGTTAAGTGAAACTGTGACTGTGCTTACAATCTTACTTCAGCTTTCCTTTGCTTTACAGACCTGCAGAGATCGTAAATGCAAGGACTGGTTGTAAAGTTACTTTTTCTTAACTTTCTTCTGCAGTTGACTTAACTGCAAACAACTGCTAAACAAGGCAGTCACTAAACGAGCACTACCTGTATTTTTATTTCTGCTAGCTCTGAATGCAGGTATTGTAAACTTTCTTTCCTTCATTGCAACTTTTTAACAGACAGAAACATGCATAAATTAGTATTACACAGAAGTTTGGATTCAAAGATAAAAGGTGCATTGGTGTGCACTGGGTAAGCATATAATACCTGTCTGCCACTCCTTAGGCAACTCACTGTACCACTTGAGGTGGGGGGGGGACAAATGTGGAGTTTCAAAGTGTAATTATTCATATTACATTAAAGCAAAGATAATCAATTTGCTTAAAAAAAAAGGAACAGATCCCAACAAATATTACCGTTTTATATTCCATGAGTTCCAACTGCAATCGAGTAATCTCACTTCGCAGAGCACTGATCTGCTGACTAGCCCTGTCCTGATTAACCATCACCTTATTCTTGATATTTCTTGCTCGGTTTGCATACTTTAAAGTGTTCAATGTTTCCATGAAATCTCTGTCTGAAGGACTTACGCATGCTATCATGACTGTTTGGCTGCAGGTAAGAAAGAATTGCTATTCATCATTTGAGAAAAAAAACTTTTAAAATACGCAAGAACAGTGTTGATTGCCAGGTATTAATAAATGAAAGCTTGATTACCAGACCTTGATAGAACAGACCAAATCTTGACAGAAATCTGTGTTATTGTGTAACTGCTACCATGCAAGTGATGTAGATTACCACAATGACATATTCTCAGATTTGGTGGACAATCAGGGATAACACAGACATAATTTCTCTGCAATTGGTTCATTAAATTTAGGTTTCATATATAAACAAAATGCATGAATGCACTTGCTCAACAAATGTAAAAGGTATTTGAGTGAGTGCCAAAAGGTACTTTGACTGAAAACTGTAGAATTTCTGGAGAATTTCCTCTCTCTCCAGAATTTTTTTATCCGTTGGCATTTTAAATAGTGCTTTAAAAAGACAGAACAGTCAACAAAGATGTGTACACACAAACAGACACTCATAAAAACACAACCACAGCTAGAACCTTCAAAACTACATTCGCCCAAGTATTTCAAAGATAGTAATTTTTGCAAGAAACTTCTAGCAGCAGAGGAAATGCTATCATCCTGAAATCCAATAACAGAAGTGTGAGATGATTTTGCACATGACAACCCATAATTTACAACATAAATGTCATCTAGTCATTGTAAATCTAGGTGGCCTTCTTCATCTAGATTTCTTTTCTTCTTTAAAGGAAAAAAGGCAGTTTAAACCTTAAACTGAACCTAATCATATTACAGTGATACCTTGGTTCATGAACGCTTCTGTTCACAAACAATTTGGTTCGCGAACAGCAGCATTCGCAAAATTTTGCTTCCGTTCGTGAACTCCGCATCGGGTGACGAACACGACCCGCGGCCATCTTTCCTGCTCTGGCACGTGGTCGTGGCTTCTTCTAGGCGAAATCACAGTCGCAGACAGACACTTGCTGTGAAGCTTTTTGGTGTGCTTTTTAGCACATACAGTACATCCAGCATGGCTCCAAAGAAAGTGCAGAGCAAGCATGGTGGTAAAAAAAGTGCAGAGCAGTAATGAAGGTGACAAGAACGTGCAGAACAGTAATGAAGGTGACAAGAATGTGCAGAGCAATAATGAAGGTAATAAGAAAGTGCAGAGCAAGAATGGTAAGAAGAAGGTTTTGAAGAAAATAACCATTGAATTGAAGAAGGAAGTTATAGAAAAGCATGAGCGTGGTATTCGTACGACTGATCTGGCCTCGGAGTACAAGATGGCGAAGTCGACAATCTCGACTATTTTGAAGAATAAAGATGGTTAAAAAAAAATACATATGGTTCAAAACGGATTAACCTTATTTACACTGAACCTTATGGGGAAATTTGTGATTCAGTTAGCGACCAGAATCGTGGAACGAATTCAGTTCATGAACAGAGGTACCACTGTATTTGATTAGGGGAGATAAAGTAATTTTTTTTTAAAAAAAGTAATGTATTTGTACAGTATTAAAACCAGTTCTCTAGATTTCTTAAAAAGTAAATGGCTATTTCTTAGGTATCATTTACAAGCTCATAAAAAAGAATTGTGCCATTTAATATTTTATATTTCACTAAAGTAGAAAATAATTATTTAAATGCAGTTATACAAAATCTATCCATTCATCCTTATTAGTCACAGCAACAGCAAGTCAAAGTTTTTTGATCCTCCCTTTCAAACATGATTTATTTAATTAAATACTTGCCCGTACCTATTCCCTCCAAGAGAATCTTGCAATAGTCGTGTTAATTTTGAATCTCTGTATGGTACATGAGTCACCTTCTTACTCTTATCTCCCAGTGCACTTATTACGTTGCCCAATGCCAGCTGAAAATATAAAAATCTCACTGGTGAAAAGAATTTCACAAACATACCAAAGCATCAATGAAATCAAAACATTATTGCCAAAAATCAGATACACAGGAATGGTAATCATGTGTGTGAGAGAGCAACACGCTTTGCACAATTCTATTTTTTTCTCTTTCACTGCAATGATTCTCACTTCCAGAGAAAAAACACTTTTTAAAAAGTGGTTTGCCTATTTAGAACATTTCCTTTCAAGGCCTTTGCACCACCCCAGAATCAGCTCCAGACCTCTATGTTCTCATCCAATCACCTGTGTTAACACAAACTGCAAGAAAAATGTCTCTTTCCACACACAACATCAAAGCTCTGCAAATTTCAGAGCAGTCTATTTTTTCACGGGCAGGAAGCAATCCATCAGCTGAGTGCCTTGGTTTCAGCTGCCACTGCATTCTGTTTACAGACCTTCAAGGAAAAAGGTGGCATGACAAATTGACAAGACCCTTCACTGAAACCACTTCAAATTCTTCTGGTTTTTATAACTTTTAAACTTTTTATAATTTTAATTATGTATTTTCAATCTTAGTTGTTGTAAGCCACCCAGAGTCCCCCATTGTGGGGAGATGGGCGGGGACAAGTCAAATAAATAAAAATAAAATAAATAAATTTTTGGGAATGTGATCACATAAATGCCTATTATCCTCCAAAGCCACTTTAAAACTGATCTGGGCTGTTTGGACTGTCTGCAGTTCCTTACATGCAAAGCCAACTAGGCAAAGGGAACAGACTTGAATTATAATAGTTGTTTACCCCTTATTTCTGGAAGGGGGGCAGCCAGCATGTAAAGCACCAGGGTACATGGGGGGGTTTCCAGCTACTGTCTTATGAAAGGGGGGAGATAGCAATTAATTTTTCCTTTCTTTCCCTTTTGTATGAAGGAGGGAGGCACTAAGGGTTTGGAGGGTTTTTTCTTCCATAGCATCTTCCCACTTGAAAGACAACCCTCAGCATCCTATTCCAGATCATTGTCTGCAGACATTGTTTAGAATTAGACTCTTCTTCTCCTTCACTGCTACC
The DNA here is from genome assembly GCA_030867105.1 of Liasis olivaceus. Taxonomy (NCBI): domain Eukaryota; kingdom Metazoa; phylum Chordata; class Lepidosauria; order Squamata; family Pythonidae; genus Liasis; species Liasis olivaceus. Next base: position 17,014,106 of record CM061355.1, on the reverse strand, counting down.
ATGATTAGAACTGTTAAGAAAAGTCCTTGGTTGTAAAAACTGCCACTGTTGTTTTCACTAAACAAGAGCTTTTTCACTACAACAGAGGAATGATAGCTTGTCTCCTTTGCAGTTACTCCTTCATAGAAACTTTTTTTTAATTACTAGATATGTATCAGAGGGTTTGCTAGCAATTCATCTTGTGTTTGTTTGGGTATGGAATTGGGTGTAAGGAGATTTTTGGCGTTTTTTTGGAATGGGGCACTAAGGAATGATAATTATTTCACTCTCCTCTTGGTCTGCTAAAGAGCGAGCACTCACTGGCTCATGGCATTTGCTGCCACTTCTGAGTCCCCAGGTCAGCAGAAGACAAACAAGATGATCACAGTTAGCTTCAATCTGATTTGTTAGGGATCAGAGCTGTACGGAAGTGCCCCTAGTCACAAGAAGTCATGCAAATAAAACTTCAATTGCATGCTGTTTTCTTGTACAGGAAAGGATTTCTCTGAACCTTGGCCAAGGCACTTTGACAAAAGCCATCTTTAGTTTAGAACTCTGGAGTAAATTTCAAGCTTGCAACCATAAAAACCCTCTTTTAAAAATCATTTCATGCCAGCATATTTGCTATCATGCCAGACAATTCAGAAAATCAAAAATTGAGAATGTAGCTACATAACACATACAGCAATTATATGAAGAGTCCTAAGCAGATGTGCAGTTTCACTGATTTTCACAGTCTACCTCAAAAGTAAAAAGAAAAATGCTTAAGAACTATAAGAGCCAGTTTGGCGTAGTGGTTAAGATGCTGGTCCAGAAACCAGGAGGCTCTGAGTTCTAGTCCCGCCTTAGGCATGAAAGCCGGCTGGGTGACTTGGGCCAGTCCCTCTCTCTCAGCTCAGCTCACCTCACAGGATTGTTGTTGTGGAGAAAATAGGAGGAGGAAGGAGTATGAGGTATGTTTGCTGCCTTGATTTGACCAAAATATACAAAAGGCAGGATAAAAACTTAATAATAATAAAAAGCAAATAAAAATTAGCAGGTTAGTTTAACAAAAAAAACAATGGGCTTGATCAGATACATGAAATGTTAGTCTCCAGTAGGAAGGTAAATTTAGAAGGAAATTATACTGCAAATCACCATGAAATTCCAGAGGTATAGTCTATGAAAATTACATAAAAATGTAAATCAGTATCGATAACATGGATGTATAGCGTTTGCAAAAAGCAGCAGTTACAGATATTCATTTAAAAACCCTCCCCTAGCATAACACAAACCACTTCCATGGTTCAACATTCCCAATAAAAGCATTATAATTTATGCAGAGCTGGCTCCTTAACATAGGGTTTGAAGTAAAATTTTGGGATGCTTGCAACTTTTAAATTGGAAACAAATTCCAATTTGAATTAATCTAATAAGAACAGGTATAATTTTCAGGGATGACATTTCATGACACCACTTCTTAGTTTTATAATTTTTAGTACTGTATTTTAATCATAATTTAATTTTTTATTTGTATCTTCTTTTTAACACTTAATTTCTATAAGTCACCTAGAGTTGGGCTGGTTTCAGGTGGCTAGATAAATGTTACAAAAAAATAATGAACTAACCTTAAAATAATATATGAAACAATGCTGCTAACCCTGAGTATACACCGAAGTCAGAGAAAAATTGCTAGCTCCATTTATAGCATAATTTAAAAATAAAAATGTCTCAAGAATATGCTACCACTTCTCTTTTACAACAAACCTCTGTATCGAATAAGGGCCATCCTCTGTATTATAGATTTCTGCATCACCTTAAGTGAGTGTGATTACTGATAAGATAGCACAGGAACTTAAACTTACGAGTCCACAATTGATAGATATGCCTTCTTTTGCTCGCTCTCCAGTTGCCCCTGTACGTTTTAATCGTTCAGATCCTGCCAGATCCACAAAATGAAACTTAGCAGTAAGAGTTTCAAACTCACTGAGCTGAGATGACTCCATTATTATTCTGTTGTCTGTCATGTTGTCCTGCGAAAGCAACAGAGACAGAAACATCTATACTGTGCAAAAAAGAACCGCACTCAATTCTAGTAAAACCACTCTGCAAAAAATACCAACAGAGAATATTTAAGTAAACATTATTTTTATCACAGATCATTACATTTCTGCCTTGGCCTTTCTGGTTATGACCTTGAAGAAAATGCAAGACAAAAAGCAACTGAAAAACTGCTTGAACTATTAGGAATGCCTCAAATTACCCATATGCAGGCCTTGTCAGAGACCAGGTATCTGTCTGGAAGAGCCACTAGGTCTGAGAAGATATTTTTGTTTCCTTCCAGACAAGGGAGAGAGGAGAAATAGGACAGGTCAACGTTATATCCAGAAAGGCTGTAAGTGCCGCATCAGCACATCTTTCTGAGCAGACCCAATTATATCACTTCATTCTTACTAAATTCAGCTACTGAAGTGCTGATCCATCAAAGCCCTCTCATTTCCCTGAACAGATGTAATAATGTCTTCCTCTTGGGTACCGAAGGACAACAAGTCAGCAAAGGTTTGACACTGGCAGCCTAGCTTTGTGCCTTGCAAAGTAATCATTTTCTCAACTGTTAAAAAGCTTTTTAAAAATCCTGTAATTATTTAGTACTGTTTCCATGGTACTGTACAAGAAAAGGATCTAAGCTGCATTTTTAAGACAATCTAGTATTACAAATTGGAAGAGGAGCAAGACAGAACAGAGAGATCAAGATAACAGCAATTTCCCTCTGCTTCTTTCTAAAAAGCGGGGGGGGGGGGGGGGACCAGGCAGCATTTGCCAATCGCAAACTAGAAAAATGAACCAATTACTTCTTCAAGCAGAGATCCAAGCTTTTATTCCTGCCGTTTTGTGTAACCTTCAAGTTTTTCAAAATCTGATAATTTTTTTTTCATTTTTTATATATTTCTCACCTTAAAACCAAATGTGACGGACTTGGATTTCTCTGGCAATTTCAATTTTGAAAAATTGATATTGTCTTTATTATTGTTCTGGTTTCAGCTGGTGCTGCTTTTGCTTTTACAACTATAAACCATTCAGAAAGCATCTGGCAACTGGACAACGTATTACCTAATTAAATATACAATCAAATTAAGCTTGACTGACTTGGTCACTAGCTCCAGTCTGTTCAGTAACACTCAGATTTTGCACAAGAATCTTGAATGGCACTTAATGTTATAGCACTAGCCTTAGCAGCGTTGTGGCTAAATACTGTGTTGCTATGGTTAAAATACATCAACACATAATGAACCCCTATTTTTATATGGTTTTACGTTTTTATCTGGAATAATAGTAATTCTAAATGTACAACTTCCAGCAGGAAAAAGAAATACAACATGCTGTGTTCTGAACTCAATGAACATGCTATAGGATTTATACAGCTGAAAGATATTCCCAGTATGCTGAGTTCATATAATGACCTCTGAAAGACAAAGATTACAAAGCACCACACGATTCTGTTATCTATTAAACTTGGACGCCTATAGCAAAGATATTCCTAGAAGGAAAAAAAAGACTCCAGCACTCCCTTAGATACATACAGCATCAAGTGGAGGACAAACTCTAGTCTGGCATAAGTGGATAGTGAAGATGGCATGTGAACGTGAGCTCTGGACATTCATCTGTGTGCTGGCAGTAGTTCGAGATAAAGCGCCCAGCTTCAAGCATTGCATCATCTGTACAAACAGGCAGGAAAAGAGTAACTGATTAACATCTTTAAATGTATATGTACCTGTCGGAACCATTTAAGTTTAGCAATGTGGAAGTGTTATAAACTCGTTATTTTTTTTTTCTGATTCCTTGGGAATAAAAAATATACCTTATGAGGTAAAGTGTATTCTTCCAAACAACTGATATCTGCCATAGTCTGCTTAGCAAATCTTAGAAAACTCTTTGAAATGGCTTCTGCAGAAACTGTTGTAACCAAATCACCTGCTTCCACCCCATCCCCAAACTTACAGAAAGTGTGTGCCAACAGCGTGAGAAGTAATGTTAGTACAAACTTTCCTACGTTCTCAGCAGATATCTACAGAACCATAGGATTACCTATCAGGGACATATAAAGGAGAAGTTTTTCTCAGATGTATCACAGAACATATGGGATTCAGCTAAATTTCAGGAGTGCAGGAAGAGTCCAGTTTCCAGTGAACAGAAGACTACCTTCTGTTGTTATAGTGACTGAAAGCATGCTAACAATGTCCCCTTGTAATGCCTCTCCTTCTGTTCCCTGTAACCATGCTCTGAATATTTAATGTAACTTCAGTAACAGTCTGAGAAACAGGGAACAAGAAAAGAGCTAAAACAAATAAAGATAAAATCTGCTACTGTTCTCAGATGCTAAGAGATTATCACAGCAAGCTATCATCATATCTTACTGTATTTTGCATTCCTCCCTAGCAGCAGAAATGACAGAAACTGTAGTTTAGTACTTCTGGAGCAAAGTTGGGTAAGGCTAATTAAGGTACCCAAAACAGAAGAGAGTAGATCCTTGAAAAAAACAATATTACCATAGCTGTTTTGGGGTGCAAGCCAGTATAATGTAATGACTGAAGTGTTGGGCTAGGGCTAAAAGTTATGCAGCTCCCTTGGTGACTTAAGCCAATTATAACTTCTCATTCTAAAGTTAGTACACAAGGATAAAAATGATGACAACAACATTGTGCGCTGCTTAATTTCCTGGAAGGAAAAGTGAAATATACATCATTAAATATTTTGGTTGTTTTCAAGAAACAGTGTTATTTTGCAATAACACTATTGCAATTTTGCACCTCCGCTTCTATGTTCACAGTCCGCGTTGTGACTCCCACTGTATATATTCCTCCTGCTGAATCTTCATGGATTTTGATATTTGACTTTTTGTTCTTTGAGTCAATATCACGTGTTGAATCAAACAGATCAAGTATTTCTTCATTGTAAAGCTAAATTAAAAGGAAAAAAAATGTTATTAAGAGTAAAAAGCTGTTCAACAGAACTCAACATGTAACTAACAAAATATAGTATTCTTAACATGCCTCCTGAGAAGTTTCATTTTGTAAACTGTAAATTGGCCTAATGGAGTTATTGCTTTTTGTATCTAACCTAAGTAATTCAAAGTGTCAGCAAAGCCTTATTATCTCCCCAAAAGCCCTTCCAAGTTATAGAAGATTGAGAAGGATTTAGAGAAAAGCTTTGAAAATTCAGTGACAGGGGTCTTGGTATCACAGTATCTAATCATCAAAGTCGCCCTTCACACTTTTATTTAATTTTTATTTTATGAAGAGAGACAAAAAGATAACAAAAAAACAAATAAATCCTTCATACAATTACAAAAGGAGGTCACTAGAGGAAAACTATACTATTAAGACTTTGGAGGGTGCCCTCGAGTGTTGACTTCTGGCGACTGCCCGGACAAGTCCTTCCAGTTTTCTTGGCACGATTTCAAAAGTGGTTTGCCATTGCCTCCTTCCTAGGGCTGAGAGTGAGTGACTGGCCCAAGGTCATCCAGCTGGCTTCATGCCTAAGGCAGCACTAGAACTCATGGTCTCCTGGTTTCTAGCCTGGTGCCTTAACCACTACCACAAACTGGCTGTCATGGTAGACATAGAAATATTAATAAAAATGCTTATGGGTAAGAGGGCAGAAGAGTCTAATTAAGTTATTCAGCTCTCTCACCTAGATGTATTTTTCTCAGATATTAGCCCAAGGTTACAAATTCTGTTCAACACCTCTCTATGGGAAATGAGGCAGGAATCATTTCCATTATTAGCTTCGTGTACTCAGCAAATGCAGGGGACGCGGTGGCACAGCGGCTTAATGACGCTAAAAGTTGCCGGCCAGAAATGGCTGACGCTTCAGCGGTTCGAGTCCAGCCTTTGCGTTAACAGGGTGAGCTCCTGTTTCCTCCCCAGTTCCTGTCAACCCAACAGTTCAAAAACTCACGTGAGTAGATAAATGGGTACTCTCATTCCGGTGGGAGGAAAAATGCTGGCAGCGCCTTGCAAAAGGAGTCGGGAGCAGTTGCCGGTAAGCGCAAAACTGCGCTTGCCCGAAAAGGGCACGAAGCAACGGAAACCCTGCCTCCTGCACTCGCCAGCTGGGCTCTGCTCTAGGAAGGAGGCTCTGGCAAAACACTTCCGAAACACCTTGCCTTGAAAACTGCAAGGACTTGTCCAAAGCAGTCACTGCAGGGTCGGTAACGACTGAGTGCAGATTAAAAAAAAAAACTCAGCAAATATTTATACCCACCCACTATTCTCAGAAGTACAATTTAATGCAGTTTTGTTCTAGACTTTTGGAGACTGGGAATATCATTTTTATTTTGAATCTGTTCATTTTTTATCTTTTAAGTTTTAGGTTCAATATTGTAATAAGCAATCAACCTTTTTACTGCTTGTTTAAAAATGGTCACTGCTGTTTAGAGGAAGTAAGAAAATCAGAAAAACACTTTGACAAACCAAAATAAAAACCTGTCAGTTTTTATTGGCAGATTAGACATCATTCATGAAAGAAAATAATCTAAGCACTGGAAATTTGGTATGCTGAGTGTTTTATTCTAGGACTTTCTCTTTGTTCAACCTATCCTTAGTTCCTGGAAATAAAGACTTGTATCATCCAAGATGTCATATAAAACTAGCAGCTATATTTGACAATCTATTTAGTGGCATGAATTCAATATATTTGTGTTTAGTATAGTTTTTTTGCACCATCTTTTTTACTTAAAAATCTCACTTATTTTTAGTCTTTCTGTTAATTCCATGACGCTGAAAATGAATGGGATTTTATTTTTCTAAAAATATTTTATGTTTACTTGATAAGGATGAACAGCCCATTTTTTCTATGGTTTTAAATATTTCCAATATATTGTATAAAAATTACTAGACATTATGATAGAATGTCTAGATTCCAGACATTATTCTAATAATAATTGGAAACAATTTTTCAATTATCAACTGCAAAATATTTAAAAATCCAAATATGCAAAAATCCATAAAATAATAAAATGTTTTTATTTTGCTTGTAGCCTACCAGTTTTTCTACAAAATATGTAGCAACAATTTAAGTCTCAAAGCATTTATAAATCAAAATCAAAGTCAAAAGGCCTATTCATTAATCTGTGTATTTGCATGCCTTTACATTTCCCTAGACAAATACTAGCTGGAAAGCTTCAACCCAATGCTTTTAAGAGCGTCAGGTATACACTAATATACCCAACTATTATTCAATTAGATTGATATGTACTTGTCAATCTTAACTACAGGTAACTGCATTAAAGTTCTCTATGTGGGGTTTTTTTCAAGAGCTATATATGTATTAGACCCAATTACTACTTTGACAAAAAAAAAAAAAGTAAGAATCCTATGTCAGAAGCTATATAAGTTTAGGCAACTGTAATTTGAACATTCTGCATATCAATTCTGAACCCTATATTTAGAAGCATTTAAAAAGGAAACGCCCTTAAAAATTGCATATGCAAGACAAAACAAACCTCATTGTCTATATTCTATTACTTTGGCTTATAAAGACAGAGGGCACATTTTATTGATCAATACTAAAAACTATTTCCTTGGTTTTAAATTATGTTTTACTAATCTTCTGTGCTTTATTGGAATGGGAAGTTTGGACACTGTACAGTCTGTGTTTACAACACTGCAAGTTTAGAATGTTCCATGAGGCAGAGGTTCCCCATATGAACTAAAATTTCAATGTCCTTCCTATTTCCTAAAATAAATAAAAGTATTAGTCTAATTTATTTCCTACACTCAAGGCAACAGGGAGCTCTGTGATAATGATTACAAAGCAAATATTTACTTCAAAATTGTACACGCTATAAGCAAATACTCAAATATTTATACTATTACGAAGGCTTACCTCTAAGAACTGAGCATTCACTTTAAATTCTGGAGGAGGAAGCCCTTGTTTAATAGCTGCATGCTTTTTTTCTTCAATACACTTATACAGGTGTTTTACAGCTCGTGGTATAATGCCCTGTTCGTCTTCCATTATATTAACATCAAATCCAGTGCCCATTGTATAGGTTTTACCAGCTCCTGTCTAAATTGAAAAAACTAATCATAACCATGCAATAAAAATGTAATTGTCTTTAATAACTAAGAATATAAATGCTATTAAAAATCCTATTTTTTTTTTAAAAAAAGTTTTACTATAGCAACTTACAGCTGATATATTTTCTAAATATGTGAAGTCTGAGAAACTTTTATTTTTAAGATGGCAGAAATACAAACTAAATAGCTATGGATTTCCCAGGAGCAAAAAAATGACAGAAATCCCAAAGGTTTTTCCCAATCTTGTTTTCCCTGATGATGTTACACTATAACTCCATCATTACTAGCATTCAAAATTAAGGAACAATAGAAATAATAAGACAAAAGCACCTAGATATACATGATTAGGAAAGGCTGGATAAGTTATAACACTATTAGATAAAACAAAATTCATTTATTGATAGCCACAAAACATCTTTGCCAGTGACAACCCACTTCAGTCTAATTGGCTGCAGATTCCACTCCTTATAACTGAAGCTTACGGAGAAGAGCACTAAACTTGACTGACTGATGTTTATCGAGCTCAATTCCAAGCAAAATTGAAAAAAGTATTTTTAAAGCCCTGTAATTCCCAAAAGGAGTAGATATCAAAAACGTAACTGGCCACTAGAAATAATATGTTCTTATGTCTTCATTGGAGTCTTCTCCTTTCTGCGACTTCCTCTCCCAAAGTGAAGTATTTTCATACAGAGGAAGAAAGCAGAAAGCAAAAGGTGAGGTCAACTCTATTTTCAGGAGGATCTATATAAAAGTAGATTGTGAACATACCAGATTGGAGCCATTCTAATTCAAACAGTAGAGCTTGCATAGTTGAGTATATCACTTTCAAAATAATTGCCTCAATCCTGCTCATTGGTACATTACTATTTAATTATCCATGTATATTTCTGTAAACCTTGTTAATTTCTTACACACTGAAATCTATTATTCTCACCTCTAGAAAAATCTGATCTGTGTTTGAATGAATCCAAATTTTCCCTTTTTTAATGCAGAAAACAATTCATCAGAAAAGATGCACAATGCTTACCTGACCATAAGCAAATACAGTAGCATTATATCCTTCAAAGCAGCCTTCAATCAATTTTTCTATGCATTGTAAGTAGATTTCCTCTTGCTGGGATTCAATATCAAACACATAATCAAAAGTGAAGGCCTTATCTTTTCCTAGGAACACCTGAGGTTCACCAGGTGTGACCGATGTGCAGATATGGCATCCTTCAATCTTCTCTTTGGCTAACTGAGGTCTGATTCTGTTTTTTCAGAGGAAAGATAAAAACAAAACAAAAAAAATACATTTGCATTAAAGCACAGAAGAAAGCCCTTTTACAAGTTTGCCAAGAAGTTAAAAAGTTGGACTTGGTAGGAAAAACATGAATATTTGCTGCTTCTTTGCAGCAAGTAACAAGCATTGTTTCCACTGGTTTATCAAAATATGGTATTCAAGGTCACTATTCCTGAGATAGATGCATTCTGTCATATTATAAGAAATCTATAATGAAATAAGCTTGTCTTGAAAGATTTTATATTGCTAATAGTAGTTTAACTATAAAAATAATTTTTAATTATGCATCATGTGCACATAAGTGGTTTCAATAAAAAATATCTCAGGAAGGTGTAATTTTTGAAGATACTAAATATGAACTGAAAGCATTATTTCATTTCACTAGCCATTTTTTGGTCCTAAAATCTGTTTTTTCTTCTGGGACATTCCAAATCAGTAATTGCATTTTGCAGGGAGGACCAAAATAAATCAGTGCTATGTTATGTTAAACACTCTGGCAGTCATTCTGATCTTTATGTAAATCTGGTTTAGAAAGCAACAAAATACTTATTAAGGAGTCTAAGATATCTTCTGTGTCAAGCAACACTGAAACTCCATTCATTCTCATTAAAATTCTACTTGCAATGTTCTGGTACCATACATGCAGATGGTACAGCTGTAGGGTGTGAATTATCATTTACTATACCTCTTTTGTGTCTGGTAGCAAATGACCAAATTTTAATCTTTGAGATTTTACAAATTATTTCTGAATCATGAATTAGGTATTTGAAAGTTCTAGAAGTATTCCTACATGTAATAGTAAAAAAACTGTAAATACACTAGAGTTGTCTACCCTAATGTAACTTGAACAAAGCCAGGTGATTGAAAGTTACAAACTTCTCGATTGCAAAAAAAAAAAAAAATCTTACACTGCCCTATGTGACAGACCAAAGAATAGTTTAAGTGAATTTATAATCTTATTGACAATTAATCCCTTTTAGGATGACTCACACAAAGCAGAGGTTTGCACATGTCCCAAACATAACCTACAATACATGATGAAACTGGAAAAAGCATTTATGTTAATTCTTAGGGAACAATTACTTAAAATCATAAAACACACTCTGACAACCTGTCCACTAGAAAAACAAATTATGGAAGTCAACCTTGCCAATACAAACTTGAGTGTAATCTTAAACAGCAAATCATATTTGATTTGTACAGTATATGATTACTGTACAAATCTCTTCTGCAAAACACGAGTCATGATTTATACTAGCAGTAACTTGGGAGTGAGTGTTTTCTAAAAAAAACTGTTCTAAGAAAAATCCCATATCCTATTACATGGCTACATATTTGGTGTGGTAGACACTAGTCATGTTGACAACGAAGTGGTGCTTCTGGAAGCAGAAGCTGTCTTTATTACACTCCTGCCATCAGGCCCAAGGTAAATATATGCTGACTTCTGACATCCCTCCAATGCTTACAACAACAACTTATTCTGGCTATGAACAGCTACCACCACATTTAAGAACTCAATTTCAGGAGAAGCATCAGAAACTTAAGTATTACTTCTAATACTTTTTTTATTTATACAAGTTGTTGCTCACTTTTCATCATTAAAAATGATCCCAAAGTTTAATTCCTAGACATTTAATTTATTTCAAAAAGCAAAGATGACAGAAACCAACTACCATATACACTCACGGATAAGCTGAGAATTTTAGGTGCCAAAATATACCCCAAAAATTGGGTTTGGCTTATACACAAGTATATATGGTACTAAATAATGAGATGCTAAATCTGGAAGAATCAATATTTAAAGACAAACATTCCTATGTAGAAATGTCAAGGGTCAAATTATTTGAAACGTTAACTTAAAAAACCAAAATTCCTGGTGGAAATAAAAAGTGTGTGTTTCAAGGATCAAAGAATAGGGAGTTTACAAATCAGAGCAGTGAATTTGCAAATACATGTTCTTAAATGCTAATACATTTCTGGTCACTTTTTCCATTTTTTCATTTAAAGCACAGCAGTCAACCTCCATAAACATTCCTCGGTTAGTCAAGACTCTTACAAGTATTTGAGCATTCTCTCTTCATGTTCCTTCTGCATCAACAAAACACAAGATTTTCATTCGTACTTGAGTTATTATTGCTGAGCTCCACTTACAGCTCCTAACAATCATTATTTAACTAATTATACATGTTATGTCTATATCTTTTATTTATAATAAATGCACTCAAAATAAATGATCAGTCTTAAAGCTAGGTACTCTGGATATCAAAAGTCTGAGTAATCAAGTACATCACATAAATAGTACAGGTAAAAAAAGGAAAAAGAAAAAAACCCACAAATGTTAACATATAAATTTAGGGATGATTTTTCAATTTAGCTGTTGTTGGAAGTATTTCGGATTCTTATCATTTGTATTTGGCTGAATTCAAAAGCAACCAGATCTGTTCTTTCTCCTGTCTTCTGCACTCTTAAAAAACCTGCTCTTCCAAGAATATGAGATGGTCTATGGGAAGGACAACACCCAATGTTATATGAAATGTGTAACATTTTTAATCCAGCCAGCTGCACACATTTGTAAGACTGCACTGTATACACTGTGCACTGTGTTCCACTGTGTAGAAAGAGGAAGCCTGTATGTTACAATCCCACAAACACAGTATGGTGGTTAAGGTGCTGGACTAGAAATGGGAGACCTGGGTTCAAGTTTTCCCTTAGGCATGGAAGCCAGCTGAGCAGCTTTGATCAGTCATTTTCTCTTCCCTACAACAGGAAGTCAAAAACCATCTATCTAGCAACCTGCACTGGTCCACTGTGGTAGATTACAGTAGGACCTTCAATGAAGAAGCTTCATCCTTCAGTGGATTTATTTGGGCTGATTATATATAAAATGATAAAACGGTCTGACTAGTTCACAGTAAAGCCATTAATTCCAGTAATTTAACCAATTCCTAGGTCATCTGTTATACTGTACAACTGTGATCTATTTAAAGGACTAAATTAAGAAAATGAAAACCTGCAATTCAACTGGCAAATAAGAGACAGATAAATAATAATGACAATGTAATTTAATTAAGAGAAAAATATAGCTGTGGAATAATTGGATTGGTCTGGCAACAGTCCACTTATGTTACTCTGATGGCTTTAGTTTAACAAGATTTATTTTCTTTACTTATCTTTTTCTGGACCTCTAATTGGGATAGGCTTTTCTACTCATTAATTGAATTCATAAGGTTCATATTTATTCTACTGCACCATGGTTCTCAGGATGAATGCATTATTTTCCTTCTACAGTTTGAGTTCATTTTCTTGGATTTCTGATCTTCATCACTAGGCAGTTGCTAACATTAACTGAAAAATAGTGAAGCCGTGCTTTTCTATTGATGTTTCCCAAGCAACCCCTTGACCATTTTGTCCCAGTCTACCAGTCAGCTCAATACAGATGGCATCCACTTAAGCCTGACAAGGTCTTTTGTTTGCTTGCCAGGAAAAAAACAAAGAAATGGGAAACTATGTAGCTTGACTTTCAACTAAATGGATCTCTCTTTCCAAAAAGGGACCAACATTTTGTTGGAAACCGCAAAACATATTACATTCAAAACTTATTTAGTATTTCTAGCTGAACATATTTAACTTTAATGTACTATTTAGTGTCATTTTTTTCAATGGCTATGACATTATGTTTTGATATACTGTCATAATAAATTTATTATGCCACAGAAACAATAGACAAAAAGTTCTTATTCAAGGAAATTAACTTCTGATCTACTACGTAGTAGGAATTTGAATTTAACAGCCAATGGAACAAAACGTAACAATTCTATCCTGGTCCTTCACTTTCACACAACGTTGTACCTAGAACCTTTCACCCACACAAATGTGTACATTTGATTCAGAATGAACTTTATATCCAAGCACTGACCAATCTCAGACTTATTTAATGGCAGCAAAGTTCCTGCATTCTGTGTACTTCAACAATGCCTAAAGTCAAGAAGTGACTTTAGATACCAAGAAGGCAGCTATAAATCATCTGCTGGAATTTCAAATGTGCTCACAACTCAACCATCTATTTAATGGCCAAGGGTTAAATACTTACCCAGCTAACATTACATATTGTATGTGGAAATGGGTACATGCCTTGATCTTCTAGCATGACATAACTGGTTAACTGATGCTCCATGCAAAGTCCTAATAAATCCATTAACCAAATATACAAGATTTCCCTCTCCCAGACCACTCTATGGGAACAGTTCAGTGGATTCATGTAGCAAGCAATTACTCTAAATTATTTAAAAATTCCCTTCCAACTTATACATACTGTGATTCTATACAAAAAAAGCCATGAATGTGGAATCTCATATGTGCACTTTATGGAGACCCATGGCACAAGCTACATTTGCAAGGTATCTGTGTATGGCCTGTTTCTTTACCATAAGATGTTGATAAGTACAGTGGTACCTCAGTTCACGAACGCTTCTGTTCACGAACAATTCGGTTCACGAACAGCTCCGGTCGCAAAATTTTGCCTCCGTTCGCAAACTCCACATCGGGTTATGAACAGGATCCGCGGCCATTTTCCCTCCCGTGACACGTGGTCGCGGCTTCCTGTAGGCGAGATCGCAGTGGCAAACAGACGTCCTGTGAAGCTTTTTGGTGTGCTTGTTAGCATGACTCCGAAAAAGGTGCAGAGCAAGCTTGGTCAGAATAAGGGTTTGAAGAAAATAACCATTGAATTGAAGAAGGAAATTGTAGAAAACCACGATCATGGTATTCGTGTGACTGATCTGGGCTCGGAGTACAAGATGGCGAAGTCGACAATCTCGACTATTTTGAAGAATAAAGGTGCCATCAAAGGAGCTGATGTGGCAAAAGGAGTAACGACATTAACCAAGCAGAGGACACAAGTGCTGGAAGAGGTGGAAAAACTTTTGCTAGTGTGGCTGAATGAGAAACAGCTGGCAGGTGATAGCGTTAGTGAAGCTATGATCTGTGAAAAAGCCAGGAAATTGCACAGTGATTTACTGCAAAAAAAACCCTCTACAAGCGCAGCAAGTGAAGAATTTAAAGCCAGCAGAGGCTGGTTTGAAAAATTCCGCAAGAGAAGTGGCATCCACTGTGTAACAAGACATGGTGAGGCTTCCAGTTCTGACAAGGCTGCTGCAGAAGCCTACAAGAAAGAATTTGAGGAATTCATGAAGGCGGAAGGATACGTCACTCAGCAAGTGTTCAACTGCGATGAAACAGGGCTCTTCTGGAAGAAGATGCCAGAGAACCTATATCACGCAGGAGGAAAAGGTACTGCCAGGGCACAAGCCCATGAAGGACAGATTGACCCTTTTGCTGTGTGCGAACGCAAGCAGCGAGCTGAAGATTAAGCCACTACTGGTGTACCATTCCCAGACCCCTCATGCATTCAAGGAACACAATGTGAACAAGGCCAGACTGCCTGATATGTGGAGGGCCAATGCGAGAGCGTGGGTCACAAGGCAATTGTTCATGGAATGGCTGCACGAGGTGTTTGCACCCACCGTTAAAAAAATATCTTTCTGACAACCAACTGCCTGAAAGGTGCCTTCTTCTGATGGACAAAGCCCCGGCACACCCTCCAGCCTTGGTCGATGATATGGACGCTGAGTATGACTTTATAAAGGTCAAGTTCCTCCCCCCCAACACGACACCTCTTCTGCAGCCCATGGACCAGCAAGTGATCTGCAACTTTAAGAAGCTGTACACAAAGGCACTCTTCACCAGGTGTTTCAATGTCACTGAAGAAACATCCTTGACTCTGAAAGAATTCTGGAAGAAACATTTCAATGTCCTCCACTGCATCAGCCTCATTGACAAAGCCTGGGAAGATGTTACCTACCGGACCTTAAACTCAGCCTGGAGGAAACTGTGGCCAGAATGTGTCACTGAACGTGACTGTGAAGGGTCTGATGCAGAGGTAGTGGAGGAGATTGTGTCCATGTGCAAGAGTATGGGTCTGGTTGTCGATGGTGCAGACAAAGAGGAGCTTGTTGAGGACCATAAGGAGGAGCTGACCATGGCAGAACTTGCAGAACTCCAGAGTGAGCAGCAGAAAGCGCTTGGTGAGGAGCATTCCACTGAGGAAGAGGAAGACAGGGAGGAGGTTAGCAGTGACGTGATTAAATCCATTATGGAAAAATGGAATGAGTGCCAGGATTTCTTTGAGAAGCACCACCCCAACATAACTGTAACGAACAGAGTGTTGAATCTGATGAATGATAACGTGGTCTCTCATTTCCGGAGGGTTATGCAACGCAGGAAAAAACAACTGACTTTAGACGGATTTTTCCCCAGAACTGAGCGTGCAGCTAAGAGACAAAGAAGAGAGAAAACCCTTGAAGGAGATCTCCCCAATGTCCTTTTGGAGCAGGACTCTCCCTCCAAACAATAACTGCCTCCCCGCCAGAAGTCGCCAAACTTCCTGTCCTCCACGCCAGAAGTCGCCTCAAGCAAGGTCAGCGTCCTCTCTCTTCATACTGTGCTGTACTGTACTTTGTTTTATGTTTTTGTGGTTTAAAAATAAATACATATGGTTCAGAACAGATTAACCGTATTTACATTGAACCTTATGGGAAAATTTGATTCGGTTCACGACCAATTCGGTTCGCGACCAGAGTTGCAGAACGAATTAAGTTCGTGAACTGAGGTACCACTGTATCTAAATGAATTTTGTAATTGAGCTTGCTATCCCATCTCCAGAGAGCCAGTTTGATGTAGCGGTTAAGGCATCAAACTAGAAACTGGGAGATTGTGAATTCTAGTCCTGCCTTATGCACGAAACCAGCTGGGTGACCTTGGGCCAGGCAATGGCAAACCACTTCTGAAATCCTGCCAAGAAAACTGCAGGGACTTATCCAGGCAGTCACCAGCAGTCAACATGGACTTGAAGGCATGCACAAACAAACAAACATATAAACAAATAAATTAATAAATAAAATCTCATCTCCATAGGCAACTGCCCACCATGGCATTTAAATTCAAAAGCTATTTAGGCTTGTGGAAATTATATTCACAGGATAGAACCATTTTGTGTTATATTCCTTTAGAACCTAGGGGTGGGGCATACTGGGTGTTGTTGGCAACGAAGAGAGGACCATATAGAAGAGGGAAAGGAGGAGGAAACAAACAGATACTGCCTACATGTATTTCATATGGATAGAAATTTCCACAAAAATATTTTAGACCAGTATTTCTCAACCTCAGCAACTGAGATGCTGGCTGGGGGATTCTGGGAGTTGAAGTCTACACATCTTAAAGTTGCTGAGGTTCAGAAATACTGTTTTAGACTAACAGTACTAATCATACAGAAATGGGAACAATACAAGTGAACCAGGGAAGGGGAAAAGGATGCTCTTTCATATTCTGAATCCAGTACCAAACTTAATTTTTTAAATGTAAAATAATATAATAAACTTCTGGCAACTGATTCAGTTCTTTGTCTTGGCTATATCTATCTAGAACTGTACTCAGCTTTTATAAAATGTCATTTATTAAATATTTCTTTCATAAAAATTCCAAACCAAACTTCAGGAGGAAATACTGTATTTCCTACATGTTTATTGTTGACTATTTCAAGCAAACAGAAGCTGCTCTGTTTTAAAAACAGAAGGTAGGCTGTTTCTGCGAGGACTGAATTGCACCAAGCTGGTAAAATTTAACTATGCAACTAGAGAAAAAGCATGTCACTTCAAGATCACAAAATAATTTAGACAGAAAATTATATGCTTATCCATTCTATATTTGAGAGTCAGATATGTTTTTTAAATGCTTGAATAGCAGTTACATTTGGCTTTAATTCAGTACACATTTTTATCTCTGAAAGGGTTGGAATCAGAGCACTCACTGAGCTGGAAAACAGGATGAGACCATATTCAATCTACTATAATTTCTACTGGCAGAAATTAATAGTCGCTTGGTATTAACTCTAGCAATCCTTTGATTCTTACCACTTTTATTAAAAATGAAGAAGTCCTTTATTTGCAGTAAAAAAATTTAAGACTATTATTTTTGCTTACGTGAACACATTTTAATAATATTTTAACATAATGCAGTTTTGTGTGTTTTTGCTTAAACAGCATGTTTTACTTTAATTCATTTTTTGGTATCTGCAACAGTTATAGTGAAAACTACATACAAGCCTGGCCAACGTCAACTCATATCACTCAATCCTTGCCTCTAGATTTCATTAAATATTAAGTATAGTACAGTGGTACCTCGAGTTACGAACTTAATCCATTCCGTGACTCTGATCGCAACTCGAGTTGGTTACAACTCGAGGTAAATTTTCCCATAAGGTTCAATGTAAATACAGTTAATCCGTTCTGCCCTCTGAATTTGGTCGCACCACGAGGCCCATAAGGTTCAATGTAAATACGGCTAATCCGCCCTCCGAATTTGGTCGCACCACGAGGCAAATTTCCCCATAAGGTTCAATGTAAATACATACTTTTTTCTTCAAAGCCTTATTCTTGCCAAGCCTGCTCTGCATTTTCTTTGGAGCTATGCTGACAAGCACACCAAAAACCTTCCAAATGCCACAAAACACACCACAAGCCTCACCGAACGTCTCCTTGCTACCGCGACCTCGCCCACAGGAAGCCACAACCGCGTGGCAGCAGGGCAAATGGCCGCGGATCCGGTTCGTAGCTCGAAGCGGAGTTCACATGTCGAGGTAAATTTTTGGGGCCGGAGCTGGTCGTATCTCGAAAAATTCGTAAGGAGGGGTGTTCGTAACCCGAGGTACCACTGTACTTCTACATGACATACTGAGGAATTTTTTCAGTTTCTTAGCAGTGTTTTTTAAAACTTAAAAAATAATGTTTAACATGCAGTCTTAGATCCGGAATGGGAAACTACAGCCATCCAGTTTCCCAAATTCCACCTCCTGGCATCCACCACCATTAGTTATACTGGTGGGAGTTACAGTGCAAGATCAGGATGGCCTTCTGACCCTTGTCCTAGCTCATCCTACCAAAAGAAATTCTCCACCCTTGCTGCAGGGCTCCCCTGTTCATAACTGGATCGGTCTGAGTCACCTGAAAAACCTGTATTAATGCTTCAATGTAAGGAACATTGGAACACATCAGTTAATATTCAAGTCCGCGTATCAGTCAATGAAGCTGACATGCTAATTTGGAAATCCAAGTATCTCAAGTTTGGTCTTTAAAAAAAAAAAAATCACTGCTGTGACCAGTGATTTACCAGGCTTTTACACCACCTCTAACAATCTAGGAGGCTGGTACAAAGATCCTTCTAACTCCTAGGAGCTTGGTCTCAGTAGGTGCCGCTAGTTCTTTCAAGTCAGAACAGAAGCCAACAATCTCTGTTCCATTAGAATACCAGCAGAAAAACAAAGGCATTTTTACCCTCTTCCCTCTTCTTGCTTTTTCAGTGGCTTACCAAAAATGACACACCAGAAATTAGTTTCAAATAAATCATGCAATCATTCAACACCCATTGTTGTGTTTTAAAGGAAATCTTACCATAAACATTCTGAAAACTTTTATCTAAATTCTGAAAACCTGGCTTCTTCCCCAGGCCTTGAGTTAAGAGTGGGTGGTAGATCCTGCATGCTGGATCGTCTTTTAATAGCTGTTCTTTGGGCATTTGAGTGGGCTTTTTAAAATTGCATTATTGTTGTTACTCTACACTGCCCAGAGTCATCGTACAGTTGGGCGGCCTTGTAAATTTCTATTTAAAAAAAAAAAAACTTGTTAACGTGTATCAGCATAAAAGCTAAATTCTAGTCTATTTAGCACCCCTTCTCCAAAACACACAAATCAGCTGCAAACATCTTTTAAATCTTTTAAAACTAAGCAACTTTTATATACGAAAAAAGAGGGGAGGTGAGATACAATTTATGACAAGCAAAAATAAACATACTTCTAACAGCTGATTACCTTGTCCTTGATCACTCACTCCCTTTGCTTTTTGGCTTGTTTCTCTATCCTAACATTCTGGCAGAGGGACCCACGTTGTGTCAGCCTGTATCCCTGCCAAATCTTCTCAGAACAAGCCAAAACCAAGGTGGTCACATTCCCCCTTCACTCTAAGATGTTTTACATCTTATGCTAACCTTTTGTGATTGATCACTGATCCAAACTTACCCTGGCAAGAATTCCAGGAAAACATCCCTCAGCTGACTGTTTCTTCACTACAGTCACATTTCTATCAGCAATTATTGTGTTGTCTGAAATCGCCTTGCAAAAAACTCTATTGGGCCCTTTTCATAGCTCTAGATAGCTTGATTGCAAAATCTGTCAATTTCTATATATGAAGATCAATCAAATTACAGAAGAGAGTAGTAGTGAAAATCATGGGCTAAGCAAAAAGCAACTTAATGCCACTAGATTTACTTGAAAAATTGCAGCAAGTACAGCTTGCACTCAAACAATCCAATATACAGTCTTTCCAAACCTGTGCCTTCAGATTAATTGGGACTACAGGTGGTCCTCACTTACAGACTGCCTCTTTCAGTGACCACTCAAAGTTACGACAGTGCTGACAAAGTAGATTTACGACCAGTCCTCAAACTTGCAGTCCCCGCAGTCAAGTGATTGCAATTTGGGCTGTTGGCAACCAGCACACACTTATGACCATCAGAGTCCCACAATCACATGACCGCCATTTGCGACCTTCACAGCTGGCTTCCCACAAACAGAGTCAATGGAGAAGCCAGCAAGAAGTCACAAGTCATGGTCATGTGATGTCATGCTTAACAACCCTCAGTGATTTGCTTAACTGCAGCGGAACTGACATAAGTCAAGCACAGTCACAGGATGCTTTACTTTATGACGTTGCTTAGCAACAGAGTTGTCATTCCCAATTGAGGTCGGTAAGGGAGGACTACCTGTATAACTTTTAGAGGTCTTTGCAAGCAGGCTGGTCAGTTAATGCTTCATTTTATATTACAGTCCCAATTTATGTAGTAAGTAGTAGGTTACAAATGCTACCTGAATGCATAAATTAGCATCCTGGGATGCTGGCTTGTTTCTATGATAAAGATATCAAAAATGCCCCTTTAGGACTACCAATTCTGATCTGCAGAAATCTACATGTGCGTGTTCAAACTGTGCTGTCCCATCCAGCAGATAAAGATATTGTATAAAAGATATTGGTTATTCTATTTCATGCTACTGAGCAATTATTTTTGCATAATTTCTGGAACAATTCTTTCCTTATCCACACAGCTGCAGCAATTCACTGCTCTGCCAGTCTTGCTCCCCTCCAGTTCATCATTCAAAGTGGTAATACTAGTCTCATCTATCTGTTTAATATTTTACTGCTGCTCCTTGGGGATAGTAAAAATCCATTCTAGATTAATACTATCAAACTCAAAAAGAATTTTATTTGGTCAAAATTAAGTCAGCTTCTACAACTTTTAGAAAGAGAGAGAGAATGGTTCCAAATCAAATCGTTCACAGTTGCCATAAGAAAATTATTAAATGCAAATTACTTCTAGTCAGCTACATATTAATCTCCACAGAAGTAAAGAAGTAGGAAAAAAAGAATGCCATCTAAAAGGCAAACTGCCTTTCTGATTTATATGTTTATTTTCAAAAAGAAAAGTGTTTTAAAAAAGCAATCCTTGCATAAAAATTGAAAAAAAATGTGATGAATCATACGATAAGTATTACCACCCTTCTAAAATATTGGTTCAAGATACAATGGAAACACAGAAAGAGATGTGGATTTATTTATGTAGAGATGTGGAATAATCTACTCTTTTACTTAGATAATACTACACTGTGATGAGTTACTGTTGCTTAATATTTTTCCTAAGATTCTTTGTTGACCTTTCATCTTTTTTTCCTACCAAACTATTTTCCCCTGTAAGCTATCAGTTTTAGCTCCTTGGGAGCCAAATATAACTTATATGAGATCTAATACTGAATGACTTGATAAAATTTCTGTGCTTTCCTTCGATGGCTTCTTTTCAAAAGTGCCCTAACTGTTCCAATATTTGTTATACTCCATTTTGTTTGAAAGTACACGAGGAATCTGAACATCAAAGAGAAACATCTAAAACATGGAAAGTAACTGAGGACCAGAAATCTAAGTTATTCATTGCATACTGGTCACTCCATAACTATTCAGATCACACGTTTGTATTTCCCCATTTCAAGCACTGCATTTTGTTGCTCCAATTGCCCCTCCTTTCCCACTCCACTCATCCCCAAAGTGATCCGCATTTGTGGCCATTCTGATACCTTTCAATGCCAACTGGCTGGCTATGAAATGTATCCACTGAAGTCTTTCCTAGAATGATTTGTTGGGGAAGCAGGAGAATGGCAGTGACAGTAATTCAAGATACTTCACACCCACAAAAATGATAATTCTATTACAAAAATAAACTGCAAAATTTTATGACTTTTTAGAGCGTATTTGGGATACTTTGGGCCATATTAGAGATTTTTCAAGACAAAATACTTGAAATAAAAATGGAAAGATTTCACAATATTGCAGAATGCATTTGATAGATTTTTGTTTCTGACCGAGATTTCTTTTCCTTTACTTCAACACACAGAGCTGGATAGGTTGCTAAGAATAAAGATACAGCACATATTTAAGAATTTATCTTGGACAATATTTACTGTATAAATGTTTATTCTATATATTTCATTTCTACTGCATAAAGTTTTTAAAACATCACTTTGTATTAAACATTTGTAATAAGAGGGATCACCCACATACAATCCAGCACTTCCACACACATGTATTATGAAGGCTTCATTTTACTAGGCCTCAGTAAAATGGCCATAATGTGCAGTGCACCAAATTTCCAGAATGTTTTATATCATGTGTGCAATGATATCATTATCCAAATGACATAAATCATTGGAATGACGTACTGTCCAATTTAATGGGTAATCAGAAATAAAAGGCATCCCCTTTCCACAATTGGTGTCACTTGTACATATATTTAACTCCAGTGCTTTGGAACTCTCATTTGTAATCATTACAGGAAGAAACTCAGTTTTGTTTCCTGCACAGCTTTCTTTTATAATTATTGGGGGGGGGGGGAAGTATAGGCATGGGGAAATTATTCAAAATCCTTCATAAGAAAAATGAGCAGCATAATGAATTATGAATTTTCTAGTCGTTTTTCTTCAAACAAAAAGATCACTGATCTCAGATTAATCCTGGTTTGCCTAACAGTACAGGTAGTTCAATAGGAACCAGAAAATTTGTCATTAAATGGGGCAGTTATTAAGTGAGGCATCATGTGACTGCACCCGATTTTATGACATATTGTGGCGGTTGTTAAGCAAATCACCACAGTTAAGTGAATCATGTGGTTGTTAAGTGAATCACATGGTTCCCCACTGATTTTGCTTGCTGGAAAATGGCTGGGAAGGTTATAAAATGGCAATCACATGACCCCAGGATTCTGCAACCGTTGTAAGTGCAAACTGGTTGCCAAAGAGCCCGGAATGCGATCACGTGACCGCAGGGACATTGCAATGGTCGTATGCACGAAGACCAGTTGTAAGTAGCTTTTTTTTAGCACCATAACTTCAAATGATCACTAAACGAATGGTCATTAAGCAAGGACTACCTGTATAAACTAGTGTTATGCTTAGAACACTACAATTTTAAAGACTGAAGAACAAAGTTATTCAATAGGTCAAAAGATGCACAGCCCAATAACATTTGTAGTGGTTAAATTGTTCGGTTCAGTTTAGTTCTTTAAATTGTTATATTTGAACCTTTTCCAAGTTCAAAAGGCTCACTCAGCAATGAATCTGAGAAAACTGGGTATTACTCCACTCTCTTAGCTTCACCCATTTCACAGGACTGTGAAGGGTGGGGTAGATGGTGTCAGCTTTTCGAGGTATATCAGGTCAGGAAACAGACACAAGAAATACTAGAACTCCATTGATACAGGCTGTAACAACAGAACCTTGAAAACCTGACAATGTTTCCCTCCATCTTATACTAAAGAGAGTCATGGTGGGGCATGTGGAAAAGCAGGGGGCTTAGAAAAATGGCAGGCCTCTGTGCTGCCTCCCTCCCCTCCCATCTGAACCTTCCCCCCAGCGTCAGCACGGCAGAGTTGCTTCTGAAGCTGCAACCCTGAATCAGGTGGGGGAGGAGGACGGAGGAGATGAGTGTTTTGCAAGCTCTGCAGCAGCAATGACAACAACAAACAGAAAGCAGCCAAATAAAAGGTGCTTTTTCTTCACAGACTGACAGGTCTGCCAGAAAAAGAAGGGGCACAGCAAAGCCAAGCACACTGGGATGGTCAAGTGCTTTACATGCTACCCATTAATAAAGAAGAAAAAAATATAGAAGAAATCCCAGAGAAAGAGAGAGGATTTAAAGGGTCTGTAAGAGTCAAACACTGTTGTATGCTAGTAATAGTAGTAGTATAATAGCAATAGTAGTAGTATTTTTATTTATCATATTTATATAGCTGCCCATCTCACACAAAGTGACTCACTTTGTAGTATACTAGTAATAGTGTAATGTAGCATAGAAGTAGAAGTAACAGTACAGAGTGTAGTACAGTAATAGTAGTAAAATATAGTGTAGAGAAAATTGTATAATTAGTAATAGAAATAGAGTGTAGGATAGAAAGAACTTGCATGTGTGTGTGTGCGCGTATGTATATTTCACTTTAGTATCTTGGATATTTTTTCAAAATAAAACATCTCCCCAAGCCTTATAGGGAAACATAAAAATCCAAATATCTAGGGTCCACTGCTTTGGGTGGATCTTCTGAACCTGAGTCAATCAAACTGGGTACAGTTTAAAAAGAACCTGTGACAGGGCAATTTTGAATTTCTTGGAGAGAATCGTGTGCAACCCCTTGTATGAAAAATGGGATATGAATATAATAATCTCTCCATTGTGGGGAGATGGGCGGGGACAAGTCTATTAAATAAATAAAATAAATAAATAAAATAAGTGAACCTCCTGATATGAACTGATAGCTGATATTAATAAACTATTTATTCCAGATTTCTTGTGACTCCTACATAGTCCTGGTACATTACTGTCACTGGTGTAGTAGCTCAGAGTTTCTTTGCAATAGAACCACCTTCCAATCAGGTGCCTTTCAGATGTTTTAGATTACCCTGTTCTTCATTCACAGAGCACACAGCTTTAACTTCTTTTTACCCTAAGGGAACTCCTTCTAGACCAGCGTTTCTCAACCTTGGCAACTTGAAGATCTGTGGATTTCAACTCCCAGAATTCCCCCGCCAGCATGGCTGGCTGAGGAATTGTGGGAGTTGAAGTCCACAGATCTTCAAATTGCCAAGGTTGAGAAAGATTGTTCTAGACACTCAAAATATCATCTGACTTCCCAAAAGTGCATTGTATTACTGACCAATGTTCTATATATCCTTCTTAGCTTTGCTTAACCAGTTCTACTATGTAGCCATTTTACTTCTGCAATACATTTGATTAAAAGAGAATGACATATTACTGTTTTTATTTTATCAGTCACATCAGTTGACTTTCATCATTCTAATCTGCTGTCCTCCTATCTCCCAGTCACTTCACCACAACTACCAACACATACATGCTTTTTTAGTCTTGTTCCACCTACAAACTGGTTACATATACTTTCAACTCAATGATTTTTAGCTTACTCTATTGTGTGGTGTGTGTATGGATCAGCTTAGAGGAAAAAAGGGAAGGAGAAAAAGAGGAAAAGGTGAAGGAAAAGTTGGAAGACCCTGAAATGTTCATTTATTTAAATTAAAAGCAATTCTTAATAATAAGCCATTGAAATCATTTGAACATAAATGTTTTGTGGGGAAAAAAAGTGGTGGTAAGATTCTCCAACATATGATCAAATGTTAATGTTATATAATTAATAGGAAAAAACCATTAATTGGCATTCTAAAATGTAAGAAACTTTTCAGCATTAGACTTTTACTAAGCTGCTTTATACTATTGGTTTACTCTATGATCATCTTTTCTGGCTAGCACTAACTCTATTTATAAAATGTTTAGACTGTTTTTCATCAAAACCCAGATTGGGTTACAAACTAAAAAGCCATATATAATGATAAATGATGAAACAATGTATTCTGCAATGCACAAATTCAACTAAAAGCCTAGGAAGCAGATCTTCTATTGAAAAGATAATAAGACTCAATGTCAAATATGAGTTATGGATCTTTAGAAGTTCTCCATTACCGTTCTTAGCCATTATAGGAGTTGCATTTTAGTAACAACTTTAGAGTCGCATATTGCCCAGGCATACAACTATATTTTAACAGCCAATTATAGGAACTATATCTGAGACATTGTATGTATGCTTTAACGTAGGCTATTTATCTGTATTTATATTAAAAAGATGTTGGATATAATATCAAGGCAGTTTATCACAAATTATATTAAAAAATATAATATAAAATATAAAAATTATATTTTATATTATAATATACAGTGATAATTAATGTAAATATAAATCATCTGACTAAAAATTCCATGCTTCTGAGTTTCTTCTGAGGACAAAAAAAATAGATGGATCTTAATTAAGAGCCCTAATGGGTAAATTAATTTAATTTAATTTAATTTAATTAACATGGATATCAGCCATGCCCACATTTCATACTAACTCATGCTTTTTTCAATATAATGCCTTCCAAATGGGGTGAACTTCAATTAATATGTTCCTCTACTGAGTAGGCATGGTGGAAGTTGTAGACTAACCCCTTTGAACAATATAGACTTGGGGAAGGGTGAGTCCAAGTAGGAACAGGCTATACAATATGCACATTGCCTATTTTCCTCATTTTTCCGCATAAGCAGAAATAAGAATATAGAACCTACTACTGACCTAGAAATCATATTTAATAACTGTGGTTTGCTTTAGCAACCCAAGACCAAAAGCCAGAATTTAAACTTAACTGGCTTTAAACTGACTGTATTTACTATCACAGTCTGTCACCACCACAGATTACATAACAAGTCAAAATCAATGAAATAACAAAACAAAAACCAGATCTGAAGTTCAGAATGCCTTCTCTACTTATAGCTCTAGTTCAGATTGTTCTGTTGTGCATATTCCTTTTTGGTACATAGGACCTGAGATTCTGTCTTAAAAGGAGAGTTTCTCCCAGATTTGGCAGAATAAAAATGGGATAGTTTTACCAGTTATAGCCCATGTCTGAGCTTCACCAGGCTTACAGAAGTTCAAGTTTGATCATATTTCAGAATTTGGAAAGTCCATTTGATTAGGCATGCAAGCTTTTATAAGCCTTTACACTAAGATTGGGGGGGTTGGGGGAAGACCTTTTCCTTCACCCTTCACCTGTTTTTCTATCATTATTATCATGAGCTTTCCAGCCAAAGACAAGGCAAAAACCTATATGACAAGATTTGCAAATTTTTGATTATCCAAAGTAATATGCAGAATGTGAAAAACAAGGTAAGAAGCTTGTTGCATTCCTATCCCACAGACAATATTTTGTCACAATATATAACTAGGAAGAGTTGGTCTTCATTCAGGAAGTAATTTAACTTAGGAACCTAAGGATTCATAGTGAATATAAAATTTTCAGTTGAGCAACAATGGTAATTTAGAAATGTTGAAGGCATAGGGTAATGGCACCATATGGAGCTTATACAAAACAACTCTACAGATCTAACAAAGGTTCTGTACATAGATGCATCGAATCTTCCACTGACAATTTAGTACATAATTTCTATTACTTCTATGTCATTGAAATTAGTTCTCCAGAGCTGTGAATATAAAATGTTACACTAGTACTACCCCCACATATTAGAGACTTCCACAAATATCAGCTAAAAATCTCTTAGCTATTTATAAAAACTGATAAATAGCAGAAAAACCACTGACAATGTATGAGATAAAATATTGTATGTATTAACCCAAAAGGAAAGCTTAACCGGCAAATCTTTAAATAATAGCCAAATGCCCAGAAATCAAAACACACGACCCTAATCACCCTATCTAATTTCCAGCTAAGCATTATTCTTAATGCCTAAATGCTTGCTGAATGATAAAAGCTTAGTCCTCAATTATTTTTACCTCTATTTTAATGTGAATTTTAAGAATTTAGTGAACATCAATTCACTTTAACTAGGTATGCCCATTAGACAGCGGAAACCAAACTTGACTCACAAGTTTCCTAACTGAGGCTGATATACATGCAAATGGTATCCCACCCAGCATGGATTGATAGCTCATCCCCCCTTTCTCCACACAATTACACAATTAAAAAATAAAAAAATCCTCTTGCTCAATTTTCTCTGCATCCAAAGGTGTCACAGAGGACATAAAGCAGCCGGAACTCTTACCTTGTTTAGTTCCAAACAAATATTCAAAAATTTTCATCTTTTATTATGTGGCATAATTACATGCAGCACCCAGTTTTATAATATATGCTTCCCCACCTCCATGTAAATCTCAAATATATCCAGGAAGTCATCTTTAGGAAGGGCTGCACCATAGCCAATGAATTCTAACATGTGTCCTGAACAAAGATTCTTCTCTCCATTGCTTAGTGTTTTTTTAAAAAAAAATAAATATGGTATTTTTAGTGGAGACTATAGCATGTGTGAAATAAGGAACCTATAAACTTCTACAGTGTGTAATTAATCTTGGACAATGTTAGAGAAGTAGATAAGGCTAAGCCAAGTCATACCTGGTTTTACTTAGATGGGGGACCACCAGGAAATACAAGAGCTATAACATCCCAGAAGGAGGTAATGCCCAATTTCCATTCTTTTGACAATATAATCTCAAGGGCATGACTGTGAAATTACCAGGAGTCAAACTGAACTAAATTGAGACTTATTTAATCTTCCATTTGCTTGCATGCAGGACAGAAACTATGAAGCATTCCAAGTCAAACTGTGTACTCTCCCTTCAGAGAAGAAGGGATAGAAGGTGGCAACTCTATTGAGAAATTGACATATAGCATACACGTTGAAGATGATTAAAAGGTTCATGAAATGGGGTTTCTTTACAGATATGATATATTTTTATTTAATATGCATACAAGGAATTTTCACTATTCCAAATTCTAGCCCAATGTCATACATTACAGAGTTAGACCATCTGTGTAGAGTACATGGAACTTCTATGTTTAATTATATGATATATAGATTGATGTTTTTAAGAGCTATGCACTACAGAGCCATTAATGGCCTTCCATATTAACAACACATTCTTATTTGATTTTGTTATTTGATTAATCCTCAGAAATGGGTTAATAAGCTTACAACAATGCTGTTTATCATTTAGACACTATGTAATGATATTGTTTACACACTGAGCTCCTGCATTTACCAATAAGATATTATAATCTCAGTATCTTGCAATTGTTTACAATGACAGTGAAACTGGGCCAAGAATGTTAGACACATGTAGTTGTAGTAAATCAACACCAACAGCACATCATTGAGACAAAGTGCTACAGGCATTTGAGAATACTGAAAAGATTAAGCCAGGGCAAGGCATAATAAGTGAATTAGGAACTAGTTTCCTTTCCAATTTTTAAGTACACTGTAAATAAGTTCTGTTTCTCATCTTTTAGACTCCATAAACCAGATGTCCTCCCTCATAGCACCTGCACTCTGGAACAGCATTCTCTCAGAATGCTTTTCTTTAAACAGGCATTGAAGGCCTGGCTTTTTCCTCAATTTCTAGGTTAGGGTGGAGTGTGGGCTCTCTATGAGAGAGGTTGATAGGTTTTTAATGGATGTTTGTTCCACCAGGATGACCATTTTTTCTTTTTCTATTTGTGCTTGTTACTTGATACTTGTGTTTTTAATGCTGTACACCAACCAGAGTTATTAACAAGTTGGGTGACCTTATACATGTGCAAAAAAAAGGCCCAAACAAATAAGCAAGCAAGCCACTTTTTAAACCTGTAGATACAGGTTAATTGTTGAGAAAGTGGTATGGGCCCTCTGAGGGATGTGCCAATTTACCAAATGACCACCATCAGGAATATAACCGAACACCAAAATTCTGATAAACATGTACAATATGCTCCCTCTCTAATCCCTCCTCCTTCATGGTATTTCCTACTATTCCTGCTTATCTTTATCCTTTTTGTGGACAGATGGTATACTGTACTTCCAATTATATCTCTCAGCTTTTTAAAGAGTCATTCCTGGAAATACAGTTAATGTCAGAGAATGGCAATTTGCTTCACTGAAAGCCAACTTCCCTTTAATTTTTTTTTTAATGAAAAAAAGTTTATGAAAATTGTAACCCAATATAGCGTGGGGGCCTGGAGAAGAATGAAATTATGTTTTACCTGATCAGTTCTAGCCCAAGAATTCTTACATGATTTCATATGTAAGCTATGAAAAAGTACAAAAAAGTTGCTTAGTCTTCTATCAAAAAGGTGATCATTCTTTCTTTTTTACATTATTTATAAAGGACTGATATAAGCAATAAAAAATTATATATTAATTTCCTCACACAAAAACTAATTCAAATGCATATAAACAATGTTAATGGCAATAAGTAATTGACAAAGCACTATGTGAAAATCTTCAATATTCATAAATAGAATCCATACTGAAATGTATTTTATTTATTTAACTGCCCAGAGTCACTAGGAGTATTATTATTTTAAACAATATCATTGCTAACATTATCAGTAATAAAACAGTTTGTTATAGTAAATATTTAATGTGAACTCAATTCAACTTGCCAATCACTGAAACATATACCTCCAATCATTACTGAACTTCAATAGTCGTATCTGTTGTAGAAATCAAACCCCATTCTGGGTACTCATATTCAGCAATTTCTACTAAGCTTGCAAGGACAAAGGGGGTTAACACATTCAATGTAAAATATGGATAAGATGGATTCAGTTTCTAGCTAAGAAAAACATGAAACACAAAGACAGCAGAGCTATTTTGCCACAAAAAATTTCAAAGCAAAATCCTACCATCCCTATAGAACTATGAAATATTTGAGAAGCTCTGTCATTCACCAACATTTATAAACTACAGTCCTGCTTGCAAACTTCCATATATTCAGGCTTCACTTGTTTAATGTCATTGCCATGGTGACATTCTTGAAATCTAATCCCGCAGTCATTCATGTAATGGTAACTCGGTTTCATTCAACAGTTCTGTATCAATGCCTGGAAGAAGACTAAAGACCAAGGATCAATCACAGTTGTTGTTAAGTACCTGTTTTAAGAAGGACTTGTTTCAATAGAAATATTAAAGGAGGGGGGCCAAAACTGAAGACAAGGAGGGCAAAGAAGGATCTTTTAATTATGAATACATTAGATTATTTAAATAGAATCCTATAGTTCTAGGTATTTACCTAGCATGAACCCAAGCTTCAGTATTAAATAATGAGATTCATTAATAAAGTAACTTCAAAGGTGTGTCTATGAAATATCCAAACCAAAGA
This sequence comes from Liasis olivaceus, assembly GCA_030867105.1. Classification (NCBI taxonomy): domain Eukaryota; kingdom Metazoa; phylum Chordata; class Lepidosauria; order Squamata; family Pythonidae; genus Liasis; species Liasis olivaceus. The sequence continues at coordinate 16,983,391 of CM061355.1, read as the reverse complement.
AGTACTGGGAAGTACTGTATGAAACAGCTAAGGCAGAGTTTTCTCCAATTATCCTATGTTCATTTTTATACATGTTTCTGGGAAAATGACAAGATTTCTAATGCAGACAGAAGTTTCCACTAATCAGCTGATTCTTCATAGAGATACATGGCAAGAATATTCTGAATTTGTGCTCTGGTAACAGAAATTGTTTAGCATGCCCTTCAACCCAACAACAAATGAATGCATCACAGACACACCTTGTCAGATTAGCCACACTGTCTAATGATGCTAATCTCAATCAGGAGTGGAATTCTTAAATCAAGAAGATTGCATCCTACAGCTCTGCAGTGCTTTAGATTACAAAGCAAAAAAGTTTTTCAGAGGATGTGGGGGTGATAACACATTACCCAAAGATATCTTTTTCTGGAATCATGCACAAGCCTATGAAATACTCAACCTGCTCCCTTTTAGGTAAGCAAATTATGCAAAGCATAGAAAGACCGTGAATATGCAAAATACATAGATTAAAGAATATGTAAACTAACTAAATGTAGTTTGCACCAATACTTATAGCATCCATTCATTCTTGACTATCTTTTACCACACACACATTCCATTTCCATTGCATTAACCTACTTTTATGTTTCGTGTGACATGCCCAACTCTCACTTCTATGTAACAAAATGGGTAGAAACCTGCTCTAATAAATGCTCATTTTCACTTCTTTCAACAAACATTCACAACAGACAACATAATACCTCTAGTTTTCAATAAGCACTTGCATGTCTTGAAATCTACCTATCCATTTTCCTTTCTTTATAACCACTGTAAACATTCTTCTACTTGCGCTAATTTTTCACCATTTATGCTTATCTTGCAATTGTTCATTCCCATTTACCATCAAGCATAACTACCACAGTCTTTGATAAATTTTCAGATCCATATTCCATGTTGCATCATATAAGCTACCATCCATGGAAATCATTCATATTCTCAGCCAACAAATATCACCTGCATACAAAAGTACACACATACATCATCAACCAACACACCTCTAATGTCACTATACATTCCTTTTATATTTATTCATAAATACATTCTACATACAAGGGGGTATCGCATTTCCGTGTTTCACTTCCTGTGTGGTGTTGAACCATTTGCTAAGCTTTCTAGTTCTTTACACGTATGCTTTGTAGGCAGGTTGCCCTACAATTCTGGGACTTCTAATATTCCTGGGAAAAGGCACAGTTGCTTTAAGGAATTGATGACAATTCATGTCCCATGCACTCCAAGCATGTTTTGCTTCAAAGTGCAGCACAGCTCTATTACCTACTTAACTTCTACAGTCTAGGCAAGAAATAAGTTTCTCTTTTACTCATGGAGACACTCCTAAATGTTGTTTTTCTAATTATTCTGTTCAGCTAATTCCAAGTTAATGGCTAGGATGCTTCTACCCCTGAAGGACAGTCCAGCCCTTTGCCCCACTACAGTACCAGAGTTGTTTCTAGCGCTGCACAGTTACAGGTAGTTCTTGATTACTGATTGCCTCATGAAGCGATCATCTGAAGTTACAATGGTTAAAAAAAAACTTTGCAATCAATCTTGCATTTATGGCAGTTGCAGCATCCCGGGTTATGTGATTGCCATTTGTGTGCTTCACAACCAGCTTGCGACAAGCAGCATTAATGGAGAAGGCAGAAGTAAAATCATATGTCACAGTCATGTGATTTTTTTCTGCTTAGCGACTGTGCCGCTTCACTTAAGGATTGAAGGGGAAGTAAGACTGTAAGCCCATCATGGTCATGTGATTTTCCACTCAGCAACCACATCATTTAGCAACTGAGTTGCCAGTCCCAATTGTGGTCACTAAGCAAGGACTACTTGTATATTTTTTTCATGACACTATTTACATGAGGACTGATTTGCACCTCGATTGTTCACACTCAGCAATTCTCTTCTGTGAGGAGACATTCCCATTTATAATCTGATCAGAAAAAGGAAAGGAAAAGGAAAGGCAATGAAACTTAAAAGATTCTCTGGGCACAGAGAGAACTGCTCCTGTCTGTGCTCCTGTACTCTGAAGATGCCGGTCACAGATGCTGGCGAAACGTTAGGAAACAGAACTTCCAGACCACGGCCACACAACCCGGAAGATCCACACCAGCCTTCGTATGCCGGCCGTGAAAGCCTTCGACAATACATTGAAACTTAAAAGATTCTTGAGACAAATGTAAAGCAGGAGAGGAAAAGAAGAGAAACTACAGCAAAGAGCTTCCACTCTAGATCATAATTAGAGTGCTCATTTAATATTAAATTGTTGAGTCATTCAATTTCTACTGAAAAGAAAATGTCATGTCTTCAAATGGGTTACATCGACATTTTCATTCTCCACTAATAGCTTGGTTTGTTGTGGGGGGAGCCTAAATAATGGTGGGAGGAACCAAGCTCTCAACTTTTACGAATTAATGAAACAAGAACAAGAACCTATTATTCTGTATGCTTCAATACACTGATCTGTTGAAACTGAAAAATGCTCAGTGTGTGTCACATGAAAATATCCTTCAAGGTGTTTACAGATACAAGATAACAAAGTTAAAGACTGAAAATGCTAGAAAATTTGTTTTCTAATTACTACACCCATGTTTGCTTGCACAATATTAAAAACTAGAATGGGACAATCCAAATTAAGATCCTATGTCCTAAAGCCAAAAAACTATTAGTAAATGCAATAAGGTGCCTGTCCTTTGTAAGTTAAAATACAAGTAATATTACAAAGATTTAGAACATTGTTTCATAAGACTTTGAAATGCAAGCCAAAAATCATATCCAGATCTCAAAATGAACACAGATTAAACAGTAATTACTGAAACTCTAAACATAACTTTAAGTTCCACCTTAAGACCATAAGCTGGACTTACTATCAAATAAAATTTATTTCTTCTTCTTAAATTAAATGTTTGATGCTGAAATCAAACTAGCAACTTTTCACACATTTCTGATATTCAAGCAATCCTCATTACCAGTGAGTGTCTAAACCTTTGTTGTGGCATTGACAACATATCGTTGGGTGACTGAAGCTGGAATCCTATGCAAAGTTACTAAGAAGTCTTTTATATATAGATAGATGTATATCTAGATAAAAGACAGCACTGAGGCACTGATCATAGCAGCACAAGAACAGGCACTAAGCACCAGATCCATAGTAGCAGGGATCTACCACACTAGACAGGACCCAAGGTGCAGATTGTGCAAAGAGGCCTCAGAGACAGTCCAACACATAGCGGCAGGGTGCAAGATGCAGGCAGGAACAGCATACAGGTGAAACTCGAAAAATTAGAATATCGTGCAAATGTTCATTTATGTCAGTTGTTGTTGTTGTTTAGTCGTTAAGTCGTGTCCGACTCTTCGTGACCCCATGAACCATATTGCGCCAGGCCTTCCTATCTTTCACTGCCTCCCTGAGTTTGCTCAATTTCATGCTCATTGCTTCAGTGATGCTATCTAGCCATCTCATCCTCTGCCGTCCTCTTCTCCTTTTGCCTTCCATCTTTCCCAGCATCAGGGTCTTTTCCAAAGAGTCCTCTCTTCGCATTAGGTGACCAAAGTATCTGAGCTTGAGCTTCATTATCAATCCTTCCAATGAGCAATCAGAGTTGATTTCCTTTAAGATTGACTGGTTTGACCTCCTAGCAGTCCAGGGGACTCTTAAGAGTCTTCTCCAGCACCACAGTTCAAAGGCATATTTATGTCAGTATGGCAACTCAAAAGGTGAAACCAATATATGAGATAGACACATTACATGCAAAGCGAGATATGTCAAGCCTTACTTTGGTATAATTGTGATGATTATGGCATACAGCTTATGAAAACCCCAAATTCACAATCTCAGAAAATTAGAATAGTTTGAAAAAGTTCAACATTCTAGGCTCAAAGTGTCCCACTCTAATCAGCTACTGAATCCATAACACCTGCAAAGGGTTCCTGAGCCTTTCAATGGTCTCTCAGGCTGGTTCAGTAGGAATCACAAGCATGGGAAAGACTGCTGACCTGACAGTTGTGCAGAAAACCATCATTGACACCCTCCATAAGGAGGGAAAGCCCCAAAAGGTAATTGCAAAAGAAGTTGGATGTTCCCAAAGTGCTGTATCAAAGCACATCAATAGAAGGCTATGTGGAAGGGAAAAGTGTGGTAGAAAAAGGTGCACAAGCAGCAGGGATGACCAAGCCTGGAGAGGATTGTTAGGAAAAGGCCATTCAAAAGTGTTGGGGACTTTCACAAGGAGTGGACTGAGGCTGGAGTTAGTGCATCAAGAGCCACCACACACAGACGGATCCTGGACATGGGCTTCAAATGTCGTATTCCTCTTGTCGAGCCGCTCCTGAACAACAAACAATGTCAGAAGCGTCCTACCTGGGCTACAGAAGAAAAGAACTGGTCTGTTGCCCAGTGGTCCACAGTCCTCTTTTCTGATGAGAGCAACTTTTGCATCTCATTTGGGAACCAAGGACCCAGAGTCTGGAGGACGAATGGAGAGGCACACAATGCACGATGCTTGAAATCCAGTGTGAAGTTTCCACAGTCTGTGTTGATTTGGGGAGCCATGTCATCTGCTGGTGTTGGTCCACTGTGCTTCATTAAGTCCAGGGTCAACGCAGCCGTCTACCAGGAGATTTTGGAGCACTTCATGCTTCCTTCCACAGATGAGCTTTATGGGGATGCTGACTTCATTTTCCAGCAGGACTTGGCACCTGCCCACACTGCCAAAAGTACCAAAACCTGGTTCAATGACCATGGGATTACTGTGCTTGATTGGCCAGCAAATTCGCCTGACCTGAATCCCATAGAGAATCTATGGGGCATTGCCAAGAGAAAGATGAGGGACATGAGACCGAACAATGCAGCGGAGCTGAAGGCTGCTATTGAAGCATCCTGGTCTTCCATAACACCTCAGCAGTGCCACAGGCTGATAGCATCCATGCCATGCCGCATTGCAGCAGTCATTGCTGCAAAAGGGGCCCAAACCAAGTACTGAGTACATATGCATACTTATACTTTGCAGAGGTCCGATATTGTTCTATTTCCAATCCTTGTGTTATTGATGTCATGTAATATTCTAATTTTCTGAGATTGTGAATTTGGGGTTTTCATAAGCTGTACGCCATAATCATCACAATTATACCAAAGTAAGGCTTGATATAGCTCGCTTTGCATGTAATGCGTCTATCTCATATATTGGTTTCACCTTTTGAGTTGCCATACTGACATAAATGAACATTTGCACGATATTCTAATTTTTCGAGTTTCACCTGTATACTGAATGGCACAACCAAGTAGCTGGCACTGTGTGCAGGAATATCTGCACAGTGTATGGGCTAGACACCCCCAAGTCCAGATGGGAGATTCCACAGAAGATCATGGAGAATAATAGGGCTAAGATCCTGTGGGACTTCCAGATCCAGACGGACAGGCAGGTACTGGCCAATCAACCAGACATCGTAGTAGTAGACAAAGACCAGAAGACAGCGGTAGTGATAGAAGTAGCAGTGCCAAATGACAGCAACATCAGGAAGAAGGAGCATGAGAAGCTGGAGAAGTACCAGGGCCTGAAGGAGGAAATAGAGAGGATGTGGAAAGTAAAGGCCAAAGTGGTCCCAGTGGTGGTAGGAGCACTCGGGGCTGTGACTCCTAAGCTGAGAAAGTGGCTCTAACAGATCCCAGGAACATCATCAGAGCTCTCTGTCCAGAAGAGTGCAGTGCTAGGAACAGCTAAGATACTGCGGAGAACCCTCAAACTCCCAGGCCTCTGGCAGAGGACCCGAGATTGAGGAAGACACATACAACCCACAGGGGTGAGAGGGGAATGTTATATAACTTTTATATCTGCTAGAACCTTGTTTCAATAAAAAGTGGAACTTGTCTGGATGCTAACATCTGCACTAATACTTACAGACAGTGACTGAAGAATTATGAAATATCTGCCACCTGCTTATAATGCAATATATAAGAAGCAAGATGAATTATGAAGTTGAGGAGATCATTATCAATTAGGAATTGAATTTAAAATTTAACAAAGAAATTTAGTGCAAACTAGAGGATAAGAATAGGGAGCAGGTAAAATAGTAACAGAAAAAGGAAATATTGTGAGAATGCTATGACGACAAATAAATACGGTCATTTCTCACATAAATGGATACAAATGTGATTAATGTGATAAATACAGGCAGAAAGATGGGCAGTAGAAGTCTTCTAAAACAAACCAAATATTTAAGCTGAAGAAAACTGAAAACAATTACAATGTTAACAAAGGCTCTTTTGTTGTGTAATGGACACATGATCCCAGATGTAGCTTTTTTGTCACCAAAATCACAGAGACCTTGTCTATAATTTTTAAAGTGAGAATAAAATGTTTTGATATGTAGGAGTGTGATGCTCTAAGTCTAGTCATTTTATCTTATAATTATTCAGCATGCAGATGCCCTTCTACTTATTTTCCCCTTCCCCGATATTTCTCTTCATTAGACGAGAGATGAAGACATCAACAAAGCATTTCATTGGTTCATTGACAACACTGGCCATTCATAAAATTCATCAAATTTTGTCCTTAAACCACATTAGTAAAGGGGGACACATCTGTCTGGAAGGAATATCAACAGTACCTTCAAGCATGACTGTAGTTCCATTTATGTTTCTCTGTATTTGCACAGTAAATGTCAGTAAATATTTTCCTAAAACACTACATGCAACACTTGTAATACTACCTTGGCATGATGAAGTATCAAGAAAAATGTTCCAGCTTTTCTAATTATTGCAACCCTGAAGCTATCATCTTGCACACCTAATTATTCCAGAATATTGTACATAATGATGGAGTAGTATACCAGATATTCCTGTTGAGTGAATTGTGAAAGCTCAGATAGCCTTTAGCAAATCATCTGAGTACCTAATGTCCAAATAACAGAAGTTGACTTGTCATTCTGTAATGAAAGAGAGAAATTTAAAATTATGACTTGACAGTTTTGGCTAAAAGTTTTACTGTTTCCTCTGTTTGGTCATATATTAGTTTCAGGAGCTGTTTTCAGTTGGCTTAAGTAAAGAAGTAAATTATTATTCTGGTATAATAACTATTAGTTTGAGATCATATACAAAACAGAAAATAAAGTCATTATAAAGCAGTAGGTTGCAAGGTCCATTTTCAAAAAATAAAATGAATGCTATGCCCCCTTCTCTTTTATATATGCACAGAACAACTACTTTTCACAGTAACACGGTCATACATGTCTGATATGTGAATCAATATTGAAACTTCTTAGGCAACTGCACTTGTTCATCATCATCCTTCACTCCCTTAAAAATGAAGTTGCAAAGTTTCAAAACCATACTGCAATACAGACAAGAAGCTGTTTTTAAACATAGTTATTAACTTCCACATGCAAGGAGTTGGACGCATCCAATGTTTGGATCATAGCCCAGATATACTGCTCCAATTCTAGCAGCAACAGAGACAGAAGGGTCATTAGAAGTATCTTATGTCATGGACCTAGCACAGTTGCCCTGTTACAGTCACATCTTGTTGGTTTATATTAAGAATGCTGGAGTGTGGAGTAAAGGTTTTCATATTTCAAGAATGCTGGATTATTATTTTGGTCTTATTTCTTACAGTAGTTAAGTGCATCGCATAGCAGCCCTGCAACAGAATTATCCAGTGAAAAAATCTAAGTACATTGTAGAACCCATGCCTTTTAAAATCAAAAGGCACTAGTTGTCACATCAGCCATATTATAATTCTTTAAAAAAAAATTCTCTGCCCTCTGCATGAGGTTCCCACTGAGATCTGGGTGGCTCCCACCCTACTAGTATTTTACAGGGCTTTGAAGACCTACCCCATCACCCGGGCTTTTGTGGCTAGGAAGGTTAAATCCCCTTCTGAATAATGTATGTATGTTTTTGCCTGGTTTTGCCATCCTTTTGCTCCTCTGTCTTTATTGTTACATTGTGTTTTTTTCTGGGTTTTTACTACCAGAGTTCCTGGATGTATAAATTTTATTATTAATAATAACATCCATGTCTGTGATTAGACAAAAAAGTAAAAAGCCTTCTAGAATGAACAAGCTAGTTACATGCTTCAGTGATCCTTGGACATCATCTCAATAGAAAAGAATTACTCTGTAATATTTCATGTATATGAACATTATATGTACTGTTTCTTACAGCCTCCACACTGGTATAAAAATCTTGAGTTTCTCAGTGACAATATAACCCTTTTTGGAATATTTCAAATGCAAACATTGTAAAGATAAAAATCTATCATCCCATATCAACATCATGTATTTCCTTTAACAGCCTACCTAGTTACACAGTGAGTAACATCTTTTGTGGGCCCTTAAATAAATGCACATGAATTCAGTGCCAGAATAAACGTGACATCATCACATCACTTTGGGAAAAAATAAATGCTTACAGTATTCACTGAGTTTCATCTCACTGTTCACTGGGCGTTGCCCTTTCATGCCGAGAAATGCTGCCAAACTCCCTTGCAGTAAAAGCATTATCAAAAGTCAGTAGCCTCATCATGATAATCCTTCAACATTCATCATACCCTGCATTTGGGCAATCCCATAAATGTTTGTGTATGAAACCACAATGAAAATTAAATCTGTGTCTTACAGCAGGATGACCCTATTGTGGTAACAACTCCACCCCAACAACTCCTTTTAACTCAGGTTTTTAGTATTGTTTCACATGATAAAAATATAGATAGGAAAGTTGTGTAACTCAGAAAACACAAAAACTCCAAGTACTTAATGCAGCAACAGAATGAATCAGGCCAGGCAATGCTATTCAAGCATTTGGGAACAACACCGTGGCTATAAAGCTGACATGACACCACAAAGGTCTTGATAAAAATGTTTGCTGCAATGCCCTGAAAGCTTTTTGAGAAGCAAGCAATACATTTATTCTGCTCTCAGCCCATTTACTTGCCCTTCTCAACTAAGATTTTCATATATATCAATGTTTCTCAACCTTGGCAGCTTTAAGATGTGTGGACTTCAACTCCCAGAATTTGCCATCCAGCATGCTGACTGATACATAGGGTGAAACAGAAAGATATGTTTGGGCTAGCTATCTGTCTCAAATCTTGCAAATGTGAAATTAAAAATGGTGTAATACATACACCTCTCTTCAGAAACAAGCCACTCAAGGTGGATGGGTTTGACTGCCATCAAGGAAGGGAGTAAGCCTGAAGCTTTGTTGTGTCACTTCCTAACAGGTACCAGCCAAAGCACTATCCCCAGATGTAACTGAAGAATCCACACTTAAATATTCCACAGTTTTATTTGTTGAAAATCTACAATGAAATATTAGCAAGACAAAAAAAAATCCTTTTAGTTTTGGAGTGAAGGTAAGTAAGGCAGAAAATCGTTGGCATAAGCCTACTTGATGTGCAAGCTCTACTATAAATACATCATTAATTTTTAGTAAAGAAGAGTGATGTTGCAATTTTCCATCATGAATAAAAATACTCATAAGCTCCCTCCCTGGTATTTTTGCAATTTCAACTACCCAATCCAGTTAAAGCCAATTTGCTAGCACAGGCCTGTAACAACAGTAGCATCAAGAGATCTTCACGCAGTTCATGATAGAGTAACATGGAATGTAACAGTGAGTATAAAATAGGAATATACTATCCCTTTGTTTGCATTTCTACAAACAAGGCCCAACATTTAGTTCCTCCCTTTTCCCCAGTGATACAACCCTACCTGTGGAACAAACCCAAAATACCCCTCCCCAAATTTCTCAGCCACAGCAAATACACCTTCTAACGCTAAATGCACAACATATAAAGGAAACCAAATTCCTCCGTTTAATAGTAAAGCTACCAGATCTGGATTGCAAATATCTAGACAATCACTAGAAGGCAGCCAAAAACAAGAAAGAAGACTCAAATTCTCTACCGTCCTCTAAAAGCCGTCTGGATTTTTTTAAACAGCCCTGATACCATCTGCAAGTAAAGCCACAATTTGACAAACGGAGCAGCTTCAACTGATACAGAAGCCCTTCCTTGCAGCATCCCAGTTCTCAGTTTTTACGGGGGTGCGCGAAGTGGAGCTACTTCAACGTCGAGTTCGAGCGAATTTTTTTCCAATTCCCCTCCTTCGCCAAAGGGTTCTTGCAAGACGGCCTCCTCTCACACCAACCCTCCCTTGCAGGCCGTTAGGTAGCAAAGGAGCGCCGCGTCGTACACACGCTGCGCCTCACGCCACAAGAATCAGCAGCGGAAAGGTCAACCCCAGACCCGCGAGTTACTTCGCCGCCGTCCTCGCAGGCCTGCCTCAGAGGCCCCCGACCCACGACTCCCTCCTCGCCCACCCGGGCCCACGTTAGGTGTTCTGCCGCCCCCCCCGAACCCCCTTGTTTTTGCAACCTCCTGCTGCTACGACCCTGCAGGTAAGCACGGGCGCGCGCAGCGCCCTGGAGCCGAAGCCCGCGCACGCCTCACCTGACGGCGACTCGGACGGAGCTCTCGTCTTGGCCGGTCGACATGGTTCAAAGGCTGAAGCAAGCGCAAGCTCGGAGACAAGAGCAAACCATGGAGTAAGAGGCTTTGAAAAAGACCCGCAAAGCCAAACGGGGAAAGAAGAGGTGTCTCTCAGCGCCCCCAAAACACGGCCCTGCGCGCCGCGAAGGAGAAGAGGGGCGCTGCACGTTTTAAGGGGGCTGCGGCGGCTTCAGCTTCACCTCCTCCTCCACCGCCACCACCTTCGGCTCTCTCCAGCCATTTTAGGTGACTGCCTGAATGAATAGGTAGCGGCAGCCGCGGCGGCGAGCTTCCCACTCCGCCCACTCTCGCTCCCGGGCGCGCGGACTACCCGAGGGGCCGGGCGTTTGCCCCGGGATTTCTGCAAGCCACCGCTGCGCACCAGCAAGCTGCAAGCGGTCGGCGGCTCTAGCCCAGCAGCGGCTGCAGCTCCTCTCCAGCCGCAATGCGAAACCAAGCCCCTCCTCCCGCCGCTGCCTCGGTCTGCTCACTTTGCGGCGTCCCGGCGAACGCGGCCATCGCCGTCGCCGCTCCTGGCAGGGCGGAGTCATGCGCTTGCCCTTCCGCGCTGGCGCCGCAGGCAGAGACGCCGAGCTCGCAGGTTCAGTCGGAGCTGCTCCGCTTTGAGGGGCGAGCGAGGGCGCGTGGACCGCGCAGCGGCCTTCTCTTTTGAGAGAGAAAGAGGCTGCTATCGATTTTTAGCCTTTTCTGTCTCTCTCTCACACACCCCCATTGGAGATCACTACCTTATTCTCCATGGTCTACAAACTACTATACTGGTAGTTGTTGCAACAGGTGGCAGCAGCTAGCTGACCTTGGCTGATCTCGGAAAAAAACTAAGCCGGGCCAGAGCTGGCTAAGAGTAGAAGGAGAGACCACAGGAAAATCACAGGGAGTCAACAATATCATGGAAGAAAAGAACAAATGACTTCCCTAATGCTGCCAAGAAAGCTGCATGGGTGCACCATGAATAGAGTTTCCAGATGTCCAGCAAAAGGAGAACATGTCCTCTTTTTTTCTTCTCATGGCCTCTGTCTGGCAGGCATAGCTGTAAAATCAAATATTGTCTGGCTTTTTGAGTATCTTGGTTTTTTTTTAATTTTGGACTGCTTCAAGCTCTCTTATATTGTGACCTCATAAATTGTCTGCTTCTTTCTTTCCCTTGTCAACAGACTCGACGGCCTAGATTTACATTATTTAATTGATTTCCTGATTCCAGCCGTCGGCTTTAATCCAGCCCCTTCAAATCTATGATCGCTATAATTGAAGATTAATGACTTAATACATTTCTGTGGAGAAATTTGAAAAGTGCATCCTCAATTCTATATTATCACTAGCATATGTTCTTGTAAATAAAGATTTGTTGAAAAATATTGAGACTGAAAAACCAGTTTTTCTGTTACTGGAAAAGGTAATTTCATATACGTTTAGGCCGAAGTACATTTTTTTGCAGTTTGTCACTGTAATTTTTGTCCCAGATGCCAATAAACAGTATGTTCTCCTTTTCCTCCATTTATCCTCCTTTCTACTTGACCACGTCCTCCTTTACTTGTTCAGGTATCTGGTAACCCTAACCATGAAGTTGAAGGGCATTATTTTAATACACAATTTTATACTCTATATATATTTCACATAATGTATAACATACATTTAATAATGCACTCTATCTCACATTATGTTTAAAACTTTAACCTGTAACTTGCTTTTTGCCTTTTAAAAAGCATGGTATTCTCCCCCCCTCCCCCCATTTCCTTTAGAAACAATTAGCTGTTAGATGCCTGACTGTCTTTGAATAAACAAGCTGTAAATTAGCTTGGTACCAGGCAAAGAAAGTTGCCAAGAAAGAGAGACCCTGAAGTTCAAAGAGGAATGAAGAGATAAGAAAGACAGCTAAGAACAGCAGTATATCAGAACTGTTTAGCCTTAGATTATATTTTAGCTAAGGAGGGAGGTGTATGTGGTAAATTTAATCTTAGTAACCGCTTTCTCCAAATAGATGATACTGGAAAGGTCATTGAGGAAATTACAGACCGGATGTGTAAAATTGCCCATGTTCCAGTTCAGACCTGGACAGGAAGGCTAAATCTTGAATGGTTTGGTGATCTCTTTTCTGACTGGAAACGCATAGGGTTAATGATTTTATTGGCTTTTGCTGGACTCCTGTTTTTGCCTTGCTTAATTCCCCTTATACGAAATGTTGTCGTTTCCACAATTGATGGTTTAACTGTAATTGCAGCCCCCAGAAATCAAGCACAAGCACCTCCTGCTAAAATTATGGTCCTACGCTTTCTTCCGAAAACATATAGACTGTTAGTGGGAATGATATCACATACATAAGAAGCATCTTATGTGCCAGACAAAGGGAGGAAATGAAGGGCATTATTTTAATACACAATTTTATATTTTTATACTATACTAATACACAATTTTGCCTTTTAAAGAGCACAGCATTCCCCCACCCCATTTCCTTTAGAAACAATTAGCCGTTAGATGCCTGACTGTCTTTGAATAAACAAGCTGTAAATTAGCTTGGTACCAGGCAAAGAAAGTTGCCAAGAAAGAGAGACCCTGAAGTTCAAAGAGGAATGAAGAGATAAGAAAGACTGACCGGATGTTTCCTTGGTAACAAGAAAAGAAAGTTAAACTTAGATTCACCTTGTTAGGACCCACCTTTACCCCTCCCCTAGACCATCCCAAAAATCCTTTGTATGGGCATGAGAGGATGCACTATCTGATTTTAATTTTTTTATACCTGTATCTTTCTATAAAGCCTCTGATGTTTGTTTTGCAAGGTGTGGTTTCAATCAGCATCCATTGCCACGGTGTTGATTGGGCTCACCCAGTTGTGTCTTGATCAAGATACATCTGTTAACTTTTAAAGAAGTCTCATCTCAAGTTTTGTCTGGCTCTTTGAAACTTGGGTAGCAAAGAGTGCCTTACAAAGTCATCAAAAACTTTCCAGTAATCTCTTTCATCACATGGATTTGTCTTCTGCTTGTATTTCCCTCTACCGTGTAAGCATAGTCATTTTTTTCTGGTCTCATCTGCTCAAAAAATCAATAGGGAATTCAGAGAATGCTCAGTATATGTTCTAATTCCAGATGTGTCCAGTGGCTTAAGCTTTCTGTACTTCAACCAAAAGGTTCACACATGCACACACACAAACACTGAATTTTTCTATAAATATTTGAGCAAGAGAGATGAGTTCCCAATATTAGATATATTAGACCTGTGCTTAGAGATATATCTGTGATTAGATATAATTAGACCTGTGCTTGTGAGAGTCAGGACCGGGGGGGTTAAGAATTTACTCTCGTCGCCAGAGCAATGAGGAACTGATAAGAGGATGAGACTGAACCCTCCCTAAAGAATGCAAGGGAGGTTGGGAGGGTGCCCCTGGAATTTGCTCTCACTCTGAGAAGATTTCTGTAATGGGAGAAAGGCCATTAAACCTTGCTGGATTAAATCTGTACTGTCTCCTGGAGTTTCCTGGGCTAATCCTGACAGTGCTTAGTATATAGTAATTCTGAGCAATTTCTTTTTATCTACTTTCTAAGCAAAACCCTAGGAAGTCTGGAGAATCTTAATGTTTAACAAATACGTTCTGACATAATGTGCAAGGTTTATGAGATTCAACTCTTTAGATAGCAGTAGTACTAGTATATTCAAAAGCAATTCCTGTTAGGTTCAATGTATGTCCCCCAATAAGCATTCAAAGATGTTTCCCCCAAAAGATTAAGGACCTCCCATAACTTAATGTACCAGAGGATCTGTAGCTTTTATATTTTTCTATTTGGTCAATTCTATTTCTTTTCAGATTCTCACCTGTTATTCAGGTTAGCATCTTCAATTTCAGAGGGTGCAGGAAGATTTTCCTCATCAGGTTTTACAGGTCTACGATAATGAATTTTATTTATGTATTTATTTATTTGATTTCTAAGGCAACCCACTCACCAAGCTTAAAAACATCAATATTAGAGCAAACTACCAAAAAATTAACATTAAAACCGTAGGCCAGCTGGATCTTGGGGGAAGAATGCAGTTTCTAAGGGCAGGCACTGTAAATAAGAATAAGATAAAGAAGGAAGAGGGAGGGAAGGAAGGAGGGAGGGAGGGAAGGAGAAGGAAAGGAGGAGGACAGAGGGAGGGAGGGAGATTTCTGATGCTCCCTGCCAGCTTCCCACAAGCAAAGTCAGTGGGGAAGCCGGCACCAAGTCACTCATACTCCCACCGCCTTTTTGCCCTTGGTCATTCGGTTTCTCTCTTTAGGTAAGGAAATGTCTCTGAAACGATGACCCAATGGCTCCCGGGTTGTCTAGTAATCCTTAGACTCCCTACATTCTAATATACACTAATAACTTTGCATGAAGAAGCCAAGGGACTCGATACAACGTAATGTGGCAAATTAATTATTGGAAGTCCCTGTGGTTTTAAAAGAAAATTAATCATTTTCATAAGAAGATCTAAATCTGAGTATTTGATTTTCAGAAGCTTTCCCCATGCCATTTTTAGAATTAAAATCTTCCTAAAATTTGTCTTTAGGAAGAGCCACATGAAAACTTACATTTGCCTTGTTTTGTAGTTCTTTTGCCAGATAGGGTAAATGACCTTTCAGGGTTGTTCCTTCCTTTAAAATGCTGGTCCCAGTTTCATTCAGATATAGATGCCGCATCATAATAGGTAGTTAAGGAATGCCGCTCTTAAAAACATATTTTAGAGGGGTAGTTATGTCAGTCTGTTGCTGCAGAAATAAGGTTTTTTTCAATACCTTAACTCATTTATATTTGGATTTTTGGATGGTGGTTCAGAAATAGAAGCCAATGGTTTGAGATTTTTATTAAGCATATTTGGTAGTGCAATTATTACATTTTCATACTGATAAATACATCCAGGCCCTGCATTTGTTCCATATTTTTTCACAGTGTGAAGAATGTGAGAGAGAGCATGTATTACTAATATGTACATCCTATTAATTTGGGAGATGTTGTACAGCTATTGCGCAACAAATGCTCATCAATCAGCATATGTGTTTTAACAAGTTACTCGAAATTTGTTCTTGGACTGTGTTTTAATAATTTCTCCTTTGTTTACCAGCTGTTAATTCACAAAGTCTGTTATGCAATGTATTATTTCAAAATACATTATAGTTTTCTTAAGGAAACTTTTAAGTTTCGACATGTATTAAGTCAGTTTGGTTTTGCTGAATCAAGTACATTAGGACTATAGCCAAGCTACTTACTGAATGTCCTCAGCTTCATAGGACTTATGTAACATTGTTTAAATATCTCAAGGAGCTTTACAAATACTTAGGCCTGCACTTTTTTGCACACTTTATAAAAGTGCTTAGATTTATGTGTTACAGCTCCATTTTTTTTAATCTATGGATTTCATTAACTGAAGAGAATCAGATATGGTTCCTTCTGTGTTTTTAATCACTGTGTATCCCTTTATCAAATAAAGCTATTGCAGTCACTTTCTTTAAATGTCAAGAAAAACCTCTGACCTTGAGACTTGGTAACCTGAATATTAATGATGCAGATTAGCTTTTTAGATATCATACATCAAGTCCTGAGGTGGTTTAAATAGAAGGCTACAAAATGCAAATAAAGCATAGCAATAATACAAATACAGTTCTGAATTCATAACCAATATGAAATTTTTGGTATCCACTATGATTTCCAAATAAGTAAATTTGAGGAATATAGCCAAAAAAAATTACCTTCAAACCTCTTAACATTTATATCAGTATTTAATAATAAAAGTTTTAATTTGAAGTGTTCTACCAATCAACTTCATTAACTGTCTCTTTTTAAATACAAATAATTAATAATATCTTTGTTTCTGAGCAGTTCCAGTTATCAACTGTTCATTAAATGCTTGGATCTGCAAAGATAGGAAAGTACAATGCAAGAAAAGATAATTGGGACCAAATGCTGTTGAAATGGGGAGACTTGATTAAATCTATAACCTTACTTTAAGACTGTGCACATTTATTTGGAAGTCTGTTTAATTCATGAGACCTAATGGTCCTTTGTTAGATCATTCCTACAAGTAAGAGTAGAACCACTATAAGAGAGTGCTTTCAATTCAGGGAAGTGGTCCAGGAGAATATGATGGCTGATGGTATCAAAAGCCATTGAAATGTCAAGCAGAATCAATAGTGTCACACTAATTCTGCCTCTCTATATTGATGTTACATATAAGTGTGACTGTCATTTTGTCTCCAAACCAGGCCAGAACACAGATTAATAAGGGTTAAGTTAATTCATATCCTCCCAGAACATCTATAGTTGCACAAATACCACTATTTCAAGTACATTGCCCAAATATATATTTATGACAGTATGGTGGTTGGTAGAAACCTCTGAGTCCAAGGATGCCTTCTTCAAAAGTGGGAAGATCAGTGACTTTTTTAAGATGGATGACAATGCTCCATCATGCAAAGATACATTCATCATTCTGTAGATCCACTCAGACAACTCTCTTCGACTAACTCAAATAACTCAGCATGGACAAGGATCAAAAGAGCATGCAGCAGGCTGAATAGCTACAAGCATTATGCCCAGCTTCACAGGTCTCAAAAATAGAAAACGATCCCATACAATTTGACTAGATAGTGCAATGGATAAGAATAAAAAGAAAGGCTGTCATAAAGATAAGTAATTTCATCCTCAGTGTTTCTCACAAGTGAGTCAAAGCAGACCTTTTATGGGGTTAATAATGGGTTTTCTGAGGAAGATAGCAAGAAGTTGTTGACTATTCTAAATATAGTAGCTCTCCTAGACAGCTACTTGAGGATGCAAGCAACTCACCAGCGGAGCCATTTCAAATGATAGCCATTGCATCTTTCTTGGTGGTCTTCCTTGCCATGCATTGTCCAATCAGCTTCATAATGAGTCTTACATCACGTGTGCTCTTGCTTATTTCTTTGCCTGGAGTTCCACAGAAAGCCCAGGCTCCACCATACTAGATAAGGTGCTTAGGGACCATTGTGCCAATAGGACAATTAATGTATATATGTAAACCAAATTATACTGTGTATGATGTAATTAAATTAAACCAATTTAAAAATATGTAAACTGCATGGAAATATGTGTGAAAAAGATGATATTTTATCCAACACTATGTAAGTAATTGCATGAAAGATATTTCAGATAAACTCATTAGTGATGCACTTAGCTACAAATGCATACAACTTTTCCAGTTTCACCATTCTGCCTTTGCTAATTTGCTACAGACTTTAAATATTGTAACCTCTTAGAGCCAATAATGGTTTTGTGGTATTCAGGTCTAAAAGGATTACACTGAGTCACTGAATGATGGTTAGTATGACTAATTTATATGGTATAAATAACGCTGTTTGGTAGCTAATAAACAGCAAGGATATGCTTCTTTGGTTTCTTTGTTATTTTAATTCTCTTCTGTTCTTTCCACTGTGATAGTTCCACATCAATTCCCAAAGATTCCCTCAAATTGAATGTATTCCAGAGGATCCTCCTGACAAAGTGATTTTAAATCTTCTTGCAGTTTGAACTGGAGAGTCCATCTACCACAGCCTCATTGTAACCTGTATAAACAGATGTTCACAAGTAGCATTCATGAGAATGCACTATGGAATAGCTTACACCAATGTTCCTGAATTTGGTTCCCTCCAGATGTTTTGGAATTACAACTCCCAAGTTTATGATTGTAGTTCTATGTTGCTGCTTAAACAAAATGCAAACAAATCCAGTTGTGGATCTTCTGCAGCTATATTTAGTTGGTTCTGTGAAAAAGCAAAAAGCCCCTTCCCCTTTGCAAGTAAAGCACTAATGCACCTACATCAGCAATATTCTACAAATAGAAATTAAAAGCTTTGGGAGCACCCATGAAATGCTTTGCACAATCTCTGCCATATGAAAAAGGAAGCATAAATTCAATTGCATCTGGAAAGGTAGTACTTGCTTCAATTTACAAACTGGTTTGAAGTCAAATTTTCCTCTTTTTAAAAATGAGGCATTGTAACAAAATGCCAGTGCCTCAATCCTTCTTGCTGAAGTGTCAGAAACCATTAAGATAACTTTAAAGGTGCTCAAGAAAAGTAGTGTATGTTTCAAAGAGCTCTTTCCTTAATTGTGAGAGAATGAGAGAGTGAGTGCAGTGGTATGAATCCATGACCTCATTAAGAATTGCACTTTAAGGTCCTGAAATCCTGTTTAACAGTGAACAAAGAAGAACTAAGTAAAACTGAAATACTAGTGTGATGCACCAAATCAACGCAGTGTGCATTTTTTGATGAACCACATCAAATTTGTCCTTTGTAGTTTTAGAAAACAAAGCAGGTGGCTACCAGAAGGTTTGGAGGCAGTGCCTTTCAGTGGAAAGCCCTCCCCAAAGATGTCTATCTGGTGCCTACATTATAGTATTTTTTATATCAAATCAACAGTTTATTTTCCCAGGCATATTAAGAGCCATTTTGTTTTAGAAAGTTACTTTTTTGTTGTGCGTCAGTGTGATTTCATGCTTTATTTATTACCATATTATTGCTGGTTCTGATTGTTATCTTACGTATTCGGTTACTCCTTATGTTTCTTTTCATGTTTTTTATGTTATTTTATGTTATTTTCTTTATGATCATATATTTTGACAGACTGAATACCACCCCACAAAAACTTCTAGTTTCTAGCTGGATAAAAGTAACATAAATATCAGCAGATAAAAACCTGCATGGTAAAGTGAGCTGTCTTGAAAATTCTTGGGCATTTTGTAGAAGCTGCATAGCCAGTAAAAAATGGAATGCTGGCTGGGGAATTCTGGGAGTTGAAGTCCATACATCTTCAAACTGCCAAGGCTGAGAAACACTGCCTTAAACAAGCACCCTTTCCCCCACTAGACTCCCTTAAATGGGAAACTTCACACAGCCTCAACACATCACAGTAGTTTGGGAAGCTACTAAGGCACAGATGATTGAAGTGAGGCTATTTCTATCCAAACAAGGTTATAGCATTAAACTACGTTGGTAGAAAGTAATTAATGAGACAAAAAACTTGCACCTCTAATGGTGGAGATGGATATAGAAATACTGCCAAACTATATTTTCATCCTTCACGGTACACTCCCATTCATAACAGGACAGGTAAAAAAAATCCTTTTCATAGCCTGTCTCCTTGTTTCTCTGTGTGTTTTTTATGATTTATTCTTTTTGTTATTTATTATTATTGTTTTATTATTATTTATTATTATGCGATTTATATGCTGCCCTGTTGGTCCTCACCAGTCTATTACTGGATCTCTTGAAAAGGAGAGATAGGCATAATTCAAGGAATGAATTGGGGTTGTATTTCCTTATCTTAAAGCACACACCTGCAAATGAAAGATGTAACATCTGTCTGAAATGGAGAAGGAAGAAGAACCAGTAGCTATCCCCAACTTCCTATTCACAAACATATTTGTATCACATATCTCTAAAGCAAGGACAACCTTCTGATATTCCTGCATAGGCTTAAAGCAGCTGCCTGGGAAATCTGGAAGTTATATCCCCAACATATAAGGAGGACAAGGAAGACTATTATCGGGTAGAAGGAAGGAAACCCATTATATTATATTATATTATATTATATTATATTATATTATATTATATTATATTGTATTGTATTGTATTGTATTGTATTGTATTGTATTGTATTGTATTGTATTGTATTACATTACATTACATTACATTAGACTATACTATACTATACTATACTATACTATACTATACTACACTACACTACACTACACTACACTACACTATACACTATATTATATTCTATTACATATAATAGAGAGAGAGAGCTAATGGTCATCCAGATTGTGGCAGCCTAGACCTGCTGGGCCTAGGTTGAGTACTTAAAGTCTTCATTGGAAGCCCTTTGCTTTCCTTTGTATCTCTTGAGCTATTTAACTCCCTGATTCATTCTGCTTATTCAGAGGCAATTAGCTAACCAAAACTGCAGTTTGTCTGCAATGTGTGTAGTAGGTGTAGGTGGCCATGTGAAAGGAGCCAGTTAGAAGCTTCTCACTTTGAGAGAAAAAGCCCTGCTTGTGAGGGGATTACTCCATCTTTGGGGTACCTCAGTTGCCCCCATCAATGAATTCTTCAGGATTTTCATGCCACCTTTAATGGCTTTGAAAGATACATTTGATCCCTTTGCAACCTCACAACACGCGTGGTGTCCTCTGAGCTCCTCGGAGGGGGCAGAGCCAAAACGTTCAGTCCAGTTTTTCTCATGCGTGTGTGTGTGTGTCTATGCACACACACGTGTGCCTGCAAGCACATATAGGGTGGTTGTTAAGGGATGGAATGCCTTAAGGCAGCGTTTCTCAACCTTAGCAACTGTAAGATGCATGGACTTCAACTCCCAGAATTCCCCAGCCAGCATGTTCAACTTCTGGGAGTTGAAGTCCATGCATCTTAAAGTCACTGAGGTTGAGAAACGCTGCCTTAAGCAGGCGCCCTTTCCCCCATTAGACTCCATTAAATGGGAAACTTAACCTTCAACCCCTCTGCAGATCTCAGGAAATGCCCCAAAGCTGTCAGCACTTATTCTACTAAAGTGTTGGGGAAACGGTCGTGTCACATTTATAACTGAGGCTATATAACCTAATACATGGCTGTTAAGATGGTTGAACGTATACTTTGGAGTCACACTTTCTCTTAATTTAGAGAAGGTAGAATTTCTATTGGATACATAGTGTAACTGATTGAACTGCTTGTGGGGGTGGGGGGAGAGGAATCCATTAAACTGAAATCTATCTATATATTACTGCTGCACCGCCTTGGAAAGCCCAGGTCACATGATCGCCATGGGAATATCCCTGACCTCTTTCCCGGCTCCCTCTGCCCCCTGTGTCCAATCGGCTGGTGGCAATGGCCGACGGGCAAGCAGCAATTGGCTACTTTGGAAACAAGGCAGAAATTTGAAATCTCTTCATGGCAGTGGGCATTGAGGGAAGGATGAGGGAGCTACTTGGATGCCCGCTGACGAGATAGACACACACACACACGCATGAGAAAAACTGAACATTTTGACTGGTGGTTGGTGGATGACCCTCTTCCTCCCTCGAGGGAGGGAGGGAGGGAGGGAGGGAGGGAAGGGGGAGGGAGGGAGATTTCTGATGCTCCCTATCAGCTTCCCACAAGCAAAGTCAATGGGGAAGCCGGCAGCAAGTCGCAAGTTGCTCACACTCCCACTGCTTTTTTGCCCTTGGTCATTTGGTTTCTCTGTTTAGGTAAGGAAATGTCTTTGAAACGATGACCCAATGGCTCCCGGGTTGTCTAGTGTCCGTTAAATCTGAAGGCCCCCTTCTCCCCACTTTCTTTCCATCCTCAGAAGCCAGTTACAGAGAAAAAGTCTTTTTAGAAAAACGGGGGCGGGGGAAGCACTTACAAAGTCTATGTATCACCATTCCAAGTGACATCTTTAGGCTGAAAAACCCCTCTTCTCCTTAACTTAACGAGCAGAGTGGGGCAAAGGCATCTCCTCTCCTGTCACTGCCCCAGTGTATTTCTGCTGGCCCACCCACCTACAAGATCAATCTTTTCCGCCACCTTTTCTGCTTCTATCGTACCTTCTGCTGCTCAACCAATCTTTCCAGCACATTCCCAGCCTCCCTTAGCTAATCTGCCACTTCCACCCTGGTGTACCTTCCACCTGCCTGCTTGATCTTCTCAGCACTTTCCCTCCTTCTCCCTGTACCTCCCATCACCCAACAACATTTTCTCGGGATAGCTTACAACATTTGAAAATTATATATGGAAATGAATAATGTACCTACAACAAAAGCATAGACAGACAATTTAAAAAGCTCAACTGAAACATAAGCATTAAAACATTAAACACATTCATATATTTAGAGGCTGGAAAATTTTAAAAAATGTCTTTGCTAAGTATTACAAAAAAGGGAGATACTAGCTGTGTCTTGTGGGGGATGACTTTCCTAACCCAAGGCTACCAGATAAGGCTACTGCTACTGTGGAAAAGAACTCTCCCCAGCAGGCCCTGCATCTCAACATAGGAAAGCACCTGGAACAAAATCTCCAGCAATGCTCTTGAGGATATGAATAAGAATATACAAGAAGAGATATTCCTTCATATATAGTGATCAAAAACAGTGAAGGCTTAAACAGGACTTTGAGCTGAGACTAGAAATGAGCTAGGAGACAACAAAGATCATGTAGAAACACTGCAGTGTGTTACTAATGCCCAGTTCCAATCAGCTTTTCCTGCAATATTTTCTTAGGAAACTCTTCAGATTGTGTTCCAGGGTAGCCTCAACACATCACAGTCGTTCGGGAAGCTACTAAGGCACGGATGATTGCAGGGAGGCTATTTCTATCCAAACAAGGTTGTAGCATTAAGCTAAGTTGGCAGAAAGTAATTAATGCCGCAAGAACACTTGCACCTCTAATGGTGGAGATGGATGTAGAAATAGTCCCAAACTACATTTTCATCCTTCTGGGTACACTCTCATTCATAACAGAACAGGTAAAAAATCCCTCTTACAGCCCGTCTGCCTGTTTCTGTGTATGTGTGCGTTTATGAGATTTATAAGCTGCCCTGTTGGTCCTCATCCAGTGTATTACTGGATCTTTTGAAAAGGAGAGATAGGCATAATTCAAGGAATGAATTGGGGTTGTATTTCCTTATCTTAAAACACACACCTGCAAATGAAAGATGTAACATCTGTCTGAAATGGAGAAGGAAGAAGAACCAGTAGCTATCCCCAACTTCCTATTCACAAACATATTTGTATCACATATCTCTAAAGCAAGGACAACCTTCTGATATTCCTGCATAGGCTTAAAGCAGCTGCCTGGAAAATCTGGAAGTTATATCCCCAACATTTAAGGAGGACAAGAAAGACTGTTATGGGGTAGAGGGAAGGAAACCTATTATATTATATTATATTATATTATATTATATTATATTATATTATATTATATTATATTATATTATACTATACTATACTATACTATACTATACTATACTATACTATACTATACTATACTATACTATACTATACACTATATTATATTGTATTATATATAATAGAGAGAAGGAGATCCAAACTGTATTGTGGTTATAAGACTACAATGCATAATTAAAGAATTATGAAGGCTTTCTTCCACTTTGCCTGACAACTGTTAGCACCAAAGAATCTTCTGACTTTAGGGTCTGCAGTATGTGGTAGAGATAAGAAAACCTTCCTTGCTGATGTCTAACCGTTGTCCAGATTTTTGCACCCCAGATATGATGGACCTTGTATATAGGCAGAGTACTTCACGTTTTATTACAAGCCCTTTGCATTCCTTTGTATTGGTTGATCAATTAAACTCCCTTGATTCATTCTGCTTAGCTAACCTTAACTGTAATATAGTTTTTCTGTGATGTCTGGTTGGTTTAGTGTGATGTGTCAAGCCAGCCATTGCAGTGTGTGAATCATGAGTTATGTCTTTTCTGTAAAATTTGCCAGCAAGTAAGTTGCTCTTGGTTTGTTTCCTTTCTGTTAAAGCAAGCAGAACAAGTACTGTATGTCTCATAACGTAGTGTGTTGTACAAACCCATCCTGTCTCATTTATGTCATATGAACACAGAAAATTAGGACAGTTGGGGACAACATGTTTGATGACTCTAGAAAGTGTGTTGTGTGTACCTCTAAGTACCTTTTAATGATGATGATGATGATGATGATAACTGAAGTGTATGGAGTTTACCTAATATTGCTGTCCACTTTTTTATCTTTCTTTTTCCAGTTTGCTAACCTGTCACATTTGTTTTTATACTCTTGGAACAGGAATTACTCCTGTGGCCTCCATTGGCCTATTGCTCCAAGCCCTTGAACTGAACATTCAGTATTACAAAAATGAAATTATCTTTTGAAAAGGTACTATACTGTTTGCAAGTAAATACATGCACTACAACATGTATTCAGTTGTGATATGGAAATCAGACCCATATCATATCAAACAGTGCTCACTATTTTTAAATGTGGAATGAAGCTATTCCCAAGGAAAGCGCAAAAGCACGTGTATTTCCAGGCCGTGAAATTCTTAATGACATCTCACCCTTAAACGCATGATCAGTTTTGTTTCTATCAACCCCTGACTTGTAGCAAGTCCTGCCTGTAGGATTAAAAGAACAAAGGGCAGAAGGCCAGGAGAGAATCAGCTCAGATCTGTTCTTATTAAATGATGTTTTTAATGATAGGCTGGGATATGAAAAACCCACATTAGTAAATGCACACGCTATTAAAGTGGGTGGAGTTGCTGTCATTACTACAAAATAAAAGGGAAACTGAAAAAGTAGAGAATTTGTACTTTATAAAAACATTGAGAAATAATATAAACAGAGTCAGAGGAATGCTGTTGTCCATTGTGATGAGCAAAATGGGGAAGCTCTAAACGGAAGTGTGTTCCTTCTCTTTCTTGTGAGTATTCATTTCAATAGCTTTTTAGTCAGCCCTGTTCAAAAGTAGCCAGACCACCTTCCATCCCATTGTTCTTGCACTGCTTCCAGCTAGACTGCCTAGGAGAAGATTCTGCATCAAGAATCAGACTACTAAGTTTTGTTGCTGGAAGGAACGGAAAGTGAACCATAACAGCTCATGATTTTTCTGTAAGCATGACTATGGGAAAAATCATTGCAGAGATGCTGAGAATCTGATGGTCCCCACAAGTTTCCATCACCTATAAAGGAATCTGAAATCTCACATGATCTGTAAATCTCTTTAGAGGTCTTCTGAGATCTCCTGCAGAAGTGTTAAAATCTGATAAGATATTGCCCAAAATTTTAATGTTGCCATATAAGATCAAGTTGATCACTGAAATCTGTCCACCCCTGATTATTCACCTATTAAAAAAAAAACCATGTAAAATGTTCTGGAAAGTTTTTGGAGACAGGAGATACCCTGGATCCAATGTAGAATTTTCTATAAAATAAAAGGAGTATATTGTAATGTTATTTATGATTGGAGACCATATAACCAAACAAATATAGATTTCAAAAATTAAGGCAATATAGAAAAGCAGCACAGGGTCTTTAGGAAAACAAGTGAAGGAAGAGAATCCAAAATCGAAGTTCAGCATGCTCCTGGGTAATTAGAGTGTCACTGGGTGGATGAAGGGTGTGATTCATTGTCATTATTTTTCTGGTCTTCCTATCCAGGGCTTTTAGTTCACCTTGAGTCCAGTCCACAGTTCCAGTTGTATACAGGTAGTCCTTGGTTAACGACAATTTGTTTAACAGCGGTTTGAAATTATGATAGCCTTCATCAAATCCTTCAGCAGACAGCTCTTTCACTCCGTTGGCTTAATGACCCGGGAGACCGCTTAATGACCGCAACCGGGAGTGCCTGGATTGCAGTCGTTGAGGAAAGCAGTAACGTAGGCTTAATGACCGCTTTCCTCCACGACCAAGATTCCAGTCCCAATTGTGGTCGTTATGCAAGACTACCTGAATCTAATGACTGGAATTGCCCAGATGTTAATCGCCTTGATGGTGTTTCCGCCACTGACTTTGGACTTCAAGATCTTCTTCACTCTTCTGATCTATTCACTACTAACCTTCTTCTTGACTGCAGTGTGTTTGATGTTTTCAGTTTGAAGGATGCCCAGGTATTTGTAGTGATCTTCATCCAGACTCTTGATGTTATTTCCATAGGACATCTTAAAAACAGTTTTCACTATTTTTCCCCTGTTGATGGTAACGGTGGCACATTTGTCCAGTCCAAACTCCACTGCAGTTAGGAGCTGATCTTTGGGTGGTTTCCTTTCTGCTCAGATGGAAAGAGCTTGTTTTCAACTTGATGCTGTTGGATGGCATAAGCTACCACCCCAGTTAATAATTTCAAAGTTGTTGGCAAGCAGGTAATTGGCCGGTAGTTGCCTGGTGCTACCCCTTTTGCAGGATCTTTCATTATCAAGGAGGTTTTGCGAGCTGTTAACCAATCTTCAGTTTCACCTCCTTGTAGTATGTTGTTAAACTACTTGGCAATGAGTGGGTGCAGACCAATCAGATGTTTCAATCAAAAACCAGGCAGTTCATCTTCACCTGGTGCTGACCAATTCAAGTGCTTCAACATCTGATAGAAAAGTATTCCAGCAACAAGATTACATCATTGTATGCTGCCTTTATAGACCTCAAGGCAGCCTTCGACTCTGTCTCCAGGACCAAGCTTTGGGAGAAGCCGGAAGCTGCATCAATAGATAGCAGGCTTCTCTATTTAATTCGGGCGCTACATACTAACACCACCCTTAAGGTTAAATGTAATAGGCAAGGGTCTCTCTCAAAACCCATTAAAGTGCAAAAGGGGGTGAAACAGGGATGTATCTTGGCTCCTTTACTCTTCAATTTTTACATCAATGACATGGTGAGATACCTAAACCACCCGGACTTTCACCCGTCTAAATTAGGGGTCCGTAGCATCGCCCTGCTGCTGTATGCAGGTGACGCAGTTGTCCTTTCTAGGACACCGATTGGTCTAAGAAGAGCCCTGAGAACTCTGGTCCAATACTGTGCAAACAACCTTCTAGATATAAACTATCAGAAAACAAAGATTATGGCCTTTTCCAAAAGACCAAAACAACACGTCTGGACTATCAACGGTCATAGAATAGAACAAGTGAATAGTTTCAAATATTTAGGCATAATCATGCATGCCACCGGATCAAGGAAAGCTCATTGTGAATATGCAGCTGATTTAGGTCTTCGTTCCACCATTGCCATTTTAAAATTCTTTCGAAGTAAAGGGGGGTATTTTGTCCCAGCAGCTCTCAAACTTTTCCAGGCAAAGGCGCTAGCCCAACTTCTCTATGGGTCTGCTGTCGGCTCTCCAGCTTCAGGTGTGATATGCTTGGAAAGAGTCCAAGCTAAATTGATCAGGGCGGTCTTGCAAATGCCCAGATGTGTCTCCAACGCACAACTACGCTTGGAAACAGGCATGATAAAGGTCGAGTCGAAAGTGCGCCTAGCTTCGCTGAATTTTTGGCTAAAAATAAAGCACTACCCGCAGGGCCTAGCTCCACTTATCCTTCAAGACAAATTCCAATCCTTGTGGAAAAAGGATATCGAGCTCAACCTCTCTAAGTTAGGCTATTCTTCGGCTGGGATTCTAGCGATGGATTATGAGCAGGCAAGAATGGCCATTAAGCAAAGGACAGAGGATATTGAACGTCAAGCAGATCTAGGGAGGGTTCCATCCTTTTTGTCCCCGCCGTGTAGCAAGTATACTGTCACTGCCGCCAGATATCTAGCGCAGCTTGAGCTCCCCAGTCAGCGGAAAGCATTCTCTTTAGCTCGTTGCCATGCTCTTCCTTCAGCAGTGCTCGATGGCAAATACAAAAAAATTCCATTAGCTGCAAGACTTTGCCCTTGTGATGCCAAGGAAGTAGAAGACACGGGCCATGTTCTCCTCCACTGTATCTTTTACCAAGTCCCACGGAGTAAGCTGCTCGCACCCTTGATCAGTAAGCAGCCTGGCTGTCAAGAATCAGATTATCTTCAAATACTTCTCATGGATGACCGACCTTACGTTACAGTGCAGGTAGCCAGGTTTTGCGCGGCGGCAATAAAGATCCGTCAACATCGGACAGGAAGCTGCTGAAAGGTTTTGCAGTAATGGACTATAGCCAACTAGTATTTTAGTTTGTATTAACAGTGCCCAAACAGACCTGAAAATGGGGGTGGGGGAAGGTCACAGCTCCTCTACTGCTAGGTCATCTGCATGGAAAAGAACAGATGAGAAAAAGATAAACAAGGAGGGAAGATGGCAAATGGTAGGGAATCCTACATCTCTCAACAAAGTGGGAGCAATTGAATGACACAGAGATGTTGAAGTTGAATCTGAAGGCTACATAGCTGGAAAACACATACCCCATTCGCGATACAAAGCGTCGCTTTTGCCTTTCTTCTTTTCATGTTCCAGTACCCTCACCCCCACCCCTTAACGTTCTAAATGAAATTACCTTCATTAATGAAACCGTAATGTTTTCCAGCATGCCACGCTTCCGCAGGAACTTGTGGAAATGCCTGCTGGACTTTTGTCAGCTGGAAGAGACAGAAAGAAGTGCATCGCACTGTTCCCGAGGATGTTTTGGAGAGTCGTTCCCCTTCTCCCCTTGGCCCATCGACACAAGCAAGACATCCATTCCAGGAATTCCCTCGTCCACCATCAAGTGGAATGAAAGGAAAAAGAAACTCTCCCTGCCCTTTTGTCCCAAGGGAGAGGTTAAATGGATGGGTTCCCATGAGCAGCGGTGGACCCAAAGCCTACGGTCCATTTGCTACGTATCTAGGCTTACTACGTACATTGATCCTAGGATGATGGTTCCCACAGTAGAGAAGCTGGTTCAAGATGGAGGAGAAACATCTCCAGCCATGGGGCTGAAAGTGCTGTGGAATGGACAAAGAGAGGACACCTTTGCTCATTTCCTAGAACCAAGAATCTCATTGCCAAAGCACGCCCGTGCAGTTTATGGTACATTCTTCTCTAGGCCTCTGGAGCCATCCTCTCCCTCTAACATTGCTCCAACCTTTCTAAATCCCAGTCTCCTTGGAAGGAAGAAGCTTTGGGATGGCATCTCCCAGCAAAGAACTCAAGATCACTATGAACACTTTTTTCCTCATCTGCAATTCTGGCCTTGGGACATTACAGTTGAAGATGCCTGTTCATAAAGGGATCCCTGTGTGAACTAAAACAGCTCTTGTGAGAAGCCCATGTTCTTGTGGCACTTGATGCTTGTCCTTAAAAACAATCAGTCCCTCAGCTATTCTTCACAATGGGACATTTAACAGGAGTTTTCACACGTAATTCTCTCAATGTTTGCATTGACCAAGTCTTCCTTCAAGCTCCTACTGGCACTTCTATGTCCTTACCTTCAAAATAAAAATGAAGTGCTCTGAGGTTGGAGCCTGCCGAAGAAGACCTCTGAGCGTGATGCCCAGGGCCTCCTCCAGCAACTTCTTCTCTTCCTGAAAGGAAACACAGAGATGGTGATGAGCATTTTTCCAGAATGTCTTCCCAGTCATGCCAACACTGGAAAGCAACCCCAGAAATGTTGGCGAAGGTGCTACCTCAGGAACATCCTCATCTTTTCTCTCCATGGAGCCCATCCAGAGGAAGACAAAGATCTTGAGCAGCATGGATTCCACTGGTGGGTCCATGGCTGGTGGGACCTTGCTGTCGGGACAAGCGAAGAAAGAGGCATCAGTGTCCATCCTAGTCGACAGCCCTCAGTTTCCTTTTCCCCAAGAGAAGAGGAGAAGCTGTGTCGACCACTAGGAGATGTGGGGAGGTCAATCTACCCTCTCTTCTCTCCACTTCACAAGGAAAAAGTTTCCTTTGATTTGGTGGCCTCAGCTGAAAGTGTCCAAAAGGGCAATGGATCAACTGAAGCTTCTGGGTGGTCTTCAAGGGCAGCCCTATGTGGTATGTGTTGCCGCAGTCAAGCTGCAAGGTAACCAGGGCATGAGTGACTGTTTGAAAGGATGGGGCACAACCGGTGCACCCAGTGAAGCTGTGC
This sequence comes from Liasis olivaceus, assembly GCA_030867105.1. Classification (NCBI taxonomy): domain Eukaryota; kingdom Metazoa; phylum Chordata; class Lepidosauria; order Squamata; family Pythonidae; genus Liasis; species Liasis olivaceus. Next base: position 16,953,331 of record CM061355.1, on the reverse strand, counting down.
TTTTACTTTTTTCTTTTGTTGGCTGTTCTCCCCCTTCTTACTCTCTGAGTGCTGCAAAGGGATTTTCCTGAAGCGCTACGAAAGAAACAAGATATTGACCTGATGTCATATACTGCAAGCAATGCAGCTAGTCCCGCAGAGAAGCTGCTTAACTGGTTGTCCTCCAGCAGGGCCTGCCAGGAAACAAGAGTGGAGAAAAGCAGAGAATCCAGTCAGCCAGGCTGCTCCAGCCCACTCCTTCCTTTTTGTCCCAGCCCCTTTTGACCTGCTATTCTGCTACAGCTTGTCTTTCAGTCCAAAGGAGAATTACCCGCAGGTGAAGGACCCTTTGCGCGGGCCTGTTTTTGAAAGCTGCCTTCTGTTTCTCTGACGGACTTTCAGTTAGGATGAGCTTCTGCTACCACTTCTGAAAATCCAGGGGTCGCTTTTTCCCTCTCCATCCTCCTTGGCTTGCCACCCATTTCCACCTCCCTCCCACTTACTTACCAGGACAGCAAGACTGTACAGATTCTTGTTCCTGGGAACCTGGACTTCCAGTGCCCCGCTCTGCTTCAGCTGAAACAGAGCAGCGATGGAACAAAGGCACTGAATTATGCTGTCCTCCTGCTGCAATGGAAAAGAGTCAGGCTGTAAGTCAGGGAGGCTGTGGGGCGTCTTTCCTCCAGTGCTCCCCGGTGGTCTCCCTTTCAGAAGGGAAGCTTGAAACCCTTCTGAGACTCTCTCCATGCCGAGGAATTTTTCCATCCCACTGAGATTGGGCAGAAGAGGCCGGGATTCAAATATGGGAGCAAAGCGTAGCCACAGGATTCTCCATATCCAAGGGGTACCTACTTTTACGGCTGCCTTGCTGTTCCTCTGATAGACCTTTTGCCAAAGACTTTGGCTGGCCCGGAGGTCTGATCTCACACAGGCAGCCTCGCGTTGGGCCTTACGCGCCTGCTGGGGGTCTTTCTTGGTGAAGAGGAGCTTCCTTGTCCCTGAGATGTTTTTGGTTGGGAAATCTGGGAAAGAAGAGATAGGGGCTGTGATCCTCAGCAAATTTTTAGGTCTCCTACAGATGAAGAAAACCCACCAAAAGCAGCCCTGCCTTTTCAGAGTCCTTCCCATCAAGACCCGATCCCATTCATTAAAAACATTTTTGGTTCACAGAGCTGGCTGAACCTCCTGGCCTTGAGAGAAGTCTCACGGAGCCCTTGGGCAAATTCCACTCTCTACATTCCCTCTCCCCATTTCCCAACTAACTGTCACTGAACATTCTTGCGGTTCCCAGAATAGTCCCATGAAAGCAGAAGAACTTGTGAGAAGTCAGTGTGGATTCAGGAGCTTCAGGAGGAGGGGTTCTTAGTGGGTCAGAAACAGTTTGGGCTCCGCCCTGTCCCTGTGTGGAACCTTGAATCTGGAAAGATGCAGAAGCGGGTCCTGGAAAAGCCTATATCAAGGAGTCCACTCCTGAAGGAACTCCTTCCTTCTCCCTCTCAATGTCCCCTCCCAACCCAAAGCATCTACTCACCGCACCGCTCCTCTTTTTCAAGGTCTGTACCAATATAAAATTTTATTTTTCTCCCCTCAGGAGCCTTGGTGGTGTCCTCCAGTTTGGATGTTGTTCTTACTGGAGAACTTTCAGCACCGGCTCCTGGATTGCTCGTTGTTTTCGCATTTCTTTTTTTCCTCCCGAAGAAGGAAAAACAGCTAAACAGTCCCCTAGAACAGAGGGGAAGGAAGCTGAGGAAAGGAAAGGGCCAATGCCTATTTTCCAGAGCCACTCCTTTCAATTGAGCAGAGTTCGATCCTGTAACAATGTCCCTGTGATGAAGATCGGCCCAAGTGGAAAAGTAGTCCTTCTGAGCTGAACTGGTTCGTTTTAACTTTAGTTTGGTTTTGTGTGATCTGGTGTGTTCCACAGCCACATGAGTTTATTAAGTTTAAGAAGCTTTTCTTGATTCAGCGGTAAAGGATCCTATGTGATCCCAATCAATTGGAAAACTGATCAACCTAGTTGTTTAAGAGCAGTAAGGAATGAAAGACGAAAGTGCTCTGGAGCACTTCTGCCCCGTTTCCCTTTCCTCAGAGGAGAGCAAATGGGTGTTTTCACCCCTGGAACGTCCCAATCCTCTGAGAGGTTGGCCTAACATTGGAGGAGTGTTCCCAGAGTCCAGCAGCCCTTGAGAAATCCAGCTTACGTCCTGAAATGCAACTTTACTCTGAGGACAATGAGTAACGGAGGCTTAGGCCCAGAGGAAGATGGATGAGGTCAGCAATCCCCTGGAGTTTCCAAGGAGACTCCAGGCTCTTTCTCCAGGCCTCCTACACTTGAAGAAAACCTACCAAAAGCAGAGTCCTTCGCATCGAGACCCGATTCCATCGATCAAAAAGCTTTTTTGGTTCACAGAGCTGGCTCAGCCTCCTGGCCGTGAGAGAAGTCTCACGGAGCCCTTGGGCAAGTTCCACTCTCTAAATTCCCTCTCCCCGTTTGCCAACATGTACATAAATGCCACTAAACAATCTTGCAGTTCCCACAATAGTCTTCTCTATGTGAAGGGAAACACAGAGATGGTGACGTGCACTTTTCCAGAATGTCTTCCCAGCCATACCAAAGCCAGAAAGCAAGCCCCAGACATGTTGATGATGGTGGTACCTCGAGAACATCCTCATCTTTAGTCTCCATGGTGCCCATCCACAGGAAGACAAGGATATTGAGGAGCATGGATTTCACAGGTGGGTCCGTGGCTGGTGGGACCTTGCTGTAGGGGCAAAAGAAGGAAGAGACATCAGTGGCACTTCACAAGGAAAGTTTCCTTTGATTTGGCGGCCCCACCTGAAAGTGTCCAACAGGCAATAGATCAACTGAAGCTTCTGGGTGGTCTTCAAGGGCAGCCCTATGTGGTGTGTGCTGCAGCAGTCAAGCTGCAAGGTGACCAGGGCAGACCTTACTGTCTGAATGGCCTCCTAATCTACGAGGGGGGACAACTGGTGTACCAGATGAAGCTGTACTTTTACTTTTTTCTTTTCTTTTCTGTTCTCCCCTTTCTTACTCTCTGAGTACTGCAAACAGATTTTCCTTACACTTTCCAAAAGAAACAAGAGACTGACCTGATGTCTAACGGCCTAAATTTGCCAAGGGGAATTTAAGATCTCTGGCAAAGAATTGAGAGGTTTTCCAGAAGGCTCCTGTGGAAAGCAGAAAGCCTCAAGGGAAGACAGGGTGGTCAGAGGACCTTGACTAGTTAGGGGTTCTTAGTGGATCAGGAAAAGTTTGGCCTGTACCTCTGGGCAACCTTGCATTTGGGAACAGAGAGAAGACCCTTCTGTAGAAATCTCTGTGGAGCCCACTCCTGAAGACATTCCTTCCCTACCTTTCCACTGTCAGTTCCCCCATCCAAAAGTGCTCGACGTTTTTGACTTCCCTCATCCAAAACTCAAAATGTCTTCCACCATCCAAAACGATCAAAGTCGAAAAAGCTTTTCAGAGGTGAGTTTCTGCAAGACTCCTTGTGAGTCATGACCCTGTAGGTTTATGGCGATTGTATTATGATTTTTCTTAGTAGTACTACTACTAGTAGAAGTAGTAGTAGTAAAACTTAATTTTGTGTCTACTCGACTTTTTACCCGATGCGCAGGTTTCAGAAGTCGTGTCTGCACCCACACTTTTGTGGCAACATAGGTGACATCCAGTCAAGTCAGAAGAACTTGAGAAACAAAGGTGAGGCCATGCAGTAATTTGTTTCCCAAAGACTACTGAGGGCATACAATGCTGGATCACATAGGCTTTCTACCAGATGCAGGGGACCTGTTTTTGCAGAATCACACAGCAGGTCTTGTGCTGTGTTTGTTCCTATCATTCCTTAAATCTGGTGGGAATTTAAAATGCTAAGGGCACAACCTGAGCCTTTTACGAGATGGCTCCTGGGGGAACAACATGGCGTGTCTCACATGTCCATCCCGATGGTCACGGCCAGTCAATAACCCAACGGTTACCTCGAAGAAATAAGCAAATTCATGATGTTTCTCTCTGTGACCCCCCTCCCCTGTGCCCATGATGATCTAGATTCCCCTCAACAAAGTGGGAGCAAATGAATGACACAGAGTTGTTGAAGTTGAAACTGAAGGGTACATAGCTGGAAAACACATACCCCATTTGCGATACAAAGCGTCGCTTTTGCCTTCCTTCCTTTCATGTTCCAATACCCTCACCCCCTCCCCTTAACGTTCTAAATGAAATTACCTTCATTAATGAAACCGTAATGTTTTCCAGCATGCCACGCTTCCGCAGGAACTTGTGGAAATGCCTGCTGGACTTTTGTCAGCTGGAAGAGGCAGAAAGAAGTGCATCGCACTGTTCCCGAGGTGTCTTGGAGAGTCGTTCCCCTTCTTCCCTTGGCTCATCGACACAAGCAAGACATCCATTCCAGGGATTCCCTCGTCCACCATCAAGTGGAATGAAAGGAAAAAGAAACTCTCCCTGCCCTTTTGTCCCAAGGGAGAGGTTAAATGAGGATGGATTCCCATGAGCAGCGGTGCACCCAAAGCCTACGGTCCATTTACTACGTATGTAGGCTTACTACGTACATTCATCCTAGGATGATGGTTCCCACAGTAGAGAAGCTGGTTCAAGACGGAGGAGAAACATCTCCAGCCATGGGGCTGAAAGTGCTGTGGAATGGACAAAGAGAGGACACCTTTGCTCATTTCCTAGAACCAAGAATCTCATTGCCAAAGCATGCCCGTGCAGTTTATGGTACATTCTTCTCTAGGCCTCTGGAGCCATCCTCTCCCTCTAACATTGCTCCAACCTTTCTAAATCCCAGTCTCCTTGGAAGGAAGAAGCTTTGGGACGGCATTTCCCAGCAAAGAACTATGAACACTTTTTTCTCATCTGCAATTCTGGCCTTGGGACATCACAGTTGAAGATGCCTGTTCATAAAGGGATCCCTGGGTGAACGAAAACAGCTCTTGTGAGAAGCCCATGTTCTTGTGGCACTTGATGCCTGTCCTTAAGAACAATCAGTCCCTCTGCTATTCTTGACAATGGGATATTTAACAGGAGTTTTCGCACGTGATTCTGTCAATGTTTGCATTGACCAAGTCTTCCTCCAAGCTCCTCCTGGCACTTCTACGTCCTTACCTTCAAAATAAAAATGAAGTCCTGTCACGTTGGAGCCTGCCGAAGAAGACCTCTGAGTGTGAGGCCCAGGGCCTCCTCCGGAAACTTCTTGTCTTCCTGAAAGGAAACACAGAGGTGGTGACGTGCACTTTTCCGGGATGTCTTCCCAGCCATACCAAAACCAGAAAGCAAGCCCCCCAGAAATGTTGGAGAAGGTGCTCCCTCAGGAACACCCTCATCTTTTCTCTCCATGGAGCCCATCCAGAGGAAGACCAAGATGCTGAGCAGCATGGATTCCACGGGTGGGTCCATGGCTGGTGGGACCTTGCTGTCGGGACAAGCGAAGAAAGAGACATCAGTGTCCATCCTAGTCGACAGCCCTCCGTTTCCTTTTCCCCAAGAGAAGAGGAGAAGCTGTGTCGACCACTAGGAGATGTGGGGAGGTCAATCTACCCTCTCTTCTCTCCACTTCACAAGGAAAAAGTTTCCTTTGATTTGGTGGCCCCAGCCGAAAGTGTCCAAAAGGGCAATGGATCAACTGAAGCTTCTGGGTGGCCTTCAAGGGCTTAAACGGTTGTCCTCCAGCAGGGCCTGCCAGGAAACAAGAGTGGAGAAAAGCAGAGAATCCAAAGTCAGCCAGGCTGCTCCAGCCCACTCCTTCCTCTTTGTCCCAGCCCCTTCTGACCTGCTATTCTGCTACAGCTTGTCTTGCAGTCCAAAGGAGAATTACCCGCAGGTGAAGGACCCTTTGCACGGGCCTGTTTTTGAAAGCTGCCTTCTGTTTCTCTGGCGGACTTTCAGTTAGCATGAGCTTCTGCTACCACTTCTGAAAATCCAGGGGTCGCTTTTTCCCTCTCCATCCCCTTTGGCTTGCCACCCATTTCCACCTCCCTCCCACTTACTTACCAGGACAGCAAGACTCTACAGGTTCTTGTTCCTGGGAACCTGGACTTCCAGTCCCCCGCTCTGCTTCAGCTGAAACAGAGCAGCGATGGAACAGAGGCACTGAATGATGCTGTCCTCCTGCTGCAATGGAAAAGAGTCAGGCTGTAAGTCAGGGAGGCTGTGGGGCGTCTTTCCTCCAGTGCTCCCCGGTGCTCTCCCTTTCAGAAGGGAAGCTTGAAACCCTTCTGAGACTCTCTCCATGCTGAGGAATCTTTTCCACCCCACTGAGATTGGGCAAAAGAGACCGGGATTCAGATATGGGAGCAAAGCCCAGCCACGGGAATCTCCATATCCAAGGGGTGCCTACTTTTACGGCTGCCTTGCTGTTCTTCCGATGGACCTTTTGCCACAGACTTTGGCTGGCCCGGAGGTCTGATCTGACACAGGCAGCCTCGGTTGGGCCTTTTGCGCCTGCTGGGGGTCTTTTTTGGTGAAGAGGAGCTTCCTTTTCCCTGAGATGTTTTTGTTTGGGAAATCTGGGAATGGAGAGATAGGGGCTGTGATCCTCCGCAAGGTCTCCTACATACGAAGAAAACCCGTCCAAAGCAGCCCTGCCTTTTCATAATCCTTTCCATCGAGAGCAGATCCCATTCATTGAAAAGCTTTTTTGTTCACAGAGCTGTCTAAGCCTCCTGGCCTTGAGAGAAGTCTCCCGGAGCTCTTGGGCAAATCACACTCTCTATATCCCCCCTCCAACTTGCAAACATGTAGATAAGTGCCACTGAACTATCTTGCGGTTCCCAGAATAGTCCCATGTAAGCAGAAGAACTTGTGGGAAGTCGATGTGGACTCAGGAGCTTCAGGGGGAGGGGTTCTTATTGGGTCAGGAACAGTTTGGGTCTGCCCTGTCCCTGTGTGCAACCTTGGATCTGGAAAGCTGCTACAATTCCCAAGAATATCACAGGCTTCCTTTGGGATCCTACCAAAGGTCATCTACTCCACCTTTTCTACAGACACGAATGCCAAGCAAAAGTGATCTCTATAAATCTCTGTGAAGGATCCCACTCCTGAAGGCATTCCTTCCCTACCTTTCCCCCCAGTTTTCCATCCCAAGCAAAGGGTCTTCTCACCACAATGCTGCACAATTCTTTTTGGAGCCTGATGTCAATAATTATTTTTTTTTCTTCTTTGCCATATCTAGTGACTGATATCCTGCACTAGTTGTGTTGCTCCTTCTAGAGAACTTTGAGGATCAACTTCTATGATCAGCCTTCCCCCCCACACCACCTTTCTTTTCCCCGAACAGGAAAAACTGTTTAGAAAAACTCTAGAGTGGAAAAGGAAAAGACTGAAGCAATGATTGTGTGAATGATTTCTGCCGGAATGATTTCTGCCAAAATCAATTTCCTTCAAATATGTGAGACTTAGATCCCCTAACAACATCTCTGCGGTGCAAAGGTGCCAAAGTGGAAATGGTGTAGTTCCACATTGGCTTGATCTGGTTAATTTTGACGTTTTTGGTGGTTTACTGTGTTCAATGGCCATTCTTGTTTATTCTTCAACTTCCCTTCAAAGTTCAAGAAAGCATGGCTAATTCAGGAAGCAAGTTAAAGGGAGTGTCAGATCCCAGTCGATTAAAAATTATCAAATGAATAATTCAAAGGAGCAAGGAAAGGAGCTGGATGTTCTCTGGAGCACATCTTCTTCCTGCTTCCCTTTCCTAAGAAGAGGCCAAATGGGCATTTTCACCCTGGGAATACCCCTCTAAAAAGTTGGCTACAAAAGAGGGATGGTTCCCCAGCATTCAGCACTCCTTCTGAAGTCCAACTTATATCTTGGAAGGCATCTTCATTCTGAGAAAGGTCAGTAACTGGTAGTTTAGCCTGGATGGGTGAAATCATAAAGCCACTACAATTCCCAAGGAGATCGTAGGCCTCCTTTGAGAAAAGGAGTGAGAAAAATATATCTTTGGGTGAATGTTTGCGTGAAAAACACAAGTTTTTAGAGTCCTCAGATGAATGGCATCGCCTTAATAAGATTGAAACATAAAGGAATGTGGAAGCATCCTTGAAGCTGATGTGAACCAGGCCGGTTGTCACAAACATCCCCATAGCAACCTAGGCATCTGCCTTGAGGGAGGATGCTTTCTTCCTGGCATTTGGTACCTTGAACTAATTTGTTTCTTCTTCTCTGTGACACTATTGTTTTACTAACAGATGAGAATTATTGCTTATTTAGGTATACCTGCATCATTATATGAATATGTATGCGTATATGTTCTTTTTCCCTTCCCCTTCTTGTAGAACTGTATAAATATCAGAGCATCCATTTTGTCTCTAGGGGAGTGCCTCCCACTGACTTCTGGTGGGGTCCCCCTCCAGTACGTACTGCCTAATAAACACTGCAGTGAAGCCTTGATTATTTTGCATTTGTGTCCTGCGTTTTGATTCCACACTACCAAAGGTCACCTGCTCCACCTTCTGTACAGACACCGATGCTAGGCAATTGTCTCTAAGAAGCTACCAAAGAAATCACTGAAACTCTCCAAGGCTTCAGCTTTGTCGATCTGTCCTGGTTATAGAATCCTGGTTATAGAGATACTCTCTATCAAACTGCATTTCTTCTTTTCCAAACCTGAAATGTAGCTTTTGCGAATATATTACTTAGAGTATATTGTCTATTTTTATAAAGTCTTTTGGAAGAAAAAAACATCTGGTTTTGGATTTCTTTGCCTCCTCTTTATTTTCTAGCCGAATCCATTGTCTTATTGGGTCCTTGTAAAGTATTTCGTTTGAGAAATCCTATAGACCACTACCAAAGAGACTGTTGTTATCTCCCTGTATTTCCAGGGAGGCTTGCATTATATAAAAGCCTAACAAACTGACTTATTTTCCTAACTTCTACTTTCACAGTTACCACTAAGCCTATGCTATATTATACTATACTTAAATTAATGTCTATGTCTAGGCTGGCGCATTTATCTAATTCCTAAACAGTCCTATGAACAGCTCTCCGCGTTTTCCTTTTATAATTGGAAACCAGGTGTGGTCCTGTGCCCTTCAAACTGCCTTAAGGTCCCCAGGGAGGAAACAAAGGGAAGAAAGAGCTCATGCTGGCCACTGCAAGGCTTTCCTTCCACAGTTTTCCAATCTGAAGAGAATAATATGCCCCAAATGTGGTGCTGATAATATAATTTTAAAAATGGAAGTCCTCATCCTCCTTGTTTCTGAGGTCTATATATGATCTTTCTATTCTTAATTGTTTAGCTTTGAAACATAAAAATCATTTTTTTTCTTGCCATCATCTTAATATTTTATTTGGTACTTCTACTGGAAGAGTTTGAAATAAAACATTTAATTCTGAAAGAGCTGTAATTTTAACTGCCACAATTCAACCCAGAATCTTTCAATATTTTTATGCCACTTTTTTGTTTTTTTTCCCCCACATTGGGATGAAATTATTATTAAATGGTGGGTTAATGTATTTAAGAATCTTTACTCCTAGATATTTGAAGAATTTCCTTTCTATGGGTATCTTTAAAATGTTAGCTATTTCAGTTTGTACTTTAGGAGGGGTATGGAAGAACATGAGTTGTGACTTTTGAAAATTTACCATTAACTCTAATTAATTGCGCCACATGCTTTCCCCTCACAACTCTCAGGAGAGCCCTGGTAAAACCACCTCCTCCTCCTCCTCCTCAGGTGATCAGTGGAACTGCCTGCCACTTTGTTGGGGGGAGGTAGAACAAAGGGAGCTGTGAACCATGAGGAAAACTGCACCCCTGCTCCCCATTCTGTCATGTCCCCAAGGGTCCCTCCCTCGAGGGAGGAAGAGGGCTCACCCGTTGTTGACCACGGGCGTCCCCCAACCAGCCCAACATCACCAACAGGCCTCCACTTTGCTCCCTCAACGAGCACTGTCATTAAAAGATTTCATATTTCTGCCTCAGTTCTGAAGTGGCCAATCGCTACTCACTTCTCAGGCCTTGCCACCCACCTATTGGGCACAGGGGCCAGAGAGGGGTGGGAAAGAGGTTGGGGATCTCTTCCTTCCTCCTCCCTCCCTCCCTCCCGTCCTTCCTTCTAAAAGGGATGCAGATCACTTTAGCCTAATCTTCGGCATTTTGCTTTTGTGAACCACGCTTGTGCTGGAGATGCCATTAACTTAAGGCATGACAGATAATAGGATGTCTGGGATTCACGGGCAAAAATGATTGACTTCCAATTTGTATAACGGTTGTTGCTATGGTCTGCTACTAGTATAAATACTGCTGTTGCCGCCTTTTTGGGTGTGGCATTCTCAAGACCTGTTGTCTCCGAGGAGTGGTCCACCCGGTTGCTTTGTTTGGCCAAATAAAGAGCTGTTTTTCTTTTTACTTTAAACCTCCTGAGTTTTCCTTAATCAGAGGCAGGGAAGACTCAGTAACCTATTTGGAAGGCCTAACCCTCCCTGCCACCCTTCCTCTCTTTCCACATATAATATAGGCTTGCGCCATTTGCCCTCCCCTCACAAGGAGAGCCCTGTGAAGCCTCCTCTTCCTCCTCAACTGACCAACAGAACTGCCTGCCACTTTGCTGGGGGGAGATGGAACAAAGGGAGCTGCGGATCACGAGGGCCTTGCCGCCAACCGATTGGGCACAGGCAACAGGGGGAGGTGGGAAAGAGGTTTGAAGGCCTTTCTTCTTTGTAGTGTGGGCAGGCCTGATATCTTGAAAAACAGAACACGTTATCACCACCCCAATATCTGTCTTTTAGTCCATGAGCTTGTTTCACCTGTTTACAAATCTTAGTATATCTCTTGGTTTCTGCATTTCACTGGCCTTAGACGAGAAGAATCTATGGACACACCTTAACTGAAAGTTTTAAATTTGGCAGATGGTTGTTTAGTTTTGAGATAAGATATCCAATTAAATTAGCCTTTTCTGGTTTTTCCCTGATTGCTCTAATTCTTAAATTATTTCATCAAGTCTTATTTGCTTATTAACTTCTTCAAACATCCCCGCCAAGTCCTTTGAATCAAAGTGGCTGATTTCTCCCACTCCTCCTTTAACTCTTGTTTAAAGTGTTTCATCTGATTTCTTCTCCATTCCACCTCAAGGCCTTTTGTTCAGGCCGCAGTCAGCTTTCCCGCCCTCTGACGAGGCGTTTCATCCCTATAGGCTTTAATTCCTCTGCCATTTCAAAGATGACCCTTTTTTAGACATCCTTTTTATGGTTCGTCTGGCCAGAGAGCTGCGTATTAGTTAAAGGTAAGCGGCAAACCTCAGCCCAAAAGCTGGGTAAGGAGGAGAGCCATGGGCTCAGCAGGCCAGTTCCTTCTGTGGCTAGCCAAGGTCCCAGAGAGGGCATTTGGTTGAAACCCACACAAGGTTCATCTGCTTGGTGACAAAACTGTTACTCTTGTCCAGGCTGTTTTCAGAAGCCGGCAAACACGTGAAGAGCAAGAGATGACCTCGATACTCTGATTGACTCAGGGCTTATTTTATTTATTCTAAAGTGCCTGTATCCTGACTGGGACTGGAGGAGCCAATCAGAAGCAAACATTTGGCTCTCTGCTGTTCTCCCTGCTGCTGCCTGCTGCTGCTTTTCTCTTCATTGAAAAATAAGGGGAAGAAAAGGATAAGGGAATATGAAGGCCTTCTTCCATTTTCCTGACAAGGGTTAGCCCCAAGGCTTCTTCTGACTTTATAGCCTGCTGTATGTAGTAGAGACAAGAAAACTTTCCTTACTGGCATCTAACAGTCATCCGGATTGTGGCAGCCTAGATGTGCTGGGCCTAGGGTGAGTACTTCTTCATTGTCTTCATTGGAAGCCCTTTGCTTTCCTTTGTATCTCTTGAGCTATTTAACTCCCTGATTCATTCTGCTTATTCGAGGCAATTAGCTAACCAAAACTCCAGTTTGTCTGCAACGTCTAGTTGGTTTAGTGTGATGTGTGGAACCAGCGGTTGTACTTTGTGAATCATGGTTTATGCCTTTCTTGTGAATTCTGCCAGTAAGTAAGTTGCTCTTGGTTTGTTTCCTTTCTGTTAAAGGAAGCTGAACAAGTACTGTATGTCTCATAACGTAATGTGTTATACAAACCCAACCTGTCTCATTTAAGTCATCTGAACACAGAAAATTAGGACAGTTGGGGACAACATGTTTGATGACTGTGGAAAATTTGTTGTGTGAACACAACCTCTAAGTACCTTTTAATAATAATAACAATACTACTACTACTAATAATAATAATAATAACTGTAATGTATGGACTTTTTCTAATATCGCTATCCGCTTTCTTATCTTTCTTTTTCCAGTTTGCTAACCTGTCACATTTGTTTTTATACTCTTGGAACAGGAATTACTCCTGTGGCCTCCATTGGCCTATTGCTCTAAGCTCTTGAACTGAACGTTCAGTATTACAAAAATGAAATTATCTTTTGAAAAGGTACTATACTGTTTGCAAGTAAATACATGCACTACAACATGTATTCAGTTGTGATATGGAAATCAGACCCATATCATATCAAACAGTGCTCACTACTTTTCAGTGTAGAATGAAGCTATTCCCAAGGAAAGCGCAAAAGCACGTGTATTTCCAGGCCGTGAAATTCTTAATGACATCTCACCCTTAAACGCATGATCAGTTTTGTTTCTATCAACCCCTGACTTGTAGCAAGTCCTGCCTGTAGGATTAAAAGAACAAAGGGCAGAAGGCCGAGAGAGAATCAGCTCAGATCTGTTCTTATTAAATTATGTTTTTAATGATAGGCTGGGATATGAAAAACCCACATTAGTAAATGCACACGCTATTAAAGTGGGTGGAGTTGCTGTCATCATTACAAAATAAAAGGGAAACTGAAAAAGTAGAGTATTTGTACTTTATAAAAACATTGAGAAATAATATAAACAGAGTCAGAGGAATGCTGTTGTCCATTTTGATGAGCAAAATGGGGTAGCTCTAAACGGAAGTGTGTTCCTTCTCTTTCTTGTGAGTATTCATTTCAATAGCTTTTTAATCAGCCCTGTTCAAAAGTAGCCAGACCACCTTCCATCCCATTGTTCTTGCACTGCTTCCAGCTAGACTGCCTAGGAGTAGATTCTGCATCAAGAATCAGACTACTAAGTTTTGTTGCTGGAAAGAACGGAAAGTGAACCATAACAGCTCATGATTTTTCTGTAAGCATGACTATGGGAAAAATCATTGCAAAGATGCTGAGAATCTGATGGTCCCCACAAGTTTCCATCACCTATAAAGGAATCTAAAATCTCACATGGTCTGTAAATCTCTTTAGAGGTCTTCTGAGATCTCCTGCAGAAGTGTTAAAATCTGATAAGATATTGCCCAAAATTTTAATGTTGCCATATAAGATCAGGTTGATCACTGAAACCTATCCATCCCCTGATTATTCAGTTTTTTGTTTTTTGTTTTAAATGTGAATTGTCCTGGAAGGTTTTTGGAGACAGGAGATCCCCTGGATCCAATGTGAAGGAGCAGAATCCAAAATTGAAGTTCAGTATGTTCCTTTGTAAGTAGAGTCTGTCAACATCACTGCATGGATGAAGGGCGTGATTCATTGTCATTATTTTTCTGCTCTTTCTATCCAGGGCTTTTAGTTCAGCTTCATTCCAGTCCACTATTCCAGCTATATACAGGTAGTTCTTGCTTAATGACCATTCATTTACAGACGAATCCGAAATTACGATGCCGTCAGAAAGGATGCTTTACAGCCTGTAAAGCACTTCTGACTGTCGTAAAACATTGCACACACACAGTTCGTGGGCATGTGGCTTCCTTTTGCGTCCTTCACAACTGACTTGCATTTACGACTTGTTACCAAGCACCCCACGATCATGTGTTCGCCATTTGCAATCTTCGATGTTGGATTCCCCATTGGAATATTTAGGATTCATGGTCCTCGCCTTTGCACCGCTGCGAGGGTTCCCGTCTCCCCTCAGTGTTGCAAATCTTTGGGGTTTGAGGTCCCCACCTTCGCACCACTGCAATGTTTCCCCTGCCCCCTCAGTAGTGCAAAGGCAGGGACCCCTAATCTTTGGGGTTTGGGGTCCCCGCCTTCACACCTCTGCAAGGTTTCCCCTCCCCCCTCAGCGTTGTGAAGGCGCAGACCATGAATCTTCAGAATTTGACGACCCTGCCTTCACACCACTGTGAGGTTTCCCCTCCCCGCTCAGCATTGCGAAGGCGCGGTCCTCAAATCTTCGGGATTTGGAGTCCCCACTTTCGCACAGCTGTGAAGATTCCCCTCCCCTGTGAGGTCCCTGCCTTCACACTGCTGCAAGGGTACAGACCTCAAATCTTGATGTGCTCTGTTCGCCGCTGAGGGAAGGGGAAGGGGAAGGGGAAGGAGGACCGCGCTTAAGGGGAGGGGAAAGAGGGGAGGGGAAATAGGAAAGAGCAAAAGTGCTTCTTTGCTGAATACCTTCAGCAGACACCTCTTTCCCTCTGTTTGCTTAATGACCCAGGATATCACTAAACAACCGCAACCGGGAGTGCCGTGATTGCAGTCGTTGAGCAAAGCAGTCACGTGGGTGTCTCGCTTAACGACCGGTTGCTCAGCGACTGAGATTCCACTCCCAACTGTGGTTGTTAGGCACGAACTACCTGTATTTAATGACTGAAATTGCCCAGTTGTTCATTCCTGGTGCTGCCCCTTTTGCTGGATCTTTCATTATCAGGTAGGTTTTGCCAGATGTTAACCAATCTTCAGTTTCACCTCCTTGCAGTATGTTGTTAAACTGCTTGGCAATCAGACCAATCAGATGTTTCAATCAAAAACCAGGCAGTTCATCTTCACCTGGCGCTGAACAATTCTTGATCTCCTTTCCTGCATGCAAGGTACTCAGTTATAACTGCAGCCGTGCAGTACCTCAGCTGGTTTGTTTCTCGCAGTGAGCAGGTGCTTATATTTCATAAGTGGTTCCTGGAAAAGCCTGTATCAAGGAGTCCACTCCTGAAGGAACTCCTTCCCTTTCCCTCTCAATGTTGCCTCCCAACCCAAACCATCTACTCACCACACAGCTCCCCTTTTTCAAGCTCCATATCAATAAAAACGTTGATCTTTTTTCTCTCAGGAGCCTTGGCAGTGTCCTCCAGTTTGGATGTTTTTCTTACTGGAGAACTTTGAGGACTGGCTCCTGGATCGCTAGTTATTCTTGCATTTCCTTTTTCCCTTCCGAAGAAGGAAAAATAGCTAAAAGGTTCCCTGAAACAGAGTGGAAGGAAACTGAGGAAAGGAAAGGGCCAATGCCTATTTTCCAGAGACACTTGTTTCAATTGAGCAGAGTTCAATCCTGTAACAATGTCCCTGTGATGAAGATCGGCCCAAGTGGAAAAGTAGTACTTCTGAGCTGAACTGGTTCGTTTTAACTTTAGTTTGGTTTTGTGTGATCTGGTGTGTTCCACAGCCACATGAGTTTATTAAATAGTTGGTTAATGTTTTTAAGAATCTTGGCTAAAAACTTTTGGGACCAGATACGCATTGCTATTCAAAAGATTCTTAAAAGTGAATATTCAAAAAAAGCCAGAATTGTTCTTACTGGGTTTGATGGAGAAAAGATTGGAGAAACAGTATGGATCTTTGCTTCTATATATGATCACAGTGGCAAGACTGTTATATGCGCAAAGATGAAAAGACTTACAAATACCTACAGTGGAAGAGTAAATTATTAAACTAATGGACTCGACTCAAATGGCGAAGCTAACAGCTTTAATAAGAGAAATACTGTTTCTAAATTTGTCTCCTCATGGTAACCCTTCCTGGATTACATGCTTGGGTTGGGAAAAAATGAAGCTTTGATTGTGGGGCTTAATGAATAGATGGTTTGTGTTGATAGAAATAATGTGAATTAGGATTAAATAGTGGTAAGAGATTTTTTTTTCAATTTGTACTCATATCTGTATTGGAGATAGTCAGAAGTCACTTTCTGTTTTATCTTTCTACTTGACCTCACTCTTTTAGTTTTGTCTTTTTCTTTTAGTTCTATCTTCTTTCTCTTCTATACTTTCTGATTTGTATTTTAATTGTACTTTTTATATATCTTAATAAAAGTCTTGATAAAAAATGTTTTTTAAGAATCTTTACTCCTAGATATTTGAAGGATTTCCTTTCTATGGGTATATTTCAGTTTGTACTTTGGGAGGGGTATGGAAGAACATGAGTTGTGACTTTTGAAAATTAACTCTTACCCCTGATAACTGCTCGCTATCTTGCAGTTATCCACTGCTAGTGCTTCTATAACAAGGTTAAATAAATAAGGGGATAATGGACAGCCCTGCTTGATACCTTTGACACTGGGAATTGCTCAGAATGATAATGACTCATTCTAATTGGGGCATAGGTAATATTATATATTTGATCTATCGTGTTGAATAAGAACTTACCAAATCTTTTGTTCTTACCATTCCTACAAAATCAAGTTATCACCAGTGAAACCCAACTATCTTATCCTGACTATCCTTTTTTGCCCCCTATTCCCATTACTTCCCTTCCCCCCTTACCCTCTCAACCTATTTAGACCACGGGAACCGAATTCATAGAGGATTGATGAGGTCCTCTATCTGGTCTAGTTTAGGGGAGTGCTTCATTCACGTGCAGCTCCCCCTTCCCAGCTCACATTGTCCTTGTATTAACTTCCTATAATATTTTGCTATTCTCTGTGCTTTGTCTTATTTATTTCCCATTTAATATAAACAATACCAAACAACACACAACGTATCATTTTCATAAGCTGAAGGATCCCATTGTGATCTCTTCTAAAGTTATACCGTATGAAGCTTCTTAAAAAACCACAACAACCTCAAAACTGGTTCTTTATTCATTCTTATCAAGTATTCCTTCAGTTTCTTAACACCTTGTTCATCCCTGGGATCGTAGAAATAATCTCTCTTCCTTGTGGTGCAATACAATTAGCTTGAAAGGGAACCCTCATTTATACCTTACTAGACAACCCGTGACCCGTTCGATCATCGCTTCAGAGGTATTTCCTTACCTAAATAGAGAAACTGAATGACGAAGGGAAGCTGGCAGGGAGCATCAGAAATCTCCCTCCCTCCCTCCCTCCCTCCCTCCCTCTCTTTCTTTCTCCCCTTCCTCCTTCCTCCCTCCCTTGCCTCTTTCCTTCCTTTCCACATATAATATAGGCATGTGCTGTTTACCCTCCCCTTACAACCCTCTGGAGAGCCCCGGCGCAGCCTTGTCCTCTTCCTCCTCCTCAGCTGACCCATGCAACTGCCTGCCACTTTGTTGGGGGGAGGTGGAACAAAGGGAACTGTAGATTGCAAGGATAACTGCGTGCCTGCTCCCGATTCTGGCTTATTCCCAAGGGCCCCCTCCCTCAAGGGTATGTAAGTATGACTATGGGAAAAATTAATGCAGAGATGCTGACAATCTGATGTTCAGCACAAGTTTCCATCACCTATGGAGGTCTTATGAGATCTCCTGCAGAAGTGTTAAAATCTTATAAGGTATTACACAAAATTTTAATGTTGCATATAAGATCAAATTGATCACTGAAATCTGTCCATCCCCTGATCATTCAGCTTTTTTTTTTTTAATTGAATTTTCCTGGAAAGTTTTTGGAGAGGAGATGACCTGGATCCAGTGTAGAGTTTTCTATAAAAGGAGACAAATTACAATTTCTATAAAATTGTAATTTTATTTATGATGGAGATCAGATAACTGAAGAAATATGGATTTCAAACAATAAGGCAATACAGAAAAGCAGCACAGGGTCTTTAGGAAAACAAGTGAAGGAACAGAATCCAAAATTGAAATTCAGTATGCTCCATGGTAAGTAGTCTGTCAACATCACTGCGTGGATGAAGGGCGTGATTCATTGACGTTATTTTTCCGGTCTTCCTATCCAGGACTTTTAGTTCAGCTTCATTCCAGTCCATTATTCCAGCTGTATACAGGTAGTCCTTGCTTAACAATGGTTCGTTTAACGACTATTTGAAATTATGACGGCCTTGGAAAGGGTGCTTTACGACTCGTAAAGCACTTCTGACCGTCATAAAATTTTGCACACAGGAACACACAACCCCGCGGTCACGTGGCTGCATTTTGGGTGCTTTGCAACTGGCTCGCATTTACAACCAGTTGCCAAGCACCCTACTGTTACGGGTGGGAGCAACGCAACATTTATTGATGACGAGACTCTCACTGGGTCATTCAGGGAGAAGCTTTATTTGCGCAAAGGTTCAGTTAGGACTCGCAGGTCCCTGCAAAGAACTGAACCCCGAAAAGGAGTTCAGCAAGCCTTTTTATCATTACAAGAGCCGTTTCTCCCCAATCCCCCCCTCAGTGCCCTCCCCATGCCTTCCGTACTCCAAATTTGGTCAATTGCTGGTAGCTAAACCACAAGTCCTTGTCTTCACCGGTTGTACCTTGTTTTGGGTACATTTCGGCCTTGCTGTCTAGAGCATTGCTATCTGAGGAGGGAGGGAGATAAGAGCACTCAGCATCAGCAGAAAGGAAAGTTACAGAGAGTTACATTTAAAATGTAAAACTTCACAAAATACCAGTTTCATACAAAATATAGGATATAACAAAAGACTTCTTCTCATATTTGCTTCCGAGACTTATCACTGCAAAGCCTCTAGCTAAAAGAAAACACTTCCAGAGAAGAGGTTCACTACTTGGTTACTAGTGAGGACTACATAACCCAAAAATATAGGATAGGACTACATAACCCAAAAATGTACCAAAATGTAGTGTAAAGATCAGAATGAAGTTACAAATAATTTAGGACTATTTGTATCCTGCCACCTCATTCCCCCCTTTGAAAGTCCTTTGGCTTTGCCGAAGGGCTTTCACTCATCAGAGTGGGAATGGGGTCATAATGCCACAGAGCCATTATTTGAGTTGTTGCTTCCCTTTTGGCTATGAGGGAGAGGGTACTTGTGATAGTGCGAATAAAAATAGGTAAAATGCAAGGAATAAGCACACAGCCAGCAGCAATTATTCCAATAAGCGCAACTATAGCTTGGAGACCTGGGAGTTTGGGAAACCAGGACCCAAAGAGATTTTTCATATTGAAACCCTCCCATGTCTGAACAGGGACATGGGCAACTTTGACCATCCGGTCAGTAATTTCCTGGATAACTTTACCACTGTCATCTATTTCAATGCAGCAGTTTGACAGATTGAATTTCCCACAGACACCACCTTCCTTAGCCAGGAGGTAATCGAGGGCCAAACGGTTTTGCATGATGTAAGTTCGGGACTTGGCACTCTCCTTGGCCAGGTGGGTCATGGCTAGGATAGTCTCATTAGTTATTATTTTGACTACAGCCTGCAGTTGGATAAGCCTGTTAAGAAGGTAAATGGGGGTGCGGTAACCATAGGTTCCATCCTCTGCCCAAGTAGCAGGGTCATAGTAATGGATAATTCGTTCAGGGGGCCATTCGGAATCCTTCCAATTTCCTTTATGAACATCCCTGGTCCCTAAGGACCTTTTACTCCGAATGTTGCCTATTTCCTCATAGACGGGAACCCCCAAAACCTGCCTTTGACGGAGCGGCAAGAGAAAGAAACCTGGGCGAATAGCTCCTAGGACACAAGAACCAAACCAGTTAGGGGGCAGAATATTATAAGCAAAGCGACCACAAATCCAGTACAAGCCATTTGGGGCTTTCCAAGGGGATGAGTCAGTGTCAGATTTTAAGAAGGACATGGAGGTCATCCCTTCCAGAGATTTAGGGGGCGCAGTGGTATTTTCCCCAGACCACCAGGTGCCTGAATTCCAAGTTCCCAGGCAACGAAGGGAACCAGCATTAAAGGTTCGATTAGAGGTCTGATTTCTTTCATAACAAACAGCGCCCACCAAATTAGTGGTAATGGCCCAAATTTCTTCTCCCACTGGCACAAAGGTGTAATTAGCCTCGTGGGCCGCCACGTGGGTGTAATTAACTTCTTGGGCTTCCCATGGCCATTGCTCACCCATACTGGTGCCACCACATACAAAACAATTTTTAACAGTTAATTCCTTAGCAATAGTTTCAGCCAGGGCAAGGAACATGTTAACTGCCCTGGGGGGCATCTGCATGTTCTGAAATGCCTGAAATTCCTGATAGTAGGAATGAAACAGGGAAAGTGTGGTGGGGTCCAAGGCTTGTTGAGTAACCTGAATTTTCAACTTGACAGAGGGATCATTCCCTGTTCCATGAATGCCCAGGCCATATTCATCATCCTTCCCTTTCCATGCCTGGGTTTTTAGCCAATTTGTTGGGACTGGAAAGGTTAGGTTAATAGGATTGCATGAATGTTGAAAACATTTACCTTCCAGAGATGCATTAAGTTTAACTCTGGTAAGATACAACGTTTTGAGGCTATCGGAGTGTGGGATAGTATCGGGGTGAACAGTATAGCCTCGGGATTGAAAGTCCACACACTTCCAGTCGCCACAGAACGTGCCCTTCCCACAATCGCTATGGGGATTTGGAGACCTGGCACAAATATATTTCTCATTGTGAGTGTAAGTTCGTCTCCATGCTAGAGAACCACATTCGTTGTTCCCTTCATCCATGGCCTCACATGCATCAAAAATAACTGTTTGGGCTACTTGCAAATTATAAAAATCGTGTGAAACCAAAACCTTGGACCCGGCCTGGATTTTAATATTATATCTGTGGGAGGGGGCTTTAGGATCATAGCACTTTGTCAGATCCCCATCCGCACAACGAGAGTATGTGGTCCCATTGTAAGTACAGGTCTGCTGTTCTTTCTTGGTGCAACTCAAATGACTGTGAAAAACCAGGGTTTTGGTCACCTTCCCCTCCGTTTTAGTCTGTTTGATACATGGGGTACAACCGAAATCGATTGGGGGGGAGCTGGATGCTGCGATGCTACGGCGAGGGCGGGCCGGGTTCCTGGTTTTGGTTAACTTACAGACTCCCGCCCACCCTGCCGGTAAAGCAGTCAAGGGCCTTTCCCCACTTGGAAAGAGGTCCCTCTCACCAGGAGGGGGCCTGCCACAGTTAATTCGGCCCCTCCTTTGGGGATAGAATGGGGCAGCACAAATACTTTTGAAAAGGAGATCTCCTGCCTGCCTGCATAACCCTAGCTCCGGAGTGTGAAAGCTATTTTGACAGTGGGTTTGAATGAGCCGTCTGAAGTGATGAGGATTGAAGCAGGGGTTCCAACAGTGATCTCTCACCCAATCTCTGGGGTCAGTCAGAGATATGATGGGTCCTTCACATGGGGGAGGTGTCCATGTGACTAGGACAGATTCTGGGGCAACCGTTAGTTTGCGCATGTTCCATTGCCCTGCACTTTCCAGGCAGATGGAAGGATGGGCAAAGGAAGAAGTGTCCTCCTTAACTAGCCCCTTTAGGGCTGGAGTCAGGGAGAGGAGTGTAAGGAGGGGGTAGAGGGTACGGAGGTGGAGGATCTTTTTCTTTAGGGTACCCATAACAACGGGGCCAGAACCAAAACAATGCAAGCAAGAGAGCTATAAAAGCACACAAAACACACAATAACAGATACACATCTGAAATGTCCATTGATACGTTGGCCCGTGCGTAGAGAGGCCGCTGCCCAGGAACGCCTCAGCAGGGGCTAATCCGAGACAGCAGTTCGGCGTAGTGTCAATCGAAGGGGCTGGTCAGGCGATGGGATGGCGTGCCAATCTCGGTGTGCAGGCTTCAGTCTGGTCCAATGGATCCAGCTCTTACGACCTTTTACCTTCACTGCAAGGGGAGAAGACATGACAACAGTGCACGGCCCAGACCAACGTGGTTTTAAAGGTTCAGACTTCCACTTTTTAACCCAAACTAGATCGCCTGGCATGAAGGGGTGAACTTCCGTCTCCAGTGCCGGGAGTGATTGTTCTAACATGAAAGAGCGCAGGCCAATGACTGCCTGATTGAGAAGCTGTGCTTGGCGAACTAGGGCATGGTGGGTCGTGGGCGGGGTAGCAGTCAAGTTCAGCTCTCGACGAAGAATCTGTGGAGGCCTCCCAAATAACAACTCATAGGGGGAGAGGCCTGTCTCCTGCCTGGGAGTCATGCGTAGATTGAGAAGAACCAGGGGGAGAGCTTCAGGCCACTTGAGTTTGGTTTCAATGCAAGTCTTAGTTAAAAGATTCTTAAGAGTGCGGTTCAGTCGTTCCACTTTGCCCGCCGACTGGGGGTGGAAAGCACAATGAAACCGCCAATTAATCCCAAAGTGGTTAGATACTTCTTGACTGATTTTTCCCGTGAACTCTGGGCCGTTATCAGAAGAGATACGTGAGGGACAGCCAAACCACGGAATGATGTGTTTCATCAAAATTCGCGCCACTTCCTTGGCTGTTTTTGTAGCCGTAGGAAAGGCTTCAGGCCATCCAGTGTAAGTGTCTACAATGACTAGCAGGGCTCTGAATCTCCCCACACGGGGCATATCAGTAAAGTCTAGCATAAGGTAGTCCATTGGAATAGCAGCTCGAGGTTGATGCCCCGGGGACAAGCGGGGTCCCTGTCGAGGGTTCGAGCGGGCACACGTTTCACACTGACGGGACATCCTGGCAGCAAACTGATGGGCATGCTCCATGTAACATTCTTGGAGGATAAATGATGTGAGACTGGTTTTTCCTAAGTGAGAGCGGGCATGGAGCCTCTGGACAAAGGGCCATGCCAAACTCTGGGGAACATAGGGCCTCTGATCTGGAAGGATATACCAGCCGTTTTGTTTTAAGCATGCTAAGTCCTTTTCAGCACGGTCTTTCTCAACAGCAGTGTAATGGGGCTCCTCCTGAGGTTCACATCGCAGGATTTTACTGGGTTCTTGGAGAGCAACCCGTCGGGCCGTGCCGTCAGCCATCCGGTTGCCACGGGCAGTTTCTCCAGGCCCACGCTGGTGTCCTTTACAGTGGATCACTGCCACTGCCTGGGGCTCCTGCACTGCTGCTATCAGGTCTTCAATGAGCTCTCTGTGGCGAATGGGGCCACCGGACGCATCGGTGTACCCTCGCTCCTTGTAAATAGCTGCATGGACATGAAGGGTTAGGTAGGCATATTTGCTGTCAGTCCAGACATTAAGTCGACGGCCCACTCCCATGCGTAAAGCTTTTGTTAAGGCTATTAGTTCAGCGGCCTGAGCACTGGTTCCTACAGGCAAAGGAGCGGCAAAAATGACCTCATCGGTCGTGGTGACCGCGTAGCCGGCGTGGCGAACCCCATTTTGGACAAAACTCGAGCCATCGGTGTACCAGTTAAAATCTGCCTTAAGCAGGGGTTCACTTTTGAGATCAGGACGGCATGCAAAGCGAAAGTCCAATGTTGTGACACAGTCATGGACAGGCGGGAGGTTTGGATCAGGGAGCAATGTTGCTGGGTTCAAATTATCACTGCGGGTCACTTGTAAGAGTGGGTTTTCTAGTAGCAAAGCCTGATATCGCTGTAAACGCTGGGTGGAGAGCCACTTATGTGCCTTTGTTTGTAGTATCTCTGTTACAGCGTGCGAGGATTTCACCATCACTGGGGCTGATAGAGTTAATTTGGTTGCCTCTAAGGCCAGCATAGCAGTTGCTGCTACCAACTTTAAGCAATGTGGCCAGCCCTTAGCCGGCCCATCAAGCTGTTTAGAGAGGTATGCTACTGGTCGGGGCCAGGAACCCACATCTTGAGTCAGGACTCCCACTGCACAGTTTTCGCGGGCATCCACATATAGGGTGAAAGGTTTGTCTTGGTCTGGGAGGCCCAAAGCAGGTGCCTCCTGTAACAAAGTCTTTAATTTCTCAAAAGCCTGTTGTTGTTCAGGGCCCCAAATGAATGGTTCCCTATTCCCCCCTTTTGTTGCTTGATACAAAGGGGCTGAAATAGCAGAGAAATTTGGGATCCACAAGCGGCAGAAGCCAGCCATTCCTAGAAAAGTTCTCAGTTGTGGTCGGGTCTTGGGGACTGGGGTGCGGGCTATCAGATCTCGTCTTTCAGTTCCTAGCTGCCGCTGTCCATTAGAAATGACATAGCCCAAGTAGCGCACCTCAGTTTTGACTAACTGAGCCTTGGTACGGGAGGCTCGATAACCCTTGGCACAGAGCAGCTGCAAGAGCCGGTGAGTGTTTTCCCAACAGTCCAGGGCATCTTTGCCAGTGACGAGAACATCGTCAACATACTGGAGGAGGACATCCTCAACACGTACAGGGTGGAACTCTTTCAGATCCTCACTTAGGGCTGTGCCAAACAAAGTTGGTGAGTTCTTGAACCCTTGTGGAAGTCGGGTCCAAGTGAACTGATGGCGCCGCCCAGCCTTTAGGTCCTCCCATTCAAAGGCAAACAGTGGCTGACTGTCTTTATGCAAAGGAATAGTAAAGAAGGCATCTTTGAGATCTATAACGCTGAAGTGGGTGGCCGTCTTGGGGATGCCACTCAACAAAGTGTATGGATTTGGTACTACTGGGTGCAATGTTTCTATGGCATCGTTCACCGGGCGCAGGTCTTGAACCGGCCGGTAGGACCCATCAGGCTTCTTGATGGGAAGTATTGCTGTGTTCCATGGGGAACTTACTGGGACCACAATTCCGGCATTTAAGAACTTCTCTAGCAGCTTTTGGATTGAACGCACCACTTCTGGAGGGTAGTACCGTTGCTTCACCCGAACTGGGGTAGCAAAGGGCTTAGGCTTGACTATAATAGGGGCTTGGTGGGCGGCAAACCCAGGAGGGTTGTCCTCGGCCCACAGTCCGGGAACTTTGAATTGTCGCCAGTCATCGTTGGGAGGTTCTGTGGGTCTGGCAAGAAGAACACGCCATGCTTCCTGGGGTCTACTGCGGACTTCAACCTTGGTCCCTTCAGGCGTGAGGGAGATGGTAGCTCCCATCTTCATTAGGAGGTCTCTTCCCATGAGGGATACTGGGCATTGGGGCATGTATAGAAACTCATGCAGTTGGACCATTCCTCCTTTTAGGGCACATTCAAGGGGCTTGGTAAATGGAAGTTCAGTGCTCCTTCCTTGGATTCCCTGCACTATCATGGTTTCAGATCCAAGGGGTCCCATTTTCTGGTTCAGTACCGAGACACCGGCCCCTGTGTCTACCAGGAACGGGACGGTCGTCTCGCCCACCCTGAGGGTAACGATGGGTTCGGGGGGTGGGTCCCTGCAACCCGGTCCTCTTCATTGTTCCTGGCTCATGGCTACTCGGCTGCGTGGTGGCCGGGGTGCCGCACGGGGTCTTCTTTCAAAGTGTCTGAGTGGGTGTGGACACTCCCTCTTCCAATGTCCCTTTTCGCCACAATTGGCACATCCCCTTCCCTGGGGACACTCAGCCTTCCAGTGGTCTGGATTGCCACACTGGAAGCAAGCACCTTGCTTGGGATTACGAGGCCGCCCTGCCCCACGGGGATGAACCTGCAGAGCAGCTGCCAAGAGGTTCGCCTGGCGGGACATATCTTCCTGTTTCTGCTTTTCTGCCAATTGGGGTCGGTTAACAAACACCCGCTTGGCTATCTCCACCAACTCCCCGATGTTCTTTCCTAGGGCACCATCCAGACGCTGGAGTTTTAAGCGAATGTCTGGGGTGCTTTGTGAGATAAACTTCTCATTTAGCATCATCCTATGGTCTGCAGCACGCAGGTTAATGCTAGCATACTGTTCGTACGCAGTCACTAGTCGGTCCAAGAATGCCTCTGGGCTTTCGTCGGGACCCTGGGTTATGGAGGCAGCTTTTGCAAAGTTGACAGGGGGCTTTCCTGCCACCCGCAAGGCTCTCATCATGAGGGTGCGGTAGTCATGGAGGTGTGTCTGTCCCTCCGGGTTGTTTGGATCCCACCCTGGGTTTTCATCTGCCTTTCTTCGCTGCCTCTGATCTCTCTGGTCGGGGGTATCCAGAGGGTACATTTCTTTTAATAGATTTTCTTTTGCGGACCTGACTTTTTCCCGATCCTCAGGGGTGAGGAGGGTATTCAGGAGCTGTTGGATATCTTCCCATGTAGGGAGGTGGGTATGCATAACAGTTTCGAGAAGGTCGCAAACCTCTCGTGGTTTCTCAGAGAAGGGGCCATAGTGTTGCCTCCAGTTTAATAAATCAGTTGTGGTGAAAGGAGTATACTGGAAGATAGAGGTGATGACTGACTGGCCTCCTTCCTCCCCAGCCTCCCTTGTCTGGACTGCACGCAAGGGTGCCATCAATGAGGGGGGATCATGGCTCCGAGTACGGGAAGCCACAGGGGGTTCTGGAGGGGGAGCCGAAGGGCCTCCTACTTCTTCCATGACCTCTTCCTCCTTCATCCTAGGCCGTCCTCGGGGGCCCTGATAGGGAGGGGGCATCTCATCTTCAATTGGACTGGAGTCCATCAAAATAGGGTAGAGTGGCTGTTGTTTATCCTTGGCTTTTAATTTCTCAAAGACTTCTTTTGCTGTGGGTTTTGGAACTGGTCCCACTCCGGCCAGGCAAACTTTAACTGGCCCAGCGCCGGCCTCACAGGCGCATTTAATCAACCATCCGGGGCGGGTCTTCACGGCCCATCGCCACTGGTCAATGTAGGGATACTGATCCCAATGGCCGTCTTGGCGGACTTTGTTGTATACTGCATTTACTATTAGCCAATCAAATGTCCCTTCTTCAGGCCAGTTGACTCCAAACGTTGGCCATTCTTGTTTACAGAATATCTTCAGGGTACCAGGGTCGCACCTGGGATCCCCATAGTCGCCACTGAAGGCAGCTTCAAAGTTTTTCAGCATGCACGACAGAGGGGTAATTTTGCTTCCTGTGTTCCCCATGGTGTGGGTCTCCTAACGTGTACCTGATGTTAGACTTTGGCAAGGGGTTCTCCTGTCAGGCCTCGGTCCGGCTCAGGGAAACGGCGAGACAGTCCTCCCAGCACTCGCTGGCCTCCTTTTAAAGGACCTGTCCCCTCCTGCCTTGGTCTCCCAGCAAACGCTGGCTCTTCCTTTTAAAGACCAATCCCTGCTACGGAGCGTGCCAGATTTCCAATCCCTTACTCCTTTAGGAGAAGGGATGTTCCCAACCCACTTGCCTATACACTACAGCCGACCTACGGTGCCGGACACTCAACGGTCACCAATAGGAACTGCGACTGTTTAACCACCCACACAATCCTAGAAGGCACCCACTCTTGGGCCCTTCACCCCCAGGAGGATGCGCTTTTCCTCCTCTTCCGCCTCACCGGTTATGACGGGTATTCCCCACTGAGTATACTCGCCTGGTCTGGTCGCTAGTCGGCCCACTCACTCCTCTGTTCCTCCGGCCGGCCGTCCACTCACTCCTCTGCTCGTCACCGTGAATGGGTCCTTGGATCCAGGGGAAGGCTCCCTGCTCTCTGCGGCGTCCGCTGGTCCCGAGGCACAGGAGTCAAGGGTCCTGCCAGCGCTGGTTGCGTCGAGCCGCCGGGCGTCGCTGAGTCTCAGGAGTTCCATTGGTCCTGCTCAAAGGGCCGGGAGAGTCCCATCTGGGTCGCCAGAAATGTTACGGGTGGGAGCAACGCAACATTTATTGATGACGAGACTCTCACTGGGTCATTCAGGGAGAAGCTTTATTTGCGCAAAGGTTCAGTTAGGACTCGCAGGTCCCTGCAAAGAACTGAACCCCGAAAAGGAGTTCAGCAAGCCTTTTTATCATTACAAGAGCCGTTTCTCCCCAATCCCCCCCTCAGTGCCCTCCCCATGCCTTCCGTACTCCAAATTTGGTCAATTGCTGGTAGCTAAACCACAAGTCCTTGTCTTCACCGGTTGTACCTTGTTTTGGGTACATTTCGGCCTTGCTGTCTAGAGCATTGCTATCTGAGGAGGGAGGGAGATAAGAGCACTCAGCATCAGCAGAAAGGAAAGTTACAGAGAGTTACATTTAAAATGTAAAACTTCACAAAATACCAGTTTCATACAAAATATAGGATATAACAAAAGACTTCTTCTCATATTTGCTTCCGAGACTTATCACTGCAAAGCCTCTAGCTAAAAGAAAACACTTCCAGAGAAGAGGTTCACTACTTGGTTACTAGTGAGGACTACATAACCCAAAAATATAGGATAGGACTACATAACCCAAAAATGTACCAAAATGTAGTGTAAAGATCAGAATGAAGTTACAAATAATTTAGGACTATTTGTATCCTGCCACCTCACTACAATCCCGTGATCACCATTTGCAATCTTCCCTGCCGGCTTCCCCATTGGAAGCCGGCAGGGAAGATTGCAAGTGGAAAGGACACAGGGCTACGAAGGCTCGGTCCTCAAATCTTCAGGATCTGGGGTCCCTACCTTTGCACTGCTGTGAGGTTTCCCCTCCCCTCTCAGTGGTTCGAAGGTGCAGTCCTCAAACCTTCGGGATTTGGGGTTGCCGCCTTCACACCACTGCAACGTTTCCCCTCCCTCCTCACCATTGCAAAGGCACGGTCCTCAAATCTTCAGGATTTGGGGTCCCTGCCTTCGCACCGCTGCAAGGTTTCCCCGCCCCCCCCAGCGTTGCAAAGGCACAGTCCTCAAATCTTTGGGATTTGGGGTCCCCGCTTTTGCAACACTCCAAGGGTGCCCCTTCCCCCCAACATTGTGAAGACACAGTCCTCAAATCTTTGGGATTTGGGGTCCCCGCCTTCACCCTGCTGTGAGGTTTCCCCTCCCCCCACACCATTGTGAAGGCGCGGACCTCACATCTTCAGGATTTGAGGTCCCCACCTTCCCACCACTGCGAGGGGACAGACCTCAAATCTTGAAGTGCTCTGTTCACCACTGAGGGGAGGGGAAGGGGAAAGAGGACCATGCTTAAGGGGAGGGGAAAGAGGGGAGGCAAAAGAGGACAGAGCAAAAGAGCTTCTCTGCTGAAGGATTTCAGCTCAGTACTGGGCCAGGTGCTTTTCCACAATTAATTTTCTTAAAGGCAGTTAAGAAACTCTTAAGAACACATCTCTAATGTGATGGGATCATTAAGTAATTTTCTCTGCTGATCAGTAAGAATAGGTCATTTTTGTTTAGACAGATATTTATCAATATCATCTGAGTGAACATCTTGTTTTTTATATAATGATGAGTAATAACAAAAAAAGGCCTCTTGAATGCCTGCATTATCCATTAAAGTCTTCCCCTCGTGTTGTATTTTAGAAATTAATCTTTTCTGTCTTTGTTTACGCAATTTATAAGCTAGCCATCTACCTGGTTTATTCGCAGATTCAAAATATTTCTGTTTTGTAAATTTCAATTGAGTTTCTAATTCCTGTATTATTAAAATTGACATTTGTTTTTGTAAAAATTTAATTTGTGTATTCAAAGTCTCATCCAATGGATTGTTTCTCATCTCAATCTCTTTGTTTTTAATTTCATCTAAAATCAGTTGCATCTTGTTTCTTTCTCTTCAACTGGGCATTATATTGAATGAAATAACCTCTCATGTAAGCCTTGCTAGCGTCCCAAACAGTCTGTGTGTTAGTGCCTTTATTCATATTCAATTGAAAAAACTCTCTTATCTTTTTTTTTTACAAGTATCTACTATTTCATTTTTCCGTAAAATTGTCTCATTTAGTCTCCATCGAAATGTACTCTTTTTCCCTTTAACAGTCAACTTAACAGGATTATGGTCTGAAAAAGTCTTAGGTAATATTTCAACTTTAGTAACATCCGTCATCAAAGTTTTAGAAATCAAAAACATATCTATTCGAGAAAAGGACTTAAATCTCTCAGAATAATATGTATATTCCTTGGAATTTCCATTTAAAAGTCTCCAAATATCTTGCAAATCCAACATGTCTTTCAAATCAAAGAATGTTTGGGGTAGTTTTCCTTGTTTAAGTCTCAGCCCCTTGGGGGACTGTTTGTCTTCCATTGGAGAAATCACCGCATTCCAACCACCCATAAGGCACCAATTCTCGTACTGTAAGTCCATCAATTTATCCATCAAATTTTTATAAAATATCCCTTTATCAACATTTGGGGCATACAGTCCAACAACTAATGTTTTGACCCCTTGTATACTAATTTCAACTGCCACATATCTTCTTCCATCATCAGTCAAAATCAATTGAGGATTCAATTTTGATTGTATGTACAAAACAACTCCTTTAGTCTTTTTTGGTCCAGCCGATATAAATTCTTCTCCAATTTGTTTCCGAACCAAGTACTTAATATCTTTTTTACAAATACAGTGGTACCTCGGGTTACGAACGCCCCTCCTTACGAAAATTTCGCGATACGACCAGCTCCGGTCGCAAAAATTTGCCTCGCCGTGCGACCTCCACTTCACGCTACGAACCGGATCCGCGGCCATTTGCCCTGCTGCCACGTGGTTGCAGCTTCCTGTGGGCGAGATCGCAGTAGCAAGGAGATGTTCGGTGAGGCTTTTGGTGTGTTTTGTGGCATTTGGAAGGTTTTTGGTGTGCTTGTCAGCATGGCTCCAAAGAAAATGCAGAGCCGTATGTATTTACATTGAACCTTATGGGGAAATTTGCCTTGCGGCGCGACCAAATTCGGAGGGCGGAACGGATTAACCGTATTTACATTGAACCCTATGTGAAAATTTGCTTCGCGGTGCGACCAAATCAAGTTGTGATCAGAGTCATGGAACGGATTAAATTCGTAACTTGAGGTACCACTGTATGTGTCTCTTGCAAACAGATTATATCCAAATTCAGTTTCTTTAAAAAATATATATTTTTTTCTTTTTTGAGGAGCATTTGCTCCATTTATATTCCAGGTTAAGTATTTGTAATCCATAAGTATATTTATATTAGAGTCTTTTATGATCCACTCCAGAAGCCCCAAGTTTTGTTAAATCCACACTGGTTTCGATGTCTTCTGTAGTCTTTTCTTTTTCTTTATCTTCTATTTCTTTATTGGTATTGCAAAAATCTGCCTTATATTTTTCCAAAAAGGCTTCTGCCTTTAAAATAGAATTTATTCTGAATCTTTGCTCTTTATACATAAAAGATACTCCTTCTAATCTCTCCCATCTAAAAGAAATACCATGTTGCTTTAATTTATCTGTGAAGAAGGAGTAATCCTTTCTTTTTCTCAAGATTCTTAAAGGTATTTCTTTTAAGATAATCACCTTTTTACCTGCGATACTCAATCCATCATTATAATGTTTTTTCAAAATTTGTTCTCTTGTGACCTTCCGTACAAAATGAATTAGTATATCTCTTGGGACCTTTTTTTCTCTAGCATAACGTGAATTGACTCTATAAACTTTATCTATTTCAGAGTCTAAATCTTGTTCCTCCATCTCTAAAAATTGTGCTAATGCAGTAATAATAAATTTTCTTACATCTTCCCCAGGATTTTCTGCTACTGATCTCAGTCTCAATATGAATTCTTTCTCCCTCATTTCTGCTAATGCAACAGTATCCAAATTTCGATCAATATCTTTAGCGACTGCTTCTGACTTAACTTCTAACAACTGTACCTGTCCTTGAGTATTCTTGAGATCAGTTAACAAATTATCCACCACATCTTTCACTTCTGAACCTCATTTCTAAATTCTTGAGTCAATTCCTTCTTTAAATTGTCTATTTTTTCATTCATTTTGTGTCTCTTTGATCCATCTGGTGGCTTAAGGCAGCGATTGCATCTAGTACTTTTTTCATGTCTCCACCCCCCTCAGCCGGTTCTGTAAAAGTTCTTGTTGATTCTCTTTCCTTTTCCTTATCCTTCTTCCCTCTTAAAGCCATTGTAAGCAGTAGAAAGTTCAATATCTTCAAAGAACAACAATTATAATCCAATAGCAACCGCTTTCTTCCAAATTCTCTAACAACACAGCAGTTATAATCCCAGCTATAGAAAGCTGCCTCTTATTGTTCCCAAATATAGATAATAAAATGTATAAACAATTCTCAGTTCTCAAGCTTTTAAGTTCAACATGGAGAAAAGGGAAAACTCAACTATAAAAGTCCAACAGCAGATTCATAGTCCAATATACGTTTATGAGCCAAAACAAAAAAAGAAAAAGAGAAAAAATTTTAATCCCATAGAAAAGGCAAACCATTAACAATTTATAAAATCTTCTATTTAAAATCCATAAAACGTTTCCATATCGTAGCAAAGTCCATTTGTCAATTTCCACCCATTACTTTCCATGACAGAGAATAAAAAAGTAACTCACCAGCATCTAAAAGTGTAGTCCAGAGATAGATCTTAGATATTAATAAGACAAAAAAAGAAAAAAATATATAATCCAAAGAGGAGGAGAGGAGGAAAAAAAAAACCCTTCCTCTTCTAAAGTGATCTAAGACACCGGACTGCAGCGCTAATGTCTCTCATTCATGAGGCTCTCTGCATTTGTAAAGCACGATGGAATTCCCAGCCACCTTCGCTGTTCTACTCACCGGCTCTCCCGGGGTGGAAACCAGGAAAGGCAGGAGGAACAGCATCTGGGGCTCTCGTGGTTAATCTTCCGAACCCCCCCCCCCATCCAGGGGGGTATTTGGTGGTCTTCTCTCCTCCAGACCCACTGCTGATCAAATACAGCTCAGGCACCCTTGGAGCTCCGAGAAATGCGTCAGCGCACTGTCCTGTCCAGGTGGAAACTCTCTTCTTTGCTCTTCTGATGTATTCACTACTAACCTTCGTCTTGACTTCAGTGTGCTTGATGTTGTCAGTTTGAAGGCTGCCCAGGTATTTGTAGTGATCTTCATCCAGACTCTTGAAGTTATTTCCATAGGGCATCTTGATTCCTTCAGTTTTCGCTATTTTTCCCCGTTGATGGTAAGGGTAAGCGCATTTGTCCAGTCCAAACTCCTTTGCAATATCTTGGCTGTACATTCAGACAGTGTTGAGCAGCAATTCCATTTCAAATGGTGTTTTTTCATACAGCCTTCTTGTAATCAATCTAAGCTACATTCAATTGGTCTTACTTCTCTTAGTTTTCCAAAATCTTCTTGTCAATTTGGAGCTGACCTTTTGTCCTTCTGCTGTTTGTGTGGTTTCCACACAGATGGAAAGACCTTGTTTTCAACTACATGCATTTGGACTGCATCAGCTGCCACCCCAGTTAGCAATTTCAAAGTTGTTGGCAAGCAGGTAATTGGCCTGGAGTTGCCTGGTGCTGCCCTTTTTGCTGGATCTTTCATTATCAGGTAGGTTTTGCCAGATGTTAACCAATCTTCAATTTCACCTCCTTCCTGTATGTTGTTAAACTGCTTGGCAATGAGTGGGTGCAGACCAATCAGATGTTTCAATCAAAAACCAGGCAGTTCATCTTCACCTGGTGCTGACCAATTCTTGATCTCCCATCCTGCATCCAAGGTATTCCGTTATAACTGCAGCCATGCAGTACCTCAGCTGGTTTGTTTCTTGCAGTGAGCAGGTGCTTATATTTGATATTACAGTACTGGCATCTTTTAATGCCAATGCTAGCTGTTTAACAGTGCTAGCTGTTTCTTGGTAATGGGTTTCAATGCAGGCAACCTTATTCCATTCTTTTTGTGCTGTTCTACATGCTCAGTGATGCGTTGTTTCAGTTCCTCTTGTTTGTTAGAGGGCTTTGTTCTTTCTGAGGAGAATACATATATTCTGAGAATAATAATAACAGTAACAACAATAACACTAACAAACTTACTTTTGTGTGTTCTTGACTTTTTACCACCTGTGCAGGTTTCACAAGTAGTATGTGCGCCCATGTACAGACATTTTAGTGGGAACATAGGTGGCAATCCAGTCAAGTCAAAGTCATGTCAAGTCAAAAGAACTTGAGAAAGAAAGAAGGGAGGGGAGGTCATGCAGTGATTTGTTTCCCAAAGATGGGAAATGATTAGCTATGGGCGGTGTCCTCAGTTTCCATGTTTCCATTTTGACCCTGGTTAAGTAGAACCTCTCTTAGAACTACAGTACCAAAGCACTATAATTCTCAGTCCTCTTTCTGAAGAAAATGAACTAGAAATAGAAGAACCTGTCTCCCCCATATTCTGGGTTTGGACTTTCAAAGAGCATCTATCTGCTGGGCCACTGATGGAGTAGAATACTGAATCACAAAGGCTGTCAACCCAGATGCAGCTGACCTGTTTCTCCAGAAGCACACAGTAGGTGGTGTGTTGTGTTTATTTCTATCATTCTTTAAATGTAACTGGAATTCAAAATCCTAAGGACACATCCTGACCCCTTCACCAGATGGCTACTGGGGGAAAAGCTTGCCATTTTCTCACATATCCATGCTATTGGTATTGGTCATGGCCAGTCAATAAACCAACAATTACCTTGAAGAAATAAGCAAATTGATGATGTTTCTCTCTCTGTCTCCCCAGTGTCCATGTTGATCTAGATTCCCCCAGCTTAGCTTGTTAAATGGGGGTGGGGGAAGGTCACAGCTCCTCTACTGCTAGGTCATCTGCATGGAAAAGAACAGATGAGAAAAAGATAAACAAGGAGGGAAGATGGCAAATGGTAGGGAATCCTACATCTCTCAACAAAGTGGGAGCAATTGAATGACACAGAGATGTTGAAGTTGAATCTGAAGGCTACATAGCTGGAAAACACATACCCCATTCGCGATACAAAGCGTCGCTTTTGCCTTTCTTCTTTTCATGTTCCAGTACCCTCACCCCCACCCCTTAACGTTCTAAATGAAATTACCTTCATTAACGAAACCGTAATGTTTTCCAGCATGCCACGCTTCCGCAGGAACTTGTGGAAATGCCTGCTGGATTTTTGTCAGCTGGAAGAGACAGAAAGAAGTGCATCGCACTGTTCCCGAGGATGTTTTGGAGAGTCGTTCCCCTTCTCCCCTTGGCCCATCGACACAAGCAAGACATCCATTCCAGGAATTCCCTCGTCCACCATCAAGTGGAATGAAAGGAAAAAGAAACTCTCCCTGCCCTTTTGTCCCAAGGGAGAGGTTAAATGTGGATGGATTCCCATGAGCAGCGGTGGACCCAAAGCCTACGGTCCATTTGCTACGTATCTAGGCTTACTACGTACATTGATCCTAGGATGATGGTTCCCACAGTAGAGAAGCTGGTTCAAGATGGAGGAGAAACATCTCCAGCCATGGGGCTGAAAGTGCTGTGGAATGGACAAAGAGAGGACACCTTTGCTCATTTCCTAGAACCAAGAATCTCATTGCCAAAGCACGCCCGTGCAGTTTATGGTACATTCTTCTCTAGTCCTCTGGAGCCATCCTCTCCCTCTAACATTGCTCCAACCTTTCTAAATCCCAGTCTCCTTGGAAGGAAGAAGCTTTGGGATGGCATCTCCCAGCAAAGAACTCAAGATCACTATGAACACTTTTTTTCTCATCTGCAATTCTGGCCTTGGGACATTACAGTTGAAGATGCCTGTTCATAAAGGGATCCCTGCGTGAACTAAAACAGTTCTTGTGAGAAGCCCATGTTCTTGTGGCACTTGATGCTTGTCCTTAAAAACAATCAGTCCCTCAGCTATTCTTCACAATGGGACATTTAACAGGAGTTTTCACACGTAATTCTCTCAATGTTTGCATTGACCAAGTCTTCCTTCAAGCTCCTACTGGCACTTCTATGTCCTTACCTTCAAAATAAAAATGAAGTGCTCTGAGGTTGGAGCCTGCCGAAGAAGACCTCTGAGCGTGATGCCCAGGGCCTCCTCCAGCAACTTCTTCTCTTCCTGAAAGGAAACACAGAGATGGTGATGAGCATTTTTCCAGAATGTCTTCCCAGTCATGCCAACACTGGAAAGCAACCCCAGAAATGTTGGCGAAGGTGCTACCTCAGGAACATCCTCATCTTTTCTCTCCATGGAGCCCATCCAGAGGAAGACAAAGATCTTGAGCAGCATGGATTCCACTGGTGGGTCCATGGCTGGTGGGACCTTGCTGTCGGGACAAGCGAAGAAAGAGGCATCAGTGTCCATCCTAGTCGACAGCCCTCAGTTTCCTTTTCCCCAAGAGAAGAGGAGAAGCTGTGTCGACCACTAGGAGATGTGGGGAGGTCAATCTACCCTCTCTTCTCTCCACTTCACAAGGAAAAAGTTTCCTTTGATTTGGTGGCCTCAGCTGAAAGTGTCCAAAAGGGCAATGGATCAACTGAAGCTTCTGGGTGGTCTTCAAGGGCAGCCCTATGTGGTATGTGTTGCAGCAGTCAAGCTGCAAGGTAACCAGGGCATGAGTGACTGTTTGAAAGGATGGGGCACAACCGGTGCACCCAGTGAAGCTGTGCTTTTACTTTTTTCTTTTGTTGGCTGTTCTCCCCCTTCTTACTCTCTGAGTGCTGCAAAGGGATTTTCCTGAAGCGCTACGAAAGAAACAAGATATTGACCTGATGTCATATACTGCAAGCAATGCAGCTAGTCCCGCAGAGAAGCTGCTTAACTGGTTGTCCTCCAGCAGGGCCTGCCAGGAAACAAGAGTGGAGAAAAGCAGAGAATCCAGTCAGCCAGGCTGCTCCAGCCCACTCCTTCCTTTTTGTCCCAGCCCCTTTTGACCTGCTATTCTGCTACAGCTTGTCTTTCAGTCCAAAGGAGAATTACCCGCAGGTGAAGGACCCTTTGCGCGGGCCTGTTTTTGAAAGCTGCCTTCTGTTTCTCTGACGGACTTTCAGTTAGGATGAGCTTCTGCTACCACTTCTGAAAATCCAGGGGTCGCTTTTTCCCTCTCCATCCTCCTTGGCTTGCCACCCATTTCCACCTCCCTCCCACTTACTTACCAGGACAGCAAGACTGTACAGATTCTTGTTCCTGGGAACCTGGACTTCCAGTGCCCCGCTCTGCTTCAGCTGAAACAGAGCAGCGATGGAACAAAGGCACTGAATGATGCTGTCCTCCTGCTGCAATGGAAAAGAGTCAGGCTGTAAGTCAGGGAGGCTGTGGGGCGTCTTTCCTCCAGTGCTCCCCGGTGGTCTCCCTTTCAGAAGGGAAGCTTGAAACCCTTCTGAGACTCTCTCCATGCCGAGGAATTTTTCCATCCCACTGAGATTGGGCAGAAGAGGCCGGGATTCAAATATGGGAGCAAAGCGTAGCCACAGGATTCTCCATATCCAAGGGGTACCTACTTTTACGGCTGCCTTGCTGTTCCTCTGATAGACCTTTTGCCAAAGACTTTGGCTGGCCCGGAGGTCTGATCTCACACAGGCAGCCTCGCGTTGGGCCTTACGCGCCTGCTGGGGGTCTTTCTTGGTGAAGAGGAGCTTCCTTGTCCCTGAGATGTTTTTGGTTGGGAAATCTGGGAAAGAAGAGATAGGGGCTGTGATCCTCAGCAAATTTTTAGGTCTCCTACAGATGAAGAAAACCCACCAAAAGCAGCCCTGCCTTTTCAGAGTCCTTCCCATCGAGACCCGATCCCATTCATTAAAAACATTTTTGGTTCACAGAGCTGGCTGAACCTCCTGGCCTTGAGAGAAGTCTCACGGAGCCCTTGGGCAAATTCCACTCTCTACATTCCCTCTCCCCATTTCCCAACTAACTGTCACTGAACATTCTTGCGGTTCCCAGAATAGTCCCATGAAAGCAGAAGAACTTGTGAGAAGTCAGTGTGGATTCAGGAGCTTCAGGAGGAGGGGTTCTTAGTGGGTCAGAAACAGTTTGGGCTCCGCCCTGTCCCTGTGTGGAACCTTGAATCTGGAAAGATGCAGAAGCGGGTCCTGGAAAAGCCTATATCAAGGAGTCCACTCCTGAAGGAACTCCTTCCTTCTCCCTCTCAATATCCCCTCCCAACCCAAAGCATCTACTCACCGCACCGCTCCTCTTTTTCAAGGTCTGTACCAATATAAAATTTTATTTTTCTCCCCTCAGGAGCCTTGGTGGTGTCCTCCAGTTTGGATGTTGTTCTTACTGGAGAACTTTCAGCACCGGCTCCTGGATTGCTCGTTGTTTTCGCATTTCTTTTTTTCCTCCCGAAGAAGGAAAAACAGCTAAACAGTCCCCTAGAACAGAGGGGAAGGAAGCTGAGGAAAGGAAAGGGCCAATGCCTATTTTCCAGAGCCACTCCTTTCAATTGAGCAGAGTTCGATCCTGTAACAATGTCCCTGTGATGAAGATCGGCCCAAGTGGAAAAGTAGTCCTTCTGAGCTGAACTGGTTCATTTTAACTTTAGTTTGGTTTTGTGTGATCTGGTGTGTTCCACAGCCACATGAGTTTATTAAGTTTAAGAAGCTTTTCTTGATTCAGCGGTAAAGGATCCTATGTGATCCCAATCAATTGGAAAACTGATCAACCTAGTTGTTTAAGAGCAGTAAGGAATGAAAGACGAAAGTGCTTGGAGCACTTCTGCCCCGTTTCCCTTTCCTCAGAGGAGAGCAAATGGGTGTTTTCACCCCTGGAACATCCCAATCCTCTGACAGGTTGGCCTAACATTGGAGGAGTGTTCCCAGAGTCCAGCGGCCCTTGAGAAATCCAGCTTACGTCCTGAAATGCAACTTCACTCTGAGGATAATGAGTAACTGAGGGTTAGGCCCAGAGGAAGATGGATAAGGTCAGAAAGCCCCTGGAGTTTCCAAGGAGACCCCAGGCCTCCTTGCCATTAAGCATTTTGAGGTGCTAGCAATGATCACCTCGTCCACCATTTCTGCATACCAGCAGTGCCAGGCCAATGCCTTTGGGAAGACACACAAACACACATACACACAAACAAATCACAAGAACAGCCTATTTCCCGTCTTGTGGCAAGACTCACAGATGCAGTCCTTTACCTGCTATTAGTCTTACTTTTGGAAGCACATTGTTTGTGGGTGTCCCTCCATCCCTATCTCTTGAGTCAAGTTGTGCTATTGTTTCTGTACCTTCCTTTTTCCTCTGCCACAATGTTCAGATAATTTCTTAATATCAGAAATTATTTTCTATATATCAGAAATTATTTTCTCTTTCTATGACATTATAGCCTGGATGGATGAAGTTATAAAGCTGCTACAGTTCCCAAAGAGATCACAGGCCTCCGTTGGGATCCTACCAAAGGTCACCTGCTCCACCGTTTCTACAGACCCCAGTGCTAGTCAAAAGTGATCTGGTGTGTTCCACAGCCACATGAGTTTATTAAGTTTAAGAAGCTTTTCTTAATTTAGAGGTTAAGGATCCTATGCGATTCCAATTAATTGCAGACATGATCAACCTAGTCTTTTAACACCAATAAGGAACAAAAGACGGAAGTGCTCTGGAGCACTTCTGCCCCGTTTCCCTTTCCTAAGAGGAGAGCAAATGGGTGTTTTCACCCCTGGAATGTCCCAATCCTCTGACAGGTTGGCCTAACATTGGAGGAGTGTTCCCAGAGTCCAGCAACCCTTGAGAAATCCAACTTACATCCTGAAATGCAACTTCACTCTGAGGGCAATGAGTAACTGAGGGTTAGGCCCAGAGGTAGATGGATGAGGTCAGAAAGCCCCTGGAGTTTCCAAGGAGACCCCAGGCCTCCTTGCCATTAAGCATTTTGAGGTGCTAACAATGATCACCTCATCCACCATTTCTGCATACCAGCAATGTCAGGCCAATGTCTTTGTGAAGTTATCCACATACACCCACAGATCACAAGAACAGCCTATTTCCCATCTTGTGGCCTGGGAGGACTGTCTCTTGGATGTTAACTACCTCTTAATGTGGAAGCTCCATTAAGCTAGCTGCCCGAGCAAGACTCACTGATGCAGTCCTCTCCCCGGTATTAGTCTGACTTTTGGAAGCACGTTGTCTGTGGGTTTCTCTACATCCCTATATCTTGGGTCCGCTTCTGCCATTGTTTCTGCATCTGTTTCTTCTGCCACAACATAAAAATACTTTCTTAACATCAGAAATGATTTTCTATATATCACAAATTATTTTCTCTATATATGACAGTTTAGCCTGTATGGGTGAAGTCATAAAGCTGCTACAATTCCCAAGGAGATCACAGGCCTCCTTTGGGATCCTACCAAAGGTCACCTGCTCCACCTTTTCTACAGTCACCAATGCTAGGCAAAAAGCTACCAAACAAACCACTAAAGCTGCATATTTCTCATATTTTTGCATAGAAGGCATAGTTCCTAGTATTAGATTGCCTCTATATTTAGCTTATGGAAGCTCCATTAAGCTAGCTGACTGAGCAAGTCCCTCTTTGTCAACTTCCAGTCTGATTCCCTTTATGTTGCCATGGTGGGTTTTTTGGTCCAAACATCCCTGTCAGCTCCCTCTGTTATTTCTGCTTAGGTACAGACACCTTCTTCTGTATCTCAGAGTGTTGTTAGCTGGTGCCAAGTTTAAGGACAGAAAGAGAGGGGAGACAAACTCTCCCTGGTTTATTAACTTCAGACATCATTTCTCATACAGCAATCCCAGCCAGGAAAAAAAAAGATCCCATATTCAAAGAACAGATTCTGCTCACACCAAATACTGTATAGCTTTAATCACATGACCCTCTTTTAGCCAAGTTCCAAGAGTTGTGGGATCTGGCTGTTACGGGAGCCAAAAGATCTGACTTTTCCCAACTTTTCAGTCAGCCATTTTGCATTCCGGCCAACAAAATACTGTGTCTCGAAATAGGTGCTCCAAAAGACTTTCCTCTTAATGTCTTGGCTATCAGTTAAGCAAATCAGGCTTTTCCCCCGTGCCCAAATTTTTGTTTTTGACTGTCCTTTTCTATACAGATGTAGTGGAGTCCAGTACATTCTAAATATTATTTTTTGTTGTATAAGTCATCATTTAAAGTCTTGACACTCTTGGTATAGAAGTTAAGACACTCTCCCATTGTCTTGTGTTCTAATCCTAAGAACTATGCCTTCTATGCAAAAAGATGAGAAATATCCAGCTTTAGTGGTTTGTTTGGTAGCTTTTTGCCTAGCATTGGTGACTGTAGAAAAGGTGGAGCATGTTCTATATCATAGAGGTGATATAGAAACCTCTAATTCTTTATTCCACTCATTCCTTAGCATCTGCATATCAAATTGATTTATTGATAACAAATATCTATATAAACTAAGAGTAGGTTTTTTAATTTTAAAGGATTTAACAAGTTGTTTCTCTTCTCAGGTGTCTCAGAAGCTGAAAATGCTGCTGGTCCAAACAATGTTGTTAACAAATGTTGTAATTACAGTATATGTATTGCCATCGGGTTACGTCTGGTAGATGATATTTATCTCTTAAGATAGCATATGTTAAAAATTCATCTTCATCATCTATCAGTTGGTCCAAAGTCAATATCCCCGCTTCTATCCAATTCTTCCATATCACCATCTTATTCCCTGTTTTTAAAGTTGGGTTTCCCCATAAAGTCAGTCTGGCATGGGAAAAAGGGTCAAATCGTTCTTTATTAGACATTACGTTTCATAGCTTTCCAACTGACAAAATTGTTTCCAGAGATATTAGAGTTGTAATGTATTTCGATCCTAATACTGTCCATCCGACCAAAGCTGTGTTTTTTTATTTTCATATACACACACACACACACGCCCCAAAGTTGCCCAAATCAGAAAATTAACACCACTTGTTGGCTTCCAGTATTTATTACTTGAGAATAGGCAAGCATGAGGATATAGCTCCAGATTTAGAAAACTGAATCCTCCTTCATTAATTGATAATTGCATTTACTGTAGATATTCTCAGAATTGAAGAACCCCATAGAAATTTTCATAGAATTGAAGAACCCCATAGAAAGAATTTATTTTCTGAAAATATTTTCCAGACATAAAAACTGTAATTCCTCTCAGAATATAAATAAATCTGGGAATAATATTCATGTTGAGAGTATTCACCTTTCCCCAAAGGGTGAGGTTTAATGACTCCCCTCTATTGATATCTGAAGAAACCTCTCTATATATTTTAATTATATTACATGTTGGTAACTGAGTTATATGCTTTGGGTGAGACGTACCTAAATATTTAATAGATTCAGTACAAATACGGCATTGATATTCCTTAAATGAATGGGTAAGCAACTTTTAACTTCTTCAGACGTCCCTGCCAAGTCCTTTTGAATCAAAGTGGCTGATTTCTCCCACTCCTCCTTTAACTCTTGTTTAAAGTGTTTCATCTGATTTCTCCTCCATTCCACCTCAAGGCCTTTTGTTCAGGCCGCAGTCAGCTTTCCCGCCCTCTGACGAGGCGTTTCCTCCCTATAGGCCTTAATTCCTCTGTCATTTCAAAGATGACCCTTTTTTAGACATCCTTTTTATGGTTCGTCTGGCCAGAGAGCTGCGTATTAGTTAAAGGTCAGCGGCAAACCTCAGCCCAAAAGCTGGGTAAGGAGAAGAGCCATGGGCTCTGTAGGCATGGGATTATATCTGGTGCTACCTTTTTGAAGGGTCAGAAGAAGGGGATTAATCTCCCTCCCCCCCCCCCCGGTTCCTATGTGGAACTAAGGCCATACCAACACGAGTTTGAAGAGGAATGAGCCTGACCACCCACTGTTGGGGCAGCCGATAAGGGGGGGGGGGAGATAACATGCTGGAAGGCTTGCAAGAGGGCCCACCATCTGGAAAACAGGATGTGTGAAATTTAGATATAGGCTTAAAGCAGCTTGCGTCATATGGAAAGGAGAAGAATGTAGATAATTACGACAGGGTGCTGTCCGCAGCCTGCAGGGACACGATAGATAGCCTTTAAAATGACACGTAAGCCCCAAATATGGATAACTGTAAATAAGGGCAAGGGGCTTTAGAGTAGGGTAGTGGGAGAGGTAAACTAAGGCGGGACAACCGGAAGTTGTATTTGGCGTACCTGATAGGTTGTGAACTCCATAGTACCTGACCAATGAAGAGCTGGGGAGGGAATTTGGGAAGTATAACGATTGTGACCAAATTGTATTCGGGACTCTTGCCGCCTTACAGGCTGGAGTCCTTTTGTTCTGATACCTTAATAAAAGCAACCCTTTATTCTGCACCTCGTGTTTGGATGTCTTTTGGCTTCAGCACCAAGCTCAGACTCGTTTTGTGGCGAAACATTTTATTCCCCCAAAAATAACGATCAGAGTTTTCTTGTAAAGAAAAACCAGAAATAACCAGAACAGCAGTTACAGTAGCAAGAAATAAATAAACAGCAAATTTAAACTATTAACTGGTTTACAAAAACTAGGCCATACTTTATCTCTGAACTGAAGGGCTCAGACATGTGCTTTTCCTTCATAGCATGGTGGAGGAGGAAGAGGAAGTGACCTCAC
The DNA here is from genome assembly GCA_030867105.1 of Liasis olivaceus. NCBI lineage: Eukaryota > Metazoa > Chordata > Lepidosauria > Squamata > Pythonidae > Liasis > Liasis olivaceus. The sequence continues at coordinate 16,910,410 of CM061355.1, read as the reverse complement.
AGAGTCACCGCCTCCTTCCACGTGTCCATCTAGGAACACAGGATCTGTGCGTTTTGACTGCATTTTTCCCACAAACCCCTTCTCAGTCAAAACAGTTCCTGTAAAATTTTTTAGTAAACTAAACCACCCAGAGTCCCATTTTGACTCAAAGGTTCTCAAAGCTGTCTCTTGGTAGAGGCTTGGTGAGAATGTCTGCAGTCATCTCTTTTGTATGGCAATAAGCCAGGTCCACAAGTCCATCCTGGATGGCTTCACACACAAAGTGATATTTGACTCCAATGTGCTTCGTTCTTGCATGGAATTTCTCACTCTGGTTGTCTTCCATGAGGCAAATGGGCTTCCTGCGCACTAAACCAAAGTCCTTTGTCAGTTGGTCGAGCCAGGCCATTTCTCTGCAAGCTCCTGTAGCTGCAATGTATTCCGACTCTGTGGAAGGCAGGGCTACACAATTTTGTTTATAACTGCCCCAAGAAATGGGACCATTTGCAAACATAAAGACATAACCACCTATGGATTTATAGTCTTTTGCATCCCCTGCCCAGTCAGCGTCCGTGTAACCTATTAGTTTTGGATCGCTGTCAGCTGGCAGTTTTAATTTACAGTTTGTGGTACCTCTTAGATATCTGACAACTCTCTTAACAGCTGTCCAGTCACATTCGGTGGGAGCACTCACTTTTCTGCTCAGAATTCCCACCGCATTCGCTATGTCTGGTCTACATGTTGTGGCTAGGTACAAAAGTTTCCCTATTACTGACCTGTATCTGTTGTTGTCAGGTAAAAGTTCTGATTCCTCTTGACTCTTCAAAAAATCAGTAGCCATAGGTGTGGCAACCAGGTGTGCTTCCTGCATCTGCAGACTCTCAATTAATTCAGTGACCTTCTGTTTTTGGCTTAGGAGAAAAGAACTGTCGTCTTCTCTCTCTATCTGAATTCCTATATAATAATGCACTTTTCCTCTTCCACATCTTTGCTTAGATGCTCTACTATTTGGGAGTAGTTTCTGTCATTTTCAGTCGCAATTATGAGGTCATCAACAATTGCCAGAATGTAAGAAAATTGTCCATTATTGCATTTGGTGTATAAATACTTGTCTGCATGGCCTTGTTTGTATCCTAACTGTGTTAGCATGGTGTGTGGTTTTTCATTCCACGCCCTAGCGGCTTGTTTTAGTCCATAAAGCCCCTTCTGAAGTCTGCATACTAAATGAGATTCATTTGGTTTGATGAAACCTTTGGGTTGTTTCATATAAATCTCCTCTGAGATCTCGCCATGTAAGAATGCAGTTTTTATGTCTATGTGTCCTCACTTGCATTTGCTTTGAAGCTGCTATGCTTAAAAGCATTCTGATAGTGGTATATCTGGCCACTGGGGCAAAAGCGGCATCATACTCTTCTCCATACTGTTGACTGAACCCCTGTGCTACAAGCCTCGCTTTGTAGCGCTGTACTTTCCCTTCTGCATCTTGTTTAACTTTAAAGACCCACTTACTTCCAATAGCCTTTTTGCCTGGAGGTAGCTGAGTAAGAGTCCATGTCTTGTTCTGGTACAGTGCATTGTTTTCCTCCTGCGCAGCATCCTTCCAGACACATGCTTCGGTGGCTGGCATCTTTTCCACCGCTTCCCAGTTGGGAGGCTCTAGGGGTTGCGCCAACCCTGCAAGGCAGGACAGTCGTGGTGGTGAGACACCTTTGTTGGATCTCGATGAGCGTCTAATCTGTGGTTCATCAGCTTCCTCATCAGCTTCCACTGTAGGCATCTCCACATCAGGCAGTTCCTCTTCATTTCTGGTGCTGCTGCTGGGAGTCTGGTCCTCTGCGTCTTCTTCCTGTTCATTCTCTGTAGGTGGTGTTATGGTAACAGAAGGCAGATCTGGACAATCACACATTTCTGGTGGAAAGTACATAAGATCTGGTGTTTCCTTTTCTGATTGCTCAGAAAAATCTATGACACTTCCTCTTTTGTCAACTTTGCTTTGTTCATCAAAATAAACTACGTGTCTTGAGCTGACCTGTCCCGTTTTAAGATCCATGAGTCTGTAGCCTTTTCCTCCAGCGGCATAGCCCACGAGAATGCCTTTTTGTGCTGTGGAGTCCAACTTGTGCCTATTTTCTTTGGGAATATAGCCATAGGCGAGGCTCCCAAACACACGAATGTGCGACAGATTAGGAATTCTCCCATGCCAAAGCTCAAAAGGTGTGCGTGTAGCTCCTTCGGTTGGCAATCTGTTCCAGAGATACACCGCAGTTGCATCTGCATCTCCCCACATGCGCTGGGGTAGAGATGCGTCTTTTAACATGCTTCTTGTCATCTCTATAATGGACCTGAACTTTCTTTCTGCAATTGAGTTTTGCTGTGGTGTGTATGGGACACTTTTCACATGTTTAATTCCTTCCTCTTTCAAGAAAGTTTTCATCTCATGTGAACAGTACTCACCCCCGTTGTCAGTTATGAGAACCAAGGGTTTTCTCTGGAATTTGTTGTTTACCATGGCAAGCTACTTTCTGAACATCTCTTGTGTTTGATTCTTTTCCTTGAGAAAATACACAACACAATATCTTGAAAAATCATCCAGAAATATTAGAATGTACTTATTTCCTCCCATTGAGCGAACATTCAGTGGACCACACACATCACTATACAGGTGAAACTCGAAAAATTAGAATATCGTGCAAATGTTCATTTATGTCAGTATGGCAACTCAAAAGGTGAAACCAATATATGAGATAGACGCATTACGTGCAAAGCGAGATATGTCAAGCCTTACTTTGGTATAATTGTGATGATTATGGCGTACAGCTTATGAAAACCCCAAATTCACAATCTCAGAAAATTAGAATATTACATGACATCAATAACACAAGGATTGGAAATAGAACAATATCGGACCTCTGCAAAGTATAAGCATGCATATGTACTCAGTACTTGGTTTGGGCCCCTTTTGCGGCAATGACTGCCGCAATGCAGCGTGGCATGGATGCTATCAGCCTGTGGCACTGCTGAGGTGTTATGGAAGACCAGGATACTTCAATAGCGGCCTTCAGCTCCGCTGCATTGTTCGGTCTCATGTCCCTCATCTTTCTCTTGGCAATGCCCCATAGATTCTCTATGGGGTTCAGGTCAGGCGAGTTCGCTGGCCAGTCCAGCACAGTAATCCCATGGTCATTGAACCAGGTTTTGGTACTTTTGGCAGTGTGGGCAGGTGCCACGTCCTGCTGGAAAATGAAGTCAGCATCCCCATAAAGCTCGTCTGCGGAAGGAAGCATGAAGTGCTCCAAAATCTCCTGGTAGACGGCTGCGTTGACCCTGGACTTAATGAAGCACAGTGGACCAACACCAGCAGATGACATGGCTCCCCAAATCAACACAGACTGTGGAAACTTCACACTGGACTTCAAGCATCGTGCATTGTGTGCCTCTCCATTCTTCCTCCAGACTCTGGGTCCTTGGTTCCCAAATGAGATGCAAAAGTTGCTCTCATCAGAAAAGAGGACCGTGGACCACTGGGCAACAGACCAGTTCTTTTTTTCTGTAGCCCAGGTAAGACGCTTCTGACGTTGTTTGTTGTTCAGGAGCGCTCGACAAGAGGAATACGACATTTGAAGCCCATGTCCAGGATCCGTCTGTGTGTGGTGGCTCTTGACGCACTAACTCCAGCCTCAGTCCACTCCTTGTGAAAGTCCCCAACACTTTTGAATGGCCTTTTCCTGACAATCCTCTCCAGGCTGCGGTCATCCCTGCTGCTTGTGCACCTTTTTCTACCACACTTTTCCCTTCCACAGAACCTTCTATTGATGTGCTTTGATACAGCACTTTGGGAACATCCAACTTCTTTTGCAATTACCTTTTGGGGCTTTCCCTCCTTATGGAGGGTGTCAATGATGGTTTTCTGCACAACTGTCAGGTCAGCAGTCTTTCCCATGCTTGTGATTCCTACTGAACCAGCCTGAGAGACCATTGAAAGGCTCAGGAACCCTTTGCAGGTGTTATGGATTCATTAGCTGATTAGAGTGGGACACTTTGAGCCTAGAATATTGAACCTTCTCACACTATTCTAATTTTCTGAGATTGTGAATTTGGGGTTTTCATAAGCTGTACGCCATAACCATCACAATTATACCAAAGTAAGGCTTGATATATCTCGCTTTGCATGTAATGCGTCTATCTCATATATTGGTTTCACCTTTTGAGTTGCCATACTGACATAAATGAACATTTGCACGATATTCTAATTTTTCGAGTTTCACCTATAAACTATATCAAGCGCTCTGGTACTTCTCTGTTGAGTACATGATGGAAAAGAAGGTTTAACACTTTTCTCTGTGATATAACTTACACACTTTGTTGTTGGTAAAGCGTTTACTGCTATCTTTATTCTTCTTGCAAGCGCCTTGCGCTGCAAATCCATTACAGCATTGATGTCTCTGTGTCCAAGTCTCCTGTGCCAAAGTTGTGGATCCACCTCATCCTTCTGGCTTGAGCGCGCCACCATAGATGATTGGGGTTCCCAAAGATTCATCTCATATACGCCATCTATTAGGCTTGCTTCAGCATACAATCCCCCATCTCTAGACACCTGGCACACATCATTTTCAAATAATATATGGAAACCTTTTCTGGCTAGAGTGGAGACACTAAGCATATTGCAGTTCAGTTCTGTAGCATACAAAACCCTTTGTATGGGATTCTCTTTTATCTCACAATCTGTTTTGCATTTCAGGACTCCTGACCCTTCTCCACGTGCATTTATGATTTTTCCATCTGCAATTTGAATACTGCTACCTTGTGATGGGTCAATACTTTGAATGTCCTCAAACAAGTTCTTGTCATGACAAAAATGACTAGAGGCTCCAGAATCTATAATCCATTTGTTTGACTTGGTTTCACAATTGTTGACAGACTCTTTTCTTGTAAAGGAAAACTTCCCTCACTTTTCCCTTTCCTTTCATTTGGTCGCTTAAATGCAGGGAGTCTTTGTGACTTTGGAGCTTTGCAAGCTTTAGCTATATGTCCTTCCTTATTACAGTTAAAGCCCACAATTTTGTTTTGTGTCGCTTTGGCCTTCACTTGGAATTTTAACATATAGTTTGAATCATTGGCCTTTTCATTTCTAGTGGGAGATTCTTGTCTCCTTTCCACACACTCTTCTCTTAGATGGACAATCACTTTTCTTAGAGTTAAGTCTGTCTTCCCATCCATAAGAGTTGCAAAAGTCTCAAACTTAGATCCTAGTGATCCCAGGAAATAACAAATTTTCTGTTCTTCCTGCATTGGGTATTCTGTGAATTCTAGTTTTTCAATAATTGTCAAGAGCTGAGTCACATGACTGTTACAATCTGCTTTGGATATGAGTTTCAACTTAAATAAGTCTCTTATCCAGGCCCGGTGAGAGCGTTTACTTGCAAATCCATATGACAATTCCAAATTCTTAAGGATTTGGGCTGCAATATTCCCCTTCTTGGGGACGCGGTGGCGCAGCGGCTTAATGACGTTGAAAGTTGCCGGCCAGAAATGGCTGACACTTCGGCGGTTCGAGTCCAGCCTTCGCGTTAACAGGGTGAGCTCCTGTTCCCCCCCCCCCCAGCTCCTGTCAACCCAACAGGTCGAAAACTCACGTGAGTAGATAAATGGGTACTCTCACTCCGGTGGGAGGAAAAATGCTGGCAGCGCCTTGCACAGAGAGACGGGACCAGTTGCCTGCCGGTAAGCGCGAAACCGCGCTTGCCCGAAAAGGGCGTGAAGCAACGGAAACCCCGCCTCCTGCGCTCGCCAGCTGGGCTCTGCTCTAGGAAGGATGCTCTGGCAAACCACTTCCGAAAAACAATTGCCTTGAAAACTGCAAGGATTCGTCCAGGCAGTCACTGCAGGGTCAGTAATGACTGAGCGCAGACACACACACACAAAAAAAATTCCCCTTCTTAACATGGATCATCTGCACATTTGAAATACTGTCCAGAATTATAGCCACTGCTAACTTATTCTGTTTTTCCCATGCTTTGATTGAATCTTTAGCCTCTTCAGTAGTGCCAGTAAGGCCTTTCATTTTCGATACAATCCAAAATTTCTTTAAGATCAAATATGACCTCTAGACGCTTTTTCCATTGGATAACATTTCTCTCTGTGAGTTTGGGTAGCTTGAGGCTTCCCTCATTAGTGTGATTCTGATTGGCCATCTCAGGAATCAACATTGTGCAAAAATTTAGAATTAAGTTTAGATCTCCAATGAAAAATCAACCCCCTTTTTCTGCCTAGTGTGAGAGGGGAGCAAAGTAAGGGTATGTGTGTGTGTGCCTCAAACTCATGAGAAAACCTTGGAGTGGATTCCGCTGAGCTTCAAGATAAAGACCAGCTGAAACTGCTTATACTAACACTCTTTGTTTGCACAAGAAACAGAGGGAATTCTTCAGGAAGGAATGTGGATTCTGCTGACGAATACACATTGAAAGCAACATTGTGTGTTAGTGGGAGAATTCCAAGGGAGATTGTGAGCCGAGCCCTCGCGGGGGGGGGGGGGGGAGGACAGTTAGGATATAAAAAAAGGTGCTTTTGAGCTATTTGGGGTTCCTTCCTTTGTGCTCGAAGGAACCCGCCTTTGCAAACGCGTAATAAAGCTTCTTTCTCTGGATCAACCAACCTATGGTGTGAGTTTTTTGCCCATCGCACCGACAACACTAGCTACTGTTCTGCAAAAGAAAAATGGGGGCGGGGTAATTTCTTTCACAATGGAGACAATGGAAGTCACCGTGTGCTAACCAGAAAAAAAATGTCCGCTTTGAATCTTTCTTCTCTCTTAAGAAAATCCAGCGACATCCACTAAAATATTTCAAAATTTCGTCGTTTCTGGCCCGTAACCCTTTGTGGGCATGGGATTATATCTGGTGCTACCCCTTTTATTCCCCCAAAAATAACGATCGCAGTTTCCTTGTAAAGAAAAACCAGAAATAATGTTTACTCACATGACGTATTTCTTTCTTTTCAGAACAGCAGTTACAGTAGCAAGAAATGAATAAACAGCAAATTTAAACTATTAACTGGTTTACAAAAACTAGGCCATACTTTAGGCCATACTTTATCTCTGAGCTGATTCCCTGATTCATTCTGCTTATTCAGAGGCAATTAGCTAACCAAAACTGCAGTTTGTCTGCAATGTGTGTAGTAGGTGTAGGTGGCCATGTGAAAGGAGCCAGTTAGAAGCTTCTCACTTTGAGAGAAAAAGCCCTGCTTGTGAGGGGATTACTCCATCTTTGGGGTACCTCAGTTGCCCCCATCAATGAATTCTTCAGGATTTTCATGCCACCTTTAATGGCTTTGAAAGATACATTTGATCCCTTTGCAACCTCACAACACGCGTGGTGTCCTCTGAGCTCCTCGGAGGGGGCAGAGCCAAAACGTTCAGTCCAGTTTTTCTCATGCGTGTGTGTGTGTGTCTATGCACACACATGTGTGCCTGCAAGCACATATAGGGTGGTTGTTAAGGGATGGAATGCCTTAAGGCAGCGTTTCTCAACCTTAGCAACTGTAAGATGCATGGACTTCAACTCCCAGAATTCCCCAGCCAGCATGTTCAACTTCTGGGAGTTGAAGTCCATGCATCTTAAAGTCACTGAGGTTGAGAAACGCTGCCTTAAGCAGGCGCCCTTTCCCCCATTAGACTCCATTAAATGGGAAACTTAACCTTCAACCCCTCTGCAGATCTCAGGAAATGCCCCAAAGCTGTCAGCACTTATTCTACTAAAGTGTTGGGGAAACGGTCGTGTCACATTTATAACTGAGGCTATATAACCTAATACATGGCTGTTAAGATGGCTGAACGTATACTTTGGAGTCACACTTTCTCTTAATTTAGAGAAGGTAGAATTTCTATTGGATACATAGTGTAACTGATTGAACTGCTCGTGGGGGTGGGGGGAGAGGAATCCATTAAACTGAAATCTATCTATATATTACTGCTGCACCGCCTTGGAAAGCCCAGGTCACATGATCGCCATGGGAATATCCCTGACCTCTTTCCCGGCTCCCTCTGTCCCCTGTGTCCAATCGGCTGGTGGCAATGGCCGACGGGCAAGCAGCAATTGGCTACTTTGGAAACAAGGCAGAAATTTGAAATCTCTTCATGGCAGTGGGCATTGAGGGAAGGATGAGGGAGCTACTTGGATGCCCGCTGACGAGATAGACACACACACACACGCATGAGAAAAACTGAACATTTTGACTGGTGGTTGGTGGATGACCCTCTTCCTCCCTCGAGGGAGGGAGGGAGGGAGGGAGGGAGGGAAGGGGGAGGGAGGGAGATTTCTGATGCTCCCTATCAGCTTCCCACAAGCAAAGTCAATGGGGAAGCCGGCAGCAAGTCGCAAGTTGCTCACACTCCCACTGCTTTTTTGCCCTTGGTCATTTGGTTTCTCTGTTTAGGTAAGGAAATGTCTTTGAAACGATGACCCAATGGCTCCCGGGTTGTCTAGTGTCCGTTAAATCTGAAGGCCCCCTTCTCCCCACTTTCTTTCCATCCTCAGAAGCCAGTTACAGAGAAAAAGTCTTTTTAGAAAAACGGGGGCGGGGGAAGCACTTACAAAGTCTATGTATCACCATTCCAAGTGACATCTTTAGGCTGAAAAACCCCTCTTCTCCTTAACTTAACGAGCAGAGTGGGGCAAAGGCATCTCCTCTCCTGTCACTGCCCCAGTGTATTTCTGCTGGCCCACCCACCTACAAGATCAATCTTTTCCGCCACCTTTTCTGCTTCTATCGTACCTTCTGCTGCTCAACCAATCTTTCCAGCACATTCCCAGCCTCCCTTAGCTAATCTGCCACTTCCACCCTGGTGTACCTTCCACCTGCCTGCTTGATCTTCTCAGCACTTTCCCTCCTTCTCCCTGTACCTCCCATCACCCAACAACATTTTCTCGGGATAGCTTACAACATTTGAAAATTATATATGGAAATGAATAATGTACCTACAACAAAAGCATAGACAGACAATTTAAAAAGCTCAACTGAAACATAAGCATTAAAACATTAAACACATTCATATATTTAGAGGCTGGAAAATTTTAAAAAATGTCTTTGCTAAGTATTACAAAAAAAGGGAGATACTAGCTGTGTCTTGTGGGGGATGACTTTCCTAACCCAAGGCTACCAGATAAGGCTACTGCTACTGTGGGAAACCCCTTCATGGATCACTGCCTTGTCGTGGCGAAGGGGCTTGTGTAACTCAGTGAAGCCATGAGCTATACCGTGCAGGGCCACCCAAGACGGACAGGTCATGACAGAGAGTTCTGACAAAATGTGGTCCACTGGAGAAGGAAATGGCAACCCACTCCAGTATCCTTGCCAAGAAAACCCCATGGACAATATTAAAAGGCTAAAAGATATGACGCCGGAAGATGAGCCCCTCAGGTCGGAAGGTGTCCAATATGCTACTGGGGAAGAGCGGAGGGCAATTCCAAGTAGCTCCAGAAAGAGTGAAGCGGCTGGGCCAAAGCCAAAAGGACGTTCAGCTGTGGATGTATCTGGAAGCGAAAAGAAGGTCCGATGCTGTAAAGAACAATATTGTATAGGTACGTGGCATGTAAGATCCATGAACCAAGGCAAGCTGGATGTGGTCAAACATGAGATGACAAGATTGAACGTCGACATCTTGGGAATCAGCGAATTGAAATGGACGGGAATGGGTGAATTTAATTCAGGTGACCACTATATCTACTACTGTGGGCAAGAAACCCTTAGAAGAAATGGAGTTGCACTCATAGTCAATAAGAGAGTGGGAAAGGCAGTAATGGGGTACAACCTCAAAAACGACAGAATGATCTCAGTGCGTATCCAAGGAAAACCATTCAACATCACGGTAATCCAAGTCTATGCCCCAACCACTGATGCCGAAGAAGCTGAAGTTGACCGGTTCTATGAAGACCTACAAGACCTTCTAGAACTAGCACCAAAAAAAGATGTCCTTTTCATCATAGGGGATTGGAATGCTAAAGTAGGAAGTCAAGGAGTAATCGGAATAACAGGCAAGTTTGGCCTTGGAGTACAAAATGAAGCAGGGCAAAGGCTAATAGAGTTCTGTCAAGAGAACAAGCTAGTCATAGCAAACACTCTTTTCCAACAACACAAGAGACGACTCTACACATGGACATCACCAGATGGTCAATACCGAAACCAGATTGATTACATACTTTGCAGCCAAAGGTGGAGAAGCTCTATACAGACGGCAAAAACAAGACCAGGAGCTGACTGTGGCTCAGATCATGAGCTTCTTACTGCAAAATTTAGGCTTAAATTGAAGAATGTAGGGAAAACCACTAGACCACTCAGGTATGACTTAGATCATATTCCATGTGAGTACACAATGAAGGTGATGAATAGATTTAGAGGATTAGATTTGGTAGACAGAGTGCCTGAAGAACTATGGACGGAGGTCTGTAACATTGTACAAGAGGCAGCATCTAAAACCATCCCAAAGAAAAAGAAATGCAAGAAAGCAAAATGGCTGTCTGATGAGGCTTTACAAATAGCTGTGGAAAGAAGGAATGCGAAAAGCAAGGGTGAAAGGGAAAGATATAAGCAACTGAATGCAGATTTCCAGAGAATAGCAAGGAGAGATAAGAAGGCCTTCTTAAATGAACAATGCAAAGAAATTGAAGAAAACAATAGAATGGGGAAGACTAGAGATCTCTTCAAGAAAATTGGAGATATCAAAGGAACGTTTAGTGCAAAGATGGGCATGATAAAGGACAAAAAAGGCAGGGACCTAACAGAAGCAGAAGAGATTAAGAAGAGGTGGCAAGAATACACAGAAGAACTATACAAGAAAGATCTTAATGTCCCTGATGTCCATGCTGGTGTGGTCACTGACCCTGAGCCAGACATCCTAGAGAGTGAAGTCAAGTGGGCCTTAGGAAGCATTGCTAACAACAAAGCTAGTGGAGATGACAGTATTCCAGCTGAGTTGTTTAAAATACTAAAAGACGATGCTGTTAAAGTGCTGCACTCAATATGCCAGCAAGTTTGGAAAACGCAACAGTGGCCACGGGATTGGAAAAGGTCAGTTTACGTTCCAATTCCAAAGAAGGGCAATGCCAAAGAATGCTCAAACTATCGCACAATTGCACTCATTTCACATGCTAGCAAGGTTATGCTCAAAATCCTACAAGCTAGGCTTCAGCAGTACGTGAACCGAGAACTACCGGATGTACAAGCTGGGTTTCGAAGAGGCAGAGGAACTAGAGATCAAATTGCCAACATTCGCTGGATCATGGAGAAAGCACGAGAGTTCCAGAAAAGCATCTACTTCTGCTTCATTGACTATGCAAAAGCCTTTGATTGTGTGGATCACAACAAACTGTGGCAAATTCTTAAAGAGATGGGGATACCAGACCACCTTACCTGTCTCCTGAGAAATCTGTATGCGGGCCAAGAAGCAACAGTTAGAACCGGTCATGGAACAACCGATTGGTTCAAAATAGGGAAAGGAGTACGACAAGGCTGTATACTGTCACCCTGCTTATTTAACCTATATGCAGAGTACATCATGAGAAATGCCAGGCTGGAAGAATCACAAGCCGGAATTAAGATTGCAGGGAGAAACATCAATAACCTCAGATATGCAGACGATACCACCCTAATGGCAGAAAGTGAAGAAGAACTAAAGAGCCTCTTGATGAGGGTGAAAGAGGAGAGTGCGAAAGCTGGCTTGAAACTCAACATTAAAAAAACTAAGATCATGGCATCTGGACCCATCAATCCCTGGCAAATAGAAGGGGTAGAAATGGAAGCAGTAACAGACTTCATTTATTTGGGCTCCAAGATCACCGCAGACGGAGACTGCAGCCATGAAATTAAAAGACGCTTGCTCCTTGGGAGGAAAGCTATGGCAAACCTAGATAGCATATTAAAAAGCAGAGACGTCACCTTGCCGACAAAGATCCGCATAGTCAAAGCTATGGTTTTTCCAGTAGTAATGTATGGCTGTGAGAGCTGGACCATAAAGAAGGCTGAACGCCGAAGAATTGATGCCTTTGAACTGTGGTGCTGGAGAAGACTCTTAAGAGTCCCCTGGACTGCTAGGAGGTCAAACCAGTCAATCTTAAAGGAAATCAACTCTGATTGCTCATTGGAAGGATTGATAATGAAGCTCAAGCTCAGATACTTTGGTCACCTAATGCGAAGAGAGGACTCTTTGGAAAAGACCCTGATGCTGGGAAAGATGGAAGGCAAAAGGAGAAGAGGACGGCAGAGGATGAGATGGCTAGATAGCATCACTGAAGCAATGAGCATGAAATTGAGCAAACTGAGGGAGGCAGTGAAAGATAGGAAGGCCTGGCGCAATATGGTTCATGGGGTCACGAAGAGTCGGACACGACTTAACGACTAAACAACAACAACTGTGGAAAAGAACTCTCCCCAGCAGGCCCTGCATCTCAACATAGGAAAGCACCTGGAACAAAATCTCCAGCAATGCTCTTGAGGATATGAATAAGAATATACAAGAAGAGATATTCCTTCATATATAGTGATCAAAAACAGTGAAGGCTTAAACAGGACTTTGAGCTGAGACTAGAAATGAGCTAGGAGACAACAAAGATCATGTAGAAACACTGCAGTGTGTTACTAATGCCCAGTTCCAATCAGCTTTTCCTGCAATATTTTCTTAGGAAACTCTTCAGATTGTGTTCCAGGGTAGCCTCAACACATCACAGTCGTTCGGGAAGCTACTAAGGCACGGATGATTGCAGGGAGGCTATTTCTATCCAAACAAGGTTGTAGCATTAAGCTAAGTTGGCAGAAAGTAATTAATGCCGCAAGAACACTTGCACCTCTAATGGTGGAGATGGATGTAGAAATAGTCCCAAACTACATTTTCATCCTTCTGGGTACACTCTCATTCATAACAGGACAGGTAAAAAATCCCTCTTACAGCCCGTCTGCCTGTTTCTGTGTATGTGTGCGTTTATGAGATTTATAAGCTGCCCTGTTGGTCCTCATCCAGTGTATTACTGGATCTTTTGAAAAGGAGAGATAGGCATAATTCAAGGAATGAATTGGGGTTGTATTTCCTTATCTTAAAACACACACCTGCAAATGAAAGATGTAACATCTGTCTGAAATGGAGAAGGAAGAAGAACCAGTAGCTATCCCCAACTTCCTATTCACAAACATATTTGTATCACATATCTCTAAAGCAAGGACAACCTTCTGATATTCCTGCATAGGCTTAAACCAGCTGCCTGGAAAATCTGGAAGTTATATCCCCAACACTTAAGGAGGACAAGGAAGACTGTTATGGGGTAGAGGGAAGGAAACCTATTATATTATATTATATTATATTATATTATATTATATTATATTATATTATATTATACTATACTATACTATACTATACTATACTATACTATACTATACTATACTATACTATACTATACTATACTATACTATACACTATATTATATTGTATTATATATAATAGAGAGAAGGAGATCCAAACTGTATTGTGGTTATAAGACTACAATGCATAATAAAGAATTATGAAGGCTTTCTTCCACTTTGCCTGACAACTGTTAGCACCAAAGAATCTTCTGACTTTAGGGTCTGCAGTATGTGGTAGAGATAAGAAAACCTTCCTTGCTGATGTCTAACCGTTGTCCAGATTTTTGCACCCCAGATATGATGGACCTTGTATATAGGCAGAGTACTTCACGTTTTATTACAAGCCCTTTGCATTCCTTTGTATTGGTTGATCAATTAAACTCCCTTGATTCATTCTGCTTAGCTAACCTTAACTGTAATATAGTTTTTCTGTGATGTCTGGTTGGTTTAGTGTGATGTGTCAAGCCAGCCATTGCAGTGTGTGAATCATGAGTTATGTCTTTTCTGTAAAATTTGCCAGCAAGTAAGTTGCTCTTGGTTTGTTTCCTTTCTGTTAAAGCAAGCAGAACAAGTACTGTATGTCTCATAACGTAGTGTGTTGTACAAACCCATCCTGTCTCATTTATGTCATATGAACACAGAAAATTAGGACAGTTGGGGACAACATGTTTGATGACTCTGGAAAGTGTGTTGTGTGTACCTCTAAGTACCTTTTAATGATGATGATGATGATGATGATAACTGAAGTGTATGGAGTTTACCTAATATTGCTGTCCACTTTTTTATCTTTCTTTTTCCAGTTTGCTAACCTGTCACATTTGTTTTTATACTCTTGGAACAGGAATTACTCCTGTGGCCTCCATTGGCCTATTGCTCCAAGCCCTTGAACTGAACATTCAGTATTACAAAAATGAAATTATCTTTTGAAAAGGTACTATACTGTTTGCAAGTAAATACATGCACTACAACATGTATTCAGTTGTGATATGGAAATCAGACCCATATCATATCAAACAGTGCTCACTATTTTTAAATGTGGAATGAAGCTATTCCCAAGGAAAGCGCAAAAGCACGTGTATTTCCAGGCCGTGAAATTCTTAATGACATCTACCCTTAAATGCATGATCAGTTTTGTTTCTATCAACCCCTGACTTGTAGCAAGTCCTGCCTGTAGGATTAAAAGAACAAAGGGCAGAAGGCCAGGAGAGAATCAGCTCAGATCTGTTCTTATTAAATGATGTTTTTAATGATAGGCTGGGATATGAAAAACCCACATTAGTAAATGCACACGCTATTAAAGTGGGTGGAGTTGCTGTCATTACTACAAAATAAAAGGGAAACTGAAAAAGTAGAGAATTTGTACTTTATAAAAACATTGAGAAATAATATAAACAGAGTCAGAGGAATGCTGTTGTCCATTGTGATGAGCAAAATGGGGAAGCTCTAAACGGAAGTGTGTTCCTTCTCTTTCTTGTGAGTATTCATTTCAATAGCTTTTTAGTCAGCCCTGTTCAAAAGGAGCCAGACCACCTTCCATCCCATTGTTCTTGCACTGCTTCCAGCTAGACTGCCTAGGAGAAGATTCTGCATCAAGAATCAGACTACTAAGTTTTGTTGCTGGAAGGAACGGAAAGTGAACCATAACAGCTCATGATTTTTCTGTAAGCATGACTATGGGAAAAATCATTGCAGAGATGCTGAGAATCTGATGGTCCCCACAAGTTTCCATCACCTATAAAGGAATCTGAAATCTCACATGATCTGTAAATCTCTTTAGAGGTCTTCTGAGATCTCCTGCAGAAGTGTTAAAATCTGATAAGATATTGCCCAAAATTTTAATGTTGCCATATAAGATCAAGTTGATCACTGAAATCTGTCCACCCCTGATTATTCACCTATTAAAAAAAAAACCATGTAAAATGTTCTGGAAAGTTTTTGGAGACAGGAGATACCCTGGATCCAATGTAGAATTTTCTATAAAATAAAAGGAGTATATTGTAATGTTATTTATGATTGGAGACCATATAACCAAACAAATATAGATTTCAAAAATTAAGGCAATATAGAAAAGCAGCACAGGGTCTTTAGGAAAACAAGTGAAGGAAGAGAATCCAAAATCGAAGTTCAGCATGCTCCTGGGTAATTAGAGTGTCACTGGGTGGATGAAGGGTGTGATTCATTGTCATTATTTTTCTGGTCTTCCTATCCAGGGCTTTTAGTTCACCTTGAGTCCAGTCCACAGTTCCAGTTGTATACAGGTAGTCCTTGGTTAACGACAATTTGTTTAACAGCGGTTTGAAATTATGATAGCCTTCATCAAATCCTTCAGCAGACAGCTCTTTCACTCCGTTGGCTTAATGACCCGGGAGACCGCTTAATGACCGCAACCGGGAGTGCCTGGATTGCAGTCGTTGAGGAAAGCAGTAACGTAGGCTTAATGACCGCTTTCCTCCACGACCAAGATTCCAGTCCCAATTGTGGTCGTTATGCAAGACTACCTGAATCTAATGACTGGAATTGCCCAGATGTTAATCGCCTTGATGGTGTTTCCGCCACTGACTTTGGACTTCAAGATCTTCTTCACTCTTCTGATCTATTCACTACTAACCTTCTTCTTGACTGCAGTGTGTTTGATGTTTTCAGTTTGAAGGATGCCCAGGTATTTGTAGTGATCTTCATCCAGACTCTTGATGTTATTTCCATAGGACATCTTAAAAACAGTTTTCACTATTTTTCCCCTGTTGATGGTAACGGTGGCACATTTGTCCAGTCCAAACTCCACTGCAGTTAGGAGCTGATCTTTGGGTGGTTTCCTTTCTGCTCAGATGGAAAGAGCTTGTTTTCAACTTGATGCTGTTGGATGGCATAAGCTACCACCCCAGTTAATAATTTCAAAGTTGTTGGCAAGCAGGTAATTGGCCGGTAGTTGCCTGGTGCTACCCCTTTTGCAGGATCTTTCATTATCAAGGAGGTTTTGCGAGCTGTTAACCAATCTTCAGTTTCACCTCCTTGTAGTATGTTGTTAAACTACTTGGCAATGAGTGGGTGCAGACCAATCAGATGTTTCAATCAAAAACCAGGCAGTTCATCTTCACCTGGTGCTGACCAATTCAAGTGCTTCAACATCTGATAGAAAAGTATTCCAGCAACAAGATTACATCATTGTATGCTGCCTTTATAGACCTCAAGGCAGCCTTCGACTCTGTCTCCAGGACCAAGCTTTGGGAGAAGCTGGAAGCTGCATCAATAGATAGCAGGCTTCTCTATTTAATTCGGGCGCTACATACTAACACCACCCTTAAGGTTAAATGTAATAGGCAAGGGTCTCTCTCAAAACCCATTAAAGTGCAAAAGGGGGTGAAACAGGGATGTATCTTGGCTCCTTTACTCTTCAATTTTTACATCAATGACATGGTGAGATACCTAAACCACCCGGACTTTCACCCGTCTAAATTAGGGGTCCGTAGCATCGCCCTGCTGCTGTATGCAGGTGACGCAGTTGTCCTTTCTAGGACACCGATTGGTCTAAGAAGAGCCCTGAGAACTCTGGTCCAATACTGTGCAAACAACCTTCTAGATATAAACTATCAGAAAACAAAGATTATGGCCTTTTCCAAAAGACCAAAACAACACGTCTGGACTATCAACGGTCATAGAATAGAACAAGTGAATAGTTTCAAATATTTAGGCATAATCATGCATGCCACCGGATCAAGGAAAGCTCATTGTGAATATGCAGCTGATTTAGGTCTTCGTTCCACCATTGCCATTTTAAAATTCTTTCGAAGTAAAGGGGGGTATTTTGTCCCAGCAGCTCTCAAACTTTTCCAGGCAAAGGCGCTAGCCCAACTTCTCTATGGGTCTGCTGTCGGCTCTCCAGCTTCAGGTGTGATATACTTGGAAAGAGTCCAAGCTAAATTGATCAGGGCGGTCTTGCAAATGCCCAGATGTGTCTCCAACGCACAACTACGCTTGGAAACAGGCATGATAAAGGTCGAGTCGAAAGTGCGCCTAGCTTCGCTGAATTTTTGGCTAAAGATAAAGCACTACCCGCAGGGCCTAGCTCCACTTATCCTTCAAGACAAATTCCAATCCTTGTGGAAAAAGGATATCGAGCTCAACCTCTCTAAGTTAGGCTATTCTTCGGCTGGGATTCTAGCGATGGATTATGAGCAGGCAAGAATGGCCATTAAGCAAAGGACAGAGGATACTGAACGTCAAGCAGATCTAGGGAGGGTTCCATCCTTTTTGTCCCCGCCGTGTAGCAAGTATACTGTCACTGCCGCCAGATATCTAGCGCAGCTTGAGCTCCCCAGTCAGCGGAAAGCATTCTCTTTAGCTCGTTGCCATGCTCTTCCTTCAGCAGTGCTCGATGGCAAATACAAAAAAATTCCATTAGCTGCAAGACTTTGCCCTTGTGATGCCAAGGAAGTAGAAGACACGGGCCATGTTCTCCTCCACTGTATCTTTTACCAAGTCCCACGGAGTAAGCTGCTCGCACCCTTGATCAGTAAGCAGCCTGGCTGTCAAGAATCAGATTATCTTCAAATACTTCTCATGGATGACCGACCTTACGTTACAGTGCAGGTAGCCAGGTTTTGCGCGGCGGCAATAAAGATCCGTCAACATCGGACAGGAAGCTGCTGAAAGGTTTTGCAGTAATGGACTATAGCCAACTAGTATTTTAGTTTGTATTAACAGTGCCCAAACAGACCTGAAAATGGGGGTGGGGGAAGGTCACAGCTCCTCTACTGCTAGGTCATCTGCATGGAAAAGAACAGATGAGAAAAAGATAAACAAGGAGGGAAGATGGCAAATGGTAGGGAATCCTACATCTCTCAACAAAGTGGGAGCAATTGAATGACACAGAGATGTTGAAGTTGAATCTGAAGGCTACATAGCTGGAAAACACATACCCCATTCGCGATACAAAGCGTCGCTTTTGCCTTTCTTCTTTTCATGTTCCAGTACCCTCACCCCCACCCCTTAACGTTCTAAATGAAATTACCTTCATTAACGAAACCGTAATGTTTTCCAGCATGCCACGCTTCCGCAGGAACTTGTGGAAATGCCTGCTGGACTTTTGTCAGCTGGAAGAGACAGAAAGAAGTGCATCGCACTGTTCCCGAGGATGTTTTGGAGAGTCGTTCCCCTTCTCCCCTTGGCCCATCGACACAAGCAAGACATCCATTCCAGGAATTCCCTCGTCCACCATCAAGTGGAATGAAAGGAAAAAGAAACTCTCCCTGCCCTTTTGTCCCAAGGGAGAGGTTAAATGTGGATGGATTCCCATGAGCAGCGGTGGACCCAAAGCCTACGGTCCATTTGCTACGTATCTAGGCTTACTACGTACATTGATCCTAGGATGATGGTTCCCACAGTAGAGAAGCTGGTTCAAGATGGAGGAGAAACATCTCCAGCCATGGGGCTGAAAGTGCTGTGGAATGGACAAAGAGAGGACACCTTTGCTCATTTCCTAGAACCAAGAATCTCATTGCCAAAGCACGCCCGTGCAGTTTATGGTACATTCTTCTCTAGTCCTCTGGAGCCATCCTCTCCCTCTAACATTGCTCCAACCTTTCTAAATCCCAGTCTCCTTGGAAGGAAGAAGCTTTGGGATGGCATCTCCCAGCAAAGAACTCAAGATCACTATGAACACTTTTTTTCTCATCTGCAATTCTGGCCTTGGGACATTACAGTTGAAGATGCCTGTTCATAAAGGGATCCCTGCGTGAACTAAAACAGTTCTTGTGAGAAGCCCATGTTCTTGTGGCACTTGATGCTTGTCCTTAAAAACAATCAGTCCCTCAGCTATTCTTCACAATGGGACATTTAACAGGAGTTTTCACACGTAATTCTCTCAATGTTTGCATTGACCAAGTCTTCCTTCAAGCTCCTACTGGCACTTCTATGTCCTTACCTTCAAAATAAAAATGAAGTGCTCTGAGGTTGGAGCCTGCCGAAGAAGACCTCTGAGCGTGATGCCCAGGGCCTCCTCCAGCAACTTCTTCTCTTCCTGAAAGGAAACACAGAGATGGTGATGAGCATTTTTCCAGAATGTCTTCCCAGTCATGCCAACACTGGAAAGCAACCCCAGAAATGTTGGCGAAGGTGCTACCTCAGGAACATCCTCATCTTTTCTCTCCATGGAGCCCATCCAGAGGAAGACAAAGATCTTGAGCAGCATGGATTCCACTGGTGGGTCCATGGCTGGTGGGACCTTGCTGTCGGGACAAGCGAAGAAAGAGGCATCAGTGTCCATCCTAGTCGACAGCCCTCAGTTTCCTTTTCCCCAAGAGAAGAGGAGAAGCTGTGTCGACCACTAGGAGATGTGGGGAGGTCAATCTACCCTCTCTTCTCTCCACTTCACAAGGAAAAAGTTTCCTTTGATTTGGTGGCCTCAGCTGAAAGTGTCCAAAAGGGCAATGGATCAACTGAAGCTTCTGGGTGGTCTTCAAGGGCAGCCCTATGTGGTATGTGTTGCCGCAGTCAAGCTGCAAGGTAACCAGGGCATGAGTGACTGTTTGAAAGGATGGGGCACAACCGGTGCACCCAGTGAAGCTGTGCTTTTACTTTTTTCTTTTGTTGGCTGTTCTCCCCCTTCTTACTCTCTGAGTGCTGCAAAGGGATTTTCCTGAAGCGCTACGAAAGAAACAAGATATTGACCTGATGTCATATACTGCAAGCAATGCAGCTAGTCCCGCAGAGAAGCTGCTTAACTGGTTGTCCTCCAGCAGGGCCTGCCAGGAAACAAGAGTGGAGAAAAGCAGAGAATCCAGTCAGCCAGGCTGCTCCAGCCCACTCCTTCCTTTTTGTCCCAGCCCCTTTTGACCTGCTATTCTGCTACAGCTTGTCTTTCAGTCCAAAGGAGAATTACCCGCAGGTGAAGGACCCTTTGCGCGGGCCTGTTTTTGAAAGCTGCCTTCTGTTTCTCTGACGGACTTTCAGTTAGGATGAGCTTCTGCTACCACTTCTGAAAATCCAGGGGTCGCTTTTTCCCTCTCCATCCTCCTTGGCTTGCCACCCATTTCCACCTCCCTCCCACTTACTTACCAGGACAGCAAGACTGTACAGATTCTTGTTCCTGGGAACCTGGACTTCCAGTGCCCCGCTCTGCTTCAGCTGAAACAGAGCAGCGATGGAACAAAGGCACTGAATGATGCTGTCCTCCTGCTGCAATGGAAAAGAGTCAGGCTGTAAGTCAGGGAGGCTGTGGGGCGTCTTTCCTCCAGTGCTCCCCGGTGGTCTCCCTTTCAGAAGGGAAGCTTGAAACCCTTCTGAGACTCTCTCCATGCCGAGGAATTTTTCCATCCCACTGAGATTGGGCAGAAGAGGCCGGGATTCAAATATGGGAGCAAAGCGTAGCCACAGGATTCTCCATATCCAAGGGGTACCTACTTTTACGGCTGCCTTGCTGTTCCTCTGATAGACCTTTTGCCAAAGACTTTGGCTGGCCCGGAGGTCTGATCTCACACAGGCAGCCTCGCGTTGGGCCTTACGCGCCTGCTGGGGGTCTTTCTTGGTGAAGAGGAGCTTCCTTGTCCCTGAGATGTTTTTGGTTGGGAAATCTGGGAAAGAAGAGATAGGGGCTGTGATCCTCAGCAAATTTTTAGGTCTCCTACAGATGAAGAAAACCCACCAAAAGCAGCCCTGCCTTTTCAGAGTCCTTCCCATCGAGACCCGATCCCATTCATTAAAAACATTTTTGGTTCACAGAGCTGGCTGAACCTCCTGGCCTTGAGAGAAGTCTCACGGAGCCCTTGGGCAAATTCCACTCTCTACATTCCCTCTCCCCATTTCCCAACTAACTGTCACTGAACATTCTTGCGGTTCCCAGAATAGTCCCATGAAAGCAGAAGAACTTGTGAGAAGTCAGTGTGGATTCAGGAGCTTCAGGAGGAGGGGTTCTTAGTGGGTCAGAAACAGTTTGGGCTCCGCCCTGTCCCTGTGTGGAACCTTGAATCTGGAAAGATGCAGAAGCGGGTCCTGGAAAAGCCTATATCAAGGAGTCCACTCCTGAAGGAACTCCTTCCTTCTCCCTCTCAATGTCCCCTCCCAACCCAAAGCATCTACTCACCGCACCGCTCCTCTTTTTCAAGGTCTGTACCAATATAAAATTTTATTTTTCTCCCCTCAGGAGCCTTGGTGGTGTCCTCCAGTTTGGATGTTGTTCTTACTGGAGAACTTTCAGCACCGGCTCCTGGATTGCTCGTTGTTTTCGCATTTCTTTTTTTCCTCCCGAAGAAGGAAAAACAGCTAAACAGTCCCCTAGAACAGAGGGGAAGGAAGCTGAGGAAAGGAAAGGGCCAATGCCTATTTTCCAGAGCCACTCCTTTCAATTGAGCAGAGTTCGATCCTGTAACAATGTCCCTGTGATGAAGATCGGCCCAAGTGGAAAAGTAGTCCTTCTGAGCTGAACTGGTTCATTTTAACTTTAGTTTGGTTTTGTGTGATCTGGTGTGTTCCACAGCCACATGAGTTTATTAAGTTTAAGAAGCTTTTCTTGATTCAGCGGTAAAGGATCCTATGTGATCCCAATCAATTGGAAAACTGATCAACCTAGTTGTTTAAGAGCAGTAAGGAATGAAAGACGAAAGTGCTTGGAGCACTTCTGCCCCGTTTCCCTTTCCTCAGAGGAGAGCAAATGGGTGTTTTCACCCCTGGAACATCCCAATCCTCTGACAGGTTGGCCTAACATTGGAGGAGTGTTCCCAGAGTCCAGCGGCCCTTGAGAAATCCAGCTTACGTCCTGAAATGCAACTTCACTCTGAGGACAATGAGTAACTGAGGGTTAGGCCCAGAGGAAGATGGATAAGGTCAGAAAGCCCCTGGAGTTTCCAAGGAGACCCCAGGCCTCCTTGCCATTAAGCATTTTGAGGTGCTAGCAATGATCACCTCGTCCACCATTTCTGCATACCAGCAGTGCCAGGCCAATGCCTTTGGGAAGACACACAAACACACATACACACAAACAAATCACAAGAACAGCCTATTTCCCGTCTTGTGGCAAGACTCACAGATGCAGTCCTTTACCTGCTATTAGTCTTACTTTTGGAAGCACATTGTTTGTGGGTGTCCCTCCATCCCTATCTCTTGAGTCAAGTTGTGCTATTGTTTCTGTACCTTCCTTTTTCCTCTGCCACAATGTTCAGATAATTTCTTAATATCAGAAATTATTTTCTATATATCAGAAATTATTTTCTCTTTCTATGACATTATAGCCTGGATGGATGAAGTTATAAAGCTGCTACAGTTCCCAAAGAGATCACAGGCCTCCGTTGGGATCCTACCAAAGGTCACCTGCTCCACCGTTTCTACAGACCCCAGTGCTAGTCAAAAGTGATCTGGTGTGTTCCACAGCCACATGAGTTTATTAAGTTTAAGAAGCTTTTCTTAATTTAGAGGTTAAGGATCCTATGCGATTCCAATTAATTGCAGACATGATCAACCTAGTCTTTTAACACCAATAAGGAACAAAAGACGGAAGTGCTCTGGAGCACTTCTGCCCCGTTTCCCTTTCCTAAGAGGAGAGCAAATGGGTGTTTTCACCCCTGGAATGTCCCAATCCTCTGACAGGTTGGCCTAACATTGGAGGAGTGTTCCCAGAGTCCAGCAACCCTTGAGAAATCCAACTTACATCCTGAAATGCAACTTCACTCTGAGGGCAATGAGTAACTGAGGGTTAGGCCCAGAGGTAGATGGATGAGGTCAGAAAGCCCCTGGAGTTTCCAAGGAGACCCCAGGCCTCCTTGCCATTAAGCATTTTGAGGTGCTAACAATGATCACCTCATCCACCATTTCTGCATACCAGCAATGTCAGGCCAATGTCTTTGTGAAGTTATCCACATACACCCACAGATCACAAGAACAGCCTATTTCCCATCTTGTGGCCTGGGAGGACTGTCTCTTGGATGTTAACTACCTCTTAATGTGGAAGCTCCATTAAGCTAGCTGCCCGAGCAAGACTCACTGATGCAGTCCTCTCCCCGGTATTAGTCTGACTTTTGGAAGCACGTTGTCTGTGGGTTTCTCTACATCCCTATATCTTGGGTCCGCTTCTGCCATTGTTTCTGCATCTGTTTCTTCTGCCACAACATAAAAATACTTTCTTAACATCAGAAATGATTTTCTATATATCACAAATTATTTTCTCTATATATGACAGTTTAGCCTGTATGGGTGAAGTCATAAAGCTGCTACAATTCCCAAGGAGATCACAGGCCTCCTTTGGGATCCTACCAAAGGTCACCTGCTCCACCTTTTCTACAGTCACCAATGCTAGGCAAAAAGCTACCAAACAAACCACTAAAGCTGCATATTTCTCATATTTTTGCATAGAAGGCATAGTTCCTAGTATTAGATTGCCTCTATATTTAGCTTATGGAAGCTCCATTAAGCTAGCTGACTGAGCAAGTCCCTCTTTGTCAACTTCCAGTCTGATTCCCTTTATGTTGCCATGGTGGGTTTTTTGGTCCAAACATCCCTGTCAGCTCCCTCTGTTATTTCTGCTTAGGTACAGACACCTTCTTCTGTATCTCAGAGTGTTGTTAGCTGGTGCCAAGTTTAAGGACAGAAAGAGAGGGGAGACAAACTCTCCCTGGTTTATTAACTTCAGACATCATTTCTCATACAGCAATCCCAGCCAGGAAAAAAAAAGATCCCATATTCAAAGAACAGATTCTGCTCACACCAAATACTGTATAGCTTTAATCACATGACCCTCTTTTAGCCAAGTTCCAAGAGTTGTGGGATCTGGCTGTTACGGGAGCCAAAAGATCTGACTTTTCCCAACTTTTCAGTCAGCCGTTTTGCATTCCGGCCAACAAAATACTGTGTCTCGAAATAGGTGCTCCAAAAGACTTTCCTCTTAATGTCTTGGCTATCAGTTAAGCAAATCAGGCTTTTCCCCCGTGCCCAAATTTTTGTCTTTGACTGTCCTTTTCTATACAGATGTAGTGGAGTCCAATACATTCTAAATATTATTTTTTGTTGTATAAGTCATCATTTAAAGTCTTGACACTCTTGGTATAGAAGTTAAGACACTCTCCCATTGTCTTGTGTTCTAATCCTAAGAACTATGCCTTCTATGCAAAAAGATGAGAAATATCCAGCTTTAGTGGTTTGTTTGGTAGCTTTTTGCCTAGCATTGGTGACTGTAGAAAAGGTGGAGCATGTTCTATATCATAGAGGTGATATAGAAACCTCTAATTCTTTATTCCACTCATTCCTTAGCATCTGCATATCAAATTGATTTATTGATAACAAATATCTATATAAACTAAGAGTAGGTTTTTTAATTTTAAAGGATTTAACAAGTTGTTTCTCTTCTCAGGTGTCTCAGAAGCTGAAAATGCTGCTGGTCCAAACAATGTTGTTAACAAATGTTGTAATTACAGTATATGTATTGCCATCGGGTTACGTCTGGTAGATGATATTTATCTCTTAAGATAGCATATGTTAAAAATTCATCTTCATCATCTATCAGTTGGTCCAAAGTCAATATCCCCGCTTCTATCCAATTCTTCCATATCACCATCTTATTCCCTGTTTTTAAAGTTGGGTTTCCCCATAAAGTCAGTCTGGCATGGGAAAAAGGGTCAAATCGTTCTTTATTAGACATTACGTTTCATAGCTTTCCAACTGACAAAATTGTTTCCAGAGATATTAGAGTTGTAATGTATTTCGATCCTAATACTGTCCATCCGACCAAAGCTGTGTTTTTTTATTTTCATATACACACACACACACACGCCCCAAAGTTGCCCAAATCAGAAAATTAACACCACTTGTTGGCTTCCAGTATTTATTACTTGAGAATAGGCAAGCATGAGGATATAGCTCCAGATTTAGAAAACTGAATCCTCCTTCATTAATTGATAATTGCATTTACTGTAGATATTCTCAGAATTGAAGAACCCCATAGAAATTTTCATAGAATTGAAGAACCCCATAGAAAGAATTTATTTTCTGAAAATATTTTCCAGACATAAAAACTGTAATTCCTCTCAGAATATAAATAAATCTGGGAATAATATTCATGTTGAGAGTATTCACCTTTCCCCAAAGGGTGAGGTTTAATGACTCCCCTCTATTGATATCTGAAGAAACCTCTCTATATATTTTAATTATATTACATGTTGGTAACTGAGTTATATGCTTTGGGTGAGACGTACCTAAATATTTAATAGATTCAGTACAAATACGGCATTGATATTCCTTAAATGAATGGGTAAGCAACTTTTAACTTCTTCAGACGTCCCTGCCAAGTCCTTTTGAATCAAAGTGGCTGATTTCTCCCACTCCTCCTTTAACTCTTGTTTAAAGTGTTTCATCTGATTTCTCCTCCATTCCACCTCAAGGCCTTTTGTTCAGGCCGCAGTCAGCTTTCCCGCCCTCTGACGAGGCGTTTCCTCCCTATAGGCCTTAATTCCTCTGTCATTTCAAAGATGACCCTTTTTTAGACATCCTTTTTATGGTTCGTCTGGCCAGAGAGCTGCGTATTAGTTAAAGGTCAGCGGCAAACCTCAGCCCAAAAGCTGGGTAAGGAGAAGAGCCATGGGCTCTGTAGGCATGGGATTATATCTGGTGCTACCTTTTTGAAGGGTCAGAAGAAGGGGATTAATCTCCCTCCCCCCCCCCCCCCCCCCGGTTCCTATGTGGAACTAAGGCCATACCAACAGGAGTTTGAAGAGGAATGAGCCTGACCACCCACTGTTGGGGCAGCCGATAAGGGGGGGGGGGGGGAGATAACATGCTGGAAGGCTTGCAAGAGGGCCCACCATCTGGAAAACAGGATGTGTGAAATTTAGATATAGGCTTAAAGCAGCTTGCGTCATATGGAAAGGAGAAGAATGTAGATAATTACGACAGGGTGCTGTCCGCAGCCTGCAGGGACACGATAGATAGCCTTTAAAATGACACGTAAGCCCCAAATATGGATAACTGTAAATAAGGGCAAGGGGCTTTAGAGTAGGGTAGTGGGAGAGGTAAACTAAGGCGGGACAACCGGAAGTTGTATTTGGCGTACCTGATAGGTTGTGAACTCCATAGTACCTGACCAATGAAGAGCTGGGGAGGGAATTTGGGAAGTATAACGATTGTGACCAAATTGTATTCGGGACTCTTGCCGCCTTACAGGCTGGAGTCCTTTTGTTCTGATACCTTAATAAAAGCAACCCTTTATTCTGCACCTCGTGTTTGGATGTCTTTTGGCTTCAGCACCAAGCTCAGACTCGTTTTGTGGCGAAACATTTTATTCCCCCAAAAATAACGATCAGAGTTTTCTTGTAAAGAAAAACCAGAAATAACCAGAACAGCAGTTACAGTAGCAAGAAATAAATAAACAGCAAATTTAAACTATTAACTGGTTTACAAAAACTAGGCCATACTTTATCTCTGAACTGAAGGGCTCAGACATGTGCTTTTCCTTCATAGCATGGTGGAGGAGGAAGAGGAAGTGACCTCACAGAGTCACCGCCTCCTTCCACGTGTCCATCTAGGAACACAGGATCTGTGCGTTTTGACTGCATTTTTCCCACAAACCCCTTCTCAGTCAAAACAGTTCCTGTAAAATTTTTTAGTAAACTAAACCACCCAGAGTCCCATTTTGACTCAAAGGTTCTCAAAGCTGTCTCTTGGTAGAGGCTTGGTGAGAATGTCTGCAGTCATCTCTTTTGTATGGCAATAAGCCAGGTCCACAAGTCCATCCTGGATGGCTTCACACACAAAGTGATATTTGACTCCAATGTGCTTCGTTCTTGCATGGAATTTCTCACTCTGGTTGTCTTCCATGAGGCAAATGGGCTTCCTGCGCACTAAACCAAAGTCCTTTGTCAGTTGGTCGAGCCAGGCCATTTCTCTGCAAGCTCCTGTAGCTGCAATGTATTCCGACTCTGTGGAAGGCAGGGCTACACAATTTTGTTTATAACTGCCCCAAGAAATGGGACCATTTGCAAACATAAAGACATAACCACCTATGGATTTATAGTCTTTTGCATCCCCTGCCCAGTCAGCGTCCGTGTAACCTATTAGTTTTGGATCGCTGTCAGCTGGCAGTTTTAATTTACAGTTTGTGGTACCTCTTAGATATCTGACAACTCTCTTAACAGCTGTCCAGTCACATTCGGTGGGAGCACTCACTTTTCTGCTCAGAATTCCCACCGCATTCGCTATGTCTGGTCTACATGTTGTGGCTAGGTACAAAAGTTTCCCTATTACTGACCTGTATCTGTTGTTGTCAGGTAAAAGTTCTGATTCCTCTTGACTCTTCAAAAAATCAGTAGCCATAGGTGTGGCAACCAGGTGTGCTTCCTGCATCTGCAGACTCTCAATTAATTCAGTGACCTTCTGTTTTTGGCTTAGGAGAAAAGAACTGTCGTCTTCTCTCTCTATCTGAATTCCTATATAATAATGCACTTTTCCTCTTCCACATCTTTGCTTAGATGCTCTACTATTTGGGAGTAGTTTCTGTCATTTTCAGTCGCAATTATGAGGTCATCAACAATTGCCAGAATGTAAGAAAATTGTCCATTATTGCATTTGGTGTATAAATACTTGTCTGCATGGCCTTGTTTGTATCCTAACTGTGTTAGCATGGTGTGTGGTTTTTCATTCCACGCCCTAGCGGCTTGTTTTAGTCCATAAAGCCCCTTCTGAAGTCTGCATACTAAATGAGATTCATTTGGTTTGATGAAACCTTTGGGTTGTTTCATATAAATCTCCTCTGAGATCTCGCCATGTAAGAATGCAGTTTTTATGTCTATGTGTCCTCACTTGCATTTGCTTTGAAGCTGCTATGCTTAAAAGCATTCTGATAGTGGTATATCTGGCCACTGGGGCAAAAGCGGCATCATACTCTTCTCCATACTGTTGACTGAACCCCTGTGCTACAAGCCTCGCTTTGTAGCGCTGTACTTTCCCTTCTGCATCTTGTTTAACTTTAAAGACCCACTTACTTCCAATAGCCTTTTTGCCTGGAGGTAGCTGAGTAAGAGTCCATGTCTTGTTCTGGTACAGTGCATTGTTTTCCTCCTGCGCAGCATCCTTCCAGACACATGCTTCGGTGGCTGGCATCTTTTCCACCGCTTCCCAGTTGGGAGGCTCTAGGGGTTGCGCCAACCCTGCAAGGCAGGACAGTCGTGGTGGTGAGACACCTTTGTTGGATCTCGATGAGCGTCTAATCTGTGGTTCATCAGCTTCCTCATCAGCTTCCACTGTAGGCATCTCCACATCAGGCAGTTCCTCTTCATTTCTGGTGCTGCTGCTGGGAGTCTGGTCCTCTGCGTCTTCTTCCTGTTCATTCTCTGTAGGTGGTGTTATGGTAACAGAAGGCAGATCTGGACAATCACACATTTCTGGTGGAAAGTACATAAGATCTGGTGTTTCCTTTTCTGATTGCTCAGAAAAATCTATGACACTTCCTCTTTTGTCAACTTTGCTTTGTTCATCAAAATAAACTACGTGTCTTGAGCTGACCTGTCCCGTTTTAAGATCCATGAGTCTGTAGCCTTTTCCTCCAGCGGCATAGCCCACGAGAATGCCTTTTTGTGCTGTGGAGTCCAACTTGTGCCTATTTTCTTTGGGAATATAGCCATAGGCGAGGCTCCCAAACACACGAATGTGCGACAGATTAGGAATTCTCCCATGCCAAAGCTCAAAAGGTGTGCGTGTAGCTCCTTCGGTTGGCAATCTGTTCCAGAGATACACCGCAGTTGCATCTGCATCTCCCCACATGCGCTGGGGTAGAGATGCGTCTTTTAACATGCTTCTTGTCATCTCTATAATGGACCTGAACTTTCTTTCTGCAATTGAGTTTTGCTGTGGTGTGTATGGGACACTTTTCACATGTTTAATTCCTTCCTCTTTCAAGAAAGTTTTCATCTCATGTGAACAGTACTCACCCCCGTTGTCAGTTATGAGAACCAAGGGTTTTCTCTGGAATTTGTTGTTTACCATGGCAAGCTACTTTCTGAACATCTCTTGTGTTTGATTCTTTTCCTTGAGAAAATACACAACACAATATCTTGAAAAATCATCCAGAAATATTAGAATGTACTTATTTCCTCCCATTGAGCGAACATTCAGTGGACCACACACATCACTATACAGGTGAAACTCGAAAAATTAGAATATCGTGCAAATGTTCATTTATGTCAGTATGGCAACTCAAAAGGTGAAACCAATATATGAGATAGACGCATTACGTGCAAAGCGAGATATGTCAAGCCTTACTTTGGTATAATTGTGATGATTATGGCGTACAGCTTATGAAAACCCCAAATTCACAATCTCAGAAAATTAGAATATTACATGACATCAATAACACAAGGATTGGAAATAGAACAATATCGGACCTCTGCAAAGTATAAGCATGCATATGTACTCAGTACTTGGTTTGGGCCCCTTTTGCGGCAATGACTGCCGCAATGCAGCGTGGCATGGATGCTATCAGCCTGTGGCACTGCTGAGGTGTTATGGAAGACCAGGATACTTCAATAGCGGCCTTCAGCTCCGCTGCATTGTTCGGTCTCATGTCCCTCATCTTTCTCTTGGCAATGCCCCATAGATTCTCTATGGGGTTCAGGTCAGGCGAGTTCGCTGGCCAGTCCAGCACAGTAATCCCATGGTCATTGAACCAGGTTTTGGTACTTTTGGCAGTGTGGGCAGGTGCCACGTCCTGCTGGAAAATGAAGTCAGCATCCCCATAAAGCTCGTCTGCGGAAGGAAGCATGAAGTGCTCCAAAATCTCCTGGTAGACGGCTGCGTTGACCCTGGACTTAATGAAGCACAGTGGACCAACACCAGCAGATGACATGGCTCCCCAAATCAACACAGACTGTGGAAACTTCACACTGGACTTCAAGCATCGTGCATTGTGTGCCTCTCCATTCTTCCTCCAGACTCTGGGTCCTTGGTTCCCAAATGAGATGCAAAAGTTGCTCTCATCAGAAAAGAGGACTGTGGACCACTGGGCAACAGACCAGTTCTTTTTTTCTGTAGCCCAGGTAAGACGCTTCTGACGTTGTTTGTTGTTCAGGAGCGCTCGACAAGAGGAATACGACATTTGAAGCCCATGTCCAGGATCCGTCTGTGTGTGGTGGCTCTTGACGCACTAACTCCAGCCTCAGTCCACTCCTTGTGAAAGTCCCCAACACTTTTGAATGGCCTTTTCCTGACAATCCTCTCCAGGCTGCGGTCATCCCTGCTGCTTGTGCACCTTTTTCTACCACACTTTTCCCTTCCACAGAACCTTCTATTGATGTGCTTTGATACAGCACTTTGGGAACATCCAACTTCTTTTGCAATTACCTTTTGGGGCTTTCCCTCCTTATGGAGGGTGTCAATGATGGTTTTCTGCACAACTGTCAGGTCAGCAGTCTTTCCCATGCTTGTGATTCCTACTGAACCAGCCTGAGAGACCATTGAAAGGCTCAGGAACCCTTTGCAGGTGTTATGGATTCATTAGCTGATTAGAGTGGGACACTTTGAGCCTAGAATATTGAACCTTCTCACACTATTCTAATTTTCTGAGATTGTGAATTTGGGGTTTTCATAAGCTGTACGCCATAACCATCACAATTATACCAAAGTAAGGCTTGATATATCTCGCTTTGCATGTAATGCGTCTATCTCATATATTGGTTTCACCTTTTGAGTTGCCATACTGACATAAATGAACATTTGCACGATATTCTAATTTTTCGAGTTTCACCTATAAACTATATCAAGCGCTCTGGTACTTCTCTGTTGAGTACATGATGGAAAAGAAGGTTTAACACTTTTCTCTGTGATATAACTTACACACTTTGTTGTTGGTAAAGCGTTTACTGCTATCTTTATTCTTCTTGCAAGCGCCTTGCGCTGCAAATCCATTACAGCATTGATGTCTCTGTGTCCAAGTCTCCTGTGCCAAAGTTGTGGATCCACCTCATCCTTCTGGCTTGAGCGCGCCACCATAGATGATTGGGGTTCCCAAAGATTCATCTCATATACGCCATCTATTAGGCTTGCTTCAGCATACAATCCCCCATCTCTAGACACCTGGCACACATCATTTTCAAATAATATATGGAAACCTTTTCTGGCTAGAGTGGAGACACTAAGCATATTGCAGTTCAGTTCTGTAGCATACAAAACCCTTTGTATGGGATTCTCTTTTATCTCACAATCTGTTTTGCATTTCAGGACTCCTGACCCTTCTCCACGTGCATTTATGATTTTTCCATCTGCAATTTGAATACTGCTACCTTGTGATGGGTCAATACTTTGAATGTCCTCAAACAAGTTCTTGTCATGACAAAAATGACTAGAGGCTCCAGAATCTATAATCCATTTGTTTGACTTGGTTTCACAATTGTTGACAGACTCTTTTCTTGTAAAGGAAAACTTCCCTCACTTTTCCCTTTCCTTTCATTTGGTCGCTTAAATGCAGGGAGTCTTTGTGACTTTGGAGCTTTGCAAGCTTTAGCTATATGTCCTTCCTTATTACAGTTAAAGCCCACAATTTTGTTTTGTGTCGCTTTGGCCTTCACTTGGAATTTTAACATATAGTTTGAATCATTGGCCTTTTCATTTCTAGTGGGAGATTCTTGTCTCCTTTCCACACACTCTTCTCTTAGATGGACAATCACTTTTCTTAGAGTTAAGTCTGTCTTCCCATCCATAAGAGTTGCAAAAGTCTCAAACTTAGATCCTAGTGATCCCAGGAAATAACAAATTTTCTGTTCTTCCTGCATTGGGTATTCTGTGAATTCTAGTTTTTCAATAATTGTCAAGAGCTGAGTCACATGACTGTTACAATCTGCTTTGGATATGAGTTTCAACTTAAATAAGTCTCTTATCCAGGCCCGGTGAGAGCGTTTACTTGCAAATCCATATGACAATTCCAAATTCTTAAGGATTTGGGCTGCAATATTCCCCTTCTTGGGGACGCGGTGGCGCAGCGGCTTAATGACGTTGAAAGTTGCCGGCCAGAAATGGCTGACACTTCGGCGGTTCGAGTCCAGCCTTCGCGTTAACAGGGTGAGCTCCTGTTCCCCCCCCCCCCAGCTCCTGTCAACCCAACAGGTCGAAAACTCACGTGAGTAGATAAATGGGTACTCTCACTCCGGTGGGAGGAAAAATGCTGGCAGCGCCTTGCACAGAGAGACGGGACCAGTTGCCTGCCGGTAAGCGCGAAACCGCGCTTGCCCGAAAAGGGCGTGAAGCAACGGAAACCCCGCCTCCTGCGCTCGCCAGCTGGGCTCTGCTCTAGGAAGGATGCTCTGGCAAACCACTTCCGAAAAACAATTGCCTTGAAAACTGCAAGGATTCGTCCAGGCAGTCACTGCAGGGTCAGTAATGACTGAGCGCAGACACACACACACAAAAAAAATTCCCCTTCTTAACATGGATCATCTGCACATTTGAAATACTGTCCAGAATTATAGCCACTGCTAACTTATTCTGTTTTTCCCATGCTTTGATTGAATCTTTAGCCTCTTCAGTAGTGCCAGTAAGGCCTTTCATTTTCGATACAATCCAAAATTTCTTTAAGATCAAATATGACCTCTAGACGCTTTTTCCATTGGATAACATTTCTCTCTGTGAGTTTGGGTAGCTTGAGGCTTCCCTCATTAGTGTGATTCTGATTGGCCATCTCAGGAATCAACATTGTGCAAAAATTTAGAATTAAGTTTAGATCTCCAATGAAAAATCAACCCCCTTTTTCTGCCTAGTGTGAGAGGGGAGCAAAGTAAGGGTATGTGTGTGTGTGCCTCAAACTCATGAGAAAACCTTGGAGTGGATTCCGCTGAGCTTCAAGATAAAGACCAGCTGAAACTGCTTATACTAACACTCTTTGTTTGCACAAGAAACAGAGGGAATTCTTCAGGAAGGAATGTGGATTCTGCTGACGAATACACATTGAAAGCAACATTGTGTGTTAGTGGGAGAATTCCAAGGGAGATTGTGAGCCGAGCCCTCGCGGGGGGGGGGGGGGAGGACAGTTAGGATATAAAAAAAGGTGCTTTTGAGCTATTTGGGGTTCCTTCCTTTGTGCTCGAAGGAACCCGCCTTTGCAAACGCGTAATAAAGCTTTTTTCTCTGGATCAACCAACCTATGGTGTGAGTTTTTTGCCCATCGCACCGACAACACTAGCTACTGTTCTGCAAAAGAAAAATGGGGGCGGGGTAATTTCTTTCACAATGGAGACAATGGAAGTCACCGTGTGCTAACCAGAAAAAAAATGTCCGCTTTGAATCTTTCTTCTCTCTTAAGAAAATCCAGCGACATCCACTAAAATATTTCAAAATTTCGTCGTTTCTGGCCCGTAACCCTTTGTGGGCATGGGATTATATCTGGTGCTACCCCTTTTATTCCTCCAAAAATAACGATCGCAGTTTCCTTGTAAAGAAAAACCAGAAATAATGTTTACTCACATGACGTATTTCTTTCTTTTCAGAACAGCAGTTACAGTAGCAAGAAATGAATAAACAGCAAATTTAAACTATTAACTGGTTTACAAAAACTAGGCCATACTTTAGGCCATACTTTATCTCTGAGCTGATTCCCTGATTCATTCTGCTTATTCAGAGGCAATTAGCTAACCAAAACTGCAGTTTGTCTGCAATGTGTGTAGTAGGTGTAGGTGGCCATGTGAAAGGAGCCAGTTAGAAGCTTCTCACTTTGAGAGAAAAAGCCCTGCTTGTGAGGGGATTACTCCATCTTTGGGGTACCTCAGTTGCCCCCATCAATGAATTCTTCAGGATTTTCATGCCACCTTTAATGGCTTTGAAAGATACATTTGATCCCTTTGCAACCTCACAACACGCGTGGTGTCCTCTGAGCTCCTCGGAGGGGGCAGAGCCAAAACGTTCAGTCCAGTTTTTCTCATGCGTGTGTGTGTGTGTCTATGCACACACATGTGTGCCTGCAAGCACATATAGGGTGGTTGTTAAGGGATGGAATGCCTTAAGGCAGCGTTTCTCAACCTTAGCAACTGTAAGATGCATGGACTTCAACTCCCAGAATTCCCCAGCCAGCATGTTCAACTTCTGGGAGTTGAAGTCCATGCATCTTAAAGTCACTGAGGTTGAGAAACGCTGCCTTAAGCAGGCGCCCTTTCCCCCATTAGACTCCATTAAATGGGAAACTTAACCTTCAACCCCTCTGCAGATCTCAGGAAATGCCCCAAAGCTGTCAGCACTTATTCTACTAAAGTGTTGGGGAAACGGTCGTGTCACATTTATAACTGAGGCTATATAACCTAATACATGGCTGTTAAGATGGCTGAACGTATACTTTGGAGTCACACTTTCTCTTAATTTAGAGAAGGTAGAATTTCTATTGGATACATAGTGTAACTGATTGAACTGCTCGTGGGGGTGGGGGGAGAGGAATCCATTAAACTGAAATCTATCTATATATTACTGCTGCACCGCCTTGGAAAGCCCAGGTCACATGATCGCCATGGGAATATCCCTGACCTCTTTCCCGGCTCCCTCTGTCCCCTGTGTCCAATCGGCTGGTGGCAATGGCCGACGGGCAAGCAGCAATTGGCTACTTTGGAAACAAGGCAGAAATTTGAAATCTCTTCATGGCAGTGGGCATTGAGGGAAGGATGAGGGAGCTACTTGGATGCCCGCTGACGAGATAGACACACACACACACGCATGAGAAAAACTGAACATTTTGACTGGTGGTTGGTGGATGACCCTCTTCCTCCCTCGAGGGAGGGAG
Organism: Liasis olivaceus; assembly: GCA_030867105.1. Lineage (NCBI taxonomy): Eukaryota > Metazoa > Chordata > Lepidosauria > Squamata > Pythonidae > Liasis > Liasis olivaceus. The sequence goes on along the minus strand of CM061355.1, from coordinate 16,875,330 downwards.
GGAGGGAGGGAGGGAGGGAAGGGGGAGGGAGGGAGATTTCTGATGCTCCCTATCAGCTTCCCACAAGCAAAGTCAATGGGGAAGCCGGCAGCAAGTCGCAAGTTGCTCACACTCCCACTGCTTTTTTGCCCTTGGTCATTTGGTTTCTCTGTTTAGGTAAGGAAATGTCTTTGAAACGATGACCCAATGGCTCCCGGGTTGTCTAGTGTCCGTTAAATCTGAAGGCCCCCTTCTCCCCACTTTCTTTCCATCCTCAGAAGCCAGTTACAGAGAAAAAGTCTTTTTAGAAAAACGGGGGCGGGGGAAGCACTTACAAAGTCTATGTATCACCATTCCAAGTGACATCTTTAGGCTGAAAAACCCCTCTTCTCCTTAACGAGCAGAGTGGGGCAAAGGCATCTCCTCTCCTGTCACTGCCCCAGTGTATTTCTGCTGGCCCACCCACCTACAAGATCAATCTTTTCCGCCACCTTTTCTGCTTCTATCGTACCTTCTGCTGCTCAACCAATCTTTCCAGCACATTCCCAGCCTCCCTTAGCTAATCTGCCACTTCCACCCTGGTGTACCTTCCACCTGCCTGCTTGATCTTCTCAGCACTTTCCCTCCTTCTCCCTGTACCTCCCATCACCCAACAACATTTTCTCGGGATAGCTTACAACATTTGAAAATTATATATGGAAATGAATAATGTACCTACAACAAAAGCATAGACAGACAATTTAAAAAGCTCAACTGAAACATAAGCATTAAAACATTAAACACATTCATATATTTAGAGGCTGGAAAATTTTAAAAAATGTCTTTGCTAAGTATTACAAAAAAAGGGAGATACTAGCTGTGTCTTGTGGGGGATGACTTTCCTAACCCAAGGCTACCAGATAAGGCTACTGCTACTGTGGGAAACCCCTTCATGGATCACTGCCTTGTCGTGGCGAAGGGGCTTGTGTAACTCAGTGAAGCCATGAGCTATACCGTGCAGGGCCACCCAAGACGGACAGGTCATGACAGAGAGTTCTGACAAAATGTGGTCCACTGGAGAAGGAAATGGCAACCCACTCCAGTATCCTTGCCAAGAAAACCCCATGGACAATATTAAAAGGCTAAAAGATATGACGCCGGAAGATGAGCCCCTCAGGTCGGAAGGTGTCCAATATGCTACTGGGGAAGAGCGGAGGGCAATTCCAAGTAGCTCCAGAAAGAGTGAAGCGGCTGGGCCAAAGCCAAAAGGACGTTCAGCTGTGGATGTATCTGGAAGCGAAAAGAAGGTCCGATGCTGTAAAGAACAATATTGTATAGGTACGTGGCATGTAAGATCCATGAACCAAGGCAAGCTGGATGTGGTCAAACATGAGATGACAAGATTGAACGTCGACATCTTGGGAATCAGCGAATTGAAATGGACGGGAATGGGTGAATTTAATTCAGGTGACCACTATATCTACTACTGTGGGCAAGAAACCCTTAGAAGAAATGGAGTTGCACTCATAGTCAATAAGAGAGTGGGAAAGGCAGTAATGGGGTACAACCTCAAAAACGACAGAATGATCTCAGTGCGTATCCAAGGAAAACCATTCAACATCACGGTAATCCAAGTCTATGCCCCAACCACTGATGCCGAAGAAGCTGAAGTTGACCGGTTCTATGAAGACCTACAAGACCTTCTAGAACTAGCACCAAAAAAAGATGTCCTTTTCATCATAGGGGATTGGAATGCTAAAGTAGGAAGTCAAGGAGTAATCGGAATAACAGGCAAGTTTGGCCTTGGAGTACAAAATGAAGCAGGGCAAAGGCTAATAGAGTTCTGTCAAGAGAACAAGCTAGTCATAGCAAACACTCTTTTCCAACAACACAAGAGACGACTCTACACATGGACATCACCAGATGGTCAATACCGAAACCAGATTGATTACATACTTTGCAGCCAAAGGTGGAGAAGCTCTATACAGACGGCAAAAACAAGACCAGGAGCTGACTGTGGCTCAGATCATGAGCTTCTTACTGCAAAATTTAGGCTTAAATTGAAGAATGTAGGGAAAACCACTAGACCACTCAGGTATGACTTAGATCATATTCCATGTGAGTACACAATGAAGGTGATGAATAGATTTAGAGGATTAGATTTGGTAGACAGAGTGCCTGAAGAACTATGGACGGAGGTCTGTAACATTGTACAAGAGGCAGCATCTAAAACCATCCCAAAGAAAAAGAAATGCAAGAAAGCAAAATGGCTGTCTGATGAGGCTTTACAAATAGCTGTGGAAAGAAGGAATGCGAAAAGCAAGGGTGAAAGGGAAAGATATAAGCAACTGAATGCAGATTTCCAGAGAATAGCAAGGAGAGATAAGAAGGCCTTCTTAAATGAACAATGCAAAGAAATTGAAGAAAACAATAGAATGGGGAAGACTAGAGATCTCTTCAAGAAAATTGGAGATATCAAAGGAACGTTTAGTGCAAAGATGGGCATGATAAAGGACAAAAAAGGCAGGGACCTAACAGAAGCAGAAGAGATTAAGAAGAGGTGGCAAGAATACACAGAAGAACTATACAAGAAAGATCTTAATGTCCCTGATGTCCATGCTGGTGTGGTCACTGACCCTGAGCCAGACATCCTAGAGAGTGAAGTCAAGTGGGCCTTAGGAAGCATTGCTAACAACAAAGCTAGTGGAGATGACAGTATTCCAGCTGAGTTGTTTAAAATACTAAAAGACGATGCTGTTAAAGTGCTGCACTCAATATGCCAGCAAGTTTGGAAAACGCAACAGTGGCCACGGGATTGGAAAAGGTCAGTTTACGTTCCAATTCCAAAGAAGGGCAATGCCAAAGAATGCTCAAACTATCGCACAATTGCACTCATTTCACATGCTAGCAAGGTTATGCTCAAAATCCTACAAGCTAGGCTTCAGCAGTACATGAACCGAGAACTACCGGATGTACAAGCTGGGTTTCGAAGAGGCAGAGGAACTAGAGATCAAATTGCCAACATTCGCTGGATCATGGAGAAAGCACGAGAGTTCCAGAAAAGCATCTACTTCTGCTTCATTGACTATGCAAAAGCCTTTGATTGTGTGGATCACAACAAACTGTGGCAAATTCTTAAAGAGATGGGGATACCAGACCACCTTACCTGTCTCCTGAGAAATCTGTATGCGGGCCAAGAAGCAACAGTTAGAACCGGTCATGGAACAACCGATTGGTTCAAAATAGGGAAAGGAGTACGACAAGGCTGTATACTGTCACCCTGCTTATTTAACCTATATGCAGAGTACATCATGAGAAATGCCAGGCTGGAAGAATCACAAGCCGGAATTAAGATTGCAGGGAGAAACATCAATAACCTCAGATATGCAGACGATACCACCCTAATGGCAGAAAGTGAAGAAGAACTAAAGAGCCTCTTGATGAGGGTGAAAGAGGAGAGTGCGAAAGCTGGCTTGAAACTCAACATTAAAAAAACTAAGATCATGGCATCTGGACCCATCAATCCCTGGCAAATAGAAGGGGTAGAAATGGAAGCAGTAACAGACTTCATTTATTTGGGCTCCAAGATCACCGCAGACGGAGACTGCAGCCATGAAATTAAAAGACGCTTGCTCCTTGGGAGGAAAGCTATGGCAAACCTAGATAGCATATTAAAAAGCAGAGACGTCACCTTGCCGACAAAGATCCGCATAGTCAAAGCTATGGTTTTTCCAGTAGTAATGTATGGCTGTGAGAGCTGGACCATAAAGAAGGCTGAACGCCGAAGAATTGATGCCTTTGAACTGTGGTGCTGGAGAAGACTCTTAAGAGTCCCCTGGACTGCTAGGAGGTCAAACCAGTCAATCTTAAAGGAAATCAACTCTGATTGCTCATTGGAAGGATTGATAATGAAGCTCAAGCTCAGATACTTTGGTCACCTAATGCGAAGAGAGGACTCTTTGGAAAAGACCCTGATGCTGGGAAAGATGGAAGGCAAAAGGAGAAGAGGACGGCAGAGGATGAGATGGCTAGATAGCATCACTGAAGCAATGAGCATGAAATTGAGCAAACTGAGGGAGGCAGTGAAAGATAGGAAGGCCTGGCGCAATATGGTTCATGGGGTCACGAAGAGTCGGACACGACTTAACGACTAAACAACAACAACTGTGGAAAAGAACTCTCCCCAGCAGGCCCTGCATCTCAACATAGGAAAGCACCTGGAACAAAATCTCCAGCAATGCTCTTGAGGATATGAATAAGAATATACAAGAAGAGATATTCCTTCATATATAGTGATCAAAAACAGTGAAGGCTTAAACAGGACTTTGAGCTGAGACTAGAAATGAGCTAGGAGACAACAAAGATCATGTAGAAACACTGCAGTGTGTTACTAATGCCCAGTTCCAATCAGCTTTTCCTGCAATATTTTCTTAGGAAACTCTTCAGATTGTGTTCCAGGGTAGCCTCAACACATCACAGTCGTTCGGGAAGCTACTAAGGCACGGATGATTGCAGGGAGGCTATTTCTATCCAAACAAGGTTGTAGCATTAAGCTAAGTTGGCAGAAAGTAATTAATGCCGCAAGAACACTTGCACCTCTAATGGTGGAGATGGATGTAGAAATAGTCCCAAACTACATTTTCATCCTTCTGGGTACACTCTCATTCATAACAGGACAGGTAAAAAATCCCTCTTACAGCCCGTCTGCCTGTTTCTGTGTATGTGTGCGTTTATGAGATTTATAAGCTGCCCTGTTGGTCCTCATCCAGTGTATTACTGGATCTTTTGAAAAGGAGAGATAGGCATAATTCAAGGAATGAATTGGGGTTGTATTTCCTTATCTTAAAACACACACCTGCAAATGAAAGATGTAACATCTGTCTGAAATGGAGAAGGAAGAAGAACCAGTAGCTATCCCCAACTTCCTATTCACAAACATATTTGTATCACATATCTCTAAAGCAAGGACAACCTTCTGATATTCCTGCATAGGCTTAAACCAGCTGCCTGGAAAATCTGGAAGTTATATCCCCAACACTTAAGGAGGACAAGGAAGACTGTTATGGGGTAGAGGGAAGGAAACCTATTATATTATATTATATTATATTATATTATATTATATTATATTATATTATATTATACTATACTATACTATACTATACTATACTATACTATACTATACTATACTATACTATACTATACTATACACTATATTATATTGTATTATATATAATAGAGAGAAGGAGATCCAAACTGTATTGTGGTTATAAGACTACAATGCATAATAAAGAATTATGAAGGCTTTCTTCCACTTTGCCTGACAACTGTTAGCACCAAAGAATCTTCTGACTTTAGGGTCTGCAGTATGTGGTAGAGATAAGAAAACCTTCCTTGCTGATGTCTAACCGTTGTCCAGATTTTTGCACCCCAGATATGATGGACCTTGTATATAGGCAGAGTACTTCACGTTTTATTACAAGCCCTTTGCATTCCTTTGTATTGGTTGATCAATTAAACTCCCTTGATTCATTCTGCTTAGCTAACCTTAACTGTAATATAGTTTTTCTGTGATGTCTGGTTGGTTTAGTGTGATGTGTCAAGCCAGCCATTGCAGTGTGTGAATCATGAGTTATGTCTTTTCTGTAAAATTTGCCAGCAAGTAAGTTGCTCTTGGTTTGTTTCCTTTCTGTTAAAGCAAGCAGAACAAGTACTGTATGTCTCATAACGTAGTGTGTTGTACAAACCCATCCTGTCTCATTTATGTCATATGAACACAGAAAATTAGGACAGTTGGGGACAACATGTTTGATGACTCTGGAAAGTGTGTTGTGTGTACCTCTAAGTACCTTTTAATGATGATGATGATGATGATGATAACTGAAGTGTATGGAGTTTACCTAATATTGCTGTCCACTTTTTTATCTTTCTTTTTCCAGTTTGCTAACCTGTCACATTTGTTTTTATACTCTTGGAACAGGAATTACTCCTGTGGCCTCCATTGGCCTATTGCTCCAAGCCCTTGAACTGAACATTCAGTATTACAAAAATGAAATTATCTTTTGAAAAGGTACTATACTGTTTGCAAGTAAATACATGCACTACAACATGTATTCAGTTGTGATATGGAAATCAGACCCATATCATATCAAACAGTGCTCACTATTTTTAAATGTGGAATGAAGCTATTCCCAAGGAAAGCGCAAAAGCACGTGTATTTCCAGGCCGTGAAATTCTTAATGACATCTCACCCTTAAATGCATGATCAGTTTTGTTTCTATCAACCCCTGACTTGTAGCAAGTCCTGCCTGTAGGATTAAAAGAACAAAGGGCAGAAGGCCAGGAGAGAATCAGCTCAGATCTGTTCTTATTAAATGATGTTTTTAATGATAGGCTGGGATATGAAAAACCCACATTAGTAAATGCACACGCTATTAAAGTGGGTGGAGTTGCTGTCATTACTACAAAATAAAAGGGAAACTGAAAAAGTAGAGTATTTGTACTTTATAAAAACATTGAGAAATAATATAAACAGAGTCAGAGGAATGCTGTTGTCCATTTTGATGAGCAAAATGGGGAAGCTCTAAACGGAAGTGTGTTCCTTCTCTTTCTTGTGAGTATTCATTTCAATAGCTTTTTAGTCAGCCCTGTTCAAAAGGAGCCAGACCACCTTCCATCCCATTGTTCTTGCACTGCTTCCAGCTAGACTGCCTAGGAGAAGATTCTGCATCAAGAATCAGACTACTAAGTTTTGTTGCTGGAAGGAACGGAAAGTGAACCATAACAGCTCATGATTTTTCTGTAAGCATGACTATGGGAAAAATCATTGCAGAGATGCTGAGAATCTGATGGTCCCCACAAGTTTCCATCACCTATAAAGGAATCTGAAATCTCACATGATCTGTAAATCTCTTTAGAGGTCTTCTGAGATCTCCTGCAGAAGTGTTAAAATCTGATAAGATATTGCCCAAAATTTTAATGTTGCCATATAAGATCAAGTTGATCACTGAAATCTGTCCATCCCCTGATTATTCACCTATTAAAAAAAAAACCATGTAAAATGTTCTGGAAAGTTTTTGGAGACAGGAGATACCCTGGATCCAATGTAGAATTTTCTATAAAATAAAAGGAGTATATTGTAATGTTATTTATGATTGGAGACCATATAACCAAACAAATATAGATTTCAAAAATTAAGGCAATATAGAAAAGCAGCACAGGGTCTTTAGGAAAACAAGTGAAGGAAGAGAATCCAAAATCGAAGTTCAGCATGCTCCTGGGTAATTAGAGTGTCACTGGGTGGATGAAGGGTGTGATTCATTGTCATTATTTTTCTGGTCTTCCTATCCAGGGCTTTTAGTTCACCTTGAGTCCAGTCCACAGTTCCAGTTGTATACAGGTAGTCCTTGGTTAACGACAATTTGTTTAACAGCGGTTTGAAATTATGATAGCCTTCATCAAATCCTTCAGCAGACAGCTCTTTCACTCCGTTGGCTTAATGACCCGGGAGACCGCTTAATGACCGCAACCGGGAGTGCCTGGATTGCAGTCGTTGAGGAAAGCAGTAACGTAGGCTTAATGACCGCTTTCCTCCACGACCAAGATTCCAGTCCCAATTGTGGTCGTTATGCAAGACTACCTGAATCTAATGACTGGAATTGCCCAGATGTTAATCGCCTTGATGGTGTTTCCGCCACTGACTTTGGACTTCAAGATCTTCTTCACTCTTCTGATCTATTCACTACTAACCTTCTTCTTGACTGCAGTGTGTTTGATGTTTTCAGTTTGAAGGATGCCCAGGTATTTGTAGTGATCTTCATCCAGACTCTTGATGTTATTTCCATAGGACATCTTAAAAACAGTTTTCACTATTTTTCCCCTGTTGATGGTAACGGTGGCACATTTGTCCAGTCCAAACTCCACTGCAGTTAGGAGCTGATCTTTGGGTGGTTTCCTTTCTGCTCAGATGGAAAGAGCTTGTTTTCAACTTGATGCTGTTGGATGGCATAAGCTACCACCCCAGTTAATAATTTCAAAGTTGTTGGCAAGCAGGTAATTGGCCGGTAGTTGCCTGGTGCTACCCCTTTTGCAGGATCTTTCATTATCAAGGAGGTTTTGCGAGCTGTTAACCAATCTTCAGTTTCACCTCCTTGTAGTATGTTGTTAAACTACTTGGCAATGAGTGGGTGCAGACCAATCAGATGTTTCAATCAAAAACCAGGCAGTTCATCTTCACCTGGTGCTGACCAATTCAAGTGCTTCAACATCTGATAGAAAAGTATTCCAGCAACAAGATTACATCATTGTATGCTGCCTTTATAGACCTCAAGGCAGCCTTCGACTCTGTCTCCAGGACCAAGCTTTGGGAGAAGCTGGAAGCTGCATCAATAGATAGCAGGCTTCTCTATTTAATTCGGGCGCTACATACTAACACCACCCTTAAGGTTAAATGTAATAGGCAAGGGTCTCTCTCAAAACCCATTAAAGTGCAAAAGGGGGTGAAACAGGGATGTATCTTGGCTCCTTTACTCTTCAATTTTTACATCAATGACATGGTGAGATACCTAAACCACCCGGACTTTCACCCGTCTAAATTAGGGGTCCGTAGCATCGCCCTGCTGCTGTATGCAGGTGACGCAGTTGTCCTTTCTAGGACACCGATTGGTCTAAGAAGAGCCCTGAGAACTCTGGTCCAATACTGTGCAAACAACCTTCTAGATATAAACTATCAGAAAACAAAGATTATGGCCTTTTCCAAAAGACCAAAACAACACGTCTGGACTATCAACGGTCATAGAATAGAACAAGTGAATAGTTTCAAATATTTAGGCATAATCATGCATGCCACCGGATCAAGGAAAGCTCATTGTGAATATGCAGCTGATTTAGGTCTTCGTTCCACCATTGCCATTTTAAAATTCTTTCGAAGTAAAGGGGGGTATTTTGTCCCAGCAGCTCTCAAACTTTTCCAGGCAAAGGCGCTAGCCCAACTTCTCTATGGGTCTGCTGTCGGCTCTCCAGCTTCAGGTGTGATATACTTGGAAAGAGTCCAAGCTAAATTGATCAGGGCGGTCTTGCAAATGCCCAGATGTGTCTCCAACGCACAACTACGCTTGGAAACAGGCATGATAAAGGTCGAGTCGAAAGTGCGCCTAGCTTCGCTGAATTTTTGGCTAAAGATAAAGCACTACCCGCAGGGCCTAGCTCCACTTATCCTTCAAGACAAATTCCAATCCTTGTGGAAAAAGGATATCGAGCTCAACCTCTCTAAGTTAGGCTATTCTTCGGCTGGGATTCTAGCGATGGATTATGAGCAGGCAAGAATGGCCATTAAGCAAAGGACAGAGGATACTGAACGTCAAGCAGATCTAGGGAGGGTTCCATCCTTTTTGTCCCCGCCGTGTAGCAAGTATACTGTCACTGCCGCCAGATATCTAGCGCAGCTTGAGCTCCCCAGTCAGCGGAAAGCATTCTCTTTAGCTCGTTGCCATGCTCTTCCTTCAGCAGTGCTCGATGGCAAATACAAAAAAATTCCATTAGCTGCAAGACTTTGCCCTTGTGATGCCAAGGAAGTAGAAGACACAGGCCATGTTCTCCTCCACTGTATCTTTTACCAAGTCCCACGGAGTAAGCTGCTCGCATCCTTGATCAGTAAGCAGCCTGGCTGTCAAGAATCAGATTATCTTCAAATACTTCTCATGGATGACCGACCTTACGTTACAGTGCAGGTAGCCAGGTTTTGCGCGGCGGCAATAAAGATCCGTCAACATCGGACAGGAAGCTGCTGAAAGGTTTTGCAGTAATGGACTATAGCCAACTAGTATTTTAGTTTGTATTAACAGTGCCCAAACAGACCTGAAAATGGGGGTGGGGGAAGGTCACAGCTCCTCTACTGCTAGGTCATCTGCATGGAAAAGAACAGATGAGAAAAAGATAAACAAGGAGGGAAGATGGCAAATGGTAGGGAATCCTACATCTCTCAACAAAGTGGGAGCAATTGAATGACACAGAGATGTTGAAGTTGAATCTGAAGGCTACATAGCTGGAAAACACATACCCCATTCGCGATACAAAGCGTCGCTTTTGCCTTTCTTCTTTTCATGTTCCAGTACCCTCACCCCCACCCCTTAACGTTCTAAATGAAATTACCTTCATTAATGAAACCGTAATGTTTTCCAGCATGCCACGCTTCCGCAGGAACTTGTGGAAATGCCTGCTGGACTTTTGTCAGCTGGAAGAGACAGAAAGAAGTGCATCGCACTGTTCCCGAGGATGTTTTGGAGAGTCGTTCCCCTTCTCCCCTTGGCCCATCGACACAAGCAAGACATCCATTCCAGGAATTCCCTCGTCCACCATCAAGTGGAATGAAAGGAAAAAGAAACTCTCCCTGCCCTTTTGTCCCAAGGGAGAGGTTAAATGGATGGGTTCCCATGAGCAGCGGTGGACCCAAAGCCTACGGTCCATTTGCTACGTATCTAGGCTTACTACGTACATTGATCCTAGGATGATGGTTCCCACAGTAGAGAAGCTGGTTCAAGATGGAGGAGAAACATCTCCAGCCATGGGGCTGAAAGTGCTGTGGAATGGACAAAGAGAGGACACCTTTGCTCATTTCCTAGAACCAAGAATCTCATTGCCAAAGCACGCCCGTGCAGTTTATGGTACATTCTTCTCTAGGCCTCTGGAGCCATCCTCTCCCTCTAACATTGCTCCAACCTTTCTAAATCCCAGTCTCCTTGGAAGGAAGAAGCTTTGGGATGGCATCTCCCAGCAAAGAACTCAAGATCACTATGAACACTTTTTTTCTCATCTGCAATTCTGGCCTTGGGACATTACAGTTGAAGATGCCTGTTCATAAAGGGATCCCTGTGTGAACTAAAACAGCTCTTGTGAGAAGCCCATGTTCTTGTGGCACTTGATGCTTGTCCTTAAAAACAATCAGTCCCTCAGCTATTCTTCACAATGGGACATTTAACAGGAGTTTTCACACGTAATTCTCTCAGTGTTTGCATTGACCAAGTCTTCCTTCAAGCTCCTACTGGCACTTCTATGTCCTTACCTTCAAAATAAAAATGAAGTGCTCTGAGGTTGGAGCCTGCCGAAGAAGACCTCTGAGCGTGATGCCCAGGGCCTCCTCCAGCAACTTCTTCTCTTCCTGAAAGGAAACACAGAGATGGTGATGAGCATTTTTCCAGAATGTCTTCCCAGTCATGCCAACACTGGAAAGCAACCCCAGAAATGTTGGCGAAGGTGCTACCTCAGGAACATCCTCATCTTTTCTCTCCATGGAGCCCATCCAGAGGAAGACAAAGATCTTGAGCAGCATGGATTCCACTGGTGGGTCCATGGCTGGTGGGACCTTGCTGTCGGGACAAGCGAAGAAAGAGGCATCAGTGTCCATCCTAGTCGACAGCCCTCAGTTTCCTTTTCCCCAAGAGAAGAGGAGAAGCTGTGTCGACCACTAGGAGATGTGGGGAGGTCAATCTACCCTCTCTTCTCTCCACTTCACAAGGAAAAAGTTTCCTTTGATTTGGTGGCCTCAGCTGAAAGTGTCCAAAAGGGCAATGGATCAACTGAAGCTTCTGGGTGGTCTTCAAGGGCAGCCCTATGTGGTATGTGTTGCCGCAGTCAAGCTGCAAGGTAACCAGGGCATGAGTGACTGTTTGAAAGGATGGGGCACAACCGGTGCACCCAGTGAAGCTGTGCTTTTACTTTTTTCTTTTGTTGGCTGTTCTCCCCCTTCTTACTCTCTGAGTGCTGCAAAGGGATTTTCCTGAAGCGCTACGAAAGAAACAAGATATTGACCTGATGTCATATACTGCAAGCAATGCAGCTAGTCCCGCAGAGAAGCTGCTTAACTGGTTGTCCTCCAGCAGGGCCTGCCAGGAAACAAGAGTGGAGAAAAGCAGAGAATCCAGTCAGCCAGGCTGCTCCAGCCCACTCCTTCCTTTTTGTCCCAGCCCCTTTTGACCTGCTATTCTGCTACAGCTTGTCTTTCAGTCCAAAGGAGAATTACCCGCAGGTGAAGGACCCTTTGCGCGGGCCTGTTTTTGAAAGCTGCCTTCTGTTTCTCTGACGGACTTTCAGTTAGGATGAGCTTCTGAAAATCCAGGGGTCGCTTTTTCCCTCTCCATCCTCCTTGGCTTGCCACCCATTTCCACCTCCCTCCCACTTACTTACCAGGACAGCAAGACTGTACAGATTCTTGTTCCTGGGAACCTGGACTTCCAGTGCCCCGCTCTGCTTCAGCTGAAACAGAGCAGCGATGGAACAAAGGCACTGAATGATGCTGTCCTCCTGCTGCAATGGAAAAGAGTCAGGCTGTAAGTCAGGGAGGCTGTGGGGCGTCTTTCCTCCAGTGCTCCCCGGTGGTCTCCCTTTCAGAAGGGAAGCTTGAAACCCTTCTGAGACTCTCTCCATGCCGAGGAATTTTTCCATCCCACTGAGATTGGGCAGAAGAGGCCGGGATTCAAATATGGGAGCAAAGCGTAGCCACAGGATTCTCCATATCCAAGGGGTACCTACTTTTACGGCTGCCTTGCTGTTCCTCTGATAGACCTTTTGCCAAAGACTTTGGCTGGCCCGGAGGTCTGATCTCACACAGGCAGCCTCGCGTTGGGCCTTACGCGCCTGCTGGGGGTCTTTCTTGGTGAAGAGGAGCTTCCTTGTCCCTGAGATGTTTTTGGTTGGGAAATCTGGGAAAGAAGAGATAGGGGCTGTGATCCTCAGCAAATTTTTAGGTCTCCTACAGATGAAGAAAACCCACCAAAAGCAGCCCTGCCTTTTCAGAGTCCTTCCCATCGAGACCCGATCCCATTCATTAAAAACATTTTTGGTTCACAGAGCTGGCTGAACCTCCTGGCCTTGAGAGAAGTCTCACGGAGCCCTTGGGCAAATTCCACTCTCTACATTCCCTCTCCCCATTTCCCAACTAACTGTCACTGAACATTCTTGCGGTTCCCAGAATAGTCCCATGAAAGCAGAAGAACTTGTGAGAAGTCAGTGTGGATTCAGGAGCTTCAGGAGGAGGGGTTCTTAGTGGGTCAGAAACAGTTTGGGCTCCGCCCTGTCCCTGTGTGGAACCTTGAATCTGGAAAGATGCAGAAGCGGGTCCTGGAAAAGCCTATATCAAGGAGTCCACTCCTGAAGGAACTCCTTCCTTCTCCCTCTCAATGTCCCCTCCCAACCCAAAGCATCTACTCACCGCACCGCTCCTCTTTTTCAAGGTCTGTACCAATATAAAATTTTATTTTTCTCCCCTCAGGAGCCTTGGTGGTGTCCTCCAGTTTGGATGTTGTTCTTACTGGAGAACTTTCAGCACCGGCTCCTGGATTGCTCGTTGTTTTCGCATTTCTTTTTTTCCTCCCGAAGAAGGAAAAACAGCTAAACAGTCCCCTAGAACAGAGGGGAAGGAAGCTGAGGAAAGGAAAGGGCCAATGCCTATTTTCCAGAGCCACTCCTTTCAATTGAGCAGAGTTCGATCCTGTAACAATGTCCCTGTGATGAAGATCGGCCCAAGTGGAAAAGTAGTCCTTCTGAGCTGAACTGGTTCATTTTAACTTTAGTTTGGTTTTGTGTGATCTGGTGTGTTCCACAGCCACATGAGTTTATTAAGTTTAAGAAGCTTTTCTTGATTCAGCGGTAAAGGATCCTATGTGATCCCAATCAATTGGAAAACTGATCAACCTAGTTGTTTAAGAGCAGTAAGGAATGAAAGACGAAAGTGCTTGGAGCACTTCTGCCCCGTTTCCCTTTCCTCAGAGGAGAGCAAATGGGTGTTTTCACCCCTGGAACATCCCAATCCTCTGACAGGTTGGCCTAACATTGGAGGAGTGTTCCCAGAGTCCAGCGGCCCTTGAGAAATCCAGCTTACGTCCTGAAATGCAACTTCACTCTGAGGACAATGAGTAACTGAGGGTTAGGCCCAGAGGAAGATGGATAAGGTCAGAAAGCCCCTGGAGTTTCCAAGGAGACCCCAGGCCTCCTTGCCATTAAGCATTTTGAGGTGCTAGCAATGATCACCTCGTCCACCATTTCTGCATACCAGCAGTGCCAGGCCAATGCCTTTGGGAAGACACACAAACACACATACACACAAACAAATCACAAGAACAGCCTATTTCCCGTCTTGTGGCAAGACTCACAGATGCAGTCCTTTACCTGCTATTAGTCTTACTTTTGGAAGCACATTGTTTGTGGGTGTCCCTCCATCCCTATCTCTTGAGTCAAGTTGTGCTATTGTTTCTGTACCTTCCTTTTTCCTCTGCCACAATGTTCAGATAATTTCTTAATATCAGAAATTATTTTCTATATATCAGAAATTATTTTCTCTTTCTATGACATTATAGCCTGGATGGATGAAGTTATAAAGCTGCTACAGTTCCCAAAGAGATCACAGGCCTCCGTTGGGATCCTACCAAAGGTCACCTGCTCCACCGTTTCTACAGACCCCAGTGCTAGTCAAAAGTGATCTGGTGTGTTCCACAGCCACATGAGTTTATTAAGTTTAAGAAGCTTTTCTTAATTTAGAGGTTAAGGATCCTATGCGATTCCAATTAATTGCAGACATGATCAACCTAGTCTTTTAACACCAATAAGGAACAAAAGACGGAAGTGCTCTGGAGCACTTCTGCCCCGTTTCCCTTTCCTAAGAGGAGAGCAAATGGGTGTTTTCACCCCTGGAATGTCCCAATCCTCTGACAGGTTGGCCTAACATTGGAGGAGTGTTCCCAGAGTCCAGCAACCCTTGAGAAATCCAACTTACATCCTGAAATGCAACTTCACTCTGAGGGCAATGAGTAACTGAGGGTTAGGCCCAGAGGTAGATGGATGAGGTCAGAAAGCCCCTGGAGTTTCCAAGGAGACCCCAGGCCTCCTTGCCATTAAGCATTTTGAGGTGCTAACAATGATCACCTCATCCACCATTTCTGCATACCAGCAATGTCAGGCCAATGTCTTTGTGAAGTTATCCACATACACCCACAGATCACAAGAACAGCCTATTTCCCATCTTGTGGCCTGGGAGGACTGTCTCTTGGATGTTAACTACCTCTTAATGTGGAAGCTCCATTAAGCTAGCTGCCCGAGCAAGACTCACTGATGCAGTCCTCTCCCCGGTATTAGTCTGACTTTTGGAAGCACGTTGTCTGTGGGTTTCTCTACATCCCTATATCTTGGGTCCGCTTCTGCCATTGTTTCTGCATCTGTTTCTTCTGCCACAACATAAAAATACTTTCTTAACATCAGAAATGATTTTCTATATATCACAAATTATTTTCTCTATATATGACAGTTTAGCCTGTATGGGTGAAGTCATAAAGCTGCTACAATTCCCAAGGAGATCACAGGCCTCCTTTGGGATCCTACCAAAGGTCACCTGCTCCACCTTTTCTACAGTCACCAATGCTAGGCAAAAAGCTACCAAACAAACCACTAAAGCTGCATATTTCTCATATTTTTGCATAGAAGGCATAGTTCCTAGTATTAGATTGCCTCTATATTTAGCTTATGGAAGCTCCATTAAGCTAGCTGACTGAGCAAGTCCCTCTTTGTCAACTTCCAGTCTGATTCCCTTTATGTTGCCATGGTGGGTTTTTTGGTCCAAACATCCCTGTCAGCTCCCTCTGTTATTTCTGCTTAGGTACAGACACCTTCTTCTGTATCTCAGAGTGTTGTTAGCTGGTGCCAAGTTTAAGGACAGAAAGAGAGGGGAGACAAACTCTCCCTGGTTTATTAACTTCAGACATCATTTCTCATACAGCAATCCCAGCCAGGAAAAAAAAAGATCCCATATTCAAAGAACAGATTCTGCTCACACCAAATACTGTATAGCTTTAATCACATGACCCTCTTTTAGCCAAGTTCCAAGAGTTGTGGGATCTGGCTGTTACGGGAGCCAAAAGATCTGACTTTTCCCAACTTTTCAGTCAGCCGTTTTGCATTCCGGCCAACAAAATACTGTGTCTCGAAATAGGTGCTCCAAAAGACTTTCCTCTTAATGTCTTGGCTATCAGTTAAGCAAATCAGGCTTTTCCCCCGTGCCCAAATTTTTGTTTTTGACTGTCCTTTTCTATACAGATGTAGTGGAGTCCAATACATTCTAAATATTATTTTTTGTTGTATAAGTCATCATTTAAAGTCTTGACACTCTTGGTATAGAAGTTAAGACACTCTCCCATTGTCTTGTGTTCTAATCCTAAGAACTATGCCTTCTATGCAAAAAGATGAGAAATATCCAGCTTTAGTGGTTTGTTTGGTAGCTTTTTGCCTAGCATTGGTGACTGTAGAAAAGGTGGAGCATGTTCTATATCATAGAGGTGATATAGAAACCTCTAATTCTTTATTCCACTCATTCCTTAGCATCTGCATATCAAATTGATTTATTGATAACAAATATCTATATAAACTAAGAGTAGGTTTTTTAATTTTAAAGGATTTAACAAGTTGTTTCTCTTCTCAGGTGTCTCAGAAGCTGAAAATGCTGCTGGTCCAAACAATGTTGTTAACAAATGTTGTAATTACAGTATATGTATTGCCATCGGGTTACGTCTGGTAGATGATATTTATCTCTTAAGATAGCATATGTTAAAAATTCATCTTCATCATCTATCAGTTGGTCCAAAGTCAATATCCCCGCTTCTATCCAATTCTTCCATATCACCATCTTATTCCCTGTTTTTAAAGTTGGGTTTCCCCATAAAGTCAGTCTGGCATGGGAAAAAGGGTCAAATCGTTCTTTATTAGACATTACGTTTCATAGCTTTCCAACTGACAAAATTGTTTCCAGAGATATTAGAGTTGTAATGTATTTCGATCCTAATACTGTCCATCCGACCAAAGCTGTGTTTTTTTATTTTCATATACACACACACACACACGCCCCAAAGTTGCCCAAATCAGAAAATTAACACCACTTGTTGGCTTCCAGTATTTATTACTTGAGAATAGGCAAGCATGAGGATATAGCTCCAGATTTAGAAAACTGAATCCTCCTTCATTAATTGATAATTGCATTTACTGTAGATATTCTCAGAATTGAAGAACCCCATAGAAATTTTCATAGAATTGAAGAACCCCATAGAAAGAATTTATTTTCTGAAAATATTTTCCAGACATAAAAACTGTAATTCCTCTCAGAATATAAATAAATCTGGGAATAATATTCATGTTGAGAGTATTCACCTTTCCCCAAAGGGTGAGGTTTAATGACTCCCCTCTATTGATATCTGAAGAAACCTCTCTATATATTTTAATTATATTACATGTTGGTAACTGAGTTATATGCTTTGGGTGAGACGTACCTAAATATTTAATAGATTCAGTACAAATACGGCATTGATATTCCTTAAATGAATGGGTAAGCAACTTTTAACTTCTTCAGATGTCCCTGCCAAGTCCTTTTGAATCAAAGTGGCTGATTTCTCCCACTCCTCCTTTAACTCTTGTTTAAAGTGTTTCATCTGATTTCTCCTCCATTCCACCTCAAGGCCTTTTGTTCAGGCCGCAGTCAGCTTTCCCGCCCTCTGACGAGGCGTTTCCTCCCTATAGGCCTTAATTCCTCTGTCATTTCAAAGATGACCCTTTTTTAGACATCCTTTTTATGGTTCGTCTGGCCAGAGAGCTGCGTATTAGTTAAAGGTCAGCGGCAAACCTCAGCCCAAAAGCTGGGTAAGGAGAAGAGCCATGGGCTCTGTAGGCATGGGATTATATCTGGTGCTACCTTTTTGAAGGGTCAGAAGAAGGGGATTAATCTCCCTCCCCCCCCCCCCCCCCCCGGTTCCTATGTGGAACTAAGGCCATACCAACACGAGTTTGAAGAGGAATGAGCCTGACCACCCACTGTTGGGGCAGCCGATAAGGGGGGGGGGGGAGATAACATGCTGGAAGGCTTGCAAGAGGGCCCACCATCTGGAAAACAGGATGTGTGAAATTTAGATATAGGCTTAAAGCAGCTTGCGTCATATGGAAAGGAGAAGAATGTAGATAATTACGACAGGGTGCTGTCCGCAGCCTGCAGGGACACGATAGATAGCCTTTAAAATGACACGTAAGCCCCAAATATGGATAACTGTAAATAAGGGCAAGGGGCTTTAGAGTAGGGTAGTGGGAGAGGTAAACTAAGGCGGGACAACCGGAAGTTGTATTTGGCGTACCTGATAGGTTGTGAACTCCATAGTACCTGACCAATGAAGAGCTGGGGAGGGAATTTGGGAAGTATAACGATTGTGACCAAATTGTATTCGGGACTCTTGCCGCCTTACAGGCTGGAGTCCTTTTGTTCTGATACCTTAATAAAAGCAACCCTTTATTCTGCACCTCGTGTTTGGATGTCTTTTGGCTTCAGCACCAAGCTCAGACTCGTTTTGTGGCGAAACATTTTATTCCCCCAAAAATAACGATCAGAGTTTTCTTGTAAAGAAAAACCAGAAATAACCAGAACAGCAGTTACAGTAGCAAGAAATAAATAAACAGCAAATTTAAACTATTAACTGGTTTACAAAAACTAGGCCATACTTTATCTCTGAACTGAAGGGCTCAGACATGTGCTTTTCCTTCATAGCATGGTGGAGGAGGAAGAGGAAGTGACCTCACAGAGTCACCGCCTCCTTCCACGTGTCCATCTAGGAACACAGGATCTGTGCGTTTTGACTGCATTTTTCCCACAAACCCCTTCTCAGTCAAAACAGTTCCTGTAAAATTTTTTAGTAAACTAAACCACCCAGAGTCCCATTTTGACTCAAAGGTTCTCAAAGCTGTCTCTTGGTAGAGGCTTGGTGAGAATGTCTGCAGTCATCTCTTTTGTATGGCAATAAGCCAGGTCCACAAGTCCATCCTGGATGGCTTCACACACAAAGTGATATTTGACTCCAATGTGCTTCGTTCTTGCATGGAATTTCTCACTCTGGTTGTCTTCCATGAGGCAAATGGGCTTCCTGCGCACTAAACCAAAGTCCTTTGTCAGTTGGTCGAGCCAGGCCATTTCTCTGCAAGCTCCTGTAGCTGCAATGTATTCCGACTCTGTGGAAGGCAGGGCTACACAATTTTGTTTATAACTGCCCCAAGAAATGGGACCATTTGCAAACATAAAGACATAACCACCTATGGATTTATAGTCTTTTGCATCCCCTGCCCAGTCAGCGTCCGTGTAACCTATTAGTTTTGGATCGCTGTCAGCTGGCAGTTTTAATTTACAGTTTGTGGTACCTCTTAGATATCTGACAACTCTCTTAACAGCTGTCCAGTCACATTCGGTGGGAGCACTCACTTTTCTGCTCAGAATTCCCACCGCATTCGCTATGTCTGGTCTACATGTTGTGGCTAGGTACAAAAGTTTCCCTATTACTGACCTGTATCTGTTGTTGTCAGGTAAAAGTTCTGATTCCTCTTGACTCTTCAAAAAATCAGTAGCCATAGGTGTGGCAACCAGGTGTGCTTCCTGCATCTGCAGACTCTCAATTAATTCAGTGACCTTCTGTTTTTGGCTTAGGAGAAAAGAACTGTCGTCTTCTCTCTCTATCTGAATTCCTATATAATAATGCACTTTTCCTCTTCCACATCTTTGCTTAGATGCTCTACTATTTGGGAGTAGTTTCTGTCATTTTCAGTCGCAATTATGAGGTCATCAACAATTGCCAGAATGTAAGAAAATTGTCCATTATTGCATTTGGTGTATAAATACTTGTCTGCATGGCCTTGTTTGTATCCTAACTGTGTTAGCATGGTGTGTGGTTTTTCATTCCACGCCCTAGCGGCTTGTTTTAGTCCATAAAGCCCCTTCTGAAGTCTGCATACTAAATGAGATTCATTTGGTTTGATGAAACCTTTGGGTTGTTTCATATAAATCTCCTCTGAGATCTCGCCATGTAAGAATGCAGTTTTTATGTCTATGTGTCCTCACTTGCATTTGCTTTGAAGCTGCTATGCTTAAAAGCATTCTGATAGTGGTATATCTGGCCACTGGGGCAAAAGCGGCATCATGCTCTTCTCCATACTGTTGACTGAACCCCTGTGCTACAAGCCTCGCTTTGTAGCGCTGTACTTTCCCTTCTGCATCTTGTTTAACTTTAAAGACCCACTTACTTCCAATAGCCTTTTTGCCTGGAGGTAGCTGAGTAAGAGTCCATGTCTTGTTCTGGTACAGTGCATTGTTTTCCTCCTGCGCAGCATCCTTCCAGACACATGCTTCGGTGGCTGGCATCTTTTCCACCGCTTCCCAGTTGGGAGGCTCTAGGGGTTGCGCCAACCCTGCAAGGCAGGACAGTCGTGGTGGTGAGACACCTTTGTTGGATCTCGATGAGCGTCTAATCTGTGGTTCATCAGCTTCCTCATCAGCTTCCACTGTAGGCATCTCCACATCAGGCAGTTCCTCTTCATTTCTGGTGCTGCTGCTGGGAGTCTGGTCCTCTGCGTCTTCTTCCTGTTCATTCTCTGTAGGTGGTGTTATGGTAACAGAAGGCAGATCTGGACAATCACACATTTCTGGTGGAAAGTACATAAGATCTGGTGTTTCCTTTTCTGATTGCTCAGAAAAATCTATGACACTTCCTCTTTTGTCAACTTTGCTTTGTTCATCAAAATAAACTACGTGTCTTGAGCTGACCTGTCCCGTTTTAAGATCCATGAGTCTGTAGCCTTTTCCTCCAGCGGCATAGCCCACGAGAATGCCTTTTTGTGCTGTGGAGTCCAACTTGTGCCTATTTTCTTTGGGAATATAGCCATAGGCGAGGCTCCCAAACACACGAATGTGCGACAGATTAGGAATTCTCCCATGCCAAAGCTCAAAAGGTGTGCATGTAGCTCCTTCGGTTGGCAATCTGTTCCAGAGATACACCGCAGTTGCATCTGCATCTCCCCACATGCGTTGGGGTAGAGATGCGTCTTTTAACATGCTTCTTGTCATCTCTATAATGGACCTGAACTTTCTTTCTGCAATTGAGTTTTGCTGTGGTGTGTATGGGACACTTTTCACATGTTTAATTCCTTCCTCTTTCAAGAAAGTTTTCATCTCATGTGAACAGTACTCACCCCCGTTGTCAGTTATGAGAACCAAGGGTTTTCTCTGGAATTTGTTGTTTACCATGGCAAGCTACTTTCTGAACATCTCTTGTGTTTGATTCTTTTCCTTGAGAAAATACACAACACAATATCTTGAAAAATCATCCAGAAATATTAGAATGTACTTATTTCCTCCCATTGAGCGAACATTCAGTGGACCACACACATCACTATACAGGTGAAACTCGAAAAATTAGAATATCGTGCAAATGTTCATTTATGTCAGTATGGCAACTCAAAAGGTGAAACCAATATATGAGATAGACGCATTACGTGCAAAGCGAGATATGTCAAGCCTTACTTTGGTATAATTGTGATGATTATGGCGTACAGCTTATGAAAACCCCAAATTCACAATCTCAGAAAATTAGAATATTACATGACATCAATAACACAAGGATTGGAAATAGAACAATATCGGACCTCTGCAAAGTATAAGCATGCATATGTACTCAGTACTTGGTTTGGGCCCCTTTTGCGGCAATGACTGCCGCAATGCAGCGTGGCATGGATGCTATCAGCCTGTGGCACTGCTGAGGTGTTATGGAAGACCAGGATACTTCAATAGCGGCCTTCAGCTCCGCTGCATTGTTCGGTCTCATGTCCCTCATCTTTCTCTTGGCAATGCCCCATAGATTCTCTATGGGGTTCAGGTCAGGCGAGTTCGCTGGCCAGTCCAGCACAGTAATCCCATGGTCATTGAACCAGGTTTTGGTACTTTTGGCAGTGTGGGCAGGTGCCACGTCCTGCTGGAAAATGAAGTCAGCATCCCCATAAAGCTCGTCTGCGGAAGGAAGCATGAAGTGCTCCAAAATCTCCTGGTAGACGGCTGCGTTGACCCTGGACTTAATGAAGCACAGTGGACCAACACCAGCAGATGACATGGCTCCCCAAATCAACACAGACTGTGGAAACTTCACACTGGACTTCAAGCATCGTGCATTGTGTGCCTCTCCATTCTTCCTCCAGACTCTGGGTCCTTGGTTCCCAAATGAGATGCAAAAGTTGCTCTCATCAGAAAAGAGGACTGTGGACCACTGGGCAACAGACCAGTTCTTTTTTTCTGTAGCCCAGGTAAGACGCTTCTGACGTTGTTTGTTGTTCAGGAGCGGCTCGACAAGAGGAATACGACATTTGAAGCCCATGTCCAGGATCCGTCTGTGTGTGGTGGCTCTTGACGCACTAACTCCAGCCTCAGTCCACTCCTTGTGAAAGTCCCCAACACTTTTGAATGGCCTTTTCCTGACAATCCTCTCCAGGCTGCGGTCATCCCTGCTGCTTGTGCACCTTTTTCTACCACACTTTTCCCTTCCACAGAACCTTCTATTGATGTGCTTTGATACAGCACTTTGGGAACATCCAACTTCTTTTGCAATTACCTTTTGGGGCTTTCCCTCCTTATGGAGGGTGTCAATGATGGTTTTCTGCACAACTGTCAGGTCAGCAGTCTTTCCCATGCTTGTGATTCCTACTGAACCAGCCTGAGAGACCATTGAAAGGCTCAGGAACCCTTTGCAGGTGTTATGGATTCATTAGCTGATTAGAGTGGGACACTTTGAGCCTAGAATATTGAACCTTCTCACACTATTCTAATTTTCTGAGATTGTGAATTTGGGGTTTTCATAAGCTGTACGCCATAACCATCACAATTATACCAAAGTAAGGCTTGACATATCTCGCTTTGCATGTAATGCGTCTATCTCATATATTGGTTTCACCTTTTGAGTTGCCATACTGACATAAATGAACATTTGCACGATATTCTAATTTTTCGAGTTTCACCTATAAACTATATCAAGCGCTCTGGTACTTCTCTGTTGAGTACATGATGGAAAAGAAGGTTTAACACTTTTCTCTGTGATATAACTTACACACTTTGTTGTTGGTAAAGCGTTTACTGCTATCTTTATTCTTCTTGCAAGCGCCTTGCGCTGCAAATCCATTACAGCATTGATGTCTCTGTGTCCAAGTCTCCTGTGCCAAAGTTGTGGATCCACCTCATCCTTCTGGCTTGAGCGCGCCACCATAGATGATTGGGGTTCCCAAAGATTCATCTCATATACGCCATCTATTAGGCTTGCTTCAGCATACAATCCCCCATCTCTAGACACCTGGCACACATCATTTTCAAATAATATATGGAAACCTTTTCTGGCTAGAGTGGAGACACTAAGCATATTGCAGTTCAGTTCTGTAGCATACAAAACCCTTTGTATGGGATTCTCTTTTATCTCACAATCTGTTTTGCATTTCAGGACTCCTGACCCTTCTCCACGTGCATTTATGATTTTTCCATCTGCAATTTGAATACTGCTACCTTGTGATGGGTCAATACTTTGAATGTCCTCAAACAAGTTCTTGTCATGACAAAAATGACTAGAGGCTCCAGAATCTATAATCCATTTGTTTGACTTGGTTTCACAATTGTTGACAGACTCTTTTCTTGTAAAGGAAAACTTCCCTCACTTTTCCCTTTCCTTTCATTTGGTCGCTTAAATGCAGGGAGTCTTTGTGACTTTGGAGCTTTGCAAGCTTTAGCTATATGTCCTTCCTTATTACAGTTAAAGCCCACAATTTTGTTTTGTGTCGCTTTGGCCTTCACTTGGAATTTTGACATATAGTTTGAATCATTGGCCTTTTCATTTCTAGTGGGAGATTCTTGTCTCCTTTCCACACACTCTTCTCTTAGATGGACAATCACTTTTCTTAGAGTTAAGTCTGTCTTCCCATCCATAAGAGTTGCAAAAGTCTCAAACTTAGATCCTAGTGATCCCAGGAAATAACAAATTTTCTGTTCTTCCTGCATTGGGTATTCTGTGAATTCTAGTTTTTCAATAATTGTCAAGAGCTGAGTCACATGACTGTTACAATCTGCTTTGGATATGAGTTTCAACTTAAATAAGTCTCTTATCCAGGCCCGGTGAGAGCGTTTACTTGCAAATCCATATGACAATTCCAAATTCTTAAGGATTTGGGCTGCAATATTCCCCTTCTTGGGGACGCGGTGGCGCAGCGGCTTAATGACGTTGAAAGTTGCCGGCCAGAAATGGCTGACACTTCGGCGGTTCGAGTCCAGCCTTCGCGTTAACAGGGTGAGCTCCTGTTCCCCCCCCCCCCAGCTCCTGTCAACCCAACAGGTCGAAAACTCACGTGAGTAGATAAATGGGTACTCTCACTCCGGTGGGAGGAAAAATGCTGGCAGCGCCTTGCACAGAGAGACGGGACCAGTTGCCTGCCGGTAAGCGCGAAACCGCGCTTGCCCGAAAAGGGCGTGAAGCAACGGAAACCCCGCCTCCTGCGCTCGCCAGCTGGGCTCTGCTCTAGGAAGGATGCTCTGGCAAACCACTTCCGAAAAACAATTGCCTTGAAAACTGCAAGGATTCGTCCAGGCAGTCACTGCAGGGTCAGTAATGACTGAGCGCAGACACACACACACAAAAAAAATTCCCCTTCTTAACATGGATCATCTGCACATTTGAAATACTGTCCAGAATTATAGCCACTGCTAACTTATTCTGTTTTTCCCATGCTTTGATTGAATCTTTAGCCTCTTCAGTAGTGCCAGTAAGGCCTTTCATTTTCGATACAATCCAAAATTTCTTTAAGATCAAATATGACCTCTAGACGCTTTTTCCATTGGATAACATTTCTCTCTGTGAGTTTGGGTAGCTTGAGGCTTCCCTCATTAGTGTGATTCTGATTGGCCATCTCAGGAATCAACATTGTGCAAAAATTTAGAATTAAGTTTAGATCTCCAATGAAAAATCAACCCCCTTTTTCTGCCTAGTGTGAGAGGGGAGCAAAGTAAGGGTATGTGTGTGTGTGCCTCAAACTCATGAGAAAACCTTGGAGTGGATTCCGCTGAGCTTCAAGATAAAGACCAGCTGAAACTGCTTATACTAACACTCTTTGTTTGCACAAGAAACAGAGGGAATTCTTCAGGAAGGAATGTGGATTCTGCTGACGAATACACATTGAAAACAACATTGTGTGTTAGTGGGAGAATTCCAAGGGAGATTGTGAGCCTAGCCCTCGCAGGGGGGGAGGACAGTTAGGATATAAAAAAAGGTGCTTTTGAGCTATTTGGGGTTCCTTCCTTTGTGCTCGAAGGAACCCGCCTTTGCAAACGCGTAATAAAGCTTTTTTCTCTGGATCAACCAACCTATGGTGTGAGTTTTTTGCCCATCGCACCGACAACACTAGCTACTGTTCTGCAAAAGAAAAATGGGGGCGGGGTAATTTCTTTCACAATGGAGACAATGGAAGTCACGGTGTGCTAACCAGAAAAAAAATGTCCGCTTTGAATCTTTCTTCTCTCTTAAGAAAATCCAGCGACATCCACTAAAATATTTCAAAATTTCGTCGTTTCTGGCCCGTAACCCTTTGTGGGCATGGGATTATATCTGGTGCTACCCCTTTTATTCCCCCAAAAATAACGATCGCAGTTTCCTTGTAAAGAAAAACCAGAAATAACGTTTACTCACATGACGTATTTCTTTCTTTTCAGAACAGCAGTTACAGTAGCAAGAAATGAATAAACAGCAAATTTAAACTATTAACTGGTTTACAAAAACTAGGCCATACTTTAGGCCATACTTTATCTCTGAGCTGATTCCCTGATTCATTCTGCTTATTCAGAGGCAATTAGCTAACCAAAACTGCAGTTTGTCTGCAATGTGTGTAGTAGGTGTAGGTGGCCATGTGAAAGGAGCCAGTTAGAAGCTTCTCACTTTGAGAGAAAAAGCCCTGCTTGTGAGGGGATTACTCCATCTTTGGGGTACCTCAGTTGCCCCCATCAATGAATTCTTCAGGATTTTCATGCCACCTTTAATGGCTTTGAAAGATACATTTGATCCCTTTGCAACCTCACAACACGCGTGGTGTCCTCTGAGCTCCTCGGAGGGGGCAGAGCCAAAACGTTCAGTCCAGTTTTTCTCATGCGTGTGTGTGTGTGTCTATGCACACACACGTGTGCCTGCAAGCACATATAGGGTGGTTGTTAAGGGATGGAATGCCTTAAGGCAGCGTTTCTCAACCTTAGCAACTGTAAGATGCATGGACTTCAACTCCCAGAATTCCCCAGCCAGCATGTTCAACTTCTGGGAGTTGAAGTCCATGCATCTTAAAGTCACTGAGGTTGAGAAACGCTGCCTTAAGCAGGCGCCCTTTCCCCCATTAGACTCCATTAAATGGGAAACTTAACCTTCAACCCCTCTGCAGATCTCAGGAAATGCCCCAAAGCTGTCAGCACTTATTCTACTAAAGTGTTGGGGAAACGGTCGTGTCACATTTATAACTGAGGCTATATAACCTAATACATGGCTGTTAAGATGGCTGAACGTATACTTTGGAGTCACACTTTCTCTTAATTTAGAGAAGGTAGAATTTCTATTGGATACATAGTGTAACTGATTGAACTGCTCGTGGGGGTGGGGGAAGAGGAATCCATTAAACTGAAATCTATCTATATATTACTGCTGCACCGCCTTGGAAAGCCCAGGTCACATGATCGCCATGGGAATATCCCTGACCTCTTTCCCGGCTCCCTCTGTCCCCTGTGTCCAATCGGCTGGTGGCAATGGCCGACGGGCAAGCAGCAATTGGCTACTTTGGAAACAAGGCAGAAATTTGAAATCTCTTCATGGCAGTGGGCATTGAGGGAAGGATGAGGGAGCTACTTGGATGCCCGCTGACGAGATAGACACACACACACACGCATGAGAAAAACTGAACATTTTGACTGGTGGTTGGTGGATGACCCTCTTCCTCCCTCGAGGGAGGGAGGGAGGGAGGGAGGGAGGGAAGGGGGAGGGAGGGAGATTTCTGATGCTCCCTATCAGCTTCCCACAAGCAAAGTCAATGGGGAAGCCGGCAGCAAGTCGCAAGTTGCTCACACTCCCACTGCTTTTTTGCCCTTGGTCATTTGGTTTCTCTGTTTAGGTAAGGAAATGTCTTTGAAACGATGACCCAATGGCTCCCGGGTTGTCTAGTGTCCGTTAAATCTGAAGGCCCCCTTCTCCCCACTTTCTTTCCATCCTCAGAAGCCAGTTACAGAGAAAAAGTCTTTTTAGAAAAACGGGGGCGGGGGAAGCACTTACAAAGTCTATGTATCACCATTCCAAGTGACATCTTTAGGCTGAAAAACCCCTCTTCTCCTTAACTTAACGAGCAGAGTGGGGCAAAGGCATCTCCTCTCCTGTCACTGCCCCAGTGTATTTCTGCTGGCCCACCCACCTACAAGATCAATCTTTTCCGCCACCTTTTCTGCTTCTATCGTACCTTCTGCTGCTCAACCAATCTTTCCAGCACATTCCCAGCCTCCCTTAGCTAATCTGCCACTTCCACCCTGGTGTACCTTCCACCTGCCTGCTTGATCTTCTCAGCACTTTCCCTCCTTCTCCCTGTACCTCCCATCACCCAACAACATTTTCTCGGGATAGCTTACAACATTTGAAAATTATATATGGAAATGAATAATGTACCTACAACAAAAGCATAGACAGACAATTTAAAAAGCTCAACTGAAACATAAGCATTAAAACATTAAACACATTCATATATTTAGAGGCTGGAAAATTTTAAAAAATGTCTTTGCTAAGTATTACAAAAAAGGGAGATACTAGCTGTGTCTTGTGGGGGATGACTTTCCTAACCCAAGGCTACCAGATAAGGCTACTGCTACTGTGGAAAAGAACTCTCCCCAGCAGGCCCTGCATCTCAACATAGGAAAGCACCTGGAACAAAATCTCCAGCAATGCTCTTGAGGATATGAATAAGAATATACAAGAAGAGATATTCCTTCATATATAGTGATCAAAAACAGTGAAGGCTTAAACAGGACTTTGAGCTGAGACTAGAAATGAGCTAGGAGACAACAAAGATCATGTAGAAACACTGCAGTGTGTTACTAATGCCCAGTTCCAATCAGCTTTTCCTGCAATATTTTCTTAGGAAACTCTTCAGATTGTGTTCCAGGGTAGCCTCAACACATCACAGTCATTCGGGAAGCTACTAAGGCACGGATGATTGCAGGGAGGCTATTTCTATCCAAACAAGGTTGTAGCATTAAGCTAAGTTGGCAGAAAGTAATTAATGCCGCAAGAACACTTGCACCTCTAATGGTGGAGATGGATGTAGAAATAGTCCCAAACTACATTTTCATCCTTCTGGGTACACTCTCATTCATAACAGGACAGGTAAAAAATCCCTCTTACAGCCCGTCTGCCTGTTTCTGTGTATGTGTGCGTTTATGAGATTTATAAGCTGCCCTGTTGGTCCTCATCCAGTGTATTACTGGATCTTTTGAAAAGGAGAGATAGGCATAATTCAAGGAATGAATTGGGGTTGTATTTCCTTATGTTAAAACACACACCTGCAAATGAAAGATGTAACATCTGTCTGAAATGGAGAAGGAAGAAGAACCAGTAGCTATCCCCAACTTCCTATTCACAAACATATTTGTATCACATATCTCTAAAGCAAGGACAACCTTCTGATATTCCTGCATAGGCTTAAAGCAGCTGCCTGGAAAATCTGGAAGTTATATCCCCAACATTTAAGGAGGACAAGAAAGACTGTTATGGGGTAGAGGGAAGGAAACCTATTATATTATATTATATTATATTATATTATATTATATTATATTATATTATATTATATTATATTATACTATACTATACTATACTATACTATACTATACTATACTATACTATACACTATATTATATTATATTATATTGTATTATATATAATAGAGAGAAGGAGATCCAAACTGTATTGTGGTTATAAGACTACAATGCATAATTAAAGAATTATGAAGGCTTTCTTCCACTTTGCCTGACAACTGTTAGCACCAAAGAATCTTCTGACTTTAGGGTCTGCAGTATGTGGTAGAGATAAGAAAACCTTCCTTGCTGATGTCTAACCGTTGTCCAGATTTTTGCACCCCAGATATGATGGACCTTGTATATAGGCAGAGTACTTCACGTTTTATTACAAGCCCTTTGCATTCCTTTGTATTGGTTGATCAATTAAACTCCCTTGATTCATTCTGCTTAGCTAACCTTAACTGTAATATAGTTTTTCTGTGATGTCTGGTTGGTTTAGTGTGATGTGTCAAGCCAGCCATTGCAGTGTGTGAATCATGAGTTATGTCTTTTCTGTAAAATTTGCCAGCAAGTAAGTTGCTCTTGGTTTGTTTCCTTTCTGTTAAAGCAAGCAGAACAAGTACTGTATGTCTCATAACGTAGTGTGTTGTACAAACCCATCCTGTCTCATTTATGTCATATGAACACAGAAAATTAGGACAGTTGGGGACAACATGTTTGATGACTCTGGAAAGTGTGTTGTGTGTACCTCTAAGTACCTTTTAATGATGATGATGATGATGATGATAACTGAAGTGTATGGAGTTTACCTAATATTGCTGTCCACTTTTTTATCTTTCTTTTTCCAGTTTGCTAACCTGTCACATTTGTTTTTATACTCTTGGAACAGGAATTACTCCTGTGGCCTCCATTGGCCTATTGCTCCAAGCCCTTGAACTGAACATTCAGTATTACAAAAATGAAATTATCTTTTGAAAAGGTACTATACTGTTTGCAAGTAAATACATGCACTACAACATGTATTCAGTTGTGATATGGAAATCAGACCCATATCATATCAAACAGTGCTCACTATTTTTAAATGTGGA
Organism: Liasis olivaceus; assembly: GCA_030867105.1. Taxonomy (NCBI): domain Eukaryota; kingdom Metazoa; phylum Chordata; class Lepidosauria; order Squamata; family Pythonidae; genus Liasis; species Liasis olivaceus. Next base: position 16,845,627 of record CM061355.1, on the reverse strand, counting down.
ATGAAGCTATTCCCAAGGAAAGCGCAAAAGCACGTGTATTTCCAGGCCGTGAAATTCTTAATGACATCTCACCCTTAAATGCATGATCAGTTTTGTTTCTATCAACCCCTGACTTGTAGCAAGTCCTGCCTGTAGGATTAAAAGAACAAAGGGCAGAAGGCCAGGAGAGAATCAGCTCAGATCTGTTCTTATTAAATGATGTTTTTAATGATAGGCTGGGATATGAAAAACCCACATTAGTAAATGCACACGCTATTAAAGTGGGTGGAGTTGCTGTCATTACTACAAAATAAAAGGGAAACTGAAAAAGTAGAGTATTTGTACTTTATAAAAACATTGAGAAATAATATAAACAGAGTCAGAGGAATGCTGTTGTCCATTTTGATGAGCAAAATGGGGAAGCTCTAAACGGAAGTGTGTTCCTTCTCTTTCTTGTGAGTATTCATTTCAATAGCTTTTTAGTCAGCCCTGTTCAAAAGGAGCCAGACCACCTTCCATCCCATTGTTCTTGCACTGCTTCCAGCTAGACTGCCTAGGAGAAGATTCTGCATCAAGAATCAGACTACTAAGTTTTGTTGCTGGAAGGAACGGAAAGTGAACCATAACAGCTCATGATTTTTCTGTAAGCATGACTATGGGAAAAATCATTGCAGAGATGCTGAGAATCTGATGGTCCCCACAAGTTTCCATCACCTATAAAGGAATCTGAAATCTCACATGATCTGTAAATCTCTTTAGAGGTCTTCTGAGATCTCCTGCAGAAGTGTTAAAATCTGATAAGATATTGCCCAAAATTTTAATGTTGCCATATAAGATCAAGTTGATCACTGAAATCTGTCCATCCCCTGATTATTCACCTATTAAAAAAAAAACCATGTAAAATGTTCTGGAAAGTTTTTGGAGACAGGAGATACCCTGGATCCAATGTAGAATTTTCTATAAAATAAAAGGAGTATATTGTAATGTTATTTATGATTGGAGACCATATAACCAAACAAATATAGATTTCAAAAATTAAGGCAATATAGAAAAGCAGCACAGGGTCTTTAGGAAAACAAGTGAAGGAAGAGAATCCAAAATCGAAGTTCAGCATGCTCCTGGGTAATTAGAGTGTCACTGGGTGGATGAAGGGTGTGATTCATTGTCATTATTTTTCTGGTCTTCCTATCCAGGGCTTTTAGTTCACCTTGAGTCCAGTCCACAGTTCCAGTTGTATACAGGTAGTCCTTGGTTAACGACAATTTGTTTAACAGCGGTTTGAAATTATGATAGCCTTCATCAAATCCTTCAGCAGACAGCTCTTTCACTCCGTTGGCTTAATGACCCGGGAGACCGCTTAATGACCGCAACCGGGAGTGCCTGGATTGCAGTCGTTGAGGAAAGCAGTAACGTAGGCTTAATGACCGCTTTCCTCCACGACCAAGATTCCAGTCCCAATTGTGGTCGTTATGCAAGACTACCTGAATCTAATGACTGGAATTGCCCAGATGTTAATCGCCTTGATGGTGTTTCCGCCACTGACTTTGGACTTCAAGATCTTCTTCACTCTTCTGATCTATTCACTACTAACCTTCTTCTTGACTGCAGTGTGTTTGATGTTTTCAGTTTGAAGGATGCCCAGGTATTTGTAGTGATCTTCATCCAGACTCTTGATGTTATTTCCATAGGACATCTTAAAAACAGTTTTCACTATTTTTCCCCTGTTGATGGTAACGGTGGCACATTTGTCCAGTCCAAACTCCACTGCAGTTAGGAGCTGATCTTTGGGTGGTTTCCTTTCTGCTCAGATGGAAAGAGCTTGTTTTCAACTTGATGCTGTTGGATGGCATAAGCTACCACCCCAGTTAATAATTTCAAAGTTGTTGGCAAGCAGGTAATTGGCCGGTAGTTGCCTGGTGCTACCCCTTTTGCAGGATCTTTCATTATCAAGGAGGTTTTGCGAGCTGTTAACCAATCTTCAGTTTCACCTCCTTGTAGTATGTTGTTAAACTACTTGGCAATGAGTGGGTGCAGACCAATCAGATGTTTCAATCAAAAACCAGGCAGTTCATCTTCACCTGGTGCTGACCAATTCAAGTGCTTCAACATCTGATAGAAAAGTATTCCAGCAACAAGATTACATCATTGTATGCTGCCTTTATAGACCTCAAGGCAGCCTTCGACTCTGTCTCCAGGACCAAGCTTTGGGAGAAGCTGGAAGCTGCATCAATAGATAGCAGGCTTCTCTATTTAATTCGGGCGCTACATACTAACACCACCCTTAAGGTTAAATGTAATAGGCAAGGGTCTCTCTCAAAACCCATTAAAGTGCAAAAGGGGGTGAAACAGGGATGTATCTTGGCTCCTTTACTCTTCAATTTTTACATCAATGACATGGTGAGATACCTAAACCACCCGGACTTTCACCCGTCTAAATTAGGGGTCCGTAGCATCGCCCTGCTGCTGTATGCAGGTGACGCAGTTGTCCTTTCTAGGACACCGATTGGTCTAAGAAGAGCCCTGAGAACTCTGGTCCAATACTGTGCAAACAACCTTCTAGATATAAACTATCAGAAAACAAAGATTATGGCCTTTTCCAAAAGACCAAAACAACACGTCTGGACTATCAACGGTCATAGAATAGAACAAGTGAATAGTTTCAAATATTTAGGCATAATCATGCATGCCACCAGATCAAGGAAAGCTCATTGTGAATATGCAGCTGATTTAGGTCTTCGTTCCACCATTGCCATTTTAAAATTCTTTCGAAGTAAAGGGGGGTATTTTGTCCCAGCAGCTTTCAAACTTTTCCAGGCAAAGGCGCTAGCCCAACTTCTCTATGGGTCTGCTGTCGGCTCTCCAGCTTCAGGTGTGATATACTTGGAAAGAGTCCAAGCTAAATTGATCAGGGCGGTCTTGCAAATGCCCAGATGTGTCTCCAACGCACAACTACGCTTGGAAACAGGCATGATAAAGGTCGAGTCGAAAGTGCGCCTAGCTTCGCTGAATTTTTGGCTAAAAATAAAGCACTACCCGCAGGGCCTAGCTCCACTTATCCTTCAAGACAAATTCCAATCCTTGTGGAAAAAGGATATCGAGCTCAACCTCTCTAAGTTAGGCTATTCTTCGGCTGGGATTCTAGCGATGGATTATGAGCAGGCAAGAATGGCCATTAAGCAAAGGACAGAGGATATTGAACGTCAAGCAGATCTAGGGAGGGTTCCATCCTTTTTGTCCCCGCCGTGTAGCAAGTATACTGTCACTGCCGCCAGATATCTAGCGCAGCTTGAGCTCCCCAGTCAGCGGAAAGCATTCTCTTTAGCTCGTTGCCATGCTCTTCCTTCAGCAGTGCTCGATGGCAAATACAAAAAAATTCCATTAGCTGCAAGACTTTGCCCTTGTGATGCCAAGGAAGTAGAAGACACGGGCCATGTTCTCCTCCACTGTATCTTTTACCAAGTCCCACGGAGTAAGCTGCTCGCACCCTTGATCAGTAAGCAGCCTGGCTGTCAAGAATCAGATTATCTTCAAATACTTCTCATGGATGACCGACCTTACGTTACAGTGCAGGTAGCCAGGTTTTGCGCGGCGGCAATAAAGATCCGTCAACATCGGACAGGAAGCTGCTGAAAGGTTTTGCAGTAATGGACTATAGCCAACTAGTATTTTAGTTTGTATTAACAGTGCCCAAACAGACCTGAAAATGGGGGTGGGGGAAGGTCACAGCTCCTCTACTGCTAGGTCATCTGCATGGAAAAGAACAGATGAGAAAAAGATAAACAAGGAGGGAAGATGGCAAATGGTAGGGAATCCTACATCTCTCAACAAAGTGGGAGCAATTGAATGACACAGAGATGTTGAAGTTGAATCTGAAGGCTACATAGCTGGAAAACACATACCCCATTCGCGATACAAAGCGTCGCTTTTGCCTTTCTTCTTTTCATGTTCCAGTACCCTCACCCCCACCCCTTAACGTTCTAAATGAAATTACCTTCATTAATGAAACCGTAATGTTTTCCAGCATGCCACGCTTCCGCAGGAACTTGTGGAAATGCCTGCTGGACTTTTGTCAGCTGGAAGAGACAGAAAGAAGTGCATCGCACTGTTCCCGAGGATGTTTTGGAGAGTCGTTCCCCTTCTCCCCTTGGCCCATCGACCCAAGCAAGACATCCATTCCAGGAATTCCCTCGTCCACCATCAAGTGGAATGAAAGGAAAAAGAAACTCTCCCTGCCCTTTTGTCCCAAGGGAGAGGTTAAATGGATGGATTCCCATGAGCAGCGGTGGACCCAAAGCCTACGGTCCATTTGCTACGTATCTAGGCTTACTACGTACATTGATCCTAGGATGATGGTTCCCACAGTAGAGAAGCTGGTTCAAGATGGAGGAGAAACATCTCCAGCCATGGGCTGAAAGTGCTGTGGAATGGACAAAGAGAGGACACCTTTGCTCATTTCCTAGAACCAAGAATCTCATTGCCAAAGCACGCCCGTGCAGTTTATGGTACATTCTTCTCTAGGCCTCTGGAGCCATCCTCTCCCTCTAACATTGCTCCAACCTTTCTAAATCCCAGTCTCCTTGGAAGGAAGAAGCTTTGGGATGGCATCTCCCAGCAAAGAACTCAAGATCACTATGAACACTTTTTTTCTCATCTGCAATTCTGGCCTTGGGACATTACAGTTGAAGATGCCTGTTCATAAAGGGATCCCTGTGTGAACTAAAACAGCTCTTGTGAGAAGCCCATGTTCTTGTGGCACTTGATGCTTGTCCTTAAAAACAATCAGTCCCTCAGCTATTCTTCACAATGGGACATTTAACAGGAGTTTTCACACGTAATTCTCTCAATGTTTGCATTGACCAAGTCTTCCTTCAAGCTCCTACTGGCACTTCTATGTCCTTACCTTCAAAATAAAAATGAAGTGCTCTGAGGTTGGAGCCTGCCGAAGAAGACCTCTGAGCGTGATGCCCAGGGCCTCCTCCAGCAACTTCTTCTCTTCCTGAAAGGAAACACAGAGATGGTGATGAGCATTTTTCCAGAATGTCTTCCCAGTCATGCCAACACTGGAAAGCAACCCCAGAAATGTTGGCGAAGGTGCTACCTCAGGAACATCCTCATCTTTTCTCTCCATGGAGCCCATCCAGAGGAAGACAAAGATCTTGAGCAGCATGGATTCCACTGGTGGGTCCATGGCTGGTGGGACCTTGCTGTCGGGACAAGCGAAGAAAGAGGCATCAGTGTCCATCCTAGTCGACAGCCCTCAGTTTCCTTTTCCCCAAGAGAAGAGGAGAAGCTGTGTCGACCACTAGGAGATGTGGGGAGGTCAATCTACCCTCTCTTCTCTCCACTTCACAAGGAAAAAGTTTCCTTTGATTTGGTGGCCTCAGCTGAAAGTGTCCAAAAGGGCAATGGATCAACTGAAGCTTCTGGGTGGTCTTCAAGGGCAGCCCTATGTGGTATGTGTTGCCGCAGTCAAGCTGCAAGGTAACCAGGGCATGAGTGACTGTTTGAAAGGATGGGGCACAACCGGTGCACCCAGTGAAGCTGTGCTTTTACTTTTTTCTTTTGTTGGCTGTTCTCCCCCTTCTTACTCTCTGAGTGCTGCAAAGGGATTTTCCTGAAGCGCTACGAAAGAAACAAGATATTGACCTGATGTCATATACTGCAAGCAATGCAGCTAGTCCCGCAGAGAAGCTGCTTAACTGGTTGTCCTCCAGCAGGGCCTGCCAGGAAACAAGAGTGGAGAAAAGCAGAGAATCCAGTCAGCCAGGCTGCTCCAGCCCACTCCTTCCTTTTTGTCCCAGCCCCTTTTGACCTGCTATTCTGCTACAGCTTGTCTTTCAGTCCAAAGGAGAATTACCCGCAGGTGAAGGACCCTTTGCGCGGGCCTGTTTTTGAAAGCTGCCTTCTGTTTCTCTGACGGACTTTCAGTTAGGATGAGCTTCTGCTACCACTTCTGAAAATCCAGGGGTCGCTTTTTCCCTCTCCATCCTCCTTGGCTTGCCACCCATTTCCACCTCCCTCCCACTTACTTACCAGGACAGCAAGACTGTACAGATTCTTGTTCCTGGGAACCTGGACTTCCAGTGCCCCGCTCTGCTTCAGCTGAAACAGAGCAGCGATGGAACAAAGGCACTGAATGATGCTGTCCTCCTGCTGCAATGGAAAAGAGTCAGGCTGTAAGTCAGGGAGGCTGTGGGGCGTCTTTCCTCCAGTGCTCCCCGGTGGTCTCCCTTTCAGAAGGGAAGCTTGAAACCCTTCTGAGACTCTCTCCATGCCGAGGAATTTTTCCATCCCACTGAGATTGGGCAGAAGAGGCTGGGATTCAAATATGGGAGCAAAGCGTAGCCACAGGATTCTCCATATCCAAGGGGTACCTACTTTTACGGCTGCCTTGCTGTTCCTCTGATAGACCTTTTGCCAAAGACTTTGGCTGGCCCGGAGGTCTGATCTCACACAGGCAGCCTCGCGTTGGGCCTTACGCGCCTGCTGGGGGTCTTTCTTGGTGAAGAGGAGCTTCCTTGTCCCTGAGATGTTTTTGGTTGGGAAATCTGGGAAAGAAGAGATAGGGGCTGTGATCCTCAGCAAATTTTTAGGTCTCCTACAGATGAAGAAAACCCACCAAAAGCAGCCCTGCCTTTTCAGAGTCCTTCCCATCGAGACCCGATCCCATTCATTAAAAACATTTTTGGTTCACAGAGCTGGCTGAACCTCCTGGCCTTGAGAGAAGTCTCACGGAGCCCTTGGGCAAATTCCACTCTCTACATTCCCTCTCCCCATTTCCCAACTAACTGTCACTGAACATTCTTGCGGTTCCCAGAATAGTCCCATGAAAGCAGAAGAACTTGTGAGAAGTCAGTGTGGATTCAGGAGCTTCAGGAGGAGGGGTTCTTAGTGGGTCAGAAACAGTTTGGGCTCCGCCCTGTCCCTGTGTGGAACCTTGAATCTGGAAAGATGCAGAAGCGGGTCCTGGAAAAGCCTATATCAAGGAGTCCACTCCTGAAGGAACTCCTTCCTTCTCCCTCTCAATGTCCCCTCCCAACCCAAAGCATCTACTCACCGCACCGCTCCTCTTTTTCAAGGTCTGTACCAATATAAAATTTTATTTTTCTCCCCTCAGGAGCCTTGGTGGTGTCCTCCAGTTTGGATGTTGTTCTTACTGGAGAACTTTCAGCACCGGCTCCTGGATTGCTCGTTGTTTTCGCATTTCTTTTTTTCCTCCCGAAGAAGGAAAAACAGCTAAACAGTCCCCTAGAACAGAGGGGAAGGAAGCTGAGGAAAGGAAAGGGCCAATGCCTATTTTCCAGAGCCACTCCTTTCAATTGAGCAGAGTTCGATCCTGTAACAATGTCCCTGTGATGAAGATCGGCCCAAGTGGAAAAGTAGTCCTTCTGAGCTGAACTGGTTCATTTTAACTTTAGTTTGGTTTTGTGTGATCTGGTGTGTTCCACAGCCACATGAGTTTATTAAGTTTAAGAAGCTTTTCTTGATTCAGCGGTAAAGGATCCTATGTGATCCCAATCAATTGGAAAACTGATCAACCTAGTTGTTTAAGAGCAGTAAGGAATGAAAGACGAAAGTGCTTGGAGCACTCCTGCCCCGTTTCCCTTTCCTCAGAGGAGAGCAAATGGGTGTTTTCACCCCTGGAACATCCCAATCCTCTGACAGGTTGGCCTAACATTGGAGGAGTGTTCCCAGAGTCCAGCGGCCCTTGAGAAATCCAGCTTACGTCCTGAAATGCAACTTCACTCTGAGGACAATGAGTAACTGAGGGTTAGGCCCAGAGGAAGATGGATAAGGTCAGAAAGCCCCTGGAGTTTCCAAGGAGACCCCAGGCCTCCTTGCCATTAAGCATTTTGAGGTGCTAGCAATGATCACCTCGTCCACCATTTCTGCATACCAGCAGTGCCAGGCCAATGCCTTTGGGAAGACACACAAACACACATACACACAAACAAATCACAAGAACAGCCTATTTCCCGTCTTGTGGCAAGACTCACAGATGCAGTCCTTTACCTGCTATTAGTCTTACTTTTGGAAGCACATTGTTTGTGGGTGTCCCTCCATCCCTATCTCTTGAGTCAAGTTGTGCTATTGTTTCTGTACCTTCCTTTTTCCTCTGCCACAATGTTCAGATAATTTCTTAATATCAGAAATTATTTTCTATATATCAGAAATTATTTTCTCTTTCTATGACATTATAGCCTGGATGGATGAAGTTATAAAGCTGCTACAGTTCCCAAAGAGATCACAGGCCTCCGTTGGGATCCTACCAAAGGTCACCTGCTCCACCGTTTCTACAGACCCCAGTGCTAGTCAAAAGTGATCTGGTGTGTTCCACAGCCACATGAGTTTATTAAATTTAAGAAGCTTTTCTTAATTTAGAGGTTAAGGATCCTATGCGATTCCAATTAATTGCAGACATGATCAACCTAGTCTTTTAACACCAATAAGGAACAAAAGACGGAAGTGCTCTGGAGCACTTCTGCCCCGTTTCCCTTTCCTAAGAGGAGAGCAAATGGGTGTTTTCACCCCTGGAATGTCCCAATCCTCTGACAGGTTGGCCTAACATTGGAGGAGTGTTCCCAGAGTCCAGCAACCCTTGAGAAATCCAACTTACATCCTGAAATGCAACTTCACTCTGAGGGCAATGAGTAACTGAGGGTTAGGCCCAGAGGTAGATGGATGAGGTCAGAAAGCCCCTGGAGTTTCCAAGGAGACCCCAGGCCTCTTTGCCATTAAGCATTTTGAGGTGCTAACAATGATCACCTCATCCACCATTTCTGCATACCAGCAATGTCAGGCCAATGTCTTTGTGAAGTTATCCACATACACCCACAGATCACAAGAACAGCCTATTTCCCATCTTGTGGCCTGGGAGGACTGTCTCTTGGATGTTAACTACCTCTTAATGTGGAAGCTCCATTAAGCTAGCTGCCCGAGCAAGACTCACTGATGCAGTCCTCTCCCCGGTATTAGTCTGACTTTTGGAAGCACGTTGTCTGTGGGTTTCTCTACATCCCTATATCTTGGGTCCGCTTCTGCCATTGTTTCTGCATCTGTTTCTTCTGCCACAACATAAAAATACTTTCTTAACATCAGAAATGATTTTCTATATATCACAAATTATTTTCTCTATATATGACAGTTTAGCCTGTATGGGTGAAGTCATAAAGCTGCTACAATTCCCAAGGAGATCACAGGCCTCCTTTGGGATCCTACCAAAGGTCACCTGCTCCACCTTTTCTACAGTCACCAATGCTAGGCAAAAAGCTACCAAACAAACCACTAAAGCTGCATATTTCTCATATTTTTGCATAGAAGGCATAGTTCCTAGTATTAGATTGCCTGTATATTTAGCTTATGGAAGCTCCATTAAGCTAGCTGACTGAGCAAGTCCCTCTTTGTCAACTTCCAGTCTGATTCCCTTTATGTTGCCATGGTGGGTTTTTTGGTCCAAACATCCCTGTCAGCTCCCTCTGTTATTTCTGCTTAGGTACAGACACCTTCTTCTGTATCTCAGAGTGTTGTTAGCTGGTGCCAAGTTTAAGGACAGAAAGAGAGGGGAGACAAACTCTCCCTGGTTTATTAACTTCAGACATCATTTCTCATACAGCAATCCCAGCCAGGAAAAAAAAAGATCCCATATTCAAAGAACAGATTCTGCTCACACCAAATACTGTATAGCTTTAATCACATGACCCTCTTTTAGCCAAGTTCCAAGAGTTGTGGGATCTGGCTGTTACGGGAGCCAAAAGATCTGACTTTTCCCAACTTTTCAGTCAGCCGTTTTGCATTCCGGCCAACAAAATACTGTGTCTCGAAATAGGTGCTCCAAAAGACTTTCCTCTTAATGTCTTGGCTATCAGTTAAGCAAATCAGGCTTTTCCCCCGTGCCCAAATTTTTGTTTTTGACTGTCCTTTTCTATACAGATGTAGTGGAGTCCAATACATTCTAAATATTATTTTTTGTTGTATAAGTCATCATTTAAAGTCTTGACACTCTTGGTATAGAAGTTAAGACACTCTCCCATTGTCTTGTGTTCTAATCCTAAGAACTATGCCTTCTATGCAAAAAGATGAGAAATATCCAGCTTTAGTGGTTTGTTTGGTAGCTTTTTGCCTAGCATTGGTGACTGTAGAAAAGGTGGAGCATGTTCTATATCATAGAGGTGATATAGAAACCTCTAATTCTTTATTCCACTCATTCCTTAGCATCTGCATATCAAATTGATTTATTGATAACAAATATCTATATAAACTAAGAGTAGGTTTTTTAATTTTAAAGGATTTAACAAGTTGTTTCTCTTCTCAGGTGTCTCAGAAGCTGAAAATGCTGCTGGTCCAAACAATGTTGTTAACAAATGTTGTAATTACAGTATATGTATTGCCATCGGGTTACGTCTGGTAGATGATATTTATCTCTTAAGATAGCATATGTTAAAAATTCATCTTCATCATCTATCAGTTGGTCCAAAGTCAATATCCCCGCTTCTATCCAATTCTTCCATATCATCATCTTATTCCCTGTTTTTAAAGTTGGGTTTCCCCATAAAGTCAGTCTGGCATGGGAAAAAGGGTCAAATCGTTCTTTATTAGACATTACGTTTCATAGCTTTCCAACTGACAAAATTGTTTCCAGAGATATTAGAGTTGTAATGTATTTCGATCCTAATACTGTCCATCCGACCAAAGCTGTGTTTTTTTATTTTCATATACACACACACACACACGCCCCAAAGTTGCCCAAATCAGAAAATTAACACCACTTGTTGGCTTCCAGTATTTATTACTTGAGAATAGGCAAGCATGAGGATATAGCTCCAGATTTAGAAAACTGAATCCTCCTTCATTAATTGATAATTGCATTTACTGTAGATATTCTCAGAATTGAAGAACCCCATAGAAATTTTCATAGAATTGAAGAACCCCATAGAAAGAATTTATTTTCTGAAAATATTTTCCAGACATAAAAACTGTAATTCCTCTCAGAATATAAATAAATCTGGGAATAATATTCATGTTGAGAGTATTCACCTTTCCCCAAAGGGTGAGGTTTAATGACTCCCCTCTATTGATATCTGAAGAAACCTCTCTATATATTTTAATTATATTACATGTTGGTAACTGAGTTATATGCTTTGGGTGAGACGTACCTAAATATTTAATAGATTCAGTACAAATACGGCATTGATATTCCTTAAATGAATGGGTAAGCAACTTTTAACTTCTTCAGACGTCCCTGCCAAGTCCTTTTGAATCAAAGTGGCTGATTTCTCCCACTCCTCCTTTAACTCTTGTTTAAAGTGTTTCATCTGATTTCTCCTCCATTCCACCTCAAGGCCTTTTGTTCAGGCCGCAGTCAGCTTTCCCGCCCTCTGACGAGGCGTTTCCTCCCTATAGGCCTTAATTCCTCTGTCATTTCAAAGATGACCCTTTTTTAGACATCCTTTTTATGGTTCGTCTGGCCAGAGAGCTGCGTATTAGTTAAAGGTCAGTGGCAAACCTCAGCCCAAAAGCTGGGTAAGGAGAAGAGCCATGGGCTCTGTAGGCATGGGATTATATCTGGTGCTACCTTTTTGAAGGGTCAGAAGAAGGGGATTAATCTCCCTCCCCCCCCCCCCCGGTTCCTATGTGGAACTAAGGCCATACCAACACGAGTTTGAAGAGGAATGAGCCTGACCACCCACTGTTGGGGCAGCCGATAAGGGGGGGGGGGAGATAACATGCTGGAAGGCTTGCAAGAGGGCCCACCATCTGGAAAACAGGATGTGTGAAATTTAGATATAGGCTTAAAGCAGCTTGCGTCATATGGAAAGGAGAAGAATGTAGATAATTACGACAGGGTGCTGTCCGCAGCCTGCAGGGACACGATAGATAGCCTTTAAAATGACACGTAAGCCCCAAATATGGATAACTGTAAATAAGGGCAAGGGGCTTTAGAGTAGGGTAGTGGGAGAGGTAAACTAAGGCGGGACAACCGGAAGTTGTATTTGGCGTACCTGATAGGTTGTGAACTCCATAGTACCTGACCAATGAAGAGCTGGGGAGGGAATTTGGGAAGTATAACGATTGTGACCAAATTGTATTCGGGACTCTTGCCGCCTTACAGGCTGGAGTCCTTTTGTTCTGATACCTTAATAAAAGCAACCCTTTATTCTGCACCTCGTGTTTGGATGTCTTTTGGCTTCAGCACCAAGCTCAGACTCGTTTTGTGGCGAAACATTTTATTCCCCCAAAAATAACGATCAGAGTTTTCTTGTAAAGAAAAACCAGAAATAACCAGAACAGCAGTTACAGTAGCAAGAAATAAATAAACAGCAAATTTAAACTATTAACTGGTTTACAAAAACTAGGCCATACTTTATCTCTGAACTGAAGGGCTCAGACATGTGCTTTTCCTTCATAGCATGGTGGAGGAGGAAGAGGAAGTGACCTCACAGAGTCACCGCCTCCTTCCACGTGTCCATCTAGGAACACAGGATCTGTGCGTTTTGACTGCATTTTTCCCACAAACCCCTTCTCAGTCAAAACAGTTCCTGTAAAATTTTTTAGTAAACTAAACCACCCAGAGTCCCATTTTGACTCAAAGGTTCTCAAAGCTGTCTCTTGGTAGAGGCTTGGTGAGAATGTCTGCAGTCATCTCTTTTGTATGGCAATAAGCCAGGTCCACAAGTCCATCCTGGATGGCTTCACACACAAAGTGATATTTGACTCCAATGTGCTTCGTTCTTGCATGGAATTTCTCACTCTGGTTGTCTTCCATGAGGCAAATGGGCTTCCTGCGCACTAAACCAAAGTCCTTTGTCAGTTGGTCGAGCCAGGCCATTTCTCTGCAAGCTCCTGTAGCTGCAATGTATTCCGACTCTGTGGAAGGCAGGGCTACACAATTTTGTTTATAACTGCCCCAAGAAATGGGACCATTTGCAAACATAAAGACATAACCACCTATGGATTTATAGTCTTTTACAACCCCTGCCCAGTCAGCGTCCGTGTAACCTATTAGTTTTGGATCGCTGTCAGCTGGCAGTTTTAATTTACAGTTTGTGGTACCTCTTAGATATCTGACAACTCTCTTAACAGCTGTCCAGTCACATTCGGTGGGAGCACTCACTTTTCTGCTCAGAATTCCCACCGCATTCGCTATGTCTGGTCTACATGTTGTGGCTAGGTACAAAAGTTTCCCTATTACTGACCTGTATCTGTTGTTGTCAGGTAAAAGTTCTGATTCCTCTTGACTCTTCAAAAAATCAGTAGCCATAGGTGTGGCAACCAGGTGTGCTTCCTGCATCTGCAGACTCTCAATTAATTCAGTGACCTTCTGTTTTTGGCTTAGGAGAAAAGAACTGTCGTCTTCTCTCTCTATCTGAATTCCTATATAATAATGCACTTTTCCTCTTCCACATCTTTGCTTAGATGCTCTACTATTTGGGAGTAGTTTCTGTCATTTTCAGTCGCAATTATGAGGTCATCAACAATTGCCAGAATGTAAGAAAATTGTCCATTATTGCATTTGGTGTATAAATACTTGTCTGCATGGCCTTGTTTGTATCCTAACTGTGTTAGCATGGTGTGTGGTTTTTCATTCCACGCCCTAGCGGCTTGTTTTAGTCCATAAAGCCCCTTCTGAAGTCTGCATACTAAATGAGATTCATTTGGTTTGATGAAACCTTTGGGTTGTTTCATATAAATCTCCTCTGAGATCTCGCCATGTAAGAATGCAGTTTTTATGTCTATGTGTCCTCACTTGCATTTGCTTTGAAGCTGCTATGCTTAAAAGCATTCTGATAGTGGTATATCTGGCCACTGGGGCAAAAGCGGCATCATACTCTTCTCCATACTGTTGACTGAACCCCTGTGCTACAAGCCTCGCTTTGTAGCGCTGTACTTTCCCTTCTGCATCTTGTTTAACTTTAAAGACCCACTTACTTCCAATAGCCTTTTTGCCTGGAGGTAGCTGAGTAAGAGTCCATGTCTTGTTCTGGTACAGTGCATTGTTTTCCTCCTGCGCAGCATCCTTCCAGACACATGCTTCGGTGGCTGGCATCTTTTCCACCGCTTCCCAGTTGGGAGGCTCTAGGGGTTGCGCCAACCCTGCAAGGCAGGACAGTCGTGGTGGTGAGACACCTTTGTTGGATCTCGATGAGCGTCTAATCTGTGGTTCATCAGCTTCCTCATCAGCTTCCACTGTAGGCATCTCCACATCAGGCAGTTCCTCTTCATTTCTGGTGCTGCTGCTGGGAGTCTGGTCCTCTGCGTCTTCTTCCTGTTCATTCTCTGTAGGTGGTGTTATGGTAACAGAAGGCAGATCTGGACAATCACACATTTCTGGTGGAAAGTACATAAGATCTGGTGTTTCCTTTTCTGATTGCTCAGAAAAATCTATGACACTTCCTCTTTTGTCAACTTTGCTTTGTTCATCAAAATAAACTACGTGTCTTGAGCTGACCTGTCCCGTTTTAAGATCCATGAGTCTGTAGCCTTTTCCTCCAGCGGCATAGCCCACGAGAATGCCTTTTTGTGCTGTGGAGTCCAACTTGTGCCTATTTTCTTTGGGAATATAGCCATAGGCGAGGCTCCCAAACACACGAATGTGCGACAGATTAGGAATTCTCCCATGCCAAAGCTCAAAAGGTGTGCGTGTAGCTCCTTCGGTTGGCAATCTGTTCCAGAGATACACCGCAGTTGCATCTGCATCTCCCCACATGCGCTGGGGTAGAGATGCGTCTTTTAACATGCTTCTTGTCATCTCTATAATGGACCTGAACTTTCTTTCTGCAATTGAGTTTTGCTGTGGTGTGTATGGGACACTTTTCACATGTTTAATTCCTTCCTCTTTCAAGAAAGTTTTCATCTCATGTGAACAGTACTCACCCCCGTTGTCAGTTATGAGAACCAAGGGTTTTCTCTGGAATTTGTTGTTTACCATGGCAAGCTACTTTCTGAACATCTCTTGTGTTTGATTCTTTTCCTTGAGAAAATACACAACACAATATCTTGAAAAATCATCCAGAAATATTAGAATGTACTTATTTCCTCCCATTGAGCGAACATTCAGTGGACCACACACATCACTATACAGGTGAAACTCGAAAAATTAGAATATCGTGCAAATGTTCATTTATGTCAGTATGGCAACTCAAAAGGTGAAACCAATATATGAGATAGACGCATTACGTGCAAAGCGAGATATGTCAAGCCTTACTTTGGTATAATTGTGATGATTATGGCGTACAGCTTATGAAAACCCCAAATTCACAATCTCAGAAAATTAGAATATTACATGACATCAATAACACAAGGATTGGAAATAGAACAATATCGGACCTCTGCAAAGTATAAGCATGCATATGTACTCAGTACTTGGTTTGGGCCCCTTTTGCGGCAATGACTGCCGCAATGCAGCGTGGCATGGATGCTATCAGCCTGTGGCACTGCTGAGGTGTTATGGAAGACCAGGATACTTCAATAGCGGCCTTCAGCTCCGCTGCATTGTTCGGTCTCATGTCCCTCATCTTTCTCTTGGCAATGCCCCATAGATTCTCTATGGGGTTCAGGTCAGGCGAGTTCGCTGGCCAGTCCAGCACAGTAATCCCATGGTCATTGAACCAGGTTTTGGTACTTTTGGCAGTGTGGGCAGGTGCCACGTCCTGCTGGAAAATGAAGTCAGCATCCCCATAAAGCTCGTCTGCGGAAGGAAGCATGAAGTGCTCCAAAATCTCCTGGTAGACGGCTGCGTTGACCCTGGACTTAATGAAGCACAGTGGACCAACACCAGCAGATGACATGGCTCCCCAAATCAACACAGACTGTGGAAACTTCACACTGGACTTCAAGCATCGTGCATTGTGTGCCTCTCCATTCTTCCTCCAGACTCTGGGTCCTTGGTTCCCAAATGAGATGCAAAAGTTGCTCTCATCAGAAAAGAGGACTGTGGACCACTGGGCAACAGACCAGTTCTTTTTTTCTGTAGCCCAGGTAAGACGCTTCTGACGTTGTTTGTTGTTCAGGAGCGGCTCGACAAGAGGAATACGACATTTGAAGCCCATGTCCAGGATCCGTCTGTGTGTGGTGGCTCTTGACGCACTAACTCCAGCCTCAGTCCACTCCTTGTGAAAGTCCCCAACACTTTTGAATGGCCTTTTCCTGACAATCCTCTCCAGGCTGCGGTCATCCCTGCTGCTTGTGCACCTTTTTCTACCACACTTTTCCCTTCCACAGAACCTTCTATTGATGTGCTTTGATACAGCACTTTGGGAACATCCAACTTCTTTTGCAATTACCTTTTGGGGCTTTCCCTCCTTATGGAGGGTGTCAATGATGGTTTTCTGCACAACTGTCAGGTCAGCAGTCTTTCCCATGCTTGTGATTCCTACTGAACCAGCCTGAGAGACCATTGAAAGGCTCAGGAACCCTTTGCAGGTGTTATGGATTCATTAGCTGATTAGAGTGGGACACTTTGAGCCTAGAATATTGAACCTTCTCACACTATTCTAATTTTCTGAGATTGTGAATTTGGGGTTTTCATAAGCTGTACGCCATAACCATCACAATTATACCAAAGTAAGGCTTGACATATCTCGCTTTGCATGTAATGCGTCTATCTCATATATTGGTTTCACCTTTTGAGTTGCCATACTGACATAAATGAACATTTGCACGATATTCTAATTTTTCGAGTTTCACCTATAAACTATATCAAGCGCTCTGGTACTTCTCTGTTGAGTACATGATGGAAAAGAAGGTTTAACACTTTTCTCTGTGATATAACTTACACACTTTGTTGTTGGTAAAGCGTTTACTGCTATCTTTATTCTTCTTGCAAGCGCCTTGCGCTGCAAATCCATTACAGCATTGATGTCTCTGTGTCCAAGTCTCCTGTGCCAAAGTTGTGGATCCACCTCATCCTTCTGGCTTGAGCGCGCCACCATAGATGATTGGGGTTCCCAAAGATTCATCTCATATACGCCATCTATTAGGCTTGCTTCAGCATACAATCCCCCATCTCTAGACACCTGGCACACATCATTTTCAAATAATATATGGAAACCTTTTCTGGCTAGAGTGGAGACACTAAGCATATTGCAGTTCAGTTCTGTAGCATACAAAACCCTTTGTATGGGATTCTCTTTTATCTCACAATCTGTTTTGCATTTCAGGACTCCTGACCCTTCTCCACGTGCATTTATGATTTTTCCATCTGCAATTTGAATACTGCTACCTTGTGATGGGTCAATACTTTGAATGTCCTCAAACAAGTTCTTGTCATGACAAAAATGACTAGAGGCTCCAGAATCTATAATCCATTTGTTTGACTTGGTTTCACAATTGTTGACAGACTCTTTTCTTGTAAAGGAAAACTTCCCTCACTTTTCCCTTTCCTTTCATTTGGTCGCTTAAATGCAGGGAGTCTTTGTGACTTTGGAGCTTTGCAAGCTTTAGCTATATGTCCTTCCTTATTACAGTTAAAGCCCACAATTTTGTTTTGTGTCGCTTTGGCCTTCACTTGGAATTTTGACATATAGTTTGAATCATTGGCCTTTTCATTTCTAGTGGGAGATTCTTGTCTCCTTTCCACACACTCTTCTCTTAGATGGACAATCACTTTTCTTAGAGTTAAGTCTGTCTTCCCATCCATAAGAGTTGCAAAAGTCTCAAACTTAGATCCTAGTGATCCCAGGAAATAACAAATTTTCTGTTCTTCCTGCATTGGGTATTCTGTGAATTCTAGTTTTTCAATAATTGTCAAGAGCTGAGTCACATGACTGTTACAATCTGCTTTGGATATGAGTTTCAACTTAAATAAGTCTCTTATCCAGGCCCGGTGAGAGCGTTTACTTGCAAATCCATATGACAATTCCAAATTCTTAAGGATTTGGGCTGCAATATTCCCCTTCTTGGGGACGCGGTGGCGCAGCGGCTTAATGACGTTGAAAGTTGCCGGCCAAAAATGGCTGACACTTCGGCGGTTCGAGTCCAGCCTTCGCGTTAACAGGGTGAGCTCCTGTTCCCCCCCCCCCCCCAGCTCCTGTCAACCCAACAGGTCGAAAACTCACGTGAGTAGATAAATGGGTACTCTCACTCCGGTGGGAGGAAAAATGCTGGCAGCGCCTTGCACAGAGAGACGGGACCAGTTGCCTGCCGGTAAGCGCGAAACCGCGCTTGCCCGAAAAGGGCGTGAAGCAACGGAAACCCCGCCTCCTGCGCTCGCCAGCTGGGCTCTGCTCTAGGAAGGATGCTCTGGCAAACCACTTCCGAAAAACAATTGCCTTGAAAACTGCAAGGATTCGTCCAGGCAGTCACTGCAGGGTCAGTAATGACTGAGCGCAGACACACACACACAAAAAAAATTCCCCTTCTTAACATGGATCATCTGCACATTTGAAATACTGTCCAGAATTATAGCCACTGCTAACTTATTCTGTTTTTTCCATGCTTTGATTGAATCTTTAGCCTCTTCAGTAGTGCCAGTAAGGCCTTTCATTTTCGATACAATCCAAAATTTCTTTAAGATCAAATATGACCTCTAGACGCTTTTTCCATTGGATAACATTTCTCTCTGTGAGTTTGGGTAGCTTGAGGCTTCCCTCATTAGTGTGATTCTGATTGGCCATCTCAGGAATCAACATTGTGCAAAAATTTAGAATTAAGTTTAGATCTCCAATGAAAAATCAACCCCCTTTTTCTGCCTAGTGTGAGAGGGGAGCAAAGTAAGGGTATGTGTGTGTGTGCCTCAAACTCATGAGAAAACCTTGGAGTGGATTCCGCTGAGCTTCAAGATAAAGACCAGCTGAAACTGCTTATACTAACACTCTTTGTTTGCACAAGAAACAGAGGGAATTCTTCAGGAAGGAATGTGGATTCTGCTGACGAATACACATTGAAAGCAACATTGTGTGTTAGTGGGAGAATTCCAAGGGAGATTGTGAGCCGAGCCCTCGCAGGGGGGGGGGGGGGGAGGACAGTTAGGATATAAAAAAAGGTGCTTTTGAGCTATTTGGGGTTCCTTCCTTTGTGCTCGAAGGAACCCGCCTTTGCAAACGCGTAATAAAGCTTTTTTCTTTGGATCAACCAAACTATGGTGTGAGTTTTTTGCCCATCGCACCGACAACACTAGCTACTGTTCTGCAAAAGAAAAATGGGGGCGGGGTAATTTCTTTCACAATGGAGACAATGGAAGTCACGGTGTGCTAACCAGAAAAAAAATGTCCGCTTTGAATCTTTCTTCTCTCTTAAGAAAATCCAGCGACATCCACTAAAATATTTCAAAATTTCGTCGTTTCTGGCCCGTAACCCTTTGTGGGCATGGGATTATATCTGGTGCTACCCCTTTTATTCCCCCAAAAATAACGATCGCAGTTTCCTTGTAAAGAAAAACCAGAAATAACGTTTACTCACATGACGTATTTCTTTCTTTTCAGAACAGCAGTTACAGTAGCAAGAAATGAATAAACAGCAAATTTAAACTATTAACTGGTTTACAAAAACTAGGCCATACTTTAGGCCATACTTTATCTCTGAGCTGATTCCCTGATTCATTCTGCTTATTCAGAGGCAATTAGCTAACCAAAACTGCAGTTTGTCTGCAATGTGTGTAGTAGGTGTAGGTGGCCATGTGAAAGGAGCCAGTTAGAAGCTTCTCACTTTGAGAGAAAAAGCCCTGCTTGTGAGGGGATTACTCCATCTTTGGGGTACCTCAGTTGCCCCCATCAATGAATTCTTCAGGATTTTCATGCCACCTTTAATGGCTTTGAAAGATACATTTGATCCCTTTGCAACCTCACAACACGCGTGGTGTCCTCTGAGCTCCTCGGAGGGGGCAGAGCCAAAACGTTCAGTCCAGTTTTTCTCATGCGTGTGTGTGTGTGTCTATGCACACACACGTGTGCCTGCAAGCACATATAGGGTGGTTGTTAAGGGATGGAATGCCTTAAGGCAGCGTTTCTCAACCTTAGCAACTGTAAGATGCATGGACTTCAACTCCCAGAATTCCCCAGCCAGCATGTTCAACTTCTGGGAGTTGAAGTCCATGCATCTTAAAGTCACTGAGGTTGAGAAACGCTGCCTTAAGCAGGCGCCCTTTCCCCCATTAGACTCCATTAAATGGGAAACTTAACCTTCAACCCCTCTGCAGATCTCAGGAAATGCCCCAAAGCTGTCAGCACTTATTCTACTAAAGTGTTGGGGAAACGGTCGTGTCACATTTATAACTGAGGCTATATAACCTAATACATGGCTGTTAAGATGGCTGAACGTATACTTTGGAGTCACACTTTCTCTTAATTTAGAGAAGGTAGAATTTCTATTGGATACATAGTGTAACTGATTGAACTGCTCGTGGGGGTGGGGGGAGAGGAATCCATTAAACTGAAATCTATCTATATATTACTGCTGCACCGCCTTGGAAAGCCCAGGTCACATGATCGCCATGGGAATATCCCTGACCTCTTTCCCGGCTCCCTCTGTCCCCTGTGTCCAATCGGCTGGTGGCAATGGCCGACGGGCAAGCAGCAATTGGCTACTTTGGAAACAAGGCAGAAATTTGAAATCTCTTCATGGCAGTGGGCATTGAGGGAAGGATGAGGGAGCTACTTGGATGCCCGCTGACGAGATAGACACACACACACACGCATGAGAAAAACTGAACATTTTGACTGGTGGTTGGTGGATGACCCTCTTCCTCCCTCGAGGGAGGGAGGGAGGGAAGGGGGAGGGAGGGAGATTTCTGATGCTCCCTATCAGCTTCCCACAAGCAAAGTCAATGGGGAAGCCGGCAGCAAGTCGCAAGTTGCTCACACTCCCACTGCTTTTTTGCCCTTGGTCATTTGGTTTCTCTGTTTAGGTAAGGAAATGTCTTTGAAACGATGACCCAATGGCTCCCGGGTTGTCTAGTGTCCGTTAAATCTGAAGGCCCCCTTCTCCCCACTTTCTTTCCATCCTCAGAAGCCAGTTACAGAGAAAAAGTCTTTTTAGAAAAACGGGGGCGGGGGAAGCACTTACAAAGTCTATGTATCACCATTCCAAGTGACATCTTTAGGCTGAAAAACCCCTCTTCTCCTTAACTTAACGAGCAGAGTGGGGCAAAGGCATCTCCTCTCCTGTCACTGCCCCAGTGTATTTCTGCTGGCCCACCCACCTACAAGATCAATCTTTTCCGCCACCTTTTCTGCTTCTATCGTACCTTCTGCTGCTCAACCAATCTTTCCAGCACATTCCCAGCCTCCCTTAGCTAATCTGCCACTTCCACCCTGGTGTACCTTCCACCTGCCTGCTTGATCTTCTCAGCACTTTCCCTCCTTCTCCCTGTACCTCCCATCACCCAACAACATTTTCTCGGGATAGCTTACAACATTTGAAAATTATATATGGAAATGAATAATGTACCTACAACAAAAGCATAGACAGACAATTTAAAAAGCTCAACTGAAACATAAGCATTAAAACATTAAACACATTCATATATTTAGAGGCTGGAAAATTTTAAAAAATGTCTTTGCTAAGTATTACAAAAAAGGGAGATACTAGCTGTGTCTTGTGGGGGATGACTTTCCTAACCCAAGGCTACCAGATAAGGCTACTGCTACTGTGGAAAAGAACTCTCCCCAGCAGGCCCTGCATCTCAACATAGGAAAGCACCTGGAACAAAATCTCCAGCAATGCTCTTGAGGATATGAATAAGAATATACAAGAAGAGATATTCCTTCATATATAGTGATCAAAAACAGTGAAGGCTTAAACAGGACTTTGAGCTGAGACTAGAAATGAGCTAGGAGACAACAAAGATCATGTAGAAACACTGCAGTGTGTTACTAATGCCCAGTTCCAATCAGCTTTTCCTGCAATATTTTCTTAGGAAACTCTTCAGATTGTGTTCCAGGGTAGCCTCAACACATCACAGTCGTTCGGGAAGCTACTAAGGCACGGATGATTGCAGGGAGGCTATTTCTATCCAAACAAGGTTGTAGCATTAAGCTAAGTTGGCAGAAAGTAATTAATGCCGCAAGAACACTTGCACCTCTAATGGTGGAGATGGATGTAGAAATAGTCCCAAACTACATTTTCATCCTTCTGGGTACACTCTCATTCATAACAGGACAGGTAAAAAATCCCTCTTACAGCCCGTCTGCCTGTTTCTGTGTATGTGTGCGTTTATGAGATTTATAAGCTGCCCTGTTGGTCCTCATCCAGTGTATTACTGGATCTTTTGAAAAGGAGAGATAGGCATAATTCAAGGAATGAATTGGGGTTGTATTTCCTTATCTTAAAACACACACCTGCAAATGAAAGATGTAACATCTGTCTGAAATGGAGAAGGAAGAAGAACCAGTAGCTATCCCCAACTTCCTATTCACAAACATATTTGTATCACATATCTCTAAAGCAAGGACAACCTTCTGATATTCCTGCATAGGCTTAAAGCAGCTGCCTGGAAAATCTGGAAGTTATATCCCCAACATTTAAGGAGGACAAGAAAGACTGTTATGGGGTAGAGGGAAGGAAACCTATTATATTATATTATATTATATTATATTATATTATATTATATTATATTATACTATACTATACTATACTATACTATACTATACTATACTATACACTATATTATATTATATTGTATTATATATAATAGAGAGAAGGAGATCCAAACTGTATTGTGGTTATAAGACTACAATGCATAATTAAAGAATTATGAAGGCTTTCTTCCACTTTGCCTGACAACTGTTAGCACCAAAGAATCTTCTGACTTTAGGGTCTGCAGTATGTGGTAGAGATAAGAAAACCTTCCTTGCTGATGTCTAACCGTTGTCCAGATTTTTGCACCCCAGATATGATGGACCTTGTATATAGGCAGAGTACTTCACGTTTTATTACAAGCCCTTTGCATTCCTTTGTATTGGTTGATCAATTAAACTCCCTTGATTCATTCTGCTTAGCTAACCTTAACTGTAATATAGTTTTTCTGTGATGTCTGGTTGGTTTAGTGTGATGTGTCAAGCCAGCCATTGCAGTGTGTGAATCATGAGTTATGTCTTTTCTGTAAAATTTGCCAGCAAGTAAGTTGCTCTTGGTTTGTTTCCTTTCTGTTAAAGCAAGCAGAACAAGTACTGTATGTCTCATAACGTAGTGTGTTGTACAAACCCATCCTGTCTCATTTATGTCATATGAACACAGAAAATTAGGACAGTTGGGGACAACATGTTTGATGACTCTGGAAAGTGTGTTGTGTGTACCTCTAAGTACCTTTTAATGATGATGATGATGATGATGATAACTGAAGTGTATGGAGTTTACCTAATATTGCTGTCCACTTTTTTATCTTTCTTTTTCCAGTTTGCTAACCTGTCACATTTGTTTTTATACTCTTGGAACAGGAATTACTCCTGTGGCCTCCATTGGCCTATTGCTCCAAGCCCTTGAACTGAACATTCAGTATTACAAAAATGAAATTATCTTTTGAAAAGGTACTATACTGTTTGCAAGTAAATACATGCACTACAACATGTATTCAGTTGTGATATGGAAATCAGACCCATATCATATCAAACAGTGCTCACTATTTTTAAATGTGGAATGAAGCTATTCCCAAGGAAAGCGCAAAAGCACGTGTATTTCCAGGCCGTGAAATTCTTAATGACATCTCACCCTTAAATGCATGATCAGTTTTGTTTCTATCAACCCCTGACTTGTAGCAAGTCCTGCCTGTAGGATTAAAAGAACAAAGGGCAGAAGGCCAGGAGAGAATCAGCTCAAATCTGTTCTTATTAAATGATGTTTTTAATGATAGGCTGGGATATGAAAAACCCACATTAGTAAATGCACACGCTATTAAAGTGGGTGGAGTTGCTGTCATTACTACAAAATAAAAAGGAAACTGAAAAAGTAGAGTATTTGTACTTTATAAAAACATTGAGAAATAATATAAACAGAGTCAGAGGAA
Organism: Liasis olivaceus; assembly: GCA_030867105.1. Classification (NCBI taxonomy): domain Eukaryota; kingdom Metazoa; phylum Chordata; class Lepidosauria; order Squamata; family Pythonidae; genus Liasis; species Liasis olivaceus. The sequence continues at coordinate 16,821,713 of CM061355.1, read as the reverse complement.
TGCTGTTGTCCATTTTGATGAGCAAAATGGGGAAGCTCTAAACGGAAGTGTGTTCCTTCTCTTTCTTGTGAGTATTCATTTCAATAGCTTTTTAGTCAGCCCTGTTCAAAAGGAGCCAGACCACCTTCCATCCCATTGTTCTTGCACTGCTTCCAGCTAGACTGCCTAGGAGAAGATTCTGCATCAAGAATCAGACTACTAAGTTTTGTTGCTGGAAGGAACGGAAAGTGAACCATAACAGCTCATGATTTTTCTGTAAGCATGACTATGGGAAAAATCATTGCAGAGATGCTGAGAATCTGATGGTCCCCACAAGTTTCCATCACCTATAAAGGAATCTGAAATCTCACATGATCTGTAAATCTCTTTAGAGGTCTTCTGAGATCTCCTGCAGAAGTGTTAAAATCTGATAAGATATTGCCCAAAATTTTAATGTTGCCATATAAGATCAAGTTGATCACTGAAATCTGTCCATCCCCTGATTATTCACCTATTAAAAAAAAAACCATGTAAAATGTTCTGGAAAGTTTTTGGAGACAGGAGATACCCTGGATCCAATGTAGAATTTTCTATAAAATAAAAGGAGTATATTGTAATGTTATTTATGATTGGAGACCATATAACCAAACAAATATAGATTTCAAAAATTAAGGCAATATAGAAAAGCAGCACAGGGTCTTTAGGAAAACAAGTGAAGGAAGAGAATCCAAAATCGAAGTTCAGCATGCTCCTGGGTAATTAGAGTGTCACTGGGTGGATGAAGGGTGTGATTCATTGTCATTATTTTTCTGGTCTTCCTATCCAGGGCTTTTAGTTCACCTTGAGTCCAGTCCACAGTTCCAGTTGTATACAGGTAGTCCTTGGTTAACGACAATTTGTTTAACAGCGGTTTGAAATTATGATAGCCTTCATCAAATCCTTCAGCAGACAGCTCTTTCACTCCGTTGGCTTAATGACCCGGGAGACCGCTTAATGACCGCAACCGGGAGTGCCTGGATTGCAGTCGTTGAGGAAAGCAGTAACGTAGGCTTAATGACCGCTTTCCTCCACGACCAAGATTCCAGTCCCAATTGTGGTCGTTATGCAAGACTACCTGAATCTAATGACTGGAATTGCCCAGATGTTAATCGCCTTGATGGTGTTTCCGCCACTGACTTTGGACTTCAAGATCTTCTTCACTCTTCTGATCTATTCACTACTAACCTTCTTCTTGACTGCAGTGTGTTTGATGTTTTCAGTTTGAAGGATGCCCAGGTATTTGTAGTGATCTTCATCCAGACTCTTGATGTTATTTCCATAGGACATCTTAAAAACAGTTTTCACTATTTTTCCCCTGTTGATGGTAACGGTGGCACATTTGTCCAGTCCAAACTCCACTGCAGTTAGGAGCTGATCTTTGGGTGGTTTCCTTTCTGCTCAGATGGAAAGAGCTTGTTTTCAACTTGATGCTGTTGGATGGCATAAGCTACCACCCCAGTTAATAATTTCAAAGTTGTTGGCAAGCAGGTAATTGGCCGGTAGTTGCCTGGTGCTACCCCTTTTGCAGGATCTTTCATTATCAAGGAGGTTTTGCGAGCTGTTAACCAATCTTCAGTTTCACCTCCTTGTAGTATGTTGTTAAACTACTTGGCAATGAGTGGGTGCAGACCAATCAGATGTTTCAATCAAAAACCAGGCAGTTCATCTTCACCTGGTGCTGACCAATTCAAGTGCTTCAACATCTGATAGAAAAGTATTCCAGCAACAAGATTACATCATTGTATGCTGCCTTTATAGACCTCAAGGCAGCCTTCGACTCTGTCTCCAGGACCAAGCTTTGGGAGAAGCTGGAAGCTGCATCAATAGATAGCAGGCTTCTCTATTTAATTCGGGCGCTACATACTAACACCACCCTTAAGGTTAAATGTAATAGGCAAGGGTCTCTCTCAAAACCCATTAAAGTGCAAAAGGGGGTGAAACAGGGATGTATCTTGGCTCCTTTACTCTTCAATTTTTACATCAATGACATGGTGAGATACCTAAACCACCCGGACTTTCACCCGTCTAAATTAGGGGTCCGTAGCATCGCCCTGCTGCTGTATGCAGGTGACGCAGTTGTCCTTTCTAGGACACCGATTGGTCTAAGAAGAGCCCTGAGAACTCTGGTCCAATACTGTGCAAACAACCTTCTAGATATAAACTATCAGAAAACAAAGATTATGGCCTTTTCCAAAAGACCAAAACAACACGTCTGGACTATCAACGGTCATAGAATAGAACAAGTGAATAGTTTCAAATATTTAGGCATAATCATGCATGCCACCAGATCAAGGAAAGCTCATTGTGAATATGCAGCTGATTTAGGTCTTCGTTCCACCATTGCCATTTTAAAATTCTTTCGAAGTAAAGGGGGGTATTTTGTCCCAGCAGCTTTCAAACTTTTCCAGGCAAAGGCGCTAGCCCAACTTCTCTATGGGTCTGCTGTCGGCTCTCCAGCTTCAGGTGTGATATACTTGGAAAGAGTCCAAGCTAAATTGATCAGGGCGGTCTTGCAAATGCCCAGATGTGTCTCCAACGCACAACTACGCTTGGAAACAGGCATGATAAAGGTCGAGTCGAAAGTGCGCCTAGCTTCGCTGAATTTTTGGCTAAAAATAAAGCACTACCCGCAGGGCCTAGCTCCACTTATCCTTCAAGACAAATTCCAATCCTTGTGGAAAAAGGATATCGAGCTCAACCTCTCTAAGTTAGGCTATTCTTCGGCTGGGATTCTAGCGATGGATTATGAGCAGGCAAGAATGGCCATTAAGCAAAGGACAGAGGATATTGAACGTCAAGCAGATCTAGGGAGGGTTCCATCCTTTTTGTCCCCGCCGTGTAGCAAGTATACTGTCACTGCCGCCAGATATCTAGCGCAGCTTGAGCTCCCCAGTCAGCGGAAAGCATTCTCTTTAGCTCGTTGCCATGCTCTTCCTTCAGCAGTGCTCGATGGCAAATACAAAAAAATTCCATTAGCTGCAAGACTTTGCCCTTGTGATGCCAAGGAAGTAGAAGACACGGGCCATGTTCTCCTCCACTGTATCTTTTACCAAGTCCCACGGAGTAAGCTGCTCGCACCCTTGATCAGTAAGCAGCCTGGCTGTCAAGAATCAGATTATCTTCAAATACTTCTCATGGATGACCGACCTTACGTTACAGTGCAGGTAGCCAGGTTTTGCGCGGCGGCAATAAAGATCCGTCAACATCGGACAGGAAGCTGCTGAAAGGTTTTGCAGTAATGGACTATAGCCAACTAGTATTTTAGTTTGTATTAACAGTGCCCAAACAGACCTAAAAATTCCACTTCAAGAGTCAGGGGGCCTTGCTGAGTGGAATCGATTTTGCTAGGGGCCGATTAAGTAGGTGATCACGAAAAAATAGACAGAAATATCACCAACACATTTCAATTTTAGATATTATCATTTTATCATCACCTTATTTTAGCTAATGATGAATAATTGTAATTTATGATATAGATTTTACTTGATACTATTATATCTAGGATTTTCAAGTAGATATGCTATGTGCATTTTTAGTTGTACTGGTCAATGACTGTAATAAACTGATTGATTGATTGATCTCCCTTCCTGCATCCAACGTTTTCAGTTATAACTGTAGCCGTGCAGTACCACAGCTTCTTTCTTGCAGTGAGCAGGTGCTTATATTTGATATTACAGTACTGGCAGCTTTCCCGGATGCTCAGTGATGATTCGCTTCAATTCCTTTCGTTTTTTAATTAGAAGGCTTTGTTCTTTCTGAGGAAAAGAATAAATATCTTCTGAGAATAATAATAGTCATAATCATAATCATAATAACAACTACTACTACTACTGCTACTTAATTTTGTATGTGCTTGACTTTTTACCATGTGCATCAGTTTCATGGGTAGTGTTTGCACAGCTCCTCTACTGCTAGGTCATATGCATGGAAAGGAAAAGATGAGAAAAAGATAAGAAAGGAGGGCAGTTGGCAAATGGTAGGGAATCCTACATCTCTCAACAAAGTGGGAGCAAATGAATGACACAGAGAGGTTGAAGTTGAATCTTTTGCAGAATCACACAGCAGGTGTTGTGCTGTGTTTGTTCCTATCATTCCTTAAATCTGGTGGGAATTTAAAATGCTAAGGGCAGAACCTGAGCCTTTTACGAGATGGCTCCTGGGGAACAACATGTCGTGTCTCACATGTCCATCCCAATGGTCACGGCCAGTCAATAACCCAACGGTTACCTCGAAGAAATAAGCAAATTCATGATGTTTCTCTCTGTGACCCCCCTCCCCTGTGCCCATGATGATCTAGATTCCCCTCAACAAAGTGGGAGCAAATGAATGACACAGAGATGTTGAAGTTGAATCTGAAGGCTACATAGCTGGAAAACAAATACCCCATTTGCGATACAAAGCGTCGCTTTTGCCTTCCTTCCTTTCATGTTCCAATACCCTCACCCCCTCCCCTTAACGTTCTAAATGAAATTACCTTCATTTATGAAATCGTATTGTTTTCCAGCATGCCACGCTCCCGCAGGAACTTGTGGAAATGCCTGCTGGACTTTTGTCAGCTAGAAGAGACAGAAAGAAGTGCATCGCACTGTTCCCGAGGTGTCTCGGAGAGTCGTTCCCCTTCTTCCCTTGGCTCATCGACACAAGCAAGACATCCATTCCAGGGATTCCCTCGTCCACCATCAAGTGGAATGAAAAGAAAAAGAAACTCTCCCTGCCCTTTTGTCCCAAGGGAGGGGTTAAATGAGGATGGATTCCCATGAGCAGCGGTGCACCCAAAGCCTACGGTCCATTTAGTACGTATGTACGCTTACTACGTACATTGATCCTAGGATGATAGTTCCCACAGTAGAGAAGCTGGTTCAGGACGGAGGAGATGGTTCCAGCCATGGGGCTCAAAGTGCTGTGGAACTGACAAAGAGAGGACACCTTTGCTCATTTTCTAGAACCAAGAATCTCATTGCCAAAGCACGCCCGTGCAGTTTATGGTACATTCTTCTCTTGGCCTCTGGAGCCATCCTCTCCCTATAACATTCTCCAGCCTGTATAAATCCTTGGAAGGAGGAAGCTTTGGGACGGCATTTCCCAGCAAAGAACTAAAGGTCACTATGAACACTTTTTTCTCATCTCCAATTCTGGCCTTGGAACATTACAGCTGAAGATGCTTGTTCATAAAAGGATCCCTGGGTGAACTAAAACAGATCTTATGAGAAGCCCATGTTCTTGTGGCACTTGATGCCTGTCCTTAAGAACAATCAGTCCCTCAGCTATTCTTGACAATGGGATATTTCACAAGACTTTTCACACATGATTCTGTCCATGTTTCCCTTGACCAAGTCTTCCTTCAAGCTCCTACTGGTACCTCTACGTCCTTACCTTCAAAATAAAAATGAAGTTCTGTCACGCTGGAGCCTGCCGAAGACGACCTCTGAGTGTGAGGCCCAGGGCCTCCTCCGGAAACTTCTTGTCTTCCTGAAAGGAAACACAGAGGTGGTAACAGGCACTTTTCCGGGATGTCTTCCCAGCGATACCAAAACCAGAAAGCAACCCCCCAGAAATGTTGGAGAACGTCAGCAATCCCCTGGAGTTTCCAAGGAGACTCCAGGCTCTTTCTCCAGGCCTCCTACACTTGAAGAAAACCTACCAAAAGCAGAGTCCTTCGCATCGAGACCCGATTCCATCGATCAAAAAGCTTTTTTGGTTCACAGAGCTGGCTCAGCCTCCTGGCCGTGAGAGAAGTCTCACGGAGCCCTTGGGCAAGTTCCACTCTCTAAATTCCCTCTCCCCGTTTGCCAACATGTACATAAATGCCACTAAACAATCTTGCAGTTCCCACAATAGTCTTCTCTATGTGAAGGGAAACACAGAGATGGTGACGTGCACTTTTCCAGAATGTCTTCCCAGCCATACCAAAGCCAGAAAGCAAGCCCCAGAAATGTTGATGATGGTGGTACCTCGCGAACATCCTCATCTTTAGTCTCCATGGTGCCCATCCACAGGAAGACAAGGATATTGAGGAGCATGGATTTCACAGGTGGGTCCGTGGCTGGTGGGACCTTGCTGTAGGGGCAAAAGAAGGAAGAGACATCAGTGGCACTTCACAAGGAAAGTTTCCTTTGATTTGGCGGCCCCACCTGAAAGTGTCCAACAGGCAATAGATCAACTGAAGCTTCTGGGTGGTCTTCAAGGGCAGCCCTATGTGGTGTGTGCTGCAGCAGTCAAGCTGCAAGGTGACCAGGGCAGACCTTACTGTCTGAATGGCCTCCTAATCTACGAGGGGGGACAACTGGTGTACCAGATGAAGCTGTACTTTTACTTTTTTCTTTTCTTTTCTGTTCTCCCCTTTCTTACTCTCTGAGTACTGCAAACAGATTTTCCTTACACTTTCCAAAAGAAACAAGAGACTGACCTGATGTCTAACGGCCTAAATTTGCCAAGGGGAATTTAAGATCTCTGGCAAAGAATTGAGAGGTTTTCCAGAAGGCTCCTGTGGAAAGCAGAAAGCCTCAAGGGAAGACAGGGTGGTCAGAGGACCTTGACTAGTTAGGGGTTCTTAGTGGATCAGGAAAAGTTTGGCCTGTACCTCTGGGCAACCTTGCATTTGGGAACAGAGAGAAGACCCTTCTGTAGAAATCTCTGTGGAGCCCACTCCTGAAGACATTCCTTCCCTACCTTTCCACTGTCAGTTCCCCCATCCAAAAGTGCTCGACGTTTTTGACTTCCCTCATCCAAAACTCAAAATGTCTTCCACCATCCAAAACGATCAAAGTCGAAAAAGCTTTTCAGAGGTGAGTTTCTGCAAGACTCCTTGTGAGTCATGACCCTGTAGGTTTATGGCGATTGTATTATGATTTTTCTTAGTAGTACTACTACTAGTAGAAGTAGTAGTAGTAAAACTTAATTTTGTGTCTACTCGACTTTTTACCCGATGCGCAGGTTTCAGAAGTCGTGTCTGCACCCACACTTTTGTGGCAACATAGGTGACATCCAGTCAAGTCAGAAGAACTTGAGAAACAAAGGTGAGGCCATGCAGTAATTTGTTTCCCAAAGACTACTGAGGGCATACAATGCTGGATCACATAGGCTTTCTACCAGATGCAGGGGACCTGTTTTTGCAGAATCACACAGCAGGTCTTGTGCTGTGTTTGTTCCTATCATTCCTTAAATCTGGTGGGAATTTAAAATGCTAAGGGCACAACCTGAGCCTTTTACGAGATGGCTCCTGGGGGAACAACATGGCGTGTCTCACATGTCCATCCCAATGGTCACGGCCAGTCAATAACCCAACGGTTACCTCGAAGAAATAAGCAAATTCATGATGTTTCTCTCTGTGACCCCCCTCCCCTGTGCCCATGATGATCTAGATTCCCCTCAACAAAGTGGGAGCAAATGAATGACACAGAGTTGTTGAAGTTGAAACTGAAGGGTACATAGCTGGAAAACACATACCCCATTTGCGATACAAAGCGTCGCTTTTGCCTTCCTTCCTTTCATGTTCCAATACCCTCACCCCCTCCCCTTAACGTTCTAAATGAAATTACCTTCATTAATGAAACCGTAATGTTTTCCAGCATGCCACGCTTCCGCAGGAACTTGTGGAAATGCCTGCTGGACTTTTGTCAGCTGGAAGAGGCAGAAAGAAGTGCATCGCACTGTTCCCGAGGTGTCTTGGAGAGTCGTTCCCCTTCTTCCCTTGGCTCATCGACACAAGCAAGACATCCATTCCAGGGATTCCCTCGTCCACCATCAAGTGGAATGAAAGGAAAAAGAAACTCTCCCTGCCCTTTTGTCCCAAGGGAGAGGTTAAATGAGGATGGATTCCCATGAGCAGCGGTGCACCCAAAGCCTACGGTCCATTTACTACGTATGTAGGCTTACTACGTACATTCATCCTAGGATGATGGTTCCCACAGTAGAGAAGCTGGTTCAAGACGGAGGAGAAACATCTCCAGCCATGGGGCTGAAAGTGCTGTGGAATGGACAAAGAGAGGACACCTTTGCTCATTTCCTAGAACCAAGAATCTCATTGCCAAAGCATGCCCGTGCAGTTTATGGTACATTCTTCTCTAGGCCTCTGGAGCCATCCTCTCCCTCTAACATTGCTCCAACCTTTCTAAATCCCAGTCTCCTTGGAAGGAAGAAGCTTTGGGACGGCATTTCCCAGCAAAGAACTATGAACACTTTTTTCTCATCTGCAATTCTGGCCTTGGGACATCACAGTTGAAGATGCCTGTTCATAAAGGGATCCCTGGGTGAACGAAAACAGCTCTTGTGAGAAGCCCATGTTCTTGTGGCACTTGATGCCTGTCCTTAAGAACAATCAGTCCCTCTGCTATTCTTGACAATGGGATATTTAACAGGAGTTTTCGCACGTGATTCTGTCAATGTTTGCATTGACCAAGTCTTCCTCCAAGCTCCTCCTGGCACTTCTACGTCCTTACCTTCAAAATAAAAATGAAGTCCTGTCACGTTGGAGCCTGCCGAAGAAGACCTCTGAGTGTGAGGCCCAGGGCCTCCTCCGGAAACTTCTTGTCTTCCTGAAAGGAAACACAGAGGTGGTGACGTGCACTTTTCCGGGATGTCTTCCCAGCCATACCAAAACCAGAAAGCAAGCCCCCCAGAAATGTTGGAGAAGGTGCTCCCTCAGGAACACCCTCATCTTTTCTCTCCATGGAGCCCATCCAGAGGAAGACCAAGATGCTGAGCAGAATGGATTCCACGGGTGGGTCCATGGCTGGTGGGACCTTGCTGTCGGGACAAGCGAAGAAAGAGACATCAGTGTCCATCCTAGTCGACAGCCCTCCGTTTCCTTTTCCCCAAGAGAAGAGGAGAAGCTGTGTCGACCACTAGGAGATGTGGGGAGGTCAATCTACCCTCTCTTCTCTCCACTTCACAAGGAAAAAGTTTCCTTTGATTTGGTGGCCCCAGCCGAAAGTGTCCAAAAGGGCAATGGATCAACTGAAGCTTCTGGGTGGCCTTCAAGGGCTTAAACGGTTGTCCTCCAGCAGGGCCTGCCAGGAAACAAGAGTGGAGAAAAGCAGAGAATCCAAAGTCAGCCAGGCTGCTCCAGCCCACTCCTTCCTCTTTGTCCCAGCCCCTTCTGACCTGCTATTCTGCTACAGCTTGTCTTGCAGTCCAAAGGAGAATTACCCGCAGGTGAAGGACCCTTTGCGCGGGCCTGTTTTTGAAAGCTGCCTTCTGTTTCTCTGACGGACTTTCAGTTAGGATGAGCTTCTGCTACCACTTCTGAAAATCCAGGGGTCGCTTTTTCCCTCTCCATCCCCTTTGGCTTGCCACCCATTTCCACCTCCCTCCCACTTACTTACCAGGACAGCAAGACTCTACAGGTTCTTGTTCCTGGGAACCTGGACTTCCAGTCCCCCGCTCTGCTTCAGCTGAAACAGAGCAGCGATGGAACAGAGGCACTGAATGATGCTGTCCTCCTGCTGCAATGGAAAAGAGTCAGGCTGTAAGTCAGGGAGGCTGTGGGGCGTCTTTCCTCCAGTGCTCCCCGGTGCTCTCCCTTTCAGAAGGGAAGCCTGAAACCCTTCTGAGACTCTCTCCATGCTGAGGAATCTTTTCCACCCCACTGAGATTGGGCAAAAGAGACCGGGATTCAGATATGGGAGCAAAGCCCAGCCACAGGAATCTCCACATCCAAGGGGTGCCTACTTTTCGGGCTGCCTTGCTGTTCCTCCGATGGACCTTTTGCCACAGACTTTGGCTGGCCCGGAGGACTGATCTGACCCAGGCAGCCTCGCGTTGGGCCTTACGCGCCTGCTGGGGGTCTTTCTTGGTGAAGAGGAGCTTCCTTTTCCCTGAGATGTTTTTGGTTGGGAAATCTGGGAACGGAGAGATAGCGGCTGTGATCCTCCGCAAATTTTTAGTCTCCTACAGATGAAGAAAACCTGCCAAAGCACCCCTGCCTTTGCAGCATCCCTCCCATCGAGACCCGATTCCATCGATTAAAAAGCTTTTTTGGTTCACAGAGCTGGCTCAGCCTCCTGGCCTTGAGAGAAGTCTCACGGAGCCCTTAGGCAAATCCCACTCTATATTCCCCCTCCCCATTTGCCAACATGTAGATAAGTGCCACTGAACATTCTTGCGGTTCCCAGAGTAGTCCCACGGAGGCAGAAGAACTTGTGGGAAGTCAGTGTGGACTCAGGAGCTTCAGGGGGAGGGGTTCTTAGTGGGTCAGGAACAGTTTGGGCTCTGCCCTGTCCCTGTGTGCAACCTTGAATCTGGAAAGATGCAGAAGTGGGTCCTGGAAAAGCCTGTATCAAGGAGTCTACTCCTGAAGGAACTCCTTCCTTTTCCCTCTGAATGTCCCCTCCCAACCCAAAGCATCTACTCACCACACCGCTCCTCTTTTTCAAGGTCCGTACCGATCTCAATTTTTATCGTTCTTCCCTCAGGAGCCTTGGTGGTGTCCTCCAGTTTGGATGTTGTTCTTACTGGAGAACTTTCAGCACCAGCTCCTGGATCGCTCGTTGTTCTCGCATTTCTTTTTTTCCTCCCGAAGAAGGAAAAACAGCTGAACAGTCCCCTAGAACAGAGGAGAAGGAAGCTGAGGAAAGGAAAGGGCCAATGCCTATTTTCCAGAGCCACTCCTTTCAATTGAGCAGCCTTCGATCCTGTAACAATATCCCTGTGATGAAGATCAGCCCAAGTGGAAAAGTAGTGCTTCTGAGTTGAACTGGTTCGTTTTAACTTTAGTTTGGTTTTGTGTGATCTGGTGTGTTCCACAGCCACATGAGTTTATTAAGTTTAAGAAGCTTTTCTTGATTCAGCGGTAAAGGATCCTATGTGATCCCAATCAACTGGAAAACTGATCAACCTAGTTGTTTAAGAGCAGTAAGGAATGAAAGACGAAAGTGCTCTGGAGCACTTCTGCCCCGTTTGCCTTTCCTCAGAGGAGAGCAAATGGGTGTTTTCACCCCTGGAACGTCCCAATCCTCTGAGAGGTTGGCCTAACATTGGAGGAGTGTTCCCAGAGTCCAGCAGCCCTTGAGAAATCCAGCTTACGTCCTGAAATGCAACTTTACTCTGAGGACAATGAGTAACGGAGGCTTAGGCCCAGAGGTAGATGGATGAGGTCAGCAATCCCCTGGAGTTTCCAAGGAGACTCCAGGCTCTTTCTCCAGGCCTCCTACACTTGAAGAAAACCTACCAAAAGCAGAGTCCTTCGCATCGAGACCCGATTCCATCGATCAAAAAGCTTTTTTGGTTCACAGAGCTGGCTCAGCCTCCTGGCCGTGAGAGAAGTCTCACGGAGCCCTTGGGCAAGTTCCACTCTCTAAATTCCCTCTCCCCGTTTGCCAACATGTACATAAATGCCACTAAACAATCTTGCAGGTTCCCAGAATAGTCTTCTCTATGTGAAGGGAAACACAGAGATGGTGACGTGCACTTTTCCAGAATGTCTTCCCAGCCATACCAAAACCAGAAAGCAAGCTCCAGAAGAGGAAATGGTTTTTTTCACCCCTGGAATGTCCCAATCGTCTGACAGGTTGGCCTAACATTGGAGGAGTGTTCCCAAAGTCCAGCAGCCCTTGAGAAATCCAGCTTACATCCTGAAATGCAACTTCACTCTGAGGACAATGAGTAACTGAGGGTTAGGCCCAGAGGAAGATGGATGAGGTCAGAAAGCCCCTGGCGTTTCCAAGGAGACCCCAGGCCTCCTTGCCATTAAGCATTTTGAGGTGCTAGCAATGATCACCTCGTCCACCATTTCTGCATACCAGCAGTGCCAGGCCAATGCCTTTGGGAAGACACCCAAACACACATACACACAAACAAATCACAAGAACAGCCTATTTCCCGTCTTGTGGCAAGACTCACAGATGCAGTCCTTTACCTGATATAAGTCTTACTTTTGGAAGCACATTGTTTGTGCGTGTCCCTCCATCCCTGTCTCTTGAGTCAAGTTGCTCTATTGTTTCTGTACTTTCCTTTTTCCTCTGCCACAATGTTCAGATAATTTCTTAATATCAGAAATTATTTTCTATATATCAGAAATTATTTTCTCTTTCTATGACATTATAGCCTGGATGGATGAAGTTATAAAGCTGCTACAGTTCCCAAAGAGATCACAGGCCTCCGTTGGGATCCTACCAAAGGTCACCTGCTCCACCGTTTCTACAGACCCCAGTGCTAGTCAAAAGTGATCTGGTGTGTTCCACAGCCACATGAGTTTATTAAGTTTAAGAAGCTTTTCTTAATTTAGAGGTTAAGGATCCTATGCGATTCCAATTAATTGCAGACATGATCAACCTAGTCTTTTAATACCAATAAGGAACAAAAGACGGAAGTGCTCTGGAGCACTTCTGCCCCGTTTCCCTTTCCTAAGAGGAGAGCAAATGGGTGTTTTCACCCCTGGAATGTCCCAATCCTCTGACAGGTTGGCCTAACATTGGAGGAGTGTTCCCAGAGTCCAGCAGCCCTTGAGAAATCCAACTTACATCCTGAAATGCAACATCACTCTGAGGGCAATGAGTAACTGAGGGTTAGGCATAGAGGTAGATGGATGAGGTCAGAAAGCCCCTGGAGTTTCCAAGGAGACCCCAGGCCTCCTTGCCATTAAGCATTTTGAGATGCTAACAATGATCACCTCATCCACCATTTCTGCATACCAGCAATGTCAGGCCAATGTCTTTGTGAAGTTATCCACATACACCCACAGATCACAAGAACAGCCTATTTCCCATCTTGTGGCCTGGGAGGACTGTCTTTTGGATGTTAACTACCTCTTAATGTGGAAGCTCCATTAAGCTAGCTGCCCGAGCAAGACTCACTGATGCAGTCCTGTCCCCGGTATTAGTCTGACTTTTGGAAGCACGTCTGTGGGTTTCTCTACATCCCTATATCTTGGGTCCGCTTCTGCCATTGTTTCTGCATCTGTTTCTTCTGCCACAACATAAAAATACTTTCTTAGCATCAGAAATTATTTTCTATATATCACAAATTATTTTCTCTATATATGACAGTTTAGCCTGTATGGGTGAAGTCATAAAGCTGCTACAATTCCCAAGGAGATCACAGGCCTCCTTTGGGATCCTACCAAAGGTCACCTGCTCCACCTTTTCTACAGTCACCAATGCTAGGCAAAAAGCTACCAAACAAACCACTAAAGCTGCATATTTCTCATATTTTTGCATAGAAGGCATAGTTCTTAGTATTAGATTGCCTCTATATTTAGCTTATGGAAGATCCATTAAGCTAGCTGACTGAGCAAGTCCCTCTTTGTCAACTTCCAGTCTGATTCCCTTTATCTTGCCATGGTGGGTTTTTTGGTCCAAACATCCCTGTCAGCTCCCTCTGTTATTTCTGCTTAGGTACAGACACCTTCTTCTGTATCCCAGAGTGTTGTTAGCTGGTGCCAAGTTTAAGGACAGAAAGAGAGGGGAGACAAACTCTCCCTGGTTTATTAACTTCAGACATCATTTCTCATACAGCAATCCCAGCCAGGAAAAAAAAAGATCCCATATTCAAAGAACAGATTCTGCCCACACCAAATACTGTATAGCTTTAATCACATGACCCTCTTTTAGCCAAGTTCCAAGAGTTGTGGGATCTGGCTGTTACGGGAGCCAAAAGATCTGACTTTTCCCAACTTTTCAGTCAGCCTTTTTGCATTCCGGCCAACAAAATACTGTGTCTCGAAATAGGTGCTCCAAAAGACTTTCCTCTTAATGTCTTGGCTATCAGTTAAGCAAATCAGGCTTTTCAGTGACATTCCCCCGTGCCCAAATTTTTATTTTTGACTGTCCTTTTCTATACAGATGTAGTGGAGTCCAATACATTCTAAATATTATTTTTTGTTGTATAAGTCATGATTTAAGGTCTTGACACTCTTGGTATAGAAGTTAAGACACTCTCCCATTGTCTTGTGTTCTAATCCTAAGAACTATGCCTTCTATGCAAAAAGATGAGAAATATCCAGCTTTAGTGGTTTGTTTGGTAGCTTTTTGCCTAGCATTGGTGACTGTAGAAAAGGTGGAGCATGTTCTATATCATAGAGGTGATATAGAAACCTCTAATTCTTTATTCCACTCATTCCTTAGCATCTGCATATCAAATTGATTTATTGATAACAAATATCTATATAAACTAAGAGTAGGTTTTTTAATTTTAAAGGATTTAACAAGTTGTTTCTCTTCTCAGGTGTCTCAGAAGCTGAAAATGCTGCTGGTCCAAACAATGTTGTTAACAAATGTTGTAATTACAGTATATGTATTGCCATCGGGTTACGTCTGGTAGATGATATTTATCTCTTAAGATAGCATATGTTAAAAATTTATCTTCATCATCTATCAGTTGGTCCAAAGTCAATATCCCCGCTTCTATCCAATTCTTCCATATCACTATCTTATTCCCTGTTTTTAAAGTTGGGTTTCCCCATAAAGTCAGTCTGGCATGGGAAAAAGGGTCAAATCGTTTTTTTATTAGACATTACGTTTCATAGCTTTCCAACTGACAAAATTGTTTCCAGAGATATTAGAGTTGTAATGTATTTCAATCCTAATACTGTCCATCCGACCAAAGCTGTGTTTTTTTATTTTCATATACACACACACACACACACGCCCCAAAGTTGCCCAAATCAGAAAATTAACACCACTTGTTGGCTTCCAGTATTTATTACTTGAGAATAGGCAAGCATGAGGATATAGCTCCAGATTTAGAAAACTGAATCCTCCTTCATTAATTGATAATTGCATTTACTGTAGATATTCTCAGAATTGAAGAACCCCATAGAAATTTTCATAGAATTGAAGAACCCCATAGAAAGAATTTATTTTCTGAAAATATTTTCCAGACATAAAAACTGTAATTCCTCTCAGAATATAAATAAATCTGGGAATAATATTCATGTTGAGAGTATTCACCTTTCCCCAAAGGGTGAGGTTTAATGACTCCCCTCTATTGATATCTGAAGAAACCTCTCTATATATTTTAATTATATTACATGTTGGTAACTGAGTTATATGCTTTGGGTGAGACGTACCTAAATATTTAATAGATTCAGTACAAATACGGCATTGATATTCCTTAAATGAATGGGTAAGCAACTTTTAACTTCTTCAGACGTCCCTGCCAAGTCCTTTTGAATCAAAGTGGCTGATTTCTCCCACTCCTCCTTTAACTCTTGTTTAAAGTGTTTCATCTGATTTCTCCTCCATTCCACCTCAAGGCCTTTTGTTCAGGCCGCAGTCAGCTTTCCCGCCCTCTGACGAGGCGTTTCCTCCCTATAGGCCTTAATTCCTCTGTCATTTCAAAGATGACCCTTTTTTAGACATCCTTTTTATGGTTCGTCTGGCCAGAGAGCTGCGTATTAGTTAAAGGTCAGTGGCAAACCTCAGCCCAAAAGCTGGGTAAGGAGAAGAGCCATGGGCTCTGTAGGCATGGGATTATATCTGGTGCTACCTTTTTGAAGGGTCAGAAGAAGGGGATTAATCTCCCTCCCCCCCCCCCCCCGGTTCCTATGTGGAACTAAGGCCATACCAACACGAGTTTGAAGAGGAATGAGCCTGACCACCCACTGTTGGGGCAGCCGATAAGGGGGGGGGGGGGAGATAACATGCTGGAAGGCTTGCAAGAGGGCCCACCATCTGGAAAACAGGATGTGTGAAATTTAGATATAGGCTTAAAGCAGCTTGCGTCATATGGAAAGGAGAAGAATGTAGATAATTACGACAGGGTGCTGTCCGCAGCCTGCAGGGACACGATAGATAGCCTTTAAAATGACACGTAAGCCCCAAATATGGATAACTGTAAATAAGGGCAAGGGGCTTTAGAGTAGGGTAGTGGGAGAGGTAAACTAAGGCGGGACAACCGGAAGTTGTATTTGGCGTACCTGATAGGTTGTGAACTCCATAGTACCTGACCAATGAAGAGCTGGGGAGGGAATTTGGGAAGTATAACGATTGTGACCAAATTGTATTCGGGACTCTTGCCGCCTTACAGGCTGGAGTCCTTTTGTTCTGATACCTTAATAAAAGCAACCCTTTATTCTGCACCTCGTGTTTGGATGTCTTTTGGCTTCAGCACCAAGCTCAGACTCGTTTTGTGGCGAAACATTTTATTCCCCCAAAAATAACGATCAGAGTTTTCTTGTAAAGAAAAACCAGAAATAACCAGAACAGCAGTTACAGTAGCAAGAAATAAATAAACAGCAAATTTAAACTATTAACTGGTTTACAAAAACTAGGCCATACTTTATCTCTGAACTGAAGGGCTCAGACATGTGCTTTTCCTTCATAGCATGGTGGAGGAGGAAGAGGAAGTGACCTCACAGAGTCACCGCCTCCTTCCACGTGTCCATCTAGGAACACAGGATCTGTGCGTTTTGACTGCATTTTTCCCACAAACCCCTTCTCAGTCAAAACAGTTCCTGTAAAATTTTTTAGTAAACTAAACCACCCAGAGTCCCATTTTGACTCAAAAGTTCTCAAAGCTGTCTCTTGGTAGAGGCTTGGTGAGAATGTCTGCAGTCATCTCTTTTGTATGGCAATAAGCCAGGTCCACAAGTCCATCCTGGATGGCTTCACACACAAAGTGATATTTGACTCCAATGTGCTTCGTTCTTGCATGGAATTTCTCACTCTGGTTGTCTTCCATGAGGCAAATGGGCTTCCTGCGCACTAAACCAAAGTCCTTTGTCAGTTGGTCGAGCCAGGCCATTTCTCTGCAAGCTCCTGTAGCTGCAATGTATTCCGACTCTGTGGAAGGCAGGGCTACACAATTTTGTTTATAACTGCCCCAAGAAATGGGACCATTTGCAAACATAAAGACATAACCACCTATGGATTTATAGTCTTTTGCATCCCCTGCCCAGTCAGCGTCCGTGTAACCTATTAGTTTTGGATCGCTGTCAGCTGGCAGTTTTAATTTACAGTTTGTGGTACCTCTTAGATATCTGACAACTCTCTTAACAGCTGTCCAGTCACATTCGGTGGGAGCACTCACTTTTCTGCTCAGAATTCCCACCGCATTCGCTATGTCTGGTCTACATGTTGTGGCTAGGTACAAAAGTTTCCCTATTACTGACCTGTATCTGTTGTTGTCAGGTAAAAGTTCTGATTCCTCTTGACTCTTCAAAAAATCAGTAGCCATAGGTGTGGCAACCAGGTGTGCTTCCTGCATCTGCAGACTCTCAATTAATTCAGTGACCTTCTGTTTTTGGCTTAGGAGAAAAGAACTGTCGTCTTCTCTCTCTATCTGAATTCCTATATAATAATGCACTTTTCCTCTTCCACATCTTTGCTTAGATGCTCTACTATTTGGGAGTAGTTTCTGTCATTTTCAGTCGCAATTATGAGGTCATCAACAATTGCCAGAATGTAAGAAAATTGTCCATTATTGCATTTGGTGTATAAATACTTGTCTGCATGGCCTTGTTTGTATCCTAACTGTGTTAGCATGGTGTGTGGTTTTTCATTCCACGCCCTAGCGGCTTGTTTTAGTCCATAAAGCCCCTTCTGAAGTCTGCATACTAAATGAGATTCATTTGGTTTGATGAAACCTTTGGGTTGTTTCATATAAATCTCCTCTGAGATCTCGCCATGTAAGAATGCAGTTTTTATGTCTATGTGTCCTCACTTGCATTTGCTTTGAAGCTGCTATGCTTAAAAGCATTCTGATAGTGGTATATCTGGCCACTGGGGCAAAAGCGGCATCATACTCTTCTCCATACTGTTGACTGAACCCCTGTGCTACAAGCCTCGCTTTGTAGCGCTGTACTTTCCCTTCTGCATCTTGTTTAACTTTAAAGACCCACTTACTTCCAATAGCCTTTTTGCCTGGAGGTAGCTGAGTAAGAGTCCATGTCTTGTTCTGGTACAGTGCATTGTTTTCCTCCTGCGCAGCATCCTTCCAGACACATGCTTCGGTGGCTGGCATCTTTTCCACCGCTTCCCAGTTGGGAGGCTCTAGGGGTTGCGCCAACCCTGCAAGGCAGGACAGTCGTGGTGGTGAGACACCTTTGTTGGATCTCGATGAGCGTCTAATCTGTGGTTCATCAGCTTCCTCATCAGCTTCCACTGTAGGCATCTCCACATCAGGCAGTTCCTCTTCATTTCTGGTGCTGCTGCTGGGAGTCTGGTCCTCTGCGTCTTCTTCCTGTTCATTCTCTGTAGGTGGTGTTATGGTAACAGAAGGCAGATCTGGACAATCACACATTTCTGGTGGAAAGTACATAAGATCTGGTGTTTCCTTTTCTGATTGCTCAGAAAAATCTATGACACTTCCTCTTTTGTCAACTTTGCTTTGTTCATCAAAATAAACTACGTGTCTTGAGCTGACCTGTCCCGTTTTAAGATCCATGAGTCTGTAGCCTTTTCCTCCAGCGGCATAGCCCACGAGAATGCCTTTTTGTGCTGTGGAGTCCAACTTGTGCCTATTTTCTTTGGGAATATAGCCATAGGCGAGGCTCCCAAACACACGAATGTGCGACAGATTAGGAATTCTCCCATGCCAAAGCTCAAAAGGTGTGCGTGTAGCTCCTTCGGTTGGCAATCTGTTCCAGAGATACACCGCAGTTGCATCTGCATCTCCCCACATGCGCTGGGGTAGAGATGCGTCTTTTAACATGCTTCTTGTCATCTCTATAATGGACCTGAACTTTCTTTCTGCAATTGAGTTTTGCTGTGGTGTGTATGGGACACTTTTCACATGTTTAATTCCTTCCTCTTTCAAGAAAGTTTTCATCTCATGTGAACAGTACTCACCCCCGTTGTCAGTTATGAGAACCAAGGGTTTTCTCTGGAATTTGTTGTTTACCATGGCAAGCTACTTTCTGAACATCTCTTGTGTTTGATTCTTTTCCTTGAGAAAATACACAACACAATATCTTGAAAAATCATCCAGAAATATTAGAATGTACTTATTTCCTCCCATTGAGCGAACATTCAGTGGACCACACACATCACTATACAGGTGAAGCTCGAAAAATTAGAATATCGTGCAAATGTTCATTTATGTCAGTATGGCAACTCAAAAGGTGAAACCAATATATGAGATAGACGCATTACGTGCAAAGCGAGATATGTCAAGCCTTACTTTGGTATAATTGTGATGATTATGGCGTACAGCTTATGAAAACCCCAAATTCACAATCTCAGAAAATTAGAATATTACATGACATCAATAACACAAGGATTGGAAATAGAACAATATCGGACCTCTGCAAAGTATAAGCATGCATATGTACTCAGTACTTGGTTTGGGCCCCTTTTGCGGCAATGACTGCCGCAATGCAGCGTGGCATGGATGCTATCAGCCTGTGGCACTGCTGAGGTGTTATGGAAGACCAGGATACTTCAATAGCGGCCTTCAGCTCCGCTGCATTGTTCGGTCTCATGTCCCTCATCTTTCTCTTGGCAATGCCCCATAGATTCTCTATGGGGTTCAGGTCAGGCGAGTTCGCTGGCCAGTCCAGCACAGTAATCCCATGGTCATTGAACCAGGTTTTGGTACTTTTGGCAGTGTGGGCAGGTGCCACGTCCTGCTGGAAAATGAAGTCAGCATCCCCATAAAGCTCGTCTGCGGAAGGAAGCATGAAGTGCTCCAAAATCTCCTGGTAGACGGCTGCGTTGACCCTGGACTTAATGAAGCACAGTGGACCAACACCAGCAGATGACATGGCTCCCCAAATCAACACAGACTGTGGAAACTTCACACTGGACTTCAAGCATCGTGCATTGTGTGCCTCTCCATTCTTCCTCCAGACTCTGGGTCCTTGGTTCCCAAATGAGATGCAAAAGTTGCTCTCATCAGAAAAGAGGACTGTGGACCACTGGGCAACAGACCAGTTCTTTTTTTCTGTAGCCCAGGTAAGACGCTTCTGACGTTGTTTGTTGTTCAGGAGCGGCTCGACAAGAGGAATACGACATTTGAAGCCCATGTCCAGGATCCGTCTGTGTGTGGTGGCTCTTGACGCACTAACTCCAGCCTCAGTCCACTCCTTGTGAAAGTCCCCAACACTTTTGAATGGCCTTTTCCTGACAATCCTCTCCAGGCTGCGGTCATCCCTGCTGCTTGTGCACCTTTTTCTACCACACTTTTCCCTTCCACAGAACCTTCTATTGATGTGCTTTGATACAGCACTTTGGGAACATCCAACTTCTTTTGCAATTACCTTTTGAGGCTTTCCCTCCTTATGGAGGGTGTCAATGATGGTTTTCTGCACAACTGTCAGGTCAGCAGTCTTTCCCATGCTTGTGATTCCTACTGAACCAGCCTGAGAGACCATTGAAAGGCTCAGGAACCCTTTGCAGGTGTTATGGATTCATTAGCTGATTAGAGTGGGACACTTTGAGCCTAGAATATTGAACCTTCTCACACTATTCTAATTTTCTGAGATTGTGAATTTGGGGTTTTCATAAGCTGTACGCCATAACCATCACAATTATACCAAAGTAAGGCTTGACATATCTCGCTTTGCATGTAATGCGTCTATCTCATATATTGGTTTCACCTTTTGAGTTGCCATACTGACATAAATGAACATTTGCACGATATTCTAGTTTTTCGAGTTTCACCTATAAACTATATCAAGCGCTCTGGTACTTCTCTGTTGAGTACATGATGGAAAAGAAGGTTTAACACTTTTCTCTGTGATATAACTTACACACTTTGTTGTTGGTAAAGCGTTTACTGCTATCTTTATTCTTCTTGCAAGCGCCTTGCGCTGCAAATCCATTACAGCATTGATGTCTCTGTGTCCAAGTCTCCTGTGCCAAAGTTGTGGATCCACCTCATCCTTCTGGCTTGAGCGCGCCACCATAGATGATTGGGGTTCCCAAAGATTCATCTCATATACGCCATCTATTAGGCTTGCTTCAGCATACAATCCCCCATCTCTAGACACCTGGCACACATCATTTTCAAATAATATATGGAAACCTTTTCTGGCTAGAGTGGAGACACTAAGCATATTGCAGTTCAGTTCTGTAGCATACAAAACCCTTTGTATGGGATTCTCTTTTATCTCACAATCTGTTTTGCATTTCAGGACTCCTGACCCTTCTCCACGTGCATTTATGATTTTTCCATCTGCAATTTGAATACTGCTACCTTGTGATGGGTCAATACTTTGAATGTCCTCAAACAAGTTCTTGTCATGACAAAAATGACTAGAGGCTCCAGAATCTATAATCCATTTGTTTGACTTGGTTTCACAATTGTTGACAGACTCTTTTCTTGTAAAGGAAAACTTCCCTCACTTTTCCCTTTCCTTTCATTTGGTCGCTTAAATGCAGGGAGTCTTTGTGACTTTGGAGCTTTGCAAGCTTTAGCTATATGTCCTTCCTTATTACAGTTAAAGCCCACAATTTTGTTTTGTGTCGCTTTGGCCTTCACTTGGAATTTTGACATATAGTTTGAATCATTGGCCTTTTCATTTCTAGTGGGAGATTCTTGTCTCCTTTCCACACACTCTTCTCTTAGATGGACAATCACTTTTCTTAGAGTTAAGTCTGTCTTCCCATCCATAAGAGTTGCAAAAGTCTCAAACTTAGATCCTAGTGATCCCAGGAAATAACAAATTTTCTGTTCTTCCTGCATTGGGTATTCTGTGAATTCTAGTTTTTCAATAATTGTCAAGAGCTGAGTCACATGACTGTTACAATCTGCTTTGGATATGAGTTTCAACTTAAATAAGTCTCTTATCCAGGCCCGGTGAGAGCGTTTACTTGCAAATCCATATGACAATTCCAAATTCTTAAGGATTTGGGCTGCAATATTCCCCTTCTTGGGGACGCGGTGGCGCAGCGGCTTAATGACGTTGAAAGTTGCCGGCCAGAAATGGCTGACACTTCGGCGGTTCGAGTCCAGCCTTCGCGTTAACAGGGTGAGCTCCTGTTCCCCCCCCCCAGCTCCTGTCAACCCAACAGGTCGAAAACTCACGTGAGTAGATAAATGGGTACTCTCACTCCGGTGGGAGGAAAAATGCTGGCAGCGCCTTGCACAGAGAGACGGGACCAGTTGCCTGCCGGTAAGCGCGAAACCGCGCTTGCCCGAAAAGGGCGTGAAGCAACGGAAACCCCGCCTCCTGCGCTCGCCAGCTGGGCTCTGCTCTAGGAAGGATGCTCTGGCAAACCACTTCCGAAAAACAATTGCCTTGAAAACTGCAAGGATTCGTCCAGGCAGTCACTGCAGGGTCAGTAATGACTGAGCGCAGACACACACACACACAAAAAATTCCCCTTCTTAACATGGATCATCTGCACATTTGAAATACTGTCCAGAATTATAGCCACTGCTAACTTATTCTGTTTTTCCCATGCTTTGATTGAATCTTTAGCCTCTTCAGTAGTGCCAGTAAGGCCTTTCATTTTCGATACAATCCAAAATTTCTTTAAGATCAAATATGACCTCTAGACGCTTTTTCCATTGGATAACATTTCTCTCTGTGAGTTTGGGTAGCTTGAGGCTTCCCTCATTAGTGTGATTCTGATTGGCCATCTCAGGAATCAACATTGTGCAAAAATTTAGAATTAAGTTTAGATCTCCAATGAAAAATCAACCCCCTTTTTCTGCCTAGTGTGAGAGGGGAGCAAAGTAAGGGTATGTGTGTGTGTGCCTCAAACTCATGAGAAAACCTTGGAGTGGATTCCGCTGAGCTTCAAGATAAAGACCAGCTGAAACTGCTTATACTAACACTCTTTGTTTGCACAAGATAACAGAGGGAATTCTTCAGGAAGAAATGTGGATTCTGCTGACGAATACACATTGAAAGCAACATTGTGTGTTAGTGGGAGAATTCCAAGGGAGATTGTGAGCCGAGCCCTCGCAGGGGGGGGAGGACAGTTAGGATATAAAAAAAGGTGCTTTTGAGCTATTCGGGGTTCCTTCCTTTGTACTCGAAGGAACCCGCCTTTGCAAACGCGTAATAAAGCTTTTTTCTCTGGATCAACCAACCTATGGTGTGAGTTTTTTGCCCATCTCACCGACAACAATTTGGTGAGCCAGCCAGGAGCCTCGCGGAACCCCGATCGGAGGCAGAGGACCGGGTGAGTGTGGCGCCACCCCCTTCCCTTTGTTGGAGGGACCCCTCCTGTGCCTCGATCGAATCCTGGGGTGACTGCCCAACAGACGATCCAGGAGAAGGAGTAACTAGGAGAGGTAAACCTAAAGTCAGGTGTGGGACGCCGCAGCAGTCTCTGGGAGGGTGGCTTAGGAATCAGGTGAGTCTGTTTCTGATTGTCAATTTGGGGTGGAATCCAGGCGTTGGACGCCTTTGAAGGAAAATCTCTGTGGAGCCTGAGAGTTTTGGTCTTTAAAATTAGCCCACGTCGGCTGGGAGACTAAAGGCATAACTCCTTAAAACTTACGTTCAATAGATCCAGCGTTGGCTGGAGGAGTTTTGCCCCAGGATCCAAGAGGAGGAAAGTCTCTGGGAGGCTGAACAACCGGATGTGCAGAAGAGGGGACAATGGGAAAGGAACAGAGCAAACTGTCTCGGGGACAGGGCAACTCTCTGGGACAGGAAAGGGGACCTCGGGGGAATAGGATTCCTTCTGACTCTCCCCTAGGACAACTGTTGCAACAGTGGGAGCTGCCCCACCTGAGGCAGTTCACCAAGGGATTGGACAACTCAGTCACCAGGTTTCCAGGTTTTAAATTCCACAAAGGAGGCCAGCGACTGCTGGGAAATTGGGAACGTGGTGGCTGCAGGAGGAAAGTGCTATGATTTGCTTGTGCACAAAACAATGGCCAAAATATCCACTAGTGGACCCTGAGTTTCCGTATCACTGGGATCCTGAGGGAATCCCAGAAAGTTACTGGATCACTCAGTTAAAGACCTATATTGAGGATCATGGACTCAAAGACCAGGTCCCCTATATAGAAGTGTGGTATCATGTCTGGTGGGAAGGACCTGTTCCCCCGGCATTAGCCAAAGGGCAGTTTGTGAGTAGGGAAGAGAGTAGTGAGGGAGAAGAGTGGTTGAAGAGACCGCCAGTCTCCACCCCGGCATCTCTGCCGGCGGCGCTGGCTGCGGCCCCCCCAGCCTACCCCGGATTGCTGAGGGAACTGGCCCAGTTAAATAAAGACCTAGAGAATTTGCCTCTAGGTGGAAGACTGTCAGGATTAGCCCAGAAAACTCCAGGAGACAGTACAGATTCAATTCAGCATGGTTTATTGGCTTCAGTCCCGTTACAGAATCTTCTCAGAGTGAAAGCAATTCCCAGAGTCACCCGACAAACATCCTGCATTCCTCAGGGAGGTGCAAGTCTCATTCTCTTATCTCTACCTCTCTGTTCTGGGGATAAGAGAATGCGCTTAACTCTTTCCGCTCTAGCTCTCACATCACCCCTCCCTCCATCTTTATCCTCCCCCTCTGAGTTCTCAGGAGAACTTGGCAAAGGTGGGAGGGACGCCATCTCAGATGATGAAAAGCTGTCCGTGCCTCCTGCCTCCTCCATACTGTCTTCCGATGGGTCCTGAAAAACAGCTGCAACATTAATAGAATCAGCCCCCCTCCCTCCTGCCGTCTGCCAGTCTGAAGTAGATGGCCTTGGGCTGCCAGGTGGGCCTTGCTCCCCCCTCCCTCCTGCCAACTGAAACTCTGAAGTGAAATTCTGTGGGCTGCCATACCGATGTTGTTCCTCCCTTACAGCCCCCACCAAACCTTCCTCCAGCGCGCTGTCCCCTCCTTCTTCTTCTTGCTGATTAACTGCTGGTGCTCCGGACAGCTCTCGAGGTTTGGGTTTGTTAGGGAAACGGCTATGGAAAGCAACTACCAACTCTGGGGCATGAACGTTCTTCGCATTCTCCCAAGAACGGTCTGCTTCAGGGTAACCCTTCCAGTGAATCAAATATTGAATTCCTTCCCTCTCCTCCGAGAATCCAGAATTGCCTCCACCTCGTATTCCTCTTCTCCTTCGACCACAACCGGTGGGGGAGGGGATGAGTGGGTTCTCAGAGGACTTGGGGGGGGGCTCCTTCACTAATAAGGAACGGTGAAAACCCGGATGCACCTTCATAGATGGAGGTAGCTGTAATCGGAACGCTAAGTTATTCACTTTCTGCAATACTTTGTATGGTCCTACGAACCGGTCATTCAATTTTCTGGATGGTCTGGTGGAAGTTAGAAACTTAGTAGATAACCACACCTTGTCCCCCACCGAAATCAGCGGCCCTGCCTGTCTGCGTGCATCGGCATTCCTCTTGTATGCCTCCTTTGCCTTAGCTAAGTGGTCCCGCAACAGTTGCTGAGCTGCTTGCTGCTCTTTCAGAAAATGCTCTGCCCCTGGAACTTGTGTGTGTGGAATAGCCTGTGGCAAAACCTGGGGGGCCCATCCGTAGAGTGCTTGAAACGGGGACATTCCAATTGAAGAGTGTATTGAGTTGTTGTAGGAGAATTCTGCCAAGGGAATTAACTCCACCCAATTATCCTGGCTGTAGGTAGTATAGCATCTTAAATACTGCTGCAACATCTGATGGGTCTTCTCTGCCTCTCCATTAGTAGCCGGATGGTGCGCTGAAGACATGCAGCTGTTTACCTTTAACAGTCCAAAAAGAGCTCTCCAGAACTTAGAGGAGAACTGACTGCCTCTGTCTGTTATCAAAGTATTAATCATTCCTCTGAATCGGAAGACATGATCCAAAAATAGTTGTGCTGTAGCTTGAGCCGAAGGTAGACCCTTGCATGGTATGAAATGGGCCATCTTAGTAAATAAGTCCACAACCACCAGCACTGAAGAATAGCCCTTTACTGGAGGCAAGTCAGTAATAAAGTCCATGGAAACTGTATGCTAAGGCTTGGGAGGAGTGTCTAATGGCTGTAAGAGCCCAGCGGGTTTTCCATGAAAAGTCTTAGCTCTTTTGCACACGTGACAAGATGCCACGTAATCTTTAATGTTTGCCGCCATCTTAGGCCACCAATAGTCTCTTAAGGTTCTGTGTAATGTCTTAAATACTCCTCCATGTCCTGCTGTCAAATTATCATGGCAAAGTTGTAAAACTTCCTCTCGCAGTGACAGAGGAACATATAACTTCCCTTTGTGATATAGGTATCCTCCTTCCATTGAAAAAGGGGAACTCTCCCTCTGTGTGCCCTGGAGGTCATCTATCCGAGCCCTTGCAAATGCGTCTTGTGCCTGCTGCTCCTTAATTCTGACCAGTAAATCTTCTGCCTGTCTACTGGCTCCCAACTTCTCTTGTGCACATTCCAACCTTTTAAAGTTGCATGGCTGCAAGATGGTAGCGGGTTGTGTCTGTGGCTGCTCTGCGACGTACTCCGGTTTCTGAGAAAGCGCATCAGGCATCAAATTACGTGCCCCCGGAACGTACGTGAAGTAAAAATCAAAACGTGAAAAGAACTGACTCCATCGCACTTGGCGAGGAGTGAGTGAGCGAGAGCTCTGCATTGTTTCTAAGTTCTTATGATCCGTGCACACTTGCACTGGAAACTTCGCCCCCTCTAGCCACTGCCTCCACTCCTGGAAAGCTGCCTTCACTGCCAGTAACTCCTTGTTAAAAATGTCATAATTTCTCTCTGCTGATGAGAGCGTGCGAGAGAAAAATGCACACGGCAGCCACCCCCCTTTGCCTGTCTCATCTGCTTGCAACAAAACCGCTCCTATTGCTACATCTGAGGCATCTGTATGGAGCACAAATTGGCGACAAGGGTCTGGATGCCGAAGGAGGGGTTGGGAGGCGAAAAGCTGTTTTAATTGTTGGAAAGCTGCCTGCTCCCCCTCTGCCCAAGTAAACTTCTTTCCTTTCTTCAATAGCTGTGTGAGGGGTTTGACACGCTCTGCAAAGTTGGGGATAAACTTTCTGTAAAAATTAGCAAATCCCAGAAACCGTTGTACATCCTTTACATTACGGGGTGGGTGCCAAGACAACACTGCTTGCACTTTAGCAGGATCCATCTGTAGTCCCTCTGTTGAGATTCGAAAGCCCAAATAGTCCAATTGTGGTAAATCAAATGCACACTTCTCAGGCTTGGCAAAGAGTCTATTTTCTCTCAGTCTCTGTAACACATTCCTGACATGCATTGTGTGTGTCTGGATGTCGTCAGAGTATATCAGGATGTCGTCCAAATAAATCACCACATAAGAATCAATTATATCAGAGAATATTTGATTCATAAATCTAGAAAATACCGCCCCACAGTTGGAAAGCCCGAACGGCATGACTGTGTATTCAAATTTTCCATATCTCGTGTCAAAAGCTGTCAAAAACTCGTGGCCTTGTTTCACACGAATAAGGCTGTAGGTACTTCTCAGGTCTAATTTTGTGAAAATGCGAGCCTTTTGTAGCCTGTCTAAAAGATCTGAAATTAATGGGAGTGGATAATGATCTCGAATGGTTACTTTGTTCAACTCCTTATAATCGTGCACCGTGCGCATTGGAATGGTTTCGCTATTGGTAGTTTCGCACGTCTGTGGGTCTGGCTTTTTTGGTACAAAAAATGTAGGAGCTGATGCTGGAGATTTTGACGGTCTGATAAAGCCTTTCTTCAAATTTACTTCTATATAATCCTTGAGAATAGCTAGCTCTTTTGCAGACATGGGATATTGCCGCCTGGCTGGGATTTTAGCACCTGGCTTCAAATCAATCGTGCAGTCACAGTCTCTATGGGGGGGTAAAGCCGTAGCTTCTTCCTCCCCAAAAACATCTGCAAAGTCTGCATACTTGGCCGGCACTCCCCTTCCTACCTCCTGGTTGCCTGTTAGAGGACTGGCAAATATAGCTCCCTGTACTTTGTGGTGTTGACAATCTGGAGCTGAAAATGAGAGGG
This sequence comes from Liasis olivaceus, assembly GCA_030867105.1. Taxonomy (NCBI): domain Eukaryota; kingdom Metazoa; phylum Chordata; class Lepidosauria; order Squamata; family Pythonidae; genus Liasis; species Liasis olivaceus. The sequence continues at coordinate 16,793,947 of CM061355.1, read as the reverse complement.
TCCCCGCTGCCCAGTCAATGTCAGGGTTGTGCAATTTGAGCCAGGAAGTTCCCAACACTACTGGCATATGTAACGACTCTGTGACATACAATGGCAGTAACTCCGTGTGCTCGTTAATGGTTAGTTGCAGAGGGAGTGTGGATTGCTGCACCGGACCTGCCCTCAATGGTTGAGAATCTATAGTCTCTACGTTTATGGGTTTGTCCAAATCCACTGTTGGTAACTGCCATTTCTGTACAGTCTGAACATCTATGAAACTCGTGGTAGCGCCTGAATCTATGAGAGCCTCCAACTTGATTTTGGAGCCGGAAGGCAAAGTCACTGTGATTGGTACTACTATGAATGCCTGATTGCTGTCTCCATTGTGAGCTCTTCTTAATTGCTTGATAGCCCCCCCCCCCCCGCGAGCTCTGAGCAGGGGGGCCTTGCCAGTTTCCCTGTTGCTGCGCTGGGATGGAAACTGCTTTCTTGATCGGTATCTGTTGTTTTTGTTTGGCTCCCGTTAGCGTATTTCTCGCGGGGCAAACTCTCGCCATATGCCCTGGGGCTCCACAATAAAAACACAAGTTAAGCTCCCTTCTTCTCTGCCTTTCCTCTCCTGATACTGTTCTCGGAGCAGCTCCCAACTGCATCGGTTCCCCTGCTGTGAGGTCTGGTGTTAACGTACGAGGGGAAAGCATTGTAGCCAAGGGATGCTGAGGAGCTACTAAGGGAGTTAACGGGTCATACTGCTTCAACTCCATGAGCCTGGCTTCCACTACAATACAAAGCTGATATAGGTCATCCAGAGTATTTGGAATGCCTTGCTTTACCACTTCCGATCAGATTTCAGGATTCAAACCTTCTCTAAACTGGTCTATTAGAGCCACATCATTCCACTCAACATCTCCCGCTAATAACTTGAAATCTGCAATGAATAATCTTACCGATCTGTCGCCTTGTCTGAGCTTGTGGATGTCCCGACAGGCAGTTAATCATCTCACTGGGTCTCCAAAGTGCCCCCTGAAAGCTGCGACAAAATTCTGGTAGTTGTTGAGTATTGGGTCTCCAGCTTCTATTAAAGGAGTAGCCCACTTGGCAGCAGATCCCTTCAATAGGCTTATCACAAAGGCCACCCTTGTTCGATCTGTAGGAAATTCTCCCAGCCTACCGTCCATGAACAAGTCACATTGTGCTAGGAAGGTTCTCATCTGTTCCACCTCGCCTCCGTACTTCTCAGGCATGCTGCCAGGTGAGCGCAGTAACACGGGTGGTGGAAGAGGTGGTGGCTGGACTACCTGTCCGAGTTGCTGCACCAGTTGCCCCATAGCCGCCTGCAGGTTATTAATCTGTGCATCTACGTGCTGCTGATGCTGTAACAATGCGGCTGCCAATACTTCTGGAGTCAAAGCCGCTCCCTGCGGATCTGTAGCCATGATGAATCTCCTTCTACTGGAAGGTAGTATGACTCTGAGAAGATTGATGTCAGGATTAGCCCAGGAAACTCCAGGAGACAGTACAGATTCAATTCAGCATGGTTTATTGGCTTCAGTCCCGTTACAGAATCTTCTCAGAGTGAAAGCAATTCCCAGAGTCACCCGACAAACATCCTGCATTCCTCAGGGAGGTGCAAGTCTCATTCTCTTATCTCTACCTCTCTGTTCTGGGGATAAGAGAATGCGCTTAACTCTTTCCGCTCTAGCTCTCACAAAGACCGAGCAAACCTGTCTCGGCCTTCCCGGTCAGAGAAGTCCCTAATGGGGTTAACCCACAAGGCGGACCGGTCACTGTGTTTGTTGCAGTCCCTATAAAACCAACTGAGTTACGGGAACTGAAAAAAACTCTTCCAAAGCTGCATGAGGACGCTCATGGAGTGGCGGAACAGCTGGAATTGTTTTTGGGCCCATTCCTAGCCCATCTTTTCACTCCTGAGGAAAGAAATCTCATACAGAGAGTGGCTATGACAGCTTGGGATCGGAGGACAGGGGGCCAACCGAATGCGGTGGCCTCAGATGTAAAAAACCCTGTGGCAGATCCAGGCTGGGACCTTAACAATGTAGCCCACCGTGAAAATATGAGAGATTTGAAAAACATGATTTTGGAGGGAATTAAATTGGCCATCCTGCAAGGGAAAAATTTGACAAAAGCGTTTGAAGTGACTCAAGGGAAGGATGAGTCCCCAGGCAACTTTTGTGTTCGCCGGCACGAAGGCTTGACTAAATTTTCGGGGGTTGAACCTGGCACACCAGCCTTTGAAACTCTTTTAAAGATGCAATTTGTCACAAAGGCTTGGCCTGATATCCAGAAGAAAATCCAGAAGATGGAGGGATGGACAGAGTTAGGCATGCCTGATCTAATGCGGGCAGCTCAGCAGGTCTTTGTTAACCGAGATTCTGCGAAAGCCCGTCAAAAGACTCAAATGATGATGGCAGCTGTTCAGGCAGCCGCCCAAAATGAAGTGGGAAAAACTTGGGAGAAAAAGGGGGGCGACCCCCACCCCGTCCAAGGGAATCCTCCTCCCAGAGGAAATGGGGGAGCCCAAACTGGACCCCCACCAAACGGGAAGAGGGGAAGGAGCAGAACATGCTTCAAGTGTGGGAAGGAAGGACACTTTGCGCGCGAGTGTCCCCTGAACCACGAGGAGAGGAGTTACGCTTTGTACAATTAGGGAAGTTCCGGCTCCCCAAAAGGGACCCATGGGGAGCCACTGGTAAACATTTTAGTGGGTCCTGACTGCCAGGAGCGGCTGTTCCCGATAGACACGGGGGCGAGTCGAACATCGGTATGCAACCCAGTTCGGGGCGCGGAACAGGGTTCGAATCGCACCATCAAAGTGGTGGGTGTGAGTGGAGCTTCACAGGAAGCTAAGGTTTTGGAAAAGGTAGAATTGACTTTGGGGGAGGTACAGGTAACTGCAGATGTGCTGTACCTTCCAGACTCAGGAATCAATTTGCTGGGATGGGACTTGTTGAGTGTATTTGGCATTGAATTGTGGGATAGAAAGCAGGAGGTGAAAATGTGTGTTTTGACTGAGGTAGACCAGGAGAAAATAGCGCCTGAAGTTTGGGCTGAGAATGGAGGGATGAGTAAGATGAACATTGAGCCAATTCGGGTGAAAGTGAAGCCAGGAGTTACTAGACTGTGTACTCAGCAGTATCCTTTGAGCAAGAAAGGAAGAGAGGGATTGAAACCAGTTATAGATGGATTGTAGGAACAAGGGGTTTTGGAACCAACCATGTCACCTTTTAACTCACCCATCCTGGCAGTGCCAAAGAAGGATGGGAAGTACAGGTTGGTGCAGGATCTGAGGAGGATCAATGAAATAGTGGTGCCTCGTTTCCCCATTGTCCCGGATCCCTACATCATCTTGGGGCAAATCCCCCCCAAAGACAAATGGTTCACGGTGATAGACCTGAAGGACGCCTTTTGGTCTTGCCCCCTGGACCCGGAAAGTAGATCATTGTTTGCCTTTGAGTGGCAGGATCCGGTTACAGGGAGGAAAAGGCAATTGCGGTGGACAGTGTTGCCCCAGGGGTACACGGAGAGCCCGCTGTTGTTTGGACAAGCATTGGAAGAAAAGTTGCAGGCATTTGAAAAAGGGAAAGGAATTACACTGATACAGTATGTAGATGATTTGTTGTTGTCAGGAGAGAAGGAAGGGGAGGTTCGGGCAGAATCGGTACGGCTGTTGAATTGGTTGAAGGAGCAGGGACTTAAGGTGTCAAAGGAAAAGCTGCAGTTTGTGAGCAAAAAGGTGAAGTACTTGGGGCATTTTATACAACAAGGCACCAGATTGCTTGATCCGGAACGGGTACAAGGGATCATGAGCCTGGCGCCCCCGAGAACCAAGACTGAAGTGAGACGAGCCCTAGGATTACTGGGCTACTGCAGGATTTGGGTAGACCAGTACGCAGTACTGGCTCAGTTTTTGTATGAGAAGTTAGTGGGAAAGGAAGGAGAGAAAGTGGAGTGGGGGCCAGAGGATAGCAATCATTGGGAAGCCTTGAAGAAGGCTCTGGCTTCAGCCCCAGTGCTGGCCCTAACTTGAAGCTGCCATTCCATCTGTATGTGGCATTATCGCAGGGAGTAGCAGTTGGAGTATTGGCACAGAAGAGGGGAGGGCGCTACCAGCCGGTGGCCTTCCTCAGCAAGGGATTGGAGCCAGTGGTCCGGGGTTGGCCAGGTTGTGTGCAGGCAGTAGCAGCTGCGGCAGTGTTAGTAGTGGAAAGCAAGAAGTTGACCTTTGGAGGGGCATTGGTTGTGTACTCCCCTCATCAGGTGACGTCAGTCCTGAGCCAATTGGCTACCACCTGGATGACGGAAGGCAGAATGCTGAAGTATGAGACTATCCTAGGGACTAGCCCAGATGTAGTGATTGGAATAGATAGAAATTTGAATCCGGCAGAGTTTCTGAATGGTCAGAGGCAGGAATGGAAGCCGGAAGACCATGATTGCCTGTTGTTGGTAGATATGATGACAAAGGTGAGGGAAGACTTAGAAGAAACTCCATTGGAGACTGGTGATGGGCAGACAAGTGGGCTAGGGAAGCTGCTGGGGAAATTGAATTGCTCATGGTGGCAATCCCGGCTCTAGATACCGATCCTGAACCCCTGGCTTGGAAGCCCAGTGAGAGGGAAAAGGTGCAGCTGGAGGGAGAAGGGTGTACAGAAACACCCGCAGGATGGGAAACAATAGCTGGAGCTCGAGTGGTGTCTCCTGAAGCAATGAGGGGAATTCTGGAAAGAGTCCATGAGGGTGGACATTGGGGGACAGATGCTTTGGTAGATGCTGTAAAACATCAGTACTGGAGTTTGAGGATGTGGACAATTGCTCATAGTGTGTGTTGGAAATGCTTAGTTTGTCTCAAAGTGAACAAAAAGGCAGCAAGGAAGAAGGAGACTGGGGGCCAACCTCTGGCCACCTGGCCCTTCCAAAAAGCTCAAATTGATTTCACCGAGCTGCAAGAAAAAGGGGGGTGGAAATAAGCCCATCCCCGAATTCCGAGACTTGTTTCTCCGGAACTATTTGCTGGCACTGTTGCGCTCTTTTGCTTTCTCTCCACAAACAGGGTTTGTTGGCGCAGCGACCCCCCTGAGTGGCAGTCAACACCCGCACAGTGTGGGAGATTGGGTACTGATCAAAACGTGGAAAAACGAAAAGCTGCAGCCTAGCTGGGAAGGCCCGTTCCAGGTACTGCTAACTACTGAGTCAGCCGTTCGCACCCGAGAGGGAGGCTGGACGCATCACAGTCGAGTGAAGGCAGCACCTGCACCAGAATCACCGTGGAGGGCAGTTCCAGTGGAAGGCCAGCCAATCCGAGTGACCCTGAGACGTGGCAGCAACTAAAAGAGAGACATTTGGACATTTTGTTGATCCTACTGGGAGTAGGGGGACTTGTGTTAGGAATTGTTGTATTTTGTGTTCGGTGGTGGGAAGGACAGAGCCGGAGGGGTCATGAAGCCAACATTGATCCTAGCTCTGTTCCTGCCCCTGATGTGGTCTTATGCAGTACGGAAGGAGAATGAATGGGTTAAGATGATTGAGGGGCACAGCAAAAGATTGAACATGAGTATTGCTGTGTGTACATATCTGATTATCAGGCCAACATCAGCCACACCATCCGCGAAATGGAAGAGTCAGTTCGGAATCATCACTAGGTGAGCGAAAAGGAAGATCTGGGTGACTGGAGCTGGCTGTGGAATTGGCTGCCTGGCTTTGGATGGATGAAACAATTGCTATTATTAGGAATGCTGATAGTGGTGATGATGCTAATGATTTGTTGCTGTATGCAGTATGCTCCTATATGCTTACCTCAGATGCGAGAATTATGCCAAAACAATAGAGAGGCAAAGATAATGTTGCTTGAGTTTGATGCAAGAATGAAAAAGAAAAAGGGGGGATTGTGAGAGGGGAGCAAAGTAAGGGTATATGTGTGTGTGCCTCAAACTCATGAGAAAACCTTGGGGTGGATTCCGCTGAGCTTCAAGATAGAGACCAGCTGAAACTGCTTATACTAACACTCTTTGTTTGCACAAGATAACAGAGGGAATTCTTCAGGAAGGAATGTGGATTCTGCTGACAAATACACATTGAAAGCAACATTGTGTGTTAGTGGGAGAATTCCAAGGGAGATTGTGAGCCGAGCCCTCGCAGGGGGGGAGGACAGTTAGGATATAAAAAAAGGTGCTTTTGAGCTATTCGGGGTTCCTTCCTTTGTGCTCGAAGGAACCCGCCTTTGCAAACGCGTAATAAAGCTTTTTTCTCTGGATCAACCAACCTATGGTGTGAGTTTTTTGCCCATCGCACCGACAACACTAGCTACTGTTCTGCAAAAGAAAAATGGGGGCGGGGTAATTTCTTTCACAATGGAGACAATGGAAGTCACCGTGTGCTAACCAGAAAAAAAATGTCCGCTTTGAATCTTTCTTCTCTCTTAAGAAAATCCAGCGACATCCACTAAAATATTTCAAAATTTCGTCGTTTCTGGCCCGTAACCCTTTGTGGGCATGGGATTATATCTGGTGCTACCCCTTTTATTCCCCCAAAAATAACGATCGCAGTTTCCTTGTAAAGAAAAACCAGAAATAACGTTTACTCACATGACGTATTTCTTTCTTTTCAGAACAGCAGTTACAGTAGCAAGAAATGAATAAACAGCAAATTTAAACTATTAACTGGTTTACAAAAACTAGGCCATACTTTAGGCCATACTTTATCTCTGAGCCGATTCCCTGATTCATTCTGCTTATTCAGAGGCAATTAGCTAACCAAAACTGCAGTTTGTCTGCAATGTGTGTAGTAGGTGTAGGTGGCCATGTGAAAGGAGCCAGTTAGAAGCTTCTCACTTTGAGAGAAAAAGCCCTGCTTGCAAGGGGATTACTCCATCTTGGGGTACCTCAGTTGCCCCCATCAATGAATTCTTCAGGATTTTCATGCCACCTTTAATGGCTTTGAAAGATACATTTGATCCCTTTGCAACCTCACAACACGCGTGGTGTCCTCTGAGCTCCTCGGAGGGGGCAGAGCCAAAACGTTCAGTCCAGTTTTTCTCATGCGTGTGTGTGTGTGTCTATGCACACACACGTGTGCCTGCAAGCACATATAGGATGGTTGTTAAGGGATGGAATGCCTTAAGGCAGCGTTTCTCAACCTTAGCAACTGTAAGATGCATGGACTTCAACTCCCAGAATTCCCCAGCCAGCATGTTCAACTTCTGGGAGTTGAAGTCCATGCATCTTAAAGTCACTGAGGTTGAGAAACGCTGCCTTAAGCAGGCGCCCTTTCCCCCATTAGACTCCATTAAATGGGAAACTTAACCTTCAACCCCTCTGCAGATCTCAGGAAATGCCCCAAAGCTGTCAGCACTTATTCTACTAAAGTGTTGGGGAAACGGTCGTGTCACATTTATAACTGAGGCTATATAACCTAATACATGGCTGTTAAGATGGTTGAACGTATACTTTGGAGTCACACTTTCTCTTAATTTAGAGAAGGTAGAATTTCTATTGGATACATAGTGTAACTGATTGAACTGCTCGTGGGGGTGGGGGGAGAGGAATCCATTAAACTGAAATCTATCTATATATTACTGCTGCACCGCCTTGGAAAGCCCAGGTCACATGATCGCCATGGGAATATCCCTGACCTCTTTCCCGGCTCCCTCTGTCCCCTGTGTCCAATCGGCTGGTGGCAATGGCCGACGGGCAAGCAGCAATTGGCTACTTTGGAAACAAGGCAGAAATTTGAAATCTCTTCATGGCAGTGGGCATTGAGGGAAGGATGAGGGAGCTACTTGGATGCCCGCTGACGAGATAGACACACACACACACGCATGAGAAAAACTGAACATTTTGACTGGTGGTTGGTGGATGACCCTCTTCCTCCCTCGAGGGAGGGAGGGAGGGAGGGAGGGAGGGAAGGGGGAGGGAGGGAGATTTCTGATGCTCCCTATCAGCTTCCCACAAGCAAAGTCAATGGGGAAGCCGGCAGCAAGTCGCAAGTTGCTCACACTCCCACTGCTTTTTTGCCCTTGGTCATTTGGTTTCTCTGTTTAGGTAAGGAAATGTCTTTGAAACGATGACCCAATGGCTCCCGGGTTGTCTAGTGTCCGTTAAATCTGAAGGCCCCCTTCTCCCCACTTTCTTTCCATCCTCAGAAGCCAGTTACAGAGAAAAAGTCTTTTTAGAAAAACGGGGGCGGGGGAAGCACTTACAAAGTCTATGTATCACCATTCCAAGTGACATCTTTAGGCTGAAAAACCCCTCTTCTCCTTAACTTAACGAGCAGAGTGGGGCAAAGGCATCTCCTCTCCTGTCACTGCCCCAGTGTATTTCTGCTGGCCCACCCACCTACAAGATCAATCTTTTCCGCCACCTTTTCTGCTTCTATCGTACCTTCTGCTGCTCAACCAATCTTTCCAGCACATTCCCAGCCTCCCTTAGCTAATCTGCCACTTCCACCCTGGTGTACCTTCCACCTGCCTGCTTGATCTTCTCAGCACTTTCCCTCCTTCTCCCTGTACCTCCCATCACCCAACAACATTTTCTCGGGATAGCTTACAACATTTGAAAATTATATATGGAAATGAATAATGTACCTACAACAAAAGCATAGACAGACAATTTAAAAAGCTCAACTGAAACATAAGCATTAAAACATTAAACACATTCATATATTTAGAGGCTGGAAAATTTTAAAAAATGTCCTTGCTAAGTATTACAAAAAAGGGAGATACTAGCTGTGTCTTGTGGGGGATGACTTTCCTAACCCAAGGCTACCAGATAAGGCTACTGCTACTGTGGAAAAGAACTCTCCCCAGCAGGCCCTGCATCTCAACATAGGAAAGCACCTGGAACAAAATCTCCAGCAATGCTCTTGAGGATATGAATAAGAATATACAAGAAGAGATATTCCTTCATATATAGTGATCAAAAACAGTGAAGGCTTAAACAGGACTTTGAGCTGAGACTAGAAATGAGCTAGGAGACAACAAAGATCATGTAGAAACACTGCAGTGTGTTACTAATGCCCAGTTCCAATCAGCTTTTCCTGCAATATTTTCTTAGGAAACTCTTCAGATTGTGTTCCAGGGTAGCCTCAACACATCACAGTCGTTCGGGAAGCTACTAAGGCATGGATGATTGCAGGGAGGCTATTTCTATCCAACCAAGGTTGTAGCATTAAGCTAAGTTGGCAGAAAGTAATTAATGCCACAAGAACACTTGCACCTCTAATGGTGGAGATGGATGTAGAAATAGTCCCAAACTACATTTTCATCCTTCTGGGTACACTCTCATTCATAACAGGACAGGTAAAAAATCCCTCTTACAGCCCGTCTGCCTGTTTCTGTGTATGTGTGCGTTTATGAGATTTATAAGCTGCCCTGTTGGTCCTCATCCAGTGTATTACTGGATCTTTTGAAAAGGAGAGATAGGCATAATTCAAGGAATGAATTGGGGTTGTATTTCCTTATCTTAAAACACACACCTGCAAATGAAAGATGTAACATCTGTCTGAAATGGAGAAGGAAGAAGAACCAGTAGCTATCCCCAACTTCCTATTCACAAACATATTTGTATCACATATCTCTAAAGCAAGGACAACCTTCTGATATTCCTGCATAGGCTTAAAGCAGCTGCCTGGAAAATCTGGAAGTTATATCCCCAACATTTAAGGAGGACAAGGAAGACTGTTATGGGGTAGAGGGAAGGAAACCTATTATATTATATTATATTATATTATATTATATTATATTATATTATATTATACTATACTATACTATACTATACTATACTATACTATACTATACTATACTATACACTATATTATATTGTATTATATATAATAGAGAGAAGGAGATCCAAACTGTATTGTGGTTATAAGACTACAATGCATAATTAAAGAATTATGAAGGCTTTCTTCCACTTTGCCTGACAACTGTTAGCACCAAAGAATCTTCTGACTTTAGGGTCTGCAGTATGTGGTAGAGATAAGAAAACCTTCCTTGCTGATGTCTAACCGTTGTCCAGATTTTTGCACCCCAGATATGATGGACCTTGTATATAGGCAGAGTACTTCACGTTTTATTACAAGCCCTTTGCATTCCTTTGTATTGGTTGATCAATTAAACTCCCTTGATTCATTCTGCTTAGCTAACCTTAACTGTAATATAGTTTTTCTGTGATGTCTGGTTGGTTTAGTGTGATGTGTCAAGCCAGCCATTGCAGTGTGTGAATCATGAGTTATGTCTTTTCTGTAAAATTTGCCAGCAAGTAAGTTGCTCTTGGTTTGTTTCCTTTCTGTTAAAGCAAGCAGAACAAGTACTGTATGTCTCATAACGTAGTGTGTTGTACAAACCCATCCTGTCTCATTTATGTCATATGAACACAGAAAATTAGGACAGTTGGGGACAACATGTTTGATGACTCTGGAAAGTGTGTTGTGTGTACCTCTAAGTACCTTTTAATGATGATGATGATGATGATGATAACTGAAGTGTATGGAGTTTACCTAATATTGCTGTCCACTTTTTTATCTTTCTTTTTCCAGTTTGCTAACCTGTCACATTTGTTTTTATACTCTTGGAACAGGAATTACTCCTGTGGCCTCCATTGGCCTATTGCTCCAAGCCCTTGAACTGAACATTCAGTATTACAAAAATGAAATTATCTTTTGAAAAGGTACTATACTGTTTGCAAGTAAATACATGCACTACAACATGTATTCAGTTGTGATATGGAAATCAGACCCATATCATATCAAACAGTGCTCACTATTTTTAAATGTGGAATGAAGCTATTCCCAAGGAAAGCGCAAAAGCACGTGTATTTCCAGGCCGTGAAATTCTTAATGACATCTACCCTTAAATGCATGATCAGTTTTGTTTCTATCAACCCCTGACTTGTAGCAAGTCCTGCCTGTAGGATTAAAAGAACAAAGGGCAGAAGGCCAGGAGAGAATCAGCTCAGATCTGTTCTTATTAAATGATGTTTTTAATGATAGGCTGGGATATGAAAAACCCACATTAGTAAATGCACACGCTATTAAAGTGGGTGGAGTTGCTGTCATTACTACAAAATAAAAGGGAAACTGAAAAAGTAGAGTATTTGTACTTTATAAAAACATTGAGAAATAATATAAACAGAGTCAGAGGAATGCTGTTGTCCATTTTGATGAGCAAAATGGGGAAGCTCTAAACGGAAGTGTGTTCCTTCTCTTTCTTGTGAGTATTCATTTCAATAGCTTTTTAGTCAGCCCTGTTCAAAAGTAGCCAGACCACCTTCCATCCCATTGTTCTTGCACTGCTTCCAGCTAGACTGCCTAGGAGAAGATTCTGCATCAAGAATCAGACTACTAAGTTTTGTTGCTGGAAGGAACGGAAAGTGAACCATAACAGCTCATGATTTTTCTGTAAGCATGACTATGGGAAAAATCATTGCAGAGATGCTGAGAATCTGATGGTCCCCACAAGTTTCCATCACCTATAAAGGAATCTGAAATCTCACATGGTCTGTAAATCTCTTTAGAGGTCTTCTGAGATCTCCTGCAGAAGTGTTAAAATCTGATAAGATATTGCCCAAAATTTTAACGTTGCCATATAAGATCAAGTTGATCACTGAAATCTGTCCATCCCGATACCCTCACCCCCTCCCCTTAATGTTCTAAATGAAATTACCTTCATTAATGAAACCGTAATGTTTTCCAGCATGCCACGCTTCTGCAGGAACTTGTGGAAATGCCTGCTGGACTTTTGTCTTCCCAGCCATACCAAAGCCAGAAAGCAAGCCCTAGAAATGTTGGTGATGGTGGTACCTTGCGAACATCCTCATCTTTAGTCTCCATGGTGCCCATCCACAGGAAGACATTGCTCCAGCATTTCTAAATCCCAGTCTCCTTGGAAGGAAGAAGCTTTAGGATGGCATTTCCCAGCAAAGAACTCAAGGTCACTATGAACCTCCCGAAGAAGGAAAAAGAGCTGAAAAGTCCCCTAGAACAGAGGGGAAGGAAGCTGAGGAAAGGAATGGGCCAATGTCTATTTTCCAGATCCACTCGTTTCAATTGAGCAGAGTGTCTCCAGCAAACTAACGCCCAGTGCACTGCGAACGCTTCCTTTTCCCACACCAACCAGCGTCTCTCAGTTTCTGAAAATTTCCGGGATATGTACACACATGGAAATAGCTTCCCCCCTGCTCCCTTCTTTAACAACACAGCTCCCACTGCCACATCTGAAGCGTCTGCCTGTATGACAAATGGCTGTTCTGGATCAGGGTGCTTTAAGATCGGTTCAGCCGTAAACAGACGCTTGAATCTTAGAAAAGCTTCCTGGCACTCCTTAGTCCAGGCCAAGGGGGCTCCAGGTTTTGATGCCTTCGCTTTGTCCTTGCCCTTGGTTTTCAACAAATCGGTGAGTGGGAGTGAGTGCTACTTGGGCAAAGTTAGGTATGAATTACCGATAGAAGTTAGCAAAGCCCAGGAAACTTTGAAGCTGACGCCTGGTTTTGGGAGCCTCCCAACCCAGGACGTCCCTCACCTTGACTGGGTCCATTTCAGTTCCCTGATGCGAAATTCTATACCCCAAATAGTCAATTTGCTGTTTATGAAATTCACATTTGGAGAGCTTGGCATACAATTGAGCCTCCAGTAGCTTTTTTAGCACCTTCCTGACCAATTGTACATGTTGCTCCATGGTCTCAGTGTAAATCAGGATATCGTCCAGATAAACCAACACCCCCTGGTATAAATGCTCTTGTAACACCTCATTTATAAGTTGCATAAACACCCCCGCTGCTCCTTTTAATCCGAACGGCATTATTTCATAATGGAAGCACCCCAGGGGTGTGTTAAAGGCGGATTTCCATTGGTCTCCTTCCCGGATTCGCACCCTGAAGTACACCTCCCTTAAATCCAGCTTCGTGAAAATTTTCCCTTTGGATAAATGGGCCAACAGGTCTTTCATCAAGGGGAGTGGGTACCGGTTGTCAGCAGAAATGGCATTTAGCCCTCTATAATCTGTGCACAAACGTAGGGAGCCATCCTTCTTTTCTCTGAAAAGCACCGGTGCAGCAATTTGAGAATGCGTAGGTACAATAAAGCCCCTCTTTAGATTCTTATCAATGAACTCCCGCAATGCTTCCAACTCTTTGGGTGTCATTGGATACATTTTCTTCCTTGGAAATTTAGCCCCCGGCTCAATCTCTATAGCACAGTCACTGGCGCAATGGGGGGGTAGCTGACCTGACTCCCTTCCGCTAAACACCTCCTGCAGGTTGCGGTATTGCTTAGGAATCTGAGTTGCAGCCTCCACTGCCTTTTCCCCACTCACAGCGCCCATCTCTCCATCTGACGTTTCAGTAATTCCGTCACCTTCCACTCACCCCTCCTTCGGGAAACGCAAGATCTTTTCCTCCCAGTTCACTTCTGGGTTCTTCCTTTTTAACCAGTTCATGCCCAGAAGCACTGGGTTGCATGCCATGGGAGTCACTAGGAATTTAATAGTCTCTCTATGGTCCCCCATAGTTAGCTCAAGCTCTTCAGTGCGATATTCCACCGGCCCTCCCCCCGCTGGGGATCCGTCCAGCTGGGTAAAAATCACAGGGGTTCTGAGTCTCTTTAAGTTCAGTCCCAAACCCCAGGCAAGGGCGGGGTTAATCAGATTTCGGGAGCAGCCAGAGTCTATCAGCGCCCGTATCTCTGCCCTCCGATTCGTCCTTACCACCCTCAGTTCCACCCAAATTTTAATGGGACTCACCCCCATCTCTTCACTCTCCGAGTCCTTCCGTGAGCTGCTTTCTTTCTCTGGAAGAGCAGCCGCCTGTCGGAGAGAGAGCGGAGCTAACAACTTCCGGGTTTTGCCACCGCCACGTGTTGCTGCTTTAGCCCCCATCTCGCTGCCTACTGCCGCTGACTCCTTCTTGCCGGGCTTTGAAGACTTCGGCCCCTTCCACTCCACCTTCTTGCCTCCTTGCTCTGTCTTCGCTTTAGGGCATGCAGCAGCAAAGTGCCCCGGCTCCCCGCAGTTGAAACAGACACGCCGGCTCCGGCTACTTTCCGGCGCGCTGGTCTTCGCCTTGGGTGCCGCCTTCTTTGTGCCAGGTAAGGGCGGAAGTCGGGTTTTTGCTTCTATGGTGCACCATTGCTCCTCCACTTTGCCGGCCATAGCGACCCATCCATTAAAGGTTTTGGGGAAACCCCGGCACACCACGCGCTGCAACAATTCGGGTTGCAAGCCTCTCTGGAAGAACTTGATCAGGAGCTCTTCAGGCACGTGAGGCAGCCTTTGAGCCAACCCCCGAAATTCGTAGGCGTACTCTGATACCAACTTGGACCCCTGCTTCAGCCTTTCCAGTTCGCATCGTGCTTTAAGCGCCATGCACGGGTCTTCAAAGTGTGCACAGAGAGCCGCCATGAAATCCTCTAATCTCCTTAAAGCCCGGTCCTTCGCCCTATGCAGGCCAACCACCCATTCTGCAGCCGTACCTTCAAAAAAACTGGACACACAGGAGACCTTCTCCTCCTCGCTGCGAAACAGACCCCCATAGCCCTCCAGGTAGATCCGAACCTGGGTGATAAAGCAACCCAGCTGCTCAGCATCTCCCCCGAATTTCATGGATATGTCCCGCTGCTGCATTGGGCTCTTCTTGGCTCTGCTAGGTGTGAGATCCTCCTCCTCCTCGCTGGAGGTCTCACCTCCGGCTGACTGCTCTGCCGCCTCCGTACCTCCCGGTGTGGCTGCTGACTCTTGCGTGGGAGGCGTAAATCCCCCTCCAAGCAGTTGATCCACCGCTGCCCTTAACGCTCGCATATCATCGGATAGGGACCCCATCTGCCCTTCCAATTTCCCCATGTGATCTCTCATCGAAGGGCCCCGTCCCTTCGCCGCCATTGCCTTCGGCCCCGCTCGGGCTTGGGACGATGATTGCACCGGCTCCTCCTGAGTTATCACCTTCACTTCTGACGGAGGAAGGACCGGTCTCTCTTCTTCTTCCTCAATTACATCATCAGCCATCCCACTGCTTGGTTGGTCCCGGTCAACGTGAGGCTTTGGACTCCCCACAGGGCAATCTCCCTGGTGGAAGTCTGCACTGTGAGTCTTAGCAAAATGTAACGAGCTTCCACCTGTTGATCCCAAATCCAGTAACTTTCCTTGCAACCAATATTGATTCAAAAGAAAGTTCATTTATTGAGAATAAGTGTACAGATCCAAAGCATTGCTAAGACTGAGCAAAAGCACGCCAAAAGCTGTTTTCTTACTTTCTCCCCCCCTACATCACCCTTAGTTTCTCCCCCCCTTCATCGCCCTTAGTTCTTGGTCTTCTGATTCCCTTGCTGGTATGTCCTTGAGCATGCCAGAGCCTGTGATAAGAAGCCATCTGCTTTAAACAGTTTCTCATTCCTACTCCCCCCCCCTCCTTTTACAATGGCAGAACCGCAGCATGTAAAAAGCCATTTTTTTAAACTAGCCATATAATAATCTATTATGAAATCTTGCGAGGATTCTGACACTTAGATCCTGTAACAATATCCCTTTGATGGAGATCAGCCAAAGTGGAAAAGTAGTAGTCCTGAGTTGCACTGGTTAATTTTAACCTTGGTTGTCTTTTGCGTTATCTGGTGTGTCAAACCAGCTTCTCCAGGCAGAGCAGGAAAGGAAGTCCAGTACACCTAACAGAGATCAGGCTTTGCGTTAGTTCCAAGTTTTCAGGCAGCTAGTTTGCTTAGCAAGAGTGGAGAAAATTTGAGGTTTTGGCTCTTTAAAACACTGGGACTTAGGTATCTAATGAAGGATTTAACATCTGTTAATTATTTTTGAATGGCACTTGATATGCATACGTCTGGTTTTGGGGTAAATTTTCTCCCTAATATTTATGCTTATATATGCCTATTTAATTCAGTGGGACACCCGGCACAAAATTGTGTTACATCATCTCAGTTCTATGAAATGTAACCAGTGTGTTTAGGATTGCAGGTAATGCCTTTTAAGTAGTAACACCTTTAAAATTGTATTAATTATCTAACTGCTACCACATTACCAATAAAAAAAAAGGTGGGAAGATAAATAAGAAGGAAAATTCTCTTTAAGTACTCATACTTTAACTATCCACATTAAGGAAAGATATCATTTTATTTCTTTATGGGTTTAGTTCTCTGAGTAAAAGTAACTAGGACCAAATGTTCTAACCTTTTATTATCAAGACATGCCATTCAGTTCAAAGGGTATTCTTTATAAGAAAATATTTTCTATCAGTCTTAAATTCCAAACCCCATTTCATGTTTCAGGATTATTTGTGTTATTCATACTAGATTCCTGAATTTGTGATATTAAGATGATGAGAAAGGTCAGTGCTATTTGAAATGTTGGGGATCATTGCATTGCAAAGTTTGAGAATTCCTGTCCATATCATGAGCAAAGTTTCCCAATTGTACTGCACTATAATAATCAGGAACCAGTATTGATAGTAGTGAAATTGTATTCAATAGTGCCAAAAATATTTTTCAAGAACAGTTAAAATAATAACAAAAATACAGTTGCTCTGGGAACAATCTGAAAAGAAAATTAACTTTCCAATCCCAGCCCTTAATGACCTTTTTAAAATTATGGTGACTAAACAAGTCAATACCTTAATGAAAAACATACTTCTTTTTAAAAGATGGAAAAGTACAGCTGCAACATAATGCTATATGCACACCGAAAATGCACAGAAAATGAATGGCATTTTCCCCAGAGTGATTTATTAAGACTAGGAGCCCATGTATCTG
This sequence comes from Liasis olivaceus, assembly GCA_030867105.1. NCBI lineage: Eukaryota > Metazoa > Chordata > Lepidosauria > Squamata > Pythonidae > Liasis > Liasis olivaceus. The sequence continues at coordinate 16,777,213 of CM061355.1, read as the reverse complement.
AAAGCAAAGCAGCACATACTTGATTTGTTTTTTATAATTTTCTTCCCATTTTAACAATGTCTGATAAAAGTTTTTCAGAGATTCTAAAAACATGACACTTTAATGTGATAAAAATGTAATGTTGCATAAACAATGATTAAAATCCAGTCAAATTTGATTAGGAAAAGAAATGGAAACGTATCTGAGAATAAACTGCTAGTTTAAAAAATATAATATTCTTCTCTTCTTGCTTTTAAATAGTTTAAAAACATATAAAAAAAGAGCTTTACTACTAATCATTTTATACTAGTGGTGATGTTTGTTGTGAGGTATTTTTGAATTTCTTAAAACACTCTGTGCCTTAGGATAAATAATACTGAAAAAAACAGAGTTCACAGAAGGCCAAGTAGAAGGCAATTTGCGTTGGCTGATGAATGAATCAGTCAACACACTGCTTGGCAAGAAAGATGGATAGCTACATGGAGGAAGAAAACAAGAACTTAAATAAACAGACATACTGTATCTTGGCAAACAGACAAATTAAGGGCTCCATGGCAGAAGCCAGTAAATATTTGGATGGTAAAAACCAGAGTGGAATAATTTATTTAGGGTGAAGGTGGTAGCTTAATTATGACTCACAGGACTCACTCAAAGAGTGGAAAGACCTCAAATTCCATTAAAATTATTCTAGATCATGAGATCCAATCAAATGTGTTAAAGTTTTCCAGACATATAGTATTTGGAAAATCCTTTAAAATAAAAAGAAAAGACTGCACAAAGCCAGAGAGGATAAAATGTGAGTTCTAAATTGAGAAAGATCGGACATAAATAGGAAAGGATGAATGAGGGGCATTCAGACATATGTTAAATGTGCAAGTTACACAGGTAAGGAGCACATGTTCAGGTATACACACACTATTAAGTGTGACCTTAAGCCATATGAGTGTGAGAACTCAGGAAAAAAATGCTATATAATTGATAGTTTCAAAAAGTTGATATTTGTGATAAATCACAAATAGATATGATTTTCTTTAGATTCCCTCCCTAGGATTAAGATTAAGATTATGTAATATCAAATTATAGGTAGTCCGCAGGTTACAACGGTAATTGGGACCGGAATTTCTGTCGCTAAGTGATGCAGTTGTAAAGCACAATGTCATGTGACCGCATCACTTAACAACAGCAATCCAGGCAGTCCCCATTGCTGTCATTAAGCAAGGATGACGGGTCATTAAGCAAATACCTCCTTGTGATTTCCTGCTGACTTCCAATGAGCAAAATCAAAGGGGAAGCCAGCAGGAAGACACAAGTCCTGGGTGGCCCACAAGCAGGCCAGCAAGCAGGTAAATGGCTGCTGTGGCCTGGCACAAGTGCAGCCAGGCCAGGGGTGGCTGCTGCCAGGGGTGGGAGGGTGCACAAGCTGCCCTGGACTCCGCCACCCCTGCCAACCCCAACTGACCTTCGCTGTCTTCTACCTCCCACTGCTGACAAGGCACTCCTAGCCTGGCCCAGGGGCAGTGGAGTGCGGGGCAGCAGGGGTGGCAGAGTGCAGGATGGCCAAAAGGGCAGAGATGGAGGGGAGATGCAGGGGGAAGTTGAAGCACACCCTGTGTTTGTAAATGTAGGCAGGCTGCCAAGCACCCAAATTGTGATCACATGATCACGGGGGTACTGCAATGGCCATAACTTCAAGGACTGGGTGTAAGTATCATTCATTCAGTGCTGTCATAATTTCAAATGTTCACTGTATAAATCGTTGTTAAGAAGGTGTGACGGAAATCCAGGGTTGTGAGAAATAACTATCTCTGTGCATATTTCTCCGTTCTCTGTAGTAGGTGGAGAAACCTCCTCATTCAGACTTTGATGCGATGTGGATGAAGCATTCATCGCCCAACTTTGTTATTAGATAGTTATAAGCCTCTGTGTTAGATGAGGGTGTGGGAAGAGCCCCGGTTTGTATCCCAAACTGTAACTACTGTAAAGTCTGTTTAGTTAATCAGGGTGGGATGCTAAATTGTTAACACCTGTGGAGAAGGGTGGAGGCTGAGTCTGAAAGGGTATTTAAGATTAGTCCTGGAGGAGAACAGGAGGTGCTGGAGAAGTAAAGGTTGACCACGCTATTGCTGTGCGGCATCAAAATAGATTTTGGAGAAGCTACAGCTTTAAGTCTTGCCTTGGCTGCAGGAGAGGGGGCTCGCTTGTTTCATCCTCTCGCCATCAAAACATGCTCACGTAAGGCTACTCAGGCAAAGAGGGCTTACACTTCTGCCTTCAACTTTTATATTGACTGTTGGTCCGTATGGAAGGACCTTTTATTTGCAGCTTATTTTATCAAACCCTTTTGGAGCAGTGAGTAAAGCCTTGGTCGAGGACTTGCTGTTTGCCTCTCGAGTTATTTTGTCATCCCGCCTGCACATAACCAGAAAGAAAAGAACCCAGAGAGAAAAACCGGGGGAAATCCATCATAGAAGGACTACCTGTATATCAAACCTGTGAGTAAATAACACATGTAAGACAGTGATGAAATTGTGAGGACTTCTGTTTTTTGTTTTCATTTTGCAAAAAAACCCATATCTTCATTTATCATACAGTCCTCTTGGGGTTACTAATAGTTATTTAACATCTAAAGACTGCAGGCCATCATTCCATGATATACATTCCATATATTTAAATGAACTTGAGATGGAACTGAGATTTTCCTTGAGATAAAATTGACATTTTTTTAAGGTGCTCAGAACTATAGTCTATTTTATGCAATGGAATTTGAATATACTTACTCTCAGATCACTATGTAAAGTTTGGCAATCTTTGAAGGAAGCCCAGTATTAGTAAATACCATGAAACATCATTTGGATTGCTATGGTTGAAGATTAATTACAACCTCTTTGGTTCGAAAGTCCTCCTCTCTTTTACACGCTAGAAGGTACCTAAGCAGTGTTGCTAATATTGCAATGTTATTTCTATGTCCATTTGATGTTTTTAATAAGTTAAGAAAAGTCTTTCACAGTTTATAACACATCAAGGGCCCAGACACATCCCTTCTCTCAAAATACCCATTTGCCCATATCAGCTCAGAGTGGAAACTAGGGGCTGCTGTGCTGGGGGAACCATGTTGGGAAGGGAAGCAGTCCCACAAGTGACTAAAAAGAGCTTGAGGGAGAGTACAAAGCCAATCTGCCCAAATGAAAAGGGGTGAATTATGGTGGCCCCCATTTGGTAGGTGCTCATGGGAAAATGCCAAGCTGGTTTAATAGTAGCTATACCACAGTTTCCAATAGAAGTTACTAGTTTACTATGGGTTTCCAGCATATATGATGTGAGAGTCAGGAACAGGGGAGTCAAGAATTTACTCTCGTCACCCGAGCAACGCGGTACTGATAAGAGGATGAGACTGAACCCTCCCTAAAGAATGCAAGGGAGGTTGGGAGGGTGACCCTGGAATTTGCTCTCACTCTGAGAAGATTTCTGTAACGGGACTGAAGCCAATAAACCCTGCTGAATTGAATCTGTACTGTCTCCTGGAGTTTCCTGGGCTAATCCTGACATCAATCATGTTTTGCATTTGGAATTTTCATTAATTTAGAGAGCTTTTACTGTACTTTGGGGCAGAAATCTGCTATCTTGGATTTCAGTGGTTAGGAATGGAAGAAGAGAAAAATATTTCAGAAAAGAAAAATTCTCAGGAAGGTTTAAAGTCCATTTCTTTGAACAATTTATCTATATATACTAGAGAGAGAATATTGTAGCTTTGCCTGAAGTTGTACTAGGTGGATGTCTCATCTCCTTTCGTAAATAAAGGAAAAACCACACTACAGTGAGCAATTAGAGAATCTGAAGAATATTTAAGAGGCCTTGATCTGTTTAGAGAAATCCGACTTCTAGAGAAATCAGAACTTCATGTCTGTGAGTTCTTTTTAGAAACTCTAGCTGCATGTTCATAAAACAAAACACTAATATTGCATTGAGAAAATATAACAATATTAAAAAATGCCTTATCTTGGTCTTTGAGCTTTTTTTATTATATTCCATCATGTAGGTATCAACTCTTAGAGACCACATAGAGACCTTCTCCAGGATGGTATGTCTCCAACCTACGTGAAAATAATGCATGTATGTTAGAAATTGTTTTTTTCTTCACATTGAGACATTCAACCTCTAGTCCTCTGCAATACTAGCTTGGATGCTCCAAATTAAAAAAGTATGGGTGGAATATACCGTATTTTTCTGACTATAAGATGATACTTTTTTCTAAAATCCTTATGCTAAAAATTGAAGGGCGTCTTATTCAAGGAAGTCAGTTGAGGAGAGAACTGAGCGGTTGCAAAACTGCCCATACGTTGTCTCTGTGAACGGGCTTCCTCCTATTGCTAGCCTCCAATCACGAGTGAAATAGCTTGTCTCCCAAACAGACTTCCTCCAATCACGAGCCTTATGTAACTGACATCAGCTGATGCTGAACAAACCAATTAGAGGAAGTCTGTTTGCAGAGACAAGCTATTGGCAGTTTCACTCGTGCTTGAATGTAATCAGTTATGCAAAAGAGCATGGAAACAGAGCTGCAGAGAGACGGTTTGGACCTCCTCCCACCGAGTGTATCAGGTCAATGTTAACTAATTACTAAATAAAAATGTGTTCTGCACTATCTTTAAAATATTGATTTCTTAATTTTGGGTTGGAAAAGTGGGGGTCGTCTTGTACATGGGGGCATCTTATTGATGGAAAAATACGGTAATTGAGTCTGCATAGAAAAGGGTGTAAACCCAATCTCCTTTTTATTCCCTCTATTAAAGAATTTTTTACTTTCCGTGTCACTCTGCACAAGTAATCTAGCTTAAACTCAGTAATTCCTGCTGCACTCTAAAAATCACAGAATCCTTTCTAAAACCAATTCTTCCCTTAAATTACCTTTCTTTTTTTATTCTTTTGAATAATTCCAACTGAAATCTTTCGAGTTTTCTCCAAGTACAAACTTAAATGTCATTTATTTACTTAGTGAATACTATATCTGAAGGACCTCATTCATCAGACCCCGACTACACACCCTACAGTTGAAGTATAATAATAATATAACATAGTAAATCTGTAGTATCTGCCACAACCTAAAATCTAAGTAAAGACACTGTGCATCAGCATATAACAAATGCAAACTTAACAAATAAAGCTCATCACCCTACTTTCTTCCTAGTAACTAGCAAATATTTTTAGATGTAGCTTCAACCACCATCTAACAAGTGTGCCCATAAATGAAACACATCCTTTCAGGCGTTAATCTTGTAGTCTATTCATTTACCAAGCAGATTACTCTTAAAAGAAAGAAAACTCTGTGAAAGTGAAACTGGTGGAATCACAAGGTTAGTTTAAAACTTAGCTTGAATATCAATAAAACAAAATAAAATATAAAATAAAATAAAATATTGAAGATTTCATGAACATATAAAAAGGTTATTAACTACCCAATTAATATTGATCAAAGACTTGCAACATAGTCCAGTCCCATGCTGTAAAACCGCATTCACAACCTTAGGAATGTGTGTGTTCTTGTGCACACATGTATGTGCATATTTATGTCAGAATGTTCAATCTTACTCCCATCCACTTTCTTGGGGTGGGAGGAACCTCCAACCTTTGGCAGAGTTTCCTTGGAAGATTAGCAATAAAGAACATGGCTTTCAGTCAAAGAAAAACCGCCCTCCGGATTAGTACACTATATGAATGGAAAACAAAGTAAAGTGAAATAAACATAAGTTACAACATCACAACATTAAAACCAGAAGTGTTTCTTTCATGAACTTCAAAAGTGTATATTAAAACAACTCAGATGAGTCTCATTACTGGTATTGCCAGGGCTCACATCTATGTGGAATTATTAGTATTTTAGTTGAATTTGAAATTCCTGATGAAAGTTCTCCAAAGGAATTGAAAATTGAACAAAATGCAGTGAAGTACCTAAATACCACAAGTGTCAATACACCTTTAGTAGCTTGTCACACAGGTTTTCCAACTCTTAAAGATGGCCCATCTCACTGAGCTAGTTTTATGCCCAATTGCATACCTCCCCCCATCCCCCTTAAACTGAAGATAGCCACCACTGGTCTAGTGAAAGACTTATTTAGGTAGCACCTGAATAACAAAAGAGAACTCCTTTGAGATATCTTTGTGGGAAATGCTCCACAAATGAATAAATAAAACTAGCCAATAAAATCACAGAAGCAGATGGGACAAGTGCTGGACCCAAGTTGGATATTGTCCATTTCCCACACTGGATCACCTGATGCCTCTGGGAACCCAGCTCAGGGCTCTAATTATTCGCCAACTTCCTAGCAGCTATCTTCCTTAACATTTTTTTCACTGTTTTAATTGAACTATGATTAACAAACATTATCAAGGGACTAAATTAACACAAAACTAAGATGTGTAGAGGAAAAAAAGAGATATAAAATGCTAACAAAATCTACTAAAATGTAAATAAAGAGACAGATACTGTTCATGTACAAATTTACCATATGATAGTCTATTGTTATTGAGGTAAACCATAAAATCCATCAAAATTTGATAAAATTGTGCTTCTTGCCTCTGATGTCTCTTTGTTTTAACTTTGTGATTTTTTTCTAATGTGGCAATTGAAGATAATTTATTAATCCACATCTCAATTGTTATGTTATCTAGAGTTTTCCAATGTTGGGCAATTATTATTTAATTATTTAGCAGTTAAAATCACCCAAGGTTGAGAAACAGTGATATATTGTATCAGCCCCAGGCCTATTAATTTGATAACAAATGGCCTCGCTTACCAGAATTTACCAGAATGTGGAGCCAGAGATAGGAAATCAAGGAAGTCACACAAAGTCTGACCACCAACCCAGGTGACCCAATCTTGTCAAGCTGTTAGTTGCTTTAACAGGAGAAAATCCCAGTAAGAATTAATGCTACTACTAAGGACTGAGGCTGGAGCTGCTATATGCGAAGCAAGTTACAGCCAGGTTTTTGCTGCCACAAATATGTGGAAATATTTGGCAATAATTGGCACAGGAAATAATCTTATGAGAAATCTGTTTAAAGATGTCATCAGATTTTTATTATTATTTTGTTTAGGAGCAGTTGAGAAATTCACAAAGCTGGGCAAACATAAAAGAAAACTTAAAAGCAACACAGATTGTTCCAGCTGCCATTATTCTATTATGATTAAAGACTGGAGGAAAAAATGAATGGGCAAGGAAATTAAGTCATGCACCATTGCAAATATAGTGATATAGTAAAGTTGTGCTGTGTTTTCAAGTTTGATTCCAAAGAGATGCTTTGGAGCGTGCAGGATATGAATGTAGCACCTGTCTGCAAATCTTTAAAGCAGCCTCATCATTTCTCGGAATCATGTGACAGCCATAAACCCCCAGAAAAAGATTGAACTTGTTTAAGAGGTATAGAAAGGTGCCCAGTTTGCCTTTTGAAGCACCTTTTGTAATCAGATCCAAAATGCTGCACAAAGGCAGCCATTCACATGAACCAGGATTCCACTTTCCTAGACTGCGCTTGTTGAAATACACAGATGTGAGACCAACCTCATCCAACATTCAGATGTACCTGACCTAAAGGTCTACTTGCAAAAACTATACAAAACATTTAAAACTTTTAAGATTACTGCAACTACTCAATTGATTAATATAAAAGTCTGCAAAAGTAATAATAAAACAAAATCAATAAAAATCAATCAATCAATAATTCTATTTCTAAAACAATTAGGCATTGTTGAACATTCTTGAAACAAAATATTGCCTTGCTTGGAAGCATGTGATTTAATAACTTTAATGGTGTTGAGGGGACTGTTTAAAAAAAGGAGAAAAGGAGAAAAGAGAGACGATAAAATAAAATATACTCAAAATGTAAAAAAAAATAAAAATCAAAAGCTATATAATTTTAGATTGATTACAAAGACTGATAATTTGAATAGTTTCTTGATTTAGTTGCATATACATATCAAAATAATAAGGCAAGCACAATAACAAAGGACTCCTAATACACATCCATTTAAAATATTATGCAATTGTTGAAAGCAAAATTTTACAAAATATTTTAAAACTGCAATCTAAATTTTTTATTTTATTTTATTTATTTATACATCACATTTATACAGCCACCCATCTCACAAAGCGAATCTGGGCAGCACCCATAATTAAAATAAAACAACAAATAAAAACAGGCATTACAAAAGATAAAAAGTTATATCAGAGTAAAAAACATAATCACAAATTTTTAAAAAGATTTTAAAAAGATTTTAAAATATACAAACCCCATGGAGAGAGGAGAATATCAATTACAGTGGAGTCATCTAAGAATGTCTCCAGTTCCCAAAGACCCCCAGGCCTGATAGCACAACCTGATGATTTTAAAAGAAAAAGGGCATAACATAGGGTTTTGTTTTTTTATCTGCACTCAGTCGTTACCGACTCTGCAGTGACTTTTTTTTTTTTGGATGAGTCCTTTTTGCAGTTTTCAAGACAAGGTGTTTCGGAAGTGGTTTGCCAGTGCCTCCTTCCTAGAGCAGAGCCCAGCTGGCAAGCGCAGGAGGCGGGGTTTCCGTTGCTTCACGCCTTTTTTGGGCGAGCGCGGCTTCCGCGCTACCGGCAACTGCTCCCGACTCCTTTTGCAAGGCGCCGCCAACATTTTTCCTCCCACCGGAGTGAGAGTACCCGTTTATCTACTCACGTGAGTTTTCAAATTGTTGGGTTGACAGGAACTGGGGAGGAAACAAGAGCTCACCCTGCAGCGCGAAGGCTGGGCTCGAACCGCTTCAGTGTCGACCATTTCTGGCCGGCAACTTTCAGCGTCATTAAGCCGCTGCGCCACCGTGTCCCTTTAATATATAACATAGGGTACAAACATATTTTTAAGCATTTGAAGCTAAAATAGCAGCAATGAAATTACTGTATCTGGAAGGCTTTGCTGCAGTACAATAAAGTTAGTATTAAAATTCTGGGGAGATAATCTAATGGAAAGAATGACAAGAAAACAAAAACAAAGAGAAAATGTTAATAACTTCAAAAGAAAGAAAAAGAAAAAAGAAAAATTTAAAAGAAACAAACTTAGAAGTTAATTTTAATACAGCTCACCTAACCTTTTGACCCAAACGCCTGGGGAGCCAGGTCTTCAGTGCCTTACAAAAGGCTAATAGAATCAGGGCCATCCAGATTTCCAGAAGGATGCTGTTTCACAGGGCAGCCACAGAGAAGGCACAATTCTTGGATCCAACGTGATGCCCTTGTTTGATGGGAAGAACCTTCCAGCTAGATCTGGTGGGCCAAGGAAAAACAAATTGGCAGTCCCACAAATAGATGGGACCTGTGATATGTGGGGCTTTATAAGTGATAACCAGTAATTTGAATTGCAGCTGAAATCCCATTGGAAGCCATGTAGCTCTCAGAGCGTTGGTGTTATATGGGCATAATGGAAAATGTCAAAACCTACCCACACTGCTTCTTTCTGGACCAGCTACAGCTTCTGAAAGCTCTTCAAGGGCAGCCTCATGTAGAGTGTGTTACAGTACTCCAAATGGGAGGTGACAAAGGCATGAGAGGACTCTAGATAATTGTCTTCTTTCAGGAGCTGTAACCTGACCATATGCTCCTCAATCTTCCCTAAAAAAGGAAGGTAAGAGAATGGACAAAAATTGTCCAGATTTGTTCCATTTATTGTTTATCAATCATTGAATGATTTTGACCTAATTATCCCAGTTTCATAAAAATGGTTCATCCTGATTAAAATAGTTTTCCCCTAACATTTGAAATCAGAAACTGGAGTTTAATGCCAGTTTACCAGCTAGTATCTGAAACCATAGTTTGATCTTGGTTTCTAATTAGGATATGATAAATTGTGGTTTACATTAACCAAAAAGGAAAATATTGAAGCTAATGCATATGCCCTGTTTATAAAGCCGAGAATGTTCATCACATCCACACTACAGTGAAAATTTCAAGTAATATATACAGTTGGAATAATACAGTTAAAACAGGTTATCTGTAGTGTTTGCGGACATTGTACCGGTATGCCAGCCAACATACTTAAAGGGATGTTTTTCTTAATCCATGTTTTGAAAACTTTAAGTACACTTGGTATTCTGGTTCTTCCATTAGAAAAATGGGATACATGCCCCGTATTCACCAACTATAATGGTAATTACATTTACTATATGAAGACTTCTGTTTAAATCTTGCCTTGAGCGTGACACAACAAGATAAGTAATTAACTCTTAGCCTTCCAGTCTGCAATATGGGAATTTATAACTTGATGTATCTTGCATGGTTGCAGGAAAAGGGTCAAACACAAAATACATATATATTTTGTATTATATTAAATATATTAAATGTATTAATTGTATTTAATATTCTCTGTTTAGCTCTGATAAATGTAGAACTGCTCCAAAAGGTTTAGGAGACAAAATATCTATGGCATGGAAAGATTAGAAAAATTATTTGCCAAGTTTGGCATACAGAATCTCAATTTCCAGTGTCTGCACTTATTTTCTTTCTTGGTTTGACTGAGATGGACTTCCAGATTGTTACAGATGATCGAGATGTTTCTGCATGTCTACAGTATCTGTGCATTGTGTATATAAATTGGGAAATTATGCAAATAAAATTAATTTTTTTACTCCAACTCCTTTACTCCAATGAGTGCAAAAAACAAAACAAAATGGGTGGGGCTTTTATCAAGCTGTTGTAGCTGTCCTTTTGAATTTTTTGACCTTTCCTCCACAGATATCTCTGCAAAGTTGCCTTTATTGTTCTCTTGTGTAAACTTATCGTAATTATTTTTACTCATTGAAATATAATCAAATGAAGACACTTCTGTTACATTCAGAGACCTTCCTATTCAAAACACTGCAACATAGCATGTGGTGCCATGTAATTGGTTTTTTTTTTTTCATTTACATTTCAAAAATTGTACATACTGCTTGTACATTTTAACTTGCCATAATTTTTGATATACACAGTTGCCGGGATGCTTATCTCTTGTATAAACAATGACATCCTGCCATTATACAATGCCATGTAAATGAAGATTGAATGAGTAGAATTCCACCCACTGTAAAGAGTTCTGATGTATAAATAGGTTAACCAGAAATAGGTATCCTATGGGTTATCCTAACCATTCATTTAACATATTTATTTCATTAAACAAAGTTGTACCTAAGTGTGTCCACATCTTGCTACATTAATGGGAGATTCTTCTTATAAAAACTCAATCTTCTCTAAACCATAGACTCAACACATTGAATTATTTCTAACACTGTTTATCCCAATTTGTTTGTAGTTTAAAACAGTTTAGAAAGCATACCATTTCAAAATCAGCAGGTATTAAGCAAATTAATAAAATCTAGAGTATCATCCAGCCACAAATTCCACAATCCATTGCATAACTTGGCTGTTTAAATTCATCTTCATTATAATTGCTTACATTTCCACATTCTAATCCAGTAGGGATGCACGATAAAATTCTCCGTATTAGCCAGCAGTATGTTATTCTTGACCAGTTTACAATTCTTGACATGCATAGCATTTTAAGCTACCATTGGGGACATCCACCCTGCATTTTCCACCATTAAATTGTGTCCTATAACCCTATTCATGTATTCAAAAGCACATGCACTGCAAGCTGCATTGGAAAAAGAAGAAAAGTGGCTAAAATATGGATCAATAAACATTGCCCTCAGTGGTCTGGCAGCTACTGTTCCAGCCTACTCCACTTCTGGCCTTTTGATCAGAAAGTAATTAAACTACATAAATTAGTTTATAAATTAATTAAATTTAGCTAAATTAATTCAGCTAAACATGCTTGGAACTTGGCCAGCAACTCAGAATTCTACATATGGTTCTGAACATGGTTAGATCTTTCTTCAGACATCATCACCATCATCACCCACCTTTTTTATATATATAACTCAAGGCAACGAACATACCTAATACTTCTTCCTCCTCCTATTTTCCCCACAACCACCACCCTGTGAGGTGAGTTGGGCTGAGAAGCAGCAACTGGCCGGAAGTCCCCCAGCCGGCTTTCGTGCCTAAGGGAGGCCTAGAACTCACCGTCCCCTGCTTTCTACTTTCTTTTGAACATCTGAATAGGCCTGAGTCACTTATAAGTTCTGTTTCCTAGTATCTTAAATATTCTAATTATGCTATGCAAAAGCGCATCCTGAGGTCACAATGCAAACTGCCACATTCAAACTTCCATCCCAGTGTTGCATGTGACTACATAAGAGGCTGAGTTTACATTGTGATATCACCGGGCCCATGTTGTTTTGATAAAATCTTGGCTTGCTACTGATATTCCTTTTGCTAAACCCCGCTTTAACACAAATCCAAAGTGAACTAATAATGATTAACTGTTTAGGAAATAAACTTTGCTTTGGTTCTTTGCTTTGTGTTAGGCCTCCCTATAGGCCTTAATCAGGGAAAGTTATCCTCAGACAGCCCTGAAATTTGGCAATAGCCAAGCCAGGCCCCCTGAATAGCAGTGTCTAATCACTAGGCTCTCAAGCTCCATTAAATAGTCTAGATGGCCAAACCCCCCCCCCCCACAGACATATTAATTAATTAATTTAATTTATATGGCCATTCATTTCGAGGAGGGGTGGGGAATTCTGGGAGTTGAAGTCCACACCTCTTAAAGTTGCTAAGGTTGAGAAACACTGGTCTAGATCTCTCTTTCTGAATTAAAAGATATACTTTACCCACACCATGTTATTTTCAGTGGAACACACCACTGAAAATATTAGTGCCATAGCTATCCTGGGCATTAATATTCTCACTCACTTTTTTTTTTTTTATACAGCATCAACTCACTTTTTTACAAAGCATCAACATCACCTTGTCAGACTGGGTCTTGTTGCATATACTTTTCCCCTAAACAAAATACCAGTTTTAATATGCTGCCTGCTACACACCTGTTTGTGCAAGCCTAACTGTGAGAGTTTGTTTAAAGTGAGGCACACCTGGTTAATCTTCAAATTGTGCAATGTATATTTTAGCAGCAGATACCTTAGAAAGAGCAGAACTGGCTTGAATGTCTGCTTTACAACAAGCCTATACAAGAAGCAAGCAGGTTTGTATCCATATAAGAAGGTGTTCTGAGCACTTTTCTGAAAGTGTGCAGCTTTGGAGAACTTTATGTAGAACCTACTTGGTGGGTAGGTCTTTTGCAAACAGTGATTTCTCTCCTATTAGTAGATTATTTTCAAGAAAAAGTTGTCTCTGACACAGTAGTTGAATAAACGTCACTGGGGATTTCAGAATCTCTCCTAGCCATAGGCATCCATTCTTAACCACAGTGATGCCAAAATGAAAAATTGCAGTTCAATATCAGAGTGCGTCAGGGAAACTACTGTATCTTCACATAATCTAATTAGTTATGCCACATGTGTAATATGCTGTATGAAAGTAATATTGATAATTAAGTATTGCCAGATCTTACAGGGTTTGGATTATGTCTGTCATATTTTTAGTACATTTTAATTAATTAATTAATTAATTAATTAATTTATTCAACTTGTATGCCGCCCATCTCCCCCAACGGGTGACTCTGGGCAGCTCACAATAAAAACACAGCTCTCACCGAGATGGCTAAAAACTATAAATAATTAAAAACATATTAAAAAACCCTAAAAAACCTCCTTTGGTTTAGGGCCTTAAAAAACCTGTAAGATGCTGGGGGGGGGGAGACAATCCATCATCCCACCAGCCATCTCCACAGGTGCGGGCCCCCCTCTGGCCCCCAGGCCTTCTGGCAGAGCCAGGATTTAATACCTTTCCTGAAGACCTTGAGGGAGGGGGCACACCGGACCTCAGGAGGCAGGATGTTCCATAGGGCGGGCGCTACAGCAGAAAAGGCTCTCTGCCTTGACCCCACCAATCGAAATTCCCTGACTGGTGGGGTGTGCAACCTGCCCCTTCTGCTGGACCGAGTGGGACGGGCTGAAGTGACCAGGGCGAGGCGGTTCCTCAGATAACCTGGTCCTGTGCCATAAAGGGCTTTAAAGGTAATAACCAACACCTTGAATTGGACCCGGAAACAAACCGGTAACCAATGCAGCTCGCGCAACAGCGGTGTTATATGTGCCCTCCTAGGGGCATTAAGAACTGTCCGCGCCGCCGCATTCTGCACCAGCTGTAGCTTCCGGATACTCTTCAAGGGTAGCCCCATGTAGAGCGCATTACAGTAGTCCAACCCAGAGGTGACCAGGGCATGAGTGACCGTGCGGAGGTCCCCCTGATCCAGGAAGGGGCGTAACTGGCGCACCACACGGAGTCGTGCAAAGGCCCTCCTAGCCACGACTGCCACCTGCTCTTTGAGCAGGAGTCGTGAGTCCAGGAGAACCCCCAGATTATGCACCGGGTCTGTCTGGGGTAGTGCAACCCCGTCAAGAACCAACGATGACAAGGTCCTAGATCTTGAGGCTCCCCGTATCCACAGCCACTCCGTCTTACCAGGGTTCAGCTGAAGCCTGTTGTCCCCCATCCAGGCCCCTACAGCCTCCAGGCACCGCAAGAGGGCAGTCACAGCATCACTTAGGGCACCTGGGATGGAGATGTATAGTTGGGTATCATCAGCATACTGATGATACCTCACCCCATGGTGCCGGATGATCTCACCCAGCGGTTTCATGTAGATATTAAATAGGAGCGGTGAAAGCACTGACCCCTGTGGCACCCCACAAAGTAGGGGCCGGGGGCTGGACCTCTCGCTCCCTATCAACACCGATTGGGTTCGGCCTTGGAGAAAGGAGCTGAACCAGCACAACATTGTGCCACCAACCCCAACTCCCGCAGCTGACCCAAAAGGATACCATGGTCGATGGTATCGAACGCCGCCGAGAGGTCAAGAAGAGCAAGGATGGATGCACTCCCCCCATCCTGCTCTCGCCAGAGATCATCTAGAAGTGCGACCAATGCTGTTTCTGTCCCATAACCGGGCCTGAATCCTGACTGATAGGAGTCCAGATAATCCGTTTCCTCCAGGATCCCCTGAAGCTGCCGCGCGACCACCTTTTCTACCACCTTCCCTAAAAAGGGGAGGTGGGAGACTGGACGAACATTGTCCAGAAGGGTGGGGTCTAGCGACGGCTTCTTGAGGAGTGGGCGGACCAAAGCTTCTTTGAAAGGCTTCGGGAACACCCCCTCCTGCAAGGATGAATTAACCATCGCCAGGACCCACCCTAAGGTCACCTCCTTGGTAGATTTAACTAACCAGGAGGGACACGGATCTAAATCACAGGTGGTTGCACTGACAGCTCCGAGGACCCTGTCCACTTCCTCAGGGACAACAGGATCAAACCGTTCCCAGATAACTGGGCAAGAACGCTCCCCGGGCAACTCCTCTGGACCTACTCCACGCTTGGCTTCCAACTGGGAATGGATCTGAGCAATTTTATCCATCAGGTGTTCAGCAAATTCCTCTGCACGACCCTGCAAGTAGTCCTCCGCCCCCCCTTTTCCCAGGAGGGCCCGGGTGACCCTAAACAGGGCTGCAGGGCGACACTCTGAGGATGCAATAAGAGCAGAGAAATATTGACGTTTCGCCGCCCTTACCGCCACTAGGTAGGCCTTAATGGCAGCTCTAACCCGTGTTCGGTCTGATTCGTCCCCAGTTTTCCGCCAGCGGCGCTCTAGCCATCTCTTAGCCCTTTTCAACTCCCTCAGCTCCTCCGTGAACCATGGGGAGCGCCAGGAGTGATGGGCCAAGAGAGGGCGCGCAGGCGCGATCCTGTCCAAGGCCCCAGCCGCCTCCTTGTTCCAGGCTGCGGCCAGAGCCTCCGCTGGACCATGCAGCAAGGCCTCAGGAACACCCCCCAGCTCCCTTTGGAACCCGTGCGGGTCCATCAGGCGCCGGGGGCGGACCGTTCGAATAGGTCCCACCTCCCTGCGGAGGGGGGCAGCATAGGAGAATCCTACTGCCACCAGGGAGTGATCTGACCATGACAGGGGGGATAATATAAAATCCCCCACCAGATCACGCTGCCACTGCTCTGACAAGAAAACCATGTCTGGAGTGTGATCACTGTCCCAGGTCGGGCCATTGATGACCTGGGATAGGCCCATGGCTGTCATGGTAGCCATGAACTCCCGAACCGCTTCCGAGGCCAATCCCAGGGACGGCAGAGTAAAGTCCCCCAGGATCATAAGTCTGGGGAACTCCACTGCCAACCCCGAGATGGCCTCCAGCAGCCCAGGCAGGGAGGCTGCTATGCAGCAGGGAGGCTGGTACACTAGCAGCACTCCCAACTGATCCCGTGTGCCCAACCTCAGGAACAGGGTCTCACATCCAGCAACTTGTGGAGCAGGGCCCCTGAAGGCCAATAGGGATTCCCTGATGACTACTGCCACTCCCCCTCCCCTGCCCTGGGGTCTCGGCTGGTGCCACGCCCTAAACCCAACTGGACACAATTCCGAGAGGGCTACTCCGCCCTCTGGTGCCAGCCAGGTCTCGATGATGCACGCCAGGTCAGCCTGCTCCTCCCCAATAAGGTCGTGAATTAGGGGGGCCTTATTATTGACTGACCTGGTGTTCAGTAGCAACAGATGAAAACCCGGGCCTCTGTAGGCCTGCTGACCAGGGTCTGGGCTTGAGCTCTGAGGGCCGGAACACACCACCGATGTAACGCATCGGGGGCGTCTTCCCCTGAAACGGCCTGCCCTCTGGCTCCCACCATACCGCCCCATGCCCGTTACCACTTGAATGCCTGCCCTAAACCGCCCGAGGTCCTCCTCCTCCCCCCCTCCAGGCCTCCCACTTAAGGGGCCTGCCATACCACTCACCAGCCAAGGTAGAGGAGACAAAAAAAAGGGGGTGGGGGCTGCACGCCCCTGTGGCACTTCAGCCGAATGCTCTCAGCGCCAACAGGGGGTCACCACTCCCAATCCCCCAACAAACACTCACCCTCTCTCCACTGACTTCTCTCACTGACCAGGGAGAGAAGGGCCCCATTCACTCCTACCCTCTGCGCGTCTCCCACCCAGACAGAGAGCAACCCATTCACCTCCTCCAACCGCAACATCCACTCACACACACCAACCCGCTCGAGTCCCCCCGCGTCTTCTCTGGGGGAGGGGACGCCCCTTGCCACATAGGGGCTCATCACCCAACCCCCGGAGTCTCAGAGTCCACGTGGCTGCTGGGCTCTGGCCTCCAAACTCCTTCGGCCTCGCCACCGGCATCCCGCTGTCAGCGCCTGCGCTCTCACCGCCGGCGCTCCCACCGCTGAGGTCAGCTGCGCCGGACCTGGGCCACCGCCCACCGGGACTCTCGGTCCCGCAGGTCCCGCTTCCAACTCCAGCGCTGCTTCCCTCCAAACCGGGCGCCGTTCTCGGCTCCGCCGCCGCCGCCACCCACGCTCTCCCGCCGCCGCCGCCTCTGGGGCTGAGCGTCGTTCGCTGCAGCGCCTGCCCACGTCCTCTCCTCTCCGTCCTTGCTCCAGCCGCCGCCGCAACTCCTCTCCCCACGGCCGCGGCCCGCCTCGGACGGCGGTAACACCGGGGGTTCTCTTCATTCACCCCCCATTCTTCATTCACCCCCCATTCACACCGCAATCCCACACCTCCAACTCTCCTCTCCTCATAAATAATATTTATTTTAAATCATGTTTATTCTGTTTTTACTCTAAACTGCCCAGAGTCATCCCACAGTGAGATGGGCAATGACAAATTTGAAATATAAATAAATAAATAAAAACTGGAGGCAGGTATCCATACCCAGATCCTAACAAAGTAGTCATGATTAATAAGGAGAGATCCAACAACTCTGTAACTGTCAAGATTGCCTCTGAAGAATTGATTCCTCTTCAGGACGGGGATTCAGAGGAGACAAGGGAATCATAGTCATTGGTCAGGAAAGAGCTGCCCATTCTACCCCACCCCTCATCCTAGTTTCAGCCTTGGGAGGTAGTCCAGACAAGAAGCACACCCAGAAGTATTACCTCTAACTTTATTGTCAGGTTACACTAACAGAATCTTGCAAGTCTGAAAGTATATCTCTTTTGGCCTTTACAGCCCAAGAAACTAGGGAGGGTCCCTTCTGAGATGTTTGCCATGCCCCCATTCTTTCTGTGGGCTCAGATGCCTCTTATGTAACTGTTGCCCAGTCTGTGGCTCTTCCTTCTGTCTCCCAAGGTCATTCCCATATACCATTACACCTAGAAAGCAGAGAGAGACTATTTAGGCTGCAAGAGGCCTGAACATATCATACAAAGGGATATGTAGAGATTTGTGAGATAATCCAATCCGAATATTAGCTAAATATACTTATTCTAGATTTGCTAACCTGGAAAAGTACAGAAATCTACACTTTTCAGAATTTTCTACGTGGATCTCAATTAAAAAGAAATACTCTGGACAAAATGCATGTTAGTGGGAAATGGATGCAAAATCAGTTATCTCCAAAGGGGTGGGGGGAAGGCACAAGAAAGTTTTGAATGGGAAAAGTGCTTGGAAAAACACCTATATAAGAAATGTGTCAAGATGCATACATGACAAGAAGTATACATGAAAATACAATTTATAATTGGATCAAACAGTGACTAAAATAAAATGGGTAGATTCACCCATCCCTGGTCACCTGTTGATTTTTCTTTGACCATTCTTGACTAAAGATTGTCTGACCATAGCTTATATTACTGCTACACTTACCTTCATTTTAAGAAATATTGAAAGCATCCAGCAAAGTCTTCACTTTCCTTCAAGGTTATATGCCAGCAACTTTCAACTATCATGCCAGAAAGCATCATCAAATTGGTTTAGTATTGCATTTTTCAAATAATTAAGAAACTTTGTCAAAGTAAAATGCAAGTTAAGTTATTTAATGCAGAATTATAACTTTAATAAAGCAACCAAAATTATTGCTTCCAAACATGCCACTTTTTCAAGAGCCTTAATGAAATTAAGTTTGTTGATGCAATTAAACCTTTAAAGACAAATATAATTATTAATTGGGAAGCCACACTGGTTCATCTAATTTAAAATGCTAATCAACACGTGCACTCTAATTCTTCAATTTTTAACAGTCCCTAGCACATTTCATCAAGTTAGGGATAGGACCAAATAACTCTCACTTCTCCAGTTGAATCAATTTGATACTTTGATTAGGACTAGATATAGTTCCTACTGATTTTAATGAGAATGGTAAACAGTAACATAGAATAATACTTTAAAAGAACTTTCAAGTCTCAGAACATACAGATGTAATAACCTAAATAACATCAAATGATCATGAGGGAAATATTTTTAATTGAAAAAAGTAGTCTCAATTCATAACTAATGAATGTTCTCCTCAATCTTTCAACTTGTCAATATTGGCAAAACTGTGGTTATCTTTAATCTCATAATATGCTCTTATGATTATCTGTTATATGAGTATTTTTGTTTGGGGCAACAATGGTTTGAATGCCACAAAGCTCTAATGCAAGGAGTAGGACCACAGAGCAACCTCTATAGACATGGAATAAAACAATAGTTGATACAATAATATCATGCAATAGTAATAACAATAAATGCTTTAAGCTATGCAGAGGAAGAGTTTCATTCTTAAACCTCCCTAATTTCCCCTAAAAATGCAACAAAGACCCCAAAGTTTGTTCTTGCTTCTTCTTCCCATTCCCTCCAGTGTCTTGCAAAGAAAAGTGTCACCTCCAGACCCACTCTTACTTCTATTCCGTGAGAGAAACTCTACTCACTGTTCCAGTGTTTCTCAACCTTGGCAGTTTGAAGATGTATGGACTTCAACTCCCAGAATTCCTCAGCCAGAATTCTGGGAGTTGAAGTCCATACATCTTCAAACTGCCAAGGTTGAGAAACTCTGCACTATTCTTAGGTTCTTTTCCCATAGGTCCAGTGAGGTCAGTAAAGTAACACATGAAATACATGGCATAGGTTTCAGGTTGTCATATAAGGAGACATATAATCCTAAAAACAAATCAGAGAGCATGTGTAATATAAAATTTGGTAATGAATATCCCACATGGCCGTGCAAAGGAGTGAAGGCATCCTTCTCAGATGACACTGTTCAGTTGCTTGGGAGAACTAAATATGAGTAAAGAAATAAATCTTTAGGCATCTGATAGAAGCCAGCATAATGTCATAATGTCTTGATGTCATGACACATACATCATTTTGCTTCCTTTCCCTCTCTTGACCCCCAGGTCTTCAAACAATGCAATAAAACAGCTATTCTTTTTCCTTCTTATGCTTGTCCCTGAATGAAAATCAAGATGAATATAAAGGGTTACACAATAGCAGTTAAGATCAGAGGGGTCTTACACAATTCTTCCTCTGGTTCACAGGAGATAACAGATTTACTTTATTGTAGATTTTCCTACTTTGTTAACAGCAATTGGTCACTGATATCACTAACAGCTGAATATTTTCTCTACGAGGAAGCTTTTGATATACTTTTGTGACCTTCAAGAGAGCAAGGGAAGTCTCTCTAGGCAACAAATTCCTATCCTGCTTGAAAAGTCTATCTCAGTTCAGAGATATCCAGCGGAAGCCACGATGATGAGATATGCACATTGACATCCTACCAGTGATGCTGTTTATGTCATTTGTATCATGTTGTCATAATGTGTGTCATTTGTATGATGTCATGGCATGCACAATGTCACTCGTTCCCTTTCTCCCCATGAATTCCTATGTCTCTGTTATATTTTCTCATCACATACCCCTGCTTGTTTTTTTTTTCCCCCCAGAATAATTACCTCTTCAATTCACAGGTAATTATTTGAGGAAAAATCTCACATTCCTACAGTTCAATTAGTCCAAATATAACATAAAAATTACAATCTAGAGAACTAAATTTTAGTTGACAGATATAGAGAAAATGGTTCATTATAGAAACCTTCATTACAGAGAATGTGGTATGGAAACTGACTGGTGTGACATTGGAACTGAAACTAGGGTGTACTTTAGTCATTAAAATTCAGAATTAGCACAATTTTTTCCAATGTTAGAATTGGGAACTATTAAGCAACTGATGCAGACCAACAGAACAGGACTGGAATCAGACTAGAATCACTTCTGCATTACGTAGATAGGGATAACATTGTCATGCAGAAGGGCACACAAAAATGTAGACAGGTCTACATTCAATTCCTGGTTTCTCTAATTAAAAGCCAAAACCCAAATAATAGAAACAGACTTTTGCTCAAGACCTTGTTAATAAAAAATAATTATTTATTGTTTCTACTGGTTATTAACTTTTGCTCCTGGACATAATTGGTATTTGTAGCTTGGTTTCAGTTAACTGCAAATTGTCAGGTTCAGCCGGCATGGCACTCCTAGGGAAGCCAGCCAGCTGTGCAACCGGCATCCCGGATAGACTCCCTGAACTCCTGGTTCGCTCAGATAGACGCCACGAGGCAGGCAGCGCACGCGGCGCTGCAAGGAGCCAAAGCGGAATATAAAAACCACGCCGACTGCAAGAGGCTCCCCGAGTGGCAGTGGAAAGTGGGGGACCAGGTGTATCTATCGACAAAGAACCTGAAAACGCACCAGTCTTCGAAGAAGCTTAGCCCGAGGTTCGTGGGGCCATTCCCCATCGCGGAAGTGATCAACCCGGTAACTGTCAGGCTAAAGCTCCCCAAAGCCCTCGGAAAAATCCACCCGGTGTTTCACTGCAGCTAATTGAAGCTGCACCAACCGGGCAACAGCTGGCACAAGGCAGAGGCGACCCCAGCGCCCATTATGATTGGCGGGGAGCAGCACTTCGAAGCAAAACAGATACTGGACGCAAGGAGGCATAAAGGACAGATCCAACTGCTGGTGCAGTGGAAGCATTTCCCTAAGTCCCACAGCAAATGGGTAAGCAGAGCCCACGTGAAAGCGCCAAAGCTAGTGCGGGACTTTTACGATAAGTACCCCGGGAAGCCGAAGTAAAAAGGGGGGGTCTGTTTTCAGGGGGGCGGTATGTCAGGTTCAGCCAGCACGGCGCTCCTAGGGAAGCCAGCCAGCTGCGCTGAGCTAATTCTGCTGCCCGCTTGCAAGCTGGGGAAAAAGAGGAAGTGCGAGCCGCAGCTGATTAATGGGCCACCTGAGCCCACTTAACAGAAGACCGCAGGGTGGAAGTGTTGTATTTACTCTGATAAGCGGCGTGCGCCAACAATGAACGGAGCCGCGAGTGTGTGGAAAGGAGATCACCACGTGATCCAGCAAACCCCGGTTTTGCAAGCAACTGAAAGGACCCCGAGGAAACCAGCCCACGCCGGAGGGGCAGTCAATCAAGGGACAATAGGACACGGGCTGAACCTGCCATCTGGACAATTAAGGGGGATTATTGGGGCACCGATAATCCGCAACATGTAACACGATGACGGGGCGAAATGTGGGAAGGGGAGAGGTATAAATTGAACAATGTAATGTGCCAAGCCAGTCCTGGCTTTGTTTGTAACTGTTGCATTACGCTTGAGTAAACCTCTTTTGTGAACCACACGTGTCACGGGAGTTTCTCTTGACCAACGGGGCATTCCTTACACAAATAACACATTACATTCCTTTTGACTGTCATAAGAAGCAATCAGCTTTTCCATAATCATGGGACGCTCAGGGCATTCTCATCCGGGATAGTTCACTAATTATGAGTTACTCTAATACTTCCTAATTTATCTGCTACCTTAAGTTGGAGTCTGGAGCACAAAATGAAACAAGCAAAAGAAGGAAGGTAATTTAGCCTAGTCTAGTCTGAGAAACATTAGTCAACATTATGATCTGAGCATTTAGGAACATATTTATATAAACATAAAGTGTAATTAATATTGGTCAGATCTCACTTCTAATTTAGACAGCTCTGTCTCTTATTGTTCATCATTCCCCAAGCCATATAAACAGATACAGTGAGACATCAGTCATCTTGCACTACACATACTCAGATTTAGGTGAATTTAATGTTGGGCATAGCATTGCCTTACAATATCCCAGGAAGATAGGCCAATTTTATTCTTACATCATAGAAGGGGATAAAACTAAGAAATAAGCCACCTGGAAAAATTACACAAGAAGTAAAAGCTAACCTAGCATAGCTCCATTTTTTAGCTTTCCTACTAACCTCGGATTACACATCACATACCAGAGATACATTACTGTCCCAATTCTTGAAAAAAATTTTTTATTTTTTATTTCTTTTTTTATTAAATTTCTCCCCCACCCATCTCCCCCCAATGGGCGACTCTGGGTGACTCACACAAAATATTAAAACCATAAATACATATAAATACATAAAACATCAAAATTTTAAAAACATTACTAAAAAAGAGGAAAAGGAGAGTCCAAGAAACTGAAGAATCTGGGGGTGAAGACAGCAGGCCTCTATGGGGCTAGCCATCCCCACGTTTGAAGTATTCCCTCCCCACCCCAGGCCAAGTGACAGAACCAGGTCTTCAAAGCCCTTCGAAAGGCCAGGAGTGAGGGGGCCAATCGCACCTCCGGGGGCAGAATGAGCACAGGCTTTTTTATAGTGTTTTAGAAACCTAGTTATCGCCAAAATACTACAGTTTCTTCTTAACACTGTATCCAATATTCTAAGGTACTATATAAAAAGATTATTAATATAACCATAATATAACCGTAACAGAAGGTTTGTTATAAATATGAAGTTATACATACTTTCTATTTCTGATCTGTAGTGACAAAATACCCATGACAAAATACCCATAATTAGAAGTAGTTGCCCAATTATATAGGCATCTGGAATGAGATGAGCACGTTGCTGTTATACTGAGATCATTCTTATAGTGCATGAATGGTAATCATTTTTCTTCATTAGCCCATGAATCTCAGTTGAATGGATGTAATATATGTAATCTTATACGTATGTTCTGAAATAAGTTCCATTTGGTCAGTTTTACTCAGTCCCAATGAGAAGATGATGAAGTCTCAATTGCTTTTATAAGTTAATAGTCCTTAATTTTTCCACATATCATGCATATTGGGTGAACAAATATTATAAGTCTATAATTTATTATTCATGCAGCACCATCTAATTGTATGAAACTTCACAAAACTCTCTATTTTGAATTACATCTTCTAAGTTTGATTTCTTGTGTTTATGATTGCAAGAATGTGGGCATGAGGATTGATTGTATATTTTTTAAATTATAAGGTAGCACTGTCACAATTCTATCTTCTTAAGAAAGCTGTGTGTTAACCCTATGATGAATACACATTTGGGTGTGGCTTTTTCCAGAATGGATATGAATACATTAATGAGGAAAACTCAACCTGTCTTTCCATAATATGCAATGAATGAATGTAATGAAAATCAACAGGCCTTATTACAAATGGATGAATTTAGAATTAGGCTCTTAATGAGAATTATGACATTTCTTTTGTTTGGAAAGATTGGAATGCTCCTTTTCAAAATCTGCCTGGCCACTTTAATTACTATAAAGAACAGTACTTATAACTGGAGACATCTGTCTGTTTTGAAGCAACAGGGCAGCTCTCTCCAGAAAGATGGTATTCATCGATTATCTTTGACTAGATCCATCACAGTGTGTGCATTGAAATAATTTCTAGAATGTTGAAATTAAAAAAAAAAGCCTCTTGTAATTTCACTAGGCAGAACCTGGTAGGGACTTTCTAAAGTTTGTAGATGTGTAAAAGAAAGCCGGAGTTAAATCATGCCCCCTAGATTTACAATACAACTCAAAAGTGCAGATGTATACCTCTTGACAAGAAACAAAGAATAGCCATTCCCAAAAATTCTCCTTGTAGTATATTTGCTATTTATGCCACCTACACATCTTTCTTATATGAACAGAATGGCTTAAGCAAGTATGACAATTATTTTATAGCATGGTTGACGAAAATATAGTTACTGACATGCATGCATTAGCAGTTGCAGAAGAGGATACCATTTTATAAAACAATTTTAAAAAATTATTCATATGAACATTTATTTGCTCAAGTGTCTGCATGGTCAGCCTTGCCTCTGTATTGCTCCATGCCTGGAAATAATTATTCACTGTTCATAACACACACTCAGATGGATAGGGCAGTTGGGTGAGACAACTTATTCTGTCTACTGGCTTTGAAGCAAGAATCTGTCAAGATAATTTAAGGATGCAAAGAGTTTCCTGGAAACAACTGAGTTCATCTCCATGGGAACTAGTGTAAAGTATAGTAATTGATCTTACACATTAATGTTGTCCTTTCAAATTTTAAATAAAATAATGAAATAGAAATAATCTGGAAAAAAAAACCACTATAAAATTGAGCAATGGGAACTGGAATACGTGCATTAATATATGCTTATGAGCTGGATCATCATAGGATATTGGAAACAGCAAGGTTCTTTAAAGCCAGTTTTCTACTCTTCCCCCCTCCAAATGTCCTGGGGGAGATACTCAGAAGTTCCTCATCCAACTTTATCATATCTCACTGTCATACAATCTCACCTTACAAATTACAAGTTGTGAAAAACTCTGTAAAGTATTATTTATATAGCACTAGCTGATAAAACCTACATTATTTAATGACTTGCTGAAAGATGGGGAAGAGGGAAGAGTGTAATCCTCTTTAAAGAGATAGCCTGTGTGTTATTGAAAGCAGGGATATGCCAGCCTGGAATATCTTTCCTTCCACATCAATGCTGACAGCACTTGTATATTCATCTAGCAATGCATATTTAGGCCTTATAAAGAAGAGAGAACATGGTTATTCTTTTTTTTTCTTTTCACTGTTCCCCTGAATATTTTGTTCTGTATTACAGGAAGCAGTCAATGAAATATTTGGTCTCCGGCTGCTGCTGCTGTTGCTGAATGCCAGGTCAAACTCCAATAAAGCCTACCCCATCCAAAATCTGATTGTGGATGAGAGAGCCAACCTGGCTTGTATCACCAAGACCTGGTTGGGCACTGAAGAGTGTGTGGGGGTCCCCTCTCTGAAATGTCCCCTCTTGGGTTTTGAGTGTGGCATAAGCCACAACTCCAGGGCAGGGGTGAGGGTGTGGTGGTTGTTATTTGTGAGTCTCTGGTGGCCTCCAGGGGCCCTGCCCCAGACATCATTGGATGTGAGAGCCTCTTTATGAGACTGGGCCATAGAGATCAGTGGGGATTGCTGGTCACTTACCTTCCTCCCTGCAGTGTAGCTGCATCCCTGCCTGTGCTCCTACACTCTGTGTCTGAGCTGATGGTTCCCCAGGCTTATGGTTTTGGGATTTCAACCTGCCAACTCTGCGCTCGGGGTCTGAGGCAGTACAGGAGTCCATGACCACCATGGCAGCCATGGAGCTGGTTCAGCTTATTCATGGCTTGACTCACACTGGATCGGATGTTTGCCTCAGGGCAGTGGCGTTGTAATCTGGATTTGGGTACATTAACAACAATCCTGTCATGGACAGACTGCTCCCTGTTGGCCCTAGAGTCCTCAGCAGCTGCCCCTCACTGCAGGGAGGTGGGGCCTATTAGATTGGCCCGCCCCTGATGTACCCAGTGCAGTTTCAGAGGGAACTTGGTTTTTTTTCCTGAATGAAAAGATGATGGGGGCACTGGACAAAATTGCACCTGTGAGGACTCTCTGTGCATGCAGATCTCATACAGCACCATTGTTTACCGAGCAGCTCTGAGAGATGAAGTGACAGAAGAGATGCCTAGAGCACCACTGGAGGAAGACAGAGTGAAGCCGACCAAGCACGGGTTAAGAGCCTATATTAGGACTTATCTTCTGGTGATAAGGGCAGTGAAGCATACTTACTTCTCTGCCCTTATTGCATCTGCAAATAGCCATCGAGGAGCCCTGTTTCAGGTGACCAGGTCCCTCCTGGGAAAGGAGGAACTGAGAGAGCTCCTGCAGGGACACTGTGAGGAATATTCTCGGCATCTGTCAGATAAAGTTGCTTGACTTCGCTTGGAGATGGACTCTGGCTGGGCAGATCCTTTGGAAGTGACTGAGACACATCTGAGCCCTGTTATCTGGGAGGAGTTTGAATTGGCTGATCCTGAGGAAGTGGACAGGGTCCTTGTGGCTAGGAGCTCGGGCACCTGTGTTCTGGACCCATGTCCCTCTTGGTTAGTTAAGGCCTCCTGTGAGGTAGCATGTGGCTGAATCCAAGAGGTGGTTAATACCTCTTTGCAGGAGGGGGTGGTATGCCTGCCTTAAAGGGCGGTGGTGTGCCTCCTTCTCAAGAGGCCATCCTTGGACCCAACCATGTTAGACAACTTTTGTCCAGTCTCCAACCTTCCCTTTTTGGGGAAGGTTGTTGAGATGGTGGTTGGCACGCAGCTTCAGAGGGCCCTAGATATCTGGACCCTTTTCAGTCTGGGTTCAGGCCAGTGTATAGCACTGAGACAGCATTGGTCATGCTTGCTGGTGACCTTTGGAGGGCTCAAGATGGGGGTGGTGCAACTGTCCTGGCTCTCCTGGATCTCTTGGTGGCTTTTGATACCATCGACCATGGTATCCTTCTGGACCAGCTCCAGGGATTGGGAGTGGAAGGCACCGTTTTGCTGTGGTTCTCTCCTTTCTCCATAGCCAGTTCCAGTCAGTGCTGTTGGGCGAGGAGAGATCGATCCCTAGGCCCCTGCAGCTCAGGTCTCTCCCCTCTCCTCTTTAATAACTACATGAAACCTCTAGGTGAGGTCATCCAATGGCATGGGGCACAGTATCATCAGTATGCTGACAATACCCAGCTATACATCTCCACCCCGGCCGGGCAGGTGATGCTGTTGCAGTGCTGTCCAAGTGCCTGGAGGCTGTAAGGGCCTGGATGGGGATGAACTGACTTCAGCACAACCCTGGCAAGATGGAGTGTTTCTGGGGTTTTGGCCCCTCAGGGTCTGGTGACTTGTCATCTTTGATCTGGATGGGGTTGCACATTCCTGGACCAAGCTGGTGAGCAATTTGGGGTCCTCCTGGGCTCACAGCTCCTGCTTGATGAGTACCTGGCAGCTGTGGCTAGGGGAGCCTTTACACAGATCCATCCTGTACACCAATTGCACCCTTTCCTGGACCAGGAGGCCTTGCTCATGGTCACTCATGTCTTAGACACTTCCCATTTGGATTACTACAGTGTGCTTTACATGGGGCTGCCCTTGAAGACTACTCGGAAGTTACAACTGGTCCAGAATGCTGTGGTGCAATAGGATTGCCTATGTTACATCTCTATTGTGTGAGCTGCACTGGCTCCCAGTTTCCTTCCAGGTGCAATTCAAGGTGCTCGTTATCACCTTTAAAGCCCTACATGGCATGGGATCTGGTTATTTGCAGGACTACCTCTCCCTAAGAATATCTGCTGTCCCACTAGATAGGCACACTCCAGATCCCTTCCCTGAAATCCTGCCACCTAGTGGGACCTCGTAAGCATGC
Source organism: Liasis olivaceus (assembly GCA_030867105.1). Lineage (NCBI taxonomy): Eukaryota > Metazoa > Chordata > Lepidosauria > Squamata > Pythonidae > Liasis > Liasis olivaceus. Next base: position 16,748,900 of record CM061355.1, on the reverse strand, counting down.
CTTTTCCATGGCTGCCCCTACCTTATGAAACACCCTCCCATCCCCCAGCAATCTGGCAGGCCCCACCCTTTTAGCCTTTTGGAAGGCCATCGAGACCTGACTTTTTACCAAGGCATTGGGATGGGATGGGATGGGATGGGACGGGACGGGACGGGACGGGACGGAATGAGGGCAACCGGAGCTTGCTGCAGGGTATCCTAAGGAGATGATTAAGGCACAGGGTTTTGGTTTGATCGCTTTACTGTTTTATTATTTTATGGTTGTTTTATAGTTATTGGTTTTACTGTTGTTGGGAGCCACCCAGAGTTGTTTAAGATGGGCGGCCATATAAATCTTTTGAATAAATAAATTAAATAAACATGATTGTGCCACCATCTTGACTTTTTTAAACCTCCACCCATAGACACCTATCTGTGCCACTTCTTCTCTTAAACAAAGCGCTGTTTTTCTCACATTTCTCATGATGCCAGGATGGACAGTTTCTCAATTACACAGCAACCAAATTGCCAGGATAAGCTTCTAATGACATGTTGTTTCATCAACTCTCAAAGAAATGCCATTGAATTTATATCTGTTGTTTATCAGCACTACTAATTCTTCAGTCATGCAATTTCTAACCCACGTATTCATCCTTAAAAACAATCCCAACTTTTTTTCCTTCTTGCATATCCCCATAGGAAGACAGGGTAGAAATATGCCTTTTCATCTACCTACCTGCAGCTTACTGGGTGCTCTTCATAAAGCCTGGGTTGAAGATTGTGATTCTGTAATGCCAGACCATGATGGATGGAGTCCCTAGCCTCTGGAGGGCACCAATCTGCTACCTGCGCATTTCTTTCTTTTTCTGAGTCTTTCAGAATGAAATCCACATCAACAGGATAGACCTCATGCTTTTTATCTTGCTGGATCCTGTTCTTGCTAATTACTGCTTACCTTGCTTTGCTATAGTATCAAGTGCTTTAGACAATCGATGGCAATAAATTAACCCATGACTATTCTATCCATACTGAAACCTAACTATTAGACTTACCTGTGGTAAAACATCCGAGCCATGCCCATTCTCTGCTTTTCTCCTCCAGAGAGGACATCTTTCCAGTCTATCACAGTATTCTACCCTTCAAGGAGACACATGAGAGATACAAATCTTGTGTGTTTATTTTAAAAACCCTTTGTAGAACAACATTAGTTAACAAAAGAATATTTCCATGAAAACTATAAAATAGTGGCTCAGGCTGTGGAGAGGGCTTTATTCCAACTATAAAATACAATTTGCAGTGTACCTGGACACGCACATAGTACCTGCTGGGGCACCTTCAAGCAACTTTATCTTTTCCTGGAGTTGTGTTGCTACCCTACACAATGATATGCAATTTTGGGAAAAGGCCTATGTGATTTAAGGTATTCCCCACAGATATTACATGTGCCCCATGCATGCTCCAAATCACATTTTGCCCTAGATCGCCAGATTTGGAGCACAGTTTAATGAGTTTGGATATTGGTGATTTTATACATTTCAAGCAACTTTCCAGTAACTCAATGACAGAGAAGCATATATAGAATTATTTCAGAAAAGTAAATCCCTAATTAGTCTTTCCAGAAAAGATTTTGAAGGTACACGGTAGACAGGGACAATACTTATGCCAGCAAAATCAGTAAGAGGACAGTAGAACTGATAGAACTTCTAAAGCTAGCAGAATGTGGTGGGGACAGCTCTCCTTCCTGGTTCTGATGGCATTAGCAATTCCAATTTTCTAATGATATGCCATATTTTCCAGTAAAAATCCATACCTCCTTCTCTCTGAATAATGTGATTCAGATGAACTATCTGCAGGATAAATTCCAGATCCTAGTCTTGGTATCCTTTTTCATGCATGTCATCCCCTGAATCAGGATAGATTACTTGATCCCGGAGTGTTCCAAGGGACATGTAAGGCCTGAAAGCAATAAAAAGAAAATTAGATTAGCCCTCTTGCCTGTGGGGTCACATCTCAACCCCCCTATTTCAGGCTGCCAGCTGATGTTCTCTGAACAGCACATGTTTTAAATGCCATGTTTCTAAATACTGTAATTATTTGAGGATGACTGGTTTGTAAACTTGCTCCAAAGAACAATGCATTGTTTATCGAAGAAGTAATTATATTTTGCTCCTTAGCATTAATCTCTGATTTGACTTCCCAGTGCTGATCTCTTGTTATAGGTATTGTTCATTCCTGATTCCATTCTGACAGTCAGGAGTGTCTCTGGGAGGGAAGGGGGGGGAATAAAAAAATTCAAGCCACAATTGAAGTCCTGCCTCTTTTTTATTGTGTACATGAAAAGGGGCAGGGCTTCAGCTGCATACTTGCAATTCATTAAATTGTTGAAAAGTGTATCCTCTCCCTTGAGAAATGTGGAAAAATCATCCACATCTACTCTGTCACAAATTTGATGGAGAATATGAAAAAGCCATTTCTGCCTAGCTCTTCACTTGTCTGGGGCACTTTGAAAAGATACCAGAATCATTAAATTGTGAACCCCTTGGCTACATAAGCACATCCATCTGAGAGAATAACCTGTAAGCTAGAAAGTAATGGTAACAACTTATTATAGAAATAAGAAGCAGCAAGTAGAATGGCAAGCTGTTATAATCCCAGAGTTGCTCTGCATGATTCGGTTGTATTATAAGTCCAGTAATGGTTACAATTCCTCTTGGCTTTCTTGTACTGCCTGTGTGACAATTCTTCATTTTCTTACATGCTAATTTCACTAATGATGTCATATCCTTTAAGAAATGCTAACGCTTGCTTACAAAGAATGATACACATCACATTTATGACAAAAGCTGGCTGGAATAAAAATAAAATTTGGAATTCACAGTTAATGTTCTTACAGGGAGGGTTAAAGCCCCAATCCTGTCCTAGATTCTGATAAAAGCAAATAAGGGAGGCTGAAAAACGGGAGTTACTACTTTATATGTATAGAAGCAATTTATAATCATTATTACATAGAGGTGCCATATATCTTCTGCACATTCTACTGCCAGGTTTCATTTTAAGCCCCCTCCCATTCTTTTATTATTATTTATATTTATTTAGAATTTTACATACAGTAAAAGTCAAATCTAAAGAAAAAGATAGAAACGAAAGAAAAGAAAGAAAAAGATGCAAGAAAAAAAGAAAAAAACTATAGTTATGAAATATAACGACATTTGACCTTCTCTTCAACAGATAGTTACAGTTTTATAATCCTCCCTCCCTCTTAGATGTTATACAAATCCCTTCAAACCCTCACTTAGTCCACATCTTTTTTAATCCTCAAACCCATAAATCATTTTTTTTTCTCCCTCCTCCCCCCCCATCCGTTCATCACTGCTAATGGTTCTTTATTTTTAAATAATATGTTATTGTCTCTATTGAAATTAGTTCAAGAGTGTTTCAGGCCAAGTTACAGTTTCCACAATTCTTTAAGGTATAAATAATTGATTTTTGCCTACAATAACCGTCAGTGAGCTTCTCTGTCTAGTATCCAGCAGTGTCTGTTAAATATTTCAAAGAGCTCAGTTACTACAACTGAATTTAATTAGCTTCTACCCACTAGCACAGCTTACCCAGCACAGAGCTTAGAGTTTTCATAGCAGGACATTAGAAGTCATCCTGTTGTCAAAGGAAGAAATACTGACCAACAATCGCCCCATTGCAGAAAGTGCACAAATCTTCAATGTGGGATATCAAAGCAGGGAAAGACATCATAAGCTAGGCTTAAAAGTATGCTGTGATTTCATGTTGGGGGGAGGGGTCTTTTACAGAGCACAATCTACAAATGGATTTCATCAGTAGTTCCAATCCATTGGAAAAATAAAGAAAAGCCATGCTGTCAATCAAGATGAGAGTCAGCCCTGTGGAATCTCAAACATCTTGCCCTTTATGACACCAATACAGGGCTCAGACACCAAAAAGAAGAGCCACCGAGTTATGAAAACAGAATACTGTATACAGCTGAACATCTTTAGGGTTTGATAAATAGGACTATGTGGCACTCTGGATTCAAAGGCAAATGTGTGTTTTGGAACATATGGGGGCTATCTTCTAGCACCTTTACGCAACTTCATAAAGTAGGTGCATCATTTCCTAGGATCACGTGGTTGTGTTTGGCTTCTGGAATTGTAGACAACTGCTGTGGGAGGCAGAAACACTGGTCTAGAGCATAGAGAACCACTGCAAGGACCAGGATCACAACTTTGCTGCAGTTGTAGCAAGCAAGTAGTGGTCACCATGGAAACAACCACCATAGTTGTTTCTTGTCCCCTTTCTTTTTCCTGCCCTCTTTCCACCATTGCTTGTCTCTTTGTCCCTAAAAAACTGTTGCCTGTTTTTTTTTCTCTCAGTGCCACCACGTCCAGTGTTCACCTACTGATGAACTACCAAATCTGTCTCTAGTTCTCTTGGGTGCCACTACAGGTCCCATTATCCAGCCTGACAGTCAACGTACTTAGCAGCCCTCTGCCTTCAGATTCCTTTCATGCCATCATCACAGGTCCCATCTGTCTGGCTTCCACAGACAAACATAGCTAGAAACTATACTTTTATTGTATTCCAGAAAATGAAGTCATATGGAATACTTGGCATATAATGAGTGAGCAGAATGACTGTTCAGAATTTATACCCAATCATTGCTCAGACCTTTCATATGTTCTTGCAGGGCTGCTCTCAAAACAGACAGAGGAAATCTTGGATTTCCTCTTATCTCTAGCCTTGTAATGACAGAGGCTTATTTATAATTTCTGCATTCCTGTTCTCCTCTTTAAATAGATTCTGCAAGCTATGCTGGGCTCTTCCAGCAACTAATTAAGCCATGTTATCACTTTCTCACAACTGCTCATGACCTACCTAATCTCTGACTTCTTATCACTGACAATTCCTTTCATGCGACATAAACCATTAGCATCTACCTAGCCCCTTTCTCAATCATCTTTTCCCTTTCAGGATAATACTTTTTTTAAAAAAAGTATAAATAGCATTAATGTTAAGATGAATGCTAACTTTGGGCAAAGCCTCTGTCATTCAAAATGTCATGCCCATGCAAAGAGGTGTGACAAATATCAAGGTCAACATTTCACAAACTGTGAAAAACAATGCCTGTATTTACTATTACTGTCTATTAATCTAAGATTTATGGTCTGAGATTTTAGTAATTCTAATCACTGACTTCAACTAGTACTCTGCTTTGGTATGTGGTGTTACACATGCTGCTCCCAGGTTCGGCTTATGGTCACTCACTCACACACTCACAGCCTGTTGAGGCACGCCGATCTTGTCAGCCCCCCTTGCTTTCTACCTGGGTTTTCCAGATAGGCGCGGCTGGAGCAGACAGACACACAGCCCTGGTCAACAGCGGAGAAATAATTAGGGATACACACAAATCACTTCCAACCAAACACTGAGGCACAAGAGGTTCTTTGTAATACACGGAGACCCAGTGAATTTAAAGTAACAGCAAAACTTTACTGGTTGCAAGGTACATTTGCTTTTTCTCATACACACACATACGCACTCATCCACACTTACCCACGTCCTTCCCAACTAGGCTGCCAGGCACTAGCTAGAGGGACAGAAGCTGCCAAGTCTGGGTCCAAAGATGACTCAGCTCAGACTACTCAGAGGACTCAGAGTGGGCGGGCTTCGGGGCCCCTTTTATCCCCAAAAGTCCTTGCTTTGTTGATTCACAAGTCTGGCAGTTGTTGATAGGATTGGGGTTTCCATATACTCAGGCCCAACTTTTTTTCTGGTTTAGGTCCTTTGTTTTTTTCCTTAATGACTTGCTTCCTTCTTATCTACCTCCCCGAAGGGATCCCATAGATAAGTTTCCTGGCTTTTGTCCTCTCTGCTTACGTGCCTGCTTCATCTTTAGGTTATGGCAGCTTCAGCCTAGTCTCACAGTGGCTGGCCATCATTGTGACTTAGATGAGATGAGAAAAAATGATAGCTAATTTCTTAAAACCAATACTTATGGAGGTTGTCCAGTAACTCATATATACTATACATTTTCTAATGGTAAATGGTAAAATAGTGGTAATGGTAAATCTCTTTTCAAAAGAAATTTGAAAATCTCTTTTCAAATCACTTCTGCACCTGTCACCATGTATAGTGTAAAAATCAAATTTACTCCTCACAGCTGTGAGCTCAGCCACCTGTGCCCTGGACCCATGTCCCTCTTGGTTGGTCAAGGCCTCCCAGGAGGTATCATGCAGTTGGCTCCAAATGGTGGTTAATGCCTCCTTTGTCAGAGTCTGCACACTCATTCCCAAAGTTCAGTAAATCTGCTGGAGACTAAACAGTTCCATCAAAGATTTCTTTATTAGGAGAAGTGCACAGCAGCTTAGATTGTTGAGTCTAATTCTACAAACGAAACTATCCCCCTTTTAAGCCCAAATTCCCCCCCTTTGCTTCTTTCTCTTCCCGCTTGAAATTCTTTGTGCCCTGCTCCGGTTCTCACACCTCTTGGCCTTGGAGATGCCTGTGTAGAGATGAAGAATATGGCACCTGCCCTTCTCTCCCCCCTTTTATGGCAGGTCAAGCAAGCGGCCTGCAACTAACATTCTTTTCTATTAACCCTTTACTATGTATACTAAACTAAATTGATAGCTGGTTAATAAACTAAAATAATAGCTTGCGTAGATTCTGACATGCCGCCCTCCAACAGAACGAATGGTTTCACATTCGGAATAGGATCTGAAAAATATAAAATAGAGTATACATATGAAATGAACAATCATGTAACACTTATGATTATTTGGGTTTATGAGGTTATTTTGTATGAAATTGAGTGAGAAGTTTAGGAGCCTTGACATTTGATGCATTAACCCATTCGTGGTGAGTTTTTGGAAAATGTTTCCATTGCACTAAGTATTGTAGGGTTCCTTTATGCTTCCTAGAGTCCAATATGTTCTTTACTTCAAAATGTTTTTGCCCTTCAATCATGATTGGTTCTGGAGGTTCCAAAGTGGGATGCCATGTACTTGAGTCCTTATATGATTTTAATAAATTCACATGGAACACTGGATGTATGTTCCTCTAATGTTTTGGAAGAGTCAAATTAAAGGCGACGGGATTAATAATCTTCTCAATGGGGAAAGGCCCAACATACATTGGGGCAAGCTTTCTGCATGGTTGGGAAGATTTCAGGTTTTTTGTAGACAACCAAACCATGTCTCCTACCTTCCAAGGAGGGTTTGCTGAACGTTTTCGATCAGCAAATTTTTTGTGTTGCTCTCTGGCAGTCTGTAGAGCTTTCACAATTTGAGGCCACAGTTTTGTAATACTGTTAATCCATTGATCAATTGAAAGCTCAGGAAATTGTTTTAAAGGCAGTTCAGGAAAAGGTAGAAAATCTTGGCCAGTTGTTATTTTATAAGGAGTAAATCCGGTGCTTTGATGCACAGTGTTGTTGTAGGCTACTTCAGCAAATGGTAATAGGTCTGCCCAATCATCCTGCTGATGATTAGTAAAGCATCTTAAATATTGTTCTAACAAAGAGTTAAGTTTCTCAGTAGATCCGTCAGTCTGTGGATGAAAACTGGAACTCAGGGCTTGAGTTGAACCAATTAATGTAATAAATTCTTTCCAAAATTTAGAAGTAAACTGAGGGCCGGGATCTGAAATTACCCTCTTGGGGGCGCCATGGAGGCAGTATACATGTTGAATAAAAAGCTTGGCCAGCTTTTTAGCATTAGGAATTGAAGTACAGGGGACAAAATGTGCTTGTTTAGAAAAAAGATCAACAACTACCCAAATAACAGTATTATGGTTACTTTCAGGCAAATCGACAATAAAGTCCATAGAAACTTCTTTCCGGGGTTGTTGAGGAGAAGAGACAGGTTGTAGCAACCCTAAAGGTTTTCCACCCCTCTTTTTTGACATAGCACATGTGGGGCATGTAGATACATATTCTGAAACATCTTTTCTCATGGTAGGCCACCAAAACTGTCTATGTAATAAATGTAAAGTCTTTACGAACCCAAAATGTCCAGAGGTTTTGTCATCATGGCCTTTTTGTAATATGAGCTTTCGTAGTGAAGCTGGCACATACAACCTATGACCCATCCACCAGGCCTGTTGCTCATGGGTTAAAATGTTTTTATTTTTCTGGAACCATTCATCGGAATTTAGTGCTGTGTTTAATTTGTGGAGCAGCTCATTAGTAGGTGTTTGTTTAGTGGTTTTTGCTTTGGATTGCACTCTGGTAAGTGCCAGTGCGGCAGGTTGAGGATTTGAAATAACAGGAGCTATTACTTGCTCTTGTTGGCTGTTGTGTTGAGGCAATCTGGACAAAGCGTCAGCTAAAAAATTCTTTCCTCCTGGGATAAATTTTAGTGTAAATTTAAAACGGTTGAAAAACTGAGCCCAACGAATTTGTTTGGGGGAAAGCTTCCTAGGCTTTGTAAGGGCTTCCAAATTTTTATGATCTGTCCAGACTTCAAATGGATGTGGTGATCCTTCTAAGAGGTGCCGCCAGGTCAATAAAGCCCAACGAACTGCAAAAGCTTCCTTTTCCCAAATAAGCCATCTCCTTTCTGTTTCCGTAAATTTACGGGAAATGTAGGCACATGGCTTGAGTGTTCCCCCTTCATCTTTTTGGAGTAAGACTGATCCAATGGCCACATCAGAGGCGTCTGCCTGAATGACAAATGGCTGATCTGGTTCAGGGTGTTTGAGAATTGGTTCCACAGTAAACAAGGCTTTTAAAGCTTCAAAAGCTTTTTGGCACTCTCCAGTCCATGATAATGGGGCCCCAGGCCTGTGGGCTTTAGTTGTTCCTTTGCGTTTGGTATTTAATAGGTCAGTTAGAGGCAGTGCCACTTGTGCAAAGTTTGGAATGAACTGGTGATAGAAATTAGCAAATCCTAGGAAACTCTGTAATTGCCTCCTAGTTTTGGGAGGTTTCCAACCCAAAACATCCTTCACTTTGGAGGGGTCCCTTTCTATTCCTGTATGTGATATGCGGTACCCCAAACAGTCTACTTGTTTTTTATGGAATTCGCATTTTGGCAATTTGGCATATAGCTGGGCTTCTAGTAGTTTTTTCAACACCTCCCTGATCAGTTTTACATGCTCTTCCAAGTTATCCGAATAAATGAGGATGTCATCCAAATAAACCAAGACCCCTCGATAGAAATGTTCATGAAGAACTTCATTAATTAGTTGCATAAATACCCCTGGGGCCCCAGAAAGGCCAAATGGGAGGACCTTATTCATAGCAACCAAAAGGCATGGAAAACGCGGTCATCCACTCGTCCCCTTCCCGAATTCGCACTTGGAAATATGCCTCTCTTAAATCCAGTTTGGTGAATATTTGTGAGAGCTAGAGCGGAAAGAGTTAAGCGCATTCTCTTATCCCCAGAACAGAGAGGTAGAGATAAGAGAATGAGACTTGCACCTCCCTGAGGAATGCAGGATGTTTGTCGGGTGACTCTGGGAATTGCTTTCACTCTGAGAAGATTCTGTAACGGGACTGAAGCCAATAAACCATGCTGAATTGAATCTGTACTGTCTCCTGGAGTTTCCTGGGCTAATCCTGACATCAATCTTCTCAGAGTCATACTACCTTCCAGTAGAAGGAGATTCATCATGGCTACAGATCCGCAGGGAGCGGCTTTGACTCCAGAAGTATTGGCAGCCGCATTGTTACAGCATCAGCAGCAAGTAGATGCACAGATTAATAACCTGCAGGCGGCTATGGGGCAACTGGTGCAGCAACTCGGACAGGTAGTCCAGCCACCACCTCTTCCACCACCCGTGTTACTGCGCTCACCTGGCAGCATGCCTGAGAAGTACGGAGGCGAGGTGGAACAGATGAGAACCTTCCTAGCACAATGTGACTTGTTCATGGACGGTAGGCTGGGAGAATTTCCTACAGATCGAACAAGGGTGGCCTTTGTGATAAGCCTATTGAAGGGATCTGCTGTCAAGTGGGCTACTCCTTTAATAGAAGCTGGAGACCCAATACTCAACAACTACCGGAATTTTGTCGCAGCTTTCAGGGGGCACTTTGGAGACCCAGTGAGATGATTAACTGCCTGTTGGGACATCCGCAAGCTCAGACAAGGCAACAGATCGGTAAGATTATTCATTGCAGATTTCAAGTTATTAGCGGGAGATGTTGAGTGGAATGATGTGGCTCTAATAGACCAGTTTAGAGAAGGTTTGAATCCTGAAATCCGATCGGAAGTGGTAAAGCAAGGCATTCCAAATACTCTCGATGACCTATATCAGCTTTGTACTGTAGTGGAAGCCAGGCTCATGGAGTTGAAGCAGTATGACCCGTTAACTCCCTTAGTAGCTCCTCAGCATCCCTTGGCTACAATGCCTTCCCTTCGTACGTTAACACCAGACCTCACAGCAGGGGAACCGATGCAGTTGGGAGCTGCTTGGAGAACAGTATCAGGAGAGGAAAGGCAGAGAAGAGAATGCGCTTAACTCTTTCCGCTCTAGCTCTCACAATATTTTCCCTTTGGACAATTGAGCTAGTAAGTCCTTCATCAAGGGGAGAGGGTATTTGTTTTCTTTGCAAATGGCAATGAGGCCCCTGTAGTCAGTACAGAGCCTCAAACTCCCATCTTTCTTCTCCCGAAATAGTACCGGGGCAGCCATGTGTGATTTAGCAGGTTGTGTGAACCCTCTGGCCAAGTTGGTGTCTATAAACTCCCTTAGGGCTGCCAGTTCCTTTTGGGTCATAGAATATTTTTCTTGGGGAATTTAGCCCCTGGTTCAATTTCAATAGCACAGTCAGTGTCTCTATGGGGAGGCAGCGTATCTGCTTCCTTTTTACTGAATACAGCTTTCAGATCCCTGTAAGGTTTAGGAATGTTTTCAATGGATTCTGGGTCCACTGGTTGAGGCCACGTGCCACTGCTTGCAGTTGCAGCCGTTGCCGGTTTTCCCTTGGGGGTTTCAGAGCCTAAATAGACCCCATCCACGAACTGCATTCGTCCTGTTTTCCAAAAGACTCTAGGGTCCCACCGTCTCACCCAGTTAGCTCCCAGAACTAAGGCGTAACTGCCTAAAGGAGCCACCAAACATTTAAGAGTCTCATGGTGAGTTCCTACTTGTAGTTGAAACCGTTCCGTGCAGTACAAAATAGCCCCTCCCCCTGCTTGAGATCCATCCAATTGGTTAAAAACAATGGGGGTTTTCAGTCTTTTCACTCTCAGTTCTAAAGCATTGACAAGTATGGGACTGATTAAGCAGCGCGAGCAGCCTGTGTCCATTAACGCAGTAAGCGTAGCTCTGCGCTCCGTCCTGGGTGCCAAAATAGTCATTTTTAAGGTGGTTACATTCACCCCCTCATCCTCGTCGGAGTCGTCGTCCTCGTCGTCAGTCTAAGGCGTCGGTTCATTGGGTACCAAGGTGGGCTGGTTACTAGTGCTGCCTCGTCCCTTCCCCGCCGATCCTTCCACGTAGAATACGGGATCCTGGTATCCTTTTTCGTAGAATACGGGGTCTTGGAACTGTGAGTGCGCCCCTCCAGCCGCGGTGCCTTTCTTTCCTTTACTTCCCCCAGGCTTCTGGGCAACACCGGAGCTTTTCTGCTGCTCTTGCGCACGCGCTGGTGCGGCTTTGGTGCAGGCTGGGGCGAAATGCCCCGGCTCCCCACAACGGAAACACGCTCGTTGCCTCGCCGGTCTGGGAAGTTTCTCGTCTGCTCCTCTCATTGGTTGTTTCCGGAACACCTGCATAAAACCTCCGGTTCTCCGTTCAAAACCCGGGGCTACTGTTTTCCACTCAGCTTCGACATCACCTGCTTGCTGGATCCATCCGTCTAGAGTACGTGGGCTTCCCCGCGCGAAGGTTAGTTTCCATAAGTCGGGGCTCATGCCTTGCTGGAAGCAGGTGATTTTAAACTCCTCCGGCCAATCGGGTAGCTTTTCCGTGATGCTCCGGAATTCCAACCCGTACTCTCCGATGCTATGCGAGCCCTGCCGTATATTGACTAGTTGGGACCGGGCTCTCCTGACTTCTCCCGGGTCTTCAAATCTTCTATGTAGGGCGGTTAGGAACCGACCCAGGTGTCGCAACTCCGGTGCTTGGGCCCCATGCAACTGGATCAACCACTCTCCTGCTTTTCCAGTAAGCGCTCGGCAGATGTAGAGCACGCGCTCCCGGTCAGAGGCAAATAGGTGGCCGGTTTGCTCCATGCACACGGTGACTTGGGCCACGAAATTAGCTAATCCGCTTGGGTCCCTGTCAAATTTCTCGGTTAAACCCCATCGCTTTAGGAGTGCCTCCTGGTGGGCTGGACCTAGGGCGACTCGTTGGCGAGGCCCCGGAGCGGCCATGGGCTGCACAAGGGGGGCGGCTGGGAGCCCTTGTGCCACAGGGGCGATTGGAGTGGCCGTCGCGGAAGTGAAAGGGGGAGCTGATAACGCCTCTTCCAACTTCTCCTCTCCGCCTTCCCCCTCTTCCTCGGAGCCCAGGAACATACCTGAGCGCCTCACGAGGTTACTTATCCTGATCAGCTCCTTCCGCATCCAGCTGTTCTCAGCTTGTAGCATGCTCATACACTCCTCTATGGCTCCCATGCGGGTGGACTCTACTCTCCCCGTAGTCATCGCCCAGCGCTGCTCGGGATCTAAGTCCAGGAACGACATTCCCCTGGCCAGTTCGTCCATGCTCCATAACTTGGTTAAGCGTCGCTCCGGTTTGCGCAGTGCAGGGAACCGGGCATACGTTGCCAGTAGTTGTTCCTCCTCCTCTTCTGTTCCTCCTACCGCCCCGAGTACAGGGCATTCTTCTTCCATCTCCGCCTTCGCGGGAGGGTCTTTTGGAGGGGTCTCCACGGTGGAATTACTCCCCGGGTAAATCCCTCACTAGAATAGTTGAGATTCAACAAAATGTCAGAGTCTGCACACTCATTCCCAAAGTTCAGTAAATCTGCTGGAGACTAAACAGTTCCATCAAAGATTTCTTTATTAGGAGAAGTGCACAGCAGCTTAGATTGTTGAGTCTAATTCTACAAACGAAACTATCCCCCTTTTAAGCTCAAATTCCCCCCTTTGCTTCTTTCTCTTCCCGCTTGAAATTCTTCGCGCCTTGCTCCGGTTCTCACACCTCTTGGCCTTGGAGATGCCTGTGTAGAGATGAAGAATATGGCACCTGCCCTTCTCTCCCCCCTTTTATGGCAGGTCAAGCAAGCGGCCTGCAACTAACATTCTTTTCTATTAACCCTTTACTATGTATACTAAACTAAATTGATAGCTGGTTAATAAAACTAAAATAATAGCTTGCGTAGATCCTGACATCCTTGCAGGAGAGGGTGGTACTGCCTGCCATAAAGGAAGCATTGGTACATCCCCTTCTCAGGAGGATGCCCTTGGACCCAACAGTACTAGACAATTTTTGTCCAATCTCCAAGCTTCCCATTTTAGGGATGGTTGTTGAGAGGGTAGTTGGCTCTCAGCTGCTGAGGGCCCTGGATGAAGTGGATTATCTGGACCCTTTCCAGTTTGGGTTCAAGCTGGGTTACCGTATGGACTCTGGAAGATGACCTCTGGAAGACTCAAGACAGAGGTGGTGCAACTGTCCTTGCCCTCCTGGATCTCTTCGCAGCTTTCAATACCATCAACCATGGTGTCCTTCTGGACTGGCTTTGGGGACTGGGAGTGGGAGGCCCTGTTTTACAATGATTTTCCACTTTCCAGTTCCAGTCAGTGTTGGTGGGGTGGGGGAGAGGTCTAGCCCTAAGTCCCTGTGATATAGCGTGCTTCAGGGCTTAGGGCTCTCACCGCTCCTCTTTAACTTTTACACGAAATCTCTGGGTAAGGTCATTTAACAGCATGGGGTATGGTATCATCAGTACGCTGATGATACACAGTTATTCATAGAATCATAGAAAGGGACCCAAGAGGTCATCAAGTCCAACCCCCTGCACACTGCAGGATTCATTACACCACAGAAAACAGAAAATTTTCAACTAATCTAAGAATCCAAGGTGATCTTTGTAAACATATGTATGGCATATTGATAGATTATTCTTCTTTCCTTTTTTTATTTTAATTTTTGAGCTACTCTGAGCAAGACATGAACTCATTTTGTAACAAACAAAATCTCAAACCTTTGTGGAATGTAGAACATATGCTAAGGAGGTGGTTTGTATAGAACTCCTTCATAGACAGGCCACAAACCACTTAGAATTCTGAAAAGGGAACTCTTCCCATAGCCACTGGGACCAGCAATTAGAAGATGCATTCCTTCCTTAACCTACAAAGTAGAACAAGAGACACAATAATATCCGAGAGAGCAATTACTTTCACCCGGCTTTTTATCATGATGATTTACACCATACATACATACCCCCTCCACCCAAACATGCTGATTCAATGACTAACATTAACCAATGACCTCAAGATTTGGTTAACTTTGTATCCTTGCTTCCTGTCTGGATCCTTAGTTTGCATAAGAAATTTAAGCACAACTGAAGGGGACCAAAGGAATAAATTATTTCCAAACATATGTTTCACAAGACACTGTCAACAGTTAATCATTTGCATCCCTAAGGGTTTTCTCCGTCCTGATGGTACCCGATCCCACTTTTAGATTAGTAATGGAAAGCAACCTATACATAAATACCAAGCTCCAAGCTATTATTGCTCATTGAAACAAAAGCTATACATGCGGTGCTGTGCATTACAGTTTGCATATTATTTTTGTTTCCTGTTTTAGTTACAATCAAATTTATTTTAAACATAGGAGCATTTGTTTTCTATGTAGACAGGGAAAGGTATACCCATATATCAAGTGCTATCATTGATGGCAAATTCCAATTCTGAGTACTTCTTAGATTGTAGCTGTAATTCTAGGAGAAATCAAACCTTTTCCTCAGTTAAACTGCACTGATAAAAAGTGAATTCAGAATTTTTATATTACACAATGTGTTGAGTATAGCAGTCACAATGTAGCAAGATTCAAATTATTTCCCACAAAACCCCTTTTTATGATGGCTCCTTCTCTTTAGCAGAAATTATGTATGCCTATATTTAGCAAAACAGCTTTAAAAGAACAGAAGTTGTTTCTGTCCACAAGACCTTACATGACTGGCATGCTCTGGGTTGATTGATGATATGGTGCCAGACAAACACCTTCAGGTTGGATGACACTCAGCATGCTACTGAGGAAGAACTAAGGATATTTTGGAGTACTAATGTTGTGTCTAGATTAAAGCCTTCAGAATGTCTAGTTGCTGATGTTGGCATGTAGGAAAAGAAAATCTGAAACTGCAAAGACAGAATTACAGTGGGAACATGGAAGATAAGAAGCATGAACATGGGAAAACTCAACACAATGAAAGATGAAATGAATCAACCAGACATTGACATCTTAGGCATTAGTGAACTGAGATGGACTGAAATTAGATCATACTATTTACTATGAAGAACATGAAAATCACACTATTTACTATTCAGGGCATGAAAAACAAAGAAGCAACAGCAATGTTTCATAGTTAGGAAGGGTATAGCAAGAACAATACTTGGCTATGCAATCAATGACTAGATAAAATCTGACCTTGTGGACAACCATTTAATATGATTATCCAAGTTTATATTCCAACCATTAATGCAAAGGAAAAGGATATTGATGAGTTTTATGATTAAGTTCAATTCTGTTGAAACCAACAGAACATGCAAGCAAAATGTGCTGTTTGTGGCTGGAGACTGGAATGCCAAAGTTGGAAATATTAAGGAGGAAAATGTAGTGGTCTATATAACCTAGAAAACTAAAATCAAGCAGCAGAATGACTTATCAATTTCTGCCAACCCAATGATTTGTTCACTGTTAGCACAGTCTTCAAACAACCAAAACAATGTCTCTATACATTGATATCATCAGATGGAGTACACAGAAATCAAATTGACTATATTATTTATTCAAGGAGTGGAAGAGCTCGATTGTAATGGCAAAGATGTGGCTAGGAGCTGACTACAGATCACAAACTGCTCATGGGAAAGTTTCAAATTAAGCTAAAGTGAAAGAAGAAAGCCAATCAGTTTTCATGGTGTGATCTTGACCATAGCCCCCATTTTCAAGGAGGTCACTTTGAAATCCTGGACCTCATAGATTAGGATCCAGAGGAATGAATTTAAAGAAAGTTATTAAGGATGAATGTGAAAAGAGATTGCCACAGATCAAGAAACAGAAGAAAGCAAACTGAATGTCAGAACTAACCATGGAAATTGCCAAGAAGAGAAGGCAAAGCCAAGAAACACAAATATTTCAGAGAGCTGTTAGAAAAAACAAGAAGCAGTATTACAACATCTATAAAGACATCAAAGATGGAAACAGACATGAAAAAACAAGGAAAATCTTCCAAAAGTTCTTTGAACTCAGAAGGAAGTTCTAATCTCAAATTTATGTTTTTATTTAAATTTATTGGCATGCTAAAGGATCCAATGGACAGATAGTAACTGTTTTAAAGAAGACCAAACAAAAATGAAACGGGTATACTGAAATTCTGAATAGTAAAAATGTGAATATCCAAGATACCTTAGAAGATACTCCCTACTTACAAGAACCTCTAATACTAGAAGATGAAGTTAGAGCAGCATTCTGGATATTACCAAGTTGAAAGACTACAGGAATTGATGGAATATCTATAGAAGTATGGCAAGCAACAGAAAAAGAATCAGTAAAGATTTTAACCAAGCTATGCCAGCAAATCTGGAAAACAACACAGCTGCCAGGAGATTGGAAGAAGTCAAGCTACATACCAACTGCAAAGAAAGTGGACTTAACAGAGTGTGCATGCTACCAAATAATGTTCAGGATCATCCAATGCAGATTAGAGCCCAAAATGAGAAGGGAGATGCTAGATGTTCAAGCTGGCTTTTAAAAAGTCCAAGGAACACAAGACATTATTGCTGATGCATGCTAGTTAATTGAGAAAGCCAAAGAATACCTAAAAATCAGTGTGTGCTTCATTGATTATAGAAAGGCCTTTGATTGTGTCAATCATGTCAAGTTGTGAAATGTCCTTAGAAAAATGGCAATCCAAGATTATTACTTGTGAGCTACCTAGAGTTGTTGGGAGTCAGGCAGCATATAAATTTTAATCATTACCAACATCATCATCTCATTGTCCTCATGCAAAATCTATACGCAGGTCAGGAAGCCACAGTACAGACAAAACACAGCAAAATAAGACTGCCTTGAAGTTGACAAAGGAGTAAGACAATGATGTACACTCTCCTTTTATTTATTCAATTATATGCAGAATATATATTGAAGGAAGCTGCACTGGAAGAAAATGAGCATGGTTTTAAAACTGGAGAAGGAAATATCAATAACCTGCACTATGTTGATAATACTTTTCTGATAGCCTGAACATGCAAATGATCTACAAGTTCTAGTAAAGAACGTTAAGGAGGATGGTGAAAAAACGGGACTAGATTAAATATAAAGAAGACCAAACTAATTACAACAGGTACAATATCCAGTTTTAAAACTGACAATGAAGATATTGAAGTGGTAGATAGCTTTTGCATTTTAGGATCAGGTGTTAACAATAAAGGAACCAGAAGTCAAGAAATATGCTATAGACTAGCACTTGATAAATGAAGGCCTTGGAAAAGATATTCAAATGCTGGGATATGCATATACAGTGGAACCTCGGTTCACGAACTTAATTCGTTTCGCAACTCTGGTCGCGACCCAAAATGGTCGCGACCCGAATCAAATTTTCCCATAAGGTTCAATGTAAATACGGTTAATCCATTCTGACCCCAAATTTGGTCACCAACTGATTTCTGGTCATGACCCGAGTCAAATTTCCCCATAAGGTTCAATGTAAATACGGTTAATCCGTTCTGAACCATGTTTTTTTTTTAAAACCGCAAAAATATGACACAAAGTACAGTACGAAGAGAGAGAAAGCTAACCTTGCTCGGGAGGGAAAATGGCCGCGGTTCCTGCTTGGAGGGAGAGTCCCCTCCCTACAGGAAGCCGCAACCACGTGACACGGGAGGAAAAATGGCCACGGTTCCTGCTTGGAGGGAGAGTCCCCTCCCTACAGGAAGCCGCAACCACGTGACACGGGAGGAAAAATGGCCGCGGTTCCTGTTCGTCACCCGATCTGGCGTTCGCAACCGGAGGTAAATTTTTGCGGCTGGAGCTGGTCGTGACCCGAATTGTTCGTGAACGGATGCGTTCATGAACCGAGGTTCCACTGTACTTACAAAGATCAGAATCATGCAGACAATGTTTCTTCCATCGGAAGCAAAAGT